>OU823248.1:11437500-12875000 GCA_917490735.1 Dryobotodes eremita | reverse complement strand
TTGTACTCTAAAGGAAAGGAAGGAAGGTTAGAGAATTATATGCGGATGCGCTTCAATTAGAAGAATAAAGACTCAATGGATCTTGATCAGTTATTATATTGCGTATCTAAACGGCCATAAATTGAGAGAGGAATATTATAAATATTGAATGAAAAGGTGTTGCAATTTATTTTCATTAAACTATAGATTTCCATTTCTTTTTAATCGGTCCAATAGCCAAGCAAAAAAAGAAAAACAACATATGAAGCAATGGATTAGCATTATCCTTCAAAATCATTCAGATTGTGATTGAAAGTGTGTTAAGCAATAAGGACGCAGGTTAAAATTTTAGTAATCGTAAGATACTATTTAGTACCTTCGCATATATTTAGAAATGATTCCGAAGCTTTATTTCCCCAGCAAACAATGAAATTAGCGCAACAAGAGCTATCAGATATAACCCGATTCTCATAAAAAGTGCAATGTTTTAGAAGATTGCATTGCTATCTTACGCTAAATCGGATTTAAGCTTTACTAACATTAATTAGAATGTTTCACAATGTGTAAATAAGCATCGCAACACTTTTATAAGAATGATACCTAACAGCAAATAAAATTCGTATTTATCTAATGGCTTAAACCTGACTGCTTCGCATCTTATACAAGATTTTGTAATTTCAAAATTTTTGTAACTATTTTTACAAGTACATAATATTATACGATTAAAATAAAACATCTGCAGAACGAATAGATTGTTAGGCATTATTTCCAAAGTAATGATAATAATAGATTGTTTCTTTCTTTTCCAGATGGCGAGCCTAAACTACATTGTTCTCGGCATTCTCATCTTGCAAGTATACGTCTACGCAGCACCAAATGACGTCAGCAAGCTAGAAGAAATCGCCAAAGTAGAACAAGCTGACCTCAAAGTAGAACAAGCTGACCCCAAAGTAGAACAAACTGACCCCAAGCTTGACTCAGAACCGAAGGAAGTTGAAAGTGATAACAACTCCACCGAAACACAACGACACAAGAGATGGTATAATCCTTATTCATATGGATTGCCTCCTTTAAACCCATTCATTAATCCAGGCTTTAATAAAAGAGATGAAGGTACGAATACTGGTTACTACGGAGAAGATCCCTTAGCACAAATACATCGCCAGGTACAAGAGATAGCCTACTTCGTGAGGCAGCCGCAGCAACAGCCGCCGCCGCCGCCTCACTTCCCGATATTCTATCCCGTGCTTTTTATACCTCCCGGTGATTGTAATTGTAACAACGAAAATCAAAACCCAACCACACCAGAACCTGATAGCCCCGTAACACCTGATAACAATGACGGTGATAACACTAATACCACAACACCAGGTGTAGCGAGTCGCTGGCCTGATATGGAAGACAACAGACAAAACTGGGGTATAGTCGTGAATGAATCCGATTCAGAGGAGGGCGTAGACTTCAATAGACCGATTTCGTTTGATCCTATCAGGCTGAATAAACCAATGAGACCGGCACCGCCTGTGGAGCACGGAACCATTCAGAGTGACTCGAATGACCAGAATCGACCCCAGTCTGAGGCACCAAGTTTTCAAACCCCGTCTTTATGGCCTCAGCCTCAAACTACAAGGCGACCACCTCAGAATAGGCCTCAAAACACACAGCCTCCTCCAAACAGGCCTCAATCTGGTGTAGCACCTCCAAGTCGCTGTGATGGTGCGATCCTAACCTGCTGTCATCAACCCCAGGTTGTGTACGACTGCTTTGCAATCCAGGGGTGCCCTGATTTGACAGGGTACGGAAGCCCTTGTGAACCCAACCAGATATTGCGAGTGATTGAAAGGTTCCAGACGTACTATGAACAACGACATAATTGAAGCTCGAAGACTTGTTATGTGTAAATGTGACATCCCGTTTATAAAACTACTCAATTTCAGTTCCGAGCTTAATTTAAAATAGTAATTTATGTTATTCTAAGTGCCGTCCGTTCTTGTTACATGAACATGCAAATACGCTTGAACCTACCTTATTTTCCGTGTTTCAAGGAAATTGGGTTTTTCTCTATATCCTGATTATTTTTTTACAAACAGTGTTGATTCCAATCATCTGAGACATTAAAATATTAAATCTTAAAAGCAAGTGAAAGAAATTATTTTTGTTAATAAAACATAAAGTTCATTCATTCATTGATACTCCTAGCAGTTAAAACGTCTCTTTAATTTATTGCATGTAATTGTAATAGTAGTGTAATTGTACTGTAGCTCTAGTCTTTTTATAATGGGTGCCCCAAAAGTCCGTATAGGATTTGAAGAGGCGATGTCAATTGGCCACCGAGATCTTGCGATCTGACGCCACTGGATTTCTTTCTTTGGGGCTACGTCAGATATAAGGTCTACGCCAACGATCCACAAAACATTTACGACTTGAAGCACAATATTCGCCTAGTTATTTGTGAAATGAGCCGCGAAATATGTGAAAATGCAATGAAAAACTTCGGCAAAAGTATCGGCATTTGCAAAAATGCCTGTGGCAGTCATTTGATAGATATTCTGTTCAAAAAAAATTTTACAAGTCTCTTCTTTAAAATCAAATAAAATTAGGAAGACATTCCAATCCGTTCGCATTTTATTGAAAAAACACATTCTATACGTACTTTTGAGACACCTATTACAATCGAACAGAGCTGTTGAAGTGTAAATACTCTAGTTATACATTTTAATACTCAGACACTTATAATGCAAGGATAGTTACAATGTTCCTGTCGCTTATGTTTTAAAACTACAATAAAATTAATTCGTCATAGACTAGTAACAAGTTTTTTTTTTGGGTGCGAATCATCAAATAACTTCTCCCGCTCTGGGCGAAGCTCGGGCGTGTCAGACTTTTACTGACTAAAAACAACCCGTGTTCCTACAGTTGTTTGTGTGCCAGGGCCACGGTAACCCTTTCGGACAAACCCGCGACCCTGGCAGAGACTAGTAACCAGTGACTTTTCCTTGATCTATAAAACTTGTTCTACCTATATATTTCAAACTTGATTCGCAGCTTTGTTATTCTAATCTTCTACTTCAAATGATCTGTGACACAAGACGTTTATGTAAAGTAATGCCAAGCTGTGTTTATAGCACTTACATAAACTTCTATTAAAGTAGTGATCATAACAATGACAGGAAATATGGATTTTCCAATTATTACAGATTTGTGGTATATGGCTTCATCTCATTGTGTGTTATTGATATAAATGACATAAGAATAACGTACTATGGAGTCGAGTAATGATCGGTCGAAGTCAGGAAATGTAATCAGTAGGAAATCCCGAGCTCAAAGGTGGCTTTCGTTATAAGCCTAAATATGTATAAGCCGAGGGGTTACAGAACACATGCTTAATCTTAACTCAAGAACGAATCTATTGCTAAAGCATTTTGTGTCGATTAGATAGTCAAATCTATGGCAGTGAGGTGAACTGCAATGATAGAAGAAATATAAGGTATATTTAATTTATGAAAGTAACCCTTGCGTTGAATCCCTCAATCTTCATATTAGTAGAAAAGATCATATTCTGTATGAACACCTCTATTATCTATTTTGTTTTTAATGGATGCCTAAAACTAACAGTAGTTAGGTCAAAGATCTAATAACATAAGTCACGTTAAACTTCATAGAAAAACATAATTTGGGCTGATTATTGTATCATGATTGTGTCAAAATGATGGCACGGTTGGCGCAGTGGTTAAGCGATTGACTGCTGCGCTGCGTGTCGCGGGTTCGATTCTCGCACGGAACAAATATTTGTATGACCTACAAGTAGTTATTTCGGATCTGGCTGTTTGTGTATGTGAGTTTAAATGTTTGTAAATGCACCCACAATACAGGAGAAATTCCTAATGTGGGGCAAAGAACTTTAGAAAAAAAAAAAGAAGTAGCCAGATAGAACGAAAAATTTAAAGATTACCTCAGAGAAGGAATAAATGCGGAAGGCGGGGAACAAGTAACAATTGACTCCGATTGAATTAATAACATTGAGTAATCAGCATGTGCATAATCATTAAATAGGAATTATATATAAATATAATATATGGTATTATTATTATTTATTATTATACGAACTCTTACCTACATCAGAAACTAATGTAATAAAAACGTGTGAGTTTGTATGTAGGGGTTCATCTTCGGAATTACTGATCTGATTACGAAAATTCTTTCACTAATAGGAAGCTACGTTATCCCTGAGTGTCATAGGATATGTTTTATGTCGCGGGCAGAAGCTACTGTTCACGTAAGTTACTATGATCGTTTTCTGAAAGCTAAACCAGGTGAAAAAAATTGTCAGTCAGCAAAGTTGATGTTTAGGCAAGTACGTACCATCGAACGTGGAGGGTCGTACCGTAATCGTCTGAACCTATATAAACAACACCTTACAAAAATAGATGCAATATTATTCTTTTTTTGACAACAAATTTACATAACAATCCGGTTCTTGAAGCCAATATCAAATCAAAGTTCATACTCATACATTTTTAATAAATATGGAATTCCCAGTCTGTTGAGTATCAAAAGTAAGTAAGTAAATATGAGTAAATATTGATAAGTATAATAAAATTAATTCATCATTCTCTAAATTTAGAGCAATGCGTTTTTTTTCTACTGCTGTTTACTAACTCAATAAGTACATGTAGGTAATAAAAATATTATATAATGTATACAGTATTTGTAATGAAGACTAAGTTTTTTAAGAAATCGGTATAATTATTTTTAAACAGTCTTATTTTAATCGTCATCAAGTTTATTTAAGTATCAACTTATATAAGGGTCTGCTTTGCCAAACTCCTTGACGAGTGGAAATTTTCTGGCTGTAGGTATGCAAAATAGTTGGCCTTTCCAGCTCGTAAGGGCAAAAAACAGCAGCGAAAAAATTATGTGGGCCTGTGTCGAGCAATGTCAATAAATTGCTGCAACAAAATATGCAAATAGGACAGGCATATTTTAATCAAATTCGGTGAGACGCAATGATCAAAGGTGTACATAGATCAGATGTTTATGTATGTAACTGGGTTTTACCAACATGCAACAAAGCAAATACATAATACGGTTTGAAAAAGGTTCTTCACGAGTCACAGCGATAAACCGAGTTATCAACGTCATCGCCAAATTTCAAGATAACTAGTTATAATGTCTATACGAAATCCCGCATCCCCAGTTATCGGAAATAAATATGAGTAGGTATGCAGAAACACAATGTTTATATACCTTAATAAGTACAAAATGTCCTCAGACGATGGTAGAGTCAACTGAGAGGAGGACGTATCGTGCAGAACAAGTGAAAATCACGAAAATTCGTGTTAAAAACAGGGACGATTACATCCAAACACAGGAAGGAATTTAGTAAGTTATATCCATTGATATTTGTGTTAATAACATGCTATTTATATTTAAATTATGCGTTTAATTACAAATTTTTCACGGTGTACAGAATTTCGACACGTTACTCCGAAACGTTTACGCTGTTACTACACATTTTTTTCTGAAGTTATACAGCAAAAACCTGTCTTGCACATTATTTAGATACATAATATTCGTGTATATTTAACCTTAACTGACCTACGTTTGCTCACACTAGTAAAGTGATTATGATTAAACTTATTTTTAATTCGGAAGCTTGCTATATTATTACGAAAAGTTCTCATCACAATTCCAAATCCAAAATTGTCACGAATATTTCGCGAATCCTAACAAAATTGCGGCCGTATAAAATACTACGTGTAATTGTACTGTTGTTACATAGTTTTTCTAAGAAAATAAGTACACATGAGTAATATTTACACCGGTATGTGAATGGTTCACTAACGGTCACACCTTCGCGACCTTGACATTGCCTACGTACGTCACACACCCTTAAAAGGTTCCAATATGCGCAACATTTGATCCAACATTATGATAAGAAAAACAGACATAGATTAACAAATGTTTGTGTATTGGTAGTTGGCTCTATCGACACACGGCATCGTACGTTGTCCTCGCGGCTCTGGGAAAACCAAGCGCGTCGGTTGGCGACATTAATGCATTTATTATACAGAATCACGTGTACCGTCACGTGAACCCACATTTTTAGTTATATAATGTTATATGTTGTATATTTACATTAGTGATACTGATCCTCTATGGGTAAAAAATTTAGGTCATTTTTTGCACATATTTGGCCAAGATAAGTTATCGTTAGTAGGTACTAGGGCCCACATGCACCGCCAATCACTAAACACGTTGAGCACTATACGAGTTTTAAACATTTCTGTTTCTGTCAAATATTTGAATATGATAGAGACAGAATTATGTTTAAAATTCGTTTAGCGCTAAACGTGTTTAGTGATAGGAGGTGCAAGTGGGTCTTAGTAGGAAGGTACATCTGCATCACATTCCACAAACCGTGCGAAGCCAAAAGAAAAAATAAACACATTCCATTCATATGACATTTAACTTCTTGTTTGCAATCTCGGAAGATGGATTGCTAGATAACACTGACCATCTACAGAGCATACAAATAGTCTTCAACATCGTAAGCGGTGCCTATGATGCTCTTAAATCGTTTTTCTTATAGATACAGCTGTTATTTATTGTTTAAAAATGTTCCCATGTCCATTCCTTAAATAAATCAGAACGATGAAGTCCATTCGTTGCGTACAATTTTAAGTAATATTATAAATGTGAAAGTAAGTTTGTTTGTTTCCTTTTCACGCCTTAACCACAGATCTGACCATCATGAAATTTTGCATATACGTTATCAGGGAAACAAAAAAGGACATAGGGTATCTTTCATCCAGAAAAACAGTACTGTTTTCGAGGGAAAGAACAATAACTTTCGACGGTCACAGTTGCTTTAGGACGCTAGATGGCGCTACGCGTCTTTAGAATCATGATTGAATTATATATTAAACTTAGAAACTTTAGTAGTGTGTTCCAACAACCTGAATTGATTGTCAGAATCTAAGTTATTTTTTTTCCATTACAGAGATGGCGACTTACACGATAATGATCATTGCTACATTGATGTTTGCGCAAGCTATTTGCAGACCCGAGGTTCATAGAAAAACTATCAGTGTCGGCAGCACGATCAATCCACCAGCCAGTCTCTCTTACAACGAACTGAAATATATCCTCCAAGCAAGAAATGGTATAGATATCCCGACATCCAAAATTCTATCTCCTTGCGCTAGAGCAATCCTCGGCTGCTGCAAAGACAACCACATGAACGAGTCCTGTTCCGAGTCTCTCAAATGCGGGGCATTCTTCTTTGACGATAACCCTTGCGATGAAAGGTTTATAATGGACGCTTTGAAAGCGGCGAAGAGTTTCTACCAGCAACTGTAAGTTACCCCATAGAAATAAGAAATTGGTTTTAGTGGAAATAAGAAATTGGTTTTAGTAGAAATAAGACTGTGCTAAATTATCTGTAGCGTCTCTCGCTTCAATTTTCGACGTCTTCATCAATAGTGTGTTGAATTCTTTAGTTCAAAAAGAAAGACGTGCCCCGCGGCTGAAGACATTTTTTTAAATTAGAATTATTGCAGCCTTTTTTCGGAATTTCAAGGCTGTTATTATGAACCTTGTTCCAGTTACTATATGCATTTATTGTTTAAAATAGTAATATTACTATTTCAGTTCAATATTGAACTCATTATCATAATTTGAATGTTGAATCTTTACGATGAACGATATAATTAATCTGTTTTTGCATACATAAGTTTGCCTTTAGTATTCTGTGTACACAATGTTTTTCTACGTTCGTATTATATACCCAGACAAACAAGTGAGAATGTATGAAAGTGATCTCGCCTAATTACTGACCACTACTACACACACAATACTACGTTTATATACAATGTTAATGTATGTGCGTGAATACCTAAGCTTAGGACTATTGTTTAAGCTTAATGAAGTGCCTACTCAAGTAGCACGGGAGATAAGGTATCTCAGTTCAGAATGGGCCAAGAAGTGCCTATTGTGTGTAATCAATCATATTTTAATTAACTACATACATGACTTGACGTGTAACAGAACACGCAAAAATCCTAAAATATTTTGCTTAGAAGTGACTAAGTATAAGTATGTACTGAATCAATTTCAATTATTGGTTGGTTGGTTTAAATTCTTATTACTAAATTATTATATATTCTTGTAAGCATTGATGAAAAATTCGATAATTTCACAGTGCAAGTCACGATATTAATTTCAAGGTCTTCTGAAACTGTTTCCTTACCATAATAGATATTATTATGATACATTATAATACAGCATGTAGATATCAGAAAAGTGTGGTCATATTTAAGGGTGTGCAGACCATCTAATTGAACAACTTTCTGCAAACTCAAACTCAAAGCATTTATTTCAATTAAACCATTTACAGGCACTTTTGAATTGTCAAAGAGTCGGTCAGTTAGTCAGAAAGTTGAAGTTAGTTGCCCATTCCAAAACGTAGATCTCTATGGAGAAGAACGGGCAAGAAACTCCAAGGACACTCTTTTTAAATCAAGATATTACAAAATCCTGGGTACATTATACTTGTTGCTTCTATATGCGAGAACAATGAAAAAAAATGTATTAAAAACAATTCAAAATATAAGATTAATAATAAAATTTAATAAAAATATAATTATTTTATAATTTAATAAAATGCATGGGACCAACATTGCAATCGCGAAAAAATTATCCTCTGTCGCATACTTGCTTAAATGTATGGGACGGCCGATTATTTTTTACCGATTACGATGTTGGTCGTCGTTGTTGTTGTTGGTGTTGGTGATTAGAAAGTTTTTCAGGCTGATGGGCTGTACCACACCTTTCTGATACATGCTGTAGAGTTATGTGAATTCATTAGTTCTAAGACGTGATTGTCACGCCAAGATTCCCAAGAGATCCGAAATCCCTCAGTAAGAGGATCGACTTTCGTACTATGACGTCACAGAATAGTTAGTAGTCCCCACTGCCGTAAATTATTATTTGAAGAAGATTATAGCATTAGAGACGAGAAGATACTACCTATAAAATATTATGGTTTAAGTTATAAAATGTTTGTAAGTTTTTTTTGTAAGGTAGATTTTATAGAAAATCTAAATTATGTGTGAGAGCCCTCTTAGTTATCAATATTATTATTTATAAAGAACAACTAATAATAATTAGTGTGACCATTCGTATTCATAGAAGCGTAGTCTGTAAAGGCCAATGTGAAAAGGCAGAGTAGAGACCTTATTTTATCTTACGGGTAAGATTTATTTTGTACGCGTATTAATATTTTGACCGCTGAGCACTCCATAATGTCCCAAAGTGATAAAAGTATCTAATAAAAAGAATGTTAATACAAAAATGTGGTGGACCAGAGGGCCTAGACAAATGGCATTCGCTTCGGAGCGATTATATTTCTACAATCGTTATCGCTTTCGCTAATGTTTCCATCATTCGAATCGAAAACTAGCGATACCGCTTGTCAAAAAGTGCCACTTGGCTACGCATCTCTATGGAAGTAATAGATCGACGCTGTCGATTTGTTTCATAGATTCGAATGATGTTAACTTTGTTAAGCTAATTTCTATTCGTTGACCTATGATCACGTGACATTTCTATAGCTTATGTCAACCCCATACAGTTTTTGGCTTTTCTACTAGCGGTATCGCTAATCGAATTTTACATTGTCTAGGCCCTTAGAGCGGTATTTTTGAGCGATACCTAATGATTTTTTTTTTTGCCTTAATATTTATGAAATAAGAAAGCTGTATATGTTAAGATTATTTCTAAGTGTATTAAATAATAAATAGAATTCAAACAACAAGGATTATCTTTTTTTAAATTAAGAGCAAAACAAAACGTTTGGTTGGGACAGATAAAACACAATTTAAATCGAGTAAAGCTTATTTGGCAAGGAGCCAACCTGCCTCCAGGCAACAAGTGCTCGTTAAAATAATATAAATGTATTATATTTTTTATCGCTTTTATATCCTCATATTGTCCCACTATGACACAATGGTTTTGAATACAATATGTTCGTTGAAATAATAGATTTGAAGTAGGTTTTTTAGAATTGGTTTTCAGATTCTATTGCTTGCTAGCATAATCAGCCTATAATGTTCCCACTGCTGGGGGACAGGCCTCCTCTCGGTGAGAGGTATGAACCACCACCACCAGTCCACCACGCGGGCCCAGCGCGGGTTGATAGATGTCACATGTCTTCGAATGTTTGGTTCTAGGACATGCCGGTTTCTTCGCGATGTTTTCATTAACCGTTTTGAGAGCAGTGATGATGAATTGATTTACAAAAAGTAAAACGCCTGTTTGGGTTTGACCCTACGACCTACAACTCGTAAGTCGCAGCTGTTACCACTGGGCCACCACTGCTCTCAATTACTTGCTAACTATGAGCTAAATGCGCGTGTACACGGTGCAAGTAACTTGAGCACGAAAACGGCTACGTGTGCGCCTGCACGGGTTACTCATGCGAGTTAAACATTCGGTGCCTAGTCACTGGACTGTACGATCGCACTTTTTTACACGGTAGTTTACAAGTTTTGGCGGGATGACGTAACGTTCATGGGAGATTAGCCGAAAAAGGCAAAACAGACCACAACAGATTAGACCTTCGCCCAACAGTGGGGAAAAAAGATTGAACAAAAACTTCACCCAACTCATAATATGACCTGCGCGAGTCCCTGTCGCATATATGTTACATTATGTACAAGCTTCATGTAAAGGTCAATAAGTTAAGAATAAGGAAGGACTCACATGACAATGAGTAGTAATCATTTAAAAAATATCTTCTGGTTACCTTTATACAGCCACAAGCTTAATGTAAAACTGTCTTTTGGATCGTAAAGAAATTCTTTAAACGAGCGCTTTATAGCCAGTGTTGAAACACTGTAAGGTTTACAGGCTACCCCCTTATACGGGTTAATTCCCTTGGTATTAACGTTCCCAGCTTCAGAGGAAATATTTTACCACAATTTCCAACCCGAACTGTTTGGAATATTGCTTTACTGAATAAATGTCTTTATAGTGGATA
This sequence comes from Dryobotodes eremita, assembly GCA_917490735.1. NCBI lineage: Eukaryota > Metazoa > Arthropoda > Insecta > Lepidoptera > Noctuidae > Dryobotodes > Dryobotodes eremita. The sequence goes on along the minus strand of OU823248.1, from coordinate 12,863,980 downwards.
ACATTTTGTTACAAATAAATGGAGTCTCTTCTGCAAGAAAATTATAAGTAATAACTTCGAATAAAATAGAATCTAAAAACATAAAACTTAAATAAAACTATAACCCAACATAAAGCTCAATTTATTAATTAAATGCATATGCAAAGCAGTGGACTGAGTTTAAAAATCCAAATTGGACATATAAGTTAAAATTCCTAGAATTTTGTAACCACAAAACTATTAGAACCTACTATTACCCCTAACTATTACACCTAAATAAAGTGTAGCACAACTCAAAATACTTCTTTTTTTAGGAACAGCAGAAAACGTTTTACTCGTTTGCTATTTTCCCGATTTCAAATTATTGTTGTATGATGTTGTATATTATTTTACAAAAATATTAATTTGCTCAATTAATATCTTAGTAAAATAATATACAACATCATTCAGATTCCGATAATCGCAATAACTCGATTTTGGATTATTTTGAGTTGTGCCACCCTTTATCTAGGTGTGCGGTATGTAGGCACCCAAACGTAACGGTTATCCTCCGTAACCAATCCACAGAAATTACTAGTAGCATCATCGTCTGGCCTGCGGTTTACCAAGTTACAGTTACGTACGGTCGTAACCTGTAAGTAATTGATATCCCTTCTCATTTTGGTCGCCAAATGCCAACGGCTTATGGAACCAGCCAATAAGTGGCCGGCTCTCGGAGGTACAACAAATCTGTGGTTTCTGGAAGCCTGGTCAGTAAATCTACTGTCAAATTCCAACCACAAATCTTAATTTGTGGCTATTGTGGTGGACAAAAACTTTGCCGATTTCCCGTATCAAATGTTGAGATTGGTTTACCGGAAAACCAGCAGCAAACAGTGAGGATACGTTTGCTTCTTTATCATAAAAGGAATTTGTGAGAAAAATTTGTTGGTACCAGTTTTGGAACCGGTACAGCACTGATACTGATTAGAAATACCAATAGTAAAAGAAAGTACAGATACTACGGCTGCTACCGGTACAAATAGTACAGGTACTACTCTGGTACCTGTATCAAACCAAGGCCAATGGTACCGGTTCACAAAAATCCCGGTATTTGAAGCCCTGGTATAGTGGTCAAAAGTGCGTTGTGTTGGGCGCATAACTTCTGTACGAATCGCCATTCTACACATCATATTCGTTATCATATCCTATTATTGTTAATCGTATTTCTATACACCATTGGTTTTGTAGTGCAAGTAAACGGTGGCACGATTGGTTATGGTTTGTATGGAAAGTGTTGATAATGCCGTCTCTAACAGCGGCAGCGTCTCCCGAGTCATTACCATGCTCAGTGTCAGAAACATATCTGCTGCAGTTCCTGTAACTTTGACAATTGAAAAACAAGAAACTGGAACACTTGAACGGAAATCAAAAATACTGTTACACATACGAGTATTTCCATGAATAGAAGTACGAGCGAAGAACTACAAAATATGCAACACAATGCGTACCATCCCAGATATGCTTTTATGACGTAAACTTTGATAATGACATCATAACTGTAGCTTGTTATCGTGTCCTTAAGGCAGTAAACTGCACAATGTTGCGTACATGTAACCGTTTTATTGCCGTTTAAAATATGTTTTGTTCAGGAACAGGAACATTTTGCTTTGGGACAATAAAAACTAAACGGGTCTCTTTGAAGAATACAAAGTTACTGAAACGTAAGTACGTACTTCGAAGTTACATGAAAGTACCTAATGTGTGCGTATTGCAGTATAATTCCTGCAATTAGATACTTTTTGTTGTCATTTCGATTAAATTCTTTTTACGAGTCATTCGGTCAGCTTTTTTACTTTTTCGTGTTTTTTTGGATTATTCAAAAATTGACAATTGTTCTGAACATTGTCAAGAAGAAAAAAATTTTACGCATTCTGTCGTTGGAATTCCTACTGAATGGATATTTTATTCAATAATATTGAATCTTTCTTTGAAAGTGAATTTCAAATTTTTAACTACGATATGTGAGTAGTCAGCGGATACAATCGACTGTACGTTCCCTGGAATTTCTCGTCACTTTTTTCTTTGGTGAGTAATCCCTTTATAGGTTCCGTATTCTTGTTACTTGTGCCTTCTTCTTTAATCTAAGAAGATTTCCTTCTTCTTAGATTGTTTGAAAGGCCACATTTTTTGGCCTTACCCTTCCATTTATTGTTCGCCTGTCTTCTTCCTTCGTCTGCCGGCCGCCGAAGTCCGAGCGAGCTTGCGGAGAGAAGCGCAGGATCGTTGCCGAGCAAGGTCGACGACACAGGTACCTAACGGACACATCAGGTGCTAAATAAGACATTTGTGTGGCGCAATAACGCCCAACCATCAATATAATAGAAGTGTTCTGTGTTATACCGTCGTGTGACATTTTAATTTTAAGGTGCTTTCCTAAATTCTCAATATCAGTTCTTTAAAATTTATCTTAACGAAATTATGTAAAGAAAAACCTTAATCTTGAGCTTATTTGTGTTAAATAATTTATAGAGCGGCACGAATTTCGTACGATTGCAATCGAATTTAAATTCGTCTATATACTTAGATTCCTAAATATTTGGAAACATCCATAAGTTTTTTTCTCCGAAAATCTTGTTGTGATATTTTTTTTTTTTGGTAGCCTTTTACAATTTCCAACGACTGAATATTAACATTTTTTGACTTGTTATTTCTTATTTATTTCGGATGGTTTTATTAATAATAAATTTTACGTGTACCAGCTGTGTGAGTTTGATTTTTAGCTACCTCACGCCGGGGTTCGAGTCCCCGGCGTGTTAGCAGCCAGCTCTACGCTGCAGTATGTATGTATTATTGCTTTGCCAGAAAAAAGGAGTGTATTTGTTACGTTTACAACTTTTTTGAATCGTCCTCTTTCCGTGTTCGATGACTCGTCGATTTCAGAGGGTCTATCGATCAAGGCAGTTTGAAAAAAACATAGTATCAAAAAGGTTTGTACCCCAAGTGATCAAGTTTCCAATAATAATAAAATCAGGAGCATTTTGCTGCTTACCGCGACATGAACATTTAAAAGAACGAACAATAGACAACAATCCTCACTTGCTACGCGCACTGCATCTAGCTCTGAGATGACATCTCTACTGCTTGCCAAACGCAGTTGATAAGAAGTGTGATCTATAAAACTCGACACACGTTACGATTATCGGCACAGTTTCCTCCGATTCCCTTTTATCTATTAAAATTTTCATACTACTCCGTTTGACGGTACAGTTTTCAAAAATCGTAAAACCTGTACAGTTTTTGTCACATACACGTTTCGATTTATCGGTACAGTTCGGCTGCACAGTTTTATCGTAGCGTGTGTGCCAGCCATAAGAAATTCGTGTTTACGGTTGGTGTCTGAGGGCGAATTTTACCAATAAAACTGAACCCGTTCAGCACATCTAAACCGCGTTCAAGTGCTGTCAGTGTCAAAATTGTTGTGGAATATTGACAATGATAGCTCTTGAACGCGGTTTAGTAGTGCTGAATGCGTTCAGTTTCATTGGTGAAATCCGCACTTATACGGTCTGATGTTGATATGCGATAAAAAGAAAATCTGTGTCACAAAAATAATGTGGTTTGGGTATTGATCTAGCAAAAACCTCAAACGATTTCATATTTGAGCCATTCTCTTAACATTTAATTTAGGTTTTTCCGTAAAAATTACAATTAAACGAGCAATTTTCCTCCTTTGTCCACGAATTGGTCGTTCTGTCATGTTGTCATCTCCTAAGTAGATGCTGTCACGAATCCCCCTGACATAATCCCTGAAACGCCTCTTGAGTCACGCTCGAAAAAAGATAAGGTTTCTTATTTTAAGCCTAAAGATTAGAATAAAAACACCTCTACCTAATAGAGGTGTTTTTGTTCTAGTGGTAGGGTAGGGGTAGGGTAGGTTATAACCCTAAATTAATCCTGTATATGGTCAATATCAGTGTGGTGTGGTATGTTACAGTCATATACAGAGTTTACTTAATTAGTTATCAAAAAACAGCAAAAAAAAATCTTAATTTCAAGTTACTACAGCTGACTACGGGGTCTAATGGCTGCTGGTACTTGAAATTATGAGTTATGAAAATCTTAAAAAGAAAAATGAAATTGCGGAGTTTCACTAGCTAATTTAATTTGACCCTGTCGAAGAAATTAACAACATGTGGAATTTTGAGCCAGCGGTCACTGTGCCGATTGGTTGTTACAGCCAAAATGGCCTAACCGCCAAGAGTACACTAATACCGGCGAAAGCTTTCCTTGGGCAGCTGGATTATGGGCGTGATACAGATGTAGCAACTTCTGGATACAGTGCATCTGTGAAGAAAGTTTCCGATACGTACAATATTTTTTCTATTTTGGAAATTATTATACTATCTCAAGCACGGTTTTTACGACTGGACAAAACATCGAAATTTCTTTATTATAGGTAAGTTTAATATTAATTTACTATACACATTTAAACCTTCTGGAATAAATTATTCGATTTTATTTATTTTTGGGATCCTACTTGTATAACCAGTTTAACAGAGTGCTAAAGATTTATAGTTTAACTTATAATAGGTGTAATTTACTAGAGATTTTAAAATAAAATTTCTATCTATCTACTCTAATATAAGTCTCTTCTTTTACCTAATTTATAATAGTCTCCGTTTTATCTACTTTAATATTAATTGCTAATTTATTTGAACATAATATATCTTACATAATCTAGTTTTATAATAATATAATCAATTAGTTACTCTTTAAGTCATTGAACATATTATGTCTACTTTCAATTAAGCTTCTAATAAATTTATTGTTGTCATCTTTCTAAATGCTTGATATAAATTGATGGCCTGAAACACAGGTTTTATAAACCTAGATCATGCAAGGTCTACATTATGTTAGAATTAAAATTTTCCTCGATTGTAATTAATGTAAATCATAATTTTATTTTATACTTGAATATTTTTTTTTATTTATCTAAATGATGGTGAAAACCGCATCAAAATCCGTTGCGTAGGTTAGAAGTACACGCGGTCACACAGCAGACACGAAAAACAACTTTAATTTATAATAACATATAAAGATGTAAGCGTATGAACGAGATAGGTACTGATTGTATGTTTTACTTATTGTTCCTTTTTACACTCAGCTCGGTTACATACATTTTGAGTAATTTCTTTTGTTTCATCATTCTTCAGTTCCTCGAGATAATATTGAGTCACTCACAATAATAATTAAAAACCTAACCTACCTTTAGGTACCACAATACCACGTGTGTTGTATGGATGAGACTGTAGCAAAAATATGTAAAAACTTCAACTTCTATAAGCAATATGGTACCAAAAAATATACACAGAAATATAGAAAGAATTCTAAATTAAGTACTATAGTATATAGGTAGCTATTAAAACTAATTATAAAACCGTTACCTACGTCCTCAAAAAATTCACTGAGCTGCGAAATTGAGAGGGCTAAAGTTCAATAGGATTTAACATGTAAAGGTCGGTTTTAAATGAATAATGTCAACACATTTCGGAAACACACAGTATTCGATATATACGTTTGTTGCCATCAATGTTAATTGATGTATGAAACCCAGTAAACTTTTGCATGAAAAACTGAATCCATTTAAATATCTTTTTGTTGCCTATAATATTTCTACTGATGGGATTCTGGCACTGCTGAGAGTTTCCTGTAGTCCTGTATACTGTGGCCTAAGATATGTCCACGACATTGATTTTGAAGTAAAGTGTGCTTTTTCATTAGAATAGAATAGAATATAATACTCTTTATTATGTACACCATAAAAATTACAGATATAAATGTAGAAATTTTACACAGGGTGACACAATGAGCCGGGCGGTCTTATCGCTAAAAGCGATCTTTTACAGACAACCTTTGGATGGATTCAAGGGAGAAGGAGAGACAATAATGCAGGTACATACATACATAAAACTTATCTACATATAATGTATACAATAATAAACATGAAACAAGAGCAAGGAAACTAAATGCAATGATGATGTTTAAGGAGAGAGGAAGTGTTTTTACTATCTAACCAGTACTAAATTAAAATACTGTAAACCTACGGCTTGTTCCAGCTCAAATGTAAAATTATAGTCAACTTAATGTGGTACAATTTTACTCAAGTGCGTACATAAACTTATAGAGAGGCGTTCTTTGGCGGTTGGCCAGTTGTGTCCTGCTACTTGTACACACTTACTTATTCCATCATTAATTTTACACTTTTTTGCTTTTATTGGTACTTATGTGTAGAACAACTGAGTATTTAAACAAACTTGATGTAACAAGTATTATTAAAGTACTATGATTGTATCAGCTTCTAGGCTGAGCAAGGGGAGTTCTCGATGTGGAAAGCGATTTACGGATTAAAACTTCAAGCTCCACGTATTTCTATCTAGCTGACCCCCCTGAGCCACAGCAACGAAACCGGTCGAAGAGAATTTAAACATTTAAAATGTAATTTTTGACCGTGAGGGTACGACTTTTTCTGTGGCTATCAGGTGCCTATGGTAAAAGGCATTTAAGAAAAACTAAACTGTAGTTATGGGCAACGTAATACTTTATTCCCTAATGCCCGAATTATAATTATTACGATACCAATGAGTTGGGCAAGCTTGGTGGCATAGCAATATTTGTTTAGGACCGTTATTTACAAAATACAATTACGGTCTATAAACCTCTGTGGACAAGTACGGTACACATTAACCGAACAATTTATTTTTGGAGCGTAGAACAATAGCAACGCTATATTGCAGAAAAAATATATATTATAAGGTATTTACAAGACAGATGTGAGTGGAAACGTGACCCTACTGGTGATGTTCTTCAGAAAGATCAGGTGCATAGTACTCGCAACCGGCGTGCGTATATGACTTGCGGGGTAATTGCGTTACACACTATCAATAGCAATCGATTTCATTTTGACAGTTCAACAACATTCATTGCGTTATTTATATTTTTGAGCAGACAAATTTTTCGAACATATGAAGCAATGGATTAGGAATATCCTTCAAAATTAATCAGATTGTTATTGATAGTGTGTTACGCAGTTAATGTGCAGGTGTATGAACGCAAACGAAGCAAAAGGAGCAGATATGTAAGAATCGTAGCAGGTGGCGTTCTGTAGCATCTGTTTAACCCCATGAAAGAAAAAAAAAAAAATTCGGACACGCACAGGTAATACAAACAGTAATAAAAAAAACACGTGTGGCACTCGGGGACTGCCGCGGTAAAGCTATTGCATAGCATTTTTTATCAACTTATGCAATTATAATTATTTATTTATTTTTTATTAATGCAGTATTTTTTTTCTTTGATATTAATTCAAGTACAGTCGTACCATATACATACACGTTAAGCGAACGCTCGGCCGAGCTACATGGTAGGCGGAGTTGGGGGGTGTTAGGTTTTATTTTCGTTACGGAATTTCTTGATTCGGTTGCCGCGCTCAAAGCCCGCGATAAAAGCTATGCAATAGCTTAAAAATAAAGGAGCATGAGAAGAAGGCGTGAGTATGTGTATGTATGTGTGTATATATTCTTCTAAATTGTATTGCCCAATTTGGCCAAGGTGTCTACGAATTTTAAAAACAATAGGCTATTAAAAAGATAAGATATCATAACAATTAGATAAGCTTCAAAACACAGAGTAAAGTTCAAAGACGTTTTAAGGCTCCCACAGACAGGCGCGACGCGACAGCGCTACACAAAGGCGCAGCTCGTCGCGTGACGCGCGGTGCCTTTGTGTCAGGCGTCGCGTCGCGTCAGTGTGTACGAGCCTTTACTCGATAAAGAACACAATATATAATGTAAAATACAAACGATAAAAACATAGTACGCTCAACAACAAAAGTCGATTACCACTTATTTTTTTATCGTAATTATTGGACAAAATATTAAGTGGAATTGGCACAGATGTTAAATCTAGATATCACAAACACAGATTATATGAAATGCTGAAAAATTGCGCATTTAAAAATTATGGTATGTTATAGTAAAAGTTTTAATATACTTCTGTTGCTGAACGTTCATTGAAAGTCTCGTTAGGTATTAATTTCCAGTCCAGGCAGATTTATTTTTATTTTATATTTTCCTGAGAACTGTGAGACTAGTTTCTACTGTGAGACTGTATTTCGCAAAAAAAGAAAACCAAGGCACTGTTCATTTCCTGCGATTTATATTCCTTACCGTAGAAAAAATACACCGAAGTAAATCAATTATACAAGTATATAGGTACCATAAGGGGTATTGCCAAAGGCAAGAGCCTGGTCTGAAACTTATCAGCCGATAAATTCTGTAAAATTCTCGCCGTGAAAACTTAGGTGAAGTGATTTGTTAATAGACTCAATCCCTTGTATCAGGTGGATATCTGGTGGATAGACTAGCTAGAAATATCAATACTTCTCTTTGGAAGTTTTTTTTTTTTTCTGGACTTATATAAGTGCGAATGTCCGATCGATATCGGTATATCGATATCGATATCGATAGATATGCATCCGACTATCGGATCTCTAGTTATCTAGAGATCGGATATTCGGATGCATATTCACCTAAAGTTGAGATGTTGGCTAATATGGAATTCGCTTTTGTATCGAAAAAATCCCGCCAATATCAGATTTCAGTGATCAAACAGGACCAAATCATAGCGCTCGAAAGGTAGTGGTTAAAGTTGTTGTAGCCAATGTAATATTTACGCCCAATCTGGATATACTTACTACTTAATTTAACCTTTTCACCGCCACGGACTTCAATAGAAGTTCAGCTGCCTTGAAGTTTTAGTTAGATTTACATGTTTTAATGGCACGTACGCCTTTAAAACAAAATCAATTTCTAAAGGACACACTCTTATTTGTTTTAAAGGCGTACGTGCCATTAAAACATGTAAATCTAACTAAAATTTCAAGGCAGCTGAACTTCTATTGAAGTCCGTGGCGGTGAAAAGGTAAAAAATATTATTATTTATGTTTTTTGTTTTAACTAACACACACCACTCCTCCTCTTACATTCTAAATACACGTATTTGCAGAGGGAGATAAACATTAACTTTAAATAAATATGTATCCGATTTTTTTACAAAAAAATATATTTTACGAAGTCGGTTCCATACTTTCATACCTAAAAATTAACTTTAGGTAAATATGCATCCAAACATCCGATCTCTGCTTAGAACAGAATAAGCCAAGAAAAAAAAACGACTCATGCCAGAATGAGTCGACACAACGATAAGTGATTATCTGTTGACCTAATATTCTGCCACATTATAGGGTTGATTGATTCTGTATCATCTTACCATCATCAGCTTACAGCAGTCCAGTGCTGCACATAGGCCTCTCCAATTCCACGTCACCCAGCTCGATTCTCGGCAACTCTCATCCAGCTGCTAGCAGCCACCCTATGAAGATCGTCGCTTCATTTATCCTGAGGGCATCCTATCTTACGTTTACCGATTCGCCGTTTCCACTCAAGAACACGGCGTCTACCAAAACGGTCCTCGGTTCTACGGTTAATATGGCCGGCCTATTGCCACTTCAGCTTGCTTATTCTATGAGCTATATCGATATCTTTGGTTCTCTGCCGGATCCTATCAGCCTATCATCTCATCACTAGGGATTAAAAAAGTACACTTTAACTACATGACATATTCAGCTCACATTCGAGATCCAGTATCAAATGTTACTCATTGTTACAGTATTTCTGTCACGTCTTCAAAGTTCGTTCTCTTCGCAAAACGACTACTTCCAAATCAGTATTTTATTTCCACACTTGATCGTAACATAGAACTTAGATCGTAAGATAGTTTGGTAGAACGGGGATGATCGATAAATCAGTAGCAGATTTGTTAGACTTTGGATATATTTTCAAATGCATTTACTACTATCGTATATAATATAGACAAGGATGACAACAAAAACAATCGTAACAATTTTAAACAGATTATTTTTTAAGATAAAAACATCGGGGTTTCATTAAAAATCGTTTACCGACTACAACAAAAACTAAGTACATACATAATTATATAATATCATCTTCAATCTACTTTGCCCTCTGTTTCTGCCTTTTCAATATAATTTGTCAAACGTATGCCAAGTGATTTCATCGGCTGATTGGCTGTGATTTCCACAATACCAAGTGATTTGATTGCCCTTTGTTATTCCCGCCAACCAATCACAAGTCACAACCACCAACATTATTTGACAGCAAATTTCACAGTAGGCTTTCAAAAATCGAATGTGAGTTGTCAGCTAAAACACACTCACCGCAAAGTCCTCCATTTAATTGCTTCCTGGAGCGGATAATTCAGCAAAACTTCACTTGTTAGGGAAATAGGGACAGTTGACGCATTGTTTTGTTTCCCACCACTTTAATTGGTAACGACAAAGTTTCTCAGTTAATGTTTAGTTCAAAACCATATATTAGGAGACTTCATTTAACATTTTGGGGAGTCTGTGTTTAGAAATAATTGGATGGCCGATACAAAGACGGAAATAAGGCTTAGATGGTATGTAATGTGAACATTAACACTGCTAGGTTCATAATTTTTATCATTTCACCCGAAAGACGTCCACTCCTGGACATAGGCCTCCCCCAAACACCGCCACTTCAACCAGTTCTGTGATTCTCGCATCCAGCAGATTCCTGTGGTCTTCAAAAGGTCACCGGTCCACCTTGTGGGAGGCCTTCCAACGCCACGTCTTCCGGTGCTAGGTTGCTTTGGTACCTACTTATTGATGTTTTCGAATGAACATTGCAAAACTCGATTCTTAATATGTGAAAAATTTGACATTTTTTTATGAAAATGGCTGTAGGTCATTTGAAAGCTGTAGTTTCCGGCTAAGAATCCTGGTAATTTAGATAGCAAACGTCACTATCGTCCCATATTTCAATATAGACAGTTTAATCTGCAAGTAGAATACAAACGCGGAGAGCCCGGACACGCTTTTGAATACAAAAAAAAATAATTAATTAAAAGTCATCAATCAACATCAACATCAACCAACAATATTTCCTTTATTCTGTACCCTAAATATAATAACAAAAGATTTGAGGGTGATATTGTCAATGGAATAATCAAGAGTATGATAACTGCCCTTTTGATGAAGAGTACAAATATTTTTATTTTTGGAATCAAAAGGAAAGATACCCAAAATAATCTTCAGAATATTTTATACTAAGACGAATGCCCGCTACGTAGCTGCCTAATGTTTCCGCATCACATTTAGTGAAACCTTGTGTTAGTGAAAACGGGCATTAGAAGAGCAATCTGATTAACATAATTATTGAATTAACGAGACTATTATGTACTAACATACAAACGTATTACCTTAGAGGCTTTTTTCGGAGTCTATTCAAAACATTTAAAGAAATATCAGGCTACATTCCTGTTATTAGACATAATTATAGGTTCCTACAGAAGCCGAGTTCTACAGGAAAGATAAAGGTAATTTAATTAAACAACGCAAATTAACGAATATTAATTCCGTACACCTACTTTAGACCCTCGTTAAATTAACCCTAACTTTACACAACGGTCAGTTTAGTAAATTGAATTTGAACTAACAATTAGTTTACATTGTATACAGTTATAATTTTACAGTTAGAAATTCGCGGCTAGTGAACTAACTGCAAAAGACAATACTTAAAACTATCCAAATAATGGCGGTACCAGACCATAGCTGGCAAAAAAAAACCATCTGCTAAGCCTTTTCCCAACTATCTTCGGGTCGGCTTGGAGTCTAACCTGGTGCAGCCGAATACCAGTATGTTACAGAGCGACTGCCTATCGGAACTCCACAACCCTGTTACTGGGTAACACGATAACTCTTGGTAAGATTGGTTGTCAGACTTTCGGGGTTCTGACTACCCGTACCGACTGTCACAGATCTACGAATGACAGCCGGGGCCAACGGCAACGGCTTGACGTGCTTTCCGAGGCACGGAGGGCTCTCGATATGTAATGGATGGCCACCCATCCACGCACCGACCGCGGCAAGCGTAGCTTATCCTTCAATGGACCCGTGCAGCTGTTATCATTTAGCCACGAGCCCCTCATTTCCCATAGAAATAAATACAAAAGGCAATAAAACTCCAATATCGTATGTAACAGACCATAACTGCCAGTCGGCGTAGAAATCCATGTAATCCATAAACATGGTTCTCCCTCTGGCCCTCTAGACACCGCTGCGGCCCGAAACAGACCTAGGGAATATTAAGTATGTCGTTATCATAATAGTAAATTAAATTTTGTTAGGTACGTATTCGTATATACCTCCAGAGTTGCTTATGTTGCTAATTATCTTTTTTGTATGCATGAATTTCTGTGAGAAATAAACCTATTTTACTTTCTTTCTTTTTATGTACTTAATACGGAATTGACTCGTATTTGCCCGGAACTTTTCCCACATAAAAGGCCTTCTTCTTTTCTAACCGTAGAATAGAATATAATACTGTTTATTATGTACACAATAAAAATTACAGAATATATGTATAAATGTAGAAATTTTAAATAGGGTGACACAATGGGCGGTCTTATCGCTAAAAGCGATATTTTATAGATAACCTTTGGATGGAATAAAGAGAGAAGGAGGAACCTATATAATAATATAAATCTTTTAATATTTAAATATCTGATCTCCTAAAAAAATTGTCATAACTATACAAAATATCCTACGTTTACCACGAGTTTTCTCAAGTTTTTGACATGGGAGCGTGTGCAAAATTTTCAAAACTTTGTCAAACATAAACACAATTCTCCGCGGTTCTCGACAAATGCTTTAATTTCTCACAAACAAATAAAACGCTTTGCTTGTTTGTCAAACACATTAAAAACACCGTAAAACTGCAAATAACTCTTAGTACGTTAAGAAACATTCTACAAGGCGTTAAAACATTCACCGAAGCTGAGTAAGTTAAACACCAAAATTCGACCGCTGCTTCCCGATCGGAACTTTGAATAATATCGCAAATTCGGTACCCGTCGGCTAGTTTCCGACTCAATAAATGTTCCCTGGTACAATTCTATCGGAATAGTTCAGCAAATGACCTGCTGGGAGCACAGACAGCCCGAATTTCGTGTCCCACGGGTGATGATGGTGAATAGTTAGGTAAGTTCGTGAGATATTAGCACGGTCAGAGTATCAGATCGTTCATGCGGTATTTACGCGTGAAAATGGGTGACTTGTTGGTATTGGTCATGACTGTAAATCAGTGGTTCCCAACCAGTGGTCCTAAGACTACCAGGGGTCCGCAATAGATAAAATATGGTCCGCGCAATGATCCACTTGAAGGACTAAGTGCGGAAACCAAAATTCCAAAGAAGAAGAAGATGGTCCGCGCAAGATTTCAAACAAAATGATATAAACAACTGTAAGGACACGTTGGAATCTGATTCTTTGGAGCAGTTTTGGTGTAAAAAAGCAATTTCATAAAATTCGAAAAATCGCTTTGCGCTATCTTATACTTTTCACCACAAGTTATTTATGCGAACAAGGATTTTCTGCTTTACTGATTATTAAAAACAAATCCAGGAATCGATTGAAAGTAAGTGATGATATGCGTGTAGCTTTGAGGAAAACATTACCAAAAGAATTCAAGAACTTGTACAGAAGATGCAAGCTCAAAAATCGCATTAATGCAAACTGAATTAACTACAAAAAAATTAAGTGTTTTGTTAATTAATGTTACTTTTGAATTTTACGACTAACATTTTTTTTTAAATATTATGTTAACATTTTCATTTAAAGTTTATTTTTAGATTGATACAGTTTATTTATAACCTTGTAGTCCCTGCTAATAACAATGAAATCAAAATGTTCCCTGATATTAAGAAGAAAATGAAAGTGGTCCCTGGTTAAAAAAAGGTTGGGAATCACTGCTACAAATAGACATAACAAAGCTTAACAAGCGTATTGGCTTTATATTTGTCAAAGCTCAAATAGCGATGTTTTATGCCAAAGATTTCACACAAAAGTGACCATTTACGACCAAACGCAATAAGAAAAATTGGGTCCTCTATGTATAACTTAGACGCACACAGTGATTTTCTTCACAAAATAAAGATAACATAACGAATGGTCTAAGTAGGTACCTATATCGTCTGTAACACATTTTCAACCAGAGTTCTGTCGAGTAAAGGAATATATTCCGATGATGTGCACCTTGAGAGCAATTTGTCCAAATTTACGTTTTCCACTTCTCTCCACATCCGTCCGATGACGTAATACGTACAATTTAAGGCACGGAAATTATTCCGAACAGATTAATCTGTACCTATATTTTGTTCAAATTGCCGAAGTTTTATCGTTGAAAGTTGTTCAATCATAATAAAAGTGAACTGTATACAGGCCAATGAAGAATTAATCTTATTTTCAGGAACTGTTCAATTTAGCTTCTTCAGAAATGGATATCAATCAATTATCAATTCAGCCTAACACAGTCTATTGCTGGACATATAGGCTTCGCCCAAACTGCGATAAAACTCCCAGTTCTCTGCCTAATTGAATGCCGGGAAAATGAACGACACTATTTTTGTTGATTGTGGAACATATTTTAACGATTTTATTGTCAAAAAATGCAACACGAAAGGAGAAGAATAAAAATAACTAAAATCAGATGAGAATTTATCCCAAACGTCCTCCTCCTCCTAAACAATAAAAATGGAGAGAGGTATTTTTTATTTTTATTATGTTATTAAATTAATTTTCTTTCCGCATATTTTTTGGCTGCTGCGATTATCAAGTCGAGGATTATAGAATTATTCGCTTCTTCATGTGGAAGATGATTACAGCACCTTAATTACGTAATACACGAACAATTATAATCTGAATCATTTCAAAGCCTATTGCTAATCCATTGCATGATCGCCAACAGTTGGATTGTCCATATATCCGGCAATGCTGCAGCAGACATATTGTTACCTTGTGAGTGTTCGTTTTTGTCTGTGCTTGTTATCCTGTCTGTTTCCTTTTATATATCTGTTTGTATATGAGTCTTGTTGCTTGAAATATACAAATTTTATTTATTTTTTATTTTTATTTATTGCTTTGTATGTTCGAAAAATGTATCTGCTCAACAACGTAAACAACGCAATGAATGTTGTTGTACTGTCAAAATGAAAGCCATTCCTACTGTTAGTGTGTTACGCAATTACCCCGCTGGTCTAACGAAATACATGCACAGTGAAGATATATATTTCTTAGTATAGAAGGATAGACATTAGCCTCAATCACGATGTAACATCTGCGCGGATTCGATTAGATTTGATCCCGACACCACCTACACATGTACAGTCAAGTCTTTTATATCTTCGTCAGTTTTCAAATGCCTTCCTTCATCAATACAGGACACACAATACCTTTATTGCATTGAAAACTGTATTTAATTACTTGACACCAAAGATCAAAATAGCATACACCTTTGACCAATGTGAGTTGACATAAACTTAAAACCGTTTTTATTATATATATAAAAACGTATTTATGAAATATAAAACATTTTTTAAATGTCAGAATCTGTCAGTGTCGCATTTTTAATTCAGTCTGACATGTAAAGAAGATGGCTGAATGTCATTCTGCGGTATAAAAATAACGGCGATGCAATATACAATATATATAATGCTGAGTCGGTAAAGCAGATTCTATCGTGCAGTAAAAAATACCCCATAAAGTGACGAACATATTTTGGATGTGACTGTACTTTGAGTCCTGGAAAACTAGGAACATCTACCACAGACGGGGCCAACACCACATCTAGTCTTAATAATTAAATTTAACAGTAGTTTAATGTCTGAACTAGTACCAACATAAATGCCTGAAACTTACAATAATCTTGGCTGAATATCATGATTTCAACGCGTGCCAAAGTTGTTTCGCAGAGCCGCTATTCTCTAAGTTATTCACCAAGTGATATATCATTACACTTGAGTTCCTTTGAAACACATGTTCCTGAAAACTTAGTGAAAGCCAGCTCTTCGATGTTCGCGATTTCATGGACTTTTAGATGTCGTTTTGTCACTAACGTTTCTTTGATCAAATTAAGATGAATTGGGTTTTTGTTTGGACAACACAATATTAGGAGCTTACATACATAGTTTTAAGTGATTTCTATGAGGTGTTGTTCACATTGAACATTATTAAAAGCACATAAGGAAATGGATTAGACGACTTGTGGCAAGCACATTATAGCAGCTCGTTAAATTATAACATTCGTTTTAGTATTATGTTTAAGTAATGATGATCTTTGAAGGGGTTTGTTGGAAAGTCTTCAGTGAAAAGATTTTTTTAAACAGCGGGGTAGTTGCGTAATACACTAAAAGTAGGAATGGCTTTCATTTGATAGTTCAACAAAATTCATTGCGTTATTTACGTTGTTGAACAGACAATTTTTTCGAACATGTGTAGCAATGGCAATAGGCTTCAAAATGATTCAGATTGTGATTGATAGTGTGTTACGCAAATAGGGTGCAGGTATACCACTTTCATCCAATTTTCTTTGCAAAGAAATACTTATAATATTATCAAAAATTAAATTCTATTCCAGTCATGCATTGTGCATGTACAAAATTCAATTAAAAATGTGCTGAACAAACAGAGTCGCCTTGTTGGTACATCGCCGACTCTCATTAATGCGCCGACACCCACAGCTTCGCCGTAATGATATTTCTGACCTACCCTTTGAATTTTAAGCCTGTGCTCTAAACAGTGACCAGTTTTTGCCGACTTGTTTACTTTATAGAGAAATCATTGATAATCGTTTACGCGCTCTTGTATTTTTAGTTCTTTTTTTTCTCTCACTCTTCTTTCAGCTCACTTTCGTACTCCTACTGATTTTTTTTTTGTGACTTCTACGTTATAAACTTTTGTTTTTTTTAGGGTTTAGTACCCAAAGGGTGCCAACGGAACCCTATACTAAGCCTCCGCTGTCCGTCTCTCTCTCAGCGGGCTGTATCTCATGAACCGTAATAAGTTGACACTTGAAATTTTCACAGAGTATGTATTTCTATTGCCGCTATAAAAACAAATAATAAAATAAAATAAAGTTAAAAATGAAAGGGGTCTCCATACAAGAAACGTGTTTTTTCGGCGTTGTTTGTTTTGTGGTCCGGAACCCTTCTTGTGCATGTCCGACTTCAACTGGGCCGGTTTTTATTAATAAACTGCAAGCACTCAGTTTTCTGTGCGTTTTCTATTTCAAAGGGTGTCTCCCAAGTCGGAAAACAAACAGTAGGTACCTATATTTAGCACTTGTCATGTTTTCATCGTTAATTTCCCGCTATCTACACAACTACCAACGGAACGGCTAAAACGCAGACACAGCTTCTTAAAATCGACAACATCTCTACCAGGAAACCCGGCAGGCGCCCGTTGCAAACTGTGGCAAGGTACTATTCCCACTTACTATCTGCCACCAAAGGAGCATCTTCCTGCAGGATGTAACCTATCGTGGTTCACTTGGAAGTCTCTGAACCGTCTCCGGACACAAGTGGGAAGATGTAACTCCAACCTGGTAAAGTGGGGCTACCTCGACGGAACGGCAGCTGGGTGTGGATGTGGAGCTATATCGCAAACTATGCTCCACCTTCTATCTTGCTCACTGTGTCCCAAAACTTGCAGTCAAAGTGACCTCAGCGCTGCCACCGACGACGCCATGGATGTGGCGAAGTTTTGGGCCAACAAGATCTGAGAAAAGTCGTGCCAGCGACACGAAGAAGAAGATTGTTAATTTCAAACCCAAACATACATACCATACATACATTAGTCTGATTCCGAATTCGAAGCAAACGGCAAACATGAAACCGTCGAGCATTTCTTGTCAAAAGTACTGACTTTGATAACTCTGATGTCACTCGTACGTCATATTATACACATTCATTGGAATACAGAACATAACTTGGAAATATCGAATTTAGTCAGGAATAGTTTGGTCTTATCAAACCTTTCTGCTGTATTTACCTACCGCCAATATACCACTGTATATTCA
The DNA here is from genome assembly GCA_917490735.1 of Dryobotodes eremita. Taxonomy (NCBI): domain Eukaryota; kingdom Metazoa; phylum Arthropoda; class Insecta; order Lepidoptera; family Noctuidae; genus Dryobotodes; species Dryobotodes eremita. The sequence continues at coordinate 12,846,008 of OU823248.1, read as the reverse complement.
GTTTGAAGGGTGCAATTCTTTATAAAATTAGAGGGAATTTACATAAAATGTGTTCTTTAAGAACTATATAGATGCTCAGTTATTGTCAAATATCAACAGTCAAAAACCAACAACCTCAGGGATTAAGTCCGCCTTTGTACAGTATTTTTTTACTTGTGCTTTAAGTTTTATAATAATAAATAAATAAATATCTGTGACATATCCGAACGCTGTGTGTAAGAATACAGTCTGTACCTATCTATGACTCCGAAAATATAATACAAAATATCTAACTTTAAAAAAAAAAATGTCGACAGGAAAAAAATGATTTAATCATAAATAACCTACGGCTCGACTAGAGAAATTAATGAACATCATCATTCATTATAGCATCATCTCAGTTCAGAGATGAACAGGTAATGCCATACACACCGACAGTGAAATTCAAAGGACAAAGTAACATTTTGCGGAATGCGTGCCCCAAATACCTTAACAAAGTTATGTGCAAAGTATTGTAAAACGCTTTTGCTAAATTACGTGCTACGGCACACGTGGTTTCGGTCCTTTGACATCTGTAAGAATGCGAGAACCCAACTCACTCGACCCGCATGACATTTTTCGAGTGCATTTGCAAGTGTTCTCTCTGTTTGCGGTATTCTTTTTGGAAGAGTTACATAGGATTAATGTGAAATTAAAACACAATGAAACGGCGATGTAATGTGAAGGAAAAGCACAGCATAGCACAGCACCGTGCTGAGTGGAATCCTTCTTGTCACAGTCACGACGTGCGGCTGCTGACTATTTCTGCTGTGTAATTAAGATTATAGATCTGTTTTGTTTTTTATTCCAATTACCTTAATTATCTTTTTATGACCTCGTGTTCCTGTGACAAATAAACATATTTATTTTTTATTTTAGTGCTATGTGTTAATGTCAAAGGTTACATCATATGTGATTATGGCCTACACCTATCATACTCCAACTCCAATACTTAATGGGTGTTTGACCTAGTCAACCATTTTTACAACAAGCTTGCGCCTGTCAGATTGTTAAGGCGAAAGTAACTAAGAGCTTTTCAACTACCTCTTTTTAAGAGAACACCTTTTTAGCCACAAGAACTTAAAAACTTTTCGCTTCAGTCAAAAAATCACCATTTATCCTTTTAATCCTCTAAACTTTTCAGCCTTAAGAATCAATTTCCGTGCCCCAGTTTCTTAAAGTTCTTTTATAAAAAAATTGGCACTCGTAAATATTTACATCTAACTGTGCTCGCGGTTAAGCTTTGGTTCTTTAGGAAAATGGTTCCGTCATATTATAACGTCCGGCATAAAAATATTGAATTTTCACCAGAATTTGAAAATTAAGGTTTTAAAAAACGCTCTGTATTTGGATAGCCATTATTGTCTGATCGTTCACTGGTTTCTTAGGAAGCCACAGATTTACACTCACGTCCCTCACAAAATGTTAATAGTTTTTCGGGATGGAAAACTTCGATGGAAAAATTAGAAAACTTCTAGGTCTACATCGTGACAGAATCTCTGTAGATGCGCTGCAAAAAGTCACCGTGTTTAACCGCTCTTGGGTTTTATCACAGATTTCGTCCGAAGCAGATGAGTCACCACAATCTCCACCAACGATCGCTCAGATTATTCAGCCTCTTGAACACGCAAAATTAATTAATCTAAAATCAACCCGTTCAAAGGGCTGTCAATCGGTTGCACGATTGTTTGATAACCTTTAAAAATAAATGATGCTGATATAATCGTGCACTGATCCACCGTGATTCATTACGGACCCGCATAATTTAAAGCCTTTAATGTGCAAATGGTGGATCATGTCTGTTTAATATCGTATGTTGCACGACGATGTTCGAGTATCATGTCCAGACAAAAAAAAAATACAAAAACAAAGGCTTCTTTATGATCTCAATGCACTGTTTAAGTTGGATAAAAAGATGTTCTGAATTAGGTAGGTATAGGTATTCTAAAAAGAGTACAGACACCCAGCACAAAGAAAGAGCTAACATTTTGCACAGTTAGAATCAAACAAAGTACGTATTTCTAGGGAAATAATTTTGCTTAGTTTTCAGACTCAGGCGCAAATTGCTCGATTGGTGGTAGGGTAATAATAAGTAACGCAATATTTAGATATTGCATTATTATTATTTTTTTAGCTTAGACTAAAAAACATAACATAACATCACGCCTGTAATCCACGAAGGGTTAGGCTGAGGTGTACCTTAGTACGCCTACATTTCGCCAGTAATTTTAAGTCCCATGTAATAGGGGGCGAGCCTATTGCCATCAACCGGGCACAGATCCAAATTCGGGCTCTTAGTGATGAATTCCTGATGAAAAAACTCAATAACACTTAACAAACAATGTACCTAAAACATCTTAGCTATGTAATGTAACCTTGCAACATTTTCGAATAACACTACATATAATAAGTCCCCGTCCACCTCTCAGGTACCTACCGATCATCATTTTGCCAATCCCTATTCAAAAAAATGTACGTAACGATTGCGATTTCGACACGTAATAACGACGTACCGAGGGATCAGTAAATCTGTAAGGCTTGACGGAGTACTTGCTCCTACTGAGTTACTCCCGATATATCTGGCCCGTCGACGTTTGATCCTGTGTTGAGTATAAAAAATGTTAACAAAGAAGTTTATGTTCTGTTCATTTAAGTTATCTTTGACTTATCTTGTACAGGAATTTAAGTTGTCTAAGAACCGCGCTAGGTCTACGGAGGTTATAGATGAGAGAAAAAGTATTGAAAGACCATTAAAGATTAGGAGTCGAAACAAACGCCGCCTCTTCTGTGCAACAGTGAAAATATTATTCCATTATCTCGTATTTGACCCAATTTTTCTGATGAAATAAGTACCATATGCCTAGTTTTACAGTTGTAGCAGCTGATCTAACAATCTTAGTATCTACGCGTCTTGACTCGTCTTTAGTCCAACATGCCCTAATAAATAGGTCACACTCCAGGATGCCTTAGAACATATCTTGAAACTAAATTTCCTAGTAGTACAGTACCTTCCACCAGACGTTGCCTCCCGCACCCCGCTCCTTCGTCTCCTAATTTCCTTACCTCCATGCCTCGGCACGCCTAGCCAGCTAATATAATGGACAGGCCTATAACGGTTTCAAAAGCATTTCCTTTACTATAGATTTGGCCTAAAACACGCTACGGTACTTGCAGCGAAGTTATATCTGTGTTCGGGTATCAAATGGTTTAAGCAAAATATTACACGTAATTGTAATTTGATTCCACATTCAAAGGACATGATTTCTTTTTTGTAAGTTAGAAATTGGATTTGTTTCTTTACTTAAACACAGAAGGTGAAAGTCCAGTTAAATAATTTAGCGAAAGAATATACTTTTGGAATACGTGGAAAAGGACGGTTTTATTGTTTCGATATATCCCAGCACATCTAGTAAAATAATGCAAACTATTACAAAAAAATATACATCGAGGCTATAAACATTTTTCTAAAATATTTGTGTGACATTCAAAGTATTTAATTACACAATATGAATTTCTCTTGTCCCTCTAGCCAGACATTTCATAAACGTTATGAAAAAAATCTGAAACCAATTTACATCAACCAATTTGCTTCTATAGGGCTTTATTTTTAACGCTATTGTATAAAATTAAATTAATTTCCATAAAAAAGTCAGTCAAAAAGCTCTGCCATCTACATTTATCAACAACACCAACCAAAGTTTAACCAAAGGCTAGGCATCTGCCTAGCCTTTCCCAACTATGTTGGGGTCGGCTTCCAGTCTAACCGGATGCAGCTGAACATCCTGCCTATCTGACCTTCACAACCCAGTTACGGGGTAACACGACACCCCTTGGTAGACTGGTTGTCAGACCTTCGGGTTTCTGACTACCCATAACGACTGTCAAAGATCTACAAATGATAGCTGGGACTGACGGCTTAGCGTGCTTTATGAGACCCAAATCGCTCCGTGCCCAATGTGTAATGGACTGTCACCCATCCACGAACCGACCTCGGCCAGCGTAGCTCATACTTCGATCGACCCGTACGGTTATGATAACTTAGCTATGAGCCCCCCAAACCAAAAGCTCAGTGTCTGAAATATAAACTAGGTTGAAATAAGACTCCGAACTAGTTTGTTGTTGCCCGTCGTGATTACACTGTAATCGTTTAATAGGATTTTGGTTACACAGGCCAAAGTGGCTCAACTTTGTTCAGAGTTACTAGCCGAAGAGATTTTAGGTTATATTAAAGTTCCATCTACAGTTTTAGATTTAATTATTCCCTTAATTGGCTGGAATGAGGTTTTGAAACGTCGTATTTTTGGAAAATATTGCTGTGGGTATCATAATCGAAACTATGAGATTTAGAGAAGGTTGCAGGAGCAGCTTAGTACGCTCGATTTGGAAAAGATTAAGATTAACTTTGGTCTCTTGCCACATTATGTTAAGTTTCGTCTGAAGCAGTAAGGATTTCGAAGACTAAGCAAGCTGAAGTGGCAATGGGCTGGTCACATCTCTCGCAAAACCGACGATCGTTGGGGAAAACGAGTTCTAGAGTGGAGACCGCGTTTAGGCAAACGTAGTATGGGACGCCCGCCGGCGCCGCCAGGTGAAGTGACGACTTGCGAAAGGCGGCTGGCAGAGACTGGATGAGGAGAGCCGAAGATCGGGCTTAGTGGCGTTCACCAGGAGAGGCCTAAGTCCAGCAGTGGACGAATATAGGTTGATGATGATGATGATGATGAGTAAGGATTTTAAGGATCTATATGATAACATGGCAAAGAGATGACGTGCCATAAATCCCTTACCTACTACTGATTCATGCAACAAAAAATATTGCGAAGAGAACAAAAGGTAGTCATATACGACATTTACCCATGTTTAAATACGATTACTTAACTTTAAAAATAAAAACATGTTGTGCGAATATACATCAATTCGATTTACCACATTTGAATACATCATCAGAATCCAGACGCGTGAAGAAAATATTAAATTAAATAGCAAAATAAGTCTTTTCATCCTTAATTATTTACTAGCCTTGAAAACTTACCGTCTGTAATAGGTACAAGGTACAAAAAATAAAGGAAAAAATAAATCCGGATTCAGTTTCGTTTTTCCCGTAATAAATAATTCTACATATCGCACCTTTAAAGACAAACCGTTACTAAACTAAAATATAAAATATTACATATGAGTTTAAATAAAAAGAAATACACGGCTTTTTTGCAATAGAACTTATGTTATAGTGTAAATAAATACCCGTCACTAAGACCTCAAAAGATGGCTCAAAGCACCATAATCCTAAATTCAATTGCAAAAAGCCGTGTATTTCTTTTTATTTAAGCTCCTGGGTAAAATTTTATATTTTCGTTTAGTAACGGTTTATCTTTAAAGGTGCGATATATTGTTCCACAGAAGTTAATTAATGTTATTTTATTTTACAAATTTTGAAACACTAACAAGTTACGTTATTTTATTTCAGTTGCATAACAGGCATCCTGAAAATTCCACGAACAAAGCTCGCATGGAATGAAACGTTATATTTTTTCCCGATATTTTGGCTATAATATTTGAAAGTGGGACTGGCCTTTTATTTGCATGGAAGGGCCCGATCATACGTACTACAACCACACCACAACCACAACCACACCACAACGATAACACGTGGATGGGCGCTAATTTGTATGAAAATGAATAGTTTATTCATACGGATACGGACCACATTGCAACCACTAGCGACAACGCAACCACAACGCAACTGCAAGAAGCTGCAGCTACACTATTCACACGTTACCACTGCTTGCCCACATTTTGTCGCTGTGATCGATGTGGTGTGGCTGTGGTACCTGTGAACGGGCCCTACAAGTATGTGTTTCGAATTCTGTCACTGAATTCGATACATCGTCGTACCGAAAATCCATGGATATCGTAATGAAAAATGGAATTCGCTTGTTTCCCGATAGCAATGATACCATAAATTTCTCTGAGACTCGATTCAGGAAATACAAACGAGAATTCAAATACAAACTTCTTGCCTTCTTAAATAAGCTGCGATCTTTTTCTAAACGAGAAAAAAGGCTAGCGATACTAAATGAGAAAACGTAGGGATCACAATATCTACTTTCATCTTGATCCTATCACATTTTCGTCAAAGGAACACGTCGAAGAGCCAATGAACCAGCAAGGTTCATTGCCAAATATCTTGTTTGATATCGTAACTCTAAGGCTCCTTGAATAAGGCATTTAAGCACTACGTTTTACGCCAGTAGGTACGTCATCTACGTTTTACATCAGTATTCTGATAGAAAAGATCTTGAACGAATAACTCATAAAGTGTTTCATCGGCTTCAATAAAGACGAAACTTATTTTGTCACAAACGTCACAAATCTAAGCTGGAAGTGCCTTAGTTAGTGTGCCTATTACGAACTTGGCAGTCGTAAAAGAACCTTCGCCAAATGACAAGAAGATTCATTAGTGATCTTATGAGACGGAAAACGATTTGACGTAGAGCCGATGAAGAGAAATGGGAGAGAATTGGACACTTGACTGTCTCGTCAAGTGGCAATATTGTTTGGAGGTCCAACTTCATTGGTTTTCAGTCATTAGGACGACTGGGAATCCGCAGTGTGCTATGTAAACTGTTGGTTGTATTTTCCGTTAGACTTGGTTTTAAACCACAAAATTATTATTATTTATTTATTATATATTTTTCAGTTCATGTACAGTCGCCAGCAAATCAAGTTACCACGAATTGTCAGGTTTTCTCATTCGATTTTGAATTTAACTTCAACATTATAAGGTGTCAAATCGTTTGGAGAATGTTGACAGTTTCGTGTTGCTTGACTGTACTTGCTCTAGAAATTGGAAGTGCGGCTGCCAAAAATACCCTCCACAAGTTTGATATTCCAGTGTGCTCTGTGAATGGTTATACCTATAGATATCCAAAAATAAGGGCTAGTACAGACTGGCGCGACACGCGACACGAATCGCTCGTGATATACAAAGGCACTGCTCGTCGCGCGACAGGCGGTGCCTTTGTGTCGCGTCGCATGTCGCGCCTGTTAGTAGGAGCCTTAATTGATTCTATCTTGCCTCATACAGGTGCGGTTATCAATAAATTTAAAAAAACATTTGCCAATAAAGATATTTGACGAAAGTATTTATTTAACGACTATCGAAACACGAATAAGAACTGAGGAAGACATCGGATAGCCGTTTTAGCAATCGTAATAGTCACGATAAATACATTTATAAACGGATAGACGCGGGAATATGTTTGCTAATATGACTATGCCATATATATTTTAGTATAGTCATAGTCATATTCATTTTTTTTTATACCTAGGGCTGAAACAAACATCCAGAACTTTCCACGTTTATTTTTTAATTCCACCGATGTTTCAAGCTTTACAACATTTTCGTAAACCACGAGCGCTTTGCGGTAGAGAAACGGAAACGAAATTTAAAAAAATAATTTTCTCGCGCGAATTCATGAGAACATTATTACCGACTGCTGGGGTGGAATACTCGTAAAAGTGTAATAAAGACCAGGATTTAAGTAAGTAAAGGAGTAACAGGTAGCTGTTTTATGGTTTACACACACTAAAGTTTTATTTCTAGAACGAATTTTAAGGTTTCATATAACATCTCGTTTCCAAACTATTACCTGTTTTCCTATAAAATTGGGAACAACTCGTCATTCCTCGCTATAGTGAGGCACAATAATGACGCATCAAGCGAGCCATCAGGCGCCTTCCTTCCCGCCCCAAACCTTAGAGATATCGGGCCGACAAAAATATTTCTACACACATTTCTGCAACGCAGTTCCTGTGTAGTCTCGTGGCCCTTGTTAACACGGAAAAATGTTTTTTCTTTCTTATCAAACCGTTTTTAGAGACCTCCATTGTGTTTCTTTTTTAGATATCGCAGTTTGAACGAGACGGTGTTTGTTTATTTTTACACGACTTCCCACAAAAAAAAAAAAACGTGTTATGTTTACAGGATTCAGGGAGGTAGTATGTGTTTTTATGTGTCTGAGTTTTTATTCCGACGTCTATTTTGTATTGTCCAAAACTTTAATTACATTTTATTTACATTATGAAAAATCTTTTTGTTTACATACCTCGTGTAATTTAATTCATTTTCACACAGCTACTCGACGAGACATACGAAATGAAATTATGAAACACACAGTACTCTAAAATTGCATTTGGCTAACCTCGAAACAAAACACGCTCGACAACGGTCAGTCCTACAATTACAAAATATGGGCAGCCCTGTAATCTCTTTGTGAGCACGATATCGCAGTTTGTAAAATAACAATATATTCAAGTTACACGTATAAAACGAATGCGATACCTTTATGTTGGATGCTCCACATTATAATAAAGGTTGTGGCCATAAACAGGCTCGTGAGCACGTAAACCTTTTAGTACATAATATATAGAAGCAGGTATAGGTACTCATATACAGGTGGTTGTTTTCCTGAGATGTGATGTCACCCCTACACTTTAAGCGGCAGCCGTCCACAAATTGCTACAACAGGATGTGCTTACGTCTTGAAAAGAACATCGGTTTTTCTTTAAATGCAAAATAACAGGTTTATGTCAAACCGACCGAGCACATTTTTTCTTTTTTGGTTTTTGTAATTGATTGGGCAATACCCAGATAATATATTAAACAATAAAATAACTTAGCATTTGTCAGAGTAATGGATCGTGTTTCATGTCAAAATATCGATGTCGTGACCTTAGCGTCCTCTTTTATATCAATAATACTGTAAATTATGCAGTAAATAAAAACTCCTTGAGGAGTGGGAGTTTTCGCTTACTCGATATTTAAATATCGAGTAAGCGAAAATGGAAATACTTTGTCGAAAAGAAAAATGAAAGCAGACCGAGACCGAACGTTGCTGAAACTTTATCTAGATCGTATCGAACTTACTGGAGTACTATTTAAGGAGTGACGTAGTGCAAACGTCGTTTTCGAAGCCAAAAAGGACTAGGCTAAATGAAGGAAATTATGCAGGATTCGCATGGCTTGACACATGATTCAATTGTATGTAGGTTAATCTTAAAAATTATGAAATCATTCCTATTATTGGAATGACTCAATATAATTTTAAGATTCGTTAATGGCTTTTACATGGATGTATTTTTCATCCATGTAAAAGCCAATAACGAATTTCGAAGAGGTAACTTAGATGTTGTACCATTAAGGTTAACCCTCACATTATTTTACTGGAGGGCTCGTCGTAATTCACGTTATATTTAGTAGTAAGAAATTACGTCACTTAAAATATAGTATATAGGCAGAATTCAGCAGCTTGATGGACCAGGAATCTCCGGCAGCATGGTGGATTAGGAATCTCCAGCAGCATGATGGATCAAGAATCTCCAGCAGCATGGTGGATCAGGAATCTCCAACAGCATGGTGGATCAAGAATCTCCAGCAGCATGGTGAATCAGGAACTCAGCAGACTTAGGATGTGTGACGGACTAATGAACTGGTCGCCGGCGCTCACCGGGTTGTTATGTTGAGCTGGTCGCCGGCGCTTACCGGGTTGTAATGTTGAGCTGCGCGCCGGCGCTCACCGGGTTGAAATATTGAGCTGGTCGGCAACGCTCACCGGCTTGAAATAAAACTGCAGAAGTGGTTTGAAGAAGACTGTAGACTGTTTTATTTCTGACAAGAGGCCTTTTTACCAGACAGTTATTCTAATTTTTTAAAGCTATCTATCTTCATTATAATTACTATATTTTCTACTCAGCCAGAAGTAATAAAGTAGTATTGGGAGAGAACCTGACCTTTTTATACTGGCTTTAACATGTGAGCTTTAAAGTAAAAGAAAAACTGACAGATGACAATTTACAATAAAAATGTCAGTAAAAGATTATAAAAAGAGGAAATTAATGGTATGAAATGCAGAATTGAATATAAAAACAGTGAAAGGTAATGAAAGGTTTGTTTTACAGTGGTGATAGTGTATGAGTTGAATGAGTGTCCTGTGATAGGTTCAAGTATAAGAATTATTTAAACACAAACAGCCCCTTTCAATATATAAATAGACTAAAGATGTAGTTTCGATGAAACGAAATACCACAATGTCTCATACTCAAAAATCAAAATCTCAAAATGAGTCCTACAAATAGGAATTTCCAACAAGTAATTCTGATGACTCATACCTACTCGGTTCTTAATTTGGTAAACTACCATAAAATTAGAAATGTGGCGTTTACTATCTAAAACAGGAATCTACATGTCTTGTTTAATAGATAATAATCTTTCACCTAAAAAGCCACCATCGTTACCATAGAACAAATTTTGAAGCGTTTTCGTTTGAGCACATTGTTTCGTGTTGGTCCTGTTTTTAATTTAGTTACATTAAGGACCAAATAATAACTTAGAAGTAATGATGCTGTTAAAAATGTTTTCCTAACTCAGACAGAAAATTAAAACTATAAGTGATGTTCATACCCCTGCTAACATCCCACTGAATCGTAGGATCACAAAATGGTCGCCGGCCAAACATTCTCGTTGAAAAAGTGATTCAATACTACTATGCAACAACTTAATACAAAAACTTACTTTAGTTACTGATCTGCCTATCCTTGTCCCAATTATGTTGGGGTCGGCTTCCAGTCTAACCGGATGCAGGTGAATATGTAGTCCAGTATTTTACATGGAGCGACTGCCTATCTGACCTCTACAACCCAGTTACTGGGTAAGACTGGTTGTCAGACTTTAAGCCTTCTGACTGTCAAAGATCTACAAATGACAGCCGGGACCAACGGCTTAACGTCCTTTAAAAACTTACTTTAGTCAACTCTGTCCAAATAATTTCTGTGTCAAGTCAGAAAATGGTCACAAATTAGAAAGAAAACCTTCAGTCATTAACAATGTAGTGGAATTAATAAAACTGAATACCTAACATCTTCCTTGGACCGGCAGCAGTCAAATAGCCCACAATATTCAAAGGGCTGGTTAGCTTACTTTACGATTCCGTTTCTAAATCGTTGTGGTATTTAAGTCTTAAAGCCAAGGGAGCGCTTTTCATGCGAACAACGTTGTTGGCCTTTCTCAGCTTTGACGTTTGCGTCATAGTGACGCGTCAACCTAGAAACCTAGAAAGGTAAGGAAGTAATTAAAGACGCCTAAGGGCAGATGCTGTCACACTACATATCACAACTATTTATATGTGCGGATCTTGTAGTAGCTTTTGTAGTTATACACGTTTTCGAGCGGAGTATCATAGTAAATGGATCTGTATCGTGTTTTGTAACACGTTTGCCACCATTATTGCATTTTTGTGAGTCTAAACCAAAGTCTTCTATTTTATTTATATACTGGACTTTGTTATAGGTCAGTTTTTGTAGGTACAGTACAGCCAAAATATGTTCGTCACCTACGGGGCTATTTCTGTCTGCTCATTGCACGGTAGAATCTGCTTTACCTACTCAGTACTCGGAAATAATTTGAAAAGTGAAGAAGATATAAAAGACTTTGCTGTACTTATTTTAGACATACCTAGCTCGAAAGTGTGTCATAACTTAGGCCTATTTAATTATATTCACAGCGCCTATTGGCCATAAAATTTTACGGGCAATGCGCCCTATTCCCTCCATTGTTTCATCCGTATAATATTTATTTGTTTTTTTATTAATATTGCCCATTTGCCCAATAAAACGAGCTCTAAGAATAAAATTTGCTAACTTTATTAAATACAGGTGTCATTATTTTTGCTTATGTTATGGGTCGTTATACCCAAGAGGGGAATGAATGCGCAGTTTTAATTACGTTATTAAATATAATTAAACATTTTCAAAATAATAAGCTGCTTATGATTTTAATTATAGTGAATTAATTAAGGCGTTTATTGTTGTTTGGGCAGTTAATCGAATGTTTTATTGGCTTCAGTAAATACAAGTATTATTATGTACTTATGCATATACATGCTAGCAGGGATATCGACGCGCAAAATGTAACCATGAATTAAACACATGATTCTAAACGCCCTAGCGTAGAAATTTGTCGTAGGTTATCAAATAAAAAATCTTCTGTTTCTTCTTAGTCACCCTGTATATGCATACGTAGAACATACACGCGAGGCCTTTGTTTTTCTATTACAATGAAACTGTAGCTAGTTAAGATTACGATTTTGAATCCACTTTACCTAATCTTAGAATTTCGTGGAAGCAAGAATTGCTTCCACAAATTTCTGAGGTACCTACCTAAGTTTTATAATGTCTACTTACAAAAGAGCAACAAGAGCAACAAAGATTTAGTACGAAGATAAAACTCTGAGATAGGTCTGCTGCGAAAATATTAAGATTCTGACGTCGAAAAGAATTTTATAGAGCAATTTCTTTTCTAAACTTCATAATATTGCTCAACACAGAATGAAAAGGTTAAAAAAAATTTTTTTACGTATTTTTCATTTTTCAGTTGATAAAAGCGAGGGTATTTATCACTAACTTCACTCATTCCTCCATGGAAAAGGGAGGATCCTCCGACCAGACTGGTGTTGTGTCTGGCTGAATGCCCGGCGTTTGTTTTTTTTTTGTGGTTGGCTTCTCGCAGGTCTACCTAGAAGGTTGTCGGCCCTAATAAATTAAGGCCCTCAGCCAGGGCTTAAAAAACTTACAAACTAGGTGACAACACGCTAAGGGCACCCCCTGCGGGGTACGAGCCTCGGCTTAGGGCCGTCGCTGGGAGAGGGCAGCAAGGGACAGGCTGGATCGGAATTATTATTATTACGGGACGAATTTAAAGCTACAGGCCCAGCGGCGCGGGCTGGCTCGAGCAAGGGTCGGGGCGGACCCGGCGTTTGATGTTGGGATGTTAAGATAATAAGATAATGATTTATTTCTCACCACAATATATAAGTATTTTCAAATTCTTAAAAACAATACATAATTGCTTTAATTATACTGTGGGAGACAGATGCCTAAGTTAGGCGTAAGGCCTGTATTTCAGGACACTAGGTCAAGTTAAATGTAACTGCTTCCAAAGGGGTGGACCCCTTTGGAAGCAGTTACATTTAAATCAGATTATGCGGTCGTACACAAATGCGGTAAGTTATATACAACCAGAAAAAAGTATAACATTATCGGTTTTTACTTATTCTAGGGTTAGTATCTGTATGTGTGTGTGTTTATGAGGGTGTGTGTGTGGGCGTGTGTGTAAGGAAATATAACGGGAAAGCTGAAGGGCTGAATACACAGAATGGTGAGATGTATAAATATGGTACTTATTAATTTTTTATTATTGGAATTCTATCCATATGCGATTAATAAAAAGTAAAAAATAAAGAATATATATATATGTATACATAACTGTTTGTATTCAAATAAGCAGGTTATACTGGGGCAGATAGAAGTGTTTCCGTAGCTTCATAACTTGATTCATGGATCCAGCTCCTAACCTTCATTTTACACTTATTTTTGGTGTGATCATAAATCAAGAGCGTCCTATTTATTTTATTGTAGAGAAAGCGACCAAGGTAACAAAAGAAACGTTTGGAGAACATTGTAGTAAGTCTCTTACCGTGGCGATCTACTGGGTCAAAATGTCTTTTACTTCGTAACAGCGAGGAGTTGAAGGTAAGGAGTCCATGCTGTTTTAGGGCCGTTTGTAGAACAAATAGCTGACGTATAGTTAGAACTTTAGCCTCTTTGTGTAAGAGTGCTGTATACATTATATGCTAGTTGCGCGGTAAACTCTGCTTGCGCGATGCAGGATTTTGCGTGACGTCAGTGTGACGCGTAGCTCGCATGTGGCGATGTAGATGCCGTTACAAGTTTACCGTAACAAGTTGATTTCTAAAATGCTATTGCTATTTTATCCCTAAATATTTGATCTATTCCCATCCAATACCAAGAGCTAATACCATATGGTATTAGTTTATTTCCGAATTTATTTTCTATTCCCAACAAGTACCACATTTTTTTAAATAAAAAATCTATTACTAACGAATACCAAAGCGTGCCTTTTTGTACACTCAGCTACACAAAGTTTTATTTGAATTGCGTTTTACCGAAATCTAGGGTAATCTAAATATAGGGTTAGGGTTAATAAGCTGGTCGACGGAGCCCCGCTTTGCGGGGCTCCTATTTCGGTCTAAAGGGTTTAAAGGAACCTAACCAACCGAACCTCGGGATGCCACTGACGTCGACCGTCTAGGGTTAGGATTTTCGGGAACATTTATTATGTTTTCGGAAACTTAGTTTGTCACTCAAAGCATTTTAATTTTACTGAACCTGACTGTATCTGATTTCTTCAAACTTGTTTTGGTATTGGTTTTAAAATGTGGTACTCGTTGGGAATAGAAAATAAATTCGGAAATAAACTAATACCAAATGGTATTAGCTCTTGGTATTGGATGGGAATAGAGCAAATATTTATACATATTATAAATGAAAGTAACTTTTCGTGTCGCTCTGCGTGACCACGTTGTTCTTCTAAACTTCACAGCGGATTTAGATGCAGCTTTCACTATCATTTGGAAAATATATTCCGGATGGTTTATGTATATTATAATACATTAATATTTAGCCTACCCGCAATAAAGAAATCTTGATGTTTTCTCAAGGCGAAAACCGTCCGAAACTGGGGTGGGTCGCTAGTTATAATATAATATTGTGGCCAGGCGTGAGCTTGCCTAGATGATTTAATAAAAGCCGGCCAAGTGAGAGTCGGACTCGCGCACGAAGGGTTCCGTACCACTATCTATAAAAACGGCAAAAAACCATGTCTGTTGTATGGGAGCCCCCTTAAATATTTATTTTATTCTGTTTTTTAGTATTTGTTTGTATAGCGGCAACAGAAATACATCATCTGTGAAAATGTGAACTGTCTAACTATCATGGTTCATGAGATAAAGCCTGGTGACAGACGGACAGACAGACGGACGGACAGCGGAGTCTTAGTAATAGGGTCCCGTTTTACCCTTTGGGTACGGAACCCTAAAAAACTAGCTATGCCCCGCGGTCTCGATCCCGTGGGACTATCGGAATAAATAGTATCCTATGTCCTAATTCAAGTCACGGTCTACCAATGTGCCAAATTTCATCCAAATCCGTTTAGCCGTTTTAGCGTGAAATCGAAACAAACAAACATACAAAAAATCAAATCTTTTCTCTTTTTATTATTAGTTTAGAAGTTTAGAAAAGGGATCATAAAACATACACATTGGTGTTGACTGTACCTAGGTAGGTACCGCCAACAATGAAAGAAACTATTAAAATCATCATGATTCAGGGAAACATCGTGTGGTGGTTAATTTAGGCACGTGTTCTTTTTTTACAATAATGAATATCATTTACCCACTGCGGTCGGAAATTACTATACCAAACAATAAATTGATATTACGTATATACCTAGAATCCCAGTACGGACGAACCAATTTATCACTAGTTTCCCGCTGAGGAAAATATCGCGAGGAAAACCACAAGTTTAATTAATTAATACCAAGTGTTGCTCAGAAAACATCGGGCAACCCTCGAGCATTTACTGAAGAGAAAACTTATTATTTGCATTTGGTTAACCTATGTAAATTAGTCAGTGCGAGGTATTTAGAAGCTCCTATGCTTCTTCTATGGAGGACTTAAATGCGATTGTAGATAAATATGTAGATTTTTAGAGCCTCAAGATAGAATTAAAAGCAATGCTTAGTTTGTGGCTCATTGACATGTCACAGGGTAACTCTTTTTCAATTAACGTTACTTCTTTACCAAAACACGTTAAATATAAGTAGGTATATTTCGACGCCGGAAATATTCACTTACGTACAGTAGCTAAAAATGCCTTTACTAGATGATGTTACTTTCGAGTAGGTATCAGCAACAATTAAAATCTTCATAATTAATTTTTACTGACTCCTAGGGTACTTGGAGGTATAGGTCCTTACAATAGGCGTCCAATCTAAGCCTATACAAGCAATCAATGAGAAAAGCTGTTGAATAGATTGAAACTCTAAACAATATCTGCAATAATTCGCTGTCAAAAATGAATATTGGCACGTGGGCAAAGCCCCGAATACAGCCCATATATAGTGCAGCTTTACCAATTTAGAATGTCAGCTATTCGACGTTTTTTTGTGCGTTTGCCGGTTCCCATTACAACTCAAGAGTGCACTCGGGGGCTAGCCAGTGGCCGTCTGCGTTTGACATGACCGTTGTCAGTTACCATCACGTCCTTTGTGGAGCTATTTACACCATGCTCGAAAATCGAATTGTGTACCTACCTATTGAAAATTCATCTGCAGGTATAGGCATCACATCGTTTGAGCAAACCGTTATTATCAATTTTAGAAACTTTGCCTTAAAAACATTCGTCAACACCTAACTTTTGAGTAAAACACTTGGAAGTGCTAAAAAGTTCCTAAATTAAAATGGAAAGTAAAGCGTAGGCGGCGCTTCCTGGCGCAAAGGATCTCTGTCCTAAGAACTAGGCGATTTTCTGTTATTATGCAACGCGAAAAATGACGTCATACATATTAAAGCTAGTACTCACATTTTTGTGAGTCTTGCTTGTGCGGCGGTTTCTTATCGCGCACCATGGCTGCGGGACGGTTGTGCGGGGGGTGCGGCCGGCGCGGGCGCGATCCTTGATACTATCGGCCCCGTCCGGCGCCGCTCGCGCTCAACGCGACTGTATTGTCGTGGTTGTGCCAAATACCTGCAAAAAATGAAGTTAGGCATCTAAGTGAGGGAAACTAGGCTAGATCTACGTGTGTCAGATGATTGCCGACAGTGGTAAGTTATGATCTGTTCGAAACGTATCTGGTGAGAAAGTCAACAAATGGACCAGAAAACGAACATGTGGATGCCAATTTGAATTACAATTTACAAATTGAGTCCTTTGATTTGATTATTAGAATCCCCTTAAAAATGTTTTCCATTTGACAATAATTGAGGTTTAACCTCAATTTTCGAAGATGATTTTTCAATTACAATTTAATAATCTTATTGAAACAATAAATATGGTGAACTACTTATATAGTTGAAACCTTCTGAATTAAGATTAATGTTTTACTAGCGAGTGATTGCATAAGAATTTAGCCTGAACAGGGTTTGTTTACTTATCAGATAGGTACTTTTGAAACAGACTACTTATAGATAACATGCGTAATTTGGTATGCTGAGCATGCTCACTGGCTGTCGAAATTATTCAAACGACTGCACTCAAGTTTTTTCGCTTTGTGAATGCGCTAGATCTTGAACTTGCAATCGACAAATATAACGCAACAGATACCTACGAGTACATGAATACTTCAGAACCAATATCAAGTTGGTGCTGCATGAAAATATATCTTTATTTAGATAGAAACGAGAACGTAATAAAGTTATCCACTGGCGAAAATGTGAACTGGGATAGTTTCTATGTTATTTTAGGCTAGCGAAGCGAAATTGATATCACTGAACGCGTAGAGTAACATGGTTACATATTTATGTATACTCAATTATAGATACTTGTGTAGAAGATCGAAGTTTTTTATACGCGCTCTTCCAATTACCAATGCCCGTAAACGGGAAGCAAGGACGACTTTCTACATAATTTAATTTTCAGACATCAAAGGAGAGTCACTATCAAAGAGCAGGTAAAAGTTACAGAGTTCCAAGATGCTCTAACTCCACATACATACATGCAAAATGCCAACGAAACTGTAATAATATATACTTATTACGAAGAGAAACTTTGTTCAAGGTAAGCTCCGAACCGATTCGTAAAGCGATTGTTTACCGTATTCTTCGGAGTATTTTTTTTAGCTGTTCGTCTATTGAATAGGATTTTGTCAGCAAACAACTTACACTATGAGATCAACCCTGAAATCGTGAAAAGAAATCAGCTGTTCCACATAACTCAACAAAAATGTGGGACTGCTGTTGTTCATCATAATCATGAGTGAATCGACTCCTTAAAAGTTTTAGAGTTAACAAAAATTAAGGTATACAAACATTTTGTTTACATTCAGTATTATGCTGAAAAAATATCCTCAACACTTTATCTGCAAGGCAGAGGTCAGGCGACGTTCACTAATATTCTAGACTAAAGATCTTTCATGAAAGGGCGCATTCAAAACAGAGAAAGGAGCCCAATATTATTGCTCTACTTATGCAAACAATACACATACCTTGCTTATACAATATACCTTGCTTATACAATATACCTTACTTATACAATATACCTTGCTTATACAATATGCCTTGCTTATACAATATACCTTGCTTATACAATATGCCTTGCTTATACAATATGCCTTGCTTATACAATATACCTTGCTTATACAATATACCTTGCTTATACAATATGCCTTGCTTATACAATATACCTTGCTTATACAATATGCCTTGCTTATACAATATACCTTGCTTATACAATATACCTTGCTTATACAATATACCTTGCTTATACAATATACCTTGCTTATACAATATGCCTTGCTTATACAATATCCCTTGCTACTTAATTGGGAGGTTGGAGATATTAGGATTGGGTGATGCAATATGTAGTCGTAGTTCGTTAATTAATTAGTCTGTTTTGTTAAGATCTTGTGCAAAATATTACCTATTACCATACATACATACATATTGTCTTATTTAAAATGTCTTCCGTATCCTGTCTGCAATTGACACAATACAAGCTCGAAACACAATATAGACGTAAGCAACAATTAATAAATGTTTATAAGTAAGTTTTCCGCTCAGCTCTAGCATTTTCCGTAAATAGATTTTGAGATTCAAATTTTTCCGTTTGATTAATTCGCTATACGTGGCGAACTCGATCCAAGATTTCTATTGCCTAAAGATTAACTTCGATTCGAGCAACTTTCGAAGCCCGAGTCAGTCAATACTTAGTTTAAAGTTTCGCAAGTATGTGCCAAGTTTCTCGATTGAATTTCGGTAGCAAATTACCTATCTTGTCTGATGTACTTATGTTATTAATGTTTGGTGTTGAAGCATGAAGTATTTGATTTAAGAGTGATATTAACAGATTGTAAATATTGTGGGTTCCTACTTTAATACTTTCCGACAAGACAGTGCAACCATTATTAATTGACCTTTAAATTGTGACCTGCCCTTACATCATGCAGTAGACATCATGGTAAAACTTTTAACTTGTTTTTCTTTTTTGTTGAATACGAGGCCCTTGGCTACTTTATATAAGAGTAAGTATATATTTTATGTATTTTTTATAATGAGCATTTTATTTGTGCAAAATTAACAATTTCTTCAATGGCCTTGGCATAAATGGTAACTTATAGACGCTACTGATTTTATGTTGGTCCTGCGCCTGGGGGTCTACTCTCTAAGCACGAAATCCGTAGTTTTGGCCGAAGTTACGGGCGTTTGCTTCTCCGTATCACCTACGGACATAAGATTACATGAGGCCCGAACCGACATCACCATTTGACAGTTGTCCTTACTCCCGATGTGTTTTCCCTGTCCAAAAAGGTTAATTTATCGGGAGTAGAGTTAACATCCCGAAATATCGAGCTACTATCGGACGGGCCTGTATCTTCGTTGACGGACTTACAGAATAGGCCCCCAGATGTCTTCTGGTCGTGTCGGATGGACGGCTTATCGGAATATGAGATTAAAGGAACAGAGAGTGCATCTGTGTTTGCGCACACACATCTTGTTCTCTAAATATCTCCTGCGTACTTGGTTAGTCACCGTTGAGATTGGCCACCTTAAACGAAATTCGGTAGGGACGGTATTATTGTTATTAATGCAATAGTCGTTGCTAAAACTAGTTTGTAGCTAGGCTGACAGAACTTAGATTGTCATCGTCACGCTAAGAAGAAGTTTCAATATTCAGAAGAGGATTCGCAGAGGTTATATGGATGAAAATGATGTCAACGACCATAATGCTATGTTTCTACAATTATGTTACTGGCAATTGCCATCTGTAAGTATTATCACTCTTCGCAATGCCAGTTCTCAGATTTCCAGTTTATGAGCACCAAATCCATGCTATGTAGATTTACACACGGCAATGGATAGAGTGGAAAAAATAATAAAATAAATAAATAAATTGTGTTTTATTGCAGGCAAAATACCCATATACAAAAATATAATAAAAAGTAAAAAGTAGAAACAAAACAAGGAGGTATGTATAGGTATCTATAGTCTTCAAAACATACGTTTTTCGTAATTTTTTGTTCTCGCTTAGATGAACAGAAATCCAGTGCACAAATATGGGGCTTGCTAGGTTGCACGAGACAACCCTCAAAATGCTGTTACTGGAGCGTCTCAAACCTTGCCAAAAAGACGCGACCCTCGACCTCATGATGGTGTAAAAGTCCAGGACCCTCGCTTCGGCAAACATACTTGAGACAATGCAGTATCTTGGTAGTTTCATAAGGGTACGGTAAGCATCATGTACTGAACCCTTAATGAACTGTACATCTTTTCTGTGAAGTTGCACCAAAGTTGGCAGGTGTACATTGAGAAGCAACAAGCTCTGAACAGAGTGTTCTTTATGTCTCTGATGCACTTCACAAATTTGCGTACGAGCATGTTACTCCTCACTGAGAGGGCCCTACGCTCTCTTTCTTTGTCGCAGTCGTCCTGAAGTCTGTCCGTCAAGATGTGCCCTATGTATTTAAACTGCTTTACGACCTTTATGGTCGCACCATTCAAATAAACACTGGGTATGCTCCCCGGACCAGCTCCAGACCTGAATACCATGGATTCGGTTTTGAGAACATCATATTTCAGTCCGTGAGCATCAGCATAATGCTCACAGACATACAACAGTTTCCTCAAGCCTTTGATCGAGGGACTAGCTCAAGCTGTTCACGCAGACATTGCCTAGGTGACAGCCAACTTTGGTTCTTCTGAGTTCCGCAATCAGATCATTGATATACAGGTTAAAAAGGTCCGGAGAAGTCAACCCTCCTTGGCGAACTGTATCTACTAGATAGAGTGTCACCCCATTTCAATTGATTTATTTGACCTCCGTTCCAGACTCCCAACAGATCTACAATTTGGTGAGGTACTTGTGACTTTTTTTACTTATCTCAGAGGAAGTATCGCAAGCTACTTAAATTCATTTCGTTTAAAATATTTATTTAAATTTTCCCTCATTTTTAGGGTTCCGTACCTCAAAGGAAAAAACGGAACCCTTATAGGATCACTTTGTTGTCTGTCTGTCAAGACCCCTTTTCTCAGGAACGAGTGAAGGTATCAAACTGAAATTCATATCAAATACTCAAGTCTACTGTCCCTTGGAGCTGTGAAAAAATCAAACTTCTAAGCCAATGCAATAAAAAAATATAGCCGTTTATGCCGCAAATTTTCGACACTCGCAAGGGAATCAAAATCTACAGGGTACTTCCCGTGAATTCAGAATCTTGAAATTTGGTAAGAGGCAACGTCTTATAGCACAGATAAAGAAAAAATTGCGAAACGTATACATTTTTAGTTACATCATATAATAAAAATATTTTTAATAATTTTAAACTTACCACCCCTTTCCTCATGAACGCGTAGTGGTATTATACTGAAATTTATATCAAATACTCAAGTCTATAATACCTTTAAGCTATAACAAAATTAAACTTCTATGTCAACGCAATCAAAAGAAACAGCAATTTAAGCCGCATATTTTGAAACTCGCAACTACTCGCAAGGGAATCAAAACCTAAAGGATATTTCCAGTCGACCTAGAATTTTTAAATTTGGCACGAAACAACGTTTTATAGCACAAATAAAGAAAAATTCCGAAAACCTTAAATTTTTAGTTACATCACATAATAAGATTCAAATTTAATACTTAATTCGTATTTTTAACCAGATTTCTAAATAGTGACTAAAAAACTTTGTAAATAAATAACTTTGATAAAAGGACTATTGCAAGGCTGATGCAAGGCTAGTGTAGGTTTTTCAGTTATATTATAAAATAAATGATATGTGTTAATATAAAATAAAGGATTACTGAAACGATAAAGAGACCTTTGTCTTAAATTTATGCTGCTCCAGCTTTCCACATTGTAATGTTATGGATTTCATTATACCTACAGGTTTCTACGGAACCCTCGGTGCGCGAGTCCGACTCGCACTTGGGCGGTTTTTTTTTAGAAACCATTTTGTATCTATAAAATAACAGCACCTTTCAATACTAAACAAATATTTGTTTGGTGCAGGAATCGCACCGTGGACCCGTTAGCAATGAAGTCAAACTATAATCCAGTATACTTGCCGTCAAAATAAACGGCAAAATTTATTTATCTAGCGCTTGTCTACCGCTTTCTCAAGCGATGAGCGGCTTTTCCTAGCGAGAGCACTTTTCGCTGCGGATCGTCCGCTTGATGTGCTGGATGTGCATATACACATAAAGAGCAAACTTTCGGTAGGAATCGGTTGAATAAATAACACTCTGCTGTGTATTTGCAAAATGGACTGAACTACTTACTGAAGCATCGAAAGCGCATAACTCACAAATTGATTCTAAGTAAATTGGGTTCCAAAACCGATTCTAGACACCAATACCTACATAACACGTAATACAATTTTGACGCTGTTTATCTGAATATAAATAGTGAATAACTAAATATTATAACCAATAAATAGGTAAAAACGTCCGGAAGGACTATTTATTAACCTCTTTGATCATCATTCAGTCCACCATAATAACCTTGACAGCCTTGTTCCACCCACTGCTGAGTATGGGCCTCCTCCCTTTTGCGTCATGCTTTCCTGATCACTCAAGATATTACGGAATATTTACAAACAGGTATGATATTTGTTCCAGGTGGCAGCCTAGTAAAGTAACAAGCCTTTGACACATTATTTAAACAGCTAACCGAGCTCCAGTAGCTGGCCCTGTACAACATGATGTAATCCCGACTGAACATTGACGGATTGCCAAGCCTCCGCCTATCTGCATTATTGAGTTACCCATACCTCCAGCTTGACACTTACAAGCTTTGGGCAATAATAAATAATAGATAGCTGCGCTCTGTTCCATTTAAATTCTTTCAAGTTTCCAATAAGGAAGTGAACAGGGAATTAAATGAATAAGGAACTTAGAGGAACTTGATTCTTCAATAAATACATGACTAGATAGAACAAAATTAAGTTTATTTGCGTTTAATATGACCCATAAAATCCTAATCCTAACTTCCTAACTTCCTAATCCTAACTATCCTAACTATATTAATATTAATATATTAATTTTAATTAATATTAATTAATTTAATTTAATTTAATATTTATATTTAATTTTAATATTTTAATTAATATTAATATTATTAATATTAATATTATAAATGCGAAAGTAAGTTTGTTTGTTACCTTTTCACGCCGAAATCACTGAACCGATCATCATGAAATTTTGCATATACGTTTTCAGGGGTACAGAAACGGACATAGAGTATCTTTCATCCCGCAAAAAAGTACTGTTCCCGAGGAAAACAACAATAACGTTCTTATGATAATAGATGGCGCCACGTGTTATTCGAATCATGATTGAATTATAACCCGAATTGATAGTCAAAGTCTAAATTAACGCGAGCGAAGCCGCGGGCAAAAGCTAGTTTAAAATAAAGTACAAAAAACAAAACAAATGGGGAAAATATGCGTCACATCCGCGCAAAATGGCCAGCGCTCGACTATTAATAAATAATAAAGGAATCGATAATGAAAATTGTGAACAGGAAAATGTTTAACAATCCACAAGAAGGTTTTCCAAATCCTTAATATTTAAATTAGCGTAAATATTTCCCCGATTCCTTTTACACTTGCGTAAATATTCCGACGAAATTAAAATTAGACAAATCACCGTTCGTTGAAAAGCGACGAGATATTTGCAAAATCGCATTACAAAGCTGACATTAATTCATTTTATTTTGTAATCTTTTAATGAAGTTTTTTGAAAGGAATGAACTTTGTGTTCTCCTATTCAAATACGAGATTTTGTCAAGTAAACAAGGAACAGCTTTGTAGTTCTCTCCGTGATTGCTCACTCAAAGCCAAAAGGAGCCAACAAAAAGCATTACTACGTGCGAAAATAACAACGGCGGAGCCACGAACTGTCGTCCAAATTACAGAATTTGGAGTTGCTCCAAACAATCTCTTATAAACACAGCCATTTTAATTGACGACTTAATATTAGTTACAGAGGCGTTCCGTGTCGCTGTTAGTTGAGCCATGCAAATTATTGGAGCGGGAAAATTCATTAGCCTTCCGGAAAAACGATCAAAGCAATTTAGAACCATTTACGTTGAGCGATGGTGACGTGTAGCCCAGACAGGTGATGCATCCAGTACAACAGAGCTGTCCCGTGATTAGGCACGCTACAAATATTTATTATGGATGTTATCGATCCTCTGAAATTGGCACGAATTATTGTAGAGATGGTTTTTGTGCTGTGAATGCAACGCTTGGGGCGGTTAACGACTTACGATTAACAGGATTAAAACGACTGTGGCGTTCGTTAAACAAATTCGAAGTTCAGTAATTAAAGTTACGTGTAAGCTTTTAATGAATCAATTGTTATTAGTATAATTGTGTTTCATCGTGCGGGTGTGGTCTGTAATGTCAATCAAAATTAGAAATCAATTAATTATTGTGTTATTGCTTTGTACCTGCTATACATATGTCTTTCTATGTCCAATTAATGACATCCTTATTAAATGTGGTAGGTATTATTTTTAAGATAAGATCGTTTTTTAACGAGAAAAGGTAATTTTTGATCTATTAAGGCCTTCGACTGTGTGTTTAGTCAGTACCTTTAAAACATCCGCTTGAAATCGAAAGAGCACGTGCATGCTCTTCACTAAAGTATCTAGAACAAGCATGGGTAATAATCAATCAGTCCAATCGGAATTACATCACACCAAATTATTTGATATCAGGGATGCCAGGCGTGCCACTGACAATTAATACTGACAATTAAGTTAGTTGCAATTGCATTAATCGACCGACTGTACGAGTGTTTTACAGAGAGAGGATTTTTATATGGCATGTATTTAATCGAACCTCTAATAATTCCCATTTGCGCTCCTTAAATATTATTGTACCCTCTAATAATTCCTATTTTGGGGTCCCCAAAATTCTACTTAAATGGTCAAGTTACTGACCCCAACTCAGATATGCGCGATTGGTCACAGTTCGAACCATTTGGTCAGGGTGCCCTAGCTTAGTTGCAGCGACCAACTTATGCGTTGTTTGTCACAGTTCCAACCTAATCTAACCTGTTTGTTCGACATACCCTAGCTTAATTTTTTCGACCAACTGTGAAAAAAGGCCAGAAAATTATAAAGAGGCTCGTTTATTAAAAAAGTGTGCATGTGAGTGTGTGTGTGTGTGTGTGCGTGCATTATTAGCGCAAAATGTTTTTAGAGGTTCATTTATTTGAAAAAGAGTCCAGAATTAGAAGATCAATAAGTTTTAAGAGGATCAGTTAAATATTTCCCTTTTTAATTTTTTCCACTATTAGGTGTACATTTTGATAAAATAAAATAAAACCGTGTTTTTAAAGAATAGAACGGCTTGGGCTGGCAATCTTGCTACGAACTTTCCCGGCTGACTAATGTTTCTCCACAGCATAAGCCAAGAATAGTACATGCTGACACAAGAAAATACCTATGTTTGAAACTACGGTCAAAAACCCTGGCTTCTTTACTTATACGCGAACTTATCTGCTATAAAAATAAGCTTTTTAAAATTCAAAAACAGAATACATAATACGACCTAGTAGATTAAAACTACCGTCGAAGAGAACAGCTGGCTTCTTTTCGTATTCACGAACCTACCAAAAATGTGAGGTTCCTACCATGGTATAATAATATACTTCGCCAGGTATAGCATTCCGAGATACAGGGTGACACAAGCCTACGTCATCACCGCTGTGTTACCAGTAGTGTGTAATAATAACTCCCCAACCGCCTTTATTACCTGTGTGAATCCGATAGAACAACGAGGTTTTAACTAACATTTACGTTGGTATATGTTTAAATTGAATTGTTTCATTTGATAAGAAAAACGAAACTACAGTTTAAATGCTATAAATATATTTTTTAACAGAATGGTAATTGAAAATGTTTCCATACTTCTTGTTTTGTTGCAATAAAGTGGCAACTGGGTAGTGACGTAAGCTTGTGTCACTCTCGGAGTGCCAGACCTTGTTTTTTTAGACCATGGTTCCTACTAAGTTTTTAAAAGTGAAAGACAATTTGACACTTCAAAATTTGAAGACATCATATCAAATCTACAGACATAAAATCTGTTAAGGAACTTAATTTGGATTTTGAAATTTGCACAAGTATCTGTCTTTTTCTCTAATTGCATGCCTTGTCCGGACAATCTCCTATGCAAAGGATGGAAATCGTTTTAGATGCATTCTACGAATGTGGCACGTCCAATCCTATTTAAGCTTGGCATCCTTATTGGCCGTCTACGATACCCGTCTTGAGGCGCCTCGTGAAAGGCAAATCCAATCGCCGAGCTTTAGATTCAATACGGTATGCTCCATGTACTTCGCAGACTAGAAGGGTGTCAGTTGGATAGTTAGGAAATGCATCTACAGTGGCTGTGTTTCTTCTGTTTATTTTACACAAGCACATCCAATCCATTGATATTTACGATGACTGTTGAAAGTGTGAACGTAAAGTGCCAAATGTTTATTTGTGCATTCCTAGCACAATACATCAGCTCTTTTATGAGGTGCAATAAAAGAGCCACCACGAATGGCGGTACAAGCATTCGTCTAGCGCAGTCAGCCGTGCTACTAACTTGCTGACTATAGCTATTCTTTTGACCACCGCATGAGCTAATGTTTTCTTAAGTTCAAGTCACGGTGAATGGAAAAGAAAATTTTACCGCAAAAGTCTGTCTAAGTAACTCCTGCTTAACTGAAATCAAGGCCAACATTGACAGTCGAGACTCGAGTAAGAATCCTACATCCGTAAATCCGTAAATCCGTCATCCTAATCGCATTCACTTGCGTGAATATTTAAAATCGATATTCGTCACATACTCGGAGGCATCGCTTGTCCTGGTGGGAGCAAAACCGTCCCGAAAGCATTCGAGAACATTGTTCCGCCATTTAAGCCGTGCCAGTGACTCTGTCGTATGCTCCTATGTGTGCCAACGACGTCAATATACCTACCATAATATCTCGATGATGGAGATAGGCAATTTTAGATGCTTTGTGTTCCGAAATCAGATCAGTAATTAGACGAAACATGAGAAACTGCTTCAGATTTTTTTTTTTACGTGACCTTTTGCTATACAACTTTAAAGCTAAATGCTACAGAATATATTTTTTTTGACGTGAAAACGTCTTTTCAAATTCAAATTCAAATTCAAATTCTTTATTTCAGACATGTGTCCATAGTGTTAGTATCAACAAAATAACTTAATTCAATTCAATTCAATTCATTAATTTTATTTCAGATAAATTACAATCTTTAATTATCAATCCATAAATGTTTTATTTTTAAATAATATAATAAGAATAAAAATACAAGAAATAGATACACAACAATGCATTGTTGTGTGTCTACTTCCTGTATGGAAACATTGGATCAGGACTGCACTACTCGCACATGTAGTTTTGTCCAATGCTCCATGAAGGGGCAATCCACATCCATTCTCTCTGCGATAAGCCGCAGGAAGCTGTTGGGGCTGCCCCGTATGCGGTGCATCAGAGACGCTATTCTTTTGCGATGTATCGCTTGAAAGCCATCCACTTGAGCGTCTGCAAACATACCTGATGCGCTACAAAAGCGCGGCAACCGCATCAACATCCTGAACGCATTATTGTATTGGACTCGCAGGGCACTGTAAGTCTTCTGCGTATGCCTCACCCATAGGCTGCACGTATAAAAAGACTGACAGTACGCCTTGAATAAAGTTATTTTTACCTGTGCAGTACAGCGTGCAAACCTACGGGCCAGCATATTAGCTCTGACTGACAATGCCCTGCTTTTCCCTCGGTGTACTGGTGGTAAGTTCAATATTTCTGAGCGACAAAAACATGTAAGATTTCAACCGCTAATAACTACGAGACCTTTAGTGCTAGAATAATGGTTGAACATTCAAGAGATAGGTCATATTTATAAAAAAATTAAGGCCGAATATAATTTGCGTATGACGTCACACTGCGAGTACACATGCATGCTCGCAACCCTCTAGTTTTCACGATGTGACGAAATTCCAATTCGTATAGCGCAAAAACGTGTTTAGCTAGAACAGTGATTCTGGTGTGGTTGTCAAGAGCAGACAAAGCACTACGAGGACCTATAATATTGACCAAAATAGGGTTAACATTTTATATGAAGCTGACAATAGCGAAAGAATTTCAGATGTTCTCTCATATCGACCGTAAATCTGCTCAGAAATGACGAAAAATCCAATAAAAGAAAGCTTGCATTAAAAGGAATGCAATGTGCTTAGAAAGTCTAGTACCGACCAAATACAACAGCTACAGTAGTGTCAGAAACCGATACAAAATGTGTTGCAATTAGCTAAAAAGTTTAAGATGTCGTCTCATGTCAGCCGCAAATCTTATTACTATCGGTGAAAGCTTACTTCAAAAGGAATGCAATGAGCCTACTAAGTCTAGTGTCGAGCAAATACAATAGCTACGGCAGTATCGGAAAAAATGTACGGAAAATTGTTACAAATACCTATTATATGTAAAAACATATTTTGCCTCGTATCGGCTGTAAATCTGCTCGTAATTGTAAAAAATGACAATTGAAGAAAGTTTGCATCATAAAGAATGTAAAAAACACAACAAGCCTAAAAAGTCAAGTTTTATAAGCGAATAAAAATCATCAAAAATCGTCATGTTATTAATCGTTGGTGCAGTGGATGACACGGCGCCATCGATTGATTACACGATGCGAGCGAAACTTTGCAGACGTCATGGGTATTGATATCTAAACACAAATTTAAATTAAAAAGTTTTCATGGTTTTTTTTTAGGAGTCAACGACCGCTGCCGCTGGTAGCGCTATACTTGAATAATGCTCATACTTGAAGTATGAGTTGAGAAAATATATTTTATCATGTTTAGATATCGATACCCATCACGTCTGCGGAGTTTCGCTAGCGAATTTAATTTGACCCTGTAGAACAGTCTTTACTGAATATCAGAAACCCAGAAAGCTGGTGGACAGGTAGAGTTCAGTGAACGCAGTAGCTGGGTCTAAAATATAAAAGGTCCGTTACCTTGACAATGGTAGAATAAGGCTAGACTGGTTCAACGTATCTATTTTAGCATCCACCTACGTTTTTAAACTAGAACATAGATATTCTAACCTACATTGCTATTCACAACCATTCGACGGGGCGTCGAATCGAAAACGACACATTTTCAATTACTAATTTGCCCCGAGAATGGCGGTCGTCTATTACTGACAAAATTTTTGGGTTATTGATTTGTGAACAGCCTTTGGAGGACTCTTTTGATAACATTAATTGATGTTCGATTCGGTACCGAAGCGTATCGAATGGTTGTGAATAGTTATGCCGAAACAATAGGTTTAACTTGCTATAATTTGGTCACATGCTGCATTGTTTTGATTTTAGATTAATGGATTCGTTGAACTCGTGTGAGTGATGATGACATAATGTGTTAGGTACTTACTCATAAGTGTGAAATATATTATGTACTCAGTTTCCTGCATTAAATATACATTAGTACGGTTATTTGTTGTGTTAAGGCTCCTGCAAACAAGCGCGACGCGACTCTGGTAGAACAATTTCCAAGAAGTTTTCACAGATTTTTTTCTTCTAGAGTCGCGTCGCGCTGTCGCGTCGCGTCTGTCTGCGGAAACCTTTACTCTAGCGTGGCTATTCGTCATTATTAAAGTATCATATGGTCCCCTACTATTCAAAATATGTAATGTAAATCAGTCTTATAGTTTGTAAATATATAAATAAAATATAGATAATGTGTACACATATGTTTTTACGGGCGGGGGTGTGTATGCGTGTGTAAGTGTGTGTGTGTGTCCTGTGGTGTGAGGGTGTGTGTATGTACGTTATGTGTGTGTGTGTGTGAATAATAATAAAATCGATTAAATATTTGTTTAAAAATAATTGTAGATACATTTTTGAAGATGTTGTTGTCATATTTTGACGTGAATTAAATTGTGTGTCCACACACACAAACCTCCACGAGTGACGAAACTTTTTAGGTAGGTACGTCTGGGGTACCCGGGTAGTCAACTTCGTTACCACCTTGCAAATATTTTTCCACAGCATGGGCTGTTGTCATGAGAACAGTATGAGGTATTATTTTATTGCTCATGCCAAAATTAGAGAGAAGATCATAACTTCTCTCTCATTTTGAGTTTTGCTCGTCATAAGATCTACTCGGTAAATGGGGTCGTTTCTAATCTTCGGACGCCATTCAGCCAAATCTGGTTTTGATTTTATCTCCGTTGCCTTCACAGAATGCGAAGTACATAGTAAATCTCGCGAATTTATAAAATAAATTTGATTCTACGTACAAAATAAGTTTGTTTAGCCACCGCAGTATACATAAATATTAATGTTATCAGCATTCGCACCACGAGGTACGGGGTTCCGCGATATTTCGACTTAGGCTAATGGTCGGACATTACCGGTGTTTCGCGATGACTGCTACCTGCTCATATATTCACATTTACCAGCACATCTAGCACTGCGATCTCGCTGTCTGTTTGAATACTGTGTTGTAGTAAGCGCAGGGTATGGCAGAGCAGAATTCTCAGAAAAAAATGTTTGGCATCAGAAAACTTCTTTTGTTATTAAATATTTAACGGTGCAGGATAGCCTTTACCAGAAGTGGTAATTGGATAAGTGGTTCAGTAGCTTCAATATCATCAGGACTGTGCCGGAATATAGCAGTTCGTCGTGGACGTGGAACGACAGCTGCTCCACTAACATCCTCTCTGTCATCAGAAGCTCTGCTAGGAGTAATAGTGTTCTGTGATCAGAAGGTAGCCGCCACGCAACCATCGATGCGACGCTCTGTCTGTGCGTGACTGTCACCAGCCAATATCACTCTTATTCGACCTTTCGGTGATTCCAGTAACTTCGTTACAAAACGAAGCGGCGCCACTTACTGCGCCGTCATATTTATTCTTCTGCTGTGTACGTAAATCAGATTCTTTAGCATCGGTAGCCGTAAAAATCTGTAGGGTGTATAACTTCTAGTGTTACACAAGCCATTTATTATTTCTAATATACCTTATTTTCCTATAATTTACTTCACATTCTTTATGGCAGACGAGGGTCTAAATTCCTTTGTGATACCTAATTATATTAAGAAACTTGAGAAGAAATATTAAAATAGCTTTTCATTGATTTATTACACTTTACTTCGCCTTATACATATAAAGTTGCCGACCGCGTATATTAGCACGGATAACTTAAAAGTTAGTCTGTGCCCGTCTTGACTCCGTATTTGTATCTCAAGTGTAGATTGTATAATGTTTTGCGTCTGAGTTTATTTAAACACTAGCTTCGGCTCGCGGCTTCGCCCGCGTGGATGTCGGAAATTATCCCACGGGAACGTGCTACCGGGACAAGAAGCATCAGCTATCTGCCAGTAAAAGTCTTGTCAAAATCAGCCCATCCGTTTCGGAGATTAGCCTGAACAAACAGACAAGACGGTTTTTTTTTCTTTTTTGTTGTTTATACACTGTCATATGCATTTAGTAAAAAGCTGTTATTTTGGCATTACAAAGATATACTTCAATTTTATTTATTTGAATGTATATTATGTGTATGTATAGATAACAACAAAAAACCATGAAAATACCTATCACTGAAACTAAATATTCAAAATGCGAAAGAAAGTTTGTTGGTTTGTTACCTTTTCACGCATAAACCACTGAACCGATCATCATGAAATTTTGAATATACGTTGTTTGGGGTACAGAAAAGGACGTAGGGTACTTTTCATCCCGAAAAAAGTACTGTTCCCGATGATAATTGCTTTACAACGCTAGATGGTGGTACGTGTCTTTCGAATCATGATTAAATTATATTATTAGAAACTTTAGTAGTGCGTTAAAAGTTAATTTGTTTTAATATAAGTAATACATTTTGTGAGTCTAGAGTGAATTCACTTTGATCGAACAAAGTTTGAACAAAGAACAAAATTTGCCATGAAAGTTGGCACATAGGTAAGTATATATGTATTTTGAATGGTTAAGGATTTACAGGTATTTTTTTGGACCTCCATGCGGCCGAAGCCGCGGGCAAACGCTAGTGTACCTATATTTTTGAATCTTCGTCTTCGTCGTATTAATTAATCCATTATTATATAATATTATTATTACATAATATTATTATTACATAATATTATTATTATTATATAATATTTTAATTTAAATTAACTTTGACCAGAATTCGACTACTTCGACAGCGTTAGCTTTGGCCTCGCAAAAGTCTTCAATAGTGCAATATATATTCAAAATACCCTGAAAGCATCATAGCATCAATTTTACATGAGCTGGGATTTTAAACATTTGCGAAACCACATAAAAATATGGAAAGCTGATTTCGATTTTATGTATTTTGTTTTCCCTTCTACTCTTACACACGTTGTCTGCATCTCTTTAATATACTCTCCTATCGCAGGTATGCTGGAAGAGATTTCTTTAGAAATATGCATCACCTTTGTACGTACTCATATTTTTCTGTTCCTTTCTTCTTGTCTGTTGTGTGTACATAAATGGTTAAATAAATAAATAAAACTCTCATCATACGAAATCATAAATCAGGAGTCACAAAACATGTCAGATGTTTCTTAACACATCTAAAAGGTATGTTAAACATAATGTATGTACAGCCGTCAACACAAGTGTTATTCCCCCTACCCCACCGATAAGATAAACAATGATCGATGTACCACGTAACATACAAGAAACCAAGTAATGGCTATAAGGACGATAACCCTGCAAAATTAACGTATTAATATGTGTTTATTGACTATTAGACCTTCATAAGTGGTCGTTTGCAATAACCGTCTCTAAGGGTTTGATAACTTTGCAAAAAATTATATGAAAATTTGTGCTCGTTATGCGGGATATTGGGTGGTTATGGGTTGCCATTCAAGTTAGGGTTTGATTTTACTATGGTAAGTGGGTAATTTTAAATAGGTATTACAGCAAACAAGTGGTTCTACCTGATAAGAGCTGTCAGAAACAGAAAGGGAGAAAGTAAGTTAAATACAGTTGCTAAGTATCTTAAAGTAGGTATAAAGATGGGTCAAGAAAATATGGTAACTAAGATTTCTAAGCTTTTGTGAAGCTACTGAGTGCCTTCTAATATTTACATATTTTATTTTAGATTTTTTGTGTTCACTATTCTGTATACTTATTGTCAAAGTTTATGATTATGTGAATAAAAATTATTATTAGTATTTCGATTCATTATTTTCATACATATTAAATGTATTTTTAAATATTATTATAAAAACTTTTAATATTATTATTAATATTTCGTTTATTTATTTTGATACTTATATTAGATACATTTTTAAATATTTTTATAAAAACATAAAAAATAACATTTAAAAATATAAAAAATAGTGGTCCGCCGGTATCGGGAGCAGGGTCCAAGCTACCGGTGGTTAGGACTCCAGAAACAGGAACCTCCTCACTATGCGAGCCGTATCGAGGAGTACTGCCTTATAATATTAATATATTACTATTATACTCTTATTAATATTATTATTACATTATATTTGAGTCAAATCAGCGAATTTGTAAACAATAAAACTGACGGTCGGAAACTTAGTGATACTTAGTGGAAATCACTTGGGCCATTGAGTCGTGACTTAGTTAACAAAAGACTATGAATGACGCCAGCAAAAAGTTACTACTCCACAAAGCTTTCTGCCCTCCC
Organism: Dryobotodes eremita; assembly: GCA_917490735.1. Taxonomy (NCBI): domain Eukaryota; kingdom Metazoa; phylum Arthropoda; class Insecta; order Lepidoptera; family Noctuidae; genus Dryobotodes; species Dryobotodes eremita. The sequence goes on along the minus strand of OU823248.1, from coordinate 12,812,148 downwards.
GGCTCCTATTCCAATTAAATGAAGTAAGTAAGAGACTAGTTTAATCTTCTAATAAGACGAAGTTTGTTACAGTTTAAGGCTCTTGTTGACATCACCCCGAAACTTCTCGTTCTTCCGTTCAATTCGTTTATTGAATGCTAAGAAATATAAAAAGAGGAACATTAGTATCACACGACTGCGTTTTTACTAAGCTAAATTTTGCTTGCTAGAAGCCAGTTTCGCGAACGAAAATTATTTAAAAATTAATGTGACAAATTGTCAAGGGCGCGTAAACTGCTGTGATTGGTTGGATGATTTATCAACATCCAATCGCGAAACCGGCCCTAGGAGAGTTTGAAACCGTTAACAGTAATGTTTGTTTTCGTAAAAAGAACATTTTAAATTCTAAACTCACCTATACTCCATTTGAAATAAGATTAGAAATTTAAATAAACCTTTTTTCAATTCGTTAAACCGATTCTGACTTCTATTCCGTAGGCATAAGGATTGCATTAAAAGCAAAAACGGGCTTACAATAGCAACTGTTTACTGCAGCTACCATTTGTCATGCCACCAATGCAATAGAAGTCAAAATCGATTGAACGGACTGTAATAAACGTTTATTTAAATTTCTAATCTTATTTCAAATGGAGTATAGCAATGTATGTATTCGTAAGTTATATATTCTTTATTTTAATTTACGAACTTAACAATTACACATGGTGTTTGTCGATAAGGGTGATATTTAGCGTTTGGCATCGTATCTTGAGTGCTTCAGTCAGCTCAAACATGACAGTGAGGCGCTGAGACTTGTTGTTTATGACAAATTGTGTGTATGTTATCGTGGGTCACCCGGTTAGATTACACACAGATATTTTATCCTAAGTAGGTTTAAGTACCTACTAATGCCAGTATTCTTATTCGAGTTCAAAGACTTATTTACCTATTGTCTGCTATCGAAGAAAAATAACTTTGTTCAAAGTTTGTGAATTATTAAAGTATCATGTTAAAGAGGTCTGCCTTCGTATACTGCTAGGAGAATATCTATCGCTAGAGTTAAGATGGATCGGTAATGTTCAGTACCGTCATGCTACGGCACATCACGCAAATGTGTCTGGGAACCTGCAATTACGTACTATGAGCGATTGAGCATTGCACCGACGAGTTACACTCCAAGCATGCATGACGTTACCGAGTGTAGTGCTTCTTTGGTGGATTTCCAATAGATGAAAAATGTGTATTCAGGGGGTCTACCCTCTAAGTACCTACTAAATCCATAGTTTCGGCCTACGTTTCGGACGTTTCGGCCTACGTAACGACATAAAGAACACAACACGACACAATTATTGTAGATTGTATGTATTTTGTTTTCCCTTCTACTCTTACACACGTTGTCTACATCTATTTAATATACTCTCCTATCGCAGGTATGCTGGAAGAGATTTCTTTAGAAATAACTATCACCTTTGTAAGTATTTTTCTGTTCCTTTCTTCTTGTCTGTTTATTATGTGTGTACATAAATGGTCAAATAAATAAAATATAAATAAATAAAATTAGTTTGGGGCTCGACCTAAGAATGAATGACACCACGATGTGACAGTTGTCCCTACTCCAGATATGTTTTTACCTGGTCGAAAAAGTTAATTAATTGCGTTTAAGGTTCACTCCAAAGTTTCACACTACTTTCGGACGGGCCCATATATTCCTTGACGGTCTTAGAGACTAGCCCCAAGACTTGATCCGTAGTCCGTTCGTATGTACAAAGGTCTGACTTTGTATGAACTTGGCTCAAATTTGTGCCAAATATTAATTTGTGTACACACCGTATTCGTCTCACCATAGCCGTAGATACTTTGTGATATACATACATAAAGTCACGCCTTCTTCCTATGGGGGAGGCAGAAACTACAGAAAGCCACCTCCTACGATCCTTACATACTGTTTTTGCCTCGTTTACATTCATACGTCTGTCATACACGCACGCCAGTTGCGAGTACTATACGCTCCTGACGTTTCTGAAGACTATCACCAATAAGGTCACTATACTCATATTCGTGCTAGAGGACTACACAATGCAGTCCCTACGGTCTCAAAAACGCAACCTTATTGGTGTATCTTTCTACAAATCAAATAAGAAAGTTGATCCCGTTCATGTCTCAAAATCAATACTAAAAGAACTTGCCAAAGAAACTCGTCCAAGTCGTAGTTAACAATTTGTCGACACTGTTGATTCACCCCATGTTACTGCCGCTCAGCCTTATTTACTCAGTAAAGTTAATACGAACATATATAGGCTTTTTATGTATAGTTATATGGGTTGTAGTTTCATTAAGAGGTTTTTATGCGGCAGCGCAGATTGGATGACTTGAAAGTATTCCTTTAATTACACGTAGTAACTTACGTCTTACGAAATCTCTTGCCCACATCTTATTGATATGATATATTAAATCTACAAAGTATAATTAAAAATCACTATACTAAATTCAAACCAAATTTTGCGCCATCAGAGAAACAACGATCAAATGCTTATTTTCTAAATAAATTCTTGATTGTAATATTTGTAACCAGTGTCGGTGTCCCAGAAAGTTACATAGATGTCCCTAAACCATATTGCTTCCTACCTCCACGTATCCCATTAGACCTAAATGAGTTTTACCAAAACCGAGCTTAGCTCGCCTGCCTGTTTGACCTCTCAAATGGGGTCCCTGAGGATCTAAAGCCAGATAAACCGTTTTATCGGACCCGATAAATTGATTTATTTCGTCAAAATCCTGAAATTCAATTCAAACGATCGCTAAGAGTATAAAGCGAATTGATTCGTTTGAATTCGTCTGTTTTATGTCAAATTGTATTGAATCAATTTTGTTTGTGTTGATTTGACTATTCGCATGAAAGTGCCAAAAGTGTGCTTTATTCTGGTTATATATTTTTATTCTAATTTAAAACCTATTATCTTAGTTGCAGATTAAGTATGAGGTTAATGGAAACACGTCTGTTCAAGACACGCGTTTATTACCAACCACTTAAAGGTTTCTTTACTTAACAATGTTGCTTACTACTAAGTACATTTATCCACTTCACCTCCGTGGGCGATAGAAAAAATATAATTAAAGACAACGAAAGCACAGGTACCTTTTTCTTAAAAACTTACTTACTTACTAATATTTTTTGTCCTATCTTTATGTATTACATCTACCTTACCATTTTTAATTATCTTAATATTAACACCTAAATCTTCCAACACTTCAAAGGGGCCATCAAAAACACAGTCTAATTTACGAGCACATTCATTCTTAAACAAAAATAATATAAAAATAATATTTGTCTTTTCTTTTTCCTTACAAGCTACCAAATTGTTTCTTGCTTGCAACTTGCTTTTAAATTTAAGCAATAATCATCAGTATTATAAAGTAGTTTTACATCACGTTCTTAACTGTCTGGCAAACGAAAATGGTGCCGATTCTCTTGTACACCGAATTAAACTAAACTATCACAAAAATGTCTTATATTTAGTTCAAAGAATCTGGAAGGCTATTCTGCAAATATGATTCTCTAAACTTAAAAACAATTTTGACACAACTAAAATCGAGATTGACAATCGCTCGACGATCGACAAGTTGAGTAGACCATATACCAAGATTTATCGGAAATTAAAATAAAGAGTGAATGAAAGTGAACGAAATGATCCAAAGAGCAAAACAAAACTGAGTAAAATAAAATAATCATCTAAATTGTTTAACAAAAATAATTTAAATTAAATGCAGGGACCTTAATGACGGCTTGAAACTTTACTAATGTTTTTATTTTATTAGATTAAGATTCAATAAACTGTATTTGTTTTTGTCTGTATTTTAATAAACTAAGATGCAGTAGTCTGTATGTATTTGTTTTTATTGTTTAGATTATCTTGCTATTTATATCAGAGGACTAAAAATGTGATTACGATAAAAGATAATACAGTTTTCGTTCAGTAAGTTGAAAATCTCCGGTATTCTCGTCGCCGTAGGAAAGCCCTATCAAGCACATCTTGAATTTGTTTGAATCTCTCTGTTTGTTATGTCGTGAATCGACAATAGCTGCAATCACATAAGCTTCCATAATGATTTCCAAACTCACAAGCATCCAATCTTTCAAGAACTAGTAGAGATATGTGCTTTGTATATTTCAGTTCATGACAACAAATTTTATTCCACACCTAAATAGTCTGATTTAGTTTGACAATCAAAATTTTAGGTGAAAAGTAGCAAATTCAGAATAGAAAAATTGCCATTTCCACTAAATTGAATAACTAAATGACATTAGTGCTGTCAAACTATAACACGGTTAAGTTGAGTCACTTAAGTCAAATTCAGAATGGGATACGTCGTTTGACAGGAATAAACAAAAGTTTGGTGATTTTTTTAGTCTAGTTTAGAGAATTTTGTAACAAGAGAAGCACCATTGTCTTCCAAACACAAGTTCATATGGTGTGTATTTGATTGGAAAATCATTATAAATAAGTAGCACTTTCATCTATATCGAATACACTTTTCACTAAAATCAAAAAACTTGACTTAATTTGCATAAATGCACCGTTACGTGCTTTAAATCGACCAATATAAATACGTGTTTGTTGTTTAAACATAATCTGCTATGTAAGCGCCTGCCACGGTAAAAGCACCTATCTACCTCCTATAGTATAAAATTCGCAGTAAAGGGAGGCAAAGTTCTGGCGGGTGGTGGCCGGTTTATCTACGTTTTACCTGGGACATTTGTTATTGTTGCGAACCGACTGTCGCGTTAACTAACAGATATAGACCCGACGTTGTCAATACAAAATGGACGAAATCTGATATTGCTGAAGCGTTTGTTCTAGACAATAACAGGCGAGACAACTGAGTTGGGGTCGGTGAACCATGTTTGTAGTTTGATGTACAAGGATAAGGATGAAAATGAACCATTAAGTTTTCAAGTAATATTTGGCCAAGAATCTAATGAATAGGTTACCTTAGCATAAGTAACAAAGCTGCTAGATGCTAAAAAGGCACATAACAATAACAGAAATCGCTAATACATTACAAAGATAGCAAACAATGTAACCAACACATCCACAATTTAACAATGTAACCAACAAATCCACAATTTAACCAATTCAACAATGTAACCAACACATCCACAAATTCACGTTGAAAAAACCCTCGGCACTTTTACGACCAAACCAAAACCCAAACTTAATTCGCAAACGAAAACAGGTATATCCCGTAAACTGGCCATTTGAATGATCACCCCAGTGATTGCCGCAACCACGGTCAGTGGCTGCCTGAATAATAAATAACGTGGCTGGGTTGAGTAGCTGCCCCATTAGTTTGCTGAATTTACTCGCACCCACGCCGGCCACTGATGGTACGATTAAACTTTAAATTTTTGCCAACGGACTTAAAGCCGTATTAGCGTGGGCAGCGAAGGGGAACGATGTGATTAATTTTTAATTTTAGAGTACCGAGATTACGATTTAAAACTGTTTGATGGTACCGAAGGTTGGCAGGCCCTGCAGTCTCGACAAATATAACGACAAAAATCAGTCGTTTGAATAATCGATGTCAAATTTGTTTAATAGATTTTCAACCTTATGCTTGAAAAAAAAAGTTGAAAATCTATTAAAGGAATTTGACAACGATACGACTTAGCGACCGATTTTTGTCGTTGTCAAATGTCCAGACTACAGGGGAGGTATCGGTAGGTGTCGGTATCAGTCACGACGAGCATAAATATCTTACAGTAACGCAAAATTCAAAAGTATTTGTCTTGTGAAATAAAAATTGCAAATGATTAAAAACACTTATTTCATACTAGCTTCTGCCTGCGACTTCGTCCGCGTGAAATTTCTTGTTCCGCCGACCCGCTCCGTCATATGATCGCAACGCATCGCCTGCCTGCGCTTTTACTTCGCTTAAGGTTCTTTATAACTTTTTTCATTTTGCTTGGCTCCTGAGGGTCCTAATTAGCATTGAAAATTGCGAAAGCAATTTTTTTTTTCGAAACTGCATCTTTTCTATAAAATGATTTTTTGTCAATTTAATATTTTGTATTTTCTCCATGAGCCCATATCACTTCATTAAGACGATATGGCATGCTGTAAACCAAATTTTTAACACGATTTTGGTCTATGTTTGCCTATTCTTCAAATAGCGCATTCCTTTACTCGTCCCATGCATGTTCTATGGGATTTAAGTCTGGGCTGCGAGCTGGCCACTCCTTGCAAGTAATACCGACGTGTTGAATATACATATTGACCAAACGAGCAGTATGTGATCGCGCATTATCGTGCATAAAAATGGAATTTGCACCCATATTCAGTAAGAAAGGACCAGCATGCTCATTTAAAACCTCTTCTACGTATCTGACAGCAGTCAGAGAACCGTTTTCTATGATTACTAACTCTTTGCGATCCTCTGAAGATATCCCAGCCCAAACCATTATTGATCCTCCACTGAATGGCACCTTTTCGTCAAAACACGCTTGATGATACCGTTCTTCTGGTCGTCTAAATACTCTTCGTCTCCCGACGTGCGTAAATAAACAAAATCTGGACTCATCGGAAAACATAACCTTGGACCAATCTTCATCTGTCCATCGGATGTGTTTCGAGCAAACCGTAACCTGGTAACTCGATGTTCTGTGAGCAGTTTGGGGCCGTTTGCTGGCCTATCAGGCTTTATATCAGCTTCACGAAGACGTCGCAGAATCGTATCAGAGCTCACATAGTAGTGGTGAATTTCTTAAAGACTGTTTTGGACTAGAAAAGCCGAGAGATGTCGATTTCTTAAGATAGTGCTCACGATGAATCGGTCTTCTCGTGTAGTTATGCACCTTGGCCTGCCATTTCCTCGTCTCCTGATGTTCATGCCGGTTTTTTGGAATCGCTGGAGTACTCTTTCGACCGTTGATAAAGATACTCCTAATGTTCTAGCAGTGTTACGTGGACTTCTTCTTTCTTGTACCATGGTAATAATCCGTATACATTATTCATGTGTTAACGATATGATATTGCACTGAATACTCTGATCAATCCAAGGAACCGTTTATAATGATAGCTCGGTTTGAAACAAAAGCAGAAAAAATATTCTATTCCTAATTTTAAATTTTGAAATTTTTCAAAGAGCAGATTTCTTTTTTTAAATCTATAACTTGTATAAATGAAACCTCTTTAGAGATTTAGAACAAGCATTAGTAACCTGCTTACTATATATTATTTATTCTAGCGATCTAGGTATATAATTTATGAAGATATCACGGTTTTTATTAGGAATTTTTGCAATCCAATGTAATATGTCGCCAAAGTCAAAAGAAATAAGACTCAGGCACTTATGTGCCTGAATCTTGTTTACACAAAGTAAACAAAGCGCCAGTCTGGGTTCGAACCCACGACCTATAACTCATAAGTCGGGGCCACTACCTCTGGGCCACCACTGGCCTACGCTGGCACTCTAACAGGCGCTTTACTTTGAGTAAATTATTTCATGACCACTGCTGTCAAGACAGCGAAGAAAAACGTCGTGAGAAACCAGCATGTCCTAGAAGCAAAAATTCGAAGACGTGTGGCATCTATCTATCTGCACTGGGACCGCATGGTGACTTACGGCCCACTCCCTCTCACAGAGAGGAGGCCTGTGCCCCAGCATTAGGAAGATTACAGGCTAATTATGCTTATGCTTAAGCGTAGAGACTGGGACTGGTCATCTCTTAGCTCCCACGGCTTATTTTCTTTTTAATTGTTCATTTTTTTTTTGGTTCGATAGGCTGTACTCTGGACGCTTTTAACGTATACGTATTTTTTTAAATCGTTCTCACATAATTATAATTATAAGTTCAACATTAATGATGTAACTAATATTTTGTAACACTATAATTTAAAAGAGTGTCCATGGAGTTTCTTGCCCGTTCTTCTCCATAGGTACCTACTACGCTTTGGGATGGGCAACTAGCTTCATATTTTTGACTGACCGACTCCTTGACAATTCATAGGCAAGGCATAAGTTTTATGCTCAATTTCCTAAGGATACCTATAAAATTAGGCATTCAGGCGAAAGACAGGGCAAACTAACAACTTGAAGACCCAAGGGACATTAAAGCTAGTTTGATACAACTTGTATGTAAATCAGAAGTCTGTGTAGTCAAGTTTGGCATCAATTCAATTTTAAGCTCGGTTATATCCAGACGCTACCAGATTTAAGTACCGCCCTGTATTCTGAGATAAGGAATACTATATTCTCTACAGTAGTGCCTCTGTCTTATACCCTTTTATAGTTAAGCATTTACATAAAATGAAGATTCGTTTGGAATTATTCTTTTATAATCCTAAACTCCTTATATATTATTCAGGTAACGCAAGTAGAAAATACCAAGGTGAAAAAACATCGTAACGAATTTGGTATGTCCTAGAACAGAAATTCGGAGACATTGTAACAGATACAAAGCCTGAGTCCCAATAGTGGGATCATTATACTGATGTCGAAATTCGTCCATACCGCATTGCCTAAAGACGAGTCTTCAACGCGTGCGTTCTACCACTTATGACTTACGGAGCCGAAACGTGGACACTCACGGTGAGACTGTTCTATAAGTTTAAAGTCGCTCAGCGAGCTATGGCGAGAGCTATGCTTGGAGTCTCTCTGAAGGATAAAATCCGAAACTAGATTATCCGCTAGAGAACCAAGGTAACCGACATAGCCCAAAGACTAAGCAAGCTGAAGTGGCAATGGGGTGGTCACATCTCTCGCAGAACCGACAATCGTTGGGGAAAACCAGTTCTAGAGTGGAGACCGCGTTTAGGCAAACGAAGTGTGAGACGCCCGCTGGCCAGGTGGAGTGACTGGATGAGGCGTGTTGAAGATCGGGCTCAGTGGCGTTCACTAGGACAGGCCTACGTCCAGCAGTGGATGAATATAGGCTGATAATGATGATGATGAAGTCGAAATTATGTTTAATTTAATTTACTTGAACAGAGAACCAATCAATTTAATTTATTATTATCAGTGCCCTGGGATTACGGACCGCTTTTATTATTTAATGTTTCATATGAATCCGATTACCAAACTTCAGTGAATCTGTAATGGAATAAAATTATTCATATATTACTGAGAGCATGTTCCGTGATCAAAGCTATAGAGTTTTATGAATGATATATGCTAGGTGATAAATCATAAATCATTTTATTTCTGTAAGTAGGTTTGTACAAACACTTTTACACGTCAATTATATTTTTTAAACTAGATGAGGTCGGCGTTTCCTATCTGACTACTCTGAGAAGAAAGGCCGAAACAAACTCAGAGGTCACAGTCGCTTTTAAAGTCCAGACATAATCTTGGTCAGATCAAGTGAAGACCATGTAGATTTGTGTCAGAAATGGTCTTTTGAAAGTGAAGTGGTATTTGAAAACCTTTTCTTTGTTACAAGCATTCTTTTTTCTTGGCTTTATGACCAAAAAGCTCTTTAAAATAGTCAGGCTCTTAGACTCTGCCTGCAATCTACCTTAATCACGCCTGGTCATAACTTCTCTACTCTAAAATCCCGGGACTAAAGTGTACCACAAACAATTAGAGTAAGGCACCGAATGGGACTAAAGTACCTCAAGTCCAAATAAGTGTTAGCGTCACTACTCTACGGTAATGGAGATCTCTCATTCAAGTACCTATACGGGAAAGATTAGGTCCCACTGATGGCGATAGGAGATTTAGCAGGCCGCGTAAAATGAGTACAAAAGGACCATTCATGTACGGCCGTTGGCCCCTTTGTACCTACTTGGTCCCTAACAAAATCTCTTGTTTAGGGTTCCGTACCCAAAGGGTAAAACGGGACCCTATTACTAAGACTCCGCTGTCCATCCGTCTGTCTGAATGTCTGTCACCAGGCTGTATCTCATGAACCGTAATAGTTAGACAGTTGAAATTTTCACAGATGATGTATTTCTGTTGCCGCTATAAAAAAGAATACTAAAACACAGAATAAAATAAATATTTAAGAGGGCGCAGTAAGACAGAAAAAAATCAAGTTTCACCCGCGCCTCTTTCCCTACCCCTCTCGGCAAACACGGCATAAACAAAACACAATCCCTTCCCGCCAGCAGAAACTTTTCGCCCGGCCTATATTTAGGCATTTGAATTTGAATCTTGTGTGTAGTATGTATACGCAAAATAATCAGATGAAACTGTTCTATTCAATGTACCTATGTATGATTGCTGTGTACAAGTAGGTATATTATTCAATATTATTGTATGTCCGTAAATCTGTAACCGATGCTGGTAGGTTGTTAGATTGGAGAGTAGACCGACTTGAAATAAAGACTAAATGTTACTTTAAGATACGGACTATAAATTTTCGATACCAATTTGAAAGACAAACCTAACGTTGTAGTTGAAAAAATATCGTTCCATACATTATGTAACATAACTACAAATTAACGATTTTCAGATATTTTCCTGTAGCTATTTGTGCTGTGAGACCTTGCTTCTTGTTAAATTTCATGATTCTAGGTCAACGACATGTATCTTATGGGTTTTAATTTATTTGCGAGTGTCAAAATATGCGAAATGAATGGCAATTTATGCCAAGATACTAAGTCAACGTCTTAGAAGCCCGTTTTTTGTACAGCTCCAAAGGACCGTTTATCTAAGTATTTGATGTCAATTTCAACTTGATACCCAGCATTCCACGATATATCACGATGATATCACGCATTCCTGAGATAAGCGGTCAGAAAGATGGATAACAAAGTGATCCCATAAGGGTTTCGATTTTTTCTTTTGAGGTACCGAACTCTAAAAAGCAAAGCACTTCCATCAAAGTACTATAATACTACATACTCATGATACTACCTACATGATGGTGAAAACAATTTCGATAAAATTACTTTTTTGACGATATAAAAGCATATATTATAATCGCATCACTTACCTTCCGCTTTTTTACTTTGAGAAAACGAAATCAATTGAACAAAAATATCAATAATGTAAGAAAATAAACACTCGCAAATAAATTAAAATCCATATGATACATCCCGTTGACCTAGAATCATGAAATTTGGCAAGATGCAAGGTCTCACAGCACAAATAGGTACCTGGAATGGTTTTTCAATTGCAATATTTAAACGAATTATGATCATTGTCCATTCCCTTTATTTTCTATGAAATTCTTCAGTTGGTATAACATCTGTTTATTTTGCCTATACTATACGCTAAGCTTGAATTCAGAATCTTAGATCATAGTCATGTTTTGGAACTAGAAACTCAATGCTGGCGTGATAAAGTTCAAATTCCAATGCAACCAAATTTTATTTAGGGCCTTGTACAAGTTGGACCTAGGGCATGAATCTCGGAATCTCAGAATATTGCAATATCGGAATCTCGGAACGCAAGTTCCGATATTACAATTCCGATACTGAGTGATCCAATATCGGAATCAGAAAAACAAAAAATTGAGTTTTAAACTAAACCTATATTTTAGCTCCTTGTGTAGCGCCGAGCGCGATAGCGAGCTTAACCGTATTCCTGTTGCCAGGCCCTGCAGTCTCGACATAGATAGCGACAAAATCGGTCGTTAAGTCGTATCGTTGTCAAATTCCTTTAATAGATTTTCAACCTTATGCTTTGGAAATAAAGTTGAAAATCTATTAAAGGAATTTGACATCGATACGACTTAGCGACAGATTTTTGTCGCTATCTAATGTCGAGACTGTCGGCCCAGCTCGCTAATCATGCGATACAAGAGCTTTAAAAGTGTTAGTTGTCTGTCTCGCTCACTCATTACCTGCGCGTGTACGTCTTGCTTATTCGCACAAACGAACAAAATATCCTGTCAATCAGTTGCGCTCGTGGACTGTACAAGGTAAGACGTGTTTGTATTTTATGTTTGTATTTTATGGCTACATGCAATGTCGCTTTAAAATATGTAAGTACAAATTATTGTCTAAGTAATTGTTGTTTTCCAATTCAATAGAAATATCAGTGTTTAAATGGTTTTATAATTGTGCTAGGTGCTAGCTCAAAATAAAAGAAAAACCGCCGAAAGTGATTCTTTCGTTCGTAGACTTTTAGGTTGCTAGTTTGTATTGGATCGTAAAAAGATGGTTTCTCTATTTACATTTCGTGAAATAAAATTGTAAAAAGATAACTTCTGTTTACAATTTTATTTCACGAATTAACACGAATAATAATTTATTAAATAAACCGGAAAACTAAGGCCAAACCGCGAAGTGCCAGATATGTATAAAAGAACTAAAAACTACTGGTGGGTTTACTACGGGCTTGCACACACGTTTACGAACTGTGCACTCAAACAATGCAGTTGGACCCCCTTCATCGGAGAGTACTCCAAGCACATCAACATCACAAGAGCAGACGACAAAGCTCAAGAAACGGAAGCTAATGACTGAATACTTCAGGTCTTCAGAATCAGTGGAAGCTGTTGTTTCTCGAATGACCGCTTTAAATGGTGCTAGTTTCAGATTATTTTCTGAAAGTCAAGATCTCCGGCAACTCTTCAAAAAAAGTGGATACGATTTACCGAAAACGCCAAATACTATTGCGAAACTGGTTCTTGAACATGCCGAAGTCAAATGTGAAACAGTGAAAACCATAACGCTCATGAATTATAAGAAGTTTTGTTAATTCTGCGTTCGGTACTTAGTTTAATTAGTAATAAGCATAGTATAATAATGAGATATATGATAAACAAATATTTCTAGTAATTATTGTTCCTAATTGTTGATTTTGCTTGCATGTTTTAAATCATAAGAAGTTTTGTTGATTCTGAGTCAGGTAGTTTAATTAGTAATAAGTATAGGAAAATAATGAGAAATATGTGATTTAATAAATACAGTAGACATACTTAATAAACAACCAATTTTTGAACCAAAATAAAGAATACTATTTAAAAATGTTCTTTATTGTACTAAATCCAACCTCATACCGAATTTGTGCAAATTATAAATAAAATGTGCAATTTCTAACGAAATAACGAAATTCCGATATCAATATCGGAATTCCGATATTGAGATCTAATATCGGAAATCAGTATCGGAGTTGAAAACCTTCCGATATTACATGCCCTAGTTGGACCTCACGACGTATTTGTGGAAACCAGTGTTAACCAAGTAAAAAAATATAATGGTATATCATGGAAATTGCTTTGCAGGATTGTGCAAAGTCAATTAGCAACAGTGATACCAAGTAAAAAATTATATTGGTATGGTGGATTTTGCACTGTATTGTGCAAAGTCAACTGGCATGTGTCATGAAAACATTGACATAAAATTATATGTACTTGAAATGTTTGCCTATAGAAAAAAAAGAGTTATACAAATATCAGGCCTATCGACGCCAAAATCATAAAAATACTGGTATCTCTTTTTAACTTTGTTAATTTTGCGTAAGTGAAAAAGGATAATAGTGTTTTTGACACTAACTATAATGGCAACCCTTCATTCCTAGTGTCATTGAAATACCTATTTGCGGCCGGGTTGCCATTTTATCCGCTCGCTGTTTGGTACATCAAGTTACCACAAACTGTCAGATTTTCTCATTCGACTTTGAACTTAACAATCAACATTTTAAGGATTAAAATCGTTTGGAGAAATTTGTCAATTTCGTGTAGCTTGACCTGCTGGCGACTGTCACAAAGTTGGGTTCGTCAACAGTCAAATGCTCTTGAGCTGTGGATATAATTTGTGAATTTTGGAGTAATTTGCTGTGTTATTGCGTTAGAAATCGGTTCTATAGTGGAAATCGTCAATAGCAAGATACTCAATTTGCAATATAATCGCTGTTATTATTTTATAGAAATATCAATATGAGCTTTTTTTTTTGGGTGGGAAATCATCAAATGACCTCTCCCGCTGTGGGCGGAGCGGAAGAGCGTGTCAGACTCTTACTGACTAAAACCCACCCGTGTTCCTTCAGTTGCCTGTGCGCCAGGGCCACGGTAACTCTTTCGAACAATCCGCGACCCCGGCAGGCATCGGCCCTATCGGACCCCGTCAATGGTGCTGACATCTCTTTGAGGTGCGCGTGGAACACGACGCGCCGTCGACCCGGGCCTGGTCCTTACCGGACGGCGAGCTGCCCATTGCTCGCCGTCCGCAAGTCATGTCCGTCATGTCCCGTGCACACCGTTTCGTACTTGTGTCTGCCAAAACCCATAAACCCATTACCTATTTTAGTTTTCCGATTTATTTATTTTAAACTCCAATAATATTTTTATACCAATAACCTACCTATATGTTTCAACTTGATTCGGGGGTTGGTCAAAAATCGCTCGAAATGGTTCGTCTAAGGTTACCCTTACACGAAGTTTGTCAACGAAAGTGGGAGTAAACGAATTTGGTTCTTTACCTAATAGTAATAAGATCTAAAATCTCCAGCACGAACTCTATGTTGTAAATTTTCTCCGCAAGAAAATTGACCGAAGTGCAGAACAATAGCACTAGTTGTACTATACCAGTCAAAAATCTGTCAAATAATTGTATGTCATCTTGAGTTTTCAAATATCAACATGAAATTATTATAATATTTTTATTTTATAGTTTAGCCGCGGTATTTATTTGGTTTATAAATTCTTAACGATTTTAATAATCGTTTCGGAAGTGGTTTTAGTGATATTTTCATGTTTTGTATTTCACAGTTTCGTTCCAACAATGTGATAAATTACGAAAATATTATTTACGCAAATAAATTAAATCGCAGAACAGCAGAAAATTCAAGCGCAGTCCTCTCGTCTCAACAGAGCGACGGCGACTGATTTGTGAAACAAAAATAATATGCTTGAAGTTCCCGCAACGTGCGACGGAAGATGATTTCTTCCACGAACTAAAAACGTCGTAAGTGCTTAAAGCTTCTATTCGTAATAAAACCAAAAATAAAAGGAATTTCAAAAAATGCCTGCACAATTTTTTTTCGCTTTGTCTTGATACAGATAATCATTAAAAAATTATCCTATTAGTCATTACCATATTAAGTACAAATTGAAAAAACGTGAAAATTAGGGGTAACTTCGTGATGTTATTTTATCGAGAAAATTTTAACGTATTGTGTTTCTGTTCCACAAAAAGTTTCAAAATATCATGTAGTTACTCATATTATTTTTATTTTATACCTACGTCTTATGAATTTCATGAAAAATTAAATTGAAGATAGGCAATTTTGGTTACTACCCGCTCTTAAGGGGGCTCCCATACAACAGACATGATTTTTTTGCCGTTTTTATAGATAATGGTAAGAGAACCCTTCGTGTGCGAGTCCGATTCGCACTTGGCCGGTTTTTATAAATGCTCAGTAGAGACCTCAGTATCCCATATAACAATAAAAACACTTACACACACACACACTTTTCAAATAAATACTTAGGTCTCTTTCAACTGCTACTTCTGTCTCTTTCTTTGTTTGTAATAGGTACATTATGGCAGTAAACCTTTTTATAACAGTCCCCATTGAAGCATTAACCTGATAACTCAACGTTATCTCTATAACCAAAATATAAAACCAGAAGACAAAGATGGGAATCCGACAACAAAAGACCTCTGATTTTCGACTGTGTGGGAATGTACTAAATGTAGCTTCTATGAAAGTAAAAAAATAACATTCAGATACACAAGCGATAAAACATTAGTCAAGGTTTTAAAACAATAGCATCTAATAGATAATTGGCCGAAAGCACTCGACCGGAATATAGTCGAGCAGATGAATCGAGGTCGAACAATCGCTTTTAGTGAAGACACAACTTTAGCACTGATAGGTACCAAGTTTGGCACAAAGGGAGCTCATAAGGACGTTTTAGTAGGTAAAGTACGATTGCTCTAGTAGTACTTAACCACATAAATAGAATCGTCTAGGTTACAATAGCATTAAAACATACAACTTTTTATTATCCACTTACCTAGGTTCGTTTCTACCACGCTTCTAATTTAGAAAATACGTACACGTATAGGTACCGAAATACTTATGCAAATGGATGTTAATTAATCTTTTCACCCTTTTCCTTGTGTAAACAAAAGAGTTTTCTGTAACGTGGGATAGGTTTTTTATCACATACATTGTAAAGTGAATCCTGTTCGACCAAAGAATAATGGTGTTCCAGTTTTTTAAACTGAATACATGATTTTATATTGTGTCTTTTCTGTGATAGGGTTCACGGGAGGTAAGAGGAATGATCTTTGATCATCATTTTTGAGTCATCGCTGCTTCTGTTGGTGGGCCTCTATTTCATAGAACTACAAACACGTCCTGGTCTTTTCTAAAGATCAAATGCAAATATTACAAAATTCGCACCAAAATAAGGGAAAAGTCAAGCTAAAGAAAAACATCGAAACTAAACCTAAGAAACACAAGACCATTGACAAAGTGCCAATGTCGAGCAGTCACATACAAGGACAACTCCAACCTACTGAAACATATAATGAAACAACTCGAAACATATTGCAGTTCACATGAAATGGAGGTAAGTCTTCTGTGACAGCTGTCTTAGCACTTATAGGGTTTACAGAACATTTTGTTAGAGGAATGCTATTCTAGACTCTTGTGCCACTGTCTGTCGAAGTGTCGTCTGAAAATGTTCCATCTAAAACCACCTATAACCGATAAAAATATAAGTATGCAATTCTGCATGTTGCCTAGTCTGCTAAAGTCACTGCGATGTCGTGAAAGTTCAAGTTCAACAGTTTTTTTGATTATTCATGGAAGCATTCATGAAAGGTCAACTAGATATTCTTTAATTGCATCATTTATTCACAAAAAAACGAAGGAGGTTTAATGTCAAGCAAATGAATTGGGAAGAAATATTACGGCAAGCTGTGCTGCGAAGCTTTAGCGGGAAAAACCCAGATAGCGGAACAAACGCCAGTTCATAACCAGAGTTAATCTGCACACCATATAAGATGGATCAGCTGTAAAGCTGGCATAGTAACAACGCCTTTCTGGTTAGTTGTGCCGTCAGCTCCAAACATTAATTGGCCACAGAACCCAAATACTAAACAGATCGCTTGACCGCTCCACTGTGAACAGCGCTGTAACTTGTGCTGTCACACACAAATTGTATTCCTCGACGAACGACAAACTGCTGTGGCAGTTACCCAATACGTAATTACCGACACGTAACGTGTTAGTTGCACAAACTTTGACGAACTCATACATTCCCGGGCAAAGTGTAACATACAAAGTTTAATTAGCAAGTGTACGGATCTGGTATTAAACACAGGGGTATTTGCGAAGTTACACTAACTTGTGTTAGATACATAATGCATAAAGACATTTTGCTAACAATCTTCAGGTAGTGTAGGAAATTGGATTAAATTGTTTTAAAGGGAAGCGTGTTCTGCATACTCCCTTGGGAAAGGCGTTAAGGTAGTGATATTAAGCTTAGGTTCGGCTATGCAAAGACTCGCAAGCTGCATGTTGCCAATTGCTTGTATAGCAGAAATATTTTCCTTGATTCTGTTGTGCGGCAACCAACAAAAAACTTTATTTTACCCACAGTTAAAACAAGATAGTTGAAGTTTAACACGTCGTCGTTTTAAACCGTAACCGTATCTTTCCTTCCCAACGTCATTGCGTGCAAAACTGAAAATTGCTTGCGAACTGGAAAAGCGCCTTTATGTTGCCTGGTATAACCTGTTATTATCTATTTGTCCGTTTCTGTTGGTCTAGTAGTCGCAAAATCTGCTGCTGAGTATGAGGTCCTGGATTGGATTCTCAGGTCGGTCAAAGTACCAGGCCCGGGTCGACGGCGCGTCGTGTTCCACGCGCGCCTCAAAGAGATGTCAGCACAATTGACGGGGTCCGATAGGGCCGATGCCTGCCTTGGTCGTGGATTGTTCAAAAGAGTTACCGTGGCCCTGGCGCACAGGCAACTGAAGGAACACGGGTGGGTTTTAGTCAGTAAGAGTCTGACACGCCCTTCCGCTCCGCCCAGAGCGGGGGAGGTCATTTGATGATTTCCAACCCAAAATAAAAAGCTCGGTCAAAGTGTTATTAGGTTTTTCCGTCAGGAATTTCTCAGTATCAGCCCGGAGTCTGGATTTGTGTCCGGTTGATGGCAATAGGCTCGCCCCCTTTTACATGGGACTTAAAAACATAACGCGCGAAATGTGGTAACGGGTCTAATGTACTTTAGGTACACCTCTGCTTAACCCTTCGGAGATTACAGGCTTGATGTTATGTTAAGTTAGAAAACAAGATAGCTGAACTTTAAGAGGCTTACAAGAGCTAAAGCGCGGTCACTGTCGGACTGCATAGAAAAGAAAGAGAAGCGCGATGTCACAACGCTGGTAATTTATTGCAAAATACGAAGCAATTATCTATTTACAAAAAAACTATTGATTGGATTAAAAAATTAAATCACTATTACGTTAGTATGTTGCTTGTAGAATAATCTGACAAAAAATCAGAATGATTTAATGCATAGTAGTATGACTTTTAATCGTTATAAGAAATTTTTAGAGGTATCTTCGCGATTTTTTTCTATCGTATCAAATTAGTTGTATTATGTTTTCAACACACTATCTAATTAGCAAATATCCTGAAGAATAACATATATTTTTCTGACTTTATTTAGTGCAGTGGATCATATACTTTTAGGCATTATAAAACTTACATTTAGGTCCTGTAGTCCCCTTAACACGTCGTCGCTTTAAACCGTAACCGTATCTTTCCTTCCCAATGTCATTGCGTGCAAAACTGAAAATTGCTGGCGAAGTGGAAAAGCGCCTTTATGCTACCTAGTATAACCCTGTTAATGTCCATAAATTGGAATTTTCCGCATAAACCGCTATGAGGAACAATTCCAAGGAAATTATGTAATTATTAACACGTTTGGCTGATGAATTGGTGATCTCAGTGCTATGTGGCTAAGTAAATAGTAGGTTATGTTTTAGGTGGACGGTACGAAGGAATATCTATTAATTGTATTTATGTAGCAGGATTCCCAGTCAGAACATTATAGGAAAATCATCTTACTTAGTAGTAAATTTGTTTTGTTTTTAAGCTATTGCATAGCTTTTATCGCGGGCTTTGAGCGTGGCGACCGAATCAAGAAATTCCGTAACGAAAATAAAACCTAACACCCCGCACTCCGCCTACCATGTAGCTCGGACGAGCGTTCGCTTAACGTGTATGTATATGGTACGACTTTACTTGAATTAATATCAAAGAAAAAAAATACTGCATAAATAAAAAATAAATAAATAATTATAATTGCATAAGTTGATAAAAAATGCTATGCAATAGCTTTACCGAGGCAGTCCCCGAGTGCCACGCGTGTTTTTTTTTTATATGCATGTGTTTCTGTGGCAATAAACCAATGTTTCTTTCTTTCTTTCTTTCTTTCATAGTTCATCTACAGCAGATTGATACTACCGAAAGGCTCATGTAAATACTAGCTGAATAATTATAACCGTTTCGTGCTTGTTACTGTAGTACACTGTTGGTACCTACAGCCACATATCTTACAAAACTCCGAGAAACCTTCTGGCTTAGCAAATATAGGGTGGCATCTATCGACGTGCAAACTGTAACCATGACATTAGCACATGATTCAAGACCCCAGCGTAGAATTTTTCCGTCAGTTATCAAAAAAAAAATCTGATGTTTCATAGAAAAGTGCGGTACCTATCGGGTTCAAAATATATGGAACAGCTATTTTTTTTTTATAACTGACGAAACATTTCAACGCAGGGTTCAGAATCATGTATTGAAACCATGCTAACCTGTCGCTGTCCCTGCCACCCTCTTATATATATAAAAATCTATATCTATATCTTTATATATATAAAAATTACGTGTCACGTTGTTTGTCCGCGATGGACTCCTAAACTACTGAACAGATTTTAAATTTGATTTGAACACCGTGTGCAAAGATAGGATAGCTTATATCTCAATTTATAGTCGCAATATTGTTTTATTGCAAATTATTTGTCTATTATTTGACCGTCACAATTATCTGTTAGCTCCAAACGATTTTAACAGATGGCGATATCTGTTGACTGGATTGAGTAAGTATTCAATACATGGCGCTATGTTAAAAATACAAACGATTCATATAAGCTATATGAAACGAATATATTCATTTCATATTTTCTTTTTTTTTTCATATATTATAAAGACAAAAGATATGATTGTTTGTTTGTATTGAATAGGCTCCGAAACTACTGAACCGATTTCAAAAATTATTTCACTGTTGGGAAGCTACACTATCTCCGGGTGACATAGGCTATATTATATTATGCTTTCCTACCCGGGCGAAGCCGGGGCGGGTCGCTAGTATATATGTATATAGGTATAGTATATTTCTTGCGGCGATCAAAGTCAAATCCGGAGGGAAGGCTTAGCCTGCGCCAATCGGATTGAATTTTCAGCTTCTTCTTAAACAAAATAGTAAATACTAGCGACCTGCCCTGATTCACACGGTTTTTATGACTTGACAAAACATCGAGATTTCTTTATTATTGTAACGGCACTCATGCGCAAGAGTATCGTCTGCATGGCGCCTACTATATTTAATATATTGCCTAAACGTTGGAAGGAGCTAAATAGTAGGGCATTCAAGCGTCAATTGAAAATGTTTCTTTCGTAAAAAGCATATTATAGTGTCTCCGAATTTCTGACCGAAACAGTTTGTTTTTTATTGAATAATTTTATCTTTTTCCTGACACTAATATTACATTTATATGAATATGGAATTTTGACTTTATAACATAAAAATAATTTCTAATTTATAAATTTTCTGAATTATAAAATTTGTGACTATTCTAGGTAATTTTTCAATTTTTCCTTTGTTAATTTTTTCAATGTTATGGAAATATTTGTACGCCGATACTTACGGCTAAACATGATTGGACTCAAACTATGTAATATCTGGCATGCTCTTGTATGTATACAATGTTTAAACAAATAAAGAAATCTTATCTTATCTTATCTGTTATGTTAAAATTAATATAGGTACATATTATATAGAGAACCTTCCGGAAAAAAGGCCCCAAATGATGGTGAAAACCGTATCTAAATCCGTTGTGTAGTTTAGAAGAACAACGCGGTCACAGAAACAGACACGAAAAACGACTTTAATTCATAATATGTATACATATATGTATATTATATATTGGTACACAAGTTTAGATCTAGGGAAACCCAGTCGATAAAATCGTCTTATTACCATGCAACACGACCTGTTCATATTGTAACTTACTGTCTTAGTTTATGTACCGGTCGGTGGCGAAAGGAATTGCAAATTACCCGAGAAACAAAGGAATCTAAGCCATAAAAAGCTAGGGGTCGAGCCGCCGTGCGCTGCAATTAGCAACTTTTATTAGACTTTAATGGGAACACACCAACAATTAGATTACTTTGTACTATCTAGACAACGAGAGTCTAAGAAATGTATTTAGAAACTGTTAAAGATAAGCAAGAAAATACAAGACAAGGCAAGGCTAAACACATTTTGCTAACATGGGAGTTCAACCACCCTACCTAAGAATGGTTATCGACCAAAAGATAGGAAGAAGGATTTGATTTCATGCTTTGTATCAATAGCATACGCATTATAAATCCAACAACATAACCTAGCCACATCATGATTGTTCATTGGAGGGAATCAATTTAAGTATATATGTATATATCATTTATTTACACTATGGGGTTTATTTATAATAAATATAAAAGTTAAGAGGCGTTTAAAAATCAAAAATGTATGGTTACACAGTCGCTAATCACTACTTAAAATGCAACGTTTCTTTATAAAGGAGTATATCTTAAAATATTAATTCATTCATTAAAAATTTAAACATGCATTTCAACAATAATTTATTTGTCCAAGAAAAGATTATTAAATAGATAAATTGATTTGACAGATTAAATAAAAAACAAAACCTAGCCACATCATGATTGTTCATTGGATGGAATAAATTTAATATTTATATTTAAGCCTTATACGAGTATATCCCAAAAAGTATATATGTATACATCATTTATTTACACTATGGGGTTTATTTATAAAAGTTGTTTAAATTTAAGAGGCGTTTAAACATCAAAAATGCATAGTGATACAGTCGCTAATCACTACTTAAATTTATGCAACGTTACTTTATAAAGGAGTATATCTTAAAATATTAATTCATTTATTAAAACAAATTTTAACAAAATTAACAAAATTTAAACATGCATTTCAACAATAATTTATTTGTCCAAGAAAAGATTATTAAATAGATAAATTGATTTAACAGATTAAATAAAATAAAATAAATTATCTATTTTTTTTTTTTAATTCAGTTATTATTTGGTGCCCATTTAAGGGCGAAGGCCTGCTCCATCTTTCGCAATTGATTTCTATCTTGGGTTATTCTAGTCCAGTAGGTGGAGCCGGTCACGGCCACAATATCGTCGCACCACCTGGCGCCTCGGTCTGCTTCGAGTGCGTGGTGCATCGCGTCTTCGCGAGGGTACCAATGGAGAACCCTCGTACTCCAGCGTCCGTGGCTCTGGCTACGCGCCCTGCCCATCGCCATTTCAACTTGCAAGCTAGTTCCACAGCATCTATTATTTTAGTGCATAGTCGTATGTCTTTGCTTCTTTTTCGGTCTCGGAGTTTGATTCTTAACATACTCCTCTCCATTTCTCGTTGGAAGGCTTCAAGTTTGTTTGATAGTGTCCAACTTTGATAACGGTAGAGTAGGTAATATAATGGTGTCCATGGCTTTCTTTTTTAGGCGAATAGGCATGCGTGATTTAAATATCTCTTTCAACGACCAATATCGCCACAATGCACTCTTTATCGTGCGATCTACTTCATTTCCTGTTGTTTTGTTAAAATTGAGATACTTTGCCCTTGTTCATTGGATGGATTACTTTCAGTCAATATTTTGCACCCAATCTAAAATTCTGTACCTACATTGAACAGAATATTGAAACTCACAGCTCACAATATTAATATTCGACACAACCGCAGCGGGATTGATAAATATTAAGCCAGCGAATTTCGTAACGAGATTTTTATCTCCACGACTACATTCGTTGGGTTTGTTTGGCAGATACTGAAAATATTGCAAAGATACTTTTGTTTGTTAAAATCAGATTATTTGGACGTGTTTGTTTTTACAATCATATTTTTTGTAATGATATTTCCTATTGTTTTATTATATCCCATACCCAAATTGTCAATAAGAGAGGTATTATGGAGGGAAACCGAATTGTTTTTTCTGCCTCAGCTTTTTGCCGATGTTTCAGTACAACATTTTCATAGATTTATTTCTAATACATATTTTTTCAAAGGTCGAAAGACTTTGAAAGCATATTAGGGAAAATAAAAGACAAAAGGTTTTATCATTTCGACCCAACTAAAATATTCTTATGATTCTACTATTTCTCTACGCATTTCGAGTAATTTCCATGAAGAAATTTGTTTCACTAAAGAGATCTTCGCGACATATTTCAATACAGCAAAGGTAAAATGAAACTTATCAAAGCAAGTTCCCCAATTTTAACTTAAGGGGTACAAACTGTCGACGGATATTAAACAATGGCGGACTGTAATTGTAGATAAGTCCGGTAGAACGTTCTACGTGACCCAAAGTTTCATCTAATCAATTCAAACTGACGGAATTAATTTATACTGTGGACTTGATGATAGTTGATATGATATGATTTGTGATTCGGCGTGCTAATCTGTTCTTAATTTTGTAATTGCTGCGGTTTGAAATAACGATTTTTGTTTTCGGAATTTATACTAATATCATAAAGAGGTAAAATTTGTTTGTTAGTAAGATTGTATGTAGGGGTAATCTCTGGAATTACCGGTCGGATTTGAAAAAATCTTTTTGCATTTTATAGCCCAATTCTTGTCAAGTCCTAGCGTGATGTTAAATAGCCTATACTATAGGCTATATACACTAGGACTCTTAAAACCGAGCAAAAAGAAAAAAAGTCAAAAAGAACGCTAAGCGAAAAGGAAGTAATAGCGCGGGCAGGCGATGCGATGCGACGGGTTGGGTCGAGGAAACAAGATATTTCACGCGGACGAAGTCGCGGGCAGAAGCTGAACAGAATCAGAACATAATTTTATAGCTGCCACTATTTGTGATCACGGATCAGACTAAAGAAAGGCAAGACATAGACCTCTCTTATGCGCAGATCGAAGCCGGTTGGAGAGTGCCAGGCAAGTAGGTTATAAAAATCTTGGAGTACAATGATTATTGAGCGATAATAATTATTATATATATTTTACTCATATTTATTATTACCAGCCAATTTAAAACAAACAACGACGACGCCAACAGTAATAAAAACGTCCACAAAATATACCTGCTGATTTCTTGCAGTCTCTTAGGTAGGTACTGAAAACCCTTATATCACGCAAGTTTTGATATAAATGTGGAAATGGTAAAGTCATCGAAATCGAAAAACTTTTTAAAAGAATTTCCGTAATAAGAACCCATTGCAAGGCATTTTGGGAACAACAGGTGTGCGATGTCAAAAGTATTTGGCAAAAGGACGGTCGACATTAGGTTGGGGACATATCGCACGGCCCGAATCCCATTCTTTAAAAGAAATAATCTAATGGCCCCGTCCCGAACAGTTTTATGCTCGAAAGATTTCCATGAGAGGGATTTGAATAAAATGAATGTAAAATCTTGTCGACAGAACAGCGTCTTCAACTGATATTGTACAGGATAAAGTGACTTTTTCGGATACTGGATTATTAATACTTTTACGTGGAAAACTGGATTTTGTGTGATGACTGTAATTTTTATGCTGTAGGTAATCTTTCCAATTCCCAAGCAAAAGGTTCGTGAGAAATAATATATATAAGTACCTATCTTCTTTGCATAAGTTCCTACTTCTCCATCTAGAAAACGACTAACCTTTTTGTAGTGATAGATAGATACAAAGATTATTATTATCATTTATTTTCTAACGAATATTATAGATGTTAAAAGTAAGTCTTCAACTTGCCACTGTGGAAAAGGCAAAGTAAAAACACGAACTGACAATAAGTACCTATCTCCTTGTATTCGTGCAAACAGAATGTTCTCAGTTTACCGAGCATCTACCGACTATTTGTTAAGAAAGGCAAACAACCACAAAAAACAGGGTTCCCCAGGCGCCGTTTATACTTCGTTGTTATCGCAATTACGTCACGAATTCGAGTCATCTCGAATGATCCGCTTTGCCACCCCTATAATGCCCAAGTATTGCTTGGTTTGAAGTTCGACATTCGATTTTACTGTCGAACGATAAACACTGCAATAAAATGGACCTTTGACGATCAGCAAAATTATTGCCCCATTTTATTTGATCGGGCGTATGGCAGAATAAATTCAAGAAAATCTCATTTATCAATTTGGTCCACCTCAACCTGTTATAAACAGAATATCGTATTGGGGAAACGATAAATATAGTAACATAATCCTTTAATTGGTTTTTTTTTTAATTTATCAACAACATTTAACAAAGGTTAACGCACTTGATTCAGATAGGTAGATATAACTAACGGTCAGATAATGATAAAATTGAGTCCTTTATAAATATTTTACTACTGTACAACATGTATTGCTTTCCTTATTAACTTTAAGGACTAGCCTGACTCGCCAATTATATTTTAGCACTTCACGTAAAAATATTCGAAAATATTCCGGAGGTAGGTGCTAACCTACCTCCGGAATATTTTAGAAAAAAATGTGCCTCGTGCGAAAATAAGTCGCTGACGCATAGGTAGTCATCCGAGATCTTCATGTTTTCTTGCGAGAAGAAGAAAAGTCTGATTGCCTAAGAAAACCCTTAAACACCAGCAACTTTATGAAAATCAAGACGTTACCTCTTCAGGGATTTGAAGACCCTGAAAGTTTTTCCATTTTCACTCGTTTCCCAGAATTTTGTCAGCTTTACATTTCGATGTTTACCAAAATGTTTTTAAGCCTACTTATTCAGTAGGTACAATTTCTGGCTTAATGATAAGATTCAGATCATCGTCAATAACAGGTAATAAATATTGTATTTAAAAAAAACAACGTAAGATCGTTGCTGAATTCATGTTGGAAGATTTTTTCAAATTCCGAAAGATTTATATAGTTCAAACCAAACCAAAATCAAACCATGCTATCCGTAAACTGTGCATACTGAGTACAAAGTTAAATCTTTGAAAAGTTTTACACGAAATTCATCCACAATCCTTCATAACCCGTGCCCGCACGAAACTAAGCTCCGAATCGAACAAAAGGTATTTTAAAAACACATAAAATATTCATATCTGTTTTAGGTAACATTTCATTTCCATTCGACGAATTAACATGCAGTATACCTATTTTGTAAGGCATTGTAAAATGGAACGTAATTTGTAGAAATAACAAAGGAATATTCTTTATTCACAATGATCACAATTACATTTAAGCTTTTTTTAATAGTATTTGCATTATTAGCTTCCTTATCAACAATTATTAAACTATCAATTTGCTCATACCTACGTCTGACTATCAAATCGCATTAAACTTTTATCAAAGAGTTTTCTTAAAAATCTCAACCCCTCATTCAACTAAGCTGTCAACAACGTTGGTTTAAGTACTAACTATAACGGTATTTTATTGAAATAGGATTGTAAAAAAAGTGTTAGTAAAAATTACTTACAGATTACTTACAAATACAGAAGTAAAAATTACTTACCGATCATTATTATCCGGCAGCGACTACGTTAATCCTTAATCCTTGTAAAAATACTTTCAAAAGTTTTGGTCACAGCGTAAACCAGGCAAATAACTGCCCGAGAAAAGCCAGATAAATTTATTTTTTAATGCGATGCCCTTATAAGGTGTTAAAGGTACCTAAAGGCGCAACCACTAAACTCAGCCCTTTGTATTCAGCCAAAAGGGAATGGGTTAGGGAAGTTCGCGCGCTGAGTGCCCCGAACCGACTGAATCGTATCCGGGATGGCTTTTCCCGATTTTCCATGAAAGTACAACTTTGGGAAGGATGCCGCACTCGGATCTCTCGGGAGCTAAGTTAACCGCGGACAGCGCCATCTATGTTTGCTATGCGCAAGTGCAAAGCGCCATCTGCAGTATATTGCGGAACTACATAGACTGTGGGAGAGGAAAATACTACTCGCTTCGAACACGCAAATGCTGTAGCAGATTGAAAAAGCGATCGAAAGATGGCACTGTCTTAAGTTCCAAACTTAGCATTCTTGTATTGAGATAATCATAGCAAAGTTGGTTTCGCATGAATAGGAAGTCAGGTAAAAAAGGAGGTGGTTATCGTAATTTCACATAAACTGATTTTTTTATAATGTTACCTGCCAATGACACATCAGCTTCAAGGTGTCTTTAATTTATGAACAATCAACCAGGATGTCAACGAGTGCCAAATATTTACTCCGTTAATAATTAGGTAGGTAGGTAGCTACTGGCGGCGTTTACGTTTAGTCCAAACAGAATAGAAAACTGAGCTATCTTGCTAAAATACCACGGGATATAAGGTACGGATTTAAACATTTTTACACGACTGCGCGACGCAAAGGAGGGTAATTTATTTATCAGCCTATGTAGGTATGCATGTATATATGTATGTTTGTTCCTTTATTGAAAGTAATTGTAAGGGGTGCTACACATTTGTTCGGGTCGGCACGATTCGGTACAGCCAGGCGACATAAGGGGACTACAGGACCTAAATGTAAGTTTTATAATGCCTAAAAGTATATGATCCACTTCAGTAAACAAAATCAGAAAAATATATGTTATTCTTCAGGATATTTGCTAATTAGATAGTGTGTTGAAAACATATTATAATACAACTAATTTGATACGATAGAAAAAAATCACGAAGATACCTCTGAAAATTTCTTTTAACTATTAAAAACCATACTAATATGCATTAAATCATTCTGATTTTTTGTCGGATCATTTTACAAGCAACATACTAACTTAATAGTGTTTTAATTTTTTAATCCAATCGATAGATAATTGCTTCGTATTTTGCAATAATTTACCAGCGTTGTGTCATCGTGCTTCTCTTTCTTTTCTATGCAGTCCGACAGTGACCGCGCTTTAGCTGTTATAAGCCCCATAATATATATACGTAAGCATATACGATTTTGCCACCCGCTTTGGCCGTCACGTGAAAGTGTAGGTATAGCACGCCCAACAGTATCTAAGTACGATACGAATGGAAAAAGATGAAATGATAAAACGAATGATTAATTTCTCATCATCTTCATCTTAATTATGGCTTTCGATTGATTTCAGAAAAAACAAAGGTTCGAAATTGTATCACTATCGAATTTATGTAAGTTAATGTAAGTATGTTGATTGTTATTACAATAATATGGTTTAGAATGTAGGATACCTGGCACATAGGCAACTGAAAAAAGACGGAAGGGTTTTAGTCAGTAAAAGTTTGACACGCCCACCCCTTAGGTTACCGTATGGAAAATTTAAAAGTCCTGACATAAAGCCTAATTTATGTAGAAAAGTCCTGAGATTTTGTCGCAAATGTAATTAACGACGACGCATTTGTTTTTCCCATGATTATGTGAAAAAAATGCGTCGTCGTTCATGATGAAGATGATTAGTGAGAAAGTATTGTGATTTGTGATTTTTGATTTATTACATGACCCTCGCATTTTTTCCAATTCTCAGCAGTCACATTATGTAAAGCCTCTAATCTAATGATAAATATCAAAGAATTTTTAGGTTAGCCATTTTAAAAGTTTTATTTTTCTCGGCTACAAACCCCTTAACTTGGGCCCATGTCTTGAAATGTCATGTCTTAAAACTATGTTTGTTTTCAACGGTTAGCACTCTTTGGGCCATGTTTCTTCTACATTATTTAAACACATTTATTAATGTCTATTTGTCAGTGGATAAAAGAGGTCCTGTTTTAAAGCGTTTTTTCTACGGTGATGGATATGAGAATACGGAGGTGGTCTGGCTAGTACCAGGCTCGGGTTCACCCATTTTTCAACAGTGCGAATTTAAAAACTAATAACGATAAATAACAAAAACTTACAATAACAAAAACAAAACAAAGAAACAAGCTATATTAACAAAATTCAACAAAATCGAAACGCACACGAAACATCGCAAATGTCGAGAGTGCTGTCAAAGCCGTCTGGTTAACTGACTAAGCGTAATACCTGCTTCTTCAGTTACCATACTACGCGACAGGCGTACTCTTCAATTTAGCAACGTTATTTAGTTCGTTGTATTATCTAAAAGGTTTAGGGAACCTGTCTTTTTGGGCTCTTTACAATAGACAGATTACAAAATATATTTAATACTATTGTATAAAACCAACAAAAAAATTGTGCTCAAGCAATTACATCTACGAAGAGTAGTTTACGTATTAATGATAAAGTTTATAACATACTTACATTAATAAAAGAGGAAACTATCGTTTATATCGAAAATAAATTTAATTTTGTTGTAATGTATTTTTAAACAAGAAAGTGTCAACTATATAAAACCCTTTTTACGATTTATTTACCTTTATTTAACTACCTAAACCTTTCTAGTATAGATACTTTATTTTATAAAAAAAATCGCAAATTCCCGAGATTTCCCTTAATCCGGCCACAATCCTGCCAGGAGTTTAAAAATCGTGAGTTCTCAGGACAAATCCTGAGATATGGTAACCCTACTACCGCTCCGCCCAGAGCGGGAACAGTTATTTGATGATTTCCCACCCAACAATAAAATAAAAAAAGGATAGACAAGCATCCCATGGCATTTGTACTCCTAAAGGAGTTCAACAGGGTTCAGATCTTGGACCTTTGATATTTCTTGTCAATATTAATTTATCAGTAAAACCTGTTAAAGATGTCCGAGAACCGTTTAGAAAATGTTGATATTCGCAACTAGGCGTACCTAAGCTAGCCATAATGTTCTCTATTTTGAATAAAAATCTCTTACATGCACTATACAAAATACTTCCTCAGGTATTTTTGATTTGATCTTACCACACGTTGCCACTGTGGTGCCTAACACTCGCAGTGCTAAGAAACTTAGTATCTTTCAAATACGTGAATCAAACCAGCAGCGGAGCCCTACTAAAAGAACCTATTATAAGATAGTAGGTAATTTTCAAGGACGTCTTTGGTTCTTGAAACAACTCTCTAAAGAAAATCTTTACTTTACACTAACAGCCGAAACAAATGGTTAATCATAGAATGCATAATAATCAATTATTATTATATTGTTATAAAATATCCTGTGTGCGTCACAACCACGTGATGGGCGCATGGAACATTCATCAATTAAGTTAATCTTTATTTTTATATTTTTTTAAATTTAGGTATTTACTACCTACATATACTTACATAGTTTTTATTGGTTATGTCCGATAGTTCATTCTCTTTAAAAAATCAAATCCGTATTGACCCGTTTGTTCAGGGATGCAGTTTTGAAAATATATTTTTTAAAGCACCTTAACACTCTCAAAGAAATAATGTCCTAGAGAGCGCCACTTCTTTCGCTGGGCGCAATCTTTAGAGATTTTTTTAAATGTAGTTTATGTTACAATATGGTAAATATGGAATTATATTGAGAAGGTCTGTTGAATTGAACTGTTATCATTTAGCTCGTGGCTAAATGATAACAGCCGCACGGGTCGATCGAAGGTTAAGCTACGCTTGTGCAGTCAGTTCATGGACGGGTGACCATCCTTAACACTTTGAGAACCCTCCGTGTCTCGGAAACTACGTTAAATCATCGGACCTGGCTGTCATTCATAGATCTTTAACAGTCGTTACGAGTAGTTAGAAGCCCAAAAGTCTGACAACCAGTCCAACCAAGCTTTCATGTTATCCAGTAACTACGGATTGTGGAGGTCAGATAGGCAGTCGCTCCATGTAATATACTGGTATTCAGCTGCATCCGGTTAGACTGAAAGCCGACCCCAACATAGTTGGTAAAAGGCTAGACAAATTGATATTATTAATTCTCACGTTTTCTCACGCACTAATTTGTAAACAGACTATATTATATTTTTTTATAATATTAAATGATAAATGATTTTATTTCTGTAAGTAGGTTTGTACAAACACTTTCAATCATGTTTTTTTTAAACTAGATGAGGTCGGCGTTTCCTATCTGACTACTCTGAGAAGAAAGGTCGAAACAAACTCAGAGGTCACAGTCTCTTTTAAAGTCCAGACATAATCTTGGTCTGGTCATGCGAAGACCATGCAGTATGGTATCTGTAAAGAACCACACAGATTGAGTGGACCTGTCCAGTCAGTGCACGCATTTGTCAGTAATCGTGCAGCTCGACTCAGGACGTCAGGACTTAAGGAGCTCAACGATTATCTCGAACGATATTCTCATAGGTCTTCCTAGATGTCTTAATTGTATCTAGACCAACGGTCACTGAATTCTGAAGATTATATTATAGATAATATCTTAGAATATGAACTACTGGTATTAAATAGTTTTGCTTTGAAAGACGTCATTCGACTAGTGCCGTGATAATTAAATGCCATTTAAATAAATTGATTTCCGTCTGCCAAGATTAGAATTATTATAGTTTTAGCTATTCAAGGCGTCACTATCTACCATTAACGTGCTTGAATATCTACTAAATACGTTAGGATTTCTGACGTCCAATATCAGCTTGCAAATTGCAATATTCGGATTTTTACTTTTACTTAGCGGGCGGTTTTCTTAGCAGGTGGCGTTCTATAGTTTCTGCCTACCCCCACGAGATGAAGGCGTGAGTATATGTAAGTATGCGTGATTTAAAAAAAAAAATCGCATGTTGTTGTAGGCCGACTTTTTAGATGGTGACATGACTCACGTGGTTTACAGGAAACGTACAGCGGGGCTGTTTGCAAGTGTGCGGGCGGCGGGTCCACCTCCGTAGGCAGGAGCGTAAAGCAACGCCGCCGTTGCAAGCGGCAACACGTGCTCTCAGAATCAGATACGGCTGAGAATTTCAAAACCCACATGATAGTACTATCCAAAGATTATAAAAAATATTGGAAGTAAAAATTGTACGGAAATGTGTTTTAAAAAGAGGACATTACATTTCCATACAGTTTTAAAGACTAACGTTAAATAAATTTACCTTGCGAATAAAAATAATTAATATTTTTAATAGTGTGTGCCTTCTTATTATAAGCAGAAAAAAAACCTATCTAACTGAAACGAGAACTGCCCACTTGCACTCGATGCACGCAAGTGTCGAAGTTGCCAAATGTACTCTTAGAACAAAAACACGCATCAAATATTTAATTTTGTCTCGAGTATTTATTTTATTTTTAGCCTATTCTATCTTATGTTTGTCTACGCATGGGCTTCCCTTCATATTCCACTTCTTCACTCAATCGTGCACTATCGTTTTCAATTTTCAGTGATTGCCTCCATTTTTTTCCCATAATTTCTCTTTTAGTAACTTCTTGGTGGTCTCTTACTGGTTTGTTTAGCATGAATCAAAGTAATACAAAGAAACCGGTCACAGAATTAATCATTATCATCAGATCTGCTAATAAACGTCTACTGCAGATGATCATAGGTCTCTATTCTATGCTGTTTCGGCAGAATATCATCAATCAATCTGTTCAGCCAATAGGCTGCAACAGCTTTAGCTGTAGCCAGCAATAGCTGTCAACAGAGTTAATATCTAGCTCTATGGGTAGCTACCCATAGAGCTAGATATTAACTCTGTTGACAGCTATTGCTGGCTAAGCCAGCTGGCTTAACAGTGTTCAAGCTTCGAAAAGTAAACCACATACCTACACATAATTTAAGTACAATATGCAAAAGAAGTAACACCTAAATCTTTAACACAACAACCGCTGGAAAAACCCAATTTCTATTAATAAACCGGAGCAAAACTCTAAACAAACTCAATAAAACAATTTTGCTAAAAAAAGGGGCTATAACCAAATGACCAGCAATAAATCTGAACAGTTTGCCCGAAGAAATATTAATCATAGCATACGAGCGATATAAATGATGAAGTGTAGGAAATATCATGTGATTTCCAACTTCCTTCTGAGTAGGGGAACGAAATCATGGGACGGTGGAGGGGAAGTGGACATCATAAACGACGCTGATTGGTAAGGGTTGGTTGCACAAGAGTACTTTACTTTGAAAATTATAAAGCTATACCAGCAAGTGTTAGTTTTTAGGATTCCGAACCCAAAGGATGCCAACAGAACCCTATTACTAAGCCTCCGCTGTTCGTCCATCCGTCCGTCTATCCATCCGTCCGTCTGTCCATCCGTCTGTCTGCCAGTGGGCTGTATCTCATGAACCGTATTAGGTAGACAGTTGAATTTTCACAGAATATGTATTTCTGTTGCCGCTATAACAATAAATAATAAAAATTAAATAAAGTTAAAAATTAAAGGGGTCCCGTGTTTTTTTTAAATATGTAGTGTTTACTATTGTACGGTGGTACGGAACCCTTCCAGTGCGAGTCTAACTCGCAGTTAGCGGGTTAACTTCAATAAGGAAGAAATTTCTGAAATCACTACCCTTGTCAGTCAAGGTGATAACAGCTTGATGATAAACTAGACCACAGGAACATAATTGGAACCTAGTGCATGTTTACAAAATGATTACAAATTATGATTGCCCGTCAAACTCATTTCGTTTTCTCAAAATGATAAAATTACAAGGAAATAACTTAAAATATTTCCTAACTCAAAGTCAAAGCATTTATTTCTTTTAAACCATTTACAGGCACTTTTGGATTGTCAAGGAGTCGGTCAGTCAGAAATATTAAGCTAGTTGCCCATTCCAAAGCGCAGTAGGTACCTATGGAGAAGAACGGGCAAGAAACTCAATGGCACTCTTTTAAATTATATTGTTAAAAAAATATTTGTTACATCGTTTAATGTTGCACTTATAATGTTAAGTGAAAACGAGGTAAAAAAGACGTAAACGTTAAAAGCGTCCAGAGTACAGCAAAAAGAAACAACAAAAAAAATTATCCAAAAATAAAATATTTAAAACAAGCCGTGGCAGCTAAGAGATGACTAGTCCCAACTGACGGCGCCCATTCACGAACATGACGCATGGATCAGCACTATTCAGCTCAACCATTTTGAAGGGAGCTAAATGTTCCACCCACGCGCCACTGTCAGCGAGACATTTGAGTGAGCATGATATACTATCAGCCGCCAGGGCACATTCAAGTCAATGAAAGACATATTACCCGGTTAATGATAGCTCTATAGTACATAGTACTCACACCTGTGCTATACAATTATATATTACAAAGGAGATTGAGTTTATACAATGCAAAGATAGTATTACAATCTTCAGCAGCTCCAACCGTATTTTCAAGTGTTGATCAATTAGTTGTGGTTGTGGAGCAGGACCAGCATTGAGCCAGGCATTTTTATCAGCGATGTAATCCCCTAACTTATAATATGCCTGCCTATTGTGCGTTTTATACAATATTTGAATTTTGTCTCAGTCTCATTCAGTTAAAGTATGTGGGCAGGTATTTTATTGTAACATTTTAAACAGTACCCCATGAAATATGAGTCTACTTCAGCCAGTCTGAAACCTGGTTGAATTAATTTGTTCCTATTTCTAGTATTATAATTATGGTTTTCACCTCTTTTACAAAAAAAATATGTAATATTTTTCTTACGTACATGATTTTTTCATAGATATATAACAAGGTG
Source organism: Dryobotodes eremita (assembly GCA_917490735.1). Lineage (NCBI taxonomy): Eukaryota > Metazoa > Arthropoda > Insecta > Lepidoptera > Noctuidae > Dryobotodes > Dryobotodes eremita. The sequence continues at coordinate 12,777,530 of OU823248.1, read as the reverse complement.
CCGTCATGATGTTAATACCCTTAAACAGTTATCTTAGAGAATCGCGCCTGCGGGGATTATATATGATTTTGATGGCTCTTTTCTGCAGAATAAAAATGGACTCGATGTCTGCAATCCGTCCCCAAAGTAAAATACTGTAAGACATGATACTATGAAAGTAGCTAAAATAGACTAGCCTAACGGTATCTACATCAGTAAATTGACAGATTTTTCTGACAGCATAAGCTGCTGAACTTAGTCATCCTGCCCGAGATGTTAAATGTCTACATTTATATCTGTAATTTTTATGGTGTACATAATAAAGAGTATTCTATTTTATTCTATTATATTCCCATTGCAGCCTTAAGTCGAGCCTGATCCCCAGGAAAACAGTTTTATCGACGAATTCTAATTTCTCTTGATTCAATACTCTCACAATCACTGCCCTTGACATTTGGCAAAGAAAATGTTATGCACTTAGTTTTCTTTTTTCATTTACTACTAAATTATTAGCAATGAACAAATTTCGGACCTGCATTAGGGCGTTATTTACGTCGTCAAAATTTGTAGCCCGTCTATCTACCTTAAAACTTAGGGAAGTATCATCAGCGAATAAGACCATTTGTGGTTGATTTTTTTAATAAATGGAGGAGATCATTAATCCTACTAACTAACTAACCGCGGGGCGCAGCTAGTATATACTAAAAACAGGAAAGACCCAATATCGAGCCTTGTGGAACATCCATTTTTACTTTTAACTGAAGTTGCTGTTATCTACTATTTAAATAAGATTTTACAAAATTGACCGCAAGTTGTCGAAGTCCGTAACGCTCATGTTTCAAGAGCAAGGTTTCGTGATCGACGCAATCAAATGCCTTGGAGAGGTCACAAATGGTTTCTATGGCGTCTTGGGCCTCATCCCATGCGTTATAAATGTGTTTTAATAAGGTAACACTGGCGTCGGTCGTACACCGCCCTTTGGTAAAACCACTGTTGATCGTAAAGAATTTTGTTCGTGTTAAAATGATTGAGCAATTAATGAAGCATTATCTTTTCAAACATCTTGCTGAAAACCGGCAACACGGATACGGGTCTATAATTATTGGTGTCTTTAATGTCCCCGGATTTAAAAAGTGGTCTTACCTTACTGTATTTCATTAAATCCGGGAAGACTCCTTGATCTACACAAAACAAGGCGCTATAATCTCAAATATAGAGGTACAGACTTTAATGGACATTCCCAAATATCTTCAGTCAATTAGATCTTGATTAGCTTAAAAGATTTAATTACTGTTATGGGGTTAATATGCTTCAAGTTAAATTCAATCGGGTAAGCTGAAACATTTGCCCTTACTAAATCAAAAGCGAGCGAGGGCGAGGAATTTAAGGTTTCAGTTGCTTTGAGTGGGATACTGGTGAACAAATTTATAAATTCTTGAGCAACTTCTTTGTTATCGCAATTGAGACCACATTATGTCTCCAGTGTGTAATCGGAATTGTAATTTGGTTCCTGTTCGTTTCATTATTGATAATTTTCCAAACCGTCTTTATTTTATTGTCTGCTGGTTTCACCTTGTTGCTAAAGTATAAGATTTTAGCTGCCTTACAAGTGTTCTTATAAGTTCTAGAGTAAGTAGCAACATACTTATTAAAAGTTTCTGTGTTAATATAAGGCTTGAGGCCATACAGCTCGAAAACTCTTTCCCAACTTTTCCTAAGTCCTTTAGTTGCCCAGTCACTAAATAAAAACTTAGGGCTGATACTTTTAGCGTTCTTCTTAAAATAATTATTGAACTCGGTTTGGAATCGGTTTGAACTCGGGTTGGTTTCCCTAAGTAGAAGTCAAAATATTTTTGTTCCATTCGGAAACCAAACCCGCGAGTCGCAACCCGTACTGCAATTTAACGGTTCAACCTCTTCGGGAATCGAGCCTTCGAGTTATAAAACTTTTACCGAAAATCCTTCACGACCTAAGTATACCTATAGTAAAACGTTTCCTCAAAGGTTTTTCTTCGAGAACCTTACATGTGTACCCAGTTAATCTTCTTAAATGACCATTTGAACTGTTTAATTGTAGTCGGTAAGGCTTCTTCCCCAAATAAATTAACTACCCCACATTTGTAGAGTTACAGTTGATCGGGAAATGTAGACCTAGATACAAACTGTTATGTTGGACTTAATAATTGTTTGAATCAAGATATTTTTCGAATGTGCGTAGCGCATTTGTAACTCTATAGGTAGGTACCCAATAGGATTAATTATAAAAACCTGTTTAAAATGTATTAAAATTAATAATATTATAAATAAATTGGTTGAGGAATCGTACTCGAATTTTAAGTAAGTTATTTGTTATAATCATAAATATATACTTACCTGACCTATAAAATTATGAACTTAATTACCTATATTCATTTAATGACGTAAAGCATTGACACGAGGTCAGAGTAGATACATCAAAAAACAATATTTAAATGAGATATTAATAAAACATAATCACCTACCTCCAATTGTGTGAAAGTGTCTGAGGCCCCAATTTAACCAAAAAATTAGTTTTTTTTATTGTTTTTTTATAACTTTTTGTGACAATCTAACGACGTCTGTAAGTCACTATTATTATTATTTATTTATTTATATTCACATATGGGGTAAGTATAACTTATAAACTAAGCCCCACAAAACCGTAGTGAAGTTTTGACTATGGGGTCGGTGAGTCTCTAGACACTCAATAAACTTAGTACTTAAGTTAATTATTATTTAGAGGTAGCACTTTAATATATTTCTAAATAATATATTTTTAAAACTATTTTTGTTCATTTCACTCCTTAAGTCAACTGGCAGACCATTCAAAAGATGTGCTATTCGTTTTTTTTTAGGTTTCTGTCACCATAGTAAATAGTGACTCTGGGTACATTGAATTTGCCAGCAGCCATAGATCGTGTCTTATGATTGTTGATTACATGAGTTAGGTTATGCGCCTGGGTACACCATGGTGGTTAAAAACACACCATTTTAATGCGTATTCTTCATCATCAGCCTACAGCAGTCCACTACTGCTCATAGGCCTATTGCACGCTATTCAACTCGATTTTCGGCAACTCTCACCCAGCTGCTACCAGCCATCCTGAGAAGATCGTCGCTCCACAATCTGAGGGCGTCCTACCTTACGTTTGCCGATTTGCGGTCTCCACTCAAAAACAGGTCTACCCCAACGTGAGCGGTAAGAATTCTTAGCTTCTCTTAATTCAAGGTCAATTCGCTTGTACAAAGATTTCATAAGTTAACTAATATCCCAACATCGAAATAAAAAAAACATACAATATTAATGTACAAACGCATTATTATTGTGTTTTAAATAACGGTTAATTGCCTTGAAATTAAACATAATTATTAATTTATTTCTAGGTTAATTTGGTCCTCAGACACTTATGCATCATTTGAGGTAGGTAATGTTTTATTTATATCTTAAATAAAGTGGTTCCCACATGAATCTTTAATAGTAGGTAAAGTCCTCAAGTCTTACCAGATGTTGAATTTCTAGTTTCTAGTTTAGGTACACTAAAAGGTGCACCTTGGTTTTAACTATCTGTGGCTGCATTAAGGACTTTCAAACAAATACTGGTAATAATAATCTAATAATTATTGAAATTAAAATCAATAAAGTTTCCGTAAACACTAATACAATGATGATAATTTTCGGGAATTAATCTTAAAAAGGCTACGAAGATTTCGGGGTAGGTGCTACGAGCTACGCCACGTAGCAGCAAGGACATGTGTTTAAAAAGTTTTTGGGAACTAGCTACGTGGGTACTACGACCGCGTGTAGTATAACCATAATAACATTATCTGAAACTTTTTTGTAGAGTTATAAAATTTACGATTTTCGACAAAAAAAATCCACTTTCCGGAAAACTTCCTTGTATTGCTACGATCGCGTAGTAAGTCTTGCAGGGACTTCAGCAAAGTTTGAAAAGGCAAAAAATTAATGTGTGAAAACTACAAATGTATGGTTTGCTAACTTTTCCTTTACTTGTGCTGTGAGACCTTGCTTCTTGCCAAATTTCATGATTCTAGGTCAACGGGAAGTACCCTATAGGTTTTGATTTATTTATGGAGGGATATTTGACATTTTGATGAATTAAGATTGAGATTAGAATGCGAACGTTCTTAAAAAAATATGAATGGTCTTTCTGAATGACATTGTCAGTAACCTCATTGGCAATTAGAAAATAATTGGGGAAGTTACCCCTACGCAGCTACGAAGCCCCTACGCGGCTACGACGTAGCTGCGTAGTACGCGCGTAGCCCTTTGAAAAGTGAAATTTCTTTTTGCGACTATTTTTACGTTACTACGTTTATTTTTGTTTTATTTTCGTCACCGTATTTAAAAATATCCACGCTAATCTTATAACGAGCTAACTTTTGTGAGTTTTTATGTAGGGGGTAATCTTCGGAATTACTGATCCGATTCCGAAAATTCTTTCACTAATGGGAAGCTACAGTATAGCCGAGTATCATAGGACATATTTTATGTTAAAACAAGAAATTGTACGCGATTGAAGTCGCGGGCAGAAGCATTATACTACGTGTTACTATAAAAACCTTCTCCATTACAAAATACATAAGTACCTAAATGTGCCAACTTTCATGGTGGTCGGTCAAACGGTATTGTAGTTTATCAATCTCATATGCTAACATCCAGATTAGAAGGAGTTACTAATACAAACTTTCGTTTAGAAGTTTTTGTATACTACAAAAAAAAATTGCTACGGGTTGGATAGGCCTTTTAAAAACTGGCTTAAAGTTAATGTAGTTAAAATATTTGTTTCCTTTTTTTATAAGCTGTCAGAGGGAAAGATCTCTGGTACCTATGTTGAAGGGTTTTCGTCACAAGTCTAGCGGCACGTGAGCGGCACTGATTCGGTCGGTACTAGTAGTGGACATGCGACGGCTACACAATAGGTGTGAAGTCGTGTTTCTATTTCCATCGATAAGAAATAATATTTGATTAAATTCCAATTATTGCGATAATTTTCGGGATATATTCTATATATATTTTCGGGATATTTTTATTGGAAAAAGATAGGTTTTTTTAAAATAACAGTTTTAAAGACAATTTTTTAAAGAGAAAATTGCAAATGTGTGATGCACATTTAAAAATATTAAATGACATTTAATTTATTATCCAAATCCGTTTAGCCGTTTTAGTGTGAAAGTGTAACAAACAAACAAACAAACTTCCTTTCGCATTTATAATATTAGTTAGTATTTTCTCCTGCTTGTTATTGGCGTAGTAACCTTATTAACATTAAATATAATTGTTATTTTAAAACCTCTGACTGATTGAGTCATTGTGACACTCAGTTAAGTAACTGGAATAGTTAGAAATTACTATAACTAATTAAAATAATTTTAATTAAGTTTACGAGTCACCGTAAAAGTTATTATAGTTCGTGCGACAGGTTAAGAAATTAATGCTGTGTCAAATGGAAATATACAAGGTCCAATTATCTAGGTAAGTACTTATCTAATACCTACTTTTGTTAATGTAACGTAATATACCTAGATGCTTACTCGATCTACAGCGCTAAATACATAGGTATTAATTGATTCCCAACGAGGCGGCTGTACGCGTGTAAATAATTGTATGTAAACATTGAAGCATGCAGCGACTGCCTGATAGTATACACGCGCTGCCCGGTACAAACACTCACTGAAGCAAGTGTGGGTCAAGGACAGGCCTATGGTGTGCAGGCTGCTGGCTGAACAGAAGCTGAAAAAGTTTTCTTTTAAGTTTGAAGTTGTGTGAAGATGCGTGGAGGACAGCGGAGTGGCGAGTGCGTCCGAGATGGCGGGCGCGCGCGGTCATACGACGCCACTTCTCTCTATCAGCGCCCTCCGCCGCCCTCCTCTCCGCACGCGGCGCCCGCTGAGCGGAATTTGCACAAGCGGCGCGCCTCGCGACGCGGTTCAGTGTACGTGCGACCGCTTGCGGCCGAGGACGAATTGCCGCGTCACGCGCACTACTCTGCTTATTACGCAGTTAAAACTATCGCTGACCGCGTGGACTCGCGTAAAACAACTTTTAGTGACTCCCTACTTGTTTTATGCCCCAATTAACCACATAACACGTGAATTAACCTCCCATAGACCCAGTGATAACTCTTATCAGTGTGGAAAAGTTACAAAGTGTATACCCAACACGGAAAGACGTCCGAATTTGCGAATTCTTGGGGACTTTCGACGCCGCTGACTACTTTAGAGGATAGTTTACCCGTTGTTGGCCGTTTCGAGCCACGTTACAAGGTTATCGCGTCTCTAGCCCGCCAGTGATGAATTGGAAAATCGGCGCGTAGTCGCTCACGTGGTGTGCGCCCCGCCCCCGCCTCGCCCGCGCTTATATTTAGCGAAAATCGCCTCTCGGGAGCAGCCCGACGGCCGACGCTCGCTGTTTATGAATGTTAGAGAGACGCCACATGTTATTGGCTTCGAATAACAGAACCGATAAGCAGAAGACAGATAACCTCTTCGGATCGCGATCTGGGTCCGAAACTTCTGGAACTAGAAAGAAATCGGTAAAAAAATCAGAAAAGAGAGCGCGCTGAGATGCTAACGGCCGGTATCGGCACGCGCCGGTGAGCGCTCATTCCGACACACCTACCAAAAAATTCCACTGTTCGAGATAAAGTGGGCAACATGTCTATACAGGGGAGCGGTGGTTACCAGAGCCCGTGGTCGTCACAGGGAGGGCACTCGGAATTGGACGGCACGATTGAATTGGAACCTTTGGGCGAGCTGACAGAGGTCGGTTTCGAACCACAGACGCGCGCGCGATCCAACACGTGGCCGCTGCCAAGGCCAGACAACTACGTCGAAGCGGCTGACGACACCGGCTCCAAGAAGAACTCCAATCAGAATCTGAGTGGTAAATACCATTTGTCCAACGAAGCGATAGTAGTAAGGTCGCAGTCGCGATACGCGGTGCTATTTAGGTCGGCCCACGTAGGTAGTTCGAACACAATCCTCGTGTAAAATTCCAATAAAAAACAAAAGCGTATCATGTGCACTGATACGAATAAAAAATAACAAACTTTGTTTACCTGCAGAATCACTAATTTCGGTAGGTACTTATGAACGTAGATATTAATCGGTGCACCTACCTCTCCTTGCCACGCGTTTGAGATTGCTATAGTTACGTAGCTATGTATGTATACAAATAACTCGCAAAAACAATGATATCGAAATTGTTTGCGCAGCACAAATTCTACAAATGATAGCATAAATGCATGAAATTCAATCGGCCTGCGACGTAGGCACGTAGAGTGACACCGTGAAATGAAGAATATTAAAATCCTTATTTAAAAAAATATTTTTACGTGCTCTCCACATTTTAATTAAAAGGCTCCAATTAAATTTTAAATATAATATTCAAAACGCGTTCAACATTTTGCTACATTTTTAAAATTAGATTAGGGTAATTCCTAAACTATTTCAATGACTTTTAATACGACTATTTGTTTCCAACGTTTTGTTGTAAGTTGTATTAATAATCATAATAGGTATAACCAACGAAGAAGTGTTTCTTCGTTGGCACTAGCCGTAACTATTGGTTGTTATAGGAAGGCATTACATAACTTAAATACACATTTATAATAAAATACCAAAACTACTCATATAACAACCATTTCATAAAAAAAACTCACACAAGCATACAAGTATTCGCAAGAACACATAAATGTATTATAATTACAATAATAAATATTACTAACGCGTAAGGAAAACAATGAAATATTATGAAAATCATAATGAGTAGGTACCTACCTCGCATTGTTTGTATACTTTAAAACGCGTATGAAAAATTATAAAAGGCAAGTTTTGTTTAATAATGCTAAAGGTATATTATATCAATGAAAAAAAAACTAAGACTACGAACAAATTAATAACGAACGAAAAATATTTACGTTAAATGTAGGTAGGTCCCTATACACAAATTACTACAAACACTCCCAACTTTCCGGGTACACTGAATAAATATTTGTAAATTAATAACTACTCTTACTCTAGCTTCTGTCCGTGACTTTGTCTGCGTCATGTCATTTACCGGGATAAAAAGTATCCCAGGTTATCAACCATCTGTGTGCCAAATTTCATCCAAATCCGCTCAGCCATTTTTGCGTGATTAAGTAACAAACGTCCAAACATACAAACTTTCACATGAAATAATATTAGTAGGATAGGTATAGTATTATTAATTTCTTACTCAATTTGCTGTCATTTCAGGACATTAAGTTGCTTTACGCATTTATTTTTATTTAATAATTTCACAAAGGCTCATAAGGTCCAGAATCATAATTTACGAGAAATGTAAATAGTTAAATTTCCTACACTACAGGAAAAGCAATAAAATGAGCTTGTGCTACGAAAAGCAGGTACCTACTTAACAATTTAAACATTATGGAGCAAAGGCAATAAAATAGTGTGTAAAACAGTAGTCATTAAAATACGGTCTTAGCACCTAATTTATATTAATAGAAAAGGTATCGACAAAGGTGGCTACACTGTTTACAGTACCTAGGTACTACAAATAAGATACATTTTTCCAGTCAAATGTAGATTGAATGCATTTTGCAATACAACATTAATAACAATGTTCTTTTTTAAAGCAAACAAAAGTAGCTAGATGTACCTTTTAAATTCAGTAATAAAAAAGAGCCAGGAAAAGACATGTTGCGCCGACCCGAAATAAATTGGGATAAAGGTAGGAGAATGTTGATGAAGACCAATTACAAATAAAACTCATGAAAATGATCTCATCATTAAATGGTCTTTAAAAATCTAAAATGAATACTGTGCTTTAATATTAAATGAATGTATACAGTGTGCATACCTACATTCATGAAACATCATAATTAAGGCACGGTAAGAAGCAAGTTTTTAGGTAAATTTATAATGGCGTATCGTGGCAACAAATAAGGTTCAAAACAGCGATGCATTGGATGTTAATTGAATTTGAATGACCACCAAAATAAAATTAATTAATAGCAGTTTTAATTAAATTAAAAAATTAATGCACGGCTCATTAGAATGACTTTTAGGTATTTCGTATGTTGATTGAATTATCTTTATAATCATTACATAAAATATTAAGTACAGGTTACGCTCAAAATTTTGAGAAATATGCGACGACATATATTTTTTTTGAGCTCTGTTTTACGATTGTTTTATCATGATACTATTTAAAACGCTCAGTTTTTGTCGCACAGTTAGGCATATTGGTACATATTACAAGCCAGAAAAAAATTGAGTGTATTGTAAAATGTTCAAAGAAACGCCTTATTCAAAAATATTTCATAAAAATAAAATAGTATCATGATAAAACACTGGTAAAACAGAGCTCATTAAATTATTTTCGTCGCATAATTCTTATAATTTTGAGCGTAAACTATCATATTTTATGTAATGATAATAAAGTGAATTCAATTAACTAAAGAAATACCTAAAAGATATCCCACTGAGCCGTGCGTGTATTTTTGAATTTAATTAAAACTGAAAAATAACTTTTACGCTCCTCTTGCTCAAAAAGTCTGTCATTGTAGCGTACAAGAGCGGCGATAAAATATAATATTTGCCTCTAGGGGAAAAAGTTTATTTTTTTATTTTTTCTGTTAAACGAGGCAACAAAAACGAAAAAGTCTTTATTCATAAGTAGAATAATCATGAATAATTAAGACTCGACTTATTACTATTTCATAAAAAAGAACATTGTATTTTTTAAAAAGAACCTAAAAGCGGCGATCTCTTCATTAGAATGCGTGCATTGCGTTGCGCCTACAGAAAAAAAAAAAAAAAAACTAAACTATTTAATATTGTGTTGAATTATTTTATTTTCTCGCAATCGTAGTAAAAAGAAGAGTGTAACACACAGCGCTAAAACCCCATTATAACTCGGTTTCTATTTACTCCCTTGGTAAAGTTCGGAAGTAAAACTACCTCGTATATAATGGGTAATTTTTTAACCCCTTGTATAACAATCTACTATAATTGTGGTGGTCTTTCAAATCACCTATAACTAAACGCATCGCTGTTTTGAACCTTACTATTTACTAACTACTTATTTCCGAACTTACTACCTATTGCCGCGATGCGCTATTGTCAATTACCTAAAAATTTGATTCTTACCGCGCCTTAAGTTTTACTTATTTGCACACTGCAATACACTTACTCTTTACCTACACGTGGTAATTACATGTATAGTTACTCGTACCTAGCTTATATTCATTATTTTGCCTTAAACCTTAAGTTCACATGTTCAAAATGACAATTGTAAGAATGCTAGCAATAGTAGCAATAGTTGGATTAATAAGATAATTTACAAACACTTAAAAAAAGAAAAACAGATTTAGAGTGTTAAATAAATAACTGAATAGTTCTATCATCAAATCAAAATGTCTAAGTTTAGTGTAGATAATAATCATTGACATATTTAGGTAATGTATACAATGAATACAAAAAAAAAACATCAAATAATTATTAAGTAGATTTAAGTTTGTGAATATATTACACGGTTATTTGTCGTTGCTACTTCAATTGTATCACTACAACTGTTTATTTACCCTACATATCGTATCAACCTGCTAGCTTTGATCACGCATCTACCGCACCTACTAAGTACTTTGGCATTAAGAGGTTGTTGCACCCGAATTTTCTTGACATTGTATGGATATAAAGTACCTGAACGTCATACACGTCGCTCAGCGCGCTATGGAGCGGGCTATGTTCGGAGTTTCTTTGGAGGATAAAATCAGAAATGAAGTTATCCAGAAAAGAACCGGAGTTACTGACATAGCTTGCAGAGTAAGCAAGCTGAAGTGGCAGTGGGCTGGCCATGTTTGTCGAAGCACCGATGGTCGGTGGAGCAAACGAATTCTGGAGTGGAGTTGGCGTAACGGCAAGCGTAGTCTGGGACGTCCCCCAGCTAGATGGACCGACAACCTTAAAAAAATGGCTGGGACAGATTGGATAGGGCAGGCGGAGCACAGTGTGTTGTGGCGCAGCCTAGGAGAGGCCTATGTCCAACAGTGTACTGCTATAGGCTGAGTTGTTTGATACGTCATATTGTCCATGTGCGGTTAATTTTAATTACCAATTTATTCCCATGTATAAGCTCCTAAAAACTGGCGCGACACGCACGCGACTCGGCACTGCTCGTCGCGCGACAGGCGGTGCCTTTGTGTCGCGTCGCGTGTCGCGCCTGTTTGGAGGACCCTTTACCATCATTATGGGAAATTATTATTGGTGTAGTTTACCTGTTTAACTAAACCCAACGTAAATGGATTTTGTTCCGTCGATAACGCATTTTGACGTAAACCAGGGTTGTCACTGTTGGTCAGTAAATTAACAAAAATAATTCAAGTGTTTGTTATTGTTTTAACTTACGTCATTGTCATGCACTTGTGGGATTTGTCACGTCATTTGATTGACGATTCACACGTTTACTGGATTCAGTAACGGGGTTTGTTAATAAAATAAACTAAGGCAACCTGATTTTATTTTATAAAAACTTTTCTGGTCGTCATTAAAACGTATCAACCATAGATCAGTGACTACGTTCAGGAATACCTTTCAAACTATTTTCAATGATTAGTCGATTGCAACTAGGTAGGTACTATAAAATTTTAAAGTTCTTATTTAGATTTGGTGTGTACTTACTTACTTACTTACTGTAACATATAATCCGATAATTTATATAAATACAAACTGAAATTAAACGTCATCGAAAAGACATCTTCCTCAGATACGATACTAAAATATTACAATGTTAATTTTGGACGCCAACGTATAATTTTATAATCACACACAGACAGTTCACAATTATAGTTAAATTACGGTAAATAAATAAATAGGAACCCTAATAACTTAAAATATATACGGCAATATGGGCAAGAAATATATTAATTTACTTTCCAAGGAAAATAACAAACCAAAACTATCGATAAAAATGTAAAACACGTCACAACTGGTCCCAATATTTGAACAAAATAATTAATAATTAAATATGTCGGTTGTCCAATAATGGGAAAATATAAACTAATTGACCTTTAAAAGGCACTTGAAATTCTTCACATTACATGTTGAATGAATACTTGGAGTAGGTACAGGATATATTTTTTTTGTTTGTTTTGAAATTACTACGTCCTACTACAATTTCAGTTAGGTCATCATAATCAGGATAGGATATAAGCATTTTAGCAACCAGAGAACGCGTGTAAAATTTAATGCGGAACTTAATTTACTAATATGAAAAACTAAATCATATTATTTAGAAAAATTTAGATTAGCAAAAATAAAAACAGGGCTTGAAATATCGCTATTTTTGGGAACCGGTGCCATTGGCCTTGGTTTGACACCGGTACCAGAGTAGGACCTGTACTTTTGGTATTTCTAATCAATATCGGTATTTTATTGGTACCAAACAAATATTTCCGTAAGTAAGAGTGAAAAAACAGATATAGTAAGGAAAAAGTATACATTTATAATAACTTCAAGGTTGCCAACCGTACGAGGTTCCTAATACAAATGAGATTCGTGTATCGGTACCTGAAATTTGGTACCGATACTTGTTAGGTGGGTACCGAAATAGCAGAAACTGCTAAGTACCGGTACAGATCCTGTACTTTTGGTACCGGTTCCAAGCCCTGAATAAAAATACCTAAACCATTTTTTTTAAACTAGCTTCATGCTTAGTAAGTATTTCGTAAAGCTAAATACTTACTAAGCGTAAAATAATCTAAGCTGTATTCATGTCTTAGCGGGCGCTGATAGCTGCGACACAGTTATTAACTTTTGTAGCTACCAACGTTTCTGTTCTAATTAGGTACGCCAATTTGTTGTATGTTCCAATTAAAAAAAATTTTACTTTATTATTTTTAAATTTCTTCAAATTAAACACCAACTGGCCTAACCCAAACTTCTCTTTCTAGGTGCGCCACCTCTACCTTCAGTAGGTACCAAGAAAAATTCTTCCCGTCGGAATGCCTGGGGAAACCTATCCTATGCTGATCTCATCACCCAAGCCATCACCTCCGCACAGGACAACAGGCTCACGTTGTCTCAAATCTACGAGTGGATGGTTCAGAATGTGCCATATTTTAAGGATAAAGGGGATAGCAACTCTTCGGCTGGATGGAAGGTAAGACTTTTGATATTTTGCCTTTAGATCTGTTTTTCTGTCTATTGGGCAGCTTTAAGATACGGCCGCGGGCCGCTGCAATTCCTTGTAACCATGTTTTAATTAATTTGTCGCAATTATTAATAATTACGTCAGTCAGTCGTCACAAATATGTCAGTGTTAAAATATGATAATTAAAATATAGTGTACTAGATAGAAAAGTTAATAGCCAATTAGATGAAAATTTTCAGTTTGAATGTCACTGATTGTGGGTTGTTCTATTGTAGTTAGCCTGTTATTTGACAAACATAATCATTAATTAAATTAATAATGTCACTGTTCAAAATGTTAGTGTTCGAAAGGTGTAAAAACCCAAAATGTAAGTTTAAAAATTCAAACGTTTTTCGTTGATCCTGATCGATCAGTTACACCATTTAAACTTGGCGGTCAACTAATACTTTGATATTTGATATTGATTGCGTGCTACATGGCTCGCTTTTGCGTAAACTACGTCATTACGGTGTTCAAAATGAAGCTCTCAACGTAATAAATTCATATTTACATAATAGGCACCAATGTGTAGATGTTAATGGTGTGAAATCTTCCGGGCTACCAGTTCAGTTAAATGTACCTCAAGGCTCAATACTGGGTCCATTCTTATTCTTGGTGTATATCAATGACTTACCATTATATTTAAAGGGTGTCTGTGACGTTGTACTGTTTGCTGATGATACCTATCTTTAAAGTAGACAGGAATAGACACGATTTTGACGACTTAGACTGCACTATCAATGGTTACGGATTGGTTTACCACAAATAACCTAGTTCTCAATGCCAAGAAAACGAAATGTATAAAGTTCGTCTTACCGAATGTTAGAAATCTAGGACCCAACATCGTCTTAGATAAAGAGGTGCTTGAAACTGTAGACTCGGCAGTTTTTCTGGGCATAATAGTAGATGCCAAACTTCAGTGGGGATCACATATATCAAGCCTAGCGGGAACGCTCAGTTCGGCCGCCTACGCCATCAGGAAAGGAAGACAATACACTAACGTTGATACAGCTCGGCTAGTCTATTTTAGGTATTTTCATAGCGTTATGTCCTACGGCATTCTTCTCTGGGGCAAACCCGCTGATATTTAAAATATATTATTTTGTTCTTCAAAAACCAGATGTTCGAGCAATTTAACAACTAGGTGCTAGAGTTCCTCTGAGAGATTTTTTTAAAGATATTTGTATTATCACGGTGGCATCACAATTCATCTTCGCCAACATCTTATGTATTAAGCAAAATATAAACTTCACAAAAAACAGTCATATTCATAATATTAACACTAGAAATAAGGACAAACTATGTGCTCCCTTTCACCGGCTTCATAAGGTTCATAACTCATTTGTTGGGCTTGGTATACACTTTTATAACAAGCATCTTCTTTGCTAGATTTGTCTTCTATTGCGTTTAAAGCTAAAGTAAAATCCACCCTTTGTTCAAAGGCACACTATTCTATTAACGAATACTTAAACGATATTAATAGTTGGTCGCTATGGTTAACTCAAGACAATTTTAATGTTCTTTATCCAGAATTAGCTTACCTACTGACAAGTTATAAGAGTTAATATAATTGTTTATTTTATTTTACTATATAGTAAAATAAAATAAACAATTATATTAACTAAGTCAATTTAGTTTAACTTTATTTTCTTTTATTATTGACATAATCTATTCATTTCAATGTTTTTTAATGAGTTGTATTGATATATTTGGTTAGCTAGCAACCTCAACAATTCATCATATTACCTATTCTTGCCTGAGCAACCGGCAGCAAGTTGTCATGCTCCCTTAGATGTCACTGCTTGCGGTAGCGTCGGGATCGGGTTGCCTCCTTTCCTCAAATATGGCGAGCGAGATAATGGCTGATCTTTGCGTTAGGCTCGTGAACGAGTGCTGCTTCTAGTGACGGGTCGTCTTGCTGACCATGGTTTTATTATTGTTATTAATAATTAACTCTTTACTTATTTTCCTTCGAAGGTCCTAGTTTATCATTTATTTGTGACTTCAAGTTACAGCTATATGAACAAATTGCAGCATTGCATATGTAAGCGGGCACGCCTTTTATGCCTGGAGGCTTTTATTTATGAATTAAGTTATGTTTACGTTTTCATTATTTATTTCTGCTTCAGTATCGTTTTCAATGTTTTTGTTGGTAGGTATATTGGCGTGTGCTAGCTGACATATATGGCAAATAATTTAATTTAATGTTTTGTGATTTGTAACGTTAATTACGTACTATTGTATAGAATCCAGATCTTCTAACTGAACAAACAGCTGTTCTGCCGGGGAGTTTGTTGCGCCACTTCTTCCCAGCTGAGACACTAGGAAGTGGTGAAAGGTGGGCATTTTGAGGGACTGTCTTATGTAATTTTGACGTTCAAAAAGTGCTGATTCTCGACCTAGTTTTAATAAATGACTTTTGATTTTTGAGAATACATTTGGCAATTGAGAACGAACCACCTTCAAAAGTACTCTTGTGAATATTCTCGAAACGTAAAATCTAAACATGCTTCAATACATTGTTTACAGCATGTTCAGCGATATTCCGCGAATCGGACAGAAAGTGATTTAGAAAATATTTTTAAGGGCATTCCTAATATGAGTCATTCTGGCGCTTGTCCATCAGGTTCGCTGTTTGATACGAGAAGGTGGCATCGTGCCATTTGGTCTGTTATATCGTGGTGTCTTATCTCAACGCCTATATTGCGACGGACAAATTAGCCTTTATTAATTTGTCACAATAATTAGCTATGTTTTTATAGGAATTTTGCAAGTATTTCGACGTAGAAATATATTGTTATCGTCCTAAGTCTAATCTTCACTTAAATATTAATAAGTTTTGGCTAAGCCGGATACAATTAATTAAGTTTTAGTTGAAAAACTGAAAATGTATAGTTTCTTATATTATTTAATTGAACCAGCCCATTCAATCTTCAGTACATTCCACGTAGATCGATATTTGTTGTGCTACTAACTGGCTGACATTGAAACCAGTGGGCGTCAACGCACACGCGCGCGTTTACGTTTAGTTTGTAGTTAAGAGGCGTTTGCGTTGGCGACTTAACGCTAAACTGTTTGAACTCACACAAGTTTTCCGCGTTCTCCTCTGCCAATTTTATTAAAACAATTATTACATTGAGATTGGCGTTTTTAATTTCTCGGAAGGTAACATTAATCTCTTTTATTTTTAACCGACTTCTCAAAAAGGTGGAGGTTCAGTATTAGTCTGTTTTATTTCTCGTATATTTGTTACGCAATATCTCCGGCAATTGTGGAGCTCAAAGTCAAAGTCAAAGTCAAATCATTTATTTCAAATAGGCACATAAAAGGCACTTTTGAACGTCAAAATTTACAAAAAAAATAGAATTGATTCTAGTTGCCCCTTCCAAAAGGTAGTTTCGTATGGAGAAGAATGGGCAAGAAACTCCACCGTTACTCTTTTAAAATATTTTACAACATTATGTAAGTTTACATTAATTATGTAATCATATGTGAACACGATGCACCTAGAATAAAATTACTATACCACAATAGGTAAAAAGAATTAAATATAATGCAAAGGCAGGTAAATTAATTATGTGATAGATACATGGTGCTCACATATTTACAAATATTGAAACGTAGATGATGTTTCCAAAATTTTAACAAGTAATAATTTAGTGTGTGAGTTAAAGTAGTTAAGTACATAATGTAAAAATCAATGTCATAAAAATTATAAATTATACAATTAAAATAGCAACCAGTTTGATTTTGTCTAGACTCTAGATTGTCCTATCGAGCAGGACCAGCATGTTTCCAAGCATTCTTATCTAGGATATAATCCTCTAATTTGTAATATGCTTGTTTACAAAGTGTACTTTTTATATGAGTTTTAAATTTTCTTTCACTTAATTGCAATATGTCACAAGGTATTTTGTTGTAACATTTAACACAGTACCCCATAAAAGATGTATGTACTTTAGATAATCTAAAAAATGGTTGATCTATTTTATCTTTATTTCTAGTATTAAAATTATGTCTATCACTTATTTTATTAAAAAGATGTAGATTTTTTCTTACATACATAATATTTTCATAAATGAATTGACAAGGTACCGTCATAATATTAATCTTTTTAAATAGTTCCCTAAGAGATTCGCGACGACATAGATTGTAAATGGCCCTGACAGCTCTCTTTTGCAAAATGAAAATGGATTCAATGTCAGCAGCCCGACCCCACAGTAAAATGCCATATGACATAATGCTGTGGAAGTAGCTATTTCGAAAATTATATTTTTAATGTATAGGGTACGCCTCAGGGGTGGTCCGAAATACAAATATTAGCATATCATAAAGCAGCCTCTGTTACTCCATAAATATTTCTAAAGCGCTAAGCATTTTTTTTATGGAATTGCGCAGTGGCACACGTTATCCCAATCGGCTGTGACACGCCCGATAAATGATAATAAAAACATTATTACACGCTCTATCGACAATCGTATAACGATGTTACCTCAAACCTCCGATACATTGGTGTTACGCAATATTCACATCCAGAAAACACCCAAAGTAACACTTCGATGGATATCATTCAACTCGTATAATTTTAGGTTTTGTTTATCTCGCGGTCACATGACGTTGACACGCCTTCGCTACGATGTTGTATAAAAAATATAAGTCATGGAGCTATTCCGTCTCGATCGTAGATTGTATTATATCTGTAACTCGTATTTTAATATTCGATTGAATCTATTCGCCTATCGAAGATTATCGTAGAATACCACGAACTCGATGACCTTCACAAGCGTACCCATGGCATTGATTAATGTTTACGCATACAATGCTCATTCAAGCTGCACGCGTGTTGAGCAATTATAATAATTAGAGCGAGCGCTATAAGGTCGAAAATCAAACGTGCATAGCTCGCGTCATTGTGAGCTTAGTTCATTAGCAAACTGTTGAAGTCGTGCGTCACATTCTTACATGACACGATTGAAGTAAAATAAAAGAGATGGATGATATGGCACCTTGTAAGGTGAATGAATCGACAGTTGCGGGCACGTGCTCACTAATTTGTATCAATTATCCCGTTAATTACTCTCAGATACTGGCCGATATTAACAATCTTCGTACAATTCCTGAAAGAAAATGGCTTGTCAAGTAGTCAGTCATGTAGCGTTGCTTCAATTTGAAAGCGGTTTTCGAGTTGCGCATTCCAGACATTCCAGTATACTTTTACACTTCGACAAAAATAACTTTACTGTTGCAAAGTGAGTGGCGAGCCTACTATATCACGAGATAGAATGCAAAGACTGGATTCCCAGCAGCAATTATTAATTTGTCGTAGGTATACGTAAACGTGCTTGTAACTAGACTGGTTTAAAAATTACCATGCTCTTAAAAATAAAAAAAATATGATAGCAACGAAGGTAAATCCAGCAATGGACAAAATTGTCAAACTTTTATTTCTTGGATACGAGGCTTTTGGCTACTTTGTATGTCTGTATTAAATTTAATGTCATTTATTTGTAATGTGCGTTTTGTTTGTGCAGAATAAACTATTTTTTTTTGTGCTATACGTTAGTTCACTGTTGCATTTTTATTACGTTTTTCTTTTGATATTGCCTTTAAAATGAATAATTAAACGTCGAAAATATTTTCTCAAATGAGTGCAAGCCCCTAACAAAACTGCTTGATGAATTATTCGTTCGCACGATTTAAAGTAGATAATTATAAGAATCCCGTATTTGTGGCCAATGTGTCTCGTATAGGAACTATATTTGTTAGGGATGTCACTCACGGTGCCATCTAAAATCGGGCCGATCAGATCTGGAGGTCTACTGCCTAACTACGAAGTACTTAGTTTTGGCCGAAGTAACGGTGTATACTGTTCGCAAATCTTATGTACGTACCACATACGGACATAACATTAGTTTTTCCGACCTAAGAATGAATGACACCACGATTTGACAGGTGTCACTACTCCCGATGTGTTTTTGCCTGTCTGAAAAAGTTGTAGTAATAATTAATAATTAATCCGGTATAGGGTTACTCCGAAGTTTAAACTACTTTTGGACGGGGCCGTATTTTCGTCGACGGACTTAGAGAGATTGAGATACCCACTGTACAATATTCTGAACTAGTTATTTTCTCTTCGCGTAATGCGGTTCTCATAATAATATTTTGCTCTTTTAATTTTTTGTTACTATCAAAATGAGTAAATTTCTTGACCATTTACAAAGATTACGTTAAATTTTTTGAGGAAAAAAAGTAATTAAATTTGCTTCCAATGTAAACTCCTACGTGACTTTAAAGTCATGACGAGTAAATTTCATGGTGGTGGATTTGTAATTTAATACGTCATTCATTCATTGCAAAATTATCAAAATAAGGAAACTAGTATGACGTATAATTTGAAAACGATTGTTTTATTGCCCGTATTTTTCATTATTACCTATAAAACTTATTTGACAATGAGAAAATAATAAACTTTTAAGGCAAGCTATGGTTAAATACCAATGATTCAGCTGTTTGCCAGTGCGATTGTATTAGAATTTTAAATTCATGTAGGTTAATCCGAATGACGTAAATATTTGAATCAATTTAATTTCGTAGTCAACTTTTGGTTTGACGGACAAGGGTGATTGAGTCATTGTATAATACTCAATTTTTGGAAGAAAGGTTTTAATTATATCTCCGTGTAATATCCTAAGAATTGCCCTATTTTGAAGAAGGCTTTGACCAGATTTTGCAAGAAGGATTTGTTGACTAATTTAAAAATTATATACCACGTCACTTTTCTTTTCTTATATAAGTGCTGATTTGGATTATTAAAAAATAATCCATAATAACTATTATTGAACACCACATAAGTAGCCTTAATAAACCTAGCATAAATCCTACTACTACCGGATGTGAGAATAGAAGCGGTTTTTAGAACAAAAATTCGTATTCGCCGTATCGATGTCGCCGTGGGTCCAGTTGAATAGCAAATGAAAACTACCGTTACCTGTCTGAGACCGTTAGCACACCTTCGCAAAATCTCATATATCCTTGCTAGGTAACCCATGAAGGAAAGAACATTTATGGAATGGAAATCTTGTAGCGGTGCCAGTGTGGGTGGTGCTGGATTTTCGTCACCACTTTTCAGCTCTTTCAGACAAACTTTATAACTATTATAAAAATGATTCTGCTCTTGCTTATTTTTATTTCTTACATCATTATGTTTTCTGGTCGTTTGCAATTAATAACTGATATTAAATTCACTAAACTGTGGTCCCATTTCAAAAAATATCGTGTAGTGATTCAGAAATGTTCAGTTTTACTTAAGTTTAAAGGGAGCCCGTACATGGTTGTGTCAAAATTCCCGCCAAGCTAACAGGAGTAAGTATAGGTTCTTGGAGGTTTAACACATTAGATTATAACAAACTGTGAGACATATGAGTCAATAGATTACAATATAATTAAGTAATAAGGATTTTGTGTTAAAAACAGTTTTTGAACATCCTAAAAAATATTTCTCTCGGACTGTAGTTGCACTACCTAATATTTGTCACATCCAATATCTTATAGCTACATAACTAATATCTAAGTACTATAAGCCATTTAACATTACCTAATCGTAGGAAAATTCCAACCGAGACCTTTCTTAATAAGTAATTGAGGTTACTTACATTGATTTACACGGTCGCCATCTTGCTGAGTAGATAACACTGAATGATATATTTTCACAGCGGTGTATATAAGGTCGATAACAAAACCATATGACACTCATTCATATATTAAATTATGCTGTGGTCTGCGATACAGGCAAAATTGATTTTGCAGCTACTACAATTTGCTTACCATACAGAAATAATAATAATAATAATTCATTTAATTGAGACATAGTCCATACATTAATTATAAAAACAAAAATTATAAAAACGCATTACATTAAAATAATCAAAAACAAAATAAACAAAATTACACATACACATTAGAATTGAATGTAATGCACATTGAAACAATCAAATAATAAAATTAGACATACACTATTATAATTATAAACAACTGTCAAATAATGCGAGGAGAAGCGCTAACATGAAGCTGCATCCACCTCTGTATCAGGGACAGGTCCCACCGCTCGGACAACGCCCTCAGGAGATTGTTCCACAAGTAACCACAAGATAATGTTTAAAAAATAAATCTAACCACAAATTGGAGTAAGTACCTTCTAGATTTCTCATTAAAAAACCTCGTACAATCAATTGGCACTGTTATCTACGCATTTTATTAACTAATGTAAACAATATTAAATAATCATTAATCAAGTAACCGCATTGTGGCAGGTATGATACCCATACAATTACTATAAAATATTATAGGAAAAAATAAACTAGTAATTAAATGTAATGAAAACAACACAACGTTACATAAAACATGGCGATTTGCATTGGAACCTATACGTCAGTACAGACCTATAGTCAGCAGTGTACTTGCAATATTTTGTTTACAATAGAATATAGGTACGTCATAGTGATATAACCATACATAACATCGTAAAGGGGGTTACATAGAAAATGTAATGAATCAAAAACCCACAGTGAGTCATTTATTTTTACTTTATTAATTAATTGTACTGAGAAATTACGATGATCTAAATAAATACTTACAAGGCAGAGTTTAAACTAGAGATGAAATAACGGCTCGTGTGTTGTGATAGTGACAGATAATGATAACCTATCACCATTTATCAGACTCTACACCAACTGCACTAAACACATTAGAGATAATGTGAATGCACTTATTTTCTTTTGATTGACCATTTAAACAGCAGTACCTAAATACAAAGTGCAGGTTATGACATATGATATAATCAATACGTGTCCTTTATTTCATTATATACATATCAATTATATTTTTAAATATTAGAATATAAAAACATTTAAAAATATAAAAATAGTAGCCCACCGGTATCGGGAACAGAGTCCAAGCTACCAGGGTCAGGCCTCCGGAGAGAGGAACCTCCTAATAATGCGAGCCGTGTCCAGAAGTTCCGCTTTCTGAATCAAGCCCTGGATCCAGCTGCCCAACGAGAGCCTCCTTAGGTGTTGGTCGAGGCTCTTTTCTATTAAGCCATTGGCTGTCACGACTATCGGCACAATTATCGCTGAGTCCACGTCCCACATGTCGACAACCTCGCGAGCCAAGTCAAGATACTTTAATTAATACATTATTATTATAATCTTTATATACCTCTGAGACAACTACGATTTATTAGGTGGTAACATTACAGTAATTAAGATTTTCGTAAAGATAACAATTAACGTTATTTTTTTGTCAAATATTCTTGAATAATTCTAACAGAGAATTTGCTTGTACTCGTACGCTTATTATTTTTAGGCAAAATCTAATCAATTAATTCATCTGTTTTAGTAGGTTTTAACTGCTCATGCCCAAGTGATCCGACTTCAATATATCTTGTTACTTTTTTTTTAATGCAAAGGCATTCACGTATTATACGCTTTTGGAATAACAATTAGATTGCAGTACTTATTTAGAAGTACAGTACGAGTAAAACAATTTACGAATACTTAGTTGCGCAGACGCTTATTATTAAAATGAGGTGGATCGACCACCTGTCACGCCAAGCCATTTATTATGTTTAATCCTAATTACTTATTCTCAAATTCAACTCAAACTTAAAGCATTTCAAGAATTAAAATTAAACCATTTACAGGCACTTTTGGATTGTCAAAAGAGTCGATCAGTCAGAAAGATGAAGCTAGTTTGCGTATGCCAAAGCGTAGTAGATTCCTTTGGATCAGAACCGACAAGATACTCCATAGACACTCTTTTTAAATACATATACGTTACAAAATATTGGTTACATTATTAATGTTGAATTTAAACATAAATTATGTGACAACGATGTAAAAATACTATTCTCGGTGACTCCCCGGTCCTTCGAATAAAGTTAGGGTATTTTCATTCCAGACTGTCATACATAATGTTTGACTAATATTTTACTCGATAAGTCCTATAGTGTCAATACAGTTACCTATTTAGGAAATGCCCATTACAATACTATGGGGTATTCACCCATTGTTGATGCAAATTCGGATGAGTATAAAAGTCCCTAAGTTATGCGGCGAGTCCCAGCTATTTTTTCGTTGGATAAGTTTTTCCTGCTCCCATTCTGCAGATTATGTTCCATCGAACCTACCCAGGTTCAGTTTATCATGACGGGTTTTTGTCCCACATTGACGGTTTACGTCACCAGGCCTGTGCGTTGTTTCCTTATTATTTATTTATGCATTCCGTATTTTGATAGGACACTCAACAAGCATACTGACATACAGATTTTGATGCAAAATTTCATACCGGTTATTGATTTTAGGTATTTATTGAACATACATTTTAAATTTAATCCATCTTAGAACAAGAATATGTTTTACTAGCTTCTGCCCGCTCGCTACTTCGTCCGCGTCAAATTTTTTGTTCTTCCGACCCACCCTGTCGCATCGCATCTCCTGCCCGCGCTAAGACTTTGTTTTCCCTTAGCGTTCTTTCTGATTTTTTTCTTTTTGCTTGTTTCCTAAGGGTCATAGCGACAAAAAGAATTTTCTAAATCCGACCGGTAGTTCCAGAGATTACCCCTACATACAAAATTACAAACAAACAAATTTTACCTCTTTATAATATTACTATAGATTAAAACGATGAAATATTTTTTCTGAAAACCACAGATGCCTAATGAAAGAAATACCTTTAAGCCGGACCGTCTATTTTCTACTTCTAGTTTAGCTATATTCTTGGGCGTAGACTGTATTTTTCTATTGTGTTATCTATCCCTTCTATCAGGATCTCAGTGCAATAAATAATAAAAATATCTTAGGCTAGTCTATATTACGAGACCTAAATGTAATTAACTTCAATTAGACAGGATAATAAATTTTCCTAGATATATTTAACCTCTTTTTATACACTACAGAAAACGTGCTTAAGAGATTTGGCGTAAAAGATTAAGATTAGAAAATTCGTGTGCCATTAGATTATGTAAGTAGGTACTTGTACATTATCATGTACATTATCAGTATCTTCCTTATTTTTAGACACCACCAGTAGGGCTCAGCTGCAAATGACATTATCGTTGACACTATTGATAAGATACAATATTATGACATTGACACATTTTTGCAGAGTATCTCGGCTTACATACCTAAATACAATACTGAGCTAAATATAATTTATTTTATATTATCAATATTAAATTAAAATATACGGCGGTACTCTGCTTGACCTACATAACGGTGGACAAAAATAAAACTGAGAATAATTTTACACAGGTCCATAAATATATTTCTTTACGGCATTCCCTTCATGAAAGATGAGAAAATCTGCTCTTGCGTTTAAAATATATATTTAGAAATTCACATTGTCAGTAGTTTTAACAATTCTTTATTTAAATGTCTCTTTATTATTTTGTAAAGTCGTGAGAATAACATACATACAGCCATGACAGATATCAGATTCAGGATACTTATGCACGATTTATGTAGGAAAAACAGTAGTACTATTACAGTTGTCAATAGATGAATGGCTAATGCAATGAATAAAACAACACGTGTACGAAATGATAGTAATTTAGATAATATGTATAGTGAGTTCCGCGAACTACTACCAAAGCATAGGTATATCGTTACATTCCTGTGACATTTTACGTAGAAGAAAGTATGTTCTGAACAATACAGGGTCACGTTAAATGATCTAACGAAACTCTGCAGACATGATGGGTACCTGTATCTAAACATGATTATAAAACAAACAAAAAAATAGATATCGATACGATCACGTTTGCGTAGTTTTGCTAGCTAATTTCATTTACCTTGTATTTTGTTAATTCTAGAAATACATGTTACAGGCCCGTTCGGTAAATATTTCTCAGATGTAATTCCTAAAGTAAAGTAATTATGAAAACAAATATATAATAGGTAAGTATATAGTTACATAATACAACAATTATGTTAATTAATGCGGTAGTAAAATAATAAAACAATTATGATGTTAAGTATCTTTGAAATCACGATAAAACATTATATCTATGAAGAAGGAGCTCGTGTCAACTAAGTGCGGTAGGTAGGTACCTTGTCATTTTATTTATTTTTTTCGCTCCTGGTACATTAGTACCATTCCAATAAATGTAGTTTAAGTCCACTTGCACTACAAATCATTAAATCCATTTTTCGATAATAGTAGTTTATGTAACTGTTGCATAATGGGGGGTATTAAAACACGAGGCGAGGTTTTTTAATAGTATCACACGAGTGTTTTAATATCTAGTTAAGTGCAGTTTCTTAAACTACTTTATCTACTCTCATACATTCGGATTGAACCTACTAAATAAAAGATCAAAGTTTCCCACGAAATTCAGTGCAACTAAACGTATGAATAGCGCCAAAACCCAACAAATCACCGCGCATGCGCTAAAGCGGGCGCTGCCACAGACAAATAAAAATTGGAATCAAATTTTTTTGTAACGCTATAAAAATGGAATCATAAGCGTTATAATAGGTCTTTACCTATGAAATTGCCGTTTTGTATGAAAAAATTTAAACGAATTTTTTTCATGAATTTTTTATTTGTATTAATCGAAGTAATCACCCATGCAATCAATGCATCTTTGCCATCGCAGTGGCAGTTTATTGATGCCCTTCTTAAAGAAATCAGCTGGACGGGAGGCAACAAATTCTTCAAAGGCATTTTGTACTGCCTCTCGGGTATTAAATTTTTTTCCCGCCAAGAAGTTATCCAAATTCTGGAAAAAGTACTAGTCTGTAGGCGCAAGGTCTGGTGAGTAGGGCGGATGACGGAGAGCTTCCAACCCCAGTTCTTGCAACTTGGAGACCGTCTGCTGTGCAGTATGAGGTCGCGCGTTGTCGTGCAGGAGCAGCGGAGACGAGCGATTGACCAATGCTGGTTGGAGATGCGCCAGCTTCTCCATCATTGTGTTCAGTTTTTCACAGTACACATCTGCAGTAATGCTCACCCCGTTTGGTAAGAAGCTGTGATGAATCACACCGGCGCTAGACCACCAAACAGTGACCATCACTTTTCTAGGGGTAAGTTTTCGTTTAGGGCATTGTTTAGGTGCTGAACCAGGATCCAACCAACTTGCTGAGCGCTTACGGTTATCAAACAGAATCCATTTTTCATCGCAGGTAACAATGCGGTTCAAAATTCCTTCATTTGTGTGTCTGTTGAGCAGTGCAAGGCACGTCTCGACGCGTACTTCGCGCTGGCGATCATTGAGTTCGTGGGGCACCCATTTGTCAAGCTTTTTTACCTTGCCAATTTGACGCAAATGGACCAATATTGTTTTGACGCTAACGTCGAAAGCTGCTGCTAATTCAGCCGTAGATTGTGTATCATCAGCTTCCACAATCGCCTTTAATTCGTCATTGTCGACCAAAGTCTTCGGACGACCGCGAGGTTCATTTTTCAGGTCGAAATTTCCAGAACGGAAGCGAGCAAACCAATAACAGGTGGTGCGTTGGTTTGTAGAGTTAGCTCCGTAAACGTCGTTGATGTTGCGTGCCGCTTGTGCCGCGTTGCTGCCACGACGGTACTCATATTCCATAATTACTCGAATTTTTAACGTATCCATGATGACGAAAAAGATTGAAATGCGATGAAAATGTAACACTAATCAATAAAGAAATGACTACTTTTAGAAAAAAAAAACCATGTTTTTAAAATAAAATTAATTTGAAATTAGAATTCATAGCCAAACAAAAATTATTTTGATTTGAAATGGCCAGTACTGCAGAACGGCAATTTCATAGGTAAAGACCTAATATTAGAAAAAAAAAATGATGGAAACTCCTTGGTGATATTAACTTCTTGGATTTGGCCTGTATCGTATTGGTCAAAAAGTGTTTTATAAGATTATTTTGTTAGAGAAAAAGTGATAAACAAATGTTCTATTTTTAAATTTCGGTAAGTATTGTGTTTATAAAGTAGGTGTGTAGATACAAACTCCTTCTGAAGTTTATAATTCGAATTTTATGATTTGAAACATTTTTCTGTCTCTGTCATCTTCAAACGATTGACAGAAATAGAACGATGTTTTTAATTCGTTTAGCATTAAATACATTTAGTGTTTTGTGTTGCAAGTGTGTCGTAGACACTTAATTAATACTTTAAATTGTTAGTTTCAATCATTATTACACCTTTCAGTCGTATTCTTTTGTAACATGTTAGTCTTGTTAGTCTATACCTAGATGAGCAATAGTTTTTTTTTTCTTTACTGTTTACTATCAACATCGTTTACAGCCGACTGTCCACCCACGGCTTGGTGTGGTGCCTCCATCCCACGCTTTTTCATCAATTCCCTTGCCATTTCCCTAAATTTATCCACCCACATTGACCAAAAAACTTTTAATGAACATAGTGCTATGTTCAATGGTTAAATAATAACAGCCGCACGGGTCCATCTTCAAGGTTAAGCAACGCTTGCCAAGTTCGTTCGGATGGGTGGCCATCTGTTACATACCGAGACCTCCCCGTACCTCAGAAAACACGTTAAGCCAATGGGCCCGGCTAACATTTGTAAAGATTTGACAGTCGTTACGGGTAGTCAGAAGCCAGAAAGTCTGACAACCAGTCTCACCAAGGATATCGTGTTACCCAGTAACTGGGTTGTGGAGGTCCGATAGGCAGTCGCTCCGTGTAAAATACTGGTATTCAGCTGCATTAGGTTAGACTGGAAGCTGACCCCAACATAGATGGGTTAAGGCTAGGCAGATGATGAGTGTCATGTTCAACGCGTAATACTTTGGTACTCAAAATACGATTTTCATGTAAAACCAGGAATTTTCCTTACCCATGTGAAACGCTTCAAGACTACTGTATAAGTACTTGTAATTTACTTAAGTACCTAAGAGCTACCTATAAATTATTGCGATAGTCAATTGCTTGAGAATCTGCCACCAATTAAACGGTGCAAATTAATTGATTTACTATGCATTATTAAAATTCCTATAGATTTTTTCTAGTAGCAGTCGAGAAAAATACTTACTTATGTAAGTATATTATATTTCTGAGCTTAGAAACTGTACATATAATTTCGTCCATTGCTTGTCTATACTAAAAATAAAGTCCAAAATTAGTTTGTTTTTTTGTTTGTTTAATAAAGGTGTTAATCTCTGGAACTACCAATCGGATCTGAAAAATCCTTTTTGCATTTGATAGCCCAATTCTTGAAGAAGGTTAGGTTAGGATAGGCTATTTAACATCATGCCACGATCATTAGTAGCCAAGGAAAAATAATAAAGTTAAAAAGAACGTTAAGCAATAACGAAGTAATAGTGCGGGCGATGGGATGTTACGCGTTTGGTCGGGAACCTAAATTTCACGCGGACGAAGTCGCAGGCAGAAGCTACTTCTCAATATTTTTTGCTTTAAATTCCTTTTAAGGGAGGAGCAACGCACCGGAAGAACTGTACTTATATGGTGATATTTATGATAATCGATTTGTAAAGGCGAAACACCTTGTAGCAGTATTTCGAGAAATTCAATTGCTATTTTTATTAGACACTTAAAACTGCATCTGGAAGTTTTATTACATTTTTGTGAATAATTTTTAAAGGGTTTTTAAATACCACTTTATTTAAACACATTTCACTAACTTTATTAGATACTTTGTCTGTTAAATCTATCATTTTATTTGAATGCCTATCATTTTAATCGAACCAGAAATACCATTAAATTTGGTGCTACAGTCCAACCTTTCAACTAAGTCGAAATAAATACTTCTTCGTATCTTATCAACGGGTCTTAGCAAAGGGTGACGTGGGCCGATAGTAGCTCCACTGTGATTTGTGTTATCACCCCACACTTTATTCTGTACGGTATCTACATTGCTCGTTTGGTGGCGATGGTTCATAGTTTGAATGATATTTAACGAGCGATGTATCGCGTACAGCGCAATCAGTCGTTTGATCCAATAAATTGTAGTGATTATAGTAAGAGGTGTGACCACTCTCAGTGGATAGCAACTGGCCTTGGTATCGCTTATTTAAACGATATACATAGGCCTAAATTGACTTGAGAACTTGAGGAAGATTTGGTCATTTGTTTTAGTTTTAGTTGGTACGCACAGATCATATGGGTTAGTTATTTGGGTCGATTACAAAATTTGCAAAGGATGGCGATACCCGTCTGCATTAATTTCGCTCTTTTCTTTGATTTCAAGTGAATGCCTTCGAAATTGTAATTAATGATGTTTACTATTTATGCTTAACGTTTTTATTTTTCAGTGTGAGTCACTGTAAATCCTCATGCATGATACTATAAAGTAAATACATGTACTATTTTAAATGAATATTCAGATTATTATGATTACTTACGATGATAAAATACACTTATTTCTTATCGACAGGTACGTCGATATAAATTTGAAATTACTCGCTTTGACAGTTTTAAAATTATTATTATTCAAGCTTAGCGATAAGAGAAAAAAATAAATCAAAAAGAAAACCTGTAAATAAAATTCGCTCCACCTGAAACTCATAACGAGTTTAGTTTAACCTTGGCCATAAATTTGCCGATACAAATTAGTTCAACTTTTGATATACCTACGAGCAGGGCGGGCGGGGGCGCGGGGCGCGGGGCTAAGGGGTGATTGCAATAGAGGCTGCACGCCACCTTGCTGTGATTGATTTATACGTCTTGTTTGTCACAGAGCCGATTTATTTGAATTCCTGCCAGAGCCCCGGGCAGCCAACGGATTAATATCGAACAGACCCCCGCGATATATCCCCGACTTTGGGCAATAATTCAATATTTCATCCTTCGGGCCGGGACCTACGCTGTGAATTAACATACAAACGTCAATCGCTTCATGAATAAAAAATGTATTGGATTTAGTGAAATGACTGGCGCGATCGCCGAGCATTTACTGTGTTGCCGCCCCAAATGCCTATTGCGGAAATATAAAATGTTTCGGATTACTGGTTTAGTTTGATCGCACACTATTCGTATTTTCTGGGAACACGCGATTTGGCAGCTAAGTTCTAAACGATGATACTGGGGACCCGAAAAATCTCAGAGTCGTAAACCGCGGCGGCTATTAACTGAGCAGCTCAGGAATTGGGTACCGCATAACATTTACTGCCTTTTAATGCAACCAACCAAGTACTGTCATTCTTTTATTGGGGGAAACAGTTCACGTGTTGCTGTTGTAAAACTGGAGCGATGCATAGCATACTCGAAGTTTACTGCTGGAATATTCGTTGATAAAACATTACTGCAATGTTAAAAAATCCTATAAAACTTTATGAACACACGGCATCGTGAAGGCGTCATTACATTGAAATTCTTTCTATAGTAATATTTTGCGGTACTTAAACATGGTGTATTCAAACGTATGTACACTACGGCCGAAATATATTGACGAGTCTGAACATAGGCACTACGAATTTTCGCGCATGTTTTTTCACTCACACTCGCTTCATGTCACCATTTTGGTTCCTAAAAAATGTTATTGCGCAGTCTTCTGCGCGAAGTTCGGACTCGCCAAGATATTTCGGCCGTACTGTACAACGGTAAAGGGTTGAGCAACGAGCAAGCGTTTGAACGAAAAAATTCCACTACGAGCCATCGTATCTAGTGGAACCGGTTTTTACTTCTAAACTACATAAAATACTGCTTCGTCGGCGTCGCGTCGGCGCTTCGCCAATGCGTTCGCACTTCTCTTGGCACTTAAGCGACTAGTAAAGACGTATCAATTCTCCGACGCGGGCGCACTACCGGTTAAGATCCTGGATCGTTTGTGATTAGAAAGAGCATTCTATTCAAACTGTTATTAAACGATAATCAACTGAATGCCAGGGATAAAAATTCATGAATAAACTCATTTAATTCAGTGATTACAGGTTAATGTATCTAGCTAATCATTTGAGACCACTAATGTCTATATTGGTCCTACTACTCTTGAGAGGGCTTAGGTGAAAAAGGAAGAATAAAATAAAACATTTTTATAATCATTGCGGCATAATTCCTAGGCAATGTTCGTAGTATTAACCAGGATTTAGGAACATCCGCAGCAAATGATCTACTGTAATAACACATCAAATAGAAGATAACACAATATCTGTACATACATTTAACATCTTAACCATATTTGTCATTGATATCACAATCGCTACAGTAGAACTTATAGCTCTTATGACCATACATAGAGAGGCTTAATCTAATGTACATAATTGTAGGGCCACGACCTCAATTAGACCAGAGAGTCTAATAATCGCGTTAATCATAAAATTACGAATACTTATGAAGATTGTCGATTTCCGAGCTATAACATGTCCGTCTACTCCGCGACCTCTACGGGTTACGTACACTTGAGCACAAAAGCTGTTTGAAACCTATAAATACTCCTTTATAGGTATATTGATTACTAGTTTCTGCCCGCGACTTTGTTCGCGTGATATTACTTGTTTCCCCGACCGACCGCGTTGCGTGGCATCGGACGCTTGCGCTATTACGAGTACTTCGTTTTCGCTTAGCGTTCTTTCTGACTTTTTTTCTTTTTGTTCGGCTCTTAAGGGTTATAGCTTGATGTTAAATAACCTTAACTAAACTAAATAACCTTCTTCAAGAATTGGGCTATCAAATGCAAAAATATTTTTTCAAATCCGACTGGAAATCCCGAGACTAGCGCGTTCAAACCAACAAACAAACTCTTCAGCTTTATTATTAGTAAAGAAGATAATATGTTGACAAGTATAGACAGGGACGCTAAGTCATTGGCCCAAATTATAATTTGGAGATAAGTCAACTTAACCTTAAATATTTAATTTAATATTTAAATTAAATTATTCAATGTGTAACTTGATAAAAAACATCATACTAATCTCTCTCTCTCTAAATTCCATTCAACTTAAAGCATCATTAAATTAATCTGTACTGAATATTTTTAGTACTTGTGCACTTGATTGTATATTACAATGCGATTATCATAACCGGTCGTGGCAAGAAGCGATTATGTTAAATATGTTAATTACATCTGTGAGTAAAAAGAACATTATTGTGAGTTAAATATATATTTTATTGGACCGGCTATAACTGATCATACCTATGAAGGATACTTCGAGTTAGAAGGACGATTTTTTTAAACTATAAATCGCTCTTACCGGTACGCCCTATGGCTTTTTGTATGTATGATTAAGTTATTTTTAGAGACGTTATTTACTTCCTGCATAAGAATTATTCATCTTATACAACAGTGGTTTTTAAGTCAGCACCCTAATTGCGTAACACCCTATCTATCACAATCTGGATAATTTTGAAGCTTATTACTAATCCATTGCTTCATATGTTCGAAAAATTTGTCTGCTCAACAACGTAAATAACGCAATGAATGTTGTTGAACTGTCAAAATTAAAGCCATTCCTACTGTTAGTGTGTTACGTAATTACCCCGCTGGTCATCCTCATTCCCCTGCCCTTATCCCAATTTATTTGTGGTCGGCGCAACATTTTTCTCTTCCATACTTCTCTATTAGTCGTCATCTTGGTAGTCACTCCCTTTCTAGCGATATCATCTTGCACTCCATCCATCGTTTCTTTGGTCTTCCCATAGCAATCCCTTAGCCATCGACATTCAAACTCAAAACTTCAGGTATCAACCTATAAATTAAAAAATCTCGAACCAAAAGACCAGCGGCAGCGGGATAATTGCGTAACATTATCAGTAGGAATGGCTTTCATTTTGACAGTTTTACAACATTCATTGCGTTATTTACGTTGCTGAGCAAACCAATTTTTCGAACATATGAAACAGTGCATTAGCAATCTCCTTCAAAATGTTTGAGATTATGATTGATAGTGTGTTACACAATTTGGGTGCAGTCGTTAAAAAAGGCCGCTTCTGTTTCGTCCGTCAAGTGTTGGCCAATAATGACAGGCTACAAGAGTACTTTACTAAAGACACTTAAAAGAACTTCAGATTGTATCCCACAGAGCCTAGAACTCGTACGTAGTTTCTCTCGTAGTTAATATCTGCAACCCAATTGCATAATTCAATTTTTACCTATACTTTACTAGCGACCCGCCCCGGCTTTGCCCGGGTAGCAAAGCATAATATAATATAGCCTATGTCACCCGGAGATAGTGTAGCTTCCCAACAGTGAAAGAATGTTTGAAATCGGTTCAGTAGTTTCCAAGACTATTCAATACAAACAAACGATCATATCTTTTCTCTTTCTAATATTATTTCACTGTATTTCGTTTATTACAAAATAAATTTAGGTTATACCTTAGCCTCAGCACCACGTGGTGGTTATGCTATTAAATTGTAGCTTATATGAAACGTTTGTATTTTTAACATAGCGCCATCTATTGAATACTTACTCAATCCAGTCAACAGATATCGCCATCTGTTAGAATCGTTTGGAGCTAACAGATAATTGTGACTGTCAAGTAATAGACAAATAATTTGCAATAAAATAATATTGCGACTATAAATTGAGATGTAAGCTGTCCTATCTTTCAAGTTGGATCAAATTGCACACGGTGTGCTAATCAAATTTAAAATCGGTTCAGTAGTTTAGGAGTCTATCGCGGACAAACAATGTGACACGTAATTTTTATATATATAAATATATATACTTTATTATAACTTTTCCCTATTAAATAAAGGGTAGTATTTAAACGCAAATCAAAAAATATCCTTTTTCTATGCAATAAGATTCCGAATTCCCATCAAAATTACTGATTGCACAGCAAAATATTCAACTCAAAATATCACTAAACACACTACAATTTATTTTCGCAGCGTACAGCGATTTTTCCTAAAGCAAAAGCTTTTTCATCAATTTATTTTCTATTCCCAACGAGTACCACATTTTTTTAATTGCGTTTTACCGAAATCTAGGGTAATCTAAATATAGGGTTAGGGTTAATAAGCTGGTCGACGGAGCCCCGCTTGGCGGAGCTCCTATTTCTGTCTAAAGGGTTTAAAGGAACCTAACCAACCGAACCTCGGGATGCCACTGACGTCGACCATCTAGGGTTAGTATTTTCGGGAACATTTATTATGTTTTCGGAAACTTAGTTCATTCTGGTTGATTTGCTGTGCAGTCAGTATTTAATTTGCTGTGCAGTCAGTATTTAAATGATGGAAATAAATTGCTATGTGATTATTTATTTGATGTGCAATTAATAATATCCCTTAAATAAAATAACCTCACTCACACTCAGAATTCCTCCATTTTGATGGGTATTCATAATGCTGTATATTAGTATTTTACATGGAGCTAGTTGGTCAAAACAGAGTGTGAGTCTACTTTATCGATACACCACCTAGGCTTTTTCTTCTCCAAAATAATCAATTCAAAGACTTTAATAACGTAAATACATAGAATAAAAAACATTTCTTGAAAAGATCACGACTCAATAGTAACGTTGGTTTCCTAAAAGTGTTGATGTTTTTTTACGTATATAAAGGTTGGTGACTAACAATTATAAAAATGAAAAAGAAAAAAATCTAATAATAATAAAATAAATAAATAATTCATAAATTTCTCATTATGAAAATGCGTAGTAAAAACTAAGGTGAGCGTAAAATGGCTGGTCATAGTGTGAGTTCGTTGAAGCTAAAGTGCCCCTAGAGTGCCCCATATCAGGCGTATGGTACTTAAGTTAGTGTGAATAACGTCACGATTACATGATATTCCCTAAATGGGTTAGCAGGACCATAATTGCCATGTGACGCAATTATCAAGGTGTACCTACTCGTTCACATTGCATAAAAGTATTACAATGGAGAATAGAATTATCAGTAGTAAGGCACTCAAATGTTTTGAGGAAGACATACGAAATGTTTTCCCGCAATTTCTCTTAAGTTAAGGGGGATGTGGCAAGGTAGCCCGTGAAATTCAAATTTTCTTACGTTTTATGCAATTTGCAGGGCAGTATCAGGTTGTATGTAGATCTAAATATGATTCGCGGCCGTAACAAATATTTATTTATAGAATTATAATCATAAAAATCATCAATAAATCTTCCTAACTTCATATTACCCTTGCCAATGACTATATCATGAAATAATGACATTTGAGGCCAATTCTAACTTAAGGAGTTGTATTGCTGATTCTAATGATTAAAATTCTGTAAAACCATATTTGTTACGGTCGCGAATCATATTTTAATTAATATACAACCTGACACTGACCTGCAGATTGCAAAAAACGTAAGTAAATTTGAATTTCGCGGGCTACCTTAGCGCATCCCCCTTAAGTACCTTTTAAATATTCTTTCCTTCCATCTGAATTCAGAAAAGACGAAAACCAGTTATTTGACTTTTCACAAAACAAAGCAATGGAAAAGCAGCAAAGGATTGTTCTCAAAACGACATCGAGTCGAAACACTTATTTTAGGAATACTCAGATCAATTAAAATAATCACGAACGAACATTCCTATCATAGATATACAACGTGTTTCATTTACACCAGAAGATTCGAGTACAAATTAACAAAATTACAAGTTCCGATATCAATTTGAATGATGGATCATGCTGAGTTAAATTTCTTCCATTAGTTATATTATATTCTTTTTGTAGGCCGCTACATTCCGGTAGCCATTTGGCATCTTATTCTCGTCAAGTGAAAGTTGATCGATGGAGCACGTCAATTTAAATCTTATACTATGATCTTCTAATATAGAAAGAAAAAAATTATAATAGAGCTTTAAAAAATCATTCAAACTTCCATCTGTAGGATGTAGTCATTTGGAATTTACGTTAGATATTCCATAGGTTACCGATAGACTACAATTCTGCATTGTAAGCAAGTATATTTTTAATACTCTCAAGTCCCAATAAGATTTGCACGTTGGTAGCCATTTATTTATAGTTTTATTTCCATTGCTGTAGATAGACGATGGTAGATCATTATCTACCATATTATAATTTAATATATTTATATGCAGGATATAGTCTGAAACCTCACCGTTGTCGCTGTATATTGAAAGCACTGGAATGTCGTGGGAGGACATTATGACAGGTTTAAAAATAGAATTATTATTAGTGCGAAACTATCTTGAGGATTTTACGAGATTACTGTATTTCTGTGAGGCTAAAATTAAACCAGTCGAGCGGACTCTGCCCTCAAATATTTCCGTTCGTTTTAAAACTGTGTTCGTATTCAATTGGTGGATCAAACCTTTTCGCCAATAATGCTACTAAGTTTTGAAATAATACTGCATACAGGGGTAAATTAAATTAGCTGGCGAAACTTCAGAGACGTGATGGATATCAATATTTAAACATGATAAAACAACAAAAAAATATTGGTGTTTTTTTTGGTGGATCATCGACGGCAGTTAGTTTATTTTCTTAAAATATTTGTTTAAATTTTTTTTTTTAAATTAAACTTCACAGGTGTGATTGGTATCTTATTATCTAAATACAATAAAACATATTTTCTCAATTCATACTTCAAATAACAAAATGATCAGCGGTCGTTAACCCTTTAAAAAAGACATCAAATCTTTTAGATATTGATACTCACCACGACACCGGAGTTTCGCTAGCTAATTTAATTTGAGCCTGTATAAAAACGACAAAACAAAAATAAAAAGATTTCCTAATACATATTTCAAGCCACGATGGACAATACCTAAGTAAGGTATAATATTAAAATATTTCTGAATCGTCAAGTATTTGTGTGTATTCTATTACTATACACCTACTTGGGTAAAATGTTGGCAACTGTCACGTATGAATGAAGGTGAATGACCAAGTTAAAAACGATGTATAATCGTCTTTAGAATAAAATCTTTGTGTAACATTATGTCACGTTCTATACAGAATACTTACGGCGAATAAGGATGGAAATGCCATCTTATCAATACACGAAAACATACTTGTGCAATATGTTGAATTCGTACTCGTAGTAAGCTATCGTAATTGCGCAATTTTAAAATCATGTTTGCAAACCGATTATCTTGCGCAGCAAAACATTATTCTACGTAGAAGGAAGCAATATCTATTGTAACTAGTAAAAATGTAAATGAAGAACAGTATTACCCACGTGACGATTGTGGCGGCGAATGCGATGGCGATTGTTAATCGCAAAACGAACAGAATTTCCGAGAATCGTTCGCCATTGACATTTCTAAGCAACGTGGTCATGTTTACGTTCGGTGGCGGGTTGCGGCGGGTGTTTACAAACAGTATATTGTTTACTCGACTGACATAACGCGTTGCAGGCATCACGGCACGTCACAGGCCGCGTCACACGCCTGCGCTAGCCGGCACACGCCGCCACACGCTGCTTGCCGCGCCCTGCCGCCGCCTAATCCTATTCTACTGCGTCTTGCGAATTGCTAGCGCCATTTTTTTTACTCTACACTCGTTAAGGAAACTGCGTATCAACTATTTCGTAATCATTCAAAGAAGGAAAAGTTTAGCTTGGAATAAAAATAGGATCTCCACACTTTATAATTAGTTGAACTTGGACAAACTTTTTCAAAGTTAATTTTTAACGTAGCTAAGTTAAACGTGGTTTATTTTACATTGAATACTTTGCTTGTAATAAGTTTTTCTGTTGCGGTTCGTGATCGTAATTAGGAATAAAAAATTAACACCGTTAGCATGCGATTATGAGAATATCTAATGATTAGAACCAACATAGACGATCTTTAAGTTTGAAGGTTTCGTGGAAAATTTTATCATTTTGCGTTCGGTGAGAACTATAGGAGGCAGAGTGGCAGACATTCTAGAGGATGTGTTAATAGGTCTATTCGTGGGAGTCTGGGGTTATTTCATTGCAAAGCAAATAATTTTCCTTAAATATTATGCATATGATGTGCCTTAATTAAATTCCTTTCGATTGGATTTATTTGGATTTAGTTTGTTTTTTTTTTCAAATTCAAATATTTTTATTTGTAGAACAGAGTTAAACAAAAAAGTACAGATGTTTTTTACTGTTATAATAGTACCATTACGCGTGAAACAAGTAACGCATATTACTAATTATAGTGTACATAAATAACTTATTTTAATAGTGTACCTATCTGAATAGTTTTCCTGTAAAATCATAACATGGGTAGGTAAGGAAACTCAGTGGTCCTATAAGTATATTATTTGTCAAAAATATTTGCAGCCATCGGGGACGGATTGCTCTAACAATATTTACTAATCGCTCGCTGTCGGCATTATTGCTCTTCTTTATTGAAATAACGTGTCATTTATTGAAATTAAATTTCGTCATGTATCAACATGTACAACGTCACTTTGTCTTTGACATTGTTTTAAAAATTTGCAAACATTTAAACAAATTTTTCAAATAATCTATCTAGGTAGCTTATCGAGTTATCTATTATCTAGCTATTGTGTCTAATTAAATATAATTTAATCTTTATAAGTACTACATTTCTTGGATGACCTTCGTTCGATCAATAACATTGTCGGATTCTTCTAGAAGTTGCTTGTTATATGTATGTGTATTATGAGAAGA
The DNA here is from genome assembly GCA_917490735.1 of Dryobotodes eremita. NCBI lineage: Eukaryota > Metazoa > Arthropoda > Insecta > Lepidoptera > Noctuidae > Dryobotodes > Dryobotodes eremita. Next base: position 12,738,851 of record OU823248.1, on the reverse strand, counting down.
TTTTATTTCAATAAATTATCAGCATTAGGTGATAGGAACAGATTTACAGTATTTATTAGGTAGGTACTTAGTTACCTTTTGATTGATATAGGTATTTTGTTCGGTGCGGTTAATATTTTATTAAAAAACACACTAATAGGTAATCTTTCCACATTTATAATTCATCAGTTTTTAATTAATCACTAGTTCTCGATAAACTCTGATGAGATGGTGCAGCTTAAAATTTAATTTTCGTTTTTTTTTTTACCAGTAATGTTTTTTGAGCTATACATAAACCAAAGGCTTTTTCAAATCCGGAATCAACTTCAAGGTGATATTTTAATTCTTTTCCGTCGTTAGGTATAGTAAACCTACCATAACTTTATACGAACAGGGAGCAATACATAATTACCTCTTTAACATTAATTGAATTTCAAATAAGTTGTAAGTAATAGCTGACATGTTAGACTAGTATAACGTGCAATACGAAGTAACAGCTCTATAAAACTAATTGATTTGCAACAAGTTATAATTTTATACGTACTGAATATTATATCAAAGTTAATTATGGGAAATACAGTGATTACCCAGACTTGTTTACTTTGAAATGTTTATTAGTAGCGTCTATAATATAATGAAGAATTAATTATCCTGACAGTTCCTTATAGTTATAATTTTTATAATAAGCTTCTATTATACATCCACTTTAATTCTGTAGAAATAAATGTAGATAGGTCCTTTCTTGATGATAATGATGGTTTAATAACATCGCTGTATTTCCCAATGTGGGGTTTTATAATTTCTGAAGTGCCGATGTTCTTGTGGACATCGTGGCCACGTCACGACATCACACAGTGAAGTAAAATGTATGGAAATATATGAAGACGCTTTTAAATTTCCGTCCATGATAAAGTTATAACGTGCACGTTTTTCCATACATTTTATGGTCGTGGACGTCCAAGATAATGTCGTCGCGTTAGAAATTTTAAAAGCGCACAATAGTCTTTTTCTTTTCTCCTACCATAGTTTTTTTAATCTATATTTAATGACACATACATACGTGATTTGAAATGTGATCATACTATCACAGTGGCATCACAATTATATAACATAATTATTGTTATTATGACGTTATCACGATACATTTTTACAAACACTCAATTGAGATAACAGAGTGGAAGAAAATTTCCTTTATTCTCTAGAGATAATTATTATGATATCTAAGCATGATGTGACAGTAATAATTTACGCAAAATAGTCGTAAATTATAACCAGTGCGTTATATTCTATGAGTAAATGATTCTAAGTTCATGGTAGAATTATACTAATTGGAATTTATTATGAGTATTCGTTATGGAGTTATTTGAAGTTTGGCGCGAGAAATAGTGATTACAGATTTAAAAAAAATAAGATGTTGGTAATTTTGTTTTAAATTTGCTTCATAACAATTAAAGAGACGTAAGGATAAGGTTCAAAAGGTAATTATTCATGACAAAAAAACTGAAAGGTAAAAGGTAATTTTAGTTCAGTATGATGACTAGTTTGCAATGCGCATGATTTCTGAAAACAATAATTCTATGCATAGTAAATTTTCAAAAATAGAAATGACTATCTCACCTTCGACGTCTTGTTAGCCGGAATGACGTCACTGGCAAGTACATAAACTCTTTACTATCACTTTTGAAGTCACGCAAAAGTAAACGAGTATTGTTTTGATCTGAAAACTGCTCGGTTCACGTCCATATTAAAACGTGACTCACTCTGATAAATATAACATTCGTTTACCCAGTCATTTGGTATATCTTAGTGCTAATTATATCTCTCAATTAAATTAAAGTGTGATGTGACCATCTGTCACAGCGAGCAACTCGAACTTAGCCAAGGTCAACCTACTTTAATTGGAGTCAGACCTTCGTGGTATTTAAATAAAACGGTAATAAATTTATAATTTTAATTATTTTAGGAAACTGTGAACGATTATTGCGTAACGGGTATTGTGATCAGAAAATTTTCCGAACGCCTCCATTCATCTTGTGATGAATATTAATTATTGAAACTTACAATTTCTGAAGTGCGTGGGTTGGTATGTTTTATTTTAAGCGTGTTTCTTGTCCTTGAACCTTATGATCCTGGTTTTAATCACAAATTAATGTTTATTATTAACTTACCAGATGTGCTAACAGCATCCAGATTAATTATACATTATTATGGATTTAATCTGAGCACTACAACAAACTAATTCTTTCTGTGCAAATACATATTCATACATAAGATAGCTGTAATTGCGCGCTAGAAACTTCAGTGCGCAGTTAAAACTAACTAGACCTAGTTATAGCTTGATTTTATGAACAAAACGTCACATGGCATTCCGACCTCATAGTCATTCAATATAACTATTTATAATTTGTTATATATTATGTTAATTCAGGCGCGCGTCGAAAGGCGGCCGGCCTTGTGAGGCGCCGCGCCGTAGTGCTGTACTACCGCCGACTAAAGGCGACAAAGTGGTTCATTGTGTACAAACTTGTCAATTATCAGTATGCTGACTTTTATCATACTGCTTGCCTGCTCGTTATATTTATTTTTAGCAGTGTAAGACCAAATTTGCACGGACGTAAAAATATCGCGGCTGAATTTTATCGCGCATTGGATTTTCAACTCTCGTGTTGAACCGAGCATTGAGAATCCAATAGTGTGCATCCCAGCGAGTCGTAAAAACACACTGTTGGATGTTCAAGTCTCGGCGCTAAGTATTATTGCGTTGAAGATCCAGTGCACCAAAAAATCCCGCCGCAATATTTTTTCGTCCGTGCGAACGTGGACTAAAGCTCCTCTTTTACTCGTTTTGAATCGTCTTTTAGTATTTTCCAAATCTCTTAAAACTTTCCCAATTTTTTTGAACACTACAGTTTATACAGAATGATCTGTTCCGATGTTATGACGCCACTAAAACAATTTTAATTTAACCTGAACTCACTCATATTAATTAGATACTCCATCTCACATTACTACACACTCCCACTTACATCAAACATTACACACAGACAAAAGGGAAGGTCAAGTATGAAATAGTATCTCTAAGCATTACACTGTATCAAATTCGACACGTATTGTAATTTACAATCTTTTACCAAGTGAACCTACTGCTATAATATTATCAATGGTTGGTATCGTATGGCGTGAAATCGTTACACTTCGGGCTGGCGGGCGCGGGCGCCACACCATCACATCCGCCTCAACGATGTAATTGGGAGTATCGTAGTATGAACGTACTACGTAGTAAAACATAATAAAATTCGCTTCTTAATGCTCGCGAACACATTAATTTATTGGAATGTATACTGCGTATGTACTCGTAGTTGTAAAGTGATCTCGGCAACAATACGCGTTGAAGATGAAAGAGTGTTTGGTGTGCCATATGTAACATCATTGAAATTTGTTTAAGGAGCTTTTCTACGACTTGAAAATACGAACTAAAGTAGTAATTGACACTTTTTCTCCTCTAATTTTAAACCACCCAATACAGATTGATGATCTTCAAAAGCAATTTATTCGATTGAGCAACCCACTCTTCGACAGTTAGAAATTCTAATACGATATACTCTGAATGAGAGTCCATTACTGACCACAAGTACTTAAGTCAGTACATTCAAAAATATCTTTTGGCAATCATTGCAGCTGCAAAATATTCCGAAACTTTTATTGCCTGCAACATTGTTGTATCTAAAACAAATATGCGCAAAAATATGCGTAAGTAATAATTTTAACTGCGTACTTCTTATTCAGCCTGTTCAGATATGAGGCACCAGATCAAGAAATAGAAGTATTACGGTACACGGAAGGGTTTTTTTTAATAGCTTCTCGCAGCTCAACCTAGGACGTTGTCGGTTTCTTAACCGTGTTATCCTTTGAATGCCGCAATAAATAAGGCCTCCAACAAGGGTATAAACCTTAAAAACTACCTCTGATTAAAGTCTACATATTCCTGCCTACGCATTTAAGTAGTTTTGGTTGACATCGTCGATGAGAAGAGGCCTTTGCCCTGCAGTGGGACAAATAAAATAATAGGTTGGCATAATTATTTGATACTTTTTTTTGGTTGACGTCACGTAGGCGCTACGGGGCTACGGTAGCGTCGCGTAGACCCCGCGTAGGCGCTACGCTAGCCCTCGTAGACCCACTGAAAGTGCTACGCTGGGGTCGCGCAAGCCCAGCGTAGCCGCTACGGTAGGGTGGCGTAGACCTAGCCTAGGCGCTAAGCTATTGTTACGTATGCGCAGCGTAGGTATGCGTTATACAAACGCCTACGTTCGATTCGAAAGGTGCCTTCGTGCAGTCGAGCTATATGAAAGGAAATAATAACTCGATTCTCAAAAAAAAAGAAAGTCTAATCATTTATTTCAAATAGGCACATAAAAGGCACTTTTGTGTCGAACTCATATACGTATAACAGGCACCGTTTATTTATATCAACAACATATACTGAAACTATTAGTACGTTGGTACGTAAAAACTAAGTACGTCAAGTGCATACTACATAATCTATGTAAATGGCATAGATTAGTTACGTATAAGTTTATGTTTTCTTGTTATTGAGAACAAAGTTACGTGATAATTCCATTACTCGTGTCAATGTTATGAACAATTGTATTTTCCCAATTATGTTTTATAAGTTTCGTAGTAGTGTGGGTAGGCGATAAGGTTATTGGTTTATGATTCAGCAACCATAATAAAGGTCTTCCCCATACTGGATCTTCTGTCACATCTAGGTACCTCAGCATCATAATATTTAATTTTAAATAATATATATAATATATTTATATTCCTTACTTTGATAAGCCATAGTAAGCGTCAACTTGTAGACGGACTTAGTTTCTCAAAATTTCTGAATTTTCGTTGAGATTATTTCACAAAAATCGCCGGGCGCAGGAGTTGTGTTACCGACCGTTAAGTATGTCGATTGCGTTCCACAGCCTTTATTCTCAACTATTTTCAATCATGTAGTAAAAAAATCTGTATCGTATATATTAGTAGCACATCTAACAAATTTAATGAACACCAAATTAATTTTTTCAAGGTCAAGGTCAAAAGTTTCTAAGTTTTCCATTGAATTACAATTGCGTAATCTGTTAGGCGATAATCTATGAATTCTTTGAACTAACTAATTGAAGTCTTGGTTATTTTAAACTTCCTGAATATCAAAGAACTCATAAACAAAGTTTTTACTCCACAGTATTTTTTATTCTTGAAGCTGTAATAGACGCTATAATTTATTTTAATTTAAAATTTCTATAACATAGGCATTTGTATATTCCGTATATTTAAACAAAAATACTACGTATTACGAATTATTATAAAATTAATTAGCATGCCCTCAAAAGGCAAAATATGGACTGTACATTAAAAACCACCAACTTTTACAACAGGTAACCAATATTTTCGGTAAATAAATTACTCTTATTCTTAAAGAATAAGTATTTAGTAGTTTACGATAGATTAGTCGATATTTTGAATACCTACATGAACCAGAGCTTGATGCCAAGACTATATTTTTTTTATCTGAACCCTAATTGCGTAACACGCTATCAATCAGAATATGAACCATTTTGAAACCTATTGCTAATCCATAGCTTCATATGTTCGAAAAATTTGTCTGCTCAACAACGTAAATAACGCAATGAATTTTGTTGAACTGTCAAAATTAAAGCCATTCCTACTGTTAGTGTGTTACGCAATTACCCCGCTGGTCTATGTCCCACTACTGGACAAAGTTCTCCTCCTATTGTATAATTATACTATTATTATTTGTTATTTGAAACATAAATTAATCTATCACACATGCACATGTGTATTTAAGGTGACAGGAAAACCACAAAAGTTTCTATCTCCTGACGTTTGCCTTCAGCGAAGGAAAACCATCATAATACATGTACAGTATAACTCGTGTAGAGTACAACATTGTAACAAATAAATTAAACTTTATATTAAACTAGCGGCTTCGCCCGCGTGTATGTCGAAAATTATCCCACGGGAACGTGCTGCCAAGACAAAAGGTAGCCTATGTCCTTCCCCGGGATGCCATCTATCTCCTTGCCAAATCTTATCGAAATCCATTCAGTGGTTTAGGCATGAATAGGTAACATACAGACAGAGTTACTTTCGAATTTATAATATTAAGTATGGATATGCAGACTATTAGCGACATCTAATTATTATTTAGTTTTGGTTTTCCTCAAATGATGTAAGTCTATTTCAAAATCGAATTATTAATTGTAATTGCAAACTATATGGTTAGTTTCATAACGTTTTAATTTTTTTTTTCTTGTTGCTCTATTTCTACTGAGGTCGAGAACAGAGCCTACAAAACTACTAATTGTTGTAACCGTAATAGTTCAGTTTTCCTTTCTAGAATAGATAAAACCCCAAAAGTAAAAACCTTATTTAATTTTAAATAATAATCACAAAAAATAGGAAAGTCTATTAATCTGCCTAGCCTTTTCCCAACTATGTTGGGGTCAGCTTCCAGTCTAACCGGATGCAGCTGAATACCAGTATTTTACATGGAGCAACTGCCTATCTGACCTCCAGAACCCAGTTACTGGGTAACATGATACCCTTTGGTAAGACTGGTTTTCAGACTATTGGGTTTCTGACTACCCGTAAGACTACCCGTAAAACTACCCGTAACGACTGTCAAAGATCTACGAATGACAGTCGAGACCAATGGCTCAACGTGCTTTCCGAGGGAATGGGAAATGGAAAATTAACCTCCAAATATTCGAACTATAAGGTTAAATATACTAAAGTCTTAAACTAATAGATACAAAATTGTCGCTCGTTTAAACTGTTCTTCTAACCAATGGTAGTAGCTAATGCGTAGAATAGTTTGGCATTATGTCAACATATTAGTTCTTTGCGGCTCAAGAGTAGGTATAAATAGCGAGGATATCGACTACTCACAAAATTATCTCGTTCATCTTTCATAATAGAGCTACGTTTTAATGGAACTTTGAGAACGTACTTTCTGAAACTGAAGCTCTTGAAAAAGACATGCAAATTCAATGAAGTTACTGCAGCTTTTTGAGATAAAGGTCCTTATGATAAATGATAAATGATTTTATTTCTGTAAGTAGGTTTGTACAAACACGTTAACCACATTTTTCAAACTAGATGAGGCCGGCGTTTCCTATTTGACTACTCTGAGAAGAAAGGCCGAAACAAACCCAGAAGTCATAGTCTCTTTTAAAGTCCAGACTTAATCTTGGTCAGATCATGTGAAGACCATTTAGATTGGTATCTGACATGGTATTTTGAGGAAAAACCACACAGATTGAGTGGACCTGTCCAGTCAGTGCACGCATTTGTCAGTAATCGTGCAGCTCAACTCAGAACTTAAGGAGCTCAACTATTATTCTACATACATATATGAGCAGTTTGAGCAGCATCACGCCAGTTCTACATGAAATCGAGATTCAGGCTTATGTATCTCGATTTCAGTAAGGATTAACATGACACTTGTCAGTTTTCGATCGAGATTGATACTTGTATCAGAATACATGTCCAAGATAAAGCTCAATTCGATATAATTGCTTTTTTTAAGATTGAAACTGATTTGAAACCCTTGCAGTTTGTATGACCGTAATAATACCGCGTTCAAGGTCGCATGACGTAACAAACCACCCGCGTTACATAATAAACCGGTTGACAGTATACCTAAGTGTTCGAAATTCGAGTGATTGATTTTTTTATTTTATGTACTGTGGGCTTGATTTCGCCAGTATTTTTATTTTCTTTCTACTTTTAAGGATATTTCATTCGAAGTTGTTCTTGGTAAACGCTCTCTTTTCGACCTGTTCTTTTTTTGTATGAAAATGGGTTTTAGGTCTTTCGAACTGGTTTTTACTTTCAATAGAAAGGGTTTTTGTAAGTAGGTACCCGGTATGTTTCAATCCTTCTAGTTGAGAAAATAAATTATTTAATAAATGTTCAGGTAAGAGTTCTTCTGTATCCCTACCGACATAGTAAAACCTCTCGTTACCTAAAAGATCTTATCTCTGATCCGGTCTCTCAAAGTATTATTTTCTTGTTAAGCTTAAAGGTCCAAGGACTAAAACCTAAAAAACAAAACAGGAGTATTAATTTATCGCTTGTGCTTTATCAATAAAAAAATTAAAAGGTTAAAATTCGTAATCACCTCATGTCACAGGTTATCTATACTTATTTTCATTACCATTTGGACATTCTGTTTAATTCGCGGTAGCTGTATTAAATAATTATGTATAAGTGAAGCAGCATTATTTGAATTTCGAACCTCATTATTCGTCCAAGCATAAAAAAAAAAGAAGGGACAGCGATGTCCATGATAAATACTAAAATTAACGTCGTTATAAAACTAATTTATCTAATTAAACTTAAGTACGTTCCCCGCTGATTTTTTATTAAGAGTCCATTTCTCCAATTGTGGTGTCATTACCTCAATTGGTTTCCGCATTGTCTGTGAAACGAACATGATCGCTAACTATACTTGATGATGGCGTTTTAACTTAAACATAAACGTTAACGTTACGTGATTGGACAGTTGTTATTTTTAGTATGTTTTATTGGCACATCACGCGTCCTGAATCGTGTGTTATCAATGTATAATGTGACGGTATGTCGAGCCCATCATTTGTAATACAAGCAATTGTGTTTGATAGACGCCGTATTGTGTTGAAACATTTTACTACTATACTACGCACCCATTCTAAATATTCTAGCTGGGGCACTATTCCATTCTCTAACTAGAATATGTAGTATTGCTGCGTATTTTATAATTGTAGAATCTTTGGAGGAGTAAAAGAAAGACATATAGTTATCGATTGCAAATACGAATAGAAGTTGGCCTTATCAATTCTTTAAAGTTAGCAAAACATGTCAACCCAGCACTATGATTTAGCTGACAAAGTCTATCATCGTTCTCCTGTTCTTATTCCAATTTAGCTGACAAATTCTATAATACTTGCAATATTTAGTAGGAGTAACCCTATAACGCTATTTTGGTCTGACGCCCCTAAAGTCGACATGCCGTCTGAAGCCGCCTCCAGACCATTCCTGGAAGATTTAATATTATTTATCAATCAATCAATCAATCAACTCAGCCTATTGCAGTCCACTGCTGGACATAGGCCTCTCCCATGCTGCGCCGCAACTCCCTCCTACTCCGGCTTCCGCATCCAGTCTGTCCCAGACACCTTTTTGACATCGTCGGTCCATCTAGCTGGGGGGCGTCCCACACTACGCTTGCCGATACGCGCGATATTATTTATAACCACACATAATATCAAACAAGAACATTGTAATAACTCGTTCTCCTTTCCAATACTGTTTCATATAAATCGGTAATTGTACAGCCTTGGTAACTGAATTATATCAAGTCCATACAATTGTTCCAGATTTACCTAATTAGTTTAAACTTGTATCGTAATGAACCTTGTATACAGTTGCAATTCCATATTTCGTATCAAAAGAAATTAATTAGGCAACAGTCCCTTTAAGATCTGGGAGCCCGCAGTTTCGGCCGAAGTAAAGGGCGTTTTCTACTCCTTATCACTTACGAACATAAGATTAGCGGGACAACACAACCTAAACGAAGTTTTATAATACCTAAAAGTATATAATCCACTGTTGTTAACAAAATCAAAAAATATATGATATTCTTCAGGATATATGCTAGTTAGATAGTGTGTTGTAAACATAATACAACTAATTTGATACGATGGAAAAAAATCACGAAAATACCTCAAAAATTTCTTTTAACGATTAAAAACCATAATAATATACATGCAATCATTCTGATTTTTTGTCAGATTATTCTACCAGTAACATATTAACGTAATAGTGTTTTAATTTTTTTGTCTAATCAATAGATTTTTTGTAAATAGATAATTGCTTCATATTTCGCAATAAATTACCAGCGTTGTGTCATCCCGCTTCTCTTTATTTTCTATGCAGTACGAAAGTGACCGCGCTTTAGCTGTTGTCAGCCTCTTAAACGGGGCTCGAAATAAAAATTAATGACAACACGATTTGACAGTGGTCCGTAATCTCGATTTGTATTTGCTTGTCCGAAAAAGTTAATTATTCGGGAGTAGAGGTTCATTTCGAAGTATCGAACTACTCTCTTACGGGCCCGTATTTTCGTTGACTGACTTAGAGAGTGGGCTCCCTGGTACGGATGTGGTTTCATATTGGTGTCAGCTCTGTAAGGCGCTGACTAAATTACAAATTGCTGTCTCTTAGTAGCGGGTAAAAGAAAAAAAGCGGCCAAGTGCGAGTCAAACTCGCACACGAAGGGCAATCAACACACAAAACGCTACGTACAAGGCAAAAACCGCCGCAAAAAAAACCTGTTTCTTGTATGGAGACCCCCTTTAATGTTTAACTTTATTATTTGTTGTTATAGCGGCAATAAAAATACACATTCTGTGAAGATTTCAACTGTCTACCTATTACGGTTTATGAGATACAGCCCGTTAACAGACAGACGGACGGACGGACCGTGGAGGCTTAGTAATAGGGTCCCGTTGGCACCCTTTGGGTACGGAACCCTAAAAAAGGATTGAATATTTTTAGAGCTTCTGTCAAAGAACTAATTTGACAGTTATTTCTTTCTTTTCTTTGTTTAGCTTTGGTCAGTGTCTGTTAAAATCTGACCAAATACTTTGTACAGGTTATAAAATGTCTGGGTCTCATAAGAAAATGCCACTAAATACCTACTGCACCAATTCTAATTTATAGTTGCATTTTTATCATCGCAGTAATAAAATAAATTTTCTAGATTAGAGAACATGAACTTGAGACAGCTGGCTCGTGTAAGTATTCGTAATAATATTTAGCTCCATTTTATTGCAAAGATTGCGTATCCGATTACCTCAGCAAACATTTTGTGTAACGGAAACTCTTCGAAAGTTATTAAGGGATCGTCAACTTTATGTTGTTTGAAAGCAAGCCTTGCAAAAGTTGTATTTAGTTGGCAACATTTACCGTAAAACGACATGCAATTTTCTCCCTCGTCTATGTTAATATGTGGCATATTAGGACGAACGTGGTCGGGTAATATCATTTTAAAACTAGCTCTTCCAGCGCGGCCCACTCATTTGGTCGTGTCCGCCTCCGGCTGCGTCCGTGAACTCGGCGCAAGAGCATTCAATCGTAAACTGTGACATTTTACTGACATTGCGCTTCTATCGCTCGTTTGACATTTGTAACCTGCTCCAACCTTGTACAGAACTTGCCTTGTATGCTGCACTAGCATATAAATGCTTATAAATTAATCGTTTTATCACTACTACCTAATACGCAGTTTAGATCTCTTCTGTGATAGCCTGCGTAGTACCGTTCGAGTTTAGATACGCAAACCTATGGAGCTGGTTTCCTCGTACTTTGGGCTTTATTAGTCATGTCAACCTTCAATTAGTCTAGGTGTCGCGGTACCCTTGCGACGTAATACTTATATATATGACCGGTTTACGACCTATTTGACATCGTTCGTTCACCGAGTACTTACATTGTGAAAAATATAGTACAGATGCGGTTATCACAAGTTTATTTTCTCGCTTTGCTCTTTATAAAGAGCTAGCTGACGCACTTGCATAGAGAGGTCGTTGAACTGCACAGTTGCAGCGAGATCGCTGCGCAGACGCCGACATTGTGACAATTGCAACCTTGAATGACGACAGCAGGCTTTTTTTGCTTTTGAGCTCTTCGCTCCAAATAAAACTAGGAATTTCGATTTTAAATAAAGGTAAGCCATACAAGACTATGGTTTACCACATTTAAAATCTCCTAGAATTGTTCAATTGTATCTCGTAGACCTCAGGGTCGCATAGATATACATAATACCTATAGTAAAAATTAACTTAGTTGTTTACAGTTTTTTGTTTTATTTTTAAAGATAATATTCTTGAACTTCTTGACATTTTGCTCTCTGCGTAGAATATAATTAATTTCCATTATGAAAACAATACGTTTTCTAATTCTGGCCCATAAGCCTTTTTTTTCTGAAAGGTAGCATTATTCATTTTTTCCTAATTGTTAAGAAATATGTAGGTATGTTTAATGAATGAGAATTAAAAAGTTAATTTTTCCTTCCAAACTTGTTCCACTGAGAAGGCTTACAAATTTAGCTTGAATGAAGTTTTGTTCCACTTTTCTTTTGATTCTTTATATTGTTTATAGTCCCCCACGTAAATTATTTACAAGAAAATCTGTATACGGTCGCAAAACAATACAAAAAGGGGCAGTATTTTACTGCCTCTATTTTAGGACTGCAACATATTGAAAGTATACAATAAGAACCAATGCAAGGACGAATCAGGCTTTTAAATTGAGTCCCGCATATACATATAGCATTTTTGGTAGTAGGTACACACATTTTAAAAGAATCGCTGAATATCATCATGTGATAACGACGGCTAAAATCCAGGTATAAAGTTTCGAGAAGACGATTCGACGATTACTCTGAAATGAAAAAGGTAAGACTGATCTTACCTTTTTCATTTCAGATTAACAGAAGACTCTTGTTTTTATTGTGTTCCATTTAATTGACGCTTCTCAAAGAAATCATTTGTAAGTGGGTGAGGAACGTAAACAAACGTTTACGTTAATCTTTTTCTTCCCTGAATCCTCAATCCGTCCATTCATAATGTTCCGAGAATTGTCGGTTTAGCAATTTCCATTTGTTTTTTTCTATACAAGTCCTTCATTTTCTTTTTTATATCTTTTGTTTTCTCCTTCAATTAGTCGGTTAAAATGTACGTACATGATTATGTAGGTACATATGCACGTGCAGAATTAGCTCAAAACTTGTTATACCATATAACATAAAACTTGGAAGTACTGGTTAATCACATATTTATTATTGTATATTTATTTACATAATACGTAGACTAATCAATAAATTTTATTGTGAATGCAATAACGCAATGACATGACTATTGGACAAAACCAGGATTTAAAGCAATATTCACTATCTTAATATTTATAAAAAAACACGTGTCACTATTTTCGTACACGCTAATCTTTGAAACCATCCAACCGATTTCAAGGAAATTTTGTGAATGTGTATTTGTTGGTAGGATTGTTGGTTCCGACTTGAAATATAGGATACACTGACGAGCAATATAAAAAAGTCACTTGCAAAATGCCTAAAGAAATCTAAATATCTCCTAAACCACACATGAAGTAATAAAAATCTTGAAAACAGTATTTATTTGTATTTTATTGCATATTAAAACCTTATTATATACTGGCCTGTTCTAAGACATGGACAGAAAAAGTAAAAGAAAAATTGCCACGTTTCATAATTTTGGATTACATTTGAATACTTTTATTTTCACGTTGAGTTAATTATTGTTTCTACCTATGCGTATCGATTTTTTAACTAAAAGTGCTTACGGCACACGTTGACTTGTAAATAAAGGTATCATGCCTCCCACACCCAAGGAATGTACCAGGATCATCACTATGGTACAGTTGTGGAGATCCCAGAAACAAACGGCCAGAACAATGGGTGTGAGACATTCTACTGTCCAACAAGTGCTTCGGAGGTTTAGGGAGACTAGACTTAACCTAAGAAGATCAAGCAATAGCAAGCCAAGGTGCATAACGGCCTGAGAAGATCGATTCACTGTGTCAACGATGTTAAGAAATCGACATCAGACGGGAGTTGCGATCCAGCACCAACTTTTGCAGACCCGAAAGGACACAATCAGACAGTGGACAGTCAGGAGACGTCTTCCAGAAGCCAAATCAAAACCTTAACAGCCAGCAAGCCCCGTGAGCACATCGAACGAGGTGATGTCGAATGGGGCAGAGTTATGTTCTCTGATGAATCGAGATTCGTGTTGTATAATCATGACGGGAGACGTCGAGTGTACAGACGGCCAGGATAACGTTTGTCACAAGCATGTTTCGAAGAAAAAGTTCCATACGGTCGAGGTTCTATACACGTGTGGGGCCGGTATTTCATCAGATGGTCGCACGGCGCTAGTGCCGATAGAAAATGACAATTTGACCGCTGTGAGATACGTAAACGAGATTATCAATGAACGTCCGTATTTGGTCGATATGGGCGACAGTGCATTGTTTATGCATAATAATGCCCAGCCCCACATGGCTCATGTGGTAAACGAGTACCTTCAAAACGTGGGAATCCATCAAATGGAGTGGCCAGCGAGAAGCCCTGACCTAATCCCTATCGAAAATGCCTGGGTAGAGCCTGTCAGACGTGTTAGAAGCCGAAATCTAACTCCGATCACACTTCAAACCCTCAAAAAAATACACTTATTGAAAATGGGACAATATTCTTATTATTACGGCTTCTTCCAGATTCCTCAGCTTATGCTGAGGCATATGCTGCGGAATCTGGAGGAAGCCGTATTAAGAGCACGCGGAGGCAATACGAAATACTATATGATTAAAATATTAAATTTCAATTTCGTAAACCCACTGCGATAATTGTTTTTTGTCCAAATGGCTCTATTATGTTTTTTCCTTCTTTAACACATTCAATTATTATTTTTTGTTTCAGTTTGGTGTTTTTTTAATGCGTTATTAAATACTTTTGAATGTTACTTTTCACTTCAAGAAGCTATCTTGCGTGGTTTCGGAAATATTTCATGACAAGCTAGTGGCTTTTGTATATTGCACGTCAGTGTAGTTTAAGCGAGTGTTATCGAGATTTACGCGGACGAAGTCGCGGGCGAAGCGCTAGTGAATAATAAAATAGAACAATTTGATAACTTTACGGAACTTCAAATATCGTAAGTTAAACACATGTAGAGAGAATTTCTACAACATTTTTTACTTTAAATTTTAGTTAATTTTCGTACCAGGAGTACAGAACTTCATCAGAAGTTTCAGGGGCACCCAAAAATAATAGTAAAGTTTTTATCAAACCCCCACTCAAGCGGAACAATTAACGCTATTATCTTTTTACAAGCACATCTTCAAGGCTGTTTGATGTATCGAATTAAGAACTGGAGGATCTATTAATAGAATAGTAAGGCTAAATAAAATTACAGATTATTAAAGACTTCTTTGATAAAACACCAAAGTTTTTGAGTTGGCTATCAGTCCCACTGCCTACTGACTGATTTTATTAATGTTTAAGTTGGGGAAAGAAGCGGCCTATCTAAAAACAGAATTAGTTTCTTTTATGTGTTGAAATACGTAGGCTTCAATGGCCTATCATGCCTGAAATCCCTTCACCACATCGTTTATGTGACGTAGATTGAATATTCTGTAAAAAACCACTGAACGAGTTCGAATGTTACTATCGTAGGTTTTACACACACACATCACGCCAGTTTTCCCCGAAGGGTTAAGCAGAGGTGTAACTACATAATAGATACACCCACACTTCGCCAGTTATGTGGCAGTATAGGTTTTACTTTTCGAAAGAATAAAATTGTTGTGAATACGCAGTAGGAAACACACCAACGTTTGCCTTTATTGTCATGGTATTATAAACAGACACAAGATGTAAAGCTCGTAAGACTTAGTTCAGCCTTCAGGTGACAATCACCCACTGGTTCCCACAGGCCCCAGTGGGTGAGCCCCCCTAGCCATGTGGACGCAACAAGTGGACGAAACACGCATGCGCAAATCCTTTGTCTGACTAAAGGAAACCAAAAATCACATCAGTGTTTTTCCACTGAGAAACTCGGCGTTTAAACTAAACCAGAAATGTTCCATACATTCAGAATAAATGATAAAGAAATTACCTACTTCAGCGAGTACTTTGAATTCAAAGAGTCTTTTATACATGAAGGTATGTGTAACTAGTACTAAAATAAATGGAAGAAAACTTACACGTGTACATTGGCACGCCTGCGAGGTGAACTCTTGCTAAAGGTCGCCGTAGAGCGAATAAATTTTTCCAATAGAATTTCTTAGAAGCTTTTATTAAGATGTATATAGTACCTACCCACCAACCTAACAGGTGTAAAAAGACATTTAACGATGCCGAGAGTCACTTGTACTCCCTGTCATTGTAATCATTTTTTTGTACTGGACCATACCTGGGAACCTTCTGGTTACGGAGATATTGATGGTCAAAATTACAACTTTTACTGATGTTTTTTTACGAAAACAAGTTTTGAACCTTCTGGTTATGGAGATATTGATGGTCAAAATTCTAACTTTTACTGACGCTCTTTACGAAAACAAATTTTGAATGTTATAAATATAACATAACTTTAAATACCTCCACGACCCTTGTTCCATTGCATGCACCCCTAATTACAATGTTTTGCGTGTGTTATATTGGGCACTACCGCAAAAAGAAAATTATTACACCAAAAACTAAAATTGGTTTCCCAGCAATTATTTTTATGCAATGTTACTTAGTTTGATGTACAGAATGCGTAGTTAACGGCTATATCATGGGTCTTTTTACACCCTGTATAGTGGGGCAAAAAAATAAAAGTTTACAAAATTGCGCAGTGGAGTGGTAACTGAAGTTATTCATGGGTAAACCAAAATTTTCAGCTTTTCACAATGTTTTTTTTAGGGTTCCGTACCCATAGGGTGCCAACGGAACTCTATTACTAAGGCTCCGTTGTCCGTCCGTGCGTCTGTCTGTCAGCAGGCTGTATCTCATGAGCAGTAATAATTAGAGAGTTGAAATGTTCACAGAGGGCTTTAACAAAAAAATTGTTACAAATTTTAATTTGTAACAATTTTTTTAAATGTAGTGTTAAATATTGTACGGAGGTACAATACCTTCCTGTGCGAGCTCGACTCGCACTTGGCCGGTTTTTGTTCATAATTTTGTTATTTGGTTAATAAAAGGCGACAACTTATAACCACATATACTTTTTTGTGTAGAATGTCTGCCACGCAAACTTGACCCGCTGACCTATTTTCATTTAGATTCAAATACAACAATTATTTTTTGTTGAAGTGCACTCATTTATTAGTAGTATTACCTACTACTGGTTTATATATATATATATTTTGTGCCAGATGTGTTTTGTGTACTGATATAGTAAGTACGATACTATCAACATGAGATAAAGATGATATTCTACTATTTATACAGAAGTTGTTAAAAGATTTTCTTTAATGTAATCTTTACGTGTACGCATCGTATGATTTATATGGTTTTTCCGAGCGCTGATAAAATGTCACATATCATTGAATTAAAATAGATACTTCTGTTCTAATATTCTGCTAGGTAGTGCAACTGAAACAAATGGTCGCCTTCAAGAATGTACGAACTGAACGAAACTGATTAAGAATCGAACGCGATTAGTGATTCCATTGTGATCGGAATCGTTGAAACAAGAAAATCGGCGAATGTCACAGATCGGCAATTACGCGACAATTACTTGGCGATTACGCAAGCGCGCGTAAACGCCGTAATTAAGATGCTAAATTTACCGCCAACACTGGATTGAGAGAATTAAGCGCGTAATATGGCTTTTCCGAACGCCTGAATTGGTAGGTCAAAAATTAACTAAAATATTCGTAGGAGATTACACGATTGATTTCTATTAGCGTCGCTGCATAATTACCTGCTCGTTTTTAGGTTTCTTGTACTTTTACTCCCAGCTCGGGGAAAAGGCACCTCGATAACTCTATACCGTTTAATAGCGAAAAAACAACGAAACAACTGTTCCGATTCCTCGGAAATTCAACATTATCCAGATAAAATGCTTCGAAAAGAAATAGTGCCCTTGGAGAGAAAATATCTAGATAAAGAAAATATATGTGGGTACCTACTGCAGTATTCAATAAAAACAAGATCGATAATTATTATTACTTGGTTTTAATTGAAAAAAGCTTCATCATTTTAAGAAACGATTCAATAATTTCAAGTTCGGGTGTACTTTGTGGCCCTGGCGACCGGAGGCGCCTTTCGGTTGCCTAGCAACGGGACTGCGACGCTTAAAATACGACCTTTCAGTAGAGTGAGAAGTTTGGTGTTTGGTTAATTATTATTGCTTGTAAGCTATAGGTATCGATAGACATTACCAAATACGATACACTCAATCTTGTTTTGTGTTTCTGTTGTGATATTAATTTTTACACTAATTTTCAAAGCTCGTATTGCTTATTTTATGAATGGACAGAACAGTCTTTCTCTTTTTTTATAAAAAAAGACGCTTAATGAAATATGTTTCTTTTTTGTTTTTGCTAAAAATGTACTCATTTGAAATTAGTACACATTAGCCAAAGAATATGGTAATTTCTAGTTTGTCTCTACCAACCAAATAATCAATACAAGATTCGTCTGCCTACGCGGTTTAAAAATAAATTAGCAATGCAGATTATTGCTAATCTAGCCAGACCACTGAAATAATATGACTATTCTTGAACAAATGATTAATGTGATCAGTATGTATTTAAAAAAAAATCTTAATTGCTCAGCTTATACAGTTTAAAATATTTTCATAAAAATGTAAAATAAAAACAGCGCCTACTAGGTACTGAACATCAAATGAAATAACTTAATTACAGAGCATTTTGTTACTCAAATTAAATTTGTTCGCAAAAAAAGTTGGCGTCGATGTGAAATAAACACGAACAAATTCCTAGATTTAATTATACCTAGTAGGTACACTTTATCTACGTTCTGTCTAAGTAATTATAATACATACGTCGTACAACGTGTGTAGGGTATGTACCTACGAACTATTGTATATATAGGCACATAAAACAGAAGTGAATCGCGTGTAGCATTGCTAGTACAGATCAGTACGCAAGTGCACTTTGTGCTATCACTAACATCATTAATTTTCCTAACCTCTAATCATGACCAGTTTTATCACAAGCGAGCGTCACTAGTGATGTAGGTATCGCGTGATAGCCAACGATCATGACAAAATTATTGATAGGTATCGAACTTAAAACGGTCCCATTCAGTTGCTCTGATTGGCTGCTAATGTCGACAAGATAGTAACTTTGATGCATCGAAGGGACATTCTAGTGGATTATAATAAATCATGAATTTTGATGTGGTATCCGAAGTATTGACATCACTGAATTTAGTTTGAGGTTATGTTTGATTATCACGTTTGTACTATGAGTTTAAATGACAAGGGCTGACACGCAACTTGAACCACAACAGAACGTGTATTAAAATGTGAATGCCTTTTGAATATATTTATGAATAAGTAATAGAAGAAATACAATCGCAGAATTTATGCACTCTAAAGTAGGTATCAAACCAAAACGAAAAAAATACAAGGTAGCTAATTCGCCAGCACTCATAAGTATATATTTTCACGGAGACATGCAGTCTTGCTTTCTAGGAAGCGTTCATCTATAAGATTTTACTTGACAATGGAATTAGCCCTAATTTGTGTGATTTTTCAGGGCTAACTGCCTATTCAAATCGTGGCGTTTTATTTCCGCTAAATATTTATCTTAGCCACACGGCTGTGTCGAATGACCATGATCGGGATGAGCGATAAGAGTCTAATGTTAAGCTTTATAATATTTTCAGAGATTTAATAATACGTTTTAAATTTTATGTTTCAGTAGATAACGAACATCCGTTTTAACTGTTTTGTCTAGAAAAAGAACCTTCTACATGAACTGCTAATGATACCACGGTGTGTTTGAGACAAGAGGCTATAAATAAACCACTTATAGCCTATTTGCGTACTCGTGTATAAATTGTAGTTGTCTATTCTTTTAGATCTTTGTATTTTTTATTTTCATTTACGTTGGATCCACGCGGATCGGCCGGTCATCGGCAGAGACCGTTGACACTTGTCAGAACGCATTAACCGATACAACGGGTGCTCTTACTAACTACAAATAGAACGCCTTCATAACATTTTTCTGCTCATAATATTCGGAATAAAAAAACAAACCATGATAAATGGTCCACGAGAATTTACAAAAATAATTTCATGGGCAAAGGAAAGATTTAAGTACGTTAAGTATATCTATAGATACGTAAAACGGGCAGATTTGGAAAAAAGATAAATATTCTATAATTTTCACCGTAAGATTTTCACTGCTTATACTTCACACATTATCTTCATGGTCACATCTGTATTGCAACAGCCCGGTAAACTTCCACTGCTATTTATGAGCTTTCACAGACTTTTTATTAACTTTATAGTAAGGGATAAACCTTACTTAAGTAAGGTAATTCCTCTCGTGAACCAATTCCATCTATACGACAAGTCAGAGTTATATGCCTCTTGAAGTTGGTCCTTACTCCTTAATATCTAAAACTCGGCCATCTTTTCCTCCTTCCTAAGCCCCACACTACGCATTAAAACGTTTTCGCTAGCGTACCTGATGGCATTCCAAAGAAATCATAATTCAATTGATAATATCGAGTTCGTGCCTGTCTCGTTAAGCGATTGCTTTTTGTTTTATACGTTTTGTCGTCAGATTTTGACGTAGGTAACACGTGGTCTCAAGAAAGCATTAAATAATGTTTCCTGCCAGTTTTTCCTCTTACGTTGTTCTCGTAATAGCTCAGCGATTCGCCGACTTATAAAACGTTCCATAACCTTCGTCTGTAGGGATTTCATGACGAAACAGGCGCATTAACGTTACTTCAAGTTACACGTCCTATCCACTGGTCACACCTTCAATTAGTGGTAATGTTTTCGTAGAACATCATATTAAGGAAAATTTCAGCTATACAAGAAAATGGCTTGTACTGTGCAGTGTGTCGGGTAATAGACATTAAAAAAGTTCATGGTTACGTCATGAATGTTTACAAACACTGTGGGGACGATAACGGGCGATCTATTTTTAGAGAAATAAATTGATATGTCTTTTTATTGTTAGTCCCACGCTTGGATACCTCGTACGTTAGATACGAACCCCAAATATTTGGTTTCACCTATCTGTGTTTTTAAGGCGCGATAAACAGCGAAGAAAATTCGAGACTTCGTGAACACTACCTAAAGGTTGTTCTTTTCAGCAGAAATAATGTTTTAATAACGTGCTAGACAGTGAGACTCCATACAAAATAGCTTGACATTGGAACATAACCCTGATGTGACAGCTGATAACTTCTTTATCTAAAGGTTGGTTGTCGGTTAATCAGTCTGTGCAAAGCATTTTAGTGGCAATTTGTGCAGTCATGACAGCCTGAAATTGCTTTATGATTGCACTTGATAATGACAACCATCTTAACTTTTGCGTGTCTAACAATGCTCCCGTAGACAGACGCGACGTGACTTTTGTAGAACAATATTTTCATGAAGTTTTCATAGTTTCATAGTTCATAGTTTTCATTTTTTAGAGTCGCGTCGCGCTATAGTGTCGCGCCTGTTTGCGGGAGCCTTTAAGCTATTGAGTTATAGGTGTGTTTACACAGTGTTTGATGGAAAAGTGGTATATAGATTCTATAGTAGATTCAAATAGGTACACATACAGATTTTCTAGAATGTATAATTTGCAGAATGTATGACGTTACAACCTTACAACTCATACCTACATATTAAGTACTTACCGAGTTAAATGCTGTGTATCATGGATTTAATCGTGAAGGTCGAATTCTTTATAACCTCCTCACAATCGTTCTAGTTGTAATGCAATATTTTCAGTCCACATATTTAAACATACTTACTTTTATTTTAATTAGTAACCTACAGAGTACTTAGGAATGCCTTATGTCAAGCAATGTCGTAATATACAGGCTGTACTCACAATTATTTCCAAGAGTTTCCACAATTTGACCTAGACCTTAAAATCTGTTCCAAAATCAAAATATGCGTACCTATTCTAAATTCATACGCACACATCGTCGTTATGACAGGCCGTTGACTTGACATTACAGCGAAATTCTCATGCCATTCCGGAGAGCGTAGAAGTCAGAACGGCAACATCGCAATAGCCGCAATGGGGCAGCGGGGTCGCGGGGGGAGGGCGACTAGCAACAGGCGCCTCGGCCACGTGCTCCACGGCCTTGCCACTGCCGATGCCGCGATGGAAGCTTCGCGCCTTTTTTAGATACCTATATGAAATAATCTAAGCGTCTAATCACACCAGCGCTCGATTTATGTAACATGAAACACGTGACTCTAGGTTTTATTTATTTATTTACGTTGTCACTATCGGTACATTAGCTTTTCTGACGTTTCAGAAAGGTCTTTAGGCCGAGAGACAGTCATGTTTGACATGAAAATTGTTCAGTTCATCGAGTTTCGCGCAAATCGTCCGCGAATTTTTGTCTTGGTTTGTTTATCTACTCTATGTTATCGGTTTGGCAAACGACAACATACATGACATAATATTGTAAAGGTAAACACAAAGGAGTTTACAGTCTATTCGTGACCTTGGACGACATTCGGATAGTAAAGGAAAAATATGTATCAGTTTTTCCAAATACCGACACAAATTTTGAGTTTAACGACTTACCAAAACCCACGCTCGACTCTCATGGCAATCAAGAGAATAAAATGATTAAAATCCTTCGTTATCTAATTCCACCATTTGTAGGTAATAAGGTCAGCGCATAATGTTGTCGTGAACTAATCTAGTGTACTGGTTCGCATACGTGATTATTAGGTTTACTCTATTACATCATCAGGGAAATAGGGCACAGTAATAATTCCTACTCGGTCCCGCGGCGAGCGAAGGTCACAAAACGCTAATGACTTCCGTGTGGAATCCTATCTACATATATAATTTATACGCGACGACCGTTCGACGGCGACGCGACGGCAGCCGGCACAGTGGACTCGGGCCTCTGTACATTTAATTGAGGTTACTAATCGCGATCAGATTTTTTAGTGATGATAGGGGACACTTTTTAAATTCGTTTAACTTTAGCGTTGATTTCGATTTGTTTCGTGGGACTTGTATTTTAGATCATAAAAATCTAGGTTTTTTATACCCATTAATTAATAGATAATGCGGATCAAGTTCCAAAAACCGTAATAATTATAACATGAAAATTTATATTGAAAAGGTCTTTCAATTAAATCGTTCGGATACAACATTACCTTTGTCCTCCACTGAACGACAGCGTGAAGTATCTACGAAAGATTAGATATGAATAATCTGGAAACATCGTACGATTACTTTTACGAATGTCACCCGTCCCTAAAAGTCTGTCCAATGACCGATAAAACGTCAACTGTATACAGAAAAGAAAGTGAATAAAAAAAAAGTTATAAAAACCACATTTTTCTGCTTTCGAAACATGGTTACTAACTTGGCAGACGACGGAGAATGGAGATACTGTAAATACACATTGCACCAATAAATTTTGGATGGAAATAAAAAAGTGCACTCCTGTGACAACGTTTTATTCATCAAATGCCTTTGGAAGTGAGTTTTATGCAAAACTTGGGAAAACGTCTGCACTCTCTGTTTGGCTATTGTCCAAGTGGATGGACTTGATTGAATGTTATTTTTTTATAGTTATCACTTTGAGTCTTTGGCTTAAGCATTTAGCATTTTTAAAAGGCTTAACTTTACTGAAAACGAATTTCTTATTAATTTCACATCTGTTTAATTTTGCAGCAAACTCGCATAAAATCATCGTTCAAAAAGTCTTCGTCCGAATCGTATTCTTTCGTTTCTTCGTAGTTATCGTTTTAATCGTCTTCGTCTAAAATGCGTTTAAATCTAATTTGTTCTTTTTTTGTTTCAGGTAATTGAACTCACATCTTAAGCTTATCAGCTAGCATCTGGTAAGAAATGTTAATAATGATCAATGTTAACGTATCACAAAATTATCATCCCGCGCGCAACACGGACTTTACTTAGACCATGTCAGTCAATATCTACGTATAGGGAAGGGAACTACACATCAAAATCTCGATATGTATTACATTTCCTAGTGATAAATGCGGGAACAATCGGCCTAGTACTGTCCCAGTAAGATGTAAATATACAAAAGGTGGACTCATCGACGCGAAACTTGCAGGACCGCAAATGGAGTAGGCTTAGTCTCGTGTGACTAAACAGGTGGTCCCTGTTGCACCCACTGTTGTGCCGATAGCGTAGATAGCGATATTATTGCTCTACCCACTCGGCTTTATTAATACCCTTCTATTAATATTCACAGGTGCGATAGGATACATAATAGAGAGCGGCTACGAGAGTTCAAACGCTTTTCGTACAATTTTTTAATCTTGTTCATAATGTTTTGGTACAATTTTGTAACCTACTTCATAGTTTTTGCCTATAATTTACGAAGGGTTAAATAGAGGTAGATCGTCAATGTTACTGCTTACCGTTGTTCCATCATTATGATAGCGGCAATTATTTATCATTGGTTTGTATTAGGCGAATTTCTGCAGTCCCCAATACGTTCATTAAACGGAGTGACTATATTAAGCTCCCTTTTTGGATGCAGCCTATATATATCGACGGATCGTGCTTCATTACGTAGATTTTCAATGTGATGAACCCTATAAACATTTGTTACATTAGATTAAATTGTCATCTATAAAAAGTTATGATTTTAAAGTAATACGTAGTACTTACAGGAAAATTCGTATGCCAGACCGCATCTTCCTACATTCCGTGAATATGCAGTCATTATGATTGAATACCTACAGTGTAACAATATGTACAGACCTACATTATATATTCTACGTTTACAAAGACAATTACTTTGGTTTTAGTCACTAAGCGGAAACTTAAATTTGATCCATGACGGTACGTATATTCGTCTCTGGAGGTCTACTATCTAAGGCCGAAATCCGTAATTTGGGCTGAAGTTACGGGCGTTTCCCACTCCGTATCACCTACGGACATAAGCTTAGTTAGGGGCGCGAACTAAGAATTAATGACAAAACGATTTAACAGTTGTCCTTACTCCCGAAGTGATTTTACCCGTTCGAAAATGTTTTTTAATAGGAAGTAGCGTTCATTTCGTAGTATCGCTCAACTTTCGGACGGGCCTGTATCTTCGTTGACGAGCTTAGAGAGTAGGCAGGGGGCCTGTTCAGACATTTTATAATTCTGGTTACAATTGTCTACTTCGGTAGTAATAACAATACATAGCAAACTATAGTTTTGTATAATTTAGAAGCATTTTTCAATTTTGTAAATGTTAGTACCATGGATTCGTTTATTATATAATTATGTTGACTTGACAGCATGGCAGTAGAGACTATGTCATGCTCACTTAAACGTCTCACTGTTGGTGGCGCGTGTGTTGGATCATTCGGTTCCCTACAAAATGGTTGAGCTGGATGGTGCTGATCCACGCGTCATGTTCGTGAACGGGTGCCGTCAGTTGAGACTGGTCATCTCTTAACTGCCACGGCTTTTTTTTATTATTAATCTTATATTTTGAATTGTTTCTTTATATATTTTTTTCATTGTTCTCGTATATAGAAGCAACAAGAATAATGTACCCAGGATTGTGTAATATCTTGATTTAAAAAGAGTGTCTTCGGAGTTTATTGCCCGTTCTTCTCCATAGAGATCTACGTTTTCAAATGGGCAACTAGCTTCAACTTTCTGACTAACTGACCGACTCTTTGACAATTCAAAAGTGCCTGTAAATTGTTTAATTGAAATAAATGCTTTGAGTTTGAGTTTGAGTTTGACATATCTACATCCATCTATAAATAATTTATAAAATTAAATTGATACCTATTCTATGTAAAATCGAACACATGGTTGGCAATTTACCTATACTTAATCAATTTTTAACATGAATTATTAAAGTATAAATTACGGAGTTACTATAACAATATACAAATTCATGTGAACAGGAATATTTTCTGTTCGTTTGATATGGGTAACCTTTGAAATTATTCTGTAAACAATGGTTTAACCCATACAGGTTTAATATTATTAATTTATAAATAAAATAAAATTCTTTATTTCAGAGTCCATTTGGTTAGTATACACACAACTTAGAAATTAGTGTTAGTAGGTACTTTGATCTACCAGAAAAAGAACTCTACCTATTTATTAGGTACTACGCCACAGTGACCTATAGGTACATAGGTATTCAATGTTCCTAGTATTGAACTATAATTATGGAATCAAAACTTCGCTCTTAAAAAATAATCAATCGCAGAATTAATTATTTGAAACCTTGGAAACTTCAAATGCACGAAGTCGAATATTCGAGAAAATTAAGTTAAGAATATTGCAAATTAATTTCTGGTAAAATCGTACTACTTCGTTCGCTACTAACGCGGAGCATGCATCGTACTAAATGCATTAGTCGAATTAGTCCACTGAGGCATGGCAAAAAATTCAATTTGCCTTCACGTTGTGCAACCGAGAAAAAAATGGGGCTAGCCGGTAAAAATTATATCCATTTTTCCGGAGAGCCGGTCCGAGAATAATAGGGGTACGGACGTTTCACAAATCGGATTAATATTCGCCTTATAGGGAATCGTTAATAAGCCTCCAAGATAAGAGGAATTATAAAATTCTGCATTACCGTTACTTGCTTGAGAAGATATTCAGCTCGATCTTTGGGAATGCAAAAATATTTTATATGCATTGCGATATTCCAAGATTTTCTTTTTTGAAAATGTCTATGTGTATCATAACCCATCTTGGTCTAGCTTTGGGCTTACGATCGAAAAATAATTCAAGTATATAAAAGGTCATTTAGACAGTCCCAAAGAAATAATGTAAAAATTTGGCTTACCTACCTACCTACACTCTTAGCATTAAAATTATAGTATCAGTAAAATGAAAATGAAAAGCATTACCTTTTTCATTTAGTTCCTTCCTAAATTTCACAGTTTTATTCCCCCGATATTGATTTTTAAAGCTTTTAGTAAGCTCAAAGGCAGGCGTGTATTGAAGTAAAAACTCCCATTTGCCACGTATAAAAAATAGTTTCTATGATAAAGGTTGTACGTACATTCGACCAAAGGTAATCTTTCTCTCATACCAGTAAATAATTTGAGCTAAAAAATCGTTAGACAACCAGGTTATATTAGCATTATTTTTCTCTGAAAATAACTAAAAGGCAACCTCATATAGGAATAATATTAAGTATATAAGTTTTTCCAAAGTAGTACATAACTACCAAACATTAATTAAAATTGATGTAACCTCACAACTACTTGCTCATTTTTAGGGTTGCGTAGTCAACTGGGAACCCTTATAGTTTCGCCGTGTTCGTCCGTCCGTCTCTTCGCACCTTAGCTCAGAGACTCTTAGTACTAGAAAGCTGTAATTTGGCATGGATATACATATTACTCACGCCGACAAAGTGGTAAAAATTAAATCTAGAAAAACATTTATTTTTACGGAACCTCCTCTACACGTAAAAGTATGGATGTTTTTTATCGTCTACCCCATGGTTATCGTTGGATAGGTCTTTCAAAAATATTGCGGGTTTTTGGAAAAAAATAATTGATTAAGGGATCCTGTTGAGAAATATTAACCTTTAAAGTGCTCATTTCTGTTAGAGTCAAGTGTGTGTGTCCCTGCCAGCTAAATGGTTGTTAGTGGATATGTGAAAAATTCTCGGTAGTAGTCGGCATATACAACGAAGTTAAAATAAAAACTATCACAGCTAAGTAGGCTTTACAAGTTAATGAGTAATAGTAGACTAACTTACATTTGCAGTTGGAACGTATGGGAGAACATGTTTTTCAACTGTAATGTTAAGTTTGTTCTTGGGATAAATTCATATATCTACGGAACCCTTCATTGTGCGTGGTCCGACACGCACTTGGCCGGTTTTTATATGAGACAATAGTCTTGTGGCTAATACGGAAGTGTTTTTAAGGTAAAACAAAAAAATCTTCAAGGATTTTAGTGAACAGTCAAAGGGCTAAAGAACCGGTATATTAATTTAAGACAGTAAATTAAAATTCAACAGAAAAAAATTACTCGTATTGTATAATGGTATAATTTAAAAAAAAAGTTATGGGCGTACATGCCTATAGATTTTTTTCTCATTCAACTAATCGTGATCAAATCGTACGAAAAGACTACCACCGGTTTCTTTTTTTTTTTTTTCAATGTAAATATGTTCGTTCAGCGGTTTTTGTATCTTTTTATTCAAATTTTTGTTAGCTTTTGTCGCGGCTTTGCCCGCGTTGATGGTGGAAAATATCTCACGGGAACATACTACCTGGTTTAAAAGTACGCTATGTGTGACAAACAGATAAAAATTGTAAAAACTATATCTTTGGCATTAGGCTCGTTCCCGTAGCAATTCCTTACTGACTATACTAATATTATAAATTCGAAAGTAACTCTGTAGGTTACCTTTTCACGACTAAACCACTGAACGGATTTCGATAAAATTTGCCATCCTGGGGAACGACATAAGCTACTTTTCGTTTTGGTAGCACGTTCTTGTGGGATAATTTCCGACATCCACGCGGGCGAAGCCGCGGACAGAACCTAGTTTTATTATATGTATAGATATAGATTTACGCAACTTTTCAGCCATGTTTTAGTGATAAGTTCAATCGAATTGCACAATGCAGTTACTCATTCCTAAATAATAATTGGACCACATGTCATCTAATTCTGGTTTACATATAAACCGATGTCCTTATTAATAGCTAGCCTATGTATGTTTGTATGTGTACACTAGATTACAAAGGTCAATGGTTAAATCATCGTTTATAATTCCTCGCGATAACAATATTATCACCGC
The DNA here is from genome assembly GCA_917490735.1 of Dryobotodes eremita. Taxonomy (NCBI): domain Eukaryota; kingdom Metazoa; phylum Arthropoda; class Insecta; order Lepidoptera; family Noctuidae; genus Dryobotodes; species Dryobotodes eremita. The sequence continues at coordinate 12,710,299 of OU823248.1, read as the reverse complement.
TGGGGAATATGAACACCAATTATATTATTATACATACTCGTATTATTAATATTAATATTTTATTGTTTATGTATTTGCTCACGTATGTGTCATTTTGACAGTATTTAAAAATGGTTGTTTTTTATGATTATTTTTGTTCAACTAATTATACTTCTGTCGTCTAACTACACTTACATAATAATGCACATATAGGTAAAAAACACAAGTTTCACTTTTTTTATCAGCTGTGCTAACAAATGTAATTATTTATTTATTTATATTCATACACGGGTAAAACATTACCGTACATATTTTGTAAATATTACGTGGATACCCAATAAGGCTGCGTTAAAAGTTCAATGACACATAGTTACCTAGGTCCTAGGTACCCGTGTACCCAAGAATGCCAACCGCATACATTACCGACACATTATGCGGTTGAAGCTATAAAACGGATCCCTTGACGTTCTAAGGATTTTTACAAACGCGACTAAATCTGAAACGGGCTTTCGACCGTGATTCTTTATCACTCCGAAGTGTTTATATCACATTACAACGTTACCCCCAGATTTATGATGATTTTCCCACTCTTTCGCTTATTTTACATGTTTATATTCTTAAGGCGTTATTTTAACGCGTACATCTCGTAAATTTAACGCAATAAAGTTTACATTTACATGATAATTTGGTATAAAACTTGTATTTACATTTTCGTTACGCGTGTTTTACATTGACTGATCGTACGGTCGTAACGTATAATTTAATAGGAATCATCCCCGTTTAAGTTTTATGTCTTCGAAAAAAATACATAAATGTCAAAGATTACGTGCGAACATAAAACTGTCATATGAATAATATTGTTTTTCCTCGAAAAATATTAATAGATACTAACGTTATCAATTTATTTGTTAATTGCTGCGTAATTCTAGTTTTTTCGCGCATATGTTAACTTCATTTGACCTTAGGTCTTGAGACTTAGATACCAATGATTGATTGATCACGGGTACGGTACCTATTCTTTTCTGAGGGCAACGGCGTGACAGCCCTACTTAAATAAATTCCGATCGAAGTGATTTTAGTATCTTTACAAGTTGACGCGAGTAGAGATAATGGAGGCCAGTTTTCTATCAAGGATACGTCGTTTTAAATGTTAGTACATCGATGCTATTAATTTTTCATGTTCACACATGCACATCTACGCAATGTAATAATTACTTTTGCGCATGTGTGCTCATTGTCAGATCGTCAGCGTCGACGCCCGCGCAGTACTGGATCCAATGTCACCTCCCTAACCTTGCCGCGGCGGGTTAATCTTCAGGTTGTTGACCGTTTCTATAGATTAAGTACCTACATTGTATAGGTTACGAATTACAACATGTAAACGAATACATCCGAAACACGGTGCGTGACACGTGCCAAGCTCGAAGAATGGGACAAAAAATGGAGGATGCATAATTTAGAAGACACGAGTAAATAAGCTGAAATGATGAAAAAAAATCGATGCGGGTTTCAATTTAATGTTGTTTTCTTTTTGGGAAGAAACCAAATTGAAGGGACAGACTCGATGTTCGTAATTGTCACCTTCAGAATGCAGGTCTGATGATCTCTTCAACAATAATTAGTACTGACGTCGGCGGACATGATGCAGGTAAATGCTAAAAGAACATCAAGGTGATCCTTAAAGAGGCAAGTCATCTCAAAACAATAGTCCTAAAAGACTTTATCAAAGATTGTTAGAAGTTTTCGTGATGAACGATAAGACTTCGACATTATAATCTAAATCAGTTCATTAACCTGGCGTTAGCTTTGATTTGGAATTGCACTGGGGAGTCTTTGTTATCTGTAGATACTACAGGCGGAATCACCGTCTAGTCTTCTAGATGGTAGGCTTGGCACTACTGGTTATCAACGACGTAGATCTCCAAGTCCTTACTTCCTAACTATAGTTTATTATAATATTAATATTATAAATTCGAATGTGAGTTTGTGTGTACCTACGTTTTGTTTATTTCGCTTTCACGTCTAAACGGCTGAACCGATTTTGATGAAATTTGGTATGGGGCTACTTTGAACTCTGAAGAAGGACATAGGCTACTTTTTATCGACATACCACGCGGGCAAAGCCGTGGGCGGAAGCTAGTTTATAATAGATACTTTCCAGCATTTCCCAGAAATACTAAGGAGAAAAATGCTTTAATTTCAAGCAAACTTGTAAGTCTCCTTTCTTCTAATTACATTTTAACATAAATTCACGCCTTTTTGCCATGAGGGTAGACATAATTTTTAGAATGCCACCTGCTCCGATCCTACTCGTGCTTCTAATTATTTGTTGACTGATCATCAATCACGAACTCATACACATACCCAACACGTGGGTGTGACATCGTAATTGACACCAGTTTTTTCGCCACATTGTATTCTTGTACCTGTCTATTCAATGGACCATTCTGCTTTAAGTGCTACAGCTTTGTTGTAGAAGATTAATCACACCTATAAATAATAATTTTCTTAGCTTTATTTCCATAGCGATCCAGGAATGCAAGGAAAACGTTATTCATCAGTCATTTACCTTTCCGCGTTGTATGAATCAACAGACTGAAGAAAATGGGTTACTATGGTAATCGTATCTCGTGTACCCATCGTTACTTAAAGCGCTGATTTTTCTCCTTCATCTTTCGTGGCTTTTTGTCAAGGACTCTTTGTGTGCCCTGTTTATATTAGGAAAAATTATAATTTTACATTAGGGTGCCATTCCCATCGGCCAAAATGACGAACTTCCATGCAAACTTTTATCCCCTTTGGTGAATTTGATATTTAGATATTTTAAATTTTTTCACGAAACTCTTTTGCACATGCTTCTAGACTCAGCGGCTTAGGCAGTTCTTTGTCTGTATGTTAATGAATGAATTTAAGATTTTTACTAATAATATTTGGTAGATGATTTCAAATTGTGTGTATCGAAGAGACTTTGATGAAAACCCAACTTTACTTTTCTATACTTCTAATAGATGAGAAGGGTCTACGACGCTACGGTACGGCGGCTACGCGCTACGCGTCTTAGTTCGTCAGTAAACAGTGGCAATTGTTCCATACAATTCGATTCCTACCGGCTTCCCTTTGAAAAATGGCACAGTCAGTATTCTATAGACGAATAATATAATCACATTAAAGATAATGCCTCCGGCTTATCTCTTACAAAAATTGACCCTTCGCTACTGTCAGTAAATAAGACATTTCCATATAATTACGCATAGTTACAAATCTGTCGGAATGACAGATTGAATGATATGGTAGAAACCCGCTTCAAAAGTTCTTCGCTCGCAGCAAACGCATTACCAGATACTTTTTATTGTATTACGATTTGCGAGCTCCTAGTTTTACGCGGAGCGTGTGCCCAAAGGTTAGAGAGGTCAGTCACCTCTGATATCTTTATGAAACCGGGTTTTTGGAGTACGACGCTATCAGATTAGCATCAAACATTTACCTAAGTGCAAGCCCAGACCATCCATTAAGTATAATTCCTTAGTATTCATTCCAAAAATTGTGTTTCTGTACCTACTAAGTTTAGTGATGCATTAAAATACTGTAATTATATTTAGAATGTTGCACTCTTAGCCGATTTTTTGTGCGCATCGTCATTCGTCCGGCAGAAGAAGTCAAGGCCGTTCGTTCTCAAGCTTAATTCGGCATTCGGCTCCAATCGGTTGCTTTTGGCTACTGTATTTTAATTCGACACTGTTAATGTATAATTCAACTGTGGTTTTATTACGTTCGGCAGACATTAAATCAAGTATGCCTATAAACCAAATGGCAGTTAATGATAGACTTGTGCGTAACGTAAAAAAATATCTTTATTGAAGACCTCTGGTTGGATGATAAATAACACTAAATAATAAAACTGCGGTATTAATACCGAAAATACCTTTTAAAACAAGAAGGCATCCGAAGATATAACTAGACGTAGGTACAAAGATGATGACGTGAATCCAACTGAAAAGTTGCTTAATACATACATACGCATACATAAACTCACGCCTTCTTCTCATGGGGGTAGGCAGAAACTACAGAATACCACCTGCTATGATCCTTACAAACCTACTCCTTTTGCCTCGTTTACGTTCATACATCTGGTCATACACGCACACTGGTTTCGAGTACCACGCACCTGACATTTCTGAAGAACATCACCAATAAGGTCACTATATGTCCTCCTAGGGTTGTTTAATGTATTTTTGAAAATCGATTTTATACCTACTAATTCAACAATCAAATATTTTGAATAGCACCAACAATAATAATTACAAATAAGAATTTTTATAATCGTCACAATACCTAAGTAGAAAATGTCAATAAATGACAGCAAAATACTGAAAACTATAGAGTACCTCCTGACGAAATCCCTTATTATTCGGAATCAACTATAATACGTTGATATTATGTATCTTTTAAAACTGCATCAATTCTCTCTTTTCTATCCGACACTCGTAGCTTCAAAATGCCATCACTAAATAATTCACCATATAATTTGCTGAACATCAAGGTCTCCTAGGGGGGTTTTATTGAAATTCTAGTGGACCGGATAATTTCCACAATTAACATGAAGACGTGGTTACGAATGCATGCTCATGTTACATGCAGCGCGTGCTAGACCGTCCCCATTTCCATTAGACGTCAATGTCATAAATAAACCTAATGGATAAGCTTTGATTAATTCTAAAACTAGTAACCCGCTATTGCTTCGCACGGTTTTTACGACTTGAAAAAAGCATCGAAATTTCTTTAACATATTTAATTTTAATATAACTTTTTATACACATAAACGTTCCGGAATAATTCCCTAAATGATGGTGAAGACCACATTCAAATCCGTTGCGTTGTTTAGAAGAACAACGCGGTAACACTGATGGACACGGAAACCGGCTTTAATATGTAATTAGTGATTAAATGAACTTACCTGTAAGTGAAGTTCTACCATAACTATATGATAGCCTCATCCGAAGAGATTAGCATTTTTGTTTTCCCATTATTATAATATGAGACTGACGTCATAACGATTGGAGATGTGGCTTTTGGCTTTAGAACGAAAATTATGTTTCATGAACTTTCAGTGAAAAAAAATATTTCAGGCTCTCTTATAATTGATATTGCAATTAACAAAAATGGGCTTCTGATTTCAATGACTGAAACAAAATACCACGCCTTTTGTAATATTTTACTTTAAAATTCCCTAGTCCTTGCGTACAAAGACCCTATGCGTATATTCTCAAACATACAAAGAAAGAAAGAATGAAAGAAAGAAGAATGAAAGAAAATACATTTATTTAGCACAGACTACAAAGCACACAACACAACATACACAAGTAAAAAAGAAAAATAAAACAAATAAACAGTGTAAAGTGCGTTGTACAGGATTTAACGTTATCAACGTTCGTCGTCATAGTTTTAATTCAACATTTTCCGCGTGCACTACCACATCCGCGAGTGCTCAGTGCTATTTATAACTGCGTGGTCGTCGAACAGTAGATAGCCGATCGCAATGTATGCAAATGGTCTGGTGGCACAGGTACCGCGGAAATCTTTAAGTGCTGCCGACTATAAACGAATAGGACATACGCCCGGATCTTGAAAAAAGTGAGGTTTTTGCAGTTTTATGACGGCCTACTTAAGATCCTTATCGTGAACTTGCAATAAGAGGACACATTAAATAAAAATAGATCCACTCTTAAGGCCCAGCCAATCAAGAAATTTTCTCTCTCCATAAAATGACCCAAATGAATTCAAATAAAACCTCTAGAAGTGATTGTTTTTCTCGCTAAATTTACAATCACCAATAAATTCATCCAATTTAAGTTTGCTCATATCAACAGTTTTAACTTTTATATGAGAAAATGACAGTCGAATAAAATCGGGAGTTAACATAAAAATTTACACGGAACAAGTATAAAATCGGGCATGCATATACCCCCACACGGGTTGAGCACAATAAAAAGAGTTTCCATATTTCGCCAAGTTCCAACTTGTTATGATCAGAAGGTGGAATGCGATCTGCGATGTGAAACGCGCGTGGTGATTGTGTAAACTTTTAAATCACGCTTCTGTAACGTCGCAGCAAATTCCCTTCAATAAAGCTTAGACCAATGTAATAAGTCGAAACTTTTGTCCGATGAATTATAAAAGCGTTTCACACGAGTGCAATTTGTTTGCGTTGTTAAAAACTTGCGATTCTATGACGAGTATGTTTAGCATGGTAGTCCGTCAGGAGGTAATTCCGCTTATTGATGTTTGCGATTCCGGACAGCTTGTGGCCGAGGCTTTACTTCGCTAAGTACGGATCGCATTTAGCGTTCTCTTTTTAAACTTTACTCAGTTTCTTTTTGCAGTTTGTCGAAAGTTTTCCTTCCTGTAACATTTTACCGTGGAGCAGTTTCCACGGGGGCGATCACATCGAGTTAATAAGTTCCCGTTTCGATGGCTCCTACGTTTTAAACTTTTAGGATATGAGATAACAAGCTAAGAAAGGGAGACGCCGATTTGGCTAAGTCCACTTTAAGATCTCAGTGGATTACGTTGTTGCCTTCGGTGAATTGGAAAATCTTTTCTTTTGGACAAAAGCTTGTTAAAACATTGTTCGCAACTTTTACATTATAATACACGCACATTCATACTTCATAATTTCCGCCGCTTTTAAATATTTTTATCCACTTAAGGTGGAAATGAAATCAAAAGAGAGCCGTGTAGAATCTAAACGGCTTTCTACACTGTAGATAGTTTAGTTTTACTGCTGAAATAAGTTATGATGGAGAAAAAACGTAAAAAAATACGAAAAAAGTACATAATAGGCGCGAAGGTAAATAAAACCGGCCAATTGCGAGTCGGACTAGCGCACGAAGGGTTCCGTACCATTATCTATAAAAACGGCAAAAAATCATGTCTGTTGTATGGGAGCTCCCTTAAATATTTATTTTATTCTGTTTTTTAGTATTTTTTGTTATAGCGACAACAGAAATACATTATCTGTGAAAATTTCAACTGTCTAACTATCGCGGTTCATGAGATACAGCCTGGTGACAGACGAACAGACAGAGGTACGGACAGTGGAGTCTTGGTAATAGGGTCCTGTTTTACCCTTTCGGTACGGAACCCTAAAAAGTGCGCAGTTAGTATTTATACTCTCTACCTAGGCAAACTCATTTCGATATTGTGAAGTACCTATCTTAAATTTATTACATTGAATTAAAGACTACCTTCTCTTTCGGTCAATACAATAGATACCAATAAAACCAAATCATCATCCTCCATCTCCTACAGTCATCTATCTAAACTGTCGCCATTTTGTTATATTGGAAAGCAAGTTGCCGAATTTTACGAAGTTTTCGCGGAAAATTCCAATGTACTTCGGTCGAGACGACGGGCGCCGTCGGCTGACGACAGCCGAATGAATGAGCTAAGGATCCGAAGACCTACGATCGGAACTCGATTCTCTCATTCTCGACTCGATTCATTTTCCAACAATGTTTGTCTTTTTCTAAAGACACGGAATAGATAAAGTGGGAGATAGACATTACGCGCGATTCCTAACGAGTTTGAAGTTCATGGTAGTGCTTAAATTTTCGTGCAGGCTTTGCAGTCGGTATCCATTATAATTAGACCTATTTCAACCTTTATTTGACAAGGTAATTAAATCAGATAAGGCCTTGCTGCTTCGGCATTTATATGAATGAAATAAAAACGTAAAGGGTTCCCAGAATTTGAGTTTAGGTACAGTGCAATATAAGGCTTAATTTCGTAGTAGCTACTAGTATTTAACCGTTTTTATTTTATTAGCCTTTCCTTGTTCGTTAATTAAAACAGAAAGCTTCTCTATGCATTCACATATTTGGATTATTTCATTGAATACAAATGCTTGTAGGAAATGGGAATACATAATTTTGAGGAAAAATCTCCCTACAATAGTTTTATTCTCACATCCTCCCTCCCTTAACGCTGGCTTGACAACTTAATTTTCATGATTTCTCCATATTTCCATCCAAGCGATTGAATTTGCTTAGCGGTTTTTGCTATACGATATTTTGTTTCGAATAAAGAAAATGAATTATTGCTGTTCCTATCATTTATGGGTTCAGGGAGGATATTTAAAGGTATCTAAGTATAATATAATACTACGTTAAAAATACAAAAGATGCGTATCCACAAAAGATGTACAGAAGTATCTAAGGACCAAATTACATCAATGTAATAGAACAGTAGTCACTTCCTATTATATTTATAACTTTGAACAAAGTTTCCCAAAACATTGTACTAGTTGAACAGTTTACCTGGCGATTAAAAGCTGGTGCCCGAGCGGCTTTCATTTTTTTTCTGTTCCACACGTAAATAATCCTGGAGCCTAATAGTTTTCACCTATTACCGCGGCCAGCCCAAATTTATCGCTTTCAACTGTTGATTTATCTCTGAACGGACCGGATTAACTACCGCTAACTTGGCGATAGTTAAGACTGCTATCTCTGGTGTTTCAGGGCGAAAGCTCTTTCCTTTTATCTAAATTGGTCCGCTACCAATAAAGATTCTCCGACGACTGTCGTAAACCATTCTCCCCATACGCTTCATTATGGGGCAAACTTTCAGATATGATGGAACAATTTTATTGTCCACCGATGTCGCGAGATCTCTATCGGTAATGGGATTTGGTGTCGTGAGTTCCTCTAACGCTATCGGACACCAGTTCCAGCAAGATTTAAAATGTTAAGTTGCGAAATGCTAGTGCAACATTGTACCTGCATGCTATAATAGTTTTGTTCGCCAGAATAAGTCGCAATTTTGCATAAAGTTTGTAACGTTACAGGAACCTACCTTTTGTAGAGTATTTTAAACTTTTAATGTTACAAATATTTCAACGATTTTACTGTTCTTTGCTCGCGTTCAGCGATTTTACACAATGTTTTAGTACTTACACTAACAAAAAGAATAAATATTGAAACTAAGCACGTATCACGGTATTTATTGATATCTGCATCCTGAATTCAAAATCACAAAATGTCTTTTTTAATTTCAGCATAGCAAAATATTGCTACACGATTGCGTCTACCTGATAAATGATTTTATTTCTGTAAGTAGGTTCGTACAAACACTTTTACACGTCAATCCTGTTTTTTAAACTAGATTAGGTCGGCGTTTCCTATCTGACTACTCTGAGAAGAAAGGCCGAACCAAACTCAGAGGTCACAGTCTCTTTTAAAGTCCAGACACAAAGAACCACACAGATTAAGTGGACTTGTCCAGTCAGTGCACGCAACCTGCATAATAAAGATAAATTTATCAATTCATTAAGCTACAGAAGTGTCCAAACAAAAATGTTAACGTGGGCACTTATAACACAAATTACTAAAGTAAAAACTTTAATATAATTTTAGTAAAACAAATGCATCTACAAAATTACGATCTAAACTAAAACTTAGCTATCAAAAGGGTTAGCTTGGGCATTACCATTCCACCCTAATGGAAAATAGATTCGTGCGCCAGATATGTATAAATCTTGTCCTAATTGAATTTGTCATAAAAATTGAAAGTTTTCCCCGGCTCCCAGGGCCACATTTCACCAACTAGTTTTAATCCATTCTTCTTTGAAGGGAACTTGTAATTCATTGTGAGTGCTAAGTTTGCTACGACAATTCCTGATATAAAACTTTGTCTCTACTTCACCTACGCTTATGTAACGTTTAAAAGGAAATTCACGGTTTTATCTTTGATAATAGAACTTTACATTAATATATGAAGACGTAAATCTCTTTCTAAATCCGGCTTAGAGATGGCTCACTTTTTCCAAAAATTACGTCTGTCGTCGATCTATCGTTACGATGTTTTGAGGTCAGACCATTATCAGGATGTGTTATCAAAAATATCGTCTGCATTGATTGATGGCTTTCTGATGACGATTTGATAAAGTTAAGACTTCTGTACCTATGTCGTATATACGTCGCCTCATATACTTAATACAAATCTAGATATATTTTATATTCATCTATCAGTTTCTACAGCTTTGTCTTTCTGATATCAATGCGCAACGTTTATCGACAGATACGTCTTATTCCCATTCCTAACTGAATATTGTAGACCGTCTGGGACCGTTTACCGATTCATTCTAATGCACCTTCATGCCTTCACCGCCCGAGGATTCCCTCGTAGTACGGAGCATATTATCGATATCGATATTAGGTGCTCCATAGTTTTGTTGTTGTCTTTTCTCGACAAAGTTCCAAATTCAACATGTAGTGCGATTTTGTTAACGATGAATAACAGAATGTTCTCCTTTTTATCAAAAATTTACTGCTCGCTAGAATAGTAGGGCCATTTCACCCCAATAACTAAAATAATAGTGGTGCGCCTCAAACTATATGAAAAGAGGATATTACCTTTTTTCTTACTATCACCAATCACGTGTTTATGGCAGCTTGTCAATGACAATATGTCTCCTTTGTGTTACAAGGATAACCGTTGCCGTGGTGTGTCTCAGGATTTGCTCACGTGTATACTAATAAATAGTTTGTATAAATATTATACGTTTATTATGTACACTGCCTTTTATCACAAATAATACACACATCTATTTCTGTGGAGGAATAATTCAAAGCAATAATTCAATTATTGCTGTCTGTCAATGCTGTGGACATTTGCATTTTAATAGACAAACGTTTTATGGTCACCTTTGTTAAGTGTTCAATAAGAATTAAATTATTTTGATTTTTGTTTTCCTGGCTGTTTGATCGTCATCATTACATACATCAACGTATAAATAAAATATTCAGAACAAAGGTACAAAATAAAAGCTTTTATTGATAGCATAAACTGAATGTTCTTTATAAATTCTCATAACCTATAAACTATGCCACAATCAAACAAAAAACGCAGACCATTAGTAACTCTAGGTCTATTAAATAAATTCAGTTGACAAGAAATAAAATACTTACTACGGCACTTAATGCATGACACACAAAACTATAAATTAAACTTTACTGCTGAAAAGACATACGAACAAAATCAAGAAATTCATAAGCAAATTTTAAGGCACATCGAAAGATCCATCGTAAAAAGTTTAGCTATTCCACGGGTTTACGTATTTCGTCCCAATTACCAGTTGAAAGAGTGCCAGGCCCAATAAATCAGGGGACGTACCTTCGTATTCCTGTGACATTGTAACTTTGCTACAGTTTTATACGACAAAATTATGTCAATCTAAGTTTTAAGATTATCACTTCCGCATTCGCCTACACGGTACCTTACCTGCTTGTTTATAGGGTTGGAACTACTTATAAATCTGCTCGATAAATATTTATTTCATTATTTTTAGAAACGCGGAACGAAGGACCATGCTCATCAAAAGCGTCATTATCGTACAGAAAGTTTTGATTCAGTATCTATATTTCTTGGAACTGCTTAATTAATAATATCTACTGTATTTTACATAATTAAATATGTGATGTAGGAAGTGATGCATAATTCATAACATTGCACAGTTCATGTCCAAAGTCTGGACATAAATTATATAGTCCAGGCGTATTCTCGGTAAGTGTGATATCAATTGCATCAAATGTGTGAATGGACGACAGGGCAGCCCTGCCTATAAGGCTACCGTCCAGCGATGCAATGCTACGCTAGGCAATCGCGATGAGTTTTTCTTTATTAAGGTTTTCGATTTCAAGTTAAAGTTACGTGTTGGGCAAGCTTTTAGGATTTAAGAGAATGTAATTTTTTGAATATTTCTTTATTTGGGTTAGCCAACAATTGTTTACACAATTTTTTTACAATAAATTCGTACATTACGTAATGTATTGTAATGAATTGTATTGTAACGTAATGTATTATGTAAATATTACGTACATCATGAGGGTATCTTACTACTCGGAAAATTGGGAAAGAAGACATAGGTATGTCTGTGGAATAGAACGAACTATAAAGTGTTGTTTCTTTTTGAACTTTGAAGAGGGCGAGGAGATGAGGAACCGTTTTGTTTAAAGTAGAACTTTGATATTTTGATAATATATCAGAGTTCTTTGGCATTATTGAATTAATCAAATTTTCAGTAACTACCTTTTTTCTAGGAGCTAAATTAGTAAACAATTTCTACCTCGTCATAGTTCCCTTGGGTTGGATTGGCGCCAACAAAAATTCTGATATTTTCATTTTGGATTTTCCGTTGCGTAGCGTAGCTTCGTCACTGGAAGGTGATCGCAAGCTAGTGGCGTCAGTGTGGCGCGCGTTCCCCCCGCTGCCGAAAAAAGTTGCAAGTCGATGGGCGGCGCCGGCGAACATTCAAATTTATCGATTGTCCCGCGCGCCTCATTACAACATTCCTCAAAACTTACCCACTCACCAACTTAGCCCTTTAAGCCCTACCACTATAGCCACATTACTTTTTATACCCCCACCGATGAAGGCCGTTTTTTCATCGTCAGTTATTATTGTCTGTTAAACTTTAAGTGCTTGGCGGCTAACTTTCGATGTCTTCGTGATTTACGACGAGCCGTTTCGAAGTGTTTTATCGAGCATAAATGTAAGTTCGCTACTTGTTGAGACTGAAGGTCGAAGCGGGTTATGATCGTAGTATTAGTGGGTCAATATTTTATAGGCAGCCTCAATGCGTTGGATGGTCTATTTTCGTTAGCATCGTATGGTGCAAATAGCGTCCAATCCAGCTTCGCTCAGTCAGAAGTCGTCACATGGAATTCATACGGTGAAAAGCGTTCGTAATTTGAAATAGTGTTAAGTGGAGGACCGAAGGCCATATATCTAGTGAAGGAAGGAGCGATGTCGTCGAACAGTAGTTTCGCATCCGCGGGTGTGGGGGGGAGGATAGTGAGGTGGGGGGGCAATGATCCATTAATCTGGCAGAAGCCCATGTGGCGCCACCGACGTACCTGGCGACGCGACGCACGGACGCCTACCTAACGACACAGATCGTACATTTTCAACATGTGCAAATATGTATAAAATAAAAATTTATTGAGTGCCACACTCTATAGGAAAATTGACGTTCATGCGATCCATTTGATAGATTAATCGTGCAGGTTACAAATGTAACGTTTTATTGTTGGAAGGTTGTTTAGGTAGAGTTAGGGCAAAGGAAAAATAGCGTAGGGATTGCAAGCTCTTGGAAAATTATAAACACTGAAATTAGTTATTTATATTTCTAAATTCAGTCTAGGTATTAAAAAAATGATAGCTAAGTACAGAAGAAATCTGAATTATTACTTTTCACTAACTAAAATAATTCTATTTAGACACCGCTAAAGGCATACAGAAAAAATATTACAATGTTATAATCTATCTATCTATCTATCTATATATATAAAATTAATCCCTATTTCCCTTGGTCACACCATAACTTGAGAACGGCTTTACCGATTTCATCCATCTTTTTTTTTTAAGTTTTCTAATACTTTGTAGGAGGTTCTTACGGTTTTTTTTTTATGAAAGTTGCGATGCGTCGAAGTGGGTCGGGGGAACAAGAAATTTCACGCGGACGAAGTCGCGGGCAACAGCTAGTGTTCAATAAAACACGATTTCTCTGACAACCCTTCAATTCCTCCCTCCCCATAAATATGAAGTCAGTAAAATCGTCAGACATGACGCATCTGCGTTATTGCTCCGCTAGGCGTAGTAGCGAGCTCCTAACTACCGCCGGGCTACTTCCACTTTCTCCTGATTCCGGATATCATTCCGGGTAAGGCTTTCCGTCTATTTATTGCTCATACGTAGTACTACTGACTCACATGAATACGAACCATAGCCCTTACTAGGTTAATGAGACATCATTCCGTTACTACGAAACCTCGTAGACCCACTACGCTTCAATAAAATCCTGTCACCAACTACACAATTTTTTTTATGTCATACTGATTTTTTTAGAGAAATAAAAGCACAGTTCCCTTAATACAACTGTAGCTCCGGTAAAACGGTATGATAATTGTGGCAATTTATGGAACGCAATTCACTAAGTGGAATATTTTACTTATCCTCCAGGCGTTCCGCAAGGCACGACTACCTACCAGCTTATACATTGAGATGTATTGCTGGCATTCATTACTGTACACGCGTTCTTATTAATGTATATAGGTAGGGAATCGATGCGTTCACTGAGCGTTATTATTGTGCATGTCGACTGTTTTGACGCGATGCGTGTAGACAGCGTTATCTGTCAAGGTGCCCGATTTTCGAATAGATAAATTCGACACGCTAACTTATCGTCCATTCCCCGTGTGAAATACGAGCTCTTTTCTAGTTTGTATGAAAATGTATGCGAGCATGTAGCATGCAGGGTGCATCGAGTTATAGCACACGGAAACAGTGGCGTCGCCGCCAACCATGCACGGCAACTCCGACGCCATATTTCAATCGCGAAATTGACACATGGCTCTGTCGTAACGCAAACTTTCGTGCGAAAACTTCAACCTGGCATATTTACTTAAGGTATTCTTCTCGAAACATACCGATAGCTCCTTGACGAGTGAAAACTTTTATTCATATAGATAGGTCATGCTCTAACCGGTGGAAGTTTTCACATAAATTGGCGGTCATTCGACGCGAATATGCTGACTGAGGGGGTAACAAATATGCCAACTTGGGTTGTTATAACAGCGATATGTAAGTTCTGTGATACTTCGCCATTAAGTTTATGGAAACGACGGTCGAGATTACATCACACTTTCTGAAAGCTTTATGTAATTCTTCTTTCTTCGTTATCTACCACGGTAGGTACTGGAATAAAATTTTCCACTTATCCGAGTATTCACATCCGTCTATTAATCAAGAAGACAGATCTTATGGCAGTTGTAGAAATTCATCTTTTGGTTCGAAAAGCGAGTGAAAAATTCGAACGCAATCTGTCAAACTGCTCCCTAATTCTAATTTAATTAGCGGGGAAGTTTTCACGCGTGGGAGGAGACCGAACGACAATGACGCGTTAAAATGATTAATTTTTGTAGAAGCGCCTCCGATGCTAGTATACGTTCCCGAGTGCGCCTTCCGAACGAACGATTAATCTTTCTCTTTGCACCATTGTACTACGATCCCGGTATTTTTTCTGTCTTACAATACCATTAAGAAACTGCCACGGCTAGTTGGTACTTCACAGCTCTTCCCACCGTCTCATCGTTAGGCCCATTGAAGGATTGAAAAGGTGTTTGCGTTCGTCTGCGGCAAAATAGGTTTCCCCTTCGGTTTTTAAAACGTTGTCTCGGAATCACTTAGGCTTCGATAGTTATAATACGCCGAGAATGAAATGTTTTAAACCTCCATCGTCATTCGCTAACAATAGATCTGAGGAAGATTTATACAGTCATTCCTTGTTCGTTCAATTGAAAGATTCTATTTAAAAGATTTTTCTTTGGCGTGTGCAAGTTCTTGCGAGGTTTCTTTTAAGGAAATGCGTTATATTGCAGTTATGAATAAATTGGTACATTATTCGTTATTTATATCATGAAATCGCACTGCAAGGCATCTTAGGTGGGGTCAAGAGCATGATGTGCAGATGTCGAATTTAGATTTGGGAACTCGCCAACTGTTCCGGAATTGCTCGGTCGTCTTGCATAAATTACATTCGCTTTTTATTTTTAATAAAATGCAATTATACATCACCGACTTTAAATTGCAGAGTTCTACTAAACCTGTAATTATAAAAATTCTCTCGCCTTGTTAGATGTGGCGTTTATTTTTATTCCGTTTGTCATGTCACTAAATTTGGCTTATGTTAATATTCTTTCAAATCAAAGGTATTTTTGCTGTATTCGTATGTGTCAATGAATAATAATTAAGCATTGTTGAGGTAGACACACTGTCACCAATTGTATACCTTACTGTAGGTAAATTATTACATTTCTTCAACTGAAATGTCGGGAATTTTATTTACTTAGGCATACCCTGATAATATTTTAGGGCAGAATAATATTGGGGCTCGTGGCTAAATAATAACAGCCGCACGGATCGATCGAAGGTTAGGCTACACTTGCTGCGGTCGGTTCGTGGATGGGTGACCATCCATTACTTATCGAGACCCCTCCGTGAATCGGAAAGCACGTTAAGCCGTTGGTCCTGACTGTCATTCGTAGATCTTTGACAACCGTTACGGGTAGTCAGAAGCCCAAAAAAAGTCTGACAACCAATCTTACGAAGGGGTATCGTGTTACCCAGTAACTGGATTGTGGAGGTCAGATAAGCGGTTGCTCCATGTAAAATACTGGTATCCAGCTGCATCCAATTAGACTGGAAGCCGACCCCAGTATAGTTGGGTAAAGGCTAGGCAGATTAATAGCAGGAGAATATTTCAGTTACTGACTCATTTTATAACAATATTAGGTTGTTACAAAAGTAATAATAAGTAGTTTTATTTTATAAAGTGCATTGCTTGATTCGCTCGTTGAAATGCATCGGTCATTCCGTGATTATGTCGAGTGAAGTCATTGGACCTAATTATAATTCGATATCGGTGCGGCACGGCCGAGGTCACTCAAGTGATAAGCGTTACTTCTACCCCTGGCACTAACGCTTAAGTGCTGTTGGAATAAAAAAATATAATATAGAATGAAAAACTATTTTGGACGTTGGTATTAATAGAAGTCGGTTTCGATTTTAAGTTTGTTGACTGGAGGAAAATGTGATTCGACAGCAGAAGACTAAGGCCCATTTTCACCGCCAATCACTAAACACGTTTAGCGCTAAATGAGTTTAAAACATAATTCTGTTTCTGTGAAATGTTTGAAGATGACAGAAACAGAATGATGTTTAAAACTCGTTTAACGCTAAACGTCTTTAGTAATTGCCGGTGCAATTGGGTCTTAGTAAAAACTAACATTATAGATATAAGTCTTATTACTATAATCTAACTATAACTTCTTTGTTTATTTCTTTGCCAAGCTTACAAGGAAAGGCAAAAGTGAACAAAAGAAAGAAAGAAAAAAATAAGAAGTAGTAGTAGAATAAGTTCAAAGATGAATCTGACTAACAAAGGAAACTAACTCGAAATCCACACATAATTACGTGACAAAAAAAGTTAATTACGACAATACAGGCATATATAGAGATGCTTATATAAAAAAAGACATGACCCCTCTCTGATTTATGAGTAAATAGTTAAATAAAACATGATCTTGGAATCACAGGCCGTGATCTATGGGAGTAGGACGACAGGCTATCAGAGTACGTGTTTAATAATTATTATTTAATTAATAATTAGCTCCGATCACATGTTTTCCAATAACTAATATAAGTCCGGAATGGCTTAGATTTGTAGATAATAGCAATAATTGAGACATACATGTGCCTTTTAATAGGTGATGATTAAAATCATCATGTTAGGTGGTTTTTTATTTATATTATTGAAACGTCAAATTGGATTAACAAAAGTTCGAGTTGACGTCAAACCGAAGAAATGCCTGTTTATTTTTTGAGATTTTTTGTTTTGTTTTTCCTGTTATCAATTAAACAATACATTCGTGAATACCGACTGAATTTGTATTTTAGTTTCGCCCACTTGTCGCCCACTTACTCGTTTAAGTATCGTACGTAGATTCCTACATACATAGTTATTTTATACTGTGTCCTTGTGTTCTTTTGTTGGCAACATTTCTGTTGCATACGTCTATTCTGCGTACATCTTACACCTCAGCTCGGTCCGGACATTAATCGGACCATTAAAGTGATTTATACGGAACCGAGATATAAATCCAAGAATCCGTGGGCTCGAGCACGCCTGTCGAATTTTTCTTATTCTTAGCGTAATGAATGAATATTTTTACTTATTTGGGAAATCTTATTTGTTTTATTAGTTTAATAATGGAAACATAATATACATAACCACCTACTTTTTTTTAAAACGGTTAAAAATTCAGAGAAAACTCTTATGAATTTTCTTAGCTTTTCCTATTTGATTCTCGACTTTTCGATCTTTCCAAAAGAAACGTTTTAAAAATGCGTTTGATTTGCTTTCAGGAATAGGTGTCCTTTATATTTATTGTATAACCATTACGAGATGAGTCGTTATTTATGCTTACGTAGTATTACAAATAAATCGATGAACATGCACAGCATTGAATACCTTAAGGATATTTTTACAACCCACTGTTTAGTATTCTTCACTTGTACTGAAGGTAGAATTATTTACCTGTTATAAATATAATCAAAGCAGATACAAGAAAAATTAATTTCATGTACTCAAAATTCATAACAAATTACCAAAAGTTACAGAAATTAATTTTGTAAAGGTCTGTCCCCGGCTGATGAAGTAAGCATAACCTTTGTTTTGTCGATTCGTGACCAGCATGACATAACATCACACCAATATTCCCCGAAAGGATAGGCAGAGACGCACTTGTAGTAGGTACCTGCCCACACCCACATTTCGCCAGTTATGTTTAATTAACATGTAACAGGGGGCGAGCCAATTGGCATCTACCGGACACAAATCCAGACTCCGGGGTGCTACTGAGAAATTCCAAATGGAAAAACCCAATAACACTTTGCCCGACCCGGGAATCGAACCAAGGACCTCATGCTCGGCAGTATCGTTTGCGACCACAAGACCATTGAAGCAGTCAAGTGAAGAAAATCAGTACAAGCTTTAAATCAAGGTCTGTTTGCGTAGCACTCAAACCAACTGAAAACTGTGAAAACGTTATTCAATTAAGTAAGATAATATTCAGATGAGAGTGAAGATTTTTTTTCCACGAAAACTTAATAAGGACTTCATTTTGTTGTCAAACCAGGAGCAAAGTTTTCGTTCATTAGAGTTCCTATTATTCGGTTTTAACTTGATCCAATGAAGCTAAAATAGAACAATCGGGCAGTTCGACTGGAGGAATGTTGTACAGTAAGCCTCATAAAGCGACAAGAATTAATTTGATTGCCTACAATTTTTGTACCACAATATATTTGTATATTTGTATCATTGTGTATCTACAATTAAGTATCCAATGTCAATATGTGTTGTGGCTATACAGTGATGAAATATTATGGAAAAAAATTGTAGATAAGTAATTAAATTAATTCTGTCAATGTGTAGGTAGGTACTGGCACCAAATGTGATAAGTAACCAGGGTCGTCGGATATAGTTGAAGTTTATTAAGAAACTGATGGATATTTTCGAATAAAATTTAACTTAATTAATAAAAAACGAACAGTTCATTTATAAAATTAAATTTCATTTGAAAACATCCATCGGTTTCTTACTAAACTTCAACTATATCGATGACCCTGGTTACTTTTGGTGACCGTACATAATTTTGAGGCTGACTGTACATATTTCGGTAACTCAAATTTCTCAGGTGAGAACGACAAATGATTCGCAATGACGTATTCAAATCAGGCTGACAGCGGGATCCGACCTCAGTACAATCGAATTACGAAAATTCCATTGTTTTATTAAGTTAAACTTTGCTTCGGCAGCTCTAAGTGAATTTATTCCTACTTAGTTATCGGCTCGGGAAAAGTCATCTTGCTAACGTTTCGGTAAGTTGAATAATTAAATTTGTCAGTGGCGGTTGACACGTCACCGGGTTTCTTCCAAATTTCTTGGGGCCGTCACGTTTGCGGCTCCCCCTGGAGCCGACGCCCCTATTGTGTTATCCCGATTCTCTAATTTGAATTATTTATTATTTGATTTCACACTTCGGGAATATTTAGAACGCTTTATATTTTGTTCTTTTACCTTTTCATCAATACTTTTGATTTCTTTGTATCGCATATCGATTTGGACTGTTGTAATTAGGTGGTGGTTTTGTTTAACTGTTCTATGTTTAGATGGAACAAAACTGTGCTGATTAGAAAGAAAGAAAATACATTTATTTTGCACAGTACTTTAAAATTATACTTATTACAATGAGCAATGCATACAATTTCATCACTAAACTCTTCGAAATGTCGATGGAACGTGTGCTCCTAGAATACTCTTCTCTGATGAACCCAAGAGAGGGGGCCAAGAGATTTTAATTAAGTGGATGGGCAACGGGCAACCTTTTAAGATTATTTAAACGGTAAATGTAGCTACAATCTACTTTAAAAATCGTAAAAATTGTATTGATATACAAAATTTGTCCTTATGTGAGTAATAAGCGCCAATTTATAATAACAATAATAATAATAAAACATTTATTATAGATAAAATGGCCAATAGACACATACCTTACAAACTAACATATATAAAGTATAAAACAAAACTTGTGTTAAAAATAGCTTAAAACTATTACTATTACTATTTACATCCTACTCACCTAGATATATTAAAAGCTACATTCTTTCTTAATAAGCTCATATAAAATTTGAAGTGTGCTACCCACGTGCAATGTGAGCAATACTCACCTACTTATCAGCGAAGTACTTAAACACAAAAGTTAGTAAAACTACGTAGAATATGTATCGTACGTTCGGTAGCTTCCATAATTTCATTCATCTAATAACAGTACTAAATTTTTGTATGCGCATACATTCGGTTGTGACGCATTGTCTGAGGACCGAGCGAAGGACATAGGGGAGTAACTATTTTACACTTACATAACTTTCATTGAATATACCTTTCCGAAAATGTAATGTAGGTAAGAAGCAACCTTTAAAATATTTTGTCTAAACTTCTTAAAAATGAAAAAGCAAAGTTTTCTAACACGTAGGTATCTAATTAAGATAATACCTTATTAAGATGCGTATCAAAATCCCTACCCAACACGGTGTCGCAGAAATTGACAGATATTTTACAAATTAAATCAAAATTCCTCCAAATATTCTTCGACGTACTATCAGCATTGAGTATTTACCACTCAAATGATAATATTTCCGTATAAAATATCGAAAACAGAGTAGAGTTTTGTGATACTTAGGAACATTAAAATACATTTTGAAGGTCCATTGTGTGTGCACCGCGTATGTCAACCTAAGATAACAATCTCGCTGAATTATTCAACAATCGGTTATACCGTTGCTTCACTTTTCCACGTTTTTTTGGTGTACGTCCACACGACGACATATCAAGCTATACATTTCCAATTTTAGCTCGCATTGTATAGGCTTTTCGTACAATGAGAAGTCAGCTTCTACTGGAAATGTATAGCTTGATTATGTCATATTATTATGTCGTCGTGCGTACCAACATTTAGCTTTCCTATGAAAGCGAAAAAATAAATATGCAACTTAATTTGGTTTACTTTTTACTGATAGAAATTTTAAGTACCAAATAAGTTATAATCTTCAAACAATCACCGGCGAACCATACAAAAACTTATCAGACCAAATCGAATTTATTTTACAACGTTCGGAAACTCCCGTTGACAACACCAAAACGGGACCGAAGTTAACTAAGACATCGTAACTAATCAGCAGGCTCGTCAATTTACAGCGATTGCTCTCAAAAAACAAGCGAAGGCTATAAAGAGCGGAAATCATAAGCCATCGCTCGAAGATTGCGTAACGCTATATAATAGCGGTGGAAATTCGACAAAATTTAAGTCGCTGGAGCATTAAAGGGGACTGTAGACAGCGTAGACGGTTAATTCACCCCATAAGGGTCGCAGTGGCGCCAAAGATCCTGCCGTAGACAAAATTCTAAGTACGATGTCTTGCCCCGGTTTGTACGACGCTTGTCGCGATGTTCATTTCACAAAGTGCTGGAATTGGCACAGTGCGATATATTCCTAATTTGAATCGTAACCACCCAGTATAATTAAAATTATACGTAGGCAGCTTGTATAATTACAATTTTATTTAAGTATACCGGTTTTTAATGCAGATACTTAGCTCTTATTAACGAGTGAGGTAAACAAGAAAGTAAGGGCAAGGTAATAAAAGTGAGAATGTGGGGTGTGTGTATTATCGTTTAAATACCGGCATTTTACTGTGGTTGCGTGTAATTAATGTGATGATGATGATGTGCATGAATGTGACCTATATTATTATTATTAACCCGTTACGTATAGCAATTATTCACTATTTCTGAATCACTTGAGGATGGGTAATAAGTGTAATAACTCGAAATAATTATAACGTGTGCCGTTCATTTGTATATCGTAATTTGATGGCGTAATTTTCTTTTCTTTTCCTCATCGTCTATATTTGCGGCGACGAGAGACATTTTTCATAAATTTTAAAAATGTACCGACATTGCCTTCGCAGATTTATAGCAGTGTATGACAAGATACGACGCTTCATGTCAGGTTATATTCCTCGCATTCTCTGTACAAAGTACTGCGTTCGGTACCCGTTCAATCTTCACTGAAGCGTGGAGAAATACGGCCGTATAAACCATAATATATACCCAACAAAAAAAACAGGTAAATTACATGAAAACCTACGCACGTGATATCACAGTAGCAGAAAATTCGATTAACTTAGTTGCCTGTCAGCAAACTATATATCTTTATTGCCCATAAATTATATTCGTGAAATTATTATATCGGATACATTAATATTGAGGCCTCTATAAAATAAATATAGTATAGCTGTTTTGCCTATATCTATAAATAGGTTTTCCATATAAGTAAGATGAAATTCGCGATAAATTTGTACACATTAAATAATTATTCATGTTTGATATAAAATATTACAGCATTACAGAAAGGCTTACAATTTTGCAGAAATTAGGGATTTAATATAGATCATAGTTTGTACCTATATCTGTGGTTTAGATTTATGTTGTAACTTTAAATTGTCATTTTATCAAAAGATTTCGCACCAAACTGTAAATCGGTGAAACCATAACTTATCACGAATTTTCACATTCCACTCGCTTTTGTAACTCGAAACTTCGCGTTGCGAGCGGGTCGAGATTTTATACATCGGTGACAGGGGCGCTCGAAGATCAACGCGAGGTTGTCACTTTTATAGCTTACGTAATTCATGGTAAGGGCTCCTGGCGACAAATCCATCAAAGCGTCGACAGGCCATTTGTTGCGTGTGTTTTCACGCTTGATAAATCGCGGGAGTTGTCCACATTTACTGGATTTATGTACACGTCCAATTGTTGTACATCGCATAAACTTAATTGGGCGTACTTAATAGGAACACGTGTGTAAATCATTAAATAATTTATAATGAATATGCAGCTCCATGTCTCCACTTCTAACATGATTTAATTTTTTTTAACAAAACATTGTGGGCACCAAGAATTTAATACGACGTAGTTTGAAAGTCGGATCGGCATCCATCAAAGTTTTCCATAATAAAACGGGACATTTCTTGGTAGTAGTATGTTTATATTGCAGGGGTACCAAACATGCTACCTACGTTGCGCAAATAGAAGAAACGGTTTCTTCCATCGACGCTTACATAAAATTTTAGTGATTTACATAGATTTACCCAAAATGTATGCATTCGAGTTGAAACGTTAAAATGACAGACATTCTTGTTAAACTACCCGTAAAAATCCGTTGCAAATTTTATACTTATAACATTACATTGTACTTTTTTGTTTGAAGAATGTACATATTTATGTGGAGTAAATTGTAGTTACCATAAGTGGCAGTTCTCATAGGGCACGCAGATATTATTTATGGACTGTTTTATGGCTAAACTTCATTCGTTGCTGCGGTTGCTTTTGTTCCTACGACGGGAAAAAGTTGCGGGATTTTATTACCGGTGTGAGATAGGATCATAGGACGCGTTATTGCACTAACTTTCAATGGTAGCGGGAATTAAAATAGTTTTTTTTTGTGGTCAACTGTGACCACGCCCGGATATCGTGGGACATTCGAGTTTATTACTTTCATTTTATTGTCACTTCACCTCAAACCCTTGGTAAATCTTTAAGGATGTGTATACATAAAGGATTTTTCAGTGCTCTCATAGAATTAAATAATTAAGATTAAACAGCTAATATTACCAAAAGTCGTAACGGGTAGTTAAAAACCCAAAGTCTGACAATCGGTCTTACCAAGAGGTTTCGTATTACACAGTAACTGGGTTATGGAGGTCAGATAGGCAGTCACTCCGTGTAAAATACTGGTATTCAGATGCATCCATTTAGACTAGAAGCCGAACCCAACATAGTTGGGAAAAGGCTACGCAGATTAATTGAAACAGCAAAATATTCCTGGTGATGTTTTAAAATCTTAGGAAAATATTTCTGTAAATTGTTCGGGAAGTTCAATGAAATCGTGTGAAATTTTATGCAAAATAATAATTTGCGGAAAATCAATTATTTCCGAATTTTCTCTGATTCGAACAAGTTTAATTCCAAATTTAATCAATTAAAAACCGTGAGAAATGCTTCGTACAGATTCCTCGTTCGTTCGGATACCGTGCTACCACTGATAATACCCTCTACAGTGTAGAGTTGTTTTATTCCATAACATACGCAATCGTCGTACTATGTGCATACTCGTAGTACTAATAAACAAGTGTTCAACGCCCTGAAAAATATTGTCCCCTACTTATAGTCAACATTAACCCCTTTGCAGCACCTGCGTTAGCAAGATATAGTGCGTCAAATCACCAGCTTCAAAAGTCTTCGGCCTAACTAACGATCCCTTTCTTCTTTGCAGAATTCAATAAGACACAACCTGTCACTACACAACCGGTTCATGCGGGTACAAAATGAGGGCACGGGCAAGTCATCGTGGTGGATGATCAACCCTGACGCGAAGCCGGGCAAGTCGGTCAGACGGCGGGCAGCTTCTATGGAGACGTCAAAGTTCGAAAAGCGGAGAGGCAGGGTAAAGAAGAAGGTATGATTACCTTCGTTTAAAGGTTGGGATTCCTACGATAGCGTTCGCCGTCGTAATGGCAGCCAGTATGAAAATAATAGCACCAGTGTTTGCCTTTACGGTGTTAAAAACGCTCTCTCTAAAGACGGCACCACTGTCATAGGAAACCCAAGCTTTAAAGTAGTGACATGCCAAAGTACATTAATTCATTTTAGATTTTTTATAAATCTTTTTAGTAGGTGCTTGAAGTAGATGAGTAGAATCCTATCTATCCTATCTTCGTTAAAAGCACAAATTATCATAGTGCCACTTTTTTCAATTATAGGCTGAAATATTAAGAAACGGTGCCACAGCAGACGCAACCCCAAGTCCCAGTAGCTCAGTGTCAGAAAGTCTCGATATGTTCCCAGATTCACCGATGCACAGGTAACTATATAACCTTTTATCTAACATTTTTATCTTAGCGAAATGTTCGCAGCTTACAATAGAACTTTAGACGATTATTTAGAAATGTAGTACCATCTTTTCAGTGATACAGGTAGAATAAGTAGAGGAAAGTCCAAAAGAGTAGTGGCACCAAGCCAATAATGGTAACGCTCTCGGACGCTATTTCACGATACTAATTTGACTTTAAAGGCACTATAATTTACCCATACGGGTAATGCAGAAGCGAGTTCTGCCAGAACCACAAATATCTGACAGTACATTATTACTAAATAACGTTACCTCCTTGGGAATATTGAAATTTTATGACTACTAGAAACAAAGTAAGCCACGCATGATACGCTTACTCTATAATAAAACCATCGACATAAAGCTGCGTTGACCAGACTAATAAAATTGAGTTATTGCAACTCTGCTACTTTATGATAAAAGGTTTTAAATCATTCAGAACCATTAGATGATGAGTTATGTGGATGCTGAATCTCGTCATTTCGCCGATATTTAACATTTTTATAGGCGATTTATTTTATCTGGATTACGAGCGTCATCGACATATATTTTCAATGGCTCGGTGACTGCCGAAGGGCCGGCCCGTATCTTATCCAACATTTTGTCACTATTTGTAGTAATAAAGATATTTCTGAGATGACCGCTGAACCCGTTATAGTGATCGCTTCATTTAGCATACAAATTTATATGTTAGTGAGGACATAGGCATTAGATTTGCATGCTCCCATTACACTTGTTTGATATTGTATAGAGTCCGAACTAGCTTTAAGATTTCTTTCTGCTAACCGTTATGATTTTTTGCGTCTCAAATGTCGATGAGGGAATTATGTGACTGGATACTTGTTTATAAATTTTACGATCAGACTCTTCTTAGAATTAACCTAGATCACATAAATCACATTGCCAGTCGAGATAGGTTTCGTTATTTTGATTGCTTCTTCGCTTGCGCGTAGCAGTTTCCAGTTGTCGCCGGACTTCCGTCCGAGGGTGTCGTCCAACGCGTCTTCGTGCGGCCGCCTGTCTCCGATCCCATCAATGATCACGACAGAACCTGACTGGGGCCCAGAGTACACTGACTACACGTCCGTAGCAGATTACACTCAATCGGACTTCGGACAAGACGAACTCGCTGGCTCTCTCGCCGAATCCATGAAACTGGCCGGAACCGATCCATTCCTCAACACGTAAGCATTTTGTAGTAAGCTTAGCGTCTATGTTGGAATTTTGGTTAGAATCCAAAAGTCCGACCTCGACCACTTAAACAGTTATTGTCGTAAACGCCTTGCCCTAGAGTACGCTTTGCTTTATTTAGAACTCCTTAGATTCAGTTAATTTTACGACAAAGCAGTTTAGATACTTGTACCTATATTTTCAGAAGCCTTTGTTGGAATAAAATATTTCATGAATTTCTTTGATGAACAACTTTATGTCAGATCTGAGGCTTAACGTCAAGCTTTCAGACCATTGTTCTACTTGATGGTTTCCACCAGGTACGTTCCAACGACATCATCGTCTTCGTCGGGCGGCAGCTACCGGTACAGTCCGTATGCGGGGTGTCCCCGTCACCCGCACGGCGGCTGCACGTGCTCCTCCCTGTACTCTCATCCTGCGCACCCGGCCCATCCAACGCATCCGCACCAGCACGCACTCGACCACTTCGTCAGACCACCTCCACCTGCAGATCCTGCTGATATTATGCAAACAGGTACGTTTTACTGCTCTCTCATTTGTCTTGCCTTAGCCAAGATACCCACTGCTTCATCTTTTGCCTTATCGCTGGTTATAGAAGAAATATCCATATTTTCTCGTTAATGAAGGCTCTTTCATAGGCGAGATATGGTCATTTCTAAAATATGGCTTAAAGGAAGAAAACTCGAACCAGGTATCCTCCTACCATTAATTCCGTGTAATATAATTTTAAAAATCTAGTTGTGGAATTAGAATAACTACAAGTTTTTGAAAAAACTTTATGTCTCTTAATACTACAGCTCTGTAAAGCTTCCCTCTATAATTAAATCTTGAAGACTATTCGTAATTCTTCTCACTGATGTTTTATCATTCTACGACCATCAACTCTCTGACCCAAGCCGTTTCTTGGTTGTACAGAAAACAATCAGACGCAAATGGTGACGACATCAGACGCGGCCCTGATGAATGGCGGGATGATGGTGCAAACGGGCGCGATGGGCCCCACCACGGTTATGGGCCAGATTATGGGGGCCCTGAACACGGGGCTTGCGGAGGACCTTAACATTGAGACACTTGAACACGGCTTCGACTGTAATGTTGATGAGGTAAGCGAAGACCTCAACAGGATAGATATTTTTCTCTGAATACATTTCTCGTTAAGGACCACAATACTGTAATACTTGAACAAGGCTACGACTTCAAGTGAGAGGAGGTGTTACGAACGAACTATTTAATATTGAATGAAGTATAGGTACTTTAGTGTATTGGAGATACATGAGAGAACCAAAGTTTTCGATATAGCTCACAGAATAAGCAAGCTGAAGTGGTAATGGGCCAGCCATATTAGCCATAGAACCAATGCCCGTTGGGGTAGACGTTTTCTTGAGTGGAGACCGCGAATCGACCAACGTAAGGTAGGTTGCCCTCAGTCTAGGTGGGGCGACGATCTTGGCAGGGTGGCTGGTAGCAGCTGGATGAGAGTTGCCGAGAATCGAGCTCAATGACGTGCAATTGGAGAGGCCTATGTGCAGCAGTGGACTGCTGTAGGCCGATGATGATGATGGTGATGATGATTTTAATCAATGTTGATCTAACCTTTGAATATCTAATTCCCTGAAACACGGAGTTGAAACAGCATCCCGAACGGTCAATGATGACACATTAAGCTTCACATAATACAGACTTATTTAACTTCAAATATTTCTTCCACCAGGTGATAAAGCACGAGTTAAGTATGGAAGGTACGCTTGACTTCAACTTCCCGCAGCAGCACAGCGCAATGGCAGCGGAGGCTGAGAGCCAGTTCGCTGCGCCCGCGCCGCCCGTCCCGACCACGCTCTCCGGCGGGAACGGGCCCCGAACGCCCTACTCCGTTGCCCCTTCCTGGGTCCACTGAAACACCCGAATCTGCGGACCCTTGGACCAGTTACCTACTTACAAGTTCACATTGTCCACTATAAATACGATGTGACACAACTTTTCCTCTTTTGTTACTTTCGCATTGTAGTCGAGATTTTTTTGTTCTTTTATCATGTTAACTAATGTTAGAGTTTTATTTAGTGTTAAGTGGACGGTTACCGATCGTTGTTGCAGTCAATTGTGTTAGTGTAGGCTTTAGTGCTAAGCTAGGTGGAAGCTTGTGATATAGATAGGGTATCGTAATCCGGATTGTGGATCCTGGAGGGGGCGCGCGTTGTGGACCGCTCTTGAATAGATGTGAAAGGTAATCTATTTATACATACCTACGTTATATATAAACTAGATAAGTGCTTCAATATCTGTGATTCAATAAGTTTCTTTGAGATATCTATTTCAGGGTTTTATGCAGTTAGCAATAAAATGTACCGTTATGATGATAGCAACATTAAATTGTACAGGAAAATGCGGATAGCGTGTGTGTAATAGTCAGAAATAAACGAATAAGATTTTTCTTCCAACTAAAACATGCCGGCTTCAAAACTTTAAAACAGTATAGTATAAGGACTAGATAGAAAAAAATAAAATTAGAAAACGTTTAACAGTACGACGGCAATCAATCTAGAATATCAACTATAATAATCTTCTGAAAGTTGTGCGGTGAGTGGCTGTTACTGCCTGCCTCGGCCAGCGAAACTTACGTATACTCGTACTATAGGTATATCACGTAACTATACAACTGAATAAGCTAATTCTCTATTGCTTTTTGTTATTTTATAGTTGTCTATTGGATTTAGACACATTTACGGATTTTTTTTAATGATTTACTTAGGTATTTCATTCTCATTGACACGCGGACTCTGAAATTTCAAACTACTTAGTTTGAAATTTCAGAGTCCGCTCGATAGTAGCAAGAACAAATGCACGAAATATTGTAGTGAATATTTTTCTTTTATTCGACATTGTTCGTATATTTTTTATAACAAGTCGCGGGCCTCCCTTATGCCAGAGACATAAAGAGAGAGTACCACTAGCATGCCAACTTTTTCTCTACTCATAAGACAAATACAATGAAGAAAAAACAGAGCGTAAATGAATTTTCCCTTTTTACGACTGTACCTAAAAACAGAACCACAAAATATGTAGTTTTCTACGCGCGACCCCCAAAATCTGCAGTAAAGAACGAATTTCTTGTCACATTCATATTTACGACATTAGGTATTACAAAAGATAAGTACGTCACTCATGTTTACGTTTCTTTGTACGTGGATTATGAGACGTGATGCCTTCTTTATTTATGTAAAAACCAAAAGAAAAAGTCTTAGGTGTACGGCCATATCATTTGTTTGCAAATTATATTGGCCTATGAATAATTTGTTGCCACTGTAAACGGCAAAACGTGTCGAGGTTTATTTTTTCAAAGATTTGACAGGCTGGCTACTATGTTATTATTATCTTATTAATATGTTTTATAGCGACGCTAATGTCGCCTGGCCACATAAACACAAAAACTAGGTCTAATGAGCTCGATAAAAGTGATTTAGAGAACTTTGAGGTACATTTGACTCTCAAAATTAATAATAATCTAGTCTTATGTGCTATTTAAAGTGTTATTCTACTCCATAATAATTTAAACAGCAATCAAAACAAAACACCGAACTAGCGGCGTTTATTTAATATGAATAATAATTATAATTAGAGTCCTATTGAGTGTGGTTTGCCAGCGTTCAAGATTCAATTTCACCATTGAGCGATCCTATTTGTGCGCTAATGAGGGAGACCGGCGAGCTACCGGCACTCGTAATTAATCATATCATTTTAGCGTAAACGGTGCCCGTCGCGCCGCGTCGAGCGATCGCCTCCGAATAATGGAATATCACAAAAAAATCTCCAGAACACGACGCTGGATTAAACCCGCTTCGGTAATGACTTGTTTTTTAGGGTTACAAAAGAATGAATACGTCCTCCGCAGACGGTGAGCTTGCGGTAGAAAATATCTTGTTAATTTTTTAATACTTTGACACGACGGAAAGTTAATGGGGGGTAAACTCCGGATCCAGAAACTCGATTTTAAAAAGTACCGAAACGTGATTTAACTTTTCATTTGGCACGCAATTACGTAATGGGAGTAATATTTCACAGACTGCTCTATAAATCGGCGCTTGAGATATTTTTATTATTTTATAATACAATTTTAAGAACAAATGCACACTTCGTTAATTTTGTATTCCGTTCTCCTGACGGGTGGAGTCCGTGTGCCAAGACATCGGTCAACACTCGACGATTTTATTAACGAGCTGATTTTCATAAAGTGTCCCGGAGTCGGGAGGAGACATCGTTTAAATTTCTGAACTTTCCGGTATTTCATTGGGCTAGCTGCGTAATTAGGTACGGGGCCCACCTTTACACACGATTTCCCGGCACTTGTTAAAAGTTTTCAATTGCGTTAGGAGGGGTCCTTACACGGAATTTATTCATTATATTCTCCCCCCGCCTTTCTACTTAATAAAAATCTCTTTTGCTCTTTTTATACCCACCTCGGTGTTGCCTTATAGGTAAGTACTTTAAATATTTGCCGCATGGCCTCTCTGATGAGTGATGAATTATACATTTATTTCAGAATTTTTATTACAATATTAAGATTTTCATTTCCATAACTGACTTGACAGTTGTGACAATGGTTCATTATTACAACGGGTAACTATTAACAGCAGACGCAGTGCTCTCGTTTGTGATGATCTTTATTCCTGCTGCACAATCCTTACGTAGATTTTTTATAGCAACGAAGTTACATATAAATTGACACCTACTGGTATAAATAAGTATTAAAATGCAACTTTTTTAATATGCTGTGTCGCCGTGGAATTTAAAAATATCATGCAGGTTGGCAATCAAGTTCATTTAAATGGAATGGTAATTTCGTAGTTTCGATATGAAAGTACCAAAGCCACAAAAGTTCAACATTATTTTACACAGGCACACTAAAAGTTACGATCCATCAAACTTTTAGTATAGTTAAAAAGCTATAATTTGAAAATACGATTTAAAATACGCTAGGCTCGCTACATCGAATCTCAATTTACGTGAAAGCAAAAAAAAATGCTATCAATTCAAAAAGTTGCGGCCAATTTTGGCGTTCAATATAAGTCTGGAGGATGAACGGCGCATATCCAATAAGTTGGTAGCTCTTTATTGTTTGACAGCTTGCTGGAGTTTGATCAGTTATTTAAATGAGTACCAACATAGTTAGGGATGTCAATTTTCTTGAGATTTACGTGACTTTTACCCACCCCCTACTTTGCAGCGTAAATATTCTGCGACGCTTGTTAAAGGCGCACCGCGATTTGACATTAACTTTCTTGAACATTGTTCTACAAGTCAATGATTAAGAAGTTTTTGAAGTAGAGCAATCAATGTGAGAAATTGGGACAAATCTAGAATAAAGATTATTTAGGCTATGAAGGAGCAACATAGTTCAAATTCATGTATAAATCTGGTATTAGGCCAACCCGAACTTAAGTTTTTCTCCTAAATTTCTGATACAAGCTTACAAGTTGTGCGATGAAATCGCAAAGTTCTGAATTTTAAACGCCAACAAGTCACTGAAAAATAAATGTACGTTGTAATAGAGTTAATCGAGATCATCTACACTTTTGTCTAATTAAAACTATCATGTTTACTTTTGCTAGGCTTAAAATAATCCCAAAAACTTAAGCATTCTCAAAAATATAAAAAAAATACTGTTCAAGGGTGTGTACAGTAATTGTGCCGAGCTCCTTTAGCATTCATCGTTGATGTCGACCGTCTAAATTGGATTACGTGTTAACTGTCTACAGAAGCACGCCCCTGGCTAACGATTTTATGATTTTATTGCGGAACCCCAAATGCGTTGAGATTATGACGATACAAATTAGGACAGGGAACATTTTGACGGTTTTATCCAGTAAAAGTTTTGGCCAGGCGGTTTGAGATTTAGTTTTGATTATTTTATCATGGTATCCCATTGGAGTAACAATGTAACCCAACGTCGGGGTTCATGGCATGTCTGTGATTTTAAATGGGAGAACATTTAAAGTTTCCTATAAAAGTGATTGTCAGGCCATTTTCCAAATGAATTCATTCGTTAGTCTTATTTAAGATGGAATTAAATATACTGACTAGGAATAAGATTACCACCACTTCATCTACCCAGCTAAAACACGAGAAAGTGGTGAAGAGCGGGCGTTGTAGGCGACTGTCTTATTTAATTTTGACGTGCAAAAAGTGCTGATTCTCAGCCTAATTTTAATAGATAACTTTTGGTTTATGTCAAATCATGTGTATGGGTTTTCAGAATCTCCGTAGAAAAGCGGTAATTAAGTGAAACAGATTACCATAGCAGAATGGGTAATTAAACAGTTGCTGATTTTCTTCCATGAAAGTTTAAAGCAAGCGAGGTTAACGTCATTATCGAATAAAAAATATTAATGAAATTCTCATAACTTCGAATCGTTAACACTAAACAAAAATATTACTAACATAGTTTTTGGCAAGACAGTTCACGAGCCTTCACACACTCTAGCAATGATTCTCTACCGTACCCTAATATGGCCCACTGAGCTAATCCCAATAACTTCAGTTATCAAGATTACATGTTCAGGCTTTTCAGAAGTTTCATAGCACGTGGTGCGAGGGGCGTTGGGCGTCTCCGCCCCGCCTTCATGCAACAAGTGACTCAGCCCCCGCACCCCGCACCCTTCCTCAGAAGCCAACGGGGCCGTCGCAAAGACAATCCCATTTTTTTATTCCCATCCCATTGAGTACAATACTTTCGCAGTAAAAGTAATTGCCAACAATCCGGCCGTACTTTCGCCATGAAAATTGACTTTTCATTTCGGTTTTCCATTTTCGAATATCTTATCGTCGTTGGCATTACTTGTCTCTCGTATTTTTATTGTGGCGATAAAGTTGTGCAGTTCATTGTTTAAGAGCTCCTAGGGCAACGTATCACTGCATTCAAGGAGTTAGAATAGTCTCATTGTACATCTGAATGTGCCAATTAGGGGTTGCTAGATTCAAGTTTGTATTTAGTTGCGATTCTTAAGTGGTCACAATTTTAGCTCATTATCTTACGGTATTATTTGTAAAGAATATAGAAAACTATGTTGTAAATTCTCTTTTTTATTGAAAAAGCTAGTTTACTACACAAAAAAATTGTGAGATTCCGCTCTTTCTAATTGAGAATCTTACTAAGATTTATGACAGAAGTTCATCGTTTAAATCACTCGAAGATTTATTTGTAACACTATGAATTTATCAACACCCACATTCTTATGACCCCAGTCTCTTCTTCATCTATGACATAACTACGGCGCTAAAGCAGCTATTTAAAAAATACTCAGCATCTAACAAATGGGTTCTAGGAATCGCACAGGAAGTGTGCCCTAAATAACACAAGAGTTAAGAGGTCGCCGGTCCCCTAGTATGAATAAATTTGCGCCAAACACCGCCCTGCCTCACCGGATTCTCTCGATAACCGACGACGCCTATGCTTTATAACCCGTGACATCCGAAACTCGATTTATTATCACACTGTCATGGTAGCTGAAAAAATCGGAAAAGTTTCACAGAGGATAGTGCGTTGAGCATACCGCTCGGTTCTCGTAGATCGCTGCCGTATGTGAATTAACTACATTATTGTACATAATTGTTCGGTAAAAAGTCTTTTAGAAAAATACGAAGGGTTTGGTATCGTAATTACGGAATATACAGGAATAGCTACTGCCCGCAACTTCGTCCGCGTGAAATTTCATGTTCCCCCGATCCACCCCGTCGCATCGCATCGCCTGCTCGCGCTATAACATAGTTTTCGCTTAGCGTTCTTTCTGCCTTTCTTTCTTTTTTTCTTTTGCTCGGCTCCTAAGGGTCCTAGCATGATGATATAGCTTAAAGCCTTCCTCAAGAAATGGGCTATCAAATGCAAAAGGATTTTTTCAAATCTATTATTAGTTCCAGCGATTAGCGCGTTCAAACAAAACAAACAAACAAACTCTTCAGCTTTATTATTCGTATATATCTAATAGATAACCATCTCAACCATCTACTACGAAAGTCGTAGCATTTCGTAGACCCTGCTACGTTACTTGGTAGGCGCATCATTAAATTTCGCAAATCGATCCCGTGTGCGGATTAGCCACGACCTACGGCGTAGCACTGTTGTTAGTAGTAGAAACTATTCTGCACTGCCTAACACTCGGAACAAATATGTACTAAAGGTCCGAAGTTCAGTAATCTTTATCTACATGTTTCATTCAATTATCATTCCTGATGACACTAATTAGCGATTTAGAAATGATTACATAATATTATGTCATGGGAGTTCCCTATAAAGTGCACGTGTACCGAGTTAGGCAGGCGATGACAATCAATTACTGTGACATGGCATTTTACATAATGCACTCATGCAATCTAAGTCATCTAGTTATATAACACGTAGTTACCATCTGGGTAGGTACAGTATAAATATAGTCCTACGTATTTTATACTTCAACCCTTCCAAAGAGTAATGGGCAATTTAGCTGAAAACATGCAATTGTCTTAATTTAGTCAATTAAAACCAACCGTCTTACAACCTATCAGAAAGATAGATAAGAGCACATCTAAAGTCAAAATCTTGAAAAGCAAAGGAGACAGACGTTATTTTTATACCTCCTAGAATAAGAATGCAGAAATTGTAATAGTTTCGTCTGTAAATATAACCTTGCAACTAAGAACACTTCATGCGATATGCTTTTCCAAAACAAAAAAAAAATCTTCTTATCCATTCACGCACGCAGGTCAACGCGTGACCACCCAACGCGTCCCGGTACATTTTCGGAAGACCGTAAATCGTATGCGTAAAGGCTCCCCACAAAGGCGCGACGCGACTCTAGTAGAACAATTTCTATGAAAATTTCGTGGAAATTGTTCTACGAGAGTCGCGTCGCGCCTGTCTGCTGGAGCATTAACTCTACCTCTACACTCCATTCACACGAACACACGCTTTGATTTACCTTAATTCAATTCCTTCGCTATTAAAAAAGAAACAAACGCCTGCGTATCTTCTTAATCTTTAACTACATAATCCTAACTAATATTATAAATGTGAAAGTAAGTTTGTTTGTTTGTTTGTTACCTTTTCACGCCTAAACCACTGAACCGATCATCCTGAAATTTTGCATATGCGTTGTCAGGGGTACAGAAACGGACATAGGGTACCTTTGTTCCCGAAAAAAATTACTGTTCCCGAGGAAAACAACAATAACGTTCTTATGATAATAGATGGTGCCACGTGTCTTTCGAATCATGATTGAATTATATTATTTTAGAAACTTTAGTAGTGTGTTAACGAGTTTTATTATTTTTTATTTAAGTACCTAATACATGTTGTGATTCTAGAGTGTTGATAGACCGGTCTTTCATCCTCCTAACTATAATTCCCCGAAAAAACCAAATTGATTGTCAAATTCTAAATTAACGCGAGCGAAGCCGCGGGCAAAAGCTAGTATATTATAAATTGAAGTCGCTTTTCTTGTCTGTCTGTGGGACCGCGTTGTTCTTCTAAACTGCGCAACGGATATTGCAATTTTCACCATCAAGAAGACAATTTATTCCGAAAGGTTTATTATTATAATATTAAACCTATACAGGGTGGTAGGGACATCTACTCGTACGATCTACGTGCAACCTGTTATCATGGATTCAGTACATGATTCTGAAACCCTGCGTTGAAATTTTGGATGGTTATTAAAAAAAAATCTGTTCCATACATTTTGACCACGTAGGACCACTTTTCGACGAAAAACAGTTGTTTTTTTTTTTTGATATCCGACGCAAAATTTCTAAGGGTGTCTAGAATCATGTGCTGAATTCATGGTTTCAGTTTGCTTGTCGATGTCCCTGGCACCCTGTATACTTATAATAAAGAAATCTCTATCTTTTATCAAGTCGTAAGGACCGTGCGAAGCAGGGGCGGGTCGCTAGTCATATTATACTTAGCTCGTGCTAGGACGCGTGAAAGTCAAACAAAGGCGCGACAGCCGAAATTTAATACTCCTTATGACAAGGTTACTATAGAGATCAATATTACGTGCGAATGAATCATTAGTCGGTGGATTCCGTAAAAACTCACCGTGAAAACTTAGAGAAGTGACCGTGAAGTGAGCTGTCACATTCCACCTGATGCTAGGAATTAACACTATTGACAGCTCACTTCAACCTGACTTCACATAAGTTTACACGGTGAGATTTTAACAGAACAGACCATCTGGTATTATAGTCTACTACTGGACACCTTAGTAGCGCTTACTACGTATTATAGTCTGCTGGACACCTTAGTAGCGCGTTCTGCGTATTATAGTTTACTGGACACCATAGTAGCGCGTACTCCGTATTAGTCTACTGGACACCTTAGTAGCGCGTTCTGCGTATTATAGTCTGCTGGACACCTTAGGCCTAAAACGCACTAGCGGCTGGCCGCAATGCGGCGTGCCGCTGCGGCAGGCCGCACATCGAATTTTATATGAAACCGCATGATAACGACGCACTGATTTGCGGCCAGCCGTCAACCGCTCCGGTTGCTCTGGGGCTGCGACGAGCCGCACCGGTTGAATGATGCGGCGCGCCGCATCCCCTCCACGCACTCGGCGCGGTTAGCCGCAAACACCGCGTCCTACCCGCCAGTCGTCGCTTGTTCCATACGGTAAACACTAGGCAGAGTGCGCGTCATGGATTTTGACACAGAAAAGTTCATTTTAGAAATAAAAGAGCGCCCCGCAATATGGGATAGCAAATGCACTGATTATGCAAACAGAAATAAAATGTTGGGAGGAAATTATTAATATATATGCAAAGGAAGATGATACATCGGAAGAAAAGAAAGAACTCGGTAAGTTACGTTATTTATTAATTTCCTGTGATATTACGGGTCAATGCACATTATATTTACTTATATAAATTTATCTTGCCATTCCAGTTTTCCTTCGTGTTCAAAATACTGAGCGAGAGTTACGAATCCTTTCAGCGATATTATTACCTATTCGATTATACAGGGTGTCCCGTAAATAATGGATCAAACGTAACGGGTAGTCATCTCACCTGATTTCTAACAACTAATTTGAAAAGTTTTTTATTATTTTCAATTTTGGTCTATTCACGGTGAAAAAAAATCTTTTCAATTTAAGTTTTTTTTTCTAAGGCAAATTAAAAGTTATTTATAAAAATGGTATCCTATTACATTATTAAGCTATTCAGATTTTTTTTACAAAAATTATACCTAAAATTGTTATCATTTGCAGCGATAGCATTAAAAATACGGAATTCTGGTAGAGAAAATGCAGAAATTCGAGAAAAATTATGTCTTCAATAAAAAAATTATATCATTGCGGTTTTTTTTAAACTATTCAAATTAGTTGTTGGCAATCAAGTGAGCTAGCTTCCTGTTACGTTTGATCCATTATTTACGGGACACCCTGTATGTTCTCTGAGTTTCTGGTACATCAGACGGCATGTAACATTTTAAAGTATCTTCATAGTTATAACCGTCTCTATCTCGAACGTAGTTATGCAAAGGGATGTATCCAAAATCTGTTCTTTTTTTTACGATATTTTTTACGATGATATAAGTAAATAACTGCCGCAACTTCTTCAACGTCCATCATGTGCAATGTTTCTAGAAGTACTGACGATTGCGGCAGACCGTACATGGTCAAAACCACACGGTTAGCCGCAATACGGCATGCCGTTACGGCAGGCCGTATATACTGCGGCCTGCCGCAGCGGCACGCCGCATCGCGGCCAGCCGCTAGTGCGTTTTAGGCCTCAGTAGCGCGTTCTGCGTATTATAGTCTACTGGACACTTCAGTAGCGCGTTCTCGGTATTATAGTTTACTGGACAACATAGTAGCGCGTACTCCGTATTATAGTCTACTGGACACCTTAGTAGCGCGTACTGCGTATTATAGTCTTCTGAACACCTTAGTAGCGCGTACTGCGTATTATTACAAATTAAGGCCATTAACTCGATGCTAGTTTCTTGCCTGTGGCACACCATAAACACAACAAACGACTTGCATCGTCAAAATACTGTTTAGACGGTGCAACTTTTATTGTTGCTACAAATAATGGTATGCCACAGGTAATTAAATTGTATCGTGTAAAGCAGGCTTAATGGAAAGTTTTATAGCAAAGGTTAAGTATGAGTTATGAAGGCAGTAGGACCGCTATTTCTTTAATTGTATTTTCCTTGACTTTTATTTCTAAACGCAAGCGAAGGTTATCTTTCCAAGATCTACAAATATTTCTCATACAGTTCAGACTTTTTCGAAAATATCTTATTTAATTACAAAACTTGCTAATCTCCAAGATCCATATTATTTGGAGCAGGAGAAACAATTTAGTCTAGCGAGTAAAAATTGGCAACTAACATCTAAATAATTTAAATTAATTTGTGGATCATACACGTCTCTTAGCAACAATTGAAACGGTTTTATTTTTACGATATTTAGGTACATAGATCTCATTATTATAAATAGATAGACATTTAGGCAGAAAATGCATTAAAATAAGTATCTACAGCTTCAGTTTTTTATTAAACGTTCAACATCCTATTAAGCAAAGATAGGATGGAGTATTAATACCCTGACTTTTCCAACCATTCTAGGTTTAACTCCTATACAGTCTGACACATGTATTTACACATCCTATTTAAAAAGTAAAGTTCAAAGTATTAATTTATTTGTGAAACTATTTCTGTCACGTGAGGTTTCACACACAGTAAATGCCGCCATATTCGTCTTTTTCAAGAAGAAATAAAATGATTTTCCATCAAAGTAAACGTTAGCATTTTCTTAAATACCCAAGAGATTTCAGTTTTCAATATTTCCCGCTGTTTTGCTGCTGTAAATTTATCTTCACTACAAAAGTAAAATAGTTCTTCACAAAATCCAAATACTAAAATCTTATTCGTAAAGTACCGTTCATTACATTCCATGCAGTTCTTATTTAAGATAAGTATGCCAATTATCCACATCACATATTAAGAACGCACTTATTCTGAGCAATGAGTCACGCGAAGAGAAAGTCCGTTACATCGCTGAATATGCGACAGATTTATCGTGGTTTCGTAGTGATGTCTCTACTATTCGTACAAGACTATCGATAAAAAGATAGAAGAAAAAATTCTATAATACTCATTTTTGATGTTAGAAATAAGTTTAATTTCGAATTTGTGAACGCATACTGTTTATTCCTGGTTAATAAAACGGCCGGTAACTACCGTAAATTATATAGTAGCTACGAGTATGCTGCAATTTTCTACAGTCAGTGATATGCACTGGAAGCTTAGAGCATGCGTTATTATTGTAGAATGCAAGTTGTGCATCAATACCGGTAAAGATACTATAAACAAAAGCAAAGGCATTTAATTGGTTCTATTAAATGTTACACACCTTACCACAAAATCTTTTCAAAAGCGTGTTTTATATACCGGTATTACTTAATACAATTCATTCCAATACACGTTTACAACTATTTGAAATCCAACTTTCCTTCATGGAAAAGAAAATACATTAAATCCAAAACTTTATCGTGTAAAATAACATCGTAGGTAATCGATAAGCGTAGTGCAGCCCTAGGGGTCGTCACCTGCGAGGCGCGGGGCGCGGGGTGCCACAGACTTGGCGTCGCTATGGCGGGCAGGTTACGATTTACACTCCACCAACTCAGCAGAAACTCTGCCCGGACGAGAAATGCTGATAATCCACATTCACAGACGTTGCGCGAGAATTAGATCGAGATTACTATGATATCGCCGCGCCGTGAGACGGTTTTATTACTCCTACACATTTAATTAGAATGTAAATTGTTGGTTCTCGAATATACTCGTGGTTTATGTCTTCTTAGATTGATCAGATACTTTGTATTCCTTATCTATATTATTTTTAAGGGTTCAGTTACTAATTCTGTAACGACTAACGACATAGAACTTCAGTGTTCTAGTTTCTCAAATATAAATAGTTCCGCTGCTAATTGAGAGTCCCAGTGATCGTGATCTTTGATTGACTTTAATCAATTGGTTCATTGATACGAGGAAATAAATTATTGAAGTTATGAATGACGATATTTCTAAGGGCCTGTCAATTCTCATTCATAATGTACCGAAGTGATGTAAAAGACCACGTGTATTGTTTGTTATGGGAGAAATATTACTAAACAGCTTTAACTATTTACTAGGTACTTAGAACTTAGCGTCTAAAACCTGAACTCGAACCATTAGTAGGTTGCCCAACCACCATACAATGTTAGAAATTCTTAAACTGCACTTGGCAATAAATCTCAAAGAAACTATTGATACAGTGGTGACACTCTTCGCAAACCTGAAAACTTTATTTAAAAGTTTCTATCTTTTGTTACAGATTCGAAAATCCATCGGCTATCAGAGATTTAACAGTTCCCTGATCCCGACATGATGTAATCACCACAGTGAAAGTTAACGTGGAACAAGGCACCTCGCCTCTTGAGGCAAAATAAAAGAATACAACGATTCATCACAATTAGGAACCAAATTAGAGAAGACCAGTTGAATCACGGAGACTGATAAAAGTGTTCTAAAACTATTATTGGCAAACAAAATTGACGATCAAAAGTGACATTTTTCGTGATATATTTGACATTGAATTTTATTTTTAAGGTAAATGTGACCTCGCGTAAATGATCAATGTGTAGTTTCAAGAGTTAAACACTACCAACGACGTTTTTGTGGTAGAAATAGACTTTGGAGCCGGGTGGATCAGTGCGAACGATGCTTACCCCCTCTTGCATCTACCAACCTAGTGTTAAATAAGTTAAATTCACACCACATCTCAGTGTGAGGAGGCACATCTGACTGAATATTAATTATTTCTGAATGTATTGTACCGAGAGTTTATTCTATGTCTGTAATGAATCTATGCTTAAATAGACTATGGTAATTGAGTTTTTTGTAATTGGATTTGCTACGAAGAAAGTAGAAAAAAGATTTGACCAAATAATCATTTGTGACGTTTACGCGAATACCTATATGTAGGAATTGTAATAAAAGCTATACGATTTGTTTTGCGGTTTATTGTACCTAATTACTTTTTATTTTCCTGCCTAAGTGTTGTGCTATTTATAGCACCCAGAAACCGCAAAATAATCTGTATACAACCGCTTATTTGGCCAAATTGTAAATTCATGTGCGGGCCAATATTATGTACAAATATATACCTAGTAAATGTCAAACTAAATAATTACGTCTCTTATTAAACCATATATTATTATGGCAGGAGGTTGATTAAGCCAAATATGAAACATTGATATGATACTTATCCAAATTGCCTCCTGTTATAATGAAATCATTTAAACAAAATTATGAACTTTCGTCAAGAACATGCGATTAATTGTTATCATTAATGCCATAATGTAAATAGATTTATTTTATAGTTACATTTACCTACACATGCGCCATTTTTAACCAAATACCGTTATTGTAATTGCTCATCGAAACATCTTTAAAGACGCCAAATCCGGAACGGACTTCATAACTGCTTTTGAGTCGAGAACCAAATTATTCAGAGGACCATGAGTGTAAGTTGTACGGCTAGAAAATGGTACAGCTGTGTTACGTCTTCGTATAGCTTATGTATAGACAGTATACCAACACAGAAGTATCGGTAATAAACATCAAAACTTGGTCCTTAAAATGAATCCAAAAGCAAGAGCTTCACAATATTGCTCTAACATAAGTGTCTGCTAGTATGTCTCAAGATGATGGGTATAATAATATTATGCTCATTCTTCAATATTTATAAAAACCAGGAGACGTTGTAATTTGTGTCTTATAAATATAAATGACGCACAAACAAAATCCGTTATAGTCAAATATCTAGTCCGAGATATTATTTTTTCAGTAAGCTACTTTTCAGATATATAAGCCGAATTTTACTCATAGATAAGCATTAGTGCGGGCTAGCCCATGATTACTATAAACGTAGCAAAAATGAGTTCATTTTGTGAATTACCTCAGTGGACTTTTTGTGATAGATTTAGCCAATAAGTGTTCAATTTAGTACGTGTATCGTATAAGTCAATTCTTGTACTTTTGGCGTCCATTTAATAATTGTGTTTAAAGACAATATTTGGTTTTTGCATTGTTTTCGATACGTTTATTTACGCATGCCATTTATACAACATCACTGCTTTTATACTTTATTGCATATATTTGCAGCTGACATTGGTGCTATAGATAATATTATATTAGCGCATTTTGAACGGATTCAGTTTCGTAAATACATGTGTAAATGACGTACAAAAGAAAATTTAATACGCTACAATTTTATTACGTTGCGCGTTTATAATTGGTACATAGTAGACAAAATTCAGGATAGAGACGCGAGTTGTGATCACACGCTATAATTTCTATAAATATGTAGATAGGTAATTAATTAACTTTAATTTGTGTGACTTAAAGTCAGACGTGCGGTCAGTGGATGTTCGACATCGGCCCTACCTAGGTGATGGGTTTCTGATAGTAACCATTTGCCAAATATAAATACGTAAAATCCAATAACAAATCGATTATATGAATGTATGTGTAATCGGAATTAAATCGTTAGTTTGTATTATGAGTGTTTTAGGCGAGTAATCGATTAGTCTCTTCGGAGGTATCTCATGAATTAGTTAAGGTTGTTAGGTAATATTATCTCCTGGTTGTTGAAATGTAATGTTACGATATACAATGTGACGAGACGTATTTATGTCAATCCATGTGGTCAATTAAATATGGACCGAATTAAAAGTCTGTTCCATTAAAGCCTAGCGTTAATGTGAACGAGTGAATACAACGTAGATTGGTGTTGTGCTTTTAGCCCTGGTTTGCTGAAGAATTAGCTTCGTGATGTAGTAATATGGTAGATAATGTTAAAACGCATCAAACTTGTTTAAAATCTTAACAAAACTCGATATAAAATTCCCATAGAAAACTGTTCCAACCGTCCTGAATAAATCTACTTCTTAAAACTGTACACGAGAACGAATGATCCTTTCTTTTTACCTTTTTTTACGTAAAAAACTAAAGAAAAAGTTAAATGGAAATCTTCAACGTTGTCGATTGCAATTTGCATCCGAAATTCATAGAAAACTACGACTAGAGGCACAAAATACGGGCCAGCTTGTACAATGCACAAGAAAAGTACAGTATCGTTTGATACAAAACTTACGAACTCGTTTATCTATAAATGTATGGATAATATTTGTTGGATGGTGGTGTTACTTGTGTGGTTAGGTGTACGTCGCGATAGCATGTAAACAATTTGATCTAAGTAGATTGAATTGTAATACGGAAATGCGTAAACGCATATAGGCGCATACAATTGCCCTTTTGTTTATGCCCATGGGAATTGTCATTAGTTCGTAATAGATAATATATTTTAATATTAGACCATGGTTATTGCATTAGTAATCATGTATTTATAGATGGGTGTGCGTCCCATAGAAGAGATACTACTGTGTAAATTATTTTGTACAATGTTTAAAGTTTTCTATGTTTGCATCATTATTTTTATGGCGTAACTTTAGTAGGTATAATAATTTTGTTGATTATTTTTCAGTTGCTTACTATTATAATAATTACTGTACGACAAAAATGTGAAACTCTAGGTGAATTAGAATGAAATTATGTGTTTCAGTGTAAATATATAGACAAAACATGTATGTAGAAGTACATAAATCTTATTTATGTATTAAATTTGATATTGTTTTCAAAATTTAACTGGTTGTTTTAATTAACCCACCTCTTTCTGTGACAATTAATAATTGCAGTTCTAGGCCAAATACTTTTATAAACCTGTGGCTAGATAGCGCTTCCTTATCCATCCCATTCGTTCCATCCTCCTGAAAATCTCCATCTGCGGGGTAATTGCGTAACTCACTAACAGTAGGAATAGCTTTCATTTTGACAGGTCAACAACATTCATTGCGTTATTTACGTTGTTGAGCAGACAAATTTTTCGAACATATGAAGCAATGGATTAGCAATAGGCTTCAAAATGATTCAGGTTGTGATTGATAGTGTATTACGCAATTAGAGTGCTGGGCCGGCAGTCTCGACTTAGATAGCGACAGAATTCGGTCGTTAAGTACAATCGATGTCAAATTCCTTTAATAGATTTTCAACTTAATAAAGTTGAAAATCTATTAAAGGAATTATATCCAAAGCATAAGGTTGAAAATCTATTAAAGAAATTTGACATCGATACGAATTAGCGACAGATTTTCGTCGCTATCTAAGTCGAGACTGCAGGGCCTGGACACGAGTTGCAATTCGCGACTAGGAATGCTATATTTACTGAATGATAAGTATCAATTTCTTATCAATCGTCAAAATTTGGAAATTTGTTCCATGTAAGAATTTTTCGCTGGACACTAGTAGCCTTGGTTAACCTGAAGGTATTAAAATAGACTACAGACACAGGTTGGTCGAAGCAACGAACATCTGCTTCAGGTTCATAGACGACTCCTCCCTGGTTTGAAAAATGTGGTGCTGTTCTGCAAACCATGGGACACCTGACATCGTGACCTGCGTGACCTGATGCATGCAGTTTATAAAAACTGCTGGAAGCTAGGTGTTGATGGAGCCAAACTCGTAGCTAAGTTCTGGACTGACTGA
This sequence comes from Dryobotodes eremita, assembly GCA_917490735.1. NCBI lineage: Eukaryota > Metazoa > Arthropoda > Insecta > Lepidoptera > Noctuidae > Dryobotodes > Dryobotodes eremita. The sequence goes on along the minus strand of OU823248.1, from coordinate 12,665,389 downwards.
AAACTATATCTAGATTGCCATCGAGACCTACCAAAGCACATACTATACATATTATATAGTTATACATATTACTATGTACGTACCTACCTGTAGGTACATAATAATACCTACATAAAACCGCAATGGGTTTCATCGTCAAATGTTGAACAAACATAAACGCCATAAAAAAACTTAAGGCTAACATTACCCTTAATATTTGACCCAAATCACTTCATATTAGAGTCCACATATAACAATCAGAAGTAGTACTTATAAGAAGAACACATTGCAATAAAAAAGATCATTGATGGAGGCATATCGTAGTATACCGTACCCGCATCACCGCCGCGCCGACCGCCTACCCGCAACATAACACATTAGTTTCTCAAGGGACACTTTTATTGTAAAACTTTTTGAATATTTAACGCTTTGAAACGGAGATTTTTTTTATTACGCCTTGGTGAAGTTTTTATTACACCAAGAGCTATTTCTAAAGATTTTTATGTCAGTTACAGCAGTACCAAAAGTCATCAGTTTATAATAAAGTTACAATATAAAATAAAAGTTATGATGTCACGATAGTAATCCCATGAAATGGACCAAGTTGGTTTGGGTGTCAATGTTGTATCGTTTAACACAGATGCTTGAAGTGGTGATAAAACTTTGGTTTTCAGTAGGCCTGCTGTCATCCCACGTTGGACATGGTTCAGCACCTGAAAATGAATAATGTTCGTCCAATTTTGAAATGTGCGAAACCGTTTAGTTTTTCGCATCATCATTAGCCCATATCAACCAGGGCTGGACATCGGAAATATACCCCCCTCCCATCACACGCTATTTAGGTAACTCGATCCTCAGCTACAGCAACATGGACCTAAGTGCTACCAGCAACTCTGTGAAGATCGTCTCTCCTAGTGGCGTAGCTCCCAACATATTGTAATACAGGGTCCCTTTAGGACTCTAAAGAGGCCCTGTATTAAAATATAATGGGGGCTTTTTTTAGCCGACTACCGCTGAAAATGACGATATATTGTATTACAGAATAATTAAAATAGCATCGAGAGTGAGGAGGTTAAACAGTCATTGCGCCCTTACTAAGAAAATGTAAGAGCGAGCAAAGCGAGGTAGAAAATTGAGACATCCTGACCCGAATACGGCAAGTTGTCGTTAAAGAGCGAGTGAAGCGAGCTCGAAAATTAGATTATGCTGGGCTGGGATTGGTAATGTTTTCATCTTCTTCTTCTTCTTCTTTAGGGGTTTTGGTTTCCGCACTTAGTCCTTCAAGTGGACCATTGTGCGTGGGCCATGGTGGCCGTCGGTGGTTACTCCAACCAGCCCACCTCCCTCCAGAAGTTGATGATGTCTCCTGGTCTGTTGAGAACATCTGTGTAAGATCTGGGTGCCCCGAGGGTTTGTGACCTAATCTGGGTGACGCCTGTGCATTCGAAGAGCACATGCGCTACGGTTTCCTCAGCCTCCATGCAAGCCCTGCACAGAGGACTGTCCGTTATGCCTATTGTGTGAAAGTGTTTGTTTAGTGAGCAGTGTCCCGTGATGGTCCCCGTCAACAGGCGCAGGCCGTTCCTGTCCAGACGTAATAGGCGTCTGGTTAACTTGCCATCCAAGGATGGCATGGCGTTCTTGGACTGCCTGCAGCCTGTTGTCGAGGTCCACCAGGTCTCCGCTTGTGTGTGGGTGTACTCCTGTAACCATCTTCGTAGCTGGTTGAAGGGGATGGGCGCGATGGGTTCGGGTCCACAGACTGACGCGCTGGATGCTCTTCTGGCCAGCTCGTCAGCTGCGTCGTTACCCAGTGATCCACTGTGTCCTTTAATCCATTGCAGTGTAACTGTGTTGCGATAAGATACCGCTACACGTTCCAGAGCATTGTGACATTCAAGTGTTATGCTCGACGTAATATACTTTCTCCCCAGGGATTGGAGGACTGAGGCGCTGTCGGAGAGTATACGTATATGGGTGTCCGTGACTCTCCTGGCCTCTATGGCGTGCACCGCTTTTATGATGCCCACACACTCCGCCTGGTAGACGGTGTTGAACTTACCTAGCGGGCTGGATATGTTTATGTTAAGGTCGTGCGAGAAAACTCCGACTCCGGTTCCGGAGTCGGTCTTAGATCCGTCGGTGTATACTCTCAGCTCTCTCGGGCCTGAGTGGTCACAACGTTCTTCTGTAAGTGTTATGTTGTAATGCCTTTGGAAGTAGTGTAGTTTCGGGGCTTTGTCACAGGGTGATGCCATCATCGGTTGTCGTTTGATCGCAGTTTCCCTGATGCGTATGTGCTTTACTCTACAGTCTTTGCTTAGAGTCCCTGATATATGCAGCCTAAAGGTAGCCAGGGCGGCCTCCTCTTGCACGATGAGGTGCAGAGGTGGTAGTCCAAGCATCGCCTGTAGGGCCGCAGTGGGTGTGGTTCTCATGCAGCCAGTGATTGCTACACAAGCAAACCGTTGTAGTTTTTCAAGGTCTCTCTGGGCTGTACTCAAATCTGTCCTGGGCCACCAGACTATTGAGCCGTATGTGATAATTGGTCGGATGACTGTGGTATATAGCCAGTAAGTGACCTTGGGGCTAATCCCCCAATTCCTGCCAAGCATTCGCTTGCATTGCCACAGAGATATACTGGCTTTTGTAGTAATGTAGTTAGTATGTTTTGCCCAGTTCAGCTGTTTGTCCAAATAGATGCCCAGGTATTTGGTTTCAGTTGAGAGGCTTAGGGTAGTTCCAAAGAAACGAGGTAGTTGGAGTACCGTCAATTTCCTCCTTTTTGTAAAGAGAATTAGTTCGGTTTTTGTGGGGTTCACTGATAGCTGGTGTTTATTGCACCAGACCTCTACTATTTTCAAGGCTTGGCGCATGAGGTTGCATAGGGTGTTTTCGTGGGTACCATTTATTATTATAGTTATATCGTCAGCGTAACCTACTGTGTAGTATCCTTTGTTGTTGAGTTCTTTGATGAGGCTGTCTACGACTAGGTTCCATAGAAGCGGCGAGAGGACTCCCCCTTGCGGGCAGCCTTTCGCTACAATGGCCCTTGTAGTGTCGTTCACTGTGACTTGTACAGCTCTCTGTTTGAGCATATTTGTGATCCATCCGCTTAGGGTCGAATCTATGTTGTGTCTATCGAGGGCCATGTTGATGCTATTAAACATGGTTTTGTCAAAGGCGCCTTCTATGTCAATGAAGGCGGCTAGTGCTGAGCATTTGTAGTCCACTGCGCATTCAATTTTGGATACCACGCTGTGTAGCGCGGATTCCGTTGATCTACCTGTGGAGTACGCGTGCTGTTGTCTGTGGAGTGGTTTTGCCCGAAGAGGTCCGTCACGGATGTATCTGTCACAGAGTCTCTCCAGGGTTTTCAGTAGAAAGGAAGTGAGGCTTATAGGCCTATAGGCCTTGGGTTGTGTGTAGTCGGTTTTGCCGGGTTTGGGTATGAAGATGACTTTCACTTCACGCCATGCTAGGGGTATGTATCTGAGTGCTATGCAGGCCCGATAAATCTCCACCATGCGAGGTGTCAGCGGGTCAAGGCCCCACTGTAGTAGGGCTGGGAAGATGCCATCCAGCCCTGCGGATTTATACGGCTGGAAGGTGTTAATAGCCCACTTTATTCGATCTTCTGTTACTATACTTCGGGCTCTAGACCAGTCTTGATCCGTTGGGGTCCATTCTGGCTCAGCCTCCCACGACCTGTCTTCCAGGATTTTACAGTCTGGAAAGTGAGTCTCAAGAAGGACCCTGCTGGTTTCATGGTCATTTAGTGTGTATGAGTTGTCGGGTTTTTTCAGCGCACCGAGGGTTCGGTCCTGGTCCGATGATAGGATTTTCCTTACCCTGGCTGCTTCGTTGTTGGTCTCGATGGATTCACAGAATTTCCGCCATGCTGTTCTTCTGGCAGTTCTGATTTGCTTTTTGTATGTATATTGGGTCTCTTTGTATATCTCCCAGTCGTCCGGGAGTCTAGTGTTCTTGGCTCTGTTGAATTGTTTACGAAGTACGTCTCTGAGTTTACTAAGTTCTGCGTTCCACCAGGGGTTCCTGTCCCTGTTGGTTTTTGGCGCCCTTAGCTTGCAGCATGCATGGTATGCTTCGGTTAGGTATTCTGATATTTTTGTCACGGTGTATTCCAGTTGTGTAGGGTCGCTTATAGTTACTTGTGATAGGTGCCTGGCTAGTAAAGAGGCTAGGAGACTTTTGAAGCCAGGTACGTTTGTGCGTCGCGGGTTTCGTCTAGGTACGGGTTTTCTTGTGTTGGTGTTTAGTGTGAAGCGTATCCTTCTATGGTCTGAGCAAGAAGGCTCGTCCGATACGTGCCAGTTTGTAATGAGGTTCATCGCGCCCTCTGTAGCAAGTGTTAGGTCTATGATTGTTTGTCCTCGGACTGTGACCCAAGTGGGTTCAGAGCCTCGGTTAACAATGTTAAGGTTAGTAGAGAATAAATAGGTGGATAGTACCTCTCCTCTGGAGTTGGGTGCGGCGCTGCCCCAGAGCGGGTGGTGGGCGTTGGAGTCGGTGCAGATTATCAGGTCCATTTTGGCGCGCTCACAGTGCTGCACTAGGTCGGCCATCTCCTTCGGCGGGCAGTTTGCGTCCTCGCCTGGCATGTAGACCGAGGCTAGCACAACATCTGGAACGTCACCTTCAGTCTGGAGCCTGATAACTGTCAGGTCTCTGGAACAGAATTGGGTGAGTGTTGTGGTAGGAATTTCTTTGGGTATGTAGACGCAGGTTCTCGGTTTGTCTGTACTGTGTGCGTTGAGAATTATCTTACCTCCGATGTTACTGAGGCCGCATATTCTGTTGTTCCTGATCCACGGCTCTTGGATCAGTGCGATGGTTCGGGGCTTAACCTCCAAGGCCCTGCGTAAGCTAGCCGTTGCAGTCTGGCTGTGTTGGAGGTTGGTTTGGATGACGTTTAGGGACGACGATGGTGGTGGGGTGGGGTTAGTCGGAGAAGGATCCATCGGACAGTTTCTCCACTTCCCCCACCCGCTGGTCGTCGTGTTGATCGCCCGGCGACGAGGCTAGCAGCTGCTCGCTCCAGCCAGGAGACGCGGGCGGTATGGTGTCCTCAACGTCGGCCATTGCCGCTCGGGCCATGACCTCCTCCAATTGTGTGATGTCTGGGTCGTTGGTTTGTGTGGCTGTCGGTACTGTCCCTGTCCTGTCCGTACTGTCAGCGTCAGTGTCAGAGGGTCGGGTCGAGGGCCAGAAACGCACGTATATCGACCCCAGGAGGTACGATATCCGTCGCTCCCGGGCCAGGACCCTTTCCGCTTCCTCCGGTGGCACACCCAGGGTCAAATAAGTCCCATGGTTGTCGCCACCGACGGTAGTTGCCCTGTACAAGGACCACCTGGCGATGTCGTACCAGGTGTTCTGACGAATCAGAACACTTTGGAGCCGGGCTACGTCACCTCTGTAGCGAGGGACGAAAAGCGAGGCTCGGACACGGGTGGGCACGTCGGACTGTCGGAGTACTGTCAATGTGAGGTCAGTGTTGGGGAGTTTTATCGTGGGCACGTTCTGGGTCAGCCAGGTCAGGGCATGGTCGTCCTCACACCACATCTGCACGGTGCCTTCCGCTACCCGTGGGTATCCGCGGAAGGCAGGAAGTGGTGTCGTCGGGTCGGTGTCCATCAACAAGCTCTCTAAGTCAGTTTTTATGTGCTCCGCCTCTTCCTTGGTCAGGTCTCTAGACGGGGGAGGGAAGCAGATAGCTACGGCCAGCCGCGCAGGGATATCCTTCGTGGCCCGCGCGTAGGTTCTCTGCTCCCCCTGAGCGGAGTGGACCCTCACGCGTTTGGCGTCCCCCTGTAGTGTGCTCGGTGAAGCCGATTCGTCAGGGCGCACTCTCTTCACCGGCCCTGTACCGCTTGGTCCAGGCTGCGGTTTGGAGGTGCCTGGCAGGGTGATGGTTGCCAGCGGCGCCTGCGCGCGTGAAGCTCCAGCTCGCTTACCCCTGTGCTTCCTAGGTCGAGGTCGGTCGTGGGTACAGTCGGTTTTGTCGGGTCGAGTGGCGGCCCCGGCTGACTCTGTTGCGTTCGGAGGCTTTTCGCGCTGGGTTTCCCCTTCGCGTGCCGGCCCCCGCCCGCTTGGATCCGCGTCCGGCCGCCTTTCGCGCTGGGTTACCCCTTCGCGTACTTGCGGCTGGTCGCGTACCAACCTTTCAGCGTCCGATTGCACTTCGCGCTGGCTAGTGCCTTCGCGGGTATCGTGCTTTCGGTCGCCTACTTTCCTCTCCCGGGCCATGATTTTTCCGCGCTTCTTCAGCAGTCGTACTTCATCAACCGGGAGAGTGGTAGAGCTGCCGGGCCCGTCATCCCTCCCCGTCCCTCTCTGTCCGTGTCTGTCTTGGTCGTTGTCGGGGTTTGTGATGCTATTCCGCACGATACTCTGTTGCCAGAGGCTCGTGGGAGGCATGCACTGTGAAGTGGGTGTTGGCGCGTGGGTCGCGGCCGAAGTGGTGAGTGTGGGCGCGTTGGTCGCAGCCAGTGTCGGGTCTGTCGGCGCGTGATCCGCTGCCGTGGTTGTGGGCGCTAAGTCAGCTGCCGGGCGCGCTGAGAAGCGCGGGAACACTTTGCAGTTGGTTGCCCCCCCCAGAATACGTTGGGGGCTGACCGCCGTAGCGGTGTGGGATTCCCCGGCTTGGCCGGAACCCACCTGGGTAGTACTATTTTCCTGCTGCATTGTCTTCTTGTTGGGGGGTGGGCTTTTTTGGAATCGAGGTTACCCCTCCTCTGGGAACGACGGAAAGTAGGGATAGGAAGGAAGGTATTTGGTAAAGGGTATAGGTTCTTGGGGGGTCACCCTAGGTCTGGGATTTTGGCCTAGGGATTTGGGACCGACAGGATGTGTGGATGTGGAAGGCTGGCTTGTTTAGGAGATTGGAGAATAGGAAAGGGGTGCATAGGTTACCCTGAGCTGGGGATTTAGCCTTCGGGAACTTCTCTTGTCCGGGATCTCTTTCAAGATGCTCCGGGTGCGCAATCGACCTCTGATAGTCGACCCCGCAACCGGAGTTGGGCTATCCGCAACCTGCCCACCCGCTCGGTTGCAAGAGAAGAAGTGCCTGGCAGTCTCGGTCGCCTCACCGCGTGTGTACGTATACATTCGCGTTGAAGCGATCCAGCTAGCCCCGAGGTAATGTTTTCATTGAAACTTTTTTAAAAGAATGCGAGCAAATAAAGCAAGAATGAAAATTGGAGTATCCTGACTCGGATAGGTTAGACTTTCAGTGTAATATGCCGCACCTATAGCTTACAAGCTTTTCCTAGGTATTCATTTATTACGGGCCTCTTATCAATAAGAATTAGGTCTTTTTACGAATTGTTACTACAGCCCTGTAGCTTGGGGGCCCCGTATCATTGATACGACTGATACGGTGGTAGCTACGCCCCTGGGGTCTCTCCTCCAACCTTAAACGGCAAACGTAGGGTAGGACTTAATTAGGTACCTACTTACACTACGTTTGCTGATTCGCGGACTCAACTCAACTCAACAGCATGTAGACTAACACAACTAGGTACCTACTGATTGTTTAAAGTCTAGGACTTAATCTTCCAATGACAACTAAGTATTAGAATTACCTCAACAATGTGCACCAAATTACCTACGGTCTTTTGTCACCCTTGCGGAGAAGATGCGAGCAATGGTGGCCCAGTGGTATCTGCCGCGACTTACAAATCGGGTCGTGAGTTCGAATCCAGGTAGGCATTTTATGTATTTAATTTCATCACCACTGCTCTCAAAACGGTGAAGTAAAACATTGTGAGGAAACCGGCATGTCCTAGAACCAAAAATTCGAAGACTTTTGTGACATCCACCTACCCGCTCTGCGTCCGCGTGGTGGATTACGGCCCACTCCCTCTCACAGAGGAGGCCTCTGTGTCCCAGCAGGGGGAACATTATAGATTGCTTATGCGGAGAAGATATTTATCTTCGAACTTTGACCCACCCCAGGCGTCCATTACAAAATAGAATCAAGGTCAATGACTTTACTTTGCAAAGGATGCTAGGCTAGGACTTGATCTAGGTAGCTCATACACCATTCAGTCATAAAATCATCAACCCACAGCCTCCCACAGCCAATTACCTACGATGCACCTTTATTAAAAAGTTTCGTTAAGCCACGGTTTCGTTAACACGGTGCGATCTAATTGCTTACGCCATAGGTACCATAATTACATAAGTTGAAACAACTTTAAAAGTTGCACCGTCTAAACAGTATTTAGGCGATGCAAGTGATGTGTTGCTCGAATTTTATTGTATCTACCTATATATACAATATTTTCATGTCACGAAGGCACGCGCGCTTGACTTGTGGTTACCAAGTGTACAAACACGCTGTGAACGTGTGTGTGCTTACACACACATTCACAACGTGTTTGTAAGTAGAGCTTGTCCACTATGAAATGACGCTCCCCACTACTTAACTAGTTGATTTAGATGTGTGAGTGCAGACTAATATTAATAACGACACTTCATCGGTGTGGGAGACTCGACTTTTCCATGAACAGTCGATCTGAATGCGAACATCGCAGTCGACTAGTCGCGTGATAAATCCGACAACGCTCTCTGTATGGAGTAGCGCTGACTCATTGTATGGAACAAGATATCCACTCTCTGGTGCGATCAAGATAATTATGACTAGTTGGACAACAAATCCTGTGGTCAGAAGTTGGAATCTAATCGGCAACTGAAGAACCAATTACTATGGTGTTTTTATGTGTATTGCGTTCATATTTGAAATTTGCTTGTGTGCGTAAATGCGGTAGTGGAACACATTTCAGAGTGGACAAGCTCTACACTTGGTAACCACAAGTAAAACGCGCCTCGCTTCGTGTGTTAAAAATACTTTAACACAGGCAAGAAAAGTGCATCGTAAAAATGGAGCTGTATGTAACCTACCTTGTTTAATAAAACCTCTTTTAATTTGGTGGTTCCTGGCCGCTAAACATATTGAATGTTTGTCAGCAGTCGATAGTCGCAAATCGAACGGCTTTGACGTTTGTAAGTATATCGAGGTTCGCTGTGTGCCCTTAAACGGATTCAATCATGTTATCAAAAATATTTGGCTTACGAAGAGTTTTTGCGTCTGCTGTCAACAGAAGATATCCACCTGGGAAGCTGTGTGAGTTTAAATATAATAGTTTATAGTTATAGTATAATAGTATATAGTTTAGTTTACCTGTCTAACAACACTTATCCCACTTACGTATTCAAAATGTACCTACTAACCTACTACGTAGTACAGTAGAAGTGCGTAAATACCAATACCAGGTAAACGGCTGTAGGTACTTACTTTCAGCGGCTGTAGGCCTCCAAACTTTATCGGCAAAGAAAAGCCTAATCTGTTCAACAAGACAGGTGCCTATTTAGGTCCTGCAAAAGTAGTCCAAATAGTAGGTAATTTGAGCAGGTATACTGCCTCATCGGAATTGTGGTCGGAAGTGCGACTGCGGAGCGTAGGGTTCTGGGTTCGATACCAGGGTCAGACAAAATGATTTTCCATTAGAACCTTTCCAGTAGCAGCCTGAAGCCAGCTTAATGTTAATACATATAGCATAATCAGCCTATAATGTTCCCACTGCTGGGACCCAGTCCTCCTCTCTGTGAGAGGGAGTGGGCCGTAATCAAACCACGCGGGCCCAGTGCGGGTTGGTATATGCCACATGTCTTTGAAGTTTAGGTTCTAGGAGATGCCGGTTTCCTTCACCGTTACGAGAGCAGTGGTGATGAAATAAATTACACCAAGTAAAGCGCCTGTCTGGCGGCTCGAACCTATGACCTACAAACTCGTAAGTCGCGGCTGTTACCACTGGACCGCGACTGCTCCTGTTACTATGCTCGACCTTAATAACGTGGGACTTATACATTAATGAGGGAATACATGGGTCAATGTTTTTTGCATACAACGAATACAGACGTGCTCATCAATGTTTAATATCAATAAAAATAAATTAAGCTTGCATAAATAGTGACCTAGTTTTAGTGTTTTAGCGTGTTATACAAATAAAACATTATAGTGATAATTTAAAATAATGGACTGACTGAATACTTTTATTACCGGATATTTATGGAAGGTAGCCCCTTTAATCGGAGCGCCATGATACGACGCAGCCCTCCGCCAACACCGATTCCGGTACCGACACCGGCACCGACATCGCCCCAACAACCAAGACAGGACCAAGATGAGAAGTTTGAAACGGTTTCCACTCCGGAGATTCAGAACTGGATGACGTCCATTGAGCAATGCCTGAATGAGGTCTGTGTTATTTCTTCTGAGGGAAAACTGAACGCTGATCAGAAGCTAAAAATAAGTAGTCTTTGCCGGAATGTTGGACATGGAGTTTCGCAAATGGCTGTTCAATACCAGTCGCTAAAGCAAAAAGCCATACAAAACCATACCTCCCTTAAAACCATGACCGAAGCTCGAGACCTATCAGATTGTCTAATGGAGATGAACCGGACGATTCAGGAGTCCTGTACGAAGCAGGAAGCAGCTACATCTTTTGCAGAAATGGTGAAGAAGGGCTCCAACACTTTTGTTCGTCCTAATGCTTTTAGCTCCGTGGCCATTTATCCCAGTGACAACTCAAAAACCAGTGACGAAACTAAGAACATGGTCCAAAAAATCATATGCCCTGGAGAAATGAAGCTGAAAGTACGAGGTGTACGCAAAATTGGAAAAGGTGGACTAATAATCAGCACTGAGACTAAAGATGACCTAGATAGGATCAAGCAAACAGTCCAATTCGCTTCGTCAGGTCTTACCGTCGACGAACCTAAAAAGCGCAAACCTCGCATTATAGTTATAGGAGTTCCCACATCAATGGCTGAAAATGAGGTTTATAAATGTATTTATGAACAAAACCTGGCCGACAAACTGCCCACTTTAACCCTAGATAAATTTTTGACCTCAATGAAACTAAGCCACAAATCTGGCAGGAAAGATGCTGAGAATTGCAATTTTATTATAGAAGTTCCAGCAGTCATTCGAAAGGCCCTCATCACACAAGATAGACTATTCATAAATTGGACGTCCTGCCCGGTACGAGACTTCACACTGGTAACGAGATGTTACAAGTGCCAGCAGTACGGTCATGCAGCAAAATCATGCAAAATTCCTGCCCCTACATGTGGACATTGCGGTGAAGAAGGACACACTATTCAAGACTGCACAAAGAAAGCGGAGGCGCCAAAATGTGCTACATGTTTGCGTTTTAAAAAACAAGCCAACCACAAGACGGCGGACGCAGATTGTCCGGCTAAAAAAGCTGCCGAATACAGGTACATTAACTCGATAGCGCCACATAATAGTTTATATTTTAGTCGTATTTTTATTTTTGTATTTTTAGTATGGATAATCACTTAATTACCGATATAGATAATACATTTTTAACTGTGTCAAAGACATGTGACGTTGAGAATTGCAGACAATATCTTTCCGATTATCAAAAGTCACTAACCGTACTGACCCAAAACATTCGTAGTATTTATAAGAACATAGATAGCTTTAAAATTTTCCTACACAGACTAAACTTTGATTGTGATATAATGGTATTAACCGAGTGCTGGCTGGGTAACCGCATCGATTACCTTCCAGTAATACCTGGGTACAACTTAATGCATACCAAAATAAACCACAGTCAAAATGATGGTGTGGTAGTCTTTACAAAACAATCACTTAAGGTCACAGTCGAGGAACCTCCTCTACAAGACTGCATGAGTAATTGTTTAGTTATTAAAATTGGTACAACCACAGCGATAATCGCTATGTATAGGTCTCCTTCCGCTAGAAACTTGGATTCATTTCACAATTCCTTAAACCAAATTTTTCAAGGGCTAAGCTCGTTCAAGAATGTAATACTAACAGGTGATTTAAATATTAATATTGGCTCTGAAAACTGCGATGCTGGGACCCAAGATTACCTTAATATCTGTTCGTACCATGGATTTCTCCCCGCTCACACGATGCCTACTCATCAGAGCGGTTCCTGCCTCGATCATATGATGATCAAAACCAGTCTATCATATATTACGCTTGTTACTAACGCAACAATTACTGACCATCACGCTGTCCTACTCACCGTAAATTTAACGCTGCCTAAGCTAAATCGTCCCCAGACCAAAAGCAAATTAAACACAAATAAACTCGAATATGAATTATGCAACCTTGATTTTAGCCTAGTTTACAATACTGCTGACGCTAATTTGGCTTTATCGTACTTAATAAAACATGTCCAACAAGCAATTTTACGTAGCACGATAGTTTCTACAGTGAATAAGAAACTTTATAATATTAAACCTTGGATTACTCCTGGACTAATTCGGTGTATAAGACACAGAGATAAACTTCATCAGAGAACTAAGAGATACCCAGATAATCTAATAATTCAGACTACCTATAAAAGATACAGGAATTTCTGCAACAATCTTCTAAAGAATTTAAAAAATAACTACGATAAAAATGAATTAAAAACAGCAGGTAACAATAGTAAGCAACTTTGGAAACATATCAAAAACGTCACCAATATGTCTAAACAGCGTGAAGCAAATTCGAGTTTACTGCTTACTAATCCTTCACCAGTCTTGTCAACTAACAACGTTAATAACTTTTTTGTCAATATTGGGAAAACTCTTGCCGAACAGATTCCGAAACATTATTGTGACCAACCTTTTCAAAAATCAATCAATATCTGTAACCTGAAATCTTTTGTTATGCTTGACACTGACGAAGACGAAATTACTCGAATCATTTCTGGGCTAAAAGATGACTGTGCAGTTGGATTGGATAACATAAGCAATAAGATCCTTAAACTTTTTAAGCATATATTGGTACCTCCTTTAACGCATATTTTTCGAATCTGTATTTCCAAAGGAATTTTCCCTACTTGTCTAAAAAAGGCAGTTGTAATCCCTGTCTTTAAATCTGGAACTAAAGACTTAGTTAATAATTATAGGCCAATATCGTTACTCCCCTCAATATCAAAAATATTAGAGAAAATTGTAAACAATAGACTGGTTAACTATCTAGAAAAAAATAACTTTTTGTCCTCTGCGCAATTTGGTTTTAGAGCAAAATTATCTACAGCCGATGCGGTGCATAGCCTGACCAATTACATTTCAGAAGAACTCGGCAAAGGGAACCAGACCCTGGGAGTCTTCCTTGATTTAGCCAAGGCCTTCGACACGGTGTCTGTTTCTGTTCTTCTAAACAAATTACAGGCCATTGGAATAAGGGGAACGCCGCTGAAACTATTCGCTGACTACTTAGATGACCGATACCAATGTGTTAGAATAGATAATATCACGAGCGCTGAGCAGAAAAGTACTGGTTTTGGTGTTCCTCAGGGAAGTATTCTGGGCCCCACGCTATTCCTGATTTATATTAACGACTTGTGCAATCTTAATATTAAAGACGGCAAAATTATATCATATGCCGACGACACTGCATTAATATTTACCGCTAAAACCAGTAGCGAACTGTTCCAAGTCGCTCAATTAGGTTTTAATAATGTGACTAACTGGCTTCAAAGCAATTTACTTACACTAAATGCTGACAAGACAAAATATATTCACTTCTCCATGCGCAAGCCTCAACTTAACATTGCTAACCCTCAGTTATATGCCCATCAATGTGGTATCCGTTCAGTCAACATGTGTAATTGCCCTTTTATCCTCGAAACGAGCAACATAAAATACCTCGGAGTAATAATGGACGACACACTGTCTTTCAGAAAACATATTGATAGTTTAGTTAAAAGAGTACGCAAATTAATATATGTTTTTAAAAAATTGCGAACATTTGCAGATTCAAAACTAATAACACAAGTTTATTTAGCCCTATGTCAATCTATAATTCAATACTGCATTACTTCATGGGGTGGCGCAGCAAAAACCAATTTACTTCCTCTTGAAAGAGCTCAGAGAGCAATTTTAAAGGTAGCAAACTTCCATCCCTTTTTCTTTCCCACTGATCTGCTTTATAAATCCTGCAACGTGCTGACTGTTCGCCAACTTTTCATTATGCACTTAGTATTAAAACAGCACACCATGCTTACCTACACTGCTGACATTACTAACAAGAGACGGAATGATATAGTATGCGCATCAAATTTTACCTCAAAACATGTCTTTGTGGAAAGATTTTTTACATTCTTAGGCCCATTTCTGTACAATAGATTTAATAGAAAACTAAGTATCTATAAATTGAATTATTTTAGCTGTAAAAAAATTATACTTAAATATTTACTAACCATCGCCTATGCACAGACAGAAGAGCTACTTGTTGTCTGCAAATAGAAACGCTTACATGCAATCTTACTGTTACTAACCTAAATTAGTTTTAGTTTTCACTTTATACTCATTGTTAATTTATTACATTAAGTATTTTTGCACTTCCTAGCCTGAAGCACAGGTTCAACCTAGTTCAGGCAAATAAGCAATTGTGTTCTATTTTAATTGTTAAGAAACTTATTGTAAATGTGCCCTTTTTATAAATAAACGATTATTATTATTATTAATAGCAAAATGTGGTTGTACGCACGGGGACATTACCAGTACCACCAGTATAAGCTGACTTCTCATTGTACGAAAAGCCTATACCATGCGAGGTCCGCTAAAACTTGAAATGTATAGCTTGATAATTATGTCGTCGTGTGTACCTACCTACTATACTTTCACCTTTGCGTACGTTGGGAGAAAACGGGCCTGATGCTATGTTATGTATTTCAGCAGGTGTCTTAAATTTCCAAAGAGTGGTAGGTATGGCAAGAGATCCATCGCCTCTAATAAACAATATTTATTTGTTCAAGACTTAAACCTATTTACAATTATTGTAGGTACCTTAAATTAAACTTTACTTAGTGGCAAGATACAAGACATGTGCAACTGGGCTTAAACTAGGAGGACTCCTGTACTATAAGCACAAGGTACTTCCGTCACCACCGTGGTCGAGCTGCCATTACAAGTGTGGTGCGGTGCAAATGTAAATGAGGATGAAATACCTCAATCAGTCTGCCTGCCTTTTCCCAACTATGGGGTTGGGGTCGGCTGCCAGTCTAACCGGAATCTGAATCCAATGACAACACCTATTCACCTACCTATATTCAGCATCCTGATGTCTTATATTAAGTTAACCTCTCTTGTTTCAAGTGAACTCAGTCTATCAAACAAGCGGCGGCTGTCAAGTGACCGGAGCTGGTCAAGTTCTAGTCACACCAGCCAGATCCTATGTCTGTGAGTACCTATAGCAATAAAACTAGATCTTACTACAAAAAGAAAGGCAAAAGACAAAGTTCGACTGGGGTAGGTACCTTCTGACTAAGCAGACAGCTTCCTCAATCTTCAATCAATAATTTACACGAGGAAAGCTTTTTACCGTTGAGTTTAGAGGGTAGGTATGCAAAAGTGAAGTAGTACCTACCTACTTCTTGGGGCTACTTGTCGAGTACTCACCAATGTTGTCCGACCACCCGCCACTACACCACACTCTGGTTTACCCGACCACTATCTACTTGCTTGTCCAGTTGTCCTAAAATAAATGGACTTAACCCACAAACATAAAGTACCTAAATGCTTATTTTCCTATCTTATACTAACCAAATAAATTTAAAAGTAAGAAAAAAAGGGGGGGAAATAATTCTCCCCCCTAGTGGTGTACTCATTTGAGTCCAACGGCCGAATACAGTAATGTACGGCGGCGCCAAGTGGGTATTAAATATATTATAATGTATAATCAACCAGCGAGGTAATTACGTAACACACTAACAGTAGGAATGGGTTTCATTTTGACAGTTCAACAACTTTCATTGCGTTATTTACGTTGTTGAGCAGACAAATTTTTTCGAACATATGAAGCAATGGATTAGCAATAGGCTTCAAAATGATTCAGATTGTGATATTATAGTATGTTACGTAATTAGGGTGCTGTATTGTCTCACCTCTTTCCTTTTTCCACTCAACTGTTTTGATAAAAATAAACATATTCGCGCGAATGTTGCAGTAGTTTGGATTTACACTTGAAACTGACTGACCGAGGTGAAGTCACAGATAACGTTAGCCAAGTCCAACTGGCGAAATCTTTTGATAAGCTGCATTTTTTGGCCTCATTCTATAAATAATAGGTACCCTTAAAAAACAAAGTAGCTTTTCGTGTCTGTTTGTCCGCTGTCGCTACATCAGTAGATCGCACCCTCACAAAGCAGGCGGGTCGCCAGTCAAGTCTAAACGGAGTTCGCCTTTTACAACACCCAAAGCGACAGTTGTTTTTTTTCACGTAGTAGAATTACCTAGAGGTGCTAATTATCAGCTAGGTATTCTGTATAAAAAAGGCATTTTTCCAAACAGACCGCTGCGATGCCCATATGAATGAGCTGCCGGTGCCGTGCATGCCTTGGGAGCCCTGGTACAGTGACAAACAGAGTTTTTACAACAAGATCTTGCTGGGCGGTATATTATGGTGAGGACTTATTAGCACCGTCATCACCATCATCATCAGCCTATAGCAGAACACTGTTGGAGATAGGCATCTGTAATCGCACCCCATTCAACTCGACCCTCAGCAACTCTCATCCAGCTGTTACCAGCCACCCTGCGAAGATCGTCGCTTCACATAGCCTAAGGAAGTCTTACCATACGTTGGCAGATTCGCCGACGCCGATCACCGTCATAAAATAATCAGCCAATAATGTTTCCACTGCTATGACGCAGGCCTCTTTGTGAAAGAGAGTGCGCCGCAAGGGGTGCTACGCACTTTTTCGGGTCGGCATGAATCGGCACAGCTGGGCGGTAAAAATAAAATCAAATAAATACAGGGTGGCAGGGACATCCACGCGCAAACTATAACCATGAATTCAGCAACATGTTGCAAAAACCCCTAGCGTAGAAATTGTTCGTTGGTCATGAAAAAAAAATTGCTGTTTCATAGAAAAGTGGAATACCTACGCGGACAAAAAGTATGGAAAATCAATTTTTTTTTATATCCTTTGAAAAGTTTCAACTGTAGAGGGTTTAGAATCATGTGCTGAATTCATGGTTAGTTTGTGCGTCGATGTCCCTGCCACCCGGTATTTTACCGCCCGCCTGTGCGGCACCCGTAGCGAATCATGCCGACCCGAACAAGTGTGTAGCAAATCTTATCAGTTTCCCAGTACGGCTTGTTGAAAGTTTGGTCTTCGAATGTTTGGTTCTAGGATATGCCGGTTTCCTGACGATGATTTCCTTCACCGTTTTGAGAGCCTCTACCGTAAACTATCTTATTTACTAGCTCATATTAGAAGGCATAGATAGATAGCATAATCTTGTTGATATGAACAAAAACTAAACGGCTGATGTTGACCTCTTCCGAATGGTAACTAATTTATGATATTTGCAGGTTCCTATTTTCCCTCGGCATGATGATCTACACCGACAGCATATTCTTGAACTGGGGGCCGCCGAAAAACCCCAGCCCGCCGAGCGATATGGTCGAAGAATGCGAGGACGAATAAATATCGTATCGTAGCTGTTAACAATAATTTAATAATTTTGTATAATGCGTTATTTCGTATACCATATCCGCTAGTACTTACATAATAATTGTGTTTATTGAAACTAAAATGAAAACCAATAAAAAACCTAATTTTCAAGAGGATCGTAGAACTAGTTTTGTTGTTTCTGCCTCTCCTTAAAAAAGGGGAGCTTACGTGTATGTGATGAAATATGATTGTTTCTGTGCGATTTTTTCTTTCAGAGTAAAATGTATTTTTAATTTTTGTTGAAAAATGAATAAAAGATAAGAATATTATTATGAATTATTATTGAACGTTTAGTGTCCTGTCAACAAGCTTCGAAAATAGAACAACTCTAGTTTAGGTACAAATAAGACGCAAGTTTAAATTTCTCTCTTTATTTCTATAGAGAAGAATTAATAATTACTGCTAATAATATTGCAATGAGTTCGACGCAGTCACAGACGTGTATCTTCTGTGAGTAAACGCTTCAAAATTGCATTTCATTGCATATAAAGTCTGCTTGCAGCGCTGACATCGCTGGATTGCTGTGCGATTTCCACGCGGCTGCGTCACCATATGGCGCAACTGTAGCGCGACTTGCGCAACAATTGTACAAATTCCCATCAGGACTGTTACCGGACAAATCTCACACGTTATTCATTGTTTAAAACATTATTTTTTTTAATTCTGGTTCATCCCTCTTTTTAGGGATATAATTTTCTATATTGGACGTATTTCAGGACCAAATCTAATTGAAGTTTTTAAACACTGAAAATATGCCTATTCCTAGATTAGATTCACTAAAATCATGCGCGTATTTTACATTAACTTTTTATTGATAATGTGGAATAATCTAGAATTTAAGTTGGGAATCTAGAAGAGACCATCAAATTTATCAATTATCGTAATTTACAACCATTCTTCGTCTATAGCTAGTTCGTCTACGTTTCTTAACTTTTATTAGATCGGATGACAAACATGAGAGTATTTAGCGACACAAATATTCGATAAAACTAGTATATTATTTCATTGCTTCATATTTGTCACAGCCGAGTTCCCAATATTATTCAAATTTGAACTAACTGACGCACTGACAAGTCTTAAGACTTCTAGCAGACTGGTGAATAGAACTGTCCGATATGCTTGAAAAAAATTATATTGTAAATTGTTCTTTGAAGTTTAGTCTAACTATCATAGTCGTAGATTCGAAATAAAGCGCTAAATAGAACTATAATAACGTGTAATGTTAGTGAGAGTTATCTGCTCTCGGGTTTAGGTTTAGGGGGCTTGAATCCTTGGATTTTCTTCTTCTTTTTCTCCTTGCCGCCGCCGGATTGGAACGTTTTCCAGCTGTCGACTCGGTTTTGTCGAGATTCCTGCAATGTGGAAACATATTGCCATTAGTAGAATCTTTGGTCCAGTGGTCGCTAGCACTACTGCTGATCATGAGGTTCTGGGTTCAATTCCCAGGTTGGGGCAAAGTGTTATTGGGTTTTACCGTCAGGGTTTTCTCAGTAGCAGCCCCGAGTCTGGATTTGTGCCCGGTTGATGGCAATAGGCTCGTCCCCCATTACATGGGACTTAAACATAACTGGCGAAATATGGGTGTGCTATTACACGTCTGGCTAACCCTTCGGGGATTACACACGTGATATTGTGATGTTATGTTAGGAAAATATTCAGTGTAATTTATATGGTGTGACTATATATATAATAAAGAGTATTCTATTATATCGCACCTTCGGTAGGACAAGGGCATAACTCCACTTTTAGTGATTTTACAGGATTAATTTTAAGATCTTGTCACGCCAAGATGGTCAAAAAAAATCCACCAATATGACAAAGGCACTGCTGCCCTCTGGCGGCATTAAGCTGATATTGATACGGGTCTTTCTTCCTCCGGATGAAAGGGACTTTTTAAAGCACTGTGGCATACTTAAGTGATTTTTCGACTTTTTGTCAGTTTTTCCCTTGTCCTACCAAAGGTGCGATATAATAAACATAGTTATTTTCAGATACCTAGTAAAATTTGCGCGTTTTTTGTTGAAATTGACAAGTCATTTAGATTGACATATAAAAGTGTAATGAAGAACAATGTAATCTTCTGCATTTGATGTGGCGTTAGTTTTAACAAGTTATTTTATACCAGCTGAAAATCATAACAATAATAGGTGGTCCTTAGTGCATAAGAGATTTGAGCGTCAGCTGCTCCAGTAGTGAGGGGGGTCAAAAGTTAAGCATGTCCAAGTTATAAACTAAAAACTCAAGAAATTAATACCGCATCAAAACCTTATGGGACGATTGTTGGGATCATCTCAAACCCTTAAAAAAATTGCCAGCTGCAGGCTTCGAATTGAGCCTGATGTGCCATCGCAAAATCATGTTCATTTACGCGACTGACAGTATTCTATTCACTTCCATACAGCTCACTATTTTTTTGGGATGTGTTTACTTTTTTTTACAACTTTGAGACGCTGTAACTTTGGTTACATGTATGTTCGGTGGTCCAACAAGTGAAAAAGCCTCAGTTCTTCGATGATGGAACTCAATAATTCAAGTCAAGATAGCCAAGTATTTCGTAATATTGTAATATATTCATTGTACATATTACTGTCCCTGAACGAATTTTTTATAGCATTTTTTTATGTTAGACTGTAAGGATGGAGTTTGGAAGTATACCGTCTTTTTATACCCATTTATATCTTTTTTGAGATACTTCTCTTTGCTGTAGGACGTGGGTGAATTTTGATCCTTCTTTATTCGGTATAAAATTGACCGCCAAAATCGAATAGTACCTTCCCTTCTTTCCCCTTCCCTTCCCTTTCCTATCTTTTCCTTTCCTTTCTTTCTAGTAGGGAAGGTACTGCTCGATTTTATACAAATCTCGGATAGAGTAGAAAAAGAAGTCATCATAGTCGTGAACCATTAAAGACTCAAATAATAAATCTAAATAAATAAATTTTAAAATTATTCAATGCAATGCATCATCGCTAAGTGGTTGATTATAGATGGATTAGAGTGGCCAACCATAGATAGAGCCTAGAGATAGAGCATTTAACACCTGAAAGCTGATGATAATGATAATGAAGATTCCTTATATTCAGAAAATCTGCATTGTTACTACAGAGTTAGGGTGCATATCCACTGACGACGAGACGAGCGGAGCGCTGACGTGCAGGCGGTGCTGGAATCGACCAGTACAGGTTGAAATCGACATCGCGTCTCTCGTCTCGTTTGTGATTGGTCAATTCCTGCACGTTTCCGCTGCACTCCGCTCCGTCTCAGTGGAAACGCACCCTTATTGGAATCCACAAACAACTTCAATCAAAGTCATCGAGCTTTGTGGATCAATTATAATGTGAAGAAACTCTGTGACAAGTTCACATTATGCAAGCTATAAAATACACACCGACAGTAAATCTGACCCAAGCCCTAAATGCGAAATAGTGAACCAACTGAACTGGGATTTTTTATGAGAATAGACGGCAAGTAACTTCTTTTGGTTTAAGAAAATTATTTTACATTAGGTGAGTATTAACTTGTAACCGAACATTTTACAGCTTGAAAGTAAAAAAAAAATCTTTTAATAACTTCATTTTTAGGGCTCCGTACCCAAAGGGTGTCAACGGTACCCTATTTCTAAGCCTCCGCAGTCCGTCCGTCCGTCTATCAGCGGAGTCATGAACCGTAATAGGTAGACACTTGAAATTTTTACAGAGTGTGTATTTCTATTGCCGCTATAACAACAAATAAACATAAAATAAAGATAAAAATTAAAGGGGTTCGCCATACAAGAAATCTAAATGTGTTTTTTTTTTTAATTATTGTATTAAATATTGTACGGTGGTGCGGAACCATTCGTGTACGAGTTCGACTCGCACTTGGCTGGTTTTTTTACTTAAGTCAAGTTTAAACTAACATAATGTGAAATTAATCACTTAAACTAACTGGGGTAGCTACTTGGCATCTATTCTCACTAAAAAAATCCAAAGAATAAGTTTACTTTGTTCACAAAATTATGTTTGTGTTTGGTTTGTTTTAGGGCTTGGATCACATTTACAGCCACTGAGTCTATTTACTTACCTCAAAATTCTTCGCCCATTCTTTTTCAAAGGACTTCTGTTCCTCCTGTTCAATCTCAGCTTCTCGTTTTCGTTTCCTCTCCTCCATGTCGCGGACTTCAAGGTGCTGGCGTTTTCGCTCCATATCAGCAAATAACTGAAATCATTTATAATCATAGGTTACAATACTATTTTTTTTAAACCTTCACAAAACTTTATAATTCATGTGTCAATACTGATTGTAGATATTGCAGAGGAGAGACAAAAATCATTTTTCTTAACAAACTGTTTGGAAGAAAGTACTTAATTTTGTTGAATAAGTCTGGTTTGCTTTTACAGCCCTAAGCACCCGCAATAAACTAAAATATAGTAAATCACTTTTAGCAATAATACTGCCCATTGTGTCACCCTATCTAAAATATCTACATTTATATCTGTAACTTTTATGGTGTACATAATAAATAGGATTCTGTTCTATTCTAATGTAGTAAGCAAACGTATTTTCTTTTCAACATAACTGCAATCATAATGTGCATCAACAATGACACTATAGTACACAAGAGGATAGTTGTAGGTGCACATACAGGCTTAAACTTAGAGACCCAGGGCCCCTAGGCAACTGACATTTTAGGCCCCCCATCCCGAAGTAATTTTGGAAATTTAGCAAAGAAAAGCCCCTAGTACAGAAAATGGGGGAGTAAGGGGAGAGCGGACATAACATTATTCCGGCCCCAAGTGTCATCCTCACCTGCACGCGCTGAAAGGCGGCGGCTGCCGTCTGACAGCCGTGGTGTTCCCTGTTAGATAACGAACGAGGCTATGGCGACCGAGCAATAGAGGGATAACTATACAACCATCCGGGCAACTGGTAAGGAAGAGGCTGCAGCGGTCTAAGGGTCAAAATAACCCTTTAAATGTCTGGTGTAGAAGGCAACGGGAAACCACTGCACTAATTCCCATGAGAGTCACAATAGATTTCAAGAATAGCGATCTAGATCTTTTGAACGTTCCGGCTGACGCCTGGCCCCCCAAATCGGGGATGATGGTGTGAAATATGCTACTAGCCATGTGATTGTCTTTAAATAGACAACAAATGGAAACTACGTTACTGATAAACCGAAATCAGTTAGGCAGCCTCACTGCTTGGGTACCTGGAATCTACGCAGCCTAAACAAACCTGGCAAAATTCAGATAATAGAGAGTGAAATGAAAAGGAAGGGAGTCACTACCCTCGGACTCAGGGAAACACACTAGAGGAAGTCTGGATACTTTTGACTGAGCAGTCGAATAAAGTCTACTTTTCCGGCCCTGAAAATAAGACCTCTAATGACTTAGCATAGACAAATATGCCAGCGGTTATAAGCCGATTAACGACCGAATAATTGCCATTAATGTTAACACAACTCCCTGTAAACTGAACATCATACAGGTCTAAGTGCCTACCGCCCAATCTAGCGAGGACGAAATCGAGAATCTGGAAGACCAGAAAGAGTGGACAGAGTCCGTGTTTGTTCCACTTCATAAAAAAGAACGTTCACCAAAACATAGAAAAGAGACGGCAATTTAACAGCCCTGTGTTGTTGTGTTACATTGATAAAACTAAAGCCTTTTATTGTGTGCAGTGGGATAGGTTCTAAAAGACATGGGTACGCCTCAACATCTTATTGACCTAGTCCATGGGTCGGCAACCTGCAGCTCGCGAGGTCTCATGCGGCTCTTTGGATGTGAAGCTGCGGCTCTTTAGTTTCATACGCAAATATTATTTATTTTTATACCATATATATTATCTAATTTGTTGTGAAAAAACACTACTTATACAGGGTTATTGGTAAAACACCAGCAACCTCTTAAGGGGTCATTGTTCTCATCATTATAAACAACTTTTACTATGGACCAAACCAGAAATCGCGAAAAAAAAAACAGATTTTCCCTACATTTATATTAGCATAACACGTCAAAACGTAGGGAACAGCTGATATTTTTTTCGCGATTTCTGGTTTGATCCGTAGTAAAAGTTGTTTATAATGATGAATACAATGACCCCTTAAGAGGTTGCTGGTGTTTTACCAATAACCCTGTATATGAATAAATAGATATTTTTCTTATTAATAAATAGATTAGTTTTTTTATCCAAAAAAAATATTTATGCAAGTAGTATTTATTGTTGGCAAGAAAAAAAATGTGGCTCTTTAAAAACTTGAAATTTAGGAAATTGTAATTTTTGACTCTTCAGACAGATAGCCATGGCTAAAAGTGCTATGACACGCCTCCAGAACATCTGCACTGCCGTCCACCAACTAAAAGGCAGCTAAGTACAAAAAGTAGATTTCGAGAAAACGCAAAAATAAGTGGGAATTGATGTCTCTTGAAAAGTATGCTACCTAGGAACAAGGTTGCAAGTTATATACGTAGGCATAGTCTTTTTGCACAATATGTGATATATTTCATTCATTTATATTAATCACATTTTATTTAAATTCATTTTCTAACTTTTAGCTAAGCAATTTTTTTTCATTTTTACATAATATACTGCACTCTAAGGCCGCTAACCATACCTTAACTGCTTTATAGTATTTATTGTATCTCTAAAACTATAAATCATAGAAAAATGATTCTTACACCAAAAGATAGAGCATCGAAAGTTGTATAAGACTACATTACAAAGTGAAAAACGACCAACTTAACGGCCTTTTAGTTAGTGGACGGCAGTGCATAAATCGTGGTATAATTTATAAAACCAAAGCCCGATTGGTTAGAGTACTCGTTTCCCGATTTTCCTGTAAGAGTTGAGACGTGGACAATCCGAGCAAGAGAAAGACAGAGGATAGACGCATGCGAAATTTGAAGCTGGAGGCGTATGCTCCGAATACCATTTGCAGCCAAACACACAAATGTATCTGTCAAAGGACAATACACAATATTACTAGAGAATCGGGTCTTGACAGTTCTAGTTACAATTTATTCTTAAACATTATTAAGTTTAAAAATAAATTGTAACTAGGTACAATAAATAGTGAGCCACGTGACCTTGAAGATATTTTGCACCCTGTCTCTGAGAGATTGGATTTTTTTTGACAATTAAATATAGAAATAGGAATTGCTTTGTACACTTATGCAAAAAAGCTGAAGAAATAAGGGAAACTATGATGCAGGAGCGAGTGAAACAAGCTTGAAAATTTTAAGCATCACGCCTCAGAGAGGTCAGATTTCTTTTACTTTCCAAGGGCACTATAGGTACCATGATATAAGCATCGACCTTCCCCCTAAGCATGGGGCCAATAGCATTCGCTATCCATACCTGCCCGTCTGCCATTAGGCAGGCAACCCACCTGGTCAGGGTAGCTTTGGGGGCCCTAGGCTGGCTGGGCCCCTAGGCCGAGACCTTGTGAGCCTAGGCATGAATCCAGAGCTGTGAACATACTTCTTACCTTTTGGTAGACCCTATTACCAAGAAGCCTTTTGCAACACCCATAGTAAATGCAAGCTGGTTGTGTTATTCATACTAACTACCAAGAAAAAAAACAACATACCTTCATGGTCATAACATAAATTGCATGTTTATATTTCACAGGATCATCCTCAGGAATACCATCAGTTCCCTTATTATCCTTTTTCTGCTTTTTCCTTTTCTGCTCAATCTAAAATAATCAACATTAAATTAATAGCGTGGGATTTGATTGTTAAAATAGCAATTGTAAGAAAGCATTGATTTTGTTGATAACAGCAAAATCAATTTACCATGTGGTCAGTCCGTTCTTTGGCCTCCTCACAAATGTCTAAGCACTTTTTCCTAGTGTCATCGTTCTCAAGCGTCTTCCAGGCTCTGTTTACAATTTCAAAAGCTTGTTGTGCTCGTTCAGAGTCTTCCTGTAAATCAAAATGATACAAAATTTTACTTATTTGGAATACAATGAAAGTATGTCTTTGTCTGGCTAATAACTTTATTGTCAAGAACTAATATTTGATATTTTTTTAAATATTATGAGTGCTGTCATTGTTTTTGTCTCTCGTTCACGCCTATGTTCCTTTTTTGTTCCTTACCTATTACTGGCTGTGTCAGGACATCCCTCGGTATGATCCAATCTGTGGATAAAAACGAAATGTTGACGGACATAACCGTCTAAACGAATACGAAATCTCCTTACTTGAGAACTGAGTACTTTAAAAACTAAAATCAAACTGGGAGTCAATTTGGTCACTTATTGGCAGAATTTAAACTTTTATGTTAGATGCTAAGTGGAATTAGGTAAGTTTTCAAAAGTTGACATTTCTAGCATAATATTTATCCAAAGTTAAAAGGGAAGGCTAACAGGTTAGTTACTGAAAATAATCTTTGAACTGTTCTCTTACCATATTTTTGTCCGGATGTACCAGTATGGATAGTCTCCGGTATTTCTTCTTGATCTCATCGAGGGATGCATCTGGCTCAACTTGCAGGACCTCAAATGGGTTTAGATTAAAATATGTGGACCCTGGACGTAGTAATCGTTCCAGTTGCTGTATTGGGGTCAACACAGAATCACGTTTTTCTATTTCTTTCACCTGCAAAACGAGTGTGTTAACGTGTTGCAGCATTCATGTAATATTTAAATTTATGATTGACGCATGGCAAAACTTCAAATTGGTACACAAAACGTTCATTATTTACACTGTCAGTATTGTGTAATGGCAAGAAAGTTAAATCAAGCTTGAATAAACGTAATTATACGTTGTGGTAATGGCAAAAGAAGTACTTGCTTTGGTAGAAAACATGAAAATATTGCAGAATATTTACAAAATAAAGGCCTCACCTCAGTGTAGAATTCGTCAAACGAATCTGCTTTCGCGACGGACGATGCAGACATATTTAGGGATTATTGTATCGCTTTCACATCTAACATACAATTCAAATAATGTTACAATTATGATATTTTTTAAAAGAACACAACAATAGTGTACGCTTCACAGTAAAATTCTCTCATTTCACAATAATCACTTCACTCCGCAGTTCGCGTTTCGCAAAGCACTATGACTAGGGATTCCAATGATTGCTTTACTTTAAAGTCGATTTTTTTTTCGATAATTGCTTTATATAATTTAATCGATTTAATTTTAATTAAAAATATATATATCTGTACAGTCATTGTGCGTGAATGTATTCTACACACTCTATTAATATAATTCATTACAAATTAATATTGTTTACTCTTTAGCTCTAGTTTTACTAACAACTGCACAGATTACAACTGTACATTTTGGGATTTTCACTTGCGTCGGCAGTCCCAATGACTGCCTATTTTTTTGTATTTATTTGTATACTAAAGACCCACTTGCACGTCTAATAGGGTTAAATGAATAAATGTAGAGTTTGTAAACTCTGAGCTCAGTAGTCTGTGCTGAACATTTTAACTAATATTACGTGTTTCCCACTAAAAAGTAACACCGGGTAAGTTAACCTGATATTAGTGTGTTTTGAGTTGGAAACATTACAGTTCAATCGATGAAACATAAAATAGAATTGCAATGTCTGTGCCCTGAATAAATTGTAATCCATCCAAAACATTATGAACGAACAATTGATGGAAATTGTATACCCATCTCTTATAAACTACATTACAATATGTGATACTTTCTTGCATATGAATTTTATATCATTACATTTCATTTTAATCGTATTGTATGTGGTTTCCACGGAGATTTATTTTATTAATTGACGAAAACGACAGTTACTGAAAAATATGTTTTTAATCATTTATATTTTTTTTTAAGAGTTCATGTATTTATTGCCTGCTGATATAGTACCGAATTTTCACTTACTACAACGTCGAAAAATTAAAAATACAAAATAAGTTATCAGCGATACATACCTCATAACATAAATTTATTTTGACATTACTAACACTAATCCAGAGTTTAGCAACTTAATTTTCTGTTAAGAATTTTCCGTGGGTTAAATATTTTTAACAGTTTATCCCTGGGTTTATCTCGACCTCTTGGTGGCTCAAGATGAATGATTTCATTAACCCTGAGTTAGCTGTTAACTCAGAGTTATTTAGGATAAACCATGAACGCGCAAGTGGGCTTTTGTTAATTAGTCATTTAATTTAGTACCTAGTGGAAATAGTTAGTTCCGTTATATATTGTATATAATCATTTATGAAATAGATTCACTCAATCATTACAAAACATAAAGTAATTTTAGTCGATTTACTTTTTGATCATTCAACAATCATTGCTAGTGAAAATGCTTCTTTCGTGTCTATGTTTACTAAAATGACAGATCCGACGCCTCATATGAGTTCTTGTTGTACTCTGTGGTGAAAATGTGATGACGTTTGACTGCCCGCTAGGTATAGGTGTTCTGTGGTATCTGCTGTCATTGCTGTCAATGTCGAAATTATGTAGTTATTTTTTTTTGGTTATGTTTGGCTGTTGATATTGATAGTAGAGGTAAAACTTGAGTCTTGACCACCGAGTACTTTTATATATAGTTTTGACTTCATTTCATAGCTTATTTTTATCGTAATTGGTTGTTTTTGTAAGTACTTTATACATTATTTAGTAATCTTAATTATATTCCGTGTAATTTTTTTAAGTTTCTCGTCTCTACTTCTGAATGTTCTATACTATTAATACCTAACGACATAGGTTAACTACTTAATAGCCTAGCAACTGGTTAGTGTTTAGGGTTAGATAAATATAGGTAGTACCTAGGTGCTGTTTGGTACCAGCTGCTAGGTTAGTAAATAATTTATGTACGAAGTTTGTTTCTGTGTTGAATATTTCGTGACATCACAATAAAGGTAATTCGGTAGATAGATATTTAATGATCAAGTACATAGATACTGCCGTCCACTAACTAAAAGGCTGTTAAGTCACAGTTGGTCGTTTTTCACTTTGTAATGTAGTCTTATACAACTTTCGATGCTCTATCTTTTGGTGTAAGAATAATTTTTCTATGATTTATAGTTTTAGAGATACAATAAATACTATAAAGCAGTTAAGGTATGATTAGCGGCCTTATAGTGCAGTATATTATGTAAAAATGAAAAAAATTGCTTAGCTAAAAGTTAGAAAATGAATTTAAATAAAATGTGATTAATATAAATTAATGAAATATATCACATATTGTGCAAAAAGACTATGCCTACGTATATAACTTGCAACCTTATTCCTAGGTAGCATACTTTTCAAGAGACATCAATTCCCACTTATTATTGCGTTTTCTCGAAAACTAGTTTTTGCACTTAGCTGCCTTTTAGTTAGTGGTCGGCAGGATAGTAGCCGGCTACAGATATGAGACATATGAGTAGGTACTGGGCTACCTACCTACTTTATTTGGTAGGTTAGTAGTTTTTACAACTGAGTAAATTTTTAAACATGGAGGTCAAATTAGGGCTGGAGTGTACCTACCCTTAAGGGAACGAGGACGTCGTAATATTTTTTTTCGTAAATTTACAAATTTTATTACAGTATCGGGTTAACCTTGTCTATAGAAACCAGTAAGCTACTGAGAAGCATGATCCTACGAGCCATCGTTTCCAAGAAATAGGCCGCCGAATATTTTTTTTAACTTACTGAGGAAAAAAGAAAAAAATAATAAAATAAATGTGTTTTTAATAAATCGTTAGTTTCTAAATTCTATCGTATAGAGCACCTAAATGTATACAGGGTTATTGGTAAAACACCAGCAACCTCTTAAGGGGTCAATGTATTCATCATTATAAACAACTTTTACTACGGATCAAACCAGAAATCGCGAAAAAAATATCAGCTGTTCTCTACGTTTTGACGTGTTATGCGAATATAAATGTAGGGAAAATCTGTCTTTTTTTTCGCGAATTCTTGTTTGGTCCATAGTAAAAGTTGTTTATAATGATGAGAACAATGACCCCTTAAGAGGTTGCTGGTGTTTAACCAATAACCCTGTATAAGGCTAAAAGCGTCTTGGTGTTTTTTTCTCCGAGCAGCGGTTTGTCGTAATAATTATGTCGAAGGCATCCTTTTAGAACTTAGGATGCAAGAGCGAGCGAAGCGAGCTCGGGACTTGAGCACCCCGACGCGGACTGGTTAAGCTCCAAGTGGTTATTTTTTTTTAAACCATTCTAAATTAGGAGCCCCGCTAGGCGGGGCTCCGTCGACTACGCTTTATTATTAGGTACTTATTTTTTGAAGCAATGTTAAATTTTTCTAAGAGCTTCTAACTCGGAAACGGTGCATCGTAGAGCCATGCTTCTCAGAACCTAAATGATTTTTATGGTCAAGGTAAACTCGGTACTGCAATAAAATTTGTAGATTTATGAAAACCAAATGTTTAGCCAATTTTTTTTTTCTATGCTGCGCATTTTGCCCCTAAGCGCATACTGCAACTCTTACAACTTCGCCCCTAAGATGACCCACTGACCCAAATATTAGTGGTCGCCTTTATTTTGTATGAAAATAGAACAACAATATTGCCTACGAGTATTTATTTAAAACAAGGTAGGTACTTAAGAATACTTGTTTGAAGTGTGTGCAGCACGCGTAGCATGACCATTATAGAAACGGGTTTTGTCGACGGAAGAATAGACAAAAAATGATGTTCCGTGAAAACAGTACGACGGCAGCAAAGTAGAAAGAGTCAACTGCACTTTTTACGAAATTCAGTAGTTTATTCACGTTTTTCTTTTATTTTGCTTATATCTTGAAAATGGTGTGTCCTATAGCAAAAATAATGAAATTTTGGACCTCCTTTATGAGACCCTTAAACCCCTAAAACTAAACATGTAGGTAATAATTTTTCACATTTTCCATACAAAAAGTGAAACATTCCATTTTTCCATTCTATTTTTATACTTTGTGGCCGTCGAGTAAAAAGTTGTCGACTGTCTTTAGCATGGCGATTACAAAATCAAATTGTCTTCACTACCTTAGACAACTGTCAGTCGTCAGTGTGATTTTGACGTTTGAGATAGAATTTTTTCTTCTGAAATACTTAATACATTTAAAAGGACTTAGACAACGACCGGTAGAAATGAAAGACAAAATTATGGATTGTAGAAGGATTTTTATGGTCCGATGTCAAAAATGGAGAAACGAAATGTCACTTTGTATAGAAATAGCTATGTCTTGTCTTCCAAGAAATAGAAAGCGTCATGCTACGCCTGCAGGTGTGTTGTTGGTAGGTAGGTACAATTCCGCTCCTAAAGCAGTCTACACACCAAACCCGCCGACCCGCCGATACAGCCCCGGCGGGTTGATGTCGGCAGCTTTATGTCTCGGCGACTTGTACCCGCGCGTGTCGACAACTAAGTCGACGACTCATGTCGGCGGGTGCGGGTTTGGTGTGTAGACTGCTTAAGACGACACACTCTGACCCCGTGTCCATCCGTCCATCCATAAGCGATCATCGCATGGATACTCGGTCATCGCATTCATTTTACTGGACGATCTCGAACGCGTCATCGCGCGTCTACAGCTCTCTGTCGGCGCCTTCCGGTTTTCGGAACAGATGAGTGAAAAATGAACGCGACGGTAGTGTACTCCACCAAAGACTAAATATAAATATTTTGTCAATCAGGTATCAACCATGTTTGCAAATAAAGTGGTACTCATTACTGGTGCCAGCTCGGGAATTGGTGCAGAAACTGCCCTGGACTTCTCAAAACTAGGTGCCAAGCTGGTAATTACAGGAAGAAATAAAGAAAATCTAGAAAAAGTTGCAAAGCAATGCCAAGAAAACTCCCCGAATAATTTGAAGCCATTGATATTAATCGCTGACGTGAATATTGAAAGTGACGTAGAAAACATTATAAAAAGGACAATAGATGAATTTAAACAACTTGATGTCTTAGTGAACAACGCTGGTATTCTTGAATCTGGGTCTATAGAAAACACGACTCTGGCTCAGTACGATCGTGTTATGAACACAAATGTCCGCGGACCGTATCACCTGACGATGTTGGCCACTCCTCACCTTGTCAAAACACAAGGAAATATCGTTAACGTGTCCAGCGTCACCGGTTTAAGATCTTTCCCGAATGTTCTTGCTTACTGCATGTCTAAATCTGCTTTGGATCAATTTACAAGGTGCGTTGCTCTTGAACTAGCACCGAAGAATGTTCGCGTTAACGCTGTAAATCCTGGTGTGATAACAACAGGTATTCACATGAAGTCAAGTATGAATGAGCAAGAATATGAAGTGTTCATTAAAAAGTGCGCTGACAGTCATGCGCTGGGTAGAGCTGGTGATGCCAAGGAAGTCTCGTCTGTGATTCTGTTTTTGTCAAGTGATGCCGCTAGTAACATCACGGGTGTAACTATGCCGGTTGACGGTGGCCGCCATGCCATGTGTCCGCGATAGTACCTTTGATTGTGTTATAATATTATAGAAGCTGATAAATGCCTCAGGTGAATTAATTGTATAAATAAAGGCATTGATGAATCATAAATGGGTTATATTATTTTTCCTTAATTTGTACGGTCCTTTTACGCACGTTACTGCAAAATGTCTCAGTCCGTAGGAACTGAACTTGATCCCATAAAATACTATCAATCATATTTAAAATATACCTTCTCAAAAAGATATCGACAGGTATTCTTATACCGACCACTTTCAATGGATACTGAAAGACTGTTATCACTTTATTAATTACTGAGATAAAGCTTTTGATACACAAGTAAATACCTACCTTTTTTGAGTTTGAATCCATCAAATGACCTCTCCCGCTCTGGACGGAGCGGAAGGGCGTGTCAGACTCTTACTGACTAAAACCCACCCGTGTTCCTTCAGTTGCCTGTGCGCCAGGGCCACGGTAACTCTTTCGAACAATCCGCAGCCCAAGTAAATACCTACCTAACTTTAACTTTAAGATTTATTTATTACGTGCAATCTAACTAAATAACTTGATAATATCAAGTGCTACAAACTTAATGAATCTGTAATTGGCTACTGCTAATCAAGCTCTTCAGAAATATTCGATAAGCAGGATTGTTTATAGTAGTTTGGTGTCATTAAATAGCAGATTCAATATTTCATTCTCAGATTAAATAAAACCTAAATAAAATTCATTCATCTCAATGAATCCGACTGCCAGAATGATTGCACGATATTCTTATCAAGGCATGGAAAGTTGTCGTTGCAGAATCTACAAGTCATTGACGTCAAAATAAACGACTGGTGAGATAGAATGGTCAGCATTTGATCGCGAAGGTCAATATTTCCGAACGATAGCGATAAAGCAAAGTTTAGACTACGACACTGCACACCGTCCACTCAGTGTATATGTCGCAGACTGATTGCAAAATTCGTCATTATACATACGGCCCGTCCGTTTGCATACTGTTACCGTTTGCGTTATGTAAAATGCCTAAGGCAAAATGTAGGTAAAAGTTCTTAAAACCCAATTGATGATTCGGACGCCGTATACATAATGCCTATGCAAATTGATAAAACTAGTTCTATTTTCTATCACCTGTGGCGCTGCTAACAAAACAAAAATGGCGTCGAGTAGTGCAAGTAGTGCCGCAAGAAACAAGTGATTTTAAAGACGTTTACTATAAACAATATTGAACAAGTATTACGAATCTCAAACGGGATCATTAAAAAAGCCGTGGACTAGAGAAAAAGTTTTTGGCGGTTATCCGGCTCGAAAAACACGCTCAAGTATCCATGCAGTCTGGCGTTCGGCGGACTCCAGCTACGAGTAATAAATCTTTTTTACAACTATTATTTAAACATTAGGGAGGTTATTATGCCTGCCGGGGCTGCGGATTGTTCGAAAGACTTACTGTGGCCCTGGCGCACAGGCAACTGAAGGAACACGG
Source organism: Dryobotodes eremita (assembly GCA_917490735.1). NCBI lineage: Eukaryota > Metazoa > Arthropoda > Insecta > Lepidoptera > Noctuidae > Dryobotodes > Dryobotodes eremita. The sequence continues at coordinate 12,632,049 of OU823248.1, read as the reverse complement.
GTGGGTTTTAGTCAGTAAGAGTCTGACACGCCCTTCCGCTCCGCCCAGAGCGGGAGAGGTCATTTGATGATTTCCCACCCAAAAAAAAAAAGGGAGGTTATTATGATTAGTTGAAAAAAATAACGGGTAGTCATTTTATTTTTCGGCGGTTGGTAAATTAGTGTGACAGTAAAACATTACATAATTAAGGGTAATAAAAATACAATGTTCCTACAAAAAATACTCAAGTAAGTAGTGTGATAAATGAATAGACAGTAAAAATATTGGAATGGGCAGTTAGGTAAATATTTCGGCTGTTCATAGGTTCGGTCAGAACTGCGACCAACCACGCGCGAGCCGAATTGGTCGCAATAATTAAGCCAGGGCACCCCGACCAAATGGGTTAGGTTAGAACTGTGACAAAGCGCGCGCGAGCCGAGCGAGCCAAGCGAGCGGTGCCGTGGACGCGGCCGGCGAGCACTACTTCCAAGTTAGATTTCATAGCGACTAATTCAGATTTGTTAACTGCCCACACGTTACTGCCATTTTACTGCTTCATATTTATTTAATAACTCATCTAAATATTTGTTACGTTATGAGTCATTTTATTTAGTATTCTGTTTTAACTGCCGAAATTCTTAATAATCACGGCTAGTTATCCTAACATATTATGACTCTTGATGAAATGGATGCGATCAGAAGCGTCATCACTCATCAGTTTGCCTTAGGCATTATACATACGGAAGACGGTATGCAAACGGACGGCGCCGTATGTAGGTATAATGACGAATCATACAATCTGCCTGCGACATATACACCGAATGTCTGTGTGCGCACGGGTGTCTCTAATTGTGGCATTTATTGTGACATGATAATTTTATTAGTGTCGAATCAGCGGCTGTGTGAACAGTTGAACACGTTTTGTCCAAGTGTCTCGTGTGGTTAACGAGTTTTCAAACAGGTTCGACATTTTTCCATACACTACTAGAAGATAGTCTTAAAACAATGAGTTTCGCGTGGAGCAAAGAAAGTTAAAGTGAAAGTAAAATCATTTATTTCAAGTAGACCACGGAAAGCACTTTTGAACGTCAGGAGACTACCAAAAGCCTTATAGTGTATGTAGAAGGACTACTAGAGCTTTGGAGCTTTACCTGCGGGGTAATTACGTAACACACTAACAGTAGGAATGGGTTTCATTTTGACAGTTCAACAACATTCTTTGCGCTATTTATGTTGTTGAGCAGACAATTTTTTAAGCAATATTTTTCAAAATGATTCAGATTGTGATAGATAGTGTGTTACGCAATTAGGGTGCAGGAGTGATCGAAAATCTCATTTGCGTAACTATCTTTTTTTTTAAATTGTAGAAGTAACTTTTTCTAATAAATATTCGAAGTCCTCATATTTCATTCGACAGAAGTTTTCGTAAGATTATGTATTTTCTTTGCGCATCTCATTAAGCAATCTAAAAGACAGAAAAGAAAGTCTCACTCCTAGTTCTTACCATGTCTTTTTTTTAATCCACTGGTGAACCCAAATACTTCTTTAACGTTAACGTCGTTGATGGTGACAGAGCACTAGCTGTTTCTTTCTTAAAATTATTTTGTGTGTGAATAGCTCGGACACAAGTTCCGAACAGATAGTTCCCTAGTTATATCCTACAGATACTATTCAAACACAAAAAATGTGTTTAAGTGTAAAGTTAAAGTAAAAAGTAAAGAAATCTATATTTGTTTGTGTCGCATTTTTTGTCGTAGTCTAAACTTAGCTCAATACTAAGCAGTACCTACCAAAAATAAAATCCAGTTTTGTTGTAGATAATAAAACAGCGCGTAAATCGTTTCAAAATGAATAAAATATAAGTAGTAAAAGACAAATTAAAACTTTTCAAGCTGCCTTGACGTAATCATGCTTTGTTTTTTAAACAGGTATCAAGAATGTTCACCAATAAAGTAGTTCTTGTCACGGGAGCTAGCTCAGGAATCGGTGCGGAAACGGCATTAGAATTTGCGAAACAAGACGCGAGACTAGTCCTAACAGGAAGGAACAAAGAAAACCTGGAGCAGACTGCAAAAGATTGCGAGGCTGCATCACCCAGCAAGCTAACACCATTATCTGTAATCGCCGATATTGACAAGGAAGCAGATGTTGAAAGGTTAGTCAAGGAAACCATCAACAATTTTAAACAACTTGATGTGCTGGTCAACAATGCCGGCATTATGCAAATGGGATCAATAGAGAATACTTCTCTTGCTCAATATGACAGTATAATGAATACAAATGTGCGTGGGCCATATCATTTGACCATGTTGGCCACGCCGCATCTTGTCAAGTCTAAAGGGAACATCGTTAATGTATCCAGTGTGGCTGGACTGAGATCTTTTCCCGGCATTCTTGCGTATTGCCTGTCTAAAGCTACTTTGGACCAGTTTACAAGATGTGTGTCCTTAGAGCTTGCTAGCAAGGGAGTTCGTGTCAATGCTGTTAATCCGGGTGTGATTGACACTAACATTCAATTGAGAGGTGGACTCAGTGAAGAAGATTATGCTGCCTATTTAGAGAAATGTAAGGAGACTCATGCATTGGGAAGGACGGGAACTACCAAAGAGGTTGCGAATACCATCCTATTTTTGGCGAGTGAGGGTGCCAGTAATATAACTGGGGCAACAATCGCGGTGGATGGCGGTCGTCATGCTATGTGCCCACGATAAAATGAAAACCTAAAAATTTATATGTACAAGTTAAATAAGCATTCTAACCGCAACGACATGCATTCTTCTTTATGAGTTAGATGTGCTACTAATTACTTAATTTGTTACTGTCAATGAAAAGTTAAGGTTTACTTTTTTGTTCTTAGGCATTTATCGGTACACTCATGTTACACTACTGTTTGATTTTTAATAAAACAGTTATTGTAAAATAATATTGTGCTTTTATCTTTCCGTTGTAATTCACTTTCCACTTTTCCTAAAGGTACTACAGCAGTGATGTTGGTGCCATCATCAGTAAATATTTTACTGCTGAACATAACATTGCTTAGAAAATGCTATGGCTTATGCATAAAATAGATGACGTGGTTATACTTGTAATAACCAGTTATCGTGTCGGATACGTGCGCGGAAAATTAAGCTTTACATTCTCGTACAAAAAATCGTAAGCTTTTTGGAAACCTTAGGAACAAGGTGACCTATTCTTAGCATCTTTTATGGAAGTTCCTTTTTAGAAGATTCTGTTTACAAAGGCATATAGGTAGGTATAAGCCTACTTGATCTAAATGAAATTACTTGGAATGTAGTAGAAGTTTCTTTATTTCGTTCTTCACATGATTTTATAAAAGCATCTCAAGTGTAAACTTTACAAATAAATTTATTTTATATTTTGGGTACGTTGGGAATGAATGTATGAAAAATCATTTTGGGGAACTTGGGGAAATAGGGCATCACCCCAAAAATCACCTTATTTTTCAACATGAGTAGGTTTACCAATGATTGTATTGAAAATCCCTGTTGCCGAACATCCACCAACTTCAACAATGATCTTTCCGGTTTGGAATCCAGTTTGCATCAGACGCATGCCGGCACAAACTTCAAGCGACGCTGGTAGTAAAGCAATGGCTAGATTAATGCGACCGATCTGTAACAATAATTATAAAATAGTATTAATTTGTTTATCAAAGACGTAAGTAGGTATTTTTCACCCGTTTTAATTGAAAGTTTTTCAGTTAGGATGTACGGATGCACTCATATAAGTAATTACTATTTAACAGCAGTTAAGTAATGATTAGCGTCTGTTTAACGCTATAGCGTTAAACAGACGCTAATACAGTACATACTAATTCCCATGGCTTAACCATACATTTTTTGACGTGTAAACGTCTCTTAGCTGTTAGCAACGATTTTAAACAAGGGAGTTAGTGTACCACTTATGACGCCGCGACGGAAAGCTAAATGAGGCCTGTATTCCTCCTGCGCTGATGTCGGTCGCGTACGTCGGTCGCGCTTACGAATATACATTGTTTTCGATATAGCACCACAACGCGACAGTGACGTCAGCGGCGCGTACGTTGCTACGACGGGTACGCGACCGACATCAGCGTAGAGGAATTCAGGCCTGAGAAAAGGATGGAAGGAAACGTTGCGCGGCATGGGTAAGTACCTACCTATGGGGTAGTACTTCCCTACCCCGAACGAGCTCCTTAGAAAAGAGCTCTTCTACTACTGAATTACTTCTCAATAGATTCTAGGACAGATAATATAATTTTTAATCTAAATACCACTTACCGTCATAGTAGATTGTCCAAGAAAACCGACAGATTTCATCTCTGTCTTCACAGCAAGGGTTCCAAGGCAGGATCCAGTGGCCCATAAGTTGGTGTTATCTCCGGTACACTTCTTCATGTCTTCCATAACCTCGGCGCCAGTTGCAATCGCCTCATTGGCTACTGTCACTAAATGCTGGATCTCTTTGGAAATATCAGCTATGCGTTTGTCGACGCAAGTCATTGTGCCGGATAGTGTTTCGTTGAATACAGTGGCTGCAGCGCTCCTGTGGGACTACAATTTTCTTGTGTTAATTGAGTAGATAGAAAGAAAACACATTTATTTTGAACTCATAATTATCACAAAATATAATAGATCATTTATTAAGGAAGCCAATCTCCACATACCTACTTAAAACATGAAAGAGAATCAAAAATGAATAAAACAAGAAGGATATTGTAGTGGGTAGTTTAAAGTTTTGAAATGGTGTGAAAAATAATTGTTTGTTATCAAAGATGGGGGATATTGGCATCCAGCACCCTAATTGCGTAACACACTTTCAATCACATCAATCATTTTCAAGGATACCTATTGCTAATCCAATGCTTCATATGTTCAAAAATGTTTCTGCTAAACAACGTAAATAACGCAATGAATGTTGTTGAACTGTCAAAATGAAAGCCATTTCTACTGTTAGTAGTACGCAACTACCCCACAGCTCGGGATTAGTGTAGTGTAGTATAGTGCCGGGAGTAGTGTAGTGCCAGTGTTGGTAGCTGGAGCTGGTATTCTGCTGGACACCTTTCACGACACACGGGTGCCAAGTGCCAATCAAACCAAACATAATGTAAATAGATACTGAACCTACTTTTTTTTAGTCAGAATCAAACTTAATTTTTGTCGCATTGATGGGCCTGCTTAGTTTAGCATACCTACCTACTTAGTTAAAACTAAAATTCGATAAACTACGGAATCACGCAATTCCTTTAGAAAGCCGATTTCGATACAAAAACATTAAGGTTGCGCTAATCATTCTTCCATACTAACGTCGTATGGAGTTTGCCTCGCTATTTGTCAGTGTACATTAAAAATTGTATCTACTTGTCTCGTCATTATCTAGCCCTGAACGGATACAGAATTTAAAAAAAAATACGCAGTCATGGGGGCTGCCGACAGAAGTGAAAAGCCCAAAATGTACACAGGTGGCTGCACGTCGCCAGTCTGGCGCAAAACGTCAAATTTGCATGTCGGTGGCGTTAGCATGTTGGTGACGCGAAGCATTTAGTTTTGCCCCTAGTTACAAAAATCGCTCAACGCGGCTAAAGAAGTTTTCACTTAAAAAATTGGTTTGAAAGTTATGAGCGTCGAAACTTCCATATTTCAACATTATTTTTTATGTATCTTTGGGTCTAAATAAATAACTCACGGAGTACAAAAATTGCAAAATTGTTACCGTATAGGGATAGATCATTTATCCAAGAATTCAAATAACTTTATATTGAATTAATACATTCAGAAGTATCTTCATAACATCAATACGCCCAAAGGTCTGTTCATGAAATTTTATGCTCTCGTTTTCGTTATATATCATCTTTTATTTCACTAAATAAGTAAATAAATAAAAACTAACTAAATAAACTGAATAGAATGCATATTAGCAACACCCACCAACGAGGTCGAGCCGTCGACTCTGCTAGGTACTTGATTTGAATGTTCTTTCTAGTGCTTCAGGATCAGATCCGCCCGTTAGCGATTATTGTTTTTAGTGGTTCGTTGCACTTCATTTGTTATTAGTGTTATTACTCGATAATACGTTCTATTGTTTTTTTACTGCATAAAACCGTGATTTATTTCTAAATAGCGACCTGCCCCTGCATCGCACATTTTTCGACGTGGCACAACATCGACATTTCTTTATTATATGTGAGTTTAATATTAATTTAAAAACATATAAACCTAACGGAATAAATTCTCCAAAGGCTGGTAAAAACCGCATCAAAATCCGTTGCGTGGTTCAGAAGAACAACGCGGTCACACAGCAGACACGAAAAACAACTTTAATTTATATTATGTATAAATGTGTGTGTGTTTTTTTGTGTTATATGTGTTCTTGTTGTTGTAGGTTGGCTATGGTATACATAGGTACTCACATCGACACAATCCTTGACAGCCACGCTGGTGTTAGAGATTCTATTCATGACATTCTCAATAGCTTCTGTGACATGTTGCCTGAACTTCTGCACATCGCTGATAATTTTATCCTTGATCTCCTTTGCTTCGTTCACGATGCCAGCATTGAAAGTGTTGACAGAATTCAAAGCTTCCTGTGCAGATTTACGAAGATTCTCAACTAGTTGTGTTATGAGTTGCCTGGAATTTGGAAACGGAAATAATATGTTATAGGTGTGGAGTAAATAGTCATCGATATTTTCTGCGGTCTGATTCTAAGGACCTGTGGTAGGAAAAGCCCACGCAGATAGAAAAGTCTCTCATCAGTATTATGACCTAGTTATAAACATGGGCCTTAGGTATCGCAGACCGCTTCAATGATCCGTGATGGAAGTTTAACACTATAGGAGATCGTTACGCTTTGTAAATGAGTATGATTATTTCATGCTGTTTTTTTCTTGCCTTTTTGCGACACCAGGAGGAAGAATATCGGTAGTCCACATTTAGATGGGAATCACATCGATCACAAGTTAGAATTAATTTGACTATATAATCAAGTAAATACCTTGTATGCGACATAAGGTCGATATCACGATCGATTGGGCCGATCAAGTCATAGTTCGAAACATCTGGAGCCCCAAACGCCGAGCACACCTGAAATTATCGTAATTCATTAAATTAAAGAGTAGTTAGGTACCTATCAATAAAGCAGACGCGAAGACGGAGTGTGGCGTTTATTTTGAAAGCATTAGAAAACGTTTGATTTTAACCAACTGTTATTGTCTGCAGTAGGTACGACAACAAACTGCCAATCCGTTCGGGATATATAGGCGACATGTGATGTTATATTTTGTTATCAACAGTTCAACTTAGTTTAACAGTTCAACTGCTGGCACTACACGTTCAAAAGTAACAGTAACCTACGAATAGATTATTTGAAACTTTCAACTTATGTGAAAATGTTAAAAACTTAGTTATGTACCTACTCAGAGAAAATAATAGTGATGTTTTAGGAACCCTTTCCTCTAAAACTGTCTAATCAAAACACCCAAAAAAATCTTACCACAGCCAAAACACAGAATGCCCTGAACAATTTCATGGTGAGTTTTCAAATGGTCTCGACGAGTCGAAATTTAGATCTGATGCTAACACAGCATCCCTAAGGTTTTTATAGTGTTCTATGTAAAGCATTGCTCGTTCTTTTGCCATAGAACAAATACAATTATCTTATCTTAATATGTGCACCAAACGATGAAATTAATTATGGTAAAATTTAATTTGTTGTTTCTTATCAATTGCAACATTTGGTCACAGAGACGTATCTAATTACCTTATTATGCTCTTCAAATACAACAATTTAGTTATTATTATTTATTTTTAGCCTTTGTTGTCCCACTGTAGGGGAAAGGCCTCCCTTTCTCGTTTCCACTTCTCTCGGTCTTGAGCTAGTGTGAACCAATCCTGTCTGTAGGTGTCAAGCTCGTCCCACCGACTTCTCCTGGGTCTGCCTCGATGTCGCCGGGCGTTTCCTGGGGCCCACATAGTGGTAGATTTGGCCCATGACTCGTGCGACATACGGCAATCGTGCTCGGCTCAGTCTAACTTAAGTTTGGTTGCTTGTTGGGTGACGTCAGCAAATTGTGTTTTGGAGCGCAGAACTATGTTCTTAACACGGTTCGTTAATCTGACTCCAAGAATGCTGCGCTCCATTGCTCACTGGCAAACCTCAAGCTTGAACTTGTGCTGAATTGTCAAAGACCAGGTTTGACTGCCTAATGTGAGGATATCCGAGTATGCACATGTCCATTAATTAGCGTTTATGGCAAATTAGTAGTTCAACTTTCCATTTCAGGCGAGACAAGAAAAAGAAGTTCCTAGACTCACCGAAAACGCCTGGAAGAGCTATTGATCGATGAAAAACCTAAATTTTCATCGACCAATACCTCTTCCAGGCATTTTCGGAGCGTCTAGGAACTTCTTTTTCTTGTCTCGGCTGGAATGAGAATATTTGGCCGAGATAGATGTGTTTTAGATCATATGTAACCTCCACACCCTCTACATACAATTTACGGTAGACGCTATTGGTCATGAGTTTGGTCTTTGACATGTCCATTTAAAGTCCAATCTGGAGGCTCGCTTTATTTAGGTCACTTAGCATTTCGCCGAAATCAACTGCTGAAGATGAAAATAGCACAATATCGTCGGCGAATAGCAGGTTGGTCAACCTTTCTTAGCCGACGACTATGCTTTTATCTGCCCAGGTGTCAGATAGGCTTTCGAAAACCTCTTCAAGGGTGGCAGTAAACAGATTAAGGGACAGTTGGTCTCCTTGCTTGACCCCTCTTTCAATAGGTGAGCTTGGTTCTGTGGTGTTTTTGTGATTTTTCAAGTTGCTGGACCATTGCGGTACCTATATGGATTTCAAAGGATTTACATAGGTGGCCTCTATATTTTTAATTGTGGTTCACGAGTGCCATAAATAATGAATCACGGTGAATGCTGTCAAACGCTTTGGCGTAGTCAACGAATGCTAGATACAGTGGGATTTTGCATTCTGTGCACTTCTCTATTATTTGTTTGAGGGATTGTAGGTGGTTAGTAGTGGAGAGATCTCATCGGAATCCTGCTTGTTCAGGTGGTTGCTGGTAGTCAAGTTGACTTGATGTACGGTTTTCGATTACTTTTATAAACGTTTTATACAAATGAGACACTAAACTGACGGGGCGATAGTTACCAATTTCTGATTTAGCACCTTTTTTGTGTCGCAGTATTATTGTGGAATGGCAAAATTGAGGGGGAAATGAACCAGTTTGTAGTATTAAGTTGAATAGATTTGTGATGTACGGAAGTAGTAAAGTCTCTCCGATTTTAAGAACTTCCGTGGAAATACTATCTTCTCCAGGGCTTCTACAATATTTTGGCTGCGCAAAGCGCAATGGATTTCGAAACTTGAAATCTGGGGTGAAATCTGAGGTGATTGTTGTAAAAAGGAAACGTCATTGTGTGATTGGCAATAGGGAGGAACTGCTTCTTCAGTAGAGTATAGAGTTTTATAGAAATCTGTGCAATTGCTCAAAAACTTGTCTTTTTGGTATGTGTGATATTATTGATAACAGTATGAACAGTTTAGTTATTCTCTTAAAATGCATGTCTTTATACTCTTCACATATAGAGACTTTATATAAATACCTACATAACGTAATTATATCGTTACGCAGGTACATTTTGTGATAGGTAACTGATAACAGCGGCTAATGCACTATAGTCTAGTGATTATCGATTTCAATGTTATATCTTTATTAAGATTTACTGACTACATATGTTTTGGCAATCATGATTTCGAATTGCATGTGTTTTGCAAGAGTTTAACGCGAGAATAATCGGTTTTTCAGCTACACGTAGGTACCATTATACGTACATATGTACATATTTCCATTTCTATAATCTGTAAATACAGTTAGATATTAGATAATCCAAAATTTATGGATGGTCTCCTAAGAACATTTTCCTGCATCTGCAAGGGTTCAGGTAACAGCCTTTAGTGACATTCTTGCCCCTTTTAAAATTACCATCCTGTATAAAGTATGCTTAGCACTTGTTTTTAATGAGCAGAGTGACAGGCAAAATATTTTAGAAAAGATACATGGAAATCCACATTTGGCAATATTGTTGGCTGTAGGCTTAATTCAGTAAAGTCATTGTGCTCTCATTTGTGATATGATGCAATGTGCTGATACTGATAAAAATAATTACTCTACAGATTCTCAAGGTTTAGCAAATACAATTTTTTTATCACCCTTCATATAACGTTACTTCATGGAGCAATTAGTGAAGATATTATTTACTTATTAATTTGTAGTTTGAGTAACGTAAACGTGTACTTGCGTAACAGTTCAGTGACCTACTTTATGAAACATGAAAATACGAGAATTAAAGATAAGGAATACTTAGGCACAATTAAACGATCTGAAACATAGTAGAGTACTTTAGGAAGCAGTCGCTGAAGGAGTAGCGAGTATCCTTATGCCTTTTTTATTACCACATGCTCGGTTTGTCATGATTCGGCACCAAGCCCGGCGGCGATTTTGAATGTATAGTATTTTGCCGCCCTGCTGTTTCGAATCGTGCCGAATAATGCCGTCCCGAACAAAATGTGTAGCATACGCACGCCTATCGAGCGTGATTTAGATGTTTAAATATCGAATTTGTAACTCGAGAACTGGGCAAAGCTATTGATTTCTATAGCTGTTGTTAGTTTTCTTTAGGTTCTCGCACTTGTCCCAATTCAACAGGTCAAGAAAAGTATGACTGTGTTCTCATTAAGCTAGGCAATACTCCTTGGGGTTTTTTTGACTATTGGGGAATTTCTCTCCTTTGTAATAATATCTGGATTTACCGAATTAGGTAAGTAGTACTGAAAGCACCCTGAGTCACTCGGCAACTCAATGCACTCCCGGAAAGTCTTCGCCTTGTACCCGCGCTTTACCCCACTACGTTCCAACGTGTGAGGCGCTTCCATCTTGGGTTTATTTGATCACCCGATTGCTACCAAAATGGCATTACGCATTACCTAAGTACATAAAATTTGCACTACATTCTGGCAAGGCTGAAAATATTGTGTGGGATGCTAATAAATATAAGTTAATTAAATTATAATGACTAAACTATCTCCATAAATAATATCAACGACATACGATTATTGAGATTGACAATCATTGCCAATTAAATTCTTACTTTAATAGACAACTCTTATTATAAATTAATTTACATACATAGTTGAAATAACTCATGTCAGTTGGCTAAAGTAGGTTAATTTAAACATGCTATATCTACCTTTATTTCAAGGTCCTAACTCATATTTATATGAACCTAAAGTACCATTTATACATAAGGCCAGGGTAGATTTACGTTCAATAGTTTAGCCCATATTGGGAATTTCTATTTCTTTTTTCGGAGCAGCCAAGGCTTTGGAGTTATGTCCATCATGAAAGCTCTTGCTGAGGCCTACTATGCCTGGAGCACTTAACATCACAGCATGAAACCTAGAGAAATATCAGGATGAGATTTTGTCATAACCTGAACCGCATCAGATTATACGGGGTGTGAAAAGAGCCTTCACGAAGCCTTTTATCTACGCATCATCGAGAGTATTTCAAGCTAAGTTATAACGTATAAAACTTATTTTCGTAAAAACTTAAAAAATGTCGGAACATTGACCTTTAATATCTCCGTAACCAGAAGGTTCCCACTTACAGGTATGGTGCAGTACAAAAAAATACGGGAAGAACACGTGACTCTCGGCTTCGTTTAGTACACCTGTTATTTTAAGATTGAATCAACAATATTATTGCTCCTGAGTGTTCATTTAAACTATTTGATATATCTTAGTAATTGTTACCAATGTCACGAATAGGTACCATATGTGTTAGAACAGCTGCATACCCATAAATTATCAGCTCATGTCATGTTGTGGCTGACCGACATTATGTTCGAATTCTAGGGCTCTGATATTATGTAAGTAATTGTTTATTATGTACGTAAGTAATTGTTTACTTTGCTCCAATTATGCGCACCCAGTTTAAATTCAAGGCAGCCTAAGCATCTAGTCTTGATAATGTGGTATTGCATATCTACACTCTTATCAAGCTTGAAATAGAGAAAACCTATGGACAATCAGTCAACGTAAAACATCGCAGTTCACTGCTGGGCAGACATATAGGAGACCTTCACAAGTTACGCTACATCACATCACCCGATTCTTCAAAATAAAATAAAATTGTTTATTCTGTAAATAGGATATCACATTTACACATCATACATATGAAAAAAATTAGGCAGAGTCGACGTACACAACTCAGGTACTCATCCGATCATTTCTCAGCCATTTATTAATTAAGGACGTCTCTATTTTAGCCGATTTGTGGTCTCCACCCAAGGAGAAAAGATGAGGAGGAGGATTGATTGATTGATAATAAGAATGTATAAAACAAATCCAAATTCATATTTTTAACTAATTTAAACTGTCATTTAATAACCTTTCATATTATGTAAATTACAGTCATTTATCACTGGATTGCTATTTAGCGCCTATAAGCACCGTTTAGCAATCATTCATGCCGTACTACTTACTTACCACTCTTCTTTATGTTCCAGGCGCTGAAACAATTTTATAGTCATATAAATATTTAAATATTATTAAAATCCAAGTGCTTATTAAACGTTACTCCTTTAAGTAAAATAAAGTGATAATTTACCTCTGATTAATGTCTATAGAAAACGTAGTTTTGAAAGTGTCAAAGTAATTAGAGTAATTTGCAGGTGTGATTGCTGGGTGTTGCAAACAGGCGATAAATTGCAGTGTGATTTCGAGGTTAACATCCATATTAAACTTCAGGATCTGCTTATTATAAACTAGTAATACGTTGTAGTTAAGCAATGCATTTAATAACAGACTATGGTGTGTAGATCTAGGACAAATGAGAGATTAATCAGTTAAATAAAAGTCACAGAGTTGATATCTACTTACATGGTAGACCGTAGCTTCCGCCTGCAATGGCCATCATTCAATAGCTGCATACAATGCAAAGATAAGCTCACGCTTTCTTCCCATGGTGGTATGCAGAAACTACAGAACGCCACAGGCTACGATCCTTACGTACTGCAAGTAATAACCTTTTTATTTAAATAATAGGTACGCGTCGACTTAGGAACCTCCTCCTTTTTCGTCAGTAAAAAAAATAGTTCTTGTATTCTCTCATACCTTTCTAGAGTCTCTTAAAACCGTAGCAGGAGCTCTTCTCTAATAAGGGTGTCATTGATGACAAGCTTACTAGCCCGAAAGCCGCTTACTTCGATAGATTGATTCATTTAAAAAAAATATGAAATCAACATATGTACCATACTATGTAGGTAAATCTTATCAGAATTTTGTAACTCGATTGTGGATTACTAATCAAGAAGTTTGCCTGACATTCTGATGTTCTTCTCCTGTCGTGTCAGCACGAATATATGGAAACACTCTTAATGTGGTAAAAATATAAGCCAGTCAGCAAGGTGGTAGCAGAGCTGCATGAGGACGTACTTTTAAGTATCATCATTCCTGAACAAGAATACACTACATAAGTACAGTAACACGAACAAAAACTCATTGCTCAACTGGCAGCGATTGATTGTACTATAACTTAATTCAAAATATACAAATATTCAAAAATATCTAAAGGTATTTTCAGTATCATGAACATCAGATCCTACCAAAATTATTTCATGGTTGCCAAGAGTTACATAACGCTTTCATTGTTAAAAAGTTATCAGATCTAACGTAGAGCCAAGCCTCTATCTCTACATGGCTTAACTCTACAAACCTTACATCTTGGTCAAAATGTATAGCTTGGCCGTTTCGCGGCCGTCGCACAGACACTTCTATGGGCTTATGGTATCTTTAATGTTGTGTCATGCAACAATTCAATGGAAAGGCCAAGCCATACATCTGGTTAGAGGGGGAAATTTACCAATTTCTTATATGTTTTGTTGTTTGTGTGCAAATCCTAGCTTGCATACCAAACTTCAGTTTTCTAGGACTTCGGGAAGGTTTCGATGAGTGAGTCAGTCAGTCAGTGACAAAATGGTCGTATTTTAGGTATTAATAAAATCCAAAGCTTAAAAGCTAATCAAATGAAGCTTCGTGTGTTCCTATCCTGAGAATTTGAGCTTTCTAGCATTATCCAGGCCGAAGCCAGCGCCCCTGCTTTTTGTTTTTGGATCGTATTGGCTTTTTGTTTTTGGCACTACTGTACCCCCAGATTTTTATCAACCTTAATCCTCAAACATAAAATTGAATGCTATTTGAGATATTATTATTGTTTAGGACTGTCTGTCATCGGAGTAAATGTAAAAACAAATTCACTTGAAGCTTGAAACTAAAAAAATAATGAAATAAGTAGGCAAAACACTATGTATTTTAAATAAAACTTAAAATCTAAGCAATTGGGTTGAAAACATAATTATGTTGGTAATTAGTGCTTTTTCTATTTTTGATCGCACCAACTAAGGCCACGTTGCCTTATTTTTCAGGCCGGTTTTGACGCACTACTAACCCTGAATCTAGTGTATTCTGGATCAAAGTTCGTGAACGCTACATTTAAATAAGTGGTACACCAGTCTAGTCTTACATAATACACAAAAAATAACAAAATAATACACAATAATATACATAATAATATTTGAATTTTTAACAGATTCAACAGAGAATCTGTTCAGCATTTTTTTACATCCTTCGACTAGTCCTATAGTCAAGTTATTCAAATAAACAAAGACAAGTTGACTGGACTGATACTCGTATCTCAGCTCATTTAAAATGCAAATTGTATGCTGTTAGAATTAGAACGTATAATAGTTTCACGGTTTACTTTACGGAAGCTGATTACGTATGATAGGTCGTAACAGACCAACAATTAGCCAAATGGGACTTAGGAACATTTAGCTAATTTGACAGTACAGCATGTGAAAAGACATCGTCATTAATTACGATCGTTCATGATAATGACGATAACTGCACCCTAATTACGCAACACACTATCAATCACAATCTGAATCATTTTGAAGCCTATTGCTTTTTTTATGACAAGTCTTTTACAGTTCAAGCAGTGCGGTTATGGAATGCCTTGCCGAGTCGATAAGGCGTGCTCAATCTCTGTCCACTTTTAAAATTATGATTAAAAAACACTTCCTTTCTCCTTAAACATCATCATTACATTTAGTTTCCTTGCTCTTGTTTCATGTTTATTATTGTATATATTATATTATGTAGATAATTATATGTTTTATGTATGTATGTATGTATGTATTTGTTGTATATGTAAAGGTACACCACTGACTACCTGCATTATTGTCTCTCCTTCTCCCTTGAATCCATCCAAAGGTTGTCTGTAAAAGATCGCTTTTAGCGATAAGACCGCCCATTGTGTCACTCTGTGTAAAATGTCTACATTTATATCTGTAATTTTTATGGCGTGCATAATAAAGAGTATTCTATTCTAATCCATTGCTTCATAGGATCGAAAAAATTGTCTGCTCAACAACGTAAATAACGCAATTAATGTTGTTGAACTGTCAAAATGAAACCCATTCCTACTGTTAGTGTGTTACGTAATTACCCCGCGGTTCACGAATAACGATTTAGCTTTAAAAAAAAGGAATATCGACGAAGGCACAAAGTTTATAGCTACGAACCTCATGCATTGGTCGAATAAAGGCTCCCCCAGACAGGCACAACGCGACAGCGCGACGCGGCTCTTGTAGAACAATTTCCATTAGGTTTTCATAGAAATTGTTCTACTAGAGTCGCGTCGCGCCTGCTTGCGGGACCATTAAGGATTTTTTTTTTGTCCGAAACGTAAAGAAGGGCAAACCTATAGAGCATACGTCGAACAAATTCTCTATCTACATAGGGTATTACGATGCAAGAAAGATTTCGTAGGTAGTGTAGTGTAGCGTTGTGTGGCTTCTCAACGATAAATAGTCAAGTGATGCTAAATATTTCACAATTAGCAAGTTGCTAAGCACATCACTAAAATCATGGAAAAACACAAATTTTCATATAACACTCGGCCATTTGAACCACAGAACATATATACTCTTAGATTTGAACATCCGCTCTCCCTAAGAGTATACACGTTCTGTGCATCCGCTTGCTTAGCTAGCAGAAGCTAATTCCTAACTCTCAGGATTCTGTGTGCCCCAACCTAGGGTGAGTTCCTCATTCATTTGGAACCACAGCACCAACAGCAGCAGCGGGTTTGGTTTGGAAACAGACCCTCAGCACTGGATAAACTATGTTAATATCATCACCCGCGAAATCAAATACTATATACATATAGTATGTGATTTCGCGGCCGTCAATGTCGGACCACGCGGCTATGTTTTCCAGTTCTCAAGGGTCTGAAATATGTATGTATTGCTGCTGCATCCGAGCTGTGCACGGCCTCAGTTTATTGTGTGTTTGTTGTTCCCTCGATGGTTTAGATTCACAATTGGATCCGGTAGGTGGCGCTGCGATCGAGTTCTAGAAAACAGGACAACGTCTGTCCGGCCACAGTGTAGTATAGATTTCTGTTGCATCTTTCAATGTACAGGATCCTAAACTAAAATTTACGGTCAAGAAATCCACGAATTTTTTTAATTAGTTATATATAACGTAACAATCAAGTAAAAAAAAATATGAATTTTTGATGCATGTTAGAACAAGTTACTATGCATAAACGTAACCC
Source organism: Dryobotodes eremita (assembly GCA_917490735.1). NCBI lineage: Eukaryota > Metazoa > Arthropoda > Insecta > Lepidoptera > Noctuidae > Dryobotodes > Dryobotodes eremita. Next base: position 12,615,377 of record OU823248.1, on the reverse strand, counting down.
GTAAGCTAACTTATCACCATAAGTAAGTCAAATCTAACAAGTTATGTAAGTGTTACGATGACATAACGTTACATAAGTGCTGATAATCAAATGCACCTTGACCCGCCTACCACCTACCAATAAGAATACAATATATCACAGTTATATAGGTACATAAGAAGTTGTGAAAGCTACCATTTTAATAGTCATCTTTTAAGTGATTTTGGATGTTGAAGTTATTAACAGGTTTTGTATAAATCTCATTTATTAACTATTATTTAAGAAAAAGCATTCTTCTTTTTCGTGTCGCTGGCACGACACTATATTTTAGATCTTGTTGATCCAAAACTTCGCCACTTTCATGGCGTCCTCGGGGTGTGGATGTGGAGCTGTGTCGCAAACTATGCTCCATCTGCTATCCTCCAAAAACATGCAGTCGAAGTGATTTCTGCACTGCCACCGACGATGCCGTGGAAGTTGTTAAAATGATTATGATTATTTGATTAAGGAAAAATCTACATCTTTTTAGTAAAAGAGGTAAAATACACAATTATATCTCTAGAAATAGGGACCAATTAGTTCAGCACGGTTTCAGGCCGGCTAAAGTAGTCTCATCTTTTATGGGGTAGGTACTGTTTAAAATGTTACAATAAAATAACTCTCCATAAACTTCAACTGATTGAAACGAAATTTAAATCTTGTATAAAACGCACACTATGCAGCCAAGCATATTATAAATTGGGGGATTACATCGCTGATAAAAATGCTTGACTCAACTCTGGTCCTGCTCCACAAGGGCGCATTAACTAATTGATTAGCATTTGAAACTACTGTTGGAGCTGCTGAAGATTGTAAAAACTATCTTTGCATTGTATAAATTCAATCTCATAGTATTGTTTAATTACATAGCACATGTGTGAGCACTATGTAACTACTATAAAGCTACCATTTACTAGATTCGACTTTCATTGACTTGAATGTGCCCTGGCGGCTGAGAGTCATGCTCACTCAAACGTCTCGCTGGAGGTGGCGTGTGTGTTGGATCATTAAGTTCCCTTTAAAATGGTTGAGCTGAATGGTGCTAATCCATGCGTAATGTTCATGGACGGGGGCCGTCAGTAGGGACTGGTCATTTCTTTGCTGCTACGGCTTATTTTAATTTAATTTACTTAATATTTGAATTGTTTTTGTCTATTTATTACGGACGCTTTTAACATTCTACATCGTTCTCACATGCATAATTTTAACAAGGATGATGAACTAATATTTTGTAACCATATTTTGATTTAAAAGAGTGTCCGTGAAGTTTCTTGCCCGTTCTTCTTCATAGGTACCTACTACGCTTTGGAACGGGTAACTACCTTCATCTTTCTGACTGACCGACCTCTTGATTGACCTCTTTATTTGAAATAAATGCTTTGAATTTTTGAGTTTGAGTTTTAGAGTTTGATCAGTATTAGCATTTACGAGTATGTTATGTATGAGGATTTGAGCACAAAAGTTAAGACCTGCAGGGTAGGTAATTGCGTAACACACTAACAGTAGGAATGGCTTTCATTTTGACAGTTCAACAATATTCATTGCGTTATTTACGTTGTTGAGCAGACAACTTTTTCGATCCTATGAAGCAATGGATTAGAATAGAATAGAATACTCTTTATTATGCACACCATAAAAATTACAGATATAAATGTAGACATTTTACACAGGGTGACACGATGGGCGGTCTTATCGCTAAAAGCGATCTTTTACAGACAACCTTTGGATGGATTCAAGGGAGAAGGAGAGATGGGATGCAATAGACTTCGAAATTATTCAGATTGTGATAGATAGTGTGTTACGCAATTCGGGAGCTGTAACAAACTGTTGTCATTGATAACAATCAAAAATGTATCATCAGGTGATTTTATGACTTAATCCCTGTTTTTAAATTGTATGTTTTGCATTACCTGTAGATACAAAAAAAATACTTAATATCTAGATTTAAAAAAAAAATACTTCCGTATCTTGTGATCTATGGACTATTTTTTCTCATACAGAGAGATAAAAATTAATGCTACTCATAAATATTTAACTAGAGTTTTTAGTCTGTTTGATTTCATAAAAACAGGCTGCTCCAGTAGGACCACTCTATGAAAAATGACTCGTGGTCAAGTTGGCGCACACCTGGCGAGGCGCAGCGCGGCGCGGTTGTCACAGCCAAACAAATATCAACTATGTGTGACAAAAATAAAGTTAAGAATGAATAATCTGAGACGCGCGCCTTTTTCCGTCTAGACGCGCTCTCGAGCTCAAATAAATGTATTTATTTTCAACTATATTTCAATTCGTCCAAGGTCGATATTTGTTTGGCAGTGACGAATGCGCTGCGCTGCGCCTCGCCAGATCTGCGCCAGTCCTTATGGTCTTGTGGTGCAACTTAGGAAAAGGCTATGTCAAGCAGTGGGTTACAATTGACTAATTTTACTGATTTACTGAAAGTTCACCAGTAAAGCTTGGGTTTCATAGGAAAGCGGTACCGTCACATTGTAACAGCCGTCATGAAATCCGTCAATTTCACCAGTATTTGATATTAAGGTGTCAAAAATGCTCTGTATTTGGACAGCCGTTATTGTATGACCGCTCACCGCTTTTTTAGGAAACCGCTTTACGAAATGTCACCACATTTCGAAATATCTTAAGTTTCATTATCTCAAAAGGAAGCTCAAACAGTCTGCCTTTTTTGCCTGATACTGTGATTACTTATTACAATAACCAATAAAGACCATATTACGACATTTACTGTACAAAGGAGATCTCGTATTACCTTGTAGGTCAGTCACTGGTTGTCTTACTACTGTTCATTCGGAAACACGTGCATTCGAGTTCATACGACTTGTGCAATATTCAAGAGAATCAATAAAGAAACAGTTATGTCGCGCATTTCTTGACACAAATACTGCAGCTCTTTTGGCATAATACGGCTTTAGGTAATTGTTAGAATGTTAAGCAGATATCCAAGTACGTATAAATATTAGAAGAGAATGTAGGTAGTTATAACCCAGTGTGTCGTGATGGCCCAGTCGTTAAGGCCTCGCCTCTCATGTACTAGGTTGTGGGTTCAAATCCTGGCAAGTAACAAAGTGACTTTCAATTCATAGGTACTTGAGTTTATTTTGGACATTACTGACATCGGTGAAGGAAAAACATCGTGAGGAAACCTCAACTTATCCTACTAAAATGTGAAAGTTTCTGTGTTTGTGACTCAATCACGCAAAAACGGCTGAACGGATTTGGATGAAATTTTGCACACAAGGATTAACACGTAAACTACTTTTTATCCCGGTAGTACGTTTCTGAGGGATAATTTCCGACCTCCGCGCGGGCAAAGCCGCGGGTATAAACTCGCGCGCGGGTTTATATACGTCTGAAATTGAAAACCTGTCTTCAGCAAGCGTGGTGATCAATGCTCGGGCCTTCTCTGTATGAGAAGTGGCCTTTGCCCAGCAGTGGGACAATAATAGCCGGGTATTATTATTATGTAGGAGGTTATCTAGATTTAAAAAAAAAAACCTGATATGAATATGTTACTTCTGCAACAAGTAAAACATTTTTTTTCCAAAAAATATTCCAAATGTTTACCACAGCTTTTCAAAATCTGATGTCTCTTTCCAGATATTTTCTTAACTCTAAAGACGCCCGCAGACAGGCGCGACGCGACTCTTGTAGAAAAAATTACATTAAGTTTTCATATAAATTGTTCTACTAGAGTCGCGTCGCACCTGCTTGCGGCGAGCCTTAACAAAGTTTATGTTGTCGACCTCATTCATCAAGAAAATGTCTATTTGTTTTGCTTCTATGTGGAATGCCGATGTCCTTTAGTAGTAATCCTGAACTTGAGATTGTAATGCACAGTATATCTAAAAGGTTTCTACTATAAATTACATTTTATGATAAATCAATGTGTGCATTCAAAACAGGTTGAGTGTTCGCGAGAAATTCTTTAACAATGGCGGCATCAATTTCAATGCACATTACATTATTAAAAGTCCCAGTTTGTTATATTATGTTTACTCATTAAAACATCCTTTGTGGCTGATAATAATCAGCACATGAGAAGATGCACGATGATGATCATTAAGTAAAATCCACCTCAGGGTAGGTAGAGCAACAACCTTTGTAGGAATTTGCTGGTACCTTTCAGCTGGATGTGAGCTGCCCAAGATCGAATTGAATGGCGTGCGATTGGAGAGGCAGATCCAGTCGTGGACTAATTGTAGTCCACGACCAGCCTATTGAGGCTGATAGAAACCTACCCATTTCTATATCTTATTTACTCAATGACAAAATATGCAAGATATCCAGTAGACTGTAGATCTTTGACAGTCGTTACGGGTAGTCAGAAGCCCGAATGTCTGATATCCAGCCTTACCAACTGGTATCGTAATAACTGGGTTGTGGAAATCAGATAGGCAGTCGCTCCATGTAAAATATTGGTAGTCTGGTCTGAGTCTAGTCTAACTGGAACCCGACCCCAATATGGTTGGAAAGAGGATAGACAGATGATGACCCTGTAGTACTAGCCTTACAGCAAACTTTTGTTGTTCTAATAAAACAACAAAGTCTTACCCTTCAAAGATTTGTGATGTCACGATTATATACGTAGGTTATGTAAAACTTAACACTATAGCTCAATGTCAAATCATGTTTTACTTGTAAAGTAAATATGTACACATCTTAATGTCCTTACAATAACAATTGTGATCAGTTACGGTATTGACTTTGATACTTTGAGAAGGTAATAGTAAAACTAATGTAACTTGAACTATCAATGTGTTTAGGACTTGTTCTTAAGTAATTGTTCTGACGTGTCTTTTAATGATGGTCGTTTGGAACACTTGTCTATATAGAACGAATTTCTTATTGACATATGTTTATAGTTAATTGTATTAAGTAAATGATTACTAATATAATTACAACACAAGGCCACTGTACGGGCTAGGGCTTTGCAGGTAGTCTACCGCAGGCCGTTAACTGACAGGTTAGTGTTTAGAGATTAAGTAAACACTTAAGAAAGGTTCATACATATATTTTTCTGCAGTAGTAGGCTAGGTCGCGGGTAAGGTCACTGTTCTAAGCAGTTGCACTTAAAGTTAAGAAGCGTACCGACCTTGGTTTCACGGAACGCCAGAAGGCCTGTCAGCACAGGCTCAGCAAGAGCCCGGTAAAGCCTTCGAAGGGCCGCAGTTACGAGTGCGTCGGCAGCAGCCCGTGGGTACTCACGCACCGGTAACGCACAGATCAGCGCGCCGTTCGGAGTAGCATGCAGATTTGAGCGCCGTGGGATAATTAGATACCCTGTCTTCAGCCTGGACGTAGAACCCTGGAAGCCGCGTTAGGGAACGCTTGTTAGTTGCGGTGCGAAAGCAGCAAGCCGCGTGTGATGTGTCCACCTTCATTCCCCTTTCAACGACCAAGGAACGGTTTAAGGAATAGGATAGGCAGAAGCTCAAAACATTGCAGCGGTTTACAAGCAGACAGTTTTCAAAGACAGCGTGGCACAATGACAGCTGGTGCAATATGAGGTTATGTACCTAACACCTGAGCATAAAATACAAAGAAAAACAATGATTTTAGCAGATGACTCGCTATATCGCTTATAATACAGAGTAAGGCCTTGCACAGTTCGGATGCAGCAGCAATCTATATACATATTTCAGACACTTGAGCAGGCTTGAGCACTTCTACAACTTCTCAATCTTAAAAGTAAGTTAAATATCTTGACTGAACAATTTAATAATCAATGTCACAAAGTGGAACGTAAGCATATGTACTCAACTCGTTTATCTTAGAAGAAGACACTTGCTGTTCCAAAAGTAACAAACTACTTTGGTAAGCGCACAAGAAGGTATGTAGTACCAACGTTAGTGAATGAGCTACCCCCAGAACTGATATCGCATGTCAAGTCAAAGGACCAACTTAAAATAATTCTACAAAAACATTATCTCTCATTGTGTCCATAGCTGTGTAACTGTATTTGTAACAAACCTCAAGTTTGCATAAATACCTTTCTGTAAAAGGTAAGATTTTTGATCTCGACTGTAGATAATAATATTATTTTATAGCTTACTTAGCTTAATTAAGTTTTAGCACATTATTATTAATTTTCAAAATTTCAAAATGTTACTTACTAGATGAGAACAACTGCCGACAAACTGTTATGCAGTTTGGCAGACTAGAAATAGTGTTATTGTTGATACAGATTTTGAATGAATAAAAATAAAAATAAACTAAACTACGAATTATTGAGTTTCTGACGTCGATTATACATGAATGAATGAATTCTTTATTTGCCAGAATATAGGTACATTGTATATGGTAAATTTGTATATGGTTTCACTATATTCGACTTTCTAGTCGTGCAAATTTTTAAATAGACATAGTCAAAGCTTTAAAAAAAATATTATATCAAATTTTTGTCTTCCTACATTAATAACACAAAAAATAATATTAACATTAACAATAATATAAAATAAAAAATAATAAAATAATCACTATGTCAATTACAGACTTATTGTGACTTATATCAGTTTGTTTTTTGCTATATTAATGCTGTATTATCTTGTTTATGTGCTTGATAAAAATATTTATAGAATAGATTTTAAAATAATACTTTAGCTCGACTACAGTCTATTTTTTTAATTAATCGTCGTAACGCCTTTGACTGCCAAGAACGCGATGTGCTCAAGTTTTTTTTTTAAGAAAGTATATTTGTTATGTAAAATGACACAAGTTAAGTAATTTTATTTACATTCTGGTCACGTTAACAAAACTTCTAAGAGTTTGGAAAGACTAAGCCTTGTTAACGTGAAATCACATCATCAGATTTCATTAAAAAAACATCTCATCTTGTAAGTCAACATTTTGATATTGCATTGCTGAAGATTTTTGCTATAAGTGGCAATATTTTATTAAATAACCAGCTTGGTTATCATACTGAATAAATAAGTTTATTTTCTCACCATAAGTAGGACCTACGTTCTTTTAAGTATAGCTACCGGCGCGGGCGCAGCGCGTTCATTATAATGTCTAAAACGTTAAAATCTGCAGCCTCTGTTTAGTTTGCTGTTGTCAGACGGTAAACACGAGGACCCGCATGTCGTGCATTTTAAACATGTTACCCAATTTACAAGGAATCCGTGTTTTACCTACTGATTTAAGGTTTGAGTTTGTAAAATGTTATTTTAGACTTGAAGACACACGGATGTTTAAGATAGAGGGAAGTGGCAGTTGAGAAGATTGTATTTATTTTACTTTGAGGTTACGAGTCATCCTAATAAAACATTACTTTTACAATATACATAAAAATGCTTAAGTATATATAATATATATAATATATATAACACAGCTAACTATTTACACTAGGTAGGTATTTAATTAAATGACTAACTAGCTATAAAAAATTACTATGTATTTATTTATTTACATGTTTACTTCACCAATTTATGGCTCCTTCAAACAAGCGCGACACGCGACGTGACACAAGGGCACCGCCTGTCGCGCGACGAGCGGTGCCTTTGTGACGCGCGCGATTTGCGTCGCGTGTCGCGCCTGTTTGAAGGAGCCTTTAAGGAATTAAGAACCGAGTTATATTGCCCTAACACAGAATTTTCACAGTGGTAGACGCGGTAACTGACGTAAACTTTTCTTATATTCATTTTTTGACAGTGTTGTTAACTCTTCGTAACCGCTTTTATACATTTCAAGTAAGTACGCTTTTTTCTTTGCCTCAATGTCGTCTGAAAATAAATAAGTTATTGCAGCGTCATAGAAGGACAATAAATATAAATAATAGCATAAAAGGTACCTTCATAATTTGTACAAGATGACAAGCATCTGCTTCAGGATGCTACGAGACTGGTTTATGATGCCATTAACGCGTGGTTAAAATCAAAAATTCATTATTCATCAGTTCATTTCTTACTTATTCGTGCTGGTAATCCTATATTTAATTTCAATGCAGTAAAACTGACACATAATATAGAAGGTATGGTTTTTTAGGCAAGACGCCTTTTCTCAATCATTTTTTAACACTGTTGTCGTAAAAAAAACAAAATTAAACATACTATGACATTACATCATGCCTTTATTCGTCGAAAGGGGCAGGCCAAGGTATGAAGTTCACCCTGCCAGCTATATTTAGTTGCCTAATAGTGGGCAACGGTTAGGTACCTTAGCAGGCACAAGATTCCAGGAAGCTGCTGAAAAAATCCTTATGGAAAACCCAACGACACTGCCCGCTCGGGAATCGAACCCAGAACGTCGCGTATTCGAACAGACAGAAAAAGAAAGATTAAAAAAATTTGTTTGCGAATAATCACGTAAGATGTTGTTAGTAGCACTTATCTTTTGACGCGAAGCCTGTAAGTGATCAACTGCTGAAGATTATATTTAATTACAAGTCCAACTTGTTCCATAAAAGAGGTTTTACGAGATTTTATGCATAATCTGTTTTAGCAAATATCTAGTAGAGTGACTGCCAGACTGCTTGTTTGTTAAAAGTGGATTGAAACAAGTTAACTTTTACGATTAGAAAGATTACTAGCTTCAGATGTAAGCCTGTGTTAATTAAATAGGCATTAATTTGTAATCTGACACAAGGTTAGAGAAAACGAGCTGATTTTGAATAATTTCATTCTTGCACTGGAGTTTGCCGAGCTGAACTAGTGATTCGCACCCTAATTACGCAACACACTATCTATCACAATCTGAATCATTTTGAAGCCTATTGCTAATCCATTACTTCATATGTTCGAAAAATTTGTCTGCTCAACAACGTAAATAACGCAATGAATGTTGTTGAACTGTCAAAATGAAACCCATTCCTACTGTTAGTGTGTTACGTAATTACCCCGCTGGCTATCAAGGATCATGATGCGGAACAAATGTACTCACCGAGAATTCTTAAATCGCGTAGCATATCGTTTTACAGAGAATATCTTACGTTGAGATTATTTAGAACCCCAAAAAAAATCCAATACATACTGTCGCTAATATCATCTTTCTGCCCTTATTCCAAATTTTTCTGTTGTCGGCTCAACGTTTCTTCTTTCTTTCACTCTGACAGCTGTCACCACAGCATTCACCCTTTTCCTAACCACATAATTATTATCAGACAAAACTTTCATATATAAGCAATCTGTCACTGTCTCAGCAGTACGCAACAGCTACCAACGTAAATAAAAATACATTTTTATTAACACAGCCATCTAGAATGTGTTCAGCGTAGTTTTTTTGGCCCTGTGACATTTGCTCTGATCTCTTGTCCCAATTTTTCTGTTGTTGGCTCAACGTCTCTTCTTTCATAAATCTCTGACAGCCGTCACCACATCATTCACCCCTTTCCTAACCACATCATTATCATCAGACATAATAGGTAAAAAAAAAACCCCCGACACAAAAAAGAGGTCATGACCTTGAAACGGCTGAACGGCTGATTTTGATAAACCATTTCTAAGAACCACCGCTAGAAAACCTGCTTTCAAATAAAAAAAACCGCATTCAAATCGGTTCACCCGTTTAAGAGCTACGATGCCACAGACAGACACATATACATATAGCAGTCAAGCTTATAACACGCCTCTTTTTGCGTTGGGAGTTAAAAACTTTCGTATAAAGGCAATCTATCACAGTCTCAGCAGTAGGTAACAGCTATCAACGTAAATAAAAATGCAATTTTATTAACACAGCCACGTAGAATGTGCTCAGCATAGTTTTATTTGGCCCTGTGACCTTAGCTCTGATCTCCTTTCAATCCTTTCGAATTAAGATGTTGATAAATTAGTTGCATGACATCGAACCTACGACCTTCACTAACGTGTTGCTACCGGACTCCTTAACGTGGTAGATTGCATAAGATTGGAGTTTATATTGAGCACACGCGTTGATTTAAAGCATAAATCCTTCCTTTTAAGAACTCCCTACAATAAATCGTGATACTAATGAGGGCAATAAATGTCGACCAGTACTACTTTGAGTACTGTCGTCATCAGGCCGAGGAGAAGCTGCAGGGGATGTTGCTCCAGCTCCACTAGATACATCGTCTGTGCAATCTTCGTCTCCTACTACACTACCTCTTACCTTCGTTTCTTCACTCTTGATATCTGTACATTCAGCATTTAGTTAATTATCTTACAGGATAATTTTTATATTGTATTCATACTCCTGCCCTTATCTAAATTTGTTTCGGGTAACTTCTGTAGTCACCCCCTTTTTCGCCATATCATCTTTCACATGAGTGTTCCAGCATCTCATGCGGCTTTGCATTCCATCACGTCCGTTTAAACGTCGCATGAACTCTCTTTCTTCCGTATTAATCTTCCCTTGACATTTCAAAAACCTAAAATGACAGACCTTCTTTGAGTACTTACGAGATTTTACAACTTTGCCGCCTACGCATACTCCTTGGTAGTACACGATAATAACCTTGCGAGTGTTTCCCCGATCATAAACACGATGCCTTCTCAGAAGAAATTGTGATAGCAATCTGCTATATACATCGAGGTCTTCTGATACGAGAAGGTAGGTAACTTACCCTTTTTTACCTTCTGTATGAAGATCACAGATCGAAACAAAAGCCAGTCTAGAGGTCACTCAAATATTGTAAGCATAATGTCTTAAATATTAGCATTCTAACATTGCCTTCTTTTCAAAACTGATGTGGGAACATGGGCTTTCTTGTCTCTATCAACCGGCTTAGATCAATGAAGCTAACAAGTAAGTAAGTTTAGAAAATGTGGGTAATTACGAGGAAAGCAGGAAGGAGTTTTGCACGACACTACGTGACTCGGATTGGGACCGTGTGGAGCAACTACGTTGAGATTTATCCATAATTTCAATGATCGACGTTCTCTTTTCCTCTTTTGTATTGAATGAGATATAAAAATGGTTTCCGTGAATGAAGTAATAGACAGACCGACAGCTCGTTAGCGAAATCACCATTATTATGCAATTAGTTATGCAGCTAGTTCTTCGTAGTGTGGTTGCATTATGAGAAAAACGGTCATTCAAGTTCGTTTTCTAGATCCAAAAATAAAAATACCTGGTGATTATTGATATGGTGGATAACAATGATGATGACATTGCAAATGGATAGAGAGACTACTGGAGCGAAGTAGACTCCTAGATAGAGAGAAGCAGGTGTGAAGTAGACTCCTAGATAGAGAGAAGCAGGTGTATGTATGGTCGACTAGGCTAGGGATAAACAGCTATAGTGCAATGGTGATCGGTGTATTTCTCTGACGCAAAAAGTCTTGTATTACACCAATTATAGCAAACTAGCTGCTGCCCGCGACTTCGTTCGTGAACCAGGATGAAAAGTAGCTTATGTCCTTACCCAGGTATAATTTCATCCAAATCCGTCCAGCCGTTTTTGCGTGAAAGCGTAACAAACAAACAAACTCAATTTCGCATTTGTAATAAATTAGTAAGAATTACAGTTGACCCAAATCGATGATCACGTGAAAAATTTCCCTCTCACTGAATTACTTTTCTCAATTGTGTGACATGTGACCCGACCATTTGTCGAGTCATGTGACTCACTACACGAGTATTCACTAGTCCTATTGGCTCCTTTTGTGAAGGATGTGCGGAGTGTAATCGTTATTGCTAAATTACGCTCGAGAATAGACGGCATCTCTGTGGGTTTGGAATTTTCGAGATACTGCTGTTGATTTCGGGTACTATACGAGGCTGTCATGGCAATCCTTGGGAGAGATCCAGCAGTAATTCTGGCTGTATTGTGAGGCATAAATAACTTCAAATAGTTTTCATAATAAATGAAATTGAGGAGTAGTTAGAAGTAGTTTTGGTAATTGTATACTTATTATCCAGAGTTTAATAAAATAATGCTGGGATGCAAGTTGTTTGTAACAATAGACAGTAATTATGCTAATAATTCTTACGCAAGGCTTCATCTGATGAGGTCGGTTACAGGTTAAGTAGATTCAGACTTTGATATCGTATTTTTGCATTTTTAACCAGTTTTTTGTTAGTTCAAAATGGTTGAACTGAATGGTGCTAATCCATGCGTCAAGTTCGTGAACGGGCGCCGCCGTCAGTAGGGACTGGTCATTTCTTAACTGGCACGGCTTATTTTAATTTAATTTAATATTTGTAATGTTTTTGTCTTTTTATTACGGACGCTTTTAACGTCCTGCATCGTTCTCACATGCATAATTTGAACATGAACTATGTAACTAATATTTTGTAACCGTATTTTGATTTAAAAGAGTGTCTATGGAGTTTCTTGTCCGTTCTTCTCCATAGGTACCTACTACGCTTTGGAATGGGCAACTAGCTTCATCTTTCTAACTGACCGAGCAATTGAAAAGTGATGGTAATTGGTTTATTTGAAATAAATGATGTGAGTTTGAGTTTGAGTTTTTCTTAAAATACCTCGAATATTTGTTTCTTGTGGTTCTATTTGATTCGTTTCATTTCAGGAATATAAACAAAGACTCAATAACTTCATGGTTATATAATTTCATTATCAGTTGTCCATAAAAGGTAATGTGACATTATCGTGACAATGCTGATGTGTCTAACTGGAGACTGTAGAATCATGGCTAAGGTCTTCAAAACTGTAAAGTCGATATGTAAATAAATAAAAAGAAGGTTACACACTAACGTTATTTCTGTTAACCGTAGGTAAACGTAAACGCAAATAGACCGATTTGGAGCAAACCGTTCATAGGGTTGCCATTTCCATGATTGGGTTATTCCATGAAGTTTTTGACCGTACTTGACTTAATTTTGCTAGTTAGCTTCGATTATCAAACTCTACTGCATGTATCCATGGTATTAATGGAGATCCTTTGTTAAGCGGGTAATTTAAATGTATTTTAATATTTTAATTTTAATTTGAATCGGACTGTATGGATTTAGTCATCTGAAGTAAATGAATTTAATTTAATTTATTTTTATTAACTGTTTTGCGTCTTCATTTTCTTTCACCCCGCACTATTTTAGAAAGACTAGCTCGTACTGTCCCAATACTGGGCTAAGGCTTCCATCCATTCCCTCAATCAGTCACAATTCTGTGTTATTCTTCCAGATGCTTCTGCTTATTTCTTAAAAAATGTCGCAATTTCTCGTTACCAATAATTCAGTCCCTATCCCTGGTTAACTTTCCATCATCCTAAAAAAAAACCTCGAAATTCGGAGCGTCGTTACCAAAGTTTCTGTGATTCTGCCAGCCCTCACTTCACTACAACGGCGTATGTTACATGATAGTGTTAATTGGAGCGTATCAGAGGCTTCTAAGTATTAATTTCGAGGTGATCTGCTGGTGACCTAGCCCAGGTCGCCAATAAGGAGCATTTGTATTGTGTAGCGCTCGCGCCGATAAAAGTTCCGCCCGGCCATACGCCAACTATATCTTTGATCGGAGTGTTATGCGTCATGTAAAGTGCCTATAGTACAGTACTTGCTCTAGATTAGATAAATTCTTTGTACGTTCATTATCAGCATCCGTACTATAAATACTTTATCAAAGAAACGAGACCCTACACGAAGAGTTTTCCTGCGCCGTGACGCACGTTCACAGTCAATAACACAAACACAATTTATTGCAAAACCTGTCATCGTGGGAGTTGTTGCGGCAATGCTTGGCTTGACTATGTCCAGCTGTGGACGACTATCGGCTGAACGATGATAATATTAATACCATAATTGTAAGCATCAGAATTTGAATCAATTTATGTGGCAGTGCTACAGGCACCCATCAAAATTATTATATATAAACAACGTTTTAGAATCTGCAGTCAGATGCAGTCATTTTCAGTCTGGCTATACAACCCATAATACAACAACTAAATTAAAAATTCAATATGTGGTATTTAGATGATGGAACACTAGGAGGTGAAGTAGATACCGTTCTAAAAGATCTTCAATTCCTAAAGCAATAGTTCCAATCCATCGGTCTTTAACTAAACTACTCAAAATGCGAAATTTACCTTTGTGACCATACCGACAGACAATCGACTATACAGAAATTCAATTCAATAGCCCCAGATATCAAAGTTTTGGAAAAAACGTTCACTGCACCTTCTAGGTTCCCCAATTTTAGGAGACAGTTTTTCACCATTCGTAGACGAAAAAATTAAACATTTTAACGATATTTCGGACAGACTTTCTAAAATTGATTTACATTCAGCATCCACCCTTATCAGATATTACTGTTTCGGTCCAAATTTTATGTATTTTCTCCGCTCTTCCTCTTTATGGATCAGCCACACCTTTTAGACAAAATTTACCATATTATTCGAAGCACTCTAACATACAGTTTAAATCTGGCATTGGACGACCGCGCGTGGCTGCAAGCCACACTATCCATTCGTTTTGGTGGGTTCGGCGTCCGCAAAATTTGTAGTGTAAGCCTACTGGCGTTCCTGTCCTCGGTCCATAGCACTGAAAAGTTAACCACAAGAATCTTAGCCCCTTCTCAGGTTGACTCTGAAGTGCCGTATTTGACCGATGCGGTGAATGCCTGGAAAGTGGCTTGCCCGGAATCGGTTCTGCCCGAGAACCTGTCTTCCCAGAGACAGTGGGATGAGCCACTCTGCAGGTTGGTACAGAATAAACTCATTAATACGTCCACCAATACTGCCGAGCGTGCCCGCCTGCTGGCTGTGGGGGAATGGGAGTCGGGCCTCTGGCTTCAGGTGCTAGCGTCGCCCAACATAGGCACTTTGCTGGGTGACACCACATTCCGGCTCCTTACATGTTTGCGCCTGGGCGGTCCTTGCGGGTCTTCACATCGCTGTCAATGCGGTGAAGCAGTCGACTGCCTCGGACATCATGGCCTATCCTGCAGCAAGAGCGCTGGTTGGATGGCACGTCACGCCAGCATTAATGACATCATCCGTCGAGCTCTTATCACCGCCGGGCTGCTAGCTGCTTTAGAACCCAATGGCCTCGCACGTGACGATGGGAAGGGGCCAAATGGAATGACCATAATGTCTTGGAAGTTGGGTAGGCCTTTGTTGTGGGATGCAACTTGTGTCGTCACCCTCGCGCCATCCCATCTTCCTAGCATGGCGGGCTGTGCTGGGGCGGCTGCTGCAGGAGCAGAAAACCTCAAAAGGTGCAAGTATAACAACCTTACTGGGAGCTATATGTTTGTGCCGTTTGGGGTTGAAACACTAGGGTCTTTGGGTCACAGTGCTCATCCAATATTTGGGGACATCACCAAGCGGTTGGTCGACTCTTCACGCGACCAGAGGGCTGGCCTATTTTTAGCCCAAAGAATCAGCATTGCCATCCAACGTGGAAATGCTGCCAGCCTTTTTCGATGCCCTATAAGCACTTCTTTTTTTAAATAATATACTTGTATATAGCAGGTATATATATATTAGTTTTAGCTTGTATATTGTAATATATTTAGATTGATTAAACAAAAATTCAAAATCGGAAACATTCAAATTCGAATCATTTATTGTGGATCATAGGTTCATAAGTTAGTTAGTTACAGGTAAGTCTGCTATGTCCCGCCACTGAGGCATACAAAATTCATATTATCAGTTCGGTATATAGTTAAAATAAAATACATCAAATTGTCAGGCAATACATTAAGATTAAGTTAGTATAATATTTCTGTCAAATTACAAATTAGTCATGTTACAAAATCGTTTATAAAACAATTATACAGTGCTTACTTCATTGTTTATGAGTATCTAGTTTTTAAATTCATGATTGTGTACCCATTGGTTTGTGTTAATAAACCGGCTGATTCAATATATTGTCATTTAGACCGAAATACAGAACCCATATAAATCGTAGAACAGTAATCTCAGCCGTTGCGGCCCCATTATTTAATACTCATCATGTCAATATCCTCATTCTCAAGCTGTTTACAGGACATAAGACTTTCAATCTCTAATAGTCGTTAATTTATCTAATAATCACATCAATATCAATACACATCCTTTCCTACGGTCTGGCTGCAACTTCTCAGCATTCCTAGATTTCCATTGCCACATAATCCGCCATCATTATTTTTTGTGCATAGCCGTAGCAATAGAGAAATTGCGACAGGATACTGATGCCGCGGGGCTAGAGAGCGGTGTGAAAGAAAATTCCGGCCTGAACCAGTAGCACGCCATTATTTTACAATGTGTCTTTTAATAATTATAATATCTTGTTTGGCAACTTTTGTATTTTGATTTGAGTTTTCCTGTTGGCAGCGTTGTGGACGAATTTTTGATTCTTTTTTATACTTGTACATTTTATTATCTATTTTAAGATTGTTAGCGTTTAAATTATGTAAATATTATCTCGGAAATTGAAATCAACATAACATTTTCTCTTTTGATTTGCAGGTACATACTCGTATGTATATTATAGTCCTAAATGTGCTTAACGTCATGTTTTTCGGTCTGATCAAACTAAAACTTTTCTAATCTGGATACTCTGTGTTTCTTAGTGATAACTCTTTTGAAAGAACCCATTAAGCATAATCAGCCTATAATATTCCCACTGCTGCAGCTTTGACACAGGCCTCCTCTCGGTGAGAGGGATTGGGTTGTAATACACCACGCGGGCCCAGTGCGGTTTGGTAGAGGTCACGTGTCTTCGATTTTTTTGTTCTAGGACATGCCGGTTTTCTCACGATGTTTTCCTTCACTATTTTTGAGAGCAGGGGTGATGAAATAATTTACAAAAAGTAAAGCGCCTGTCGGGTTTCGAACCTACGACCTACAACTAGTAAGTCGCGGTCAATACCACTGGGCCACCACTGGCAAAAACCCATTAAAGTTCTATAAACACAGAAGGAAGCCAAGTCAGTTTTAAAAAAGGATTCCTACATACATAGACTGCTAAAACATAACCCTTCCTATTGACTTTGCTGTAGTCGGGGAAAAAGTAAAAACGAAATATAACTGTCTTCCTTATTTTAACATAAATAGAGCTTCATAGATCATTAAAAATTATGCCTTTACTCAATAATTACGCTGTTTATTTATTCACAAAGTGACATGTAATAAAAATATACCTAATGATATTATGTTCTCCAGAAGGCTGATACGAGGCCGCTTGCGAGATTGTAGGAAAACGTTTTATATCCTAGTTTTCCTTCAATTTTGATAGTAGTACACTGTTCATTTTAGAGGTTTGCTAGATTTCCTTGTTAAGATCCGTGACTATTGTAACCAGTGTACTCAAGTTCCAATTGACATATTAATCTAGCTAGATCTACATTATTGTTAACTCTAGATTTAAAATATAGGTCGTAGTTTAAGGAAGTCTATGTGCTGTTTATCGCGTGTTTAATCATTTTGCCATTGAGTTTATTTTTTGTTTAATAATGGTTTCTCTTGTTACGTTAATCTGTCTGTCAGTAGTTAACTATTGATTCAGTAGGAAGTAGTTATAGTTTCTGTTGTGTAAGCGGGGACAGCTTGTTAGTTCATCACTTACGTATGCTGCCGAGCTACAGTGGCTAACGAACCGAACATAATCACTGAACGGCGACAGGTGACGCTTGGAGGCAAGATCGGTTCGGTAAATTTTATGAAAATTAACAGAACAAATCACAGGAGCAAGAGAGTATAGCAGAAGGGAGAGGGGAGATGGGGAGGGAGAGGATTTTGTTAAATGTTTAAGAATTGGCTTGGACTTCTATATCTTCAAAATTTCAGAATTTAATACCCGTGCCTTCTCCGTATAGAAAGAGACTTTCTTTCTGTAGTGGAATTGTCCCACTTTTGTGGTGTCAGGCTTATTATTCTTTTTAAGTCTCTTGACATTTTTCGGGACCCTGAAGTCACGGACCTTTGCAAGGCGTAAAAGGGGCCGAAGTCAACTCGCAGAGCCCGTTAGATGTTTTTAATGATATGAGGCACCAACCTACGATTATCCCTGTTTGTACTGTGCAAGTGTACTCAAGGAAAACCCCCGGTTGGTGTAGGATTATTGCAGGATATGGAAATAAAGATATTGGATTATAGGTTTGGGTGGCTAAAGTGGACTGGTTATCTAGAACTATGAAAAGACTATGTCCCCTGCCTGGCCAATGTTTTATATACAATACATGGACAAAATGGCAGGAGACTTGCACACTCAATAATGGGCCCCCGAAAACGGCCTGTAGCACATATTGTCGTAGCGACAAGAGGGTAACATGTTCCTAGGAGCTTATGAGGAATGGAGAGGTATTCCACGGCTAACAGGATAACCTCGGAAGTACGATAAAGATCCCTACCAGCATCTTACTGGAATACTTCCTTCCTCTGAGCACGTTTGCTCTTGCAAATCTCCACTTCAGCCGGCCAATAAAGGCTAGAAAGAAGTGGGAGCTCTGTTCCAATCCGCGCTGGGGCTCTGTCTCGCATAGGGTCGTAGAATTATCCTGAGCGATTGCCGTTTCGCGTGGATGTAACGCATGTTTTCCCCCAACTCGTTCTTTTTTGTATTTGTTTGTTTTTTTCTGTGTCCTGTTTACCGCAAATAAACGTATTTTCTTTCTTTCTTTTGTTCCTCATCAGTGTTTACTTCAGCTGGCCAATAAAGGCAAGCCGGCTTGCCTTTATTGGCCAGCTGAAGTAAACACTGACGTAAGGAACAAGACTTCTCCAGGGAGATAAGGGACCGTGGGGTCGATATTGCTCAACAGCTCGCCACATGCTGCCCTGCGGGTTTATGTATCTCTCTTGGTCTGGCTCCCACCCAAGACTTGTTTCGGCAAAGTAAACTCTACCGGCACAGACCCAGAGTTCAAAAGCGCGCAAACGCCACCACGACGTCAACGTAGAGTAATAGCGATGGGTTATATTATTATTATTTATTCTTATTATTAATAGAACTCCTTTCCAATAATTTCTTATGCTCCGGGACGTTTATGCTCCGCTTTTTAATGAAATTTGGCGCCGGATCTGGTCGAGAACTGGTCGTTTGGTATTTACTATTCATAATTTTTTCGTAGATATCTGAAAAACGACCAATTTAATTGGTACCAAATTGAAATTAAAAGACACATGTGCAAAAAAAGCATATCAAACGCATAATATTTTAAATAAGTTGCCAGAAAATTTATTAACTATTTATTAATACGTTTCTACAGTGTGTGCTATTAATAATACTAAATATTAATTTAGCAAAGTAATTACCAGCAGTGTAATCCATGAGCATACTATTAAAACGTCAACTCATTCAGATTACAATAAAGAGCACGATTTATTACGAGCATATTACATTGGCCACATATATTCGGACCAACGTTTGGCGCAACAATATCCTTTTGCAAAAAAGTTAGTGATCGGTAGTTTTACCTAATTTAATGTGTATTTTGTAACTAATTTTCTTATCTGAGTGGTGTAATTAGGGAATCGTTACTGGGATATAGGTAATTAGAGACGATATAATTAAGTACACTTAAGGCTCGGTTAATTTATTGACCTAGAAATACTATTAATAACTCAGATTATCGCTTCGCATATTAATTTATAGTTTTAATTACGACTCCTTGCAATGTATGTACAAGTCAATTTTGTTTGGTCTTTTGAGCCTTGGCTGGTTCAAATGTTGTTTCCAATGTGTGAGTCAGCCTCATGCTCTACAACACTCGTGAGAAATTGTCTAGCTGTTCTGTGTTGCTAGCAAATCGTGATAATTTCAAAGTTGCTGTTCATTGTAGGTAATTTCAATTCTCGTTTTGCTAATTAGAACTGTAATTGAAGCGGTAATGGAAGTAAATTAAGAGTTGAAGTTATAAAATGCTCGAAACATTTTTGACTGTCTTTACTTTCGTTTAAAATAGAAAGTAGTTGGTAATACATTTCATACACTTACTAAATTGCATTCGGTGAAATGGCGTTATGAATGTTTTTTGAAGTTTCATTATTTTTGTTGTGTGAGGTGAAATGCATTGGTGTCGTCTATTATAAAAAAAATATAGATTGGGTGTAAATATTAATGAACAGTCGTGTTATTAACACACGGTATCTTTTTTATGTTCGACCATTTCTATGAAAAAAATACATTGTCTTTAAAAAGCAAACTTTCTGTATAATATGGATGCTTAAATTAGATATTTAAGTATTATTGATTCGAAACCCAAGCCGGCCTTATAACCATTTTTCATTTTTAATGTATTTCTTTTAGTGACAATGAAACTTTTATTTTTAAGCTATTGCATAGCTTTTATCGCGGGCTTTGAGCGCGGCGACCGAATCAAGAAATTCCGTAACGAAAATAAAACCTAACACCCCCCACTCCGCCTACCATGTAGCTCGGCCGAGTGTTCGCTTAACGTGTATGTATATGGTACGACTGTACTTGAATTAATATCAACGAAAAAAAAATCCGGCATTAATAAAAATAAAAGAATATATAATTGCATAAGTTGAAAAAAAATGCTATTCAATAGCTTTACCGCGGCAGTCCCCGAGTGCCACACGTGTTTTTTATTAGAAGTTTAAAGGTGTCCATCAATAAAGCCTTCTAGAGTTAATTGTCCAAGGCAGTCTGCCCGACTATCAACCCAGTTGACTGGATAATCTTTTGTCCGCACAAGGCCCTTTTGTACACGGCATAGTTTCTTTGCGGTACAGCGCATAAACCGCGCCGTAGAATAAACGTATCCGTCAACAATATTTTTTAGTGATTCATACAACACTGACGACCGTGCCTAAACACGGCGAATAAACCGTAGTTATTCACGGCAAGAAAAACGTGTGTACCAAGGTTCAGTCATGCTTGAATAAGAAAACAATTGCACTGTTACATTATAGCATTTTTGTAATGTTACCAGTTCTGCAAAAGTCAGCGCATTTACACTATCTTTTTGTCTTTCTCTGAACAATAATGCTGTAATGCAGTATGAAACATGTCCGAAAGTTTTATTGACCAAAAATATTTCACAGAATGAAAACGAAAGTGTTTTGAGTGAAAGTGACATAAGACCACATTTTTTTGCAATAAGAAATGCTAATAATTATGTGGATTGCAACCAAGAAGATAACTTATCAAAGATTTTATTTAAATCTCGAACTGGCTTAGCAAATATGCTTATTTAAAGTGAACAAGAAACAAATGAACATATTGGCGCGAGAAAACTTGTCGTTGTGCGTCATTGATTCTGAAATTTATAATTAGTTTACTTAGTTTGAATTTCCGCGCATTATTGGAAAAAAGTACTATACAACCAGGCATTGATGGACTCACGTAATGTGTGCCTCGGCTTCGCCTCGGCCTATATTTTCACGTTCGTCCATCTATGCCTTTGTTGTCGGCAGCTGCAGTAATGTACTATATTATAAACTAGCATGGTATGTCAAGGCTACACGTTTACCCCTTATCATAATATTAATGTTACGGGAATCCAAAAACACGTCATGTTTTCGCCCATATTTGTACATGTGCTACAATATTATGAATTTAAGAGATAAGTATAATTAAAATAGCCGACATAGGTATTTATGAAAAGACACTACTGTAGAAGCCTTCGTCATAGAATGCCTTCGTTTTTAGGGTTCCGTACCCAAAGGGTGCCGACGGAACCCTATTACTAACGCTCCGCTGTCCGTCCGTCTGTCTGTCAGCGGGCTGTATCTCATGAACCGTAATAGGTAGACATTTGAAATTTTCACAGAGTGTGTATTTTTATTGCCGCTATAATAGCAAAAAATAAAATACAGTCAAAGTCAAATCATTTATTTCAAATAGGCATATAAAAAGCACTTCTGAACGTCTAAATTTACAAAAAAAAAAAAAAAACTGGTTGCTCCTTCCAAAAGGTAGTTTCGTATGGAGAAGAATGGGCAAGAAACTCCGCCGTTACTCTGTTAAAATGTTTTACAATATTTTGTATACATTAATTATATAATTATACATTGTGAAGACGATGAACCTAGAAAAAAATTACTATACCACAATAGGTAAAAAGAATTAAATATAAAGTAATGACAGGTAAATGATTTATGTTATAGATACATATGGTGCTTACATATTTACAAATATTGTAAAAATATATGATGTTTCTAAAATTTTAACAAGTAATAATTTTGTATGTGAGTTAAAGTACTCTTGGAGTCTGAACCCAATCTGTCCAAAGCCATCGAATCATAAAAGCATGATCAAGACTCTGATCAGTAAAGATTCGGTTAGACCTTCCAATCGAAATGTAAATAAATTAAATAATAATAATACCTAAATAAAATTATGTCAATCAACTTCATTCTAACGGAATGTATTAATTGAATGAAAATATGTAACTTTATCTACAATTAATGAATTATGTAGAACTGGATATTGACAATTAAATTTTGTATCCAATTAGCGATATAACAATAATTAGATATACAGTTACAGTAATAATTTGCACTATTTATTATAACGGTAATACCTAGTGAGGTAACGGTAAATTTAAACTGAATGTAATCGCAACGATTATGCATTCATAATTATTATATATTATGACGACGTGTTGGTTGTTATTAAATAACCACTAGGTATCTATCGAAGTATTTAAATTCAAATGCTTCTTTTTAATTGCTTGTTTTGCCTTTTGCTTCTATATGCCTAACGGTATTCTTTCTTATAGTGCTTGTATGATTTCTTCTCTAATGTCATTATTTGGATTTGTATTTTACCAAGGACTATCAGCACGGTTCTGATCTTAATTGAAAATGTACTTATCTCATTCCAGTGATTTTCTCTATCTGCGCTGGGGTGATATATTATAACGCCGGTGTCATGACAGCGTTCTCATAGTGATCGAATTTCTAAAGTAATCCCTTTTGTATAACTAAACAAAACATATCAGGATTTGTCCTTCCTTGCTAAGCTAGTAAACCAGCCCCTGCAGTCTCGACATTAGACAGCGACAAAAATCGGTCGCTAAGTCGTATCGTTGTCAAATTCCTTTAATAGATTGTCAACTTTATTTCGAAAGCGTAAGGTTGAAAATCTATTAACGAAATTTGACATCAATTAGACGAGACTGCCGGCCGGCCCAGGCCCTGCAGTCTCGACAAATATCATACAAAGAAGGCACGAGCATTGATAACGCTTGCTCAAGACGGGTAAGCGATTTCAGACTAATATTAACTAAAAGTCTAGGTACAACCAGGACATTCTTTTAGAACATTTTAAGTAGAATCGAAAGACCACTTTCGGGAACGTTCGACTCCGACCTTACAATTTTTAAAAAGATGTCCCAAAAAATCAAGTATCTGAACAGACCGGTTATTGCTCATATCAATCGTACCGGTTGCAAAAGTTGATATTTCGTAACAAAAAGTGCATTCAGACAAATATATAACTGTGATCTCAGCTCTAAAAACAATTTGATGAAGACCTGTTTATTGAGTACTAACTGCTGCGCTTGAGTCTTCGCTCGTGTGCGTCCTTTTCAAGGTACCCGTACCAAGCTGCTATTTGGGGTCCTGTTGGTCTAGCATGAACGTGTGGAACACCCACTCTACGCGTTCGAATTTATGTTTGGTTTACCTAAATGTAACGTCAACTGGAACGATTTTTAAATTGAAAATACTGGTTTCGCACATAATATTGACTTAATTTTAAGACTTTATTTCTATTAGTGATACCTACTTGTTGTGCTTGCCGCAAAAAAAAAAAAACAAAATGCTGTAAGATATTTTCGATCCTATAATCGTTTGAATTTACGTACGTACGTCGCGCTAGGACCTCTGGTTGCGTTCCCATGGTCTTGAGCTCTTAGGGAGTTCGCAGTAGTAACCCGAAGTCTGGATGAAGAAGTGCCCAGTTTATGGTAATTGGATTTACTTATAATATAACTGGCAAAATGTGAGATTGTTATGATGGTGTTATTTTATGTTTTGTTTTTATTATTTGAGTCTGTCTCAATTGGTTTTATTTTTCGGTGTTGTGAGAAATCTCACACAAAAATTCAATAGGTATAGGTACATAAGTTTCTCCAGTTATTTAGTATGTAAGCGTCGTATGGTGTAACAAAATCTTGTTATAAAAATATTCGTGATGCGAAAAAACAAATTTTTTCGTTGTACACACGGTTACATATTAAGCTACACATTTTTTTTTTAGATGGTTTGCTCTTAACTCTTGTCTAGGTCAGAGATGACAGAGACAAATTCGACGATGGAGTGAGTTTACCCAGAAGAAGCCTGTTCACTCTCACTTTGAAGAGATTTGGGTTGTATGCGGTCGGAAACACAGACGCAGGTAGAGAGTTCCACTCTTTTGCTGTGCGCAGTATAAAAGATATTTGGAAACTCTTAGTGCGAACTGGTGGAATAGCAACTAGGTAGGGATGGTACAGTGCGTCTAGATGTCCGATGGTAGAAGGAGGTCGGTGGAATGAGGTGGAGTTCTTGGGCACACTCACCGATGTACAATCTGTAGAAGACCGACAAGCAGGCAACCTTGCGGCGATGAGCCAAGCTGTGAAGCTTGGCATCCACCAGTTTTACGTCGCCAATGAGCCTCTAAACTCTGCGTTCTACCGAGTCAGGCGCGGCAAGTTGGTATTTAGCTGAGCCATCCCAAAGGTGGCTGCAATTCTCCATGCAGGATAGGATTTGCGCATTTCCAGTATATAACTGACTTCTCATTGTACGGAAATCCTATACAATGCGAGATCAGCTTATACTGGAAATGTATAGCTTGATATGTAGCCGTTTGTACAATTCACTGTTGACAAGCTAATTAACTTTAATTTGCAAATTGTTTGATTGCAAATTCTTTAATCTAACAAAAAATACGATTTAGGTGAAAACGCAAATCACTTTTCAGTAAAATATATAGCATTAGCAGCCGCTTTATTTATGTGAATAACACGAAGGTCATGATGTTTGAAAGAGAAGAGGATGTGTATCGGTGTGTGATGTGAAAACAAATGATAACAGTGTGGATCAAGTAAGTGAGTTCCTATATTTGGGGAGTCTGTTTACAAGGGATGGAAAGATTGATGGAGATGTGGAAAGGAGAGTAAATGTGGGAAATAAAGTGAGTGGTGCTAAACATGTAATTATTACCGACCAGTTGATGTCCAAAAAGGCACGTCTGGCTGTTCACAATGGTGTGCTGGTGCCTTAGCTTATGTATGGAAGTGAATATTGGGTGTAGCAAAAGAAGCATGAAAGTAGAATAAATGTTGTGGAAATGCTTTCTTTGCAAAGCATGTGGTGTGTGACTACGAATGTTAGGCTGAGGAAACATGTGTTAAGGCACAGGGGTGGTTTAAAAGAAGATGTCGTGACAATTTTTTTAAAGAGTATGCTTAGATGGTTTGGTCATGTTGAGAGGATGAATGGAAGGCGACTAACAAAAGGTATTTACAAGGCAGATGTGAGTGGAAACGCCGGGAGGGGACGCCCTAGGTGGACATATAGTGACCTTATCGGTGATCTTTTTCAGAAAAGTAAGGTGCGTAGTACTCGCAACCGGCGTGTGTGTATGACCAGATGTATGAGCGTAAACGAGGCAAAAAGAGTATATAAGGATCGTACCAGGTGGCGTTCTGTGGTTTCTGCCTGGGAAGGAGGCGTGGGTTTAAGTATGTATGTCAATTATTTAATTTTGTCTATGTTATAAGGATAATTATTACACACATTATATTTGATAATCGTCTACTCAAATCAGCTCTTTTGCATTTAATTCACCTAAAGTGCCTGCGGGTCGACTTAAACATGTACGTTACAAGAATTTTACATAAAACAAACTAAACCCACCCATACAAATGTAACTCTTATGGCTAAAAACTTAAGGTCGTTTATTACTTTCTTGTTTTACTTAATGACAGCTGATACGTTTTCTATGTGAGTTTAGTAGCCTTGTTCCACATAGACGCGTTCGTATACTTAAGCTGTAATTTAGTGAAATATGTTCTAAGCTCATATTAGTTGAGCTTGAATACAATCCTTGACACAATATCTCTATATATCTTTGTATCACGTGCTATTTATTAAATAAATGGCGGGCGATGAAGATGGCGTTTATAAATAAGTATGTCATGAATATTCCATGACAAATAATTATTATTATATTTCTTATCTTAATCTATGCACTTTGTAACTCATTAGTCGAACAAGAGGACATTGTTCGATAATTATTGAGGCAATGTATGGATCTTTGTGTTGGAGACAAATGATAGAATATTCTATTTATTGCTACATTAGAACCTAATCTAACGCTGATAATATATGCTGCTGATCTTTAAACTACATCCTAATTGCGTAATACACAATCACAATCTAAATAATTTTGAAGGATATTGCTTAATCCATTGCTTCATATTTTCGAAAAATTTGTCTGCTCAATAACGTAAATAACGCAATGAATGTTGTTGAACTGTTAAAATAAAAGCCATTGCTACTGTTAGTGTGTTACGCAATTACCCTGCTGGTCCTATGAGTCGACCCCTACAGTCCGGTCGTATCAGTTCGTGGCGATTTTATTCAGAAGTCAAATTGTAATAAAAAATAAGTCGTAACCATCTAAACTAATCCATACTAATATTATACATTCGAAAGTAACTATGTCTGTCTGTCTGTATGTTACCTTTTGAGGCCTTAACAACTGAAACGATTTCTTTAAAATTTGTCAAGGAGATAGATGGCATCTTGGGGAAGGACATAGGCTACTTTTTGGGTCAAAAATAATCCTTAAAGGGGTGATATAGCGGATGAAACTTTGTTGTAAGTGTTATTAAATAATTTGTGTAAGTGATATTAAAAATACAAATTTATGCTTTTGGTAATAAATAAGGAATAATGTCTTACAACGTTTTTCACGCTAATACGGTTGAACGGATTTAAATGAATGGCGCATGGATAGACTATGACCTGGATTAGGACATAGGATACTTTTTATCCCGATATTCCCACGGGATCGAGACTTACGAGGGTAAAACCGCGAGGCGCAGCTAGTATTCAATAAAATGACGAAAACTCGGCACAGATTGCTGAGGAATGTATAAAATTGACTATTAATGTTTCGTTTACAGTTCGCGCTCAAAAGTAATTCTCACTATCAATCAAATTAATTATTCTTGACATTTTCATTTCTAACTAGTGAACAACTCTAAAGGCTGGCGAACACTAAATGCGACTACAACAGCACCCTAATTGCGTAACACAGTATAAATCACAATCTGGATCATTTTGAAGGATATTGCTAATTCATTGCTTCATACGTTCGAAAAATTTGTCTGCTCTACAACGTAAATAACGCAATGAATGTTTTTGATCTGTTAAAATGAAAGCCATCCCTACTGTTAGTGTGTTACGCAATTACCCCGCAGATACACGGGTTTTGAGGAAGAGTTTCTTAGGGTGAAATATTATATAGGCACGCCACAATTGCGGATAAGGCAGTAGGAAACGCCCGGGTTTTATCATTGTGTGGATCGACTGGAGGACACGGTGGAGCACACGGTGGAGGTCTGCCCGACTTGGGTGGAGCACCGCCGTGTCCTCGTGGCGGCGATCGGTGGCGGCGATCTCTCGCGTCCGGCCCTGGTCCAGGCCATGGTATGGAGCGAGAGGGCATGGGAAACCATCACTTCCTTTTGCGAAGCAGTAATGCTCGCGAAAGAGGAGGCGGAGCGCGTGAGGGAGAGGCAATCGTTGCGCCCTCACGCCCCTAGCCACCGCAGTAGGAAACACCCTGGGCGGTTGGAGTCGATAGCCGACTCCCGGCTACCGTAGACGGCGAGCAATGGGCAGCTC
Source organism: Dryobotodes eremita (assembly GCA_917490735.1). NCBI lineage: Eukaryota > Metazoa > Arthropoda > Insecta > Lepidoptera > Noctuidae > Dryobotodes > Dryobotodes eremita. The sequence goes on along the minus strand of OU823248.1, from coordinate 12,587,691 downwards.
GCCATCATTTAAGGACCGGGCCCAAATCGACGGCGCGTCGTGTTCCACGCGCGCCTCAAAGAGATGTCAGCACCATTGACGGGGTCCGATGGGGCCGATGCCTGCCGGGTCGCGGATTGTTTGAAAGATTTACCGTGGCCCTGGCGCACATGCAACTGAAGGAACACGGGTGAGTTTTAGTCAGTAAGAGTCTGACACGCCCTTCCGCGTCGCCCAGAGCGGAAGAAGTCATTTGATGATTACCCATCCAAAAAAAAAGGGAGAAATATTATGTCTGTCCGACAACGAATTTTTAAAATCCAGGGCTAATAAAAACATTATTGAAGGTGCTAAGGAGTTTTTATCGGACTTCGCTATGTAGAATCGCAGTAATTACAGTGTATGCAGAGCAAGTAGCAAAAGCATTTTAAATAAATAAAAACCTGGCAATTTTGAGTTAAAAGATATGATAGGTACTTATCTACTTATCTAATTTAATACTGTGTAGAACACCCATAAGCAGTTTGTATGACCTCATTGAGTTTTTTTGCGCATCTCTCACGACCCTTAATAAAATTGTTGTTTTGCAAAAGTAACGCATTCTGTGTGGTTAGGGTTTTAAAAACCGTAAGAATAATTAATATTCTAGTGATTCCCCAGGTATGGCGTTACTAATTGACTTGTCACTATTTATAGATGAACAAATGAGTACTTAGTTATCTTTAAAATAATAAACGGAACATAATGAATAGTGCTAGGAAAGAACCTGTAAAGTGATACTGATAACCTCTTTGCTAATGATTTTTTAATGGTATTTATTGGTTTTGACGGTTATGCTGTCACGTACAAAGCTTACCTATCAGATAAAAAATGTTTGACTTACAGGATTAGTTTCCAATGACCAGCCAAATATTCAGAGACGGTTCAGAATAGATATTTTCGATATGAGAAATAAAAACACATATTTTTACTACAACATTTGATTGCTCTCTGCCACAAAAAATCTATACTCAACTATAGGGAAAAGCTATACTTACTGACGACAGTAACTTAAGAGAGCTTGCCCATCGCGGGACTAAGGACCATTTTATTTTCTTTTTTAGAAAGTTCAGCAATAGCTATCAAAATTGTCTTGATAGTTTGTGTAGGTACACCCATTGCAAACCTAAGCTAAGAAGTAAAATCTAAAAGAAAAAGAACATAAGAAACATAAAAGAAAAACAATTGAACATTACCTGAATTGGTGAAAGCAAACATATAATAAAGTCCATCAACGCTCACTGGGCCCGCGTGGTGGATTACGGCTCGCACAGAGAGGAGGCCTGTGTCCCAGCAGTGGAAACATTATAGGCTGATTATAAAAGCATATAGGTAGACAAGTGGAAAAAAAAAACAACAAAAAGGAAATATGAAAAAAAGCAACATTCTAGAATCGAAACTACTTACTCAGGTACTACTTTAGAATATAAGAAAAAAATCAAGACTTACGTTACTAGATGAGGTGATGTTGTTGAGTTTCAAATTAAATTTACCTACTCAGTAGACGCAATAATAAACAAAAAGTTCCAATATGGTTTTTCCTCATAAAAAGTAGGTGCTTGTTTTCGTAAAAATACCCGACATGGAATGCCTATGCTTTCTATTTGCTTCCGTAATATTTGCACATCCATCCGTTTAGCGAGATTTTTAGAGAAATTATCGCCCGGTCTTGAAGTCTTTGAGTTGTGAAACCAATGTAATTTAAAATACTACAAAAATATTCCGACGACCTTAACTCAATGGTATATCTTTCAAATTCGCGTAAAACATTATTTTTCTAGAGTTCAAGATATAGTGGTTCTTGCTCTAGACGAAACGGCTTGATTTATTGTATAGGTGATAAACCTTTCTCTTCACGTGAGATGTCCATTTTAGAACGGCATGTAGTGTAAATTGCTTTGTAGATAACAATGTTTTGTGCACGATCAAATGGCGGAATTTCTGGAACTAGATTTTCCACAGATGTTTACCGACTCTCTACTTTCAGTTGCCTTATGTTGTTGTGCTTTATTTGAGGTCTTCGCGGGTCGTAACTGGGAAAATAAGCAGTACAACTCAGGTAAGATCGATTTTGATCTGTTACGTGGGAAATCGAGTTTCTGGGGTCGGTAATGTTGTGAATGGGTGTGACTGTTTTCAGACCTCTCTGCGCCTCATAAGCTCTTAGTTTCGGTAAGGCCCGCTTGCACCAAAAATCATTAAACGCATGTAGCGTTAAACGTATCTAAATATCGTTCCATTTCTGTAAATCGTTTGAAGATGACAGCAACAGATGTTTTAAATACGTTTAGCTGTAAATGTATTTAATGATTGGTGATGCAAGCGATCCTTAGTCTTTAGAGTAGCTAGGACGCCTCCCTCGAAATAAGTATAATATTTCTCAGTATGCCTAACACTTACCGATTAATATTTCAAAGTTAGATCGCAACCTATCAGTTTAGTACGCAAGACAGATTTTCGTCGCTTCGTGTAAAATACTTACATTAACAGGTTTCTGTTTAAACTGTTAAACAAATTTGCATTCTGCATAGTTGGTAAAGGTTAAAATAAGATGTTTGTAGGTCCTTACTTGAAGTTACTAAAGTAAATATGCGATTATACAAAAAACATTTTTTTTTGTCACCATACTGTTTTTTATGTATTCGTTAAGGGGGAAACGCCAGGGTAAACCGCGAAATTCAAATTTATCCTAAGCCGTGTACGCACGTACGAACAAATTTGTTGCGTTGCATGATACGCAACAACTTGGTTCGCACGTGTGTACCACTAACGAAACATCAAACACTCTGTTCGTCAAACATGTTTGCGGCGATCCTATTTGTATGTTCCCTAAAAACGGTGTTCGAATAGCTTTAATAAATGTTACGTAACAAAACTGTTCGTATATGACTTGGCGGGGCTACTTCAAAATCGACCACTTCCAACGGCGCGGCGCGGCGCCGCCATGGCTATTGAGATAGAGTTCACAACTGTTGTGCGCGAACTCGATTCGAACTATGTTCGCGTTCGTGTTCTAATATGCCGTCCATACGTACAAACCAAATGTTCATGTTTGATGTTTGTGTTCACTATGTTCGTGTTCGTACGTGCGTACACGGCTTTACGTTTTTTGCAATTTGTAGGTCAGTGTCAGGTTGTATGTTGAACAAAATATGATTCGCGACCGTAACAAGTATGTATTTACAGAATTATAAACATTAAAAATATTAATACAACCCTCTAAGTTCATATACTCCTATTGAATGACAATTTCATAAAATATCAATCAATAGGATTATATCAACTTCTCCTTTAATGGACTTACTTTTATTCCATGAGTTGAGAATCAGAGCGAAAGTAATAGTTAGTTAGTTAAAGTAGTTTTATTAGTAGCTGCACCTATAGGACTATAATTGCAGATGTTCGTCGATAACTCGCGAGTAATTTCGAGCCCTTAAGGCAGTCAGCGTAAAAGATTTCAGAGAAAAAACGCTTTGTCAGTCTGCAGCCTAAGGCCGCTCGAGAACAAAGAGTTTTAAATAAATCGTCGCAGAGACGACAATCAAGTTATTTTGTTTATAAGGTACCTACAGTAATCTGAAAGAAATAAATAAATTCATCTTTCTGCAATTTCAATTCATGGATGATGAGTTTAGTGTTTTAATCATAAATGATGATGATGGTGAAGACGTTTAGTTATCGTGGCTTCCACATAACTACTTCAGACAATACCTTGGTATTACCTAATTTGTTTAGCTGCTACGAATGTGTGCAAACGCGATGTTGCTGTACAAGCAAAGTCAAATCCAATTTGACTTCTAAATCAACAAAGGCCCACTTGCACCGCCAATCACTAAACACGTTTGCGCTAAACAACATTCTGTATCTGTCATCTTTAAACATTTGACAGAACAGAATTATGTTTTCAACTCGTTTAGCGCTAAACGTGTTTAGTGATTGTCGGTGCAAGTGGGCCAAAATTAATGACAAATTGTAGCTAAAGGCAAACACCTTAACATGACTTTCAAATATGTCGATCCTGCATGTTTCAAGGTTTACATGAAACACAGAACTAAAAGGGTAGCCGCTTCGTTTTCCCGAATACCTGTTTTTTGTAACCCATTTGCGACCCGCCAAAGACTAAAACAAAAAGATGACAGTCAAACAAACCCGCTCATTATAATGCTGATTTTACACCGACTCCCAGAATTGGGCAGACGTCGATCAAGTTATTCGATTATGATGGAACACGCTTCTGACCAGACGTTATTGATATAGAGAATTTAAATGTGGTAGAAATTAACGGGATAACAAAAAAAAAAAACTAAATCTGTTTGCATCCTTAGAAAAGTAGGAAGAAGTAGTGAAAACTAATATTTTTTTGGAAATTGTATTAATGTATTTTCCTATAATACAAAGAAAAAGCAGTCAAGCCGGATGCAACGCGTTTTGTAAATGGATTGGTAAATGCCACGGAAAAGGAAGTAAATCACATAACACATTGATCGGATTTGAATACAGTATAAGCTGTTGCTTTCCATGTTTTTCTACTGATGGGACATGAACGATTATAATATGTTCATCAGAGATCCTCTTTGGAACTGGGAAACAAAACATGTTTTGCCTGTAAATGAGACAGTAAAATGTTACGTGTAAAACGAAAGTATAGCCTAATCTAAGCGTAGTTGCACCAAGTCACTGTTGACGAGGCTTTGATGCATCTAGACTTACTTCATTTATTATGACAATAGAAAATAATGGTTATCACCCTTTCGTTATTTCGATATAAACGTATAATAAACTCCAATAAATCACGATTTGTATTAAAAAATATCTCTGAATTGCAGTAATTTCAACAATAATGCACAAAAACTTTCGTTGTTTTGGCGTTGTTATTCTAATGCTATAACATGGTGTAAAGAGAGGAATGATTGGCAAAGCCAGGGAAATTCATTAGACTACCAAATTAAATTGTCCTTGTATTCAAATTTGTATGAAATGGCTACAACACGACAAATTGACGCAGGGTGTAAATTTGCTTAATTATTAATTTCCCAGGTTGTATTTCGGTAAGCCAATGAACGAGTACAGGTTTTAGATCACTGAACTTCTTGACCAGGCAGTAGTCAATGCTTCATTAATAGGACAGAACTTTATCACCAGTGCATTGAAATAAGTTGTTGATAAATATAAAGAAGAACAACAACCGGTCACGCCTTTAATAAACCCAAATATTAAAGACAAACTAATCTGCGTCTTATCTTCTGCGTCATAGGGGTCAGGAGTAAAGAATAGATTACTGATGTGCTGGGGACAATGAAACAAGAAATTACTTTCTTTGATCGTGTTATCAAATAGGAGTATGAATTGTTCGAAAGTTCTGTGGATCAGTGGGTTATCCCCAAATTTCTGTAAAAAAATCATTTGATGCAAGGATTATTATTAATTAATGAAATATCAACCCTTTTCCTTTAGGTATGAAACTTTGACTATCAAAAAATAAGTTATTGACGTTGCACTAATGAACGATTTGAATTTTATGTGCATGCAAATATTTCTGTCAATAAAAGTTTATATCCTTTGCGAATTTATTATAAACCTTCCGAACAAACTTTAATTTGTTATAGAAGAATTCGTTGTGGCAATTTTATTAATGGCATCTCTATAATTTTTACTATTTCTTAACATGCATACATAGATTCAATATATTGAAAAGAGTTTTGACTAAGAAGCAAAATTAAATCAAAATAAATGAACTAATCATTGAAATTATGATGCCTTGAACTACATTAAGTTTAAAATGTCAAGATTAAACATAGTTCAATTACCGTGCGACGGTTAAACTCTTATGGATATAATAAACCAAATACTACGGACTATAAAAGGTAGTTGAAACAAAACTGTAAGCAAAACAATTCTTTCAGTACTTTGCTTACAAAATATCTTTATTTTGTAAGTTTTGCTCTCCGAGAAGAGCTGGAGAGAAACACTTGAAGAAGGGTTCAAGAGTTTCTCTCCAGCTTTGCAGCCAAGTTTTTTTTTTCAGAATCTTTCCAAAAGTTTCTTGAGTTAAAGCTGTGTTATTGAATTGAATGAGTGACACTTACTGCTACTTTTCTGTAGATTCAGGACTCTAAAAGTGTGAAATAAAATTGAAGGCTGATGCAAGAAATATTTTGAATAGGATAGGGAGCCTGATAGCCATAGGAAGCTTTCAAAAACTAGAGACAGTAATTGGTACCACCGCTGTTGATATTCAAGTCTACATTCCATATTAAGGAAAAGAGCGTAGAGATGTACCAGCACCAAGCACCACCTTCATTGAAAATTGATAAAAGAAAGCTGACGCATCTAGTTCACCATACACTCGCGTCGAGGGTTGACGACCGGCTACATCGGTCAAAAGCGATTTAATTGAAACGCCATAAACGGAGGCCGCACCTGCATGGATACGTACAGCAAGAAGATAATATAGTGACGTAGGCACGTAACCATTAATCTCGCAATCGAGTCTCGAGAAATTGCAAATGTCCGACTTCACGAGTCGCCTAGTGTGAGCCGATAACGAATTAAATCCACTTTTATGTGGTCGGGTGTTAAAGTTGTTCAATGCTGGACAAATTGCGGCTCGGTGAGTGCGAATGGTGCACTTGTTTTTTTGATGAGTTTTATTGGAATGTCTTTCAGTAAGATAATTGGAGTCAAATGAAAGGCAACGCAGAATAACATTATGCGTTTTTTTTGTGGAATTGTGTTTTAATAAGGACGAGTGGTGCTTTTGATAAAAATGAATGAATACCTAATTATATCAGTGTCATAGTTTGATACTGTCATGCAACGCCCTGCACTTTAATGAACAAGCGATATCACAAAATCACCAGGACGAGAGTGAGCCAAATCAGTAATATGATCATTATTACGGTACTTTGACGAAGGCAGCTGTCAAGTAATCAGGCGTCGTAAAAAATATTGAGCAATTACCTTTAAATTATTACCCTTTTTTCAAAATATATGGGCATGGGTAATTTGTTGAAACTCCCTTTTTTGCGGCAACTTTGTCTTTGCTTGTCCGTCTTTAGAGTCTGCGTTAGTGACCTGCATTTTCCATTTATCAAATTAAATATCTACCTTAATCTTTTTAAGGGGTTAAATAATTTGCAATAAGTATATTATTGCTTTGGTGAAAAATCCTAATATTTTGTAGTTATTTTTATATGTTGTTATATCCGACAAATTGAACCAAAATTGAAACGGTTTTGGTGGAGTGAAAAATTACGACATCAGCATTTCCAAAACTGTTCCTCCATAAAAGTATATTAAAGTACATGTTTCTTACTTTAAAACGTAAGTAGGTATGTATTTATGAAATAGTGGAATAACCCAAGTGAGAGCACTTTACAGAATAATATCATTTGTCCGTATTCGAGTAATGCCATCATTTCAATTCCCGACAGATAATTATCAACAAATGCACGTGCATCATTTACATACTACTATCGTTTCCTGGGCATTCTACTATCATCGGGAACCAACATTACCAATACGAAATTAATACTCAATTTGTACGGTTGTTTACAAGACAACACAATCGGCATGTGCCGAATTCTGTAACAGGTTTGTACACATCTGAGTCACATGTTTTTATGTCTTTAGCCCAGAGACCTGCGTTTTCATTGGTATTGATAAGCCGAATCAATACGAATTGATCATTTCGCGGACGCTGCTCGCCTGACCATCTCTTTTTAAACCAGACAAAGTACCTATAAGGGCGAAAAGAAAAAAGAAAGAAAGAACACCACTTAACATAATATTTCGCTTATTATCCCCAAAGAGTTAGGCTGACGTGTATCACGTATTTAACCAGTTTAGTTTAGTCGGGCCCGAGGTGGCCCGCTAGAGGGCCATAACAATAAATAATCAATTGTGTGGCTTTAGCGATGCTTGACTAGTTAAAAGAAAGAAAATACATTTATTTAGCACAGACTAACAGGCACACGAAATATTCTGCAAAATCAGTGAAAAAAAGTGTAAATAAGAAAAAAGAAAACAGGAATATGTGCCTGGGGCTATACCTAAAAGGACCAGTTCAGCAAAAATGTCCGACAACTAGTATCTGACGCTGGTTTTTCAACTGGACTTTGAGTTTTGAGGTGTTGGATGTAGATCAGTTTTATACTGAATGGGTAAGTTTTCATTCAGAGTATAGCAGACAATGAAAAAGGTTAAATGTTTTAATTTCATTGATGTAAATATTCGTACTTTATTACAAAACTTTCATATAATTCCATACTCAGCACTTTCTCAATAGAGGGACAGCCTTAGATCATGCCCAAGCGATAGCCTTTTCTTACACTATCTTAAATCACATATTCCCAGCACAAATTTTGCGTACTGTCGGAACAGGTTGTCATACCTTATTACAACATACCTTGTCACAGTTTTCACGTAGTTGTGATCTTTAACCCAACACATCAATGATGGCCGTACTTACGGGTAGTTGCGAGTTTTCACACAATGCTTGTTATTGTTTAGACTGACCCTCGCTACGTTGTCTGGACAGGTAAAAACACCATAATTAAAATAGTCTACGCATAGATTAACAAGTACATAAGGCTGAAAAACAAAATGTTTTGTATTCATAATTAAAAAATAATCATCCTTAACCTAGGTAGGACAGGTTTTTTGACAGGTAAGGCTATACGAAAATATTATTATTTGTATTCATTCATTCATATGGCAAAAATAATCAACCTGCACTTGACAGCATGAAGTCCGTTCTAGGTACCGTGTATATTTAGAATTAACTAGCAAGTGATTTAATTGGGAGTTTGGAGGTATCATACCATCTATCAGGGGGCCTACTCTCAAAGCACGAAGTCCGTAGTTTCCGCCGAAATTACGGATGTTTTTAATCCGTATCACTTTCAGACATAACATTAGTCCAGGGCCCGAAGTAAATATTAATGACAAAACGATTTGACAGTTTTCCCTGCTCCCGATGTGATATTGCCCGTCCAAAAAAGTATCGGCGGGTAGGGTTCCTTCCTAAAACTCGAACTTCGTTCGGACGGGCCCGTATCATCGTTGATAGACTTAGAGAGTAGACCCTCATACCAGAAACATCTGGTCGAGTCGAGACGCGGGAACGATCTCCTACGGTTGAGAAAATACTACTACAATAGAAATGGGACATTTTGGTCGAGTTTGTTTTCAGTGCTCGTAGTTGTGAATTTGATTTCCGCACCGCAACGTTTATGCGTATATGTGAAAACTCGAGTTTTCCCGTACACATTGCTTTGAACTCCGGATGTTGGTGAATGAGATTTAATAAGTGTGCGACAAAGTGTAGTCTACATGCATAAACGTGTGTAAAGAGTTGTTGTTGTATTTATAAATACTAAGCGAAGGCTAAAAAATCAAATGTATTTTTGATTTTCAGGCCTTTTTATTATACCTAATCACAGCCATAATAAGAAGAAAGATTGTCATTAACATCGTAACGATAATATTTATTTTAATGAGCACGTGCCGTATTTTGTAACTCATTGTATTGTGTTTAAAATATGCTACTGGCCTACCGTCGAAGCCCTTTCACCGGCATTGATAACACCTCGCGGAAAGTCACTAGCATATTGTATGTAATAGCTATACATATATACTTGTAGGTCAACGTTGAAAGTGTACGTTTATCCTCTCATGCCTTGAACCGTTATGACTAATTTTGGTGATATACGTCGAACGAAACCAGGCGGTAATTTGTTTTTTACAGGTGTTATGTTGATGACTTTTATTGAAGTCTGTTGTCATAATTTTACGCTAGTTAAAAGTCTGCAACTTGCGTCAATAGTAAGGTTGGTTTGTTGTGTTGGTTTGGCCTTGTAAGGTTTCTCGAACCGCAGTGCTTCATCATTTTTGAATATGATTTTTTTTCAAGATGATCCAGAACTTTTCATTCACAGCATTTACAAATAAACTGTCAAGTAAGCGAATATGGTGTTATTTCTCAAGAAATGGTTCGTATTCGTTGATCAACCTTCCTGCGAATGATTGTGATTTTCTAAGATTATTAATTTGTGGATACAGTTAGATGGAATATTTCTCTTCAGGGCCCCAATTCTGTATGGTAATTAATATTTCCCGCGTAATTTTACCACGTACATATCGTGTCTTGTAGAAACGGTTTCGTTTATTGTATTATAGGGAATACGTTATTAGCAGATGTCGTGGTTAGATAAGGAATTGTCGTGGTTTCGAAGTAAGGAATCGTTAAGTGGCCATCGTGAATTAGGGCCCTGGTCCTGGACCTTTATGTTCATAATTTAATGAAACGTTCATAGATTTTTAAACCACAAATAACCGAATCTAGAACTAGTAAGTCACGACGATTTGTTAAACTAATTTGTTCCAAGGTTTTTTAATAACGATGAATAGAAAACCTATACCTTCATCATCCATGTTATGACCATAGACGAGCAGTATTATGAATGAATAAAGGTACTTTCAATAATAAATTATTGTTTGATATATTTTTACTTTATTCAAACAACGTGTATTTACTAAACTATGAGTAAACTGCCTACACGTGAAAGAAAACAAGGCGGTAGTGGTAGGAACTTAGGTCATCATTAGCACGTAGTATTCTGCAAAGAAAAATTTAAACTAGCTAAGGCGTCACAAGCGCGCCTTTAGCTTGGGTTCTTAAAAATTCGTCAGATTTTAAGTAGCTAGCATAAATAAAGTCTGCAATTATTTATTTTTAGTTTACCGCGCTTACTGTCCTTTTATCAGTTTTAAAAGACTCTTAAGCTTCATTTTTGTAAGTAGACCTAAACGAATTTTCATAAGGTCGAGTTTTGTCAGCGTTAATGGCCATCCTACAAATATTCTAAACGTTTCAGCCCGTGTATAGGCTTAGAATTAGTAGCATCGCATATGATTTCAATTTTTTTAAATAAGACTAATCTCATTTTTAGAAAAACTGAACCAAGATTCATTATTTCTCATTATCTTCTAGCTTTGGAGGAAATTCTCCTTCTTTACCATCAAAGTCGAACTACTAATTTAGTTTGAAGGCTCACCTTAGTTCCACATGACAATACCACTAACAACTTTCCATGGTTCATTAAAGTGAAAAGCGTTACCGATAAATGATGGTAAACAATAGTTAATTAAGTAGTTAGCTCACTGAGTTAGCTCCACGCCTTTGCTGTCTGCGTGGCGTGTAAAATTACCCACTGACGGCACCAATTAGCAATGTTTGTCTTTTATTACATTTCTAGATAGTTATTAGTTTTCATAAAAGAAAAGTAGGTAATACCTATTACCATTACATTTTTGCAAATATTTCCAAGTGGAACAAAATAGTAGGTTGAGAAAGAAATGATAGAAACACAAATGCTTGAGTAGGTACTACAACTGCATAATTCTGATAATTGCATAATGCCAATAATTCGACTAGTTAGCATAAAAATCTTCGGGGACTTAAGTTCCAATATAGGAATCAAAGATATATTCGTAAATGGCCGGTGGTCATATTACTTATTATAAATACACGAAAAGATAAAGATAACGGCGTTTTTGTAGTAAACAGTTTGACCTTACAGTTACATGGAAGTTGTCCGTTTCAATATTCATAATGTTGTTAACTGCGTAATACGTACTTGGGACAAATAATTGTAGACACTACTGTTATGTTTACTCAAAATATATTAGAACTGTGAACCAAGTGTGATGAAAATTAGAGATATTGTAGACAGTTTACATGACAGACAAGAAAGTTTTGACGTATGACAAGATGAAACATCACTTGATGATGTTTCCACTAAATGGGGACGCTGTGAAGATTTTAAGAATGATTACGATAACAATGACGACTAGAATTATAAAGCTAAAGAAGTCCCAAAAGATAAACCAAATAGCACTAATCGAGCGTGTTTTCGAAAACAGGCACCTAAAACTGCAAAGAATTGTGTCCAACACAACAACAAAAACAACATTGTGTGTGAATTGTGTGTATGTTGTGTGTGCTTAGAGCCAATGCTAATCTAAAATTATATTATAGGAAAGTGACAAAAAAGATAGGAGTTTTTGTTTATACAAGTGGAAGATAGAAAAAAAAACATTAATTGATACTTGTAAGTATATCAATTCTGGATGGGGAAGGCGGAGGACAGGGAGTTGTAACACAGCGTGGGAGAGGCGTATTATGTCCAGCAGTGGACTGCGACAGGCTGAGTTGATTGTTGATTGTTTTCCTATCTTCCATACATAATTTCCTAATAAAAAGCAGTGTGCTGTGTGATAGTGATTGTATGACCGTTAAAACAATAGTTAAGAACACAAAACTCATAGATATTAATTGATATTATAGAAAACCAATATCACACAATAAAACAGCATAAAGATCACTAAAGCAAGCGAACACCTTCGTCAGTAGGTATTTCCTGAAGGCAAAACAAGTGACATGTATTTTACACAAACATTTCGCCAGTAACGTGTAAATTCAATGTAATACTGGCCGAGCCAAGTGCAAAATCTAGACCCGGGCTGCTTCTGAGAATACTGGAAAAACCCATCACCACTTTCCAAGCTGAAGATTGAGTCCAGCCGGTCTATTCTGTAAATACTTACCGTGAAAATTTTGGTGAAGTGAGCATGAAATGAGCCACCAATCCATCTGATGCTAGGGATTGACACTATTGACCGCTCCCGTCAAGTTCACGTCACCTTAGTTTACACAGTGAGATTTTTACAGAATACGCCGACAGGACCGTCGCGGTTCAATAGTGACGCTAGCGCCCGCGATTCTAACGAGAGTCAATTGCCATTCATTCATGAAAATATTTTTCCTACAGCCATCGTTAGTTTCACATCCGTCTATGACGCCCTCGATGATCGATGAAAATTAAAGTAATATCAATGGAAAGATTAATGAGTTTCCAAGTTATAATTTTATATTGATCAGGATATTCTTGAATTGTATCTTCTTCATTTGAATACTTAATTAATTTTGGTTTTTCTGTTTATCTCTGCCAGATAAACTTGGAACAGATACTTTTACAATTTGTTCACACTTTTTAATAAGTTTTCGTATTGATTCATCAAATTATTATTTGCATTATTAACAACGTGTTCATAAATATAACTATTGGTATTACAAATCTAATATAACTTGAATATCTTTACGTAGGTGGGTACTGCAAAACAGCAAAATAACTAAAAACAAAATACAAAACAAAAAAACAGCAAACAAAAACACATTGCAACGCAACTGCAACTGTGGTAAAACAGCTGTGAAAGAGTTACCTAGGCGCGCATTCTAGAACGATGATTGGTGAATCTCGATTAAAAACTAGAAGCAAACCAGGACCTTTCGTTTTGATCATAATATCAAAATATTCTTTAGCATATTTGCCTAAATCAACAATGTAGTGTCTGATGTTTTAATATAAAAAATAATGATTGTAAGGACCTTTTTTTCTAAGAACACGTCTGAATGAATACACTGATCAATGCGAAGATTAAAACTTGGATGCATTGTAAAATAATAAGAATTGCTGCAATTATCATCTGATCGGCCCTTACTTTGAAGTCAAGGCCTACCTGATCGTTTAACCTGTAGGTACCTCGACATTTTTAATACTAACGAGAACTCATAATTAACTAGTTTCTAAGAAAAAATATTACTGAATAAGCACACCATTTCTGTACCTTGCTCATTCGTAGAGCAAGAATTGAAGCAAATATTTATGAACTAGCCAATAAAAATTTGAATTTATCAACGTGGCTTTTATTGCCACTTTGTTGTAATTAAACACAAGAAAACTAATGTACTTGTAACGGATACTGTTATAATCGAGGTTACTGACAAATCCCTCTACATGAAAAAAAAATCACAGCCGATGAAATAAGTCAGAGCGCCGTGATTGTCAGCGTCATGGTTATAAATGGCATGGTGTGGGAAGACAATGCGTTCGCTTACATATCTACGGAGTACAATAACTTGTATATTTGCACATGCATCGTCACTTGAAAGTCTGTCTGTACCTGCGTCGTACTCACGGCGAGCAAGTCCTTCAACCTTGGGACCTGTACTGCGGATATTTCGCTTGTTGATTTTTTCTCCTTTTCCGCAAATCTCCGCTTCACTATTTACTTGCGAATCTTGTCGGCATCGACTCAATAATAACGTTCTTTAACGAACACGGTCACGTCTTTGGCATTTGTTGTTGTACCTACCGTAATTGCTATTACGAATCGCATCAACTGCTTCAGTTCAATGTTTACGCGTTATAAACATTTGCTTGGCAACGAATTTTTTTTTTCATGATTTTTTATTGACGCTGTTCATAAAAAGTTTGCGCACGTTGTTTGATAAAATGCTTACATACGGTGTTTAGGATAGAGTAAGAGTATATTGGGTGCTTGGTTTAGGATAATCGTCTTAATGCACTTTCATGTCGAGATGATAATGAGAAACGGACGTTGAACGCTGCATTATTCTCCAGAGGGCAATAGGTGGCGCGATATGATAGCCCAGGGCTCGACAAGTGCGGTCGAGGCCGGGAGCCCGGGAGAGGTGGCAGCCGCTCGCATACCGCACTCAGTATACAATCGCGCGCCGCAAGTGTTGCGCGCACGCCGCTCACTGCAACAACCTCGCGTACTTATCGAATCGACCGCCTTATCGATTACGCCTTCCGCTCCTTTGAACGTCGCGCGATTCCGAACAGTTATGGGTGACTCTCGCGACAACGTGTGAATAATTGGAGGATTAGGAAAATAAACAAGTGCACGTGATGCAGCGGTAGATCGCGCCGACAGTGTAGACCTATCGGCGCCGCTCCTGGTGGACCAGACCCATGAGTGTCAGTCCTTTACCGGTGTCCAAGGAGATAACGTGATGTGACAGCGATACGTGTCGTAGTGCCAGTGGAATTGTTTTGTGAAAGTGTGCACCGAGCGTGAGTGAGCAGACGGCTGCCGGCGCGGCCGGTGCTCCGTGACAATGTTGAATTGCACCGATCTGGAATGCATCCTACACCATCATCATTACTATGCACACCTGCACCATATTCATCATTTACAAAATGCTCAGGACACAGGTACGTCGATGATATTAATAATCGTCACAGTGAAGGTGATGATGAGGTTTTTAAAGCAATCACAGGAGAACAATGACGAACCAAAGGTAGTAACAATGAAATTGTTTGTTGAAGAGCTAACGATGAGTGCTAATGATAACAAATGAGACGAGCGAAACGTATAGGCCTCGGTAGAAATCCTTGATTTAGATACTGCATCAGATGCAAACATTCAAAATGAAGTTCATGACGAAATTACATTAGGTAAATAAATGATTATTTATTGCGATGTGCTTTAATAGTACGAGAGACGTACTTGACCTTTCTGAACAATAAGAAAAAAATAAAATTGGGCACAACATTCAAGAGCGATAATAGACTGAAACACAAGGTTCGGTGCAATAACTAGCAGGTGTTTGGTGTAGATATCACGCAACGTACCTGCTTATTGCGAGCTGTTTTCACTCTGTTATTAACTCACTTGGACGAGCGACTTTAAAACCTGCCTGACGACGCGAAATGGACGAAAAATTTGTAAAAACAAATGTTACACGTTTTCTCTTTCAACTCGTCGCAGACATATTGAATAATTAAACTGATTATATTAAACTTACCAGTTGACCAGTTCAGGTTTACCAAAATTTAAATATCTTCAACAAATTTAAATTCCGCAAATCACTTCAATTTAACGGTATCAAGTCTGATGGAGAACTCGGAGGATTAATTTACTAATGTCCAATTAGTATACCATCAGCATAAATATAAGTTCTGTCCAAAAATCATAAAGCTAATGATTTCAGTTGAATGTGTCATACAGTTGTGCAAATAATCATCCTTATTATCAAAAGATGTTGTTATTTTTTTGCAGCTATTGCGTATTAATTACTATTTTTGATATACCATACCTTCCAAAAGTTATCTCGCCATTATCAGTGCAAACTACATACATATTATTATTTTTGAAGAACTCTGAATGTGTCACTACACTAAACTCTGGCAAACACTTTTTTAGATGGAGATCATATTCGCATTTGTTTTTCTGTCTATTGATTCATTGGTTTATTATCATTGGACGAACAATGATCAATGAGTTTCAAGTTCGTTAGTATGATAACTACACGCGAACTATTTGAAAACAAAAACAAAAAGAAGTAAACAATTCTCTTATGCAAGACGTACGTTAGACTTGTCTCGAAACCTGTATACGTGGCGTTCTGTAAGGTATTAATGGTGTGAATTCATGCCATAATCCTTGTTAGGTAGGCAGGGAGAGCGTTCTTTTCTATTGCAATATATTATATGAATCTAGTGATAACTCAATATAATATGCTACATATAGATATATTATATCGGTGTTGAAAGTGAATTTCCAATTTTCAGTCTCTTAGCTATTCTTTGCTCAGAAATGTTGAGTTTGTGAATCTTTGTAATTAGCGACAGATTAACTTATTGCTAACAATTGCATCGTGTCAGACGATACTCTCAGCTCACAAGGGTAATTCAATTGATACGCTCTTTATTACCTACCTTTATTCGAACATCGACTTACAATAATGGCAGTTTCTGATACTCTAAATTAATTGTTTTAAGTTTCTCTGTTACATTATTTGTTACTAATATAGGTACCTACTCCAAATACCCTGAAATTTCTCCAAATTTATTTTCGCCTGCTAAATCATGATTAAATACACGTCGTCAATGTAAAATTCATTCAATTTATGTCGTAGGTACTTATTATTCCAAATCAAAGTCGGCTAATCCCTTCGTATATTATTCTAATAAGGATTATGTTTGTAAAACACTCACGTAAAGCGATACTTTTGATTATTTCGGTAATAATTTAAAAATGGTCAACGTCGTTAACCCTAAAACCAGTCATTTTAAGTTCGTTTATTATATTACCATGTAAAGCGAGTGTTTCGAGTGCAGTATTTCATTAAAGTTAATGCAGTATTTCATTAAAGTTAATCTAATTATGCTAACGAAGGAGCAATACCTTTGCCACTTGTTCTAAACATTCTAAGATCGACGTCTCGATTTTGTGTTCTTGACCCTAAACAGGATCAACCAATCATTTCAAATTCATCCTAATACCAGTTTCACAAGTATAATTTATTTCAAGACTTTTAATAGGTACACTCCTATTCTCAACTCTCGTGCAAAACGTTTTTGTTTCCTTGAATGGCTAAATATTACTTCATCATTATTGCTGTTTAATAACCGGATTTATAAGATGTATTAGTTAATAATTACAGTTTTCCTCATTATTATATCCATGATGTGATAAATATAGTTGTTTTTATATTATTACGATTGCTTCTTTCAAGGCTCTAACAAAATTAAGACAGCGTATAAACCCGACTGCAGCCGTGACCAATTAGATTGAGTAAGTCCTTTAACAGGATCTTTATCTTATTAAAACCTCAGACGTTTGTCCATTTATTAATGCTTAACCCGATGTTATGTTTGTGGTTGATGTAAGTAGGTTCTACAGCAAACGTCTTGTTATGATAAAAGGAAGAATAAACAATTGTTGTTCTACACGGACTGATAATAATGCTTGAGAACTAATATTAGCCCCTCTGTATAATTTATCATTGATTAGTCCGGAAGTTTTGTAAACAAGTAATTATTTGTAGTCTTAGTTAGCTATACTTACTTCTAATGACTCAAACGAATCCGTGACTGTTTTAATACATTTTAAATGAAATCATTTGCCTTTTCTGCGATTAAACGTTACTTTTGAATTGCAACAAAGTAATTGAAAAACATTTTTGTTTCTTCATTTAAAACAATAATTACAGCAATCAGTTGGTTTTTCACTCATGAAAAAATGTTGCAAGTTACTAGCGTAGGTACATACGGCTTGACTTAAAAATGACAGTTCAATTGAAACTAAACGCATTAATTTGCTAAGCTTTCATTAACACCTAAGTATCTATATGCTTTTTCTATACTCATTGAACGTAGGTTTATATGTAGGCTCATAGGTTCAATGAGTATAACACAATCAATAGTATATAGTTTCATTAAACAAGACGTAGTTTAATGAAACTAAAAACACTATTGACTAAATATGCTGTTTACATTTGGTACAACATGTTTTGATAATTAGATCAGTGAATATTGTTGTTTGGCTATATACTTGGTACCTACCGTACATTTATGTTGGACCAACAGTTGATCACGTGCTTAGCTTGCTCCCTCTCTGTAACATGACCAATTGTTTAGAGATCTCCGCTATACCGGGGGATCGCTATAATCATCTCGTTAAACCACAAGGCCAATGTTAATATCTGTTGCGAATGCGCCTGTATATCCAACAGGTAGTTCCCAATTTAATCATTTGCGTCGTGTCTCTTCCTAGGGCGGTTGTTTATCTCTTACATAGACGTTAACTGATTGCCTTGTCGTATCAATTGAGGGTCTAGTCTCTATTAAAATTAGCATTTGCTCTGCAACGGATTGAATTTGTTCCAAGTTATAGATTTTAACTTTCTAATCTTATCTTCAAGTGTTCGCTAATATTCGATCAATTTCTTTATGAGAATGACAAGTCATTTTGACAAGTAATGAGAATCTAGATAACATTGAAATATAAATAACGATTCGCTATGGAGGAACTTAAAAAAATATCGTTCTAAAATAGTTTCGTTCAAAAATTATAAATTCGTCAGTAAGAGTTGGAGAGATAAATTAATAAAATAGTGCTAGTCAAGACAAAAATTTAAGATTTCATCGCCTTTATTTACCTTTTATCGCTATCGTAACCTTATTTTCTCATTCGAGTCTAAAATTATGTTCCAATAATCTCGTATATTTCGCGCGTTTCCTTCCACTCTCTTCGAGTTCAGTAAAAGACATCTTAGATAATATCCTGGGCTTGCATCCGCGTAGGAAACGCATGACACGATATTGAAACAGATAATTATTTCACTGATAATATGTTGTTTCGATGCTAAGAGCAGGTTCTAAAGTGGTCATTACGAGGCTTTCAATGAAGTTCAGGGCGCGATAAATGTTAATGTTTACTAAAGTGTTTGAAAACTTCAATTTAATATTTTTTTGCAAATTGTCTGGCAGTCATTGAAATCTAGGTAAAAAGAAACAGCGGGGTAATTACGTAACACATTATCAGTAGGAATGGGTTTCATTTTGACAGTTCAACAACATTCATTGCGTTATTTACGTTGTTGAGCAGACAAATTTTTTGAACATATGAAGCAATGGATTAGCAATAGGCTCCAAAATGATTCAGATTGTGACAGATAGTGTGTTACGTAATTAGAGTGCTGGTTTTGTGGCGAAATGTTTATGATTGTTTATGTTTACGGTTTTTTTCATGTTAGTAGGTCTACCTGCACATTTTTCGGGATTAACTTTATGCTTTAATTGTTTTCTACTGAAATTAAATTATAGATTGATGTTATAAAAGATTTAAGGCTCGCGTAGACAGGCGCGATGCGACGGTGCGAAGCGATTCTTGTAGAACAATTTCCTTGAAGTTTTCATAGAAATTGTTCTACTAGAGTCACGTCGCGCTGTCGCTTCGCGCTGTCGCGTCGCGCTGTCGCTTCACTCCTGCCTGTGGGAGCCTTTATAAGTGTCAAGTTTTAATGAAAAAGGAGTACTTACTTACATCTAGTAGAAAGTTCTATCTAACATGTACCTACCTGAAGTTAATGATGAAGTCATTTGTAGATTTAAATTACACGAGGTTATTATTTTTATACAAATGACCAATTTCCCCATACAAGCATTGTTATTTCTCACCTGTGATATAAACAAAATGTGATTTATAGGAGCATGGAGTTTAATCGCCGAGATACCTAATTTTCCATGTGAACTTGAAAAATGACAGTGTTAAGCTCCTGTGTGCAATAGTTATAACTGCATTTTATATAAATGATAGGCATATAATTATGTATTTTACAATTGACAGGCTCCCGTTTATCCGACGTTTGCCATATGGGGATTGATTATGATGGTAATATTACCCACAATAATTGCTTAATGTCATTGTGTGGGTATCAGATGGAAACCGTGATATAAAATTATAATACATGATTTATCATATATATTATAAGTTCACATCCCACGTCAGTATCAAACAATCTTTGGTATAAACATAAATATCCTAATCCTATCAGTCACAATTATTGCTAAATAGAAATTATAATTTCACATTCCTCGCGTACATAATTGTTAATACCTGTTACTAAAATATTACTGTTGGTAGTATCGTGTTTGGAAATCTAGAGTTAAGTAACGTGACCTTGGTTTGCCAGGCAAAATATTCAAAACATAGGTACCGTTTAGATCTTAGTTTTTGATAAAACGGTTTGCTAAGCTTGGTTTAGACAATGACACAGTTCTAACAGAGGCTGATTTCTATGAAAAAATATAATAGGAATATAATTGACCGAGCGACCGCGAAGCGTCTCCGTTTCAGCTAGGGCAAAAATGCTTTCGTATGTACCTTATGTCTGTTCTCCTCTACAGGTCGCATTTCTCCACCGATTCTCGTGAAATTTTGTGAGTAGGTTCGATAATTATATGGATTTTTTTTGTCGATTCAGTTTTTCGAAATTTTTCGGAATTAAACAATTTTCAGCCATTTCGCGCTCTTTTGTTTTAAATAGCGCGGTGAACATTTATTCAGTTTTAAGCTATGGAAAGACAGACTCGTGTAGTCTACCGCTCATAGAGCCACTAGTCTAAGATATTTTGGGTTCCGTACTCCAAGGGTGCCAACGGGACCCTATTACTAAGGCTCCGCTGTCCGTCCGTCTGTCACCGGGTTGTATCTTTTAAACCTTAATGCGTAGACACTTGCAATTTTCACAGAGTGTTTTCTACTATAGCCGCTATAACAAAACAAATAAAAATAAAATAAAGTTAAAAATTAAAGAGGTTCCTTTCAAGAAACGTTTTTGTCGGTGTTTTAATAAAATATTGTTCAATATAGGTATTGTACGGTGCTACGGAACGCTTCTTGTGCGAGTTCGACTCGCACTTGGCCACTTTTTTACACCTATACTATCCAACTATCGGACAAAAGACGAAAAATTTCATTTTTCTTCTTGGGTTGCCTTTTTCTAGCCCATCCGTCATGCGCGCTCCCAAGTCTTTAGTTACCACGCCAGAGTTTCCTAGACCTGCCTTGTGATTTCCTATTTCAATGTTGGCGAAATCATCGAGCAACGAATGATGAAGCCAGAAATTCGAAATGGAATAATCTTAGTTTAATTAAAAATGCTTTATGTTATTAAGATTTAATTAGTTACAGCAAACATGCGTAAAATTTCAAACTAATTTCCTCTCTAGGTATTCCTGATTAGGTATGAATATTGTAGAAATAATAGTACCTCCCCTAAGAAGGTGTTAATGTGCGCTTTGATCATTTCAAACGTGCAGATATTATCGTAAACATTCACATCCACGATCCACGTCCATCAAATGTATGGAAATACGTGCACTTTATAACGTTATCGTGGACGGAAATTTAAAAGCGTCTTCACATATTTCCATTCGTTTTAGTTCCCTGTGGTATCAGTTGGATGGCAGTAGCAGGCCTATGTACTGAAGCACTACAGGAGTGCTAGCAGTAGAACAATATTATGTGGGGGCGTTAAATTATAAAATATTATATTTATTCCGTTTATTCCAAGTAAACGTTACTTCTACATACCTATTATGTCACTTGTTTTGTCGAAATAAAAACCTAATAAAAATAATTTGAGAGCTAATTCTAAATTCGCTTGGAAGGTCGAATGCAACCAGAGTTATTTTTCTACCAAACTGCATGACGTAAGGTCGCCTTTTGCAGTCAATCTTTACAGTGCACCGGTGATAATTATTGTAGTGCACAAAGTAAACAGGCCCTTTAACTAGTCTAATGTGTTGTAGTGTAAACCTAGCTTAACCATATTTTCGTGTCTAGATTTTACATGCTAGTTCTACGTTTTCTTTTTCTACACGTTAGAAATGCTGATGACCTTAGAAGGTGAGTTATAGACCAAGAACCTTTTTAATTATTCATTCGGCGCTCAATGGTGAACGATTCTAAAACTCAAATGCATTTTTGATAAGGTTTCCACAAAAAAATGTACATCAGAAACGTTTGTGTGTTTGAGCACGTGATTGTGTAGTAAAAAATGTAGGTAGGTACATGGGTATTAATGGTTACGATTGATAAGAATATACGGTACGTTAACTGTAATCCACACAGATTTATTTACTAGGCAGTTGTTTTAAAAAACTTTACAATACTTAGTGATAATAAAAAAATATAACAATATTGTTTATTTCAGGTTGTGTTGTCTACCTAAGTCTAATCAATTATGAAATGGAGCTTAAAATTAATTCCATCATGGTTTATTGGTTGCACATGATAGTTATCCTCTAAAGTTGCAGTCAGATTCAATCATTCAATTAAAGGATCCCAATTATTTAGATTACAGGTGCGCGCAAAAAAAAAAGAAGTCTTTAAGTTTTCATTTAACAATTTTAAATGCGCAATCAATACTAACATGTGGTTTCTCTACGTAATAGCATATTTACGTATGAATAGCGGGTAACATTAAATCATAAACGATTGTAGCACTTGAACACACTGAACCGTAACAATGCTAATAGACAAAGTATGAACTTAACTTAAAAAAAAAACAATATGATTCCAATGGAACCTTTGTTATTACGATTTTCGCATAAACGGCAATAAGGAAATTATTGCAATCACTTCTTGGATACTTTAATCGGTGCCAATTACGGAAACAGTTAATGAATGCAGCAGATGTAGAGCGACTTTCATGGAACTACGAGAATATTGATATTGCCGTAATAGGCCGGTATAGTCGCTTTGTCGGTGTAGTGGCAGCAAGTGCGCCTGAGGCTTACCAGACCTGCCGCTACTTCTAATGGGTACGGTTTAACTTGTATGGATACCACTTACACGGGTGCGATGTGGACCTATATACAGGTCGGTTACCCAGATGTGCCATATATCTTTTGCTTAAAGCTTACGCTGATCAAAAATGTTTGGGGTCCAAAACAATTAACGTTAGTCATAATTGCCCTGTTCCTCGCACTGTCTCCACGCTCACCGCTCTCTTGGACGCTTAACTTGACTGTGATAATTTCGCGGACGAATGGAAGAAGATCATGTCACTATGACTGGAGTTCTGTGAGATGATGTGTCTATGAATTTTGTCGAACTTTGTTTAACTGATGTAACTGGCGGATGGCCGTTTTTGTTAAAGTAAAATAAACAAAGAAAGAAAGAAGGAAGTACGTTTATTTGCGGTAAATATGACGCAGAGAAAAACACACAAATACAAAAAAATAACGACAACAACAACAAACAACAACTGAGTTATGACCTTGCCCTGATACTGAACTCTTGTGATACAATCTTTGTTATTTTGAAAGGTCACAAGCAGGGCGATAGCTACAAAGGCAAGGTATAAATACACGACATAATTAATATACCTATCGGTAAATGTAATTTAAAATGAATTATGAACTCTAATTGAAAATTCATAATAGAATTTCAATTGAAGAAATCATTATGATTTATACAGGATGCGGTCAATGCACTTTACATAATTTATGAACTTTTAATTTATCACTGTAAAATTACGGTACGTATCTTACTGATGAGGTTTAAATGGTATTTAATAGTAAACTTTAGAAAACTAGTATATTGAATAATGTTATCAATCTTCGTTAGAATTTTAATAGATTTGGCAATTTTATAGGTAGTAGTAGGTGGCAGTGTTTAAGTTTCACCTTGGCTTTTGAGGACACGCGAATGTTAAAAAAAACGAAATAACTCTAATAAAGGTAACACGAGCCAAAATAAGGAAAATATCCATATTAATATTATAAATTCGAAAGTAACTCTGTCTGTCTGTCTGTATGTTACCTTTTCACGTCTAAACCACTAAACGGATTTCGATAAAATTTGGCAAGGAGATACATGGCACCCTGGGGAAGGACATAGTCTACTTTTTGTCTCCAAAATAATACTAACAGAGATGTAGGTGATATAGGGGATGAAAGTTTGTAAAGGAAAATTAGTATTTCTTAAGTTAAGAATATGAAAATTTAAATTTATAGGTATGGTAAACAAAATAATGGTTCAGCTTTTTTGTAAAATCATCCACCAAGGGGGTAAAATAGGTGATGATTTTGAAAATCACATGTTTATTGTTCTTGAGTAAGTACCTTTTTTAAGAGATTTAAGGAATTGGAAATATAGTCCGAAACCCTAACTTGAGGTATTATTTATTTTAGTATTTATTTAATTTAAATCGGTCCTGTTTATTTTATAAACAGTTGTCAAGCTTGAAGCTAATTTTAATACCGAGACCGGTTACACAAACATTGAATTCGCGTTTGTATATATGGTCATTATATGTTCTAGAAAATAATGGTGAAGAATCTGCGGGGTAATTGCATTACACACATAAAATGACAATTGATCGTAATTAATGGGTTTTAGTTTTACAGTTCACCCACGTTCATTGCGTTATTTACGTTGTGGAGCAGACGAATTTTTCAAACCTATGAAGCAATGGATTAGCAATATCTTTCAAAACTCTCGGATTGTGATTGAAAGTGTGTAATGCAATTAGAATGCTGGTCTTTAAAGTTTTAAAAAGTGGTCAAGCGTGAGTCTTTATAATATCACATAGCTACCTATTGGAGTTAGCAGACTTTCTTGAAGGACATCATCACACCAATACAAATCCAGATACAATAATAAAAACATGCAAGTAAAAAACATTGTTTAACAGGATTCTCACAAGGTTCTACACTGGGTCCAGCCATACCAACAAACAATTGTGGATAATGGATCGTAAAGACGCGTATGTAGGTTCTGTTGTGAGGAGGAAAAACCACTAACACAATGTAAAGTAGGTACCCATCTTGTTACTATCCGTTCAGCACAGAAGAACTTTGCACCAAACCTGTCTTTGGCTGAGACAGACAAAAAGATCACGACCAACCTTCGGAACATCGAATCAACAAACATAAACTGGGCCTCCGCACGTCACAATACGCGTATAAGAGCCGACTGCCCGAGTAATCGCCATCGCCGATTATACATTTTACAAAATGCTCGATATCCGAGGGTCGATCGGTCAGTTACGAAGTGCGACGAAGTCTCCATCAGTTGTTACATAAACGTCGTAAGCGGCGCACGAGTGTTGAGCCGAAGTAATTGGCTGTGAAGCTTTTTTTTTGTTACCATTATTGTTGATTTTTTGCATCCATCTTAATGCTGGTTTATTAAGCTCACTAAGGGACTCACAAAACTGATTGTTCTTAGCTACGACCGTTAATTATTTCGGGTTTCAGCGTAAACGTTACTGGCGTAACTTGTGATATGTCAACATTTGTATGTTGAAATCGTATAAATTAGTAGGTTTTGATTCGAATTCGGTTGAATGATTACAAAGCACATTTATTTATTAAATTATTAGGCAAATATATGCGTAAAAGATGTGCTACAGGTATAATCAAGAAGATTTATGGCGTGATCTTCCCGTTTTTCCATTAGATGGTGTTTTTTTTTGTGTAATTACATTTTTAAGCAGTTTGTAAATCGCCAACTGTTAGTCCTATTGGCATGACCGGATTTATTTAGTGAGCTGTCGATCGCATTAACATTTCGCAGTTAGTTAATATAATTTTGTTTCTTGCCCATAAATTATCGGAGATCTATTAGGATTGTGTAAGTTTATGAAGTTTAAAAATACTTTTAGACATATATAGATGTTTTGTCGAGTTAGTATTGACCATTGAAGGTCTGTAATTTTTCTAGATGTATAGACCTCGACCCTAATAATTTCGGTGCCTATAAATGATCTTCGCATTTAAATACTAAATTCGGTAGGTATCTATTGATTTGTGAAGAGGTTAAGGTCTCAGTTCATTAAGATAAATAATTGTTGGACTAAGGAACCCGATTTGTTTTCTTAGGTTCTTAGATGGTGTTTTTTTTGTGTAATTACATTTTTAAGCAGTTTGTAAATCGCCACGTTTATCCATGTTTATCATCAATAACCCTTCCTTACGAACATCTAAGCGAAAGCAGAAAAAAAAGGAAAGCTAGTCCCAGAGTCGAAAATGTAAGGTGGCTGTTCATAGTGTCGTAGATGGACCTACGTAAACATCAAGAGTCGTTCAGGATCTTTTAATGCACCCTAAAACATCAAAAGCCTAAAAATAATACTAGAAAGCATAGTTCGATTACCATTTTATCAAGAAATAATAACACTGCTTCGTATTCAAGCAATCAGATCTAAATCTTTCCAATGTGCATGGATGATATCAAAGCAATATACTTTGCATTTTATTAGTATGCCACAGAGATGTGGAGACCACGTTTTGTGCCCTTCTAGGGAGAACAGAATATCTTTATTACATTGTAAGGTATATTGCAGCGTAAAGCAGGCTGCTAACACGCCGGGGACTCGAACCCCGACGTGAGCTAGCTAAAAAATCAAACTCACGCAGCTGGTACACGTAAAATTTATTAATAAAAAGAACAACCGAAATAATTAAGAAATAAGTCAAAAAATTTAAATATTTAGTCGTTGGAAATTGTATAAGGCTACCAAAAAAAATATATCACAAGAAGATTTTTGGAGAAAAAACTTATGGATGTTTCCAAATTTTTAGGAATTTAAGTATATAGACGAATTTAAATTCGATTGCAATCGTACGAAATTCGTGCCGCTCTATAAATTATTTAACACAAATAAGCTCAAAATTAAGGTTTTTCTTTACATAATTTCGTTAATATAAATTTAATAAGATCTGATATTAAGAATTTAGGAAAGCAACTTAAAATTAAAATGTCACACGACGGTATAACACAGAACACTTCTATTATATGATGGTTGGGCGTTATTGCGCCACACAAATGTCTTATTTAGCACCTGATGTGTCCGTTAGGCACCTGTGTCGTCGACCTTGCTCGGCAACGATCCTGCGCTTCTCTCCGCAAGCTCGCTCGGACTTCTGCGGCCGGCAGACGAAGGAAGAAGACAGGCGAACAATAAATGGCAGGGTAAGGCCAAAAAAAGGTGGCCTTTCAAACAATCAAAGAAAAAAGGGACGAGAAATTCCAGGGAACGTATCCGCTGGCTACTCACATATAGTGGTGGTTAAAATTTGAAACTAACTTTCGAAGAAAGATTAAATATTATTGAATAAAATATCCACACAATAGGAATTCCAACGACAGAATGCGTTGCATTTTTTTCTTCTTGACAATGTACAGAACAATTGTCAAGTTTTTGAATATTTCAAAAAAAACGAAAAAGTAAAAAAGCTGACCGAATGACTCGTAAAAAGAATTTAATCGAAATGACAACAAAAAGTATCTACTTGCAGGAATTATACTGCATCACACCCATTCCAGCAAAAAAAAAAATATGTCGATAAAGGAACAACAACTCAATATGAGTCGCATCACTAAAATTAGGAACAACACCAAAGGATTGTTATTATGAAAAAAATAGGAATATCACTATAAGAGTGACAATACCATAGAAGAATGTGTACGAAGTATGTGAAAGAGGGAAGAAAAGAAAAAGAAAAAAAATAAGGAATTAAATATGTCTAGTAGATAAGTTACATAAACCTAATAAGCAGCATCGAAGTGCAGCAGATAAAGAATAAATTTGAAGCGCCTCCAATCTAAACGTTACCAATGCGAGCTCCTGACGTGTCGTCTAAACCTATGAATAACCTAAAAACTAACGACTTAGGAACTAAAGGATATAAATTAATCTAGAAGTACCTAACTAGACTAATTAAATCATAGTATCCCTTAGATAAATTCAAAAACAAAGAATAAAATATGACCTCAGTCATAATATCTACCAAACACAAATTAACAACATCAGTCAAAGAACTAATAATAAATTATGAAAAAAAAACTTCTTCGGACGAAATAAGAAAATAACAGGATGATAAAGAGTGTATGATAAGTTTTGATGATAAAAGATGAAAGGTTTAGTAAGAAAACATTTCGTTAAGCAATTTAAAATTATCGACAAAAAAATATCGACATTGTCCCAACACTAAACACTTTGTTATAGAAATTCAAATCATCGACAAAAATCTATCGACAGTGTCCCAACACTAAACACTAAAAGTAACGCCTTATGTGGGCGTGGTTAAAGTAGTGACAGTAATCACGAAGTTGTGAACAAAAAGTTTATTTTAACAACTAGATGTCGCTGACTATGTTAAGTCTTAAAAGTAACGACTTAAGTTGAAGTGATAACTCCAGTAGGATACGGCTTCAGACACAAAAGACTGGAAATAAAAGATAGGACTTGAGTCAAAGATAAAAATCATGTGGGGAATTCATTTAAGAATGTCCTTGATGTGATATCGTCCGGAATGTACCGAATCACAATCATGCAAGACATACGTGGTTCTGGAAATGACCCTTACAACACGACATTTAACAAAACGTGGAGCAAGTTTACCGGAAAAGTAATCCATACCAGACGATCTGGAAAAGTTTCGCCTCCATACAATGTCACCAACGTTGAGAGTGATAGCCGAACGGTTTTTATTGTAAGTCTGAGAATTTCGGAGGAAAGCCATAGAAAGGTTATCGGCAACCTTCGCATAAATCTCAGCAAGGGAAGAAAGATTAGACGCATGTTGAGACCGACTTTCAGCTAAATTGATGCCTCGAGTCTGCCTATTAGCATGAGTAGAATCTATAAAAATTTCCCTACCAAACATTAGAAAGTTTGGTGTAAAACCAGTGGCTAAGTTAATACATGAATTGAGATATAGTTTGACCTTAGGTAACAATTTTGACCAACTTCTTTGGTTTTCTCCGACTAATATGCTCAAACACGTAACGACACTTTGGTTATATCGCTCAACAGTGTTGGCCTGTGGAGTATAATAGGGCGTATATATTGGAGAATCTATGTGAAAGGATCTGAGAAAGTTTAAAAATTGATTACTACGAAAAACTGTAGCGTTATCGCAGAGAATAGCCCGTGGAACTCCAAAATTGAAAAATATTTCAGATTCAAGGGCTTTAGTTATAGAACTGGCATCTACCTTTTTTAAGGGAACAAGCCAGACATACTTAGAGAACACATCAACCATAGATAAAATATACCTATTACCGTAATAAGCGATAGGCAATGGACCAATGACGTCTATAGAAATAAGTTGTAGAGGTAACGTAACGTCTTTTGGATAGCACATCTGACCACGTGGTTGGCTGTTAGCGATTTTGTAGGCTTTACACAATTCACATTGTCTTAACTTTTCGGAAACATCCCGAAACATGTTCGGCCAGTAAAATAGTTCTTTGATTTTAAGGTAAGATTTCATGACACCAGGATGTATAGAAGGAAAATCGTTATGAACTTCCTGAATCGCGAGTGGAACCTTTTCAGACGGTAAGACAACTCGCCATGGGTCAGAAGACAAAGGACTAATAATGGGCATGCGTCTTAGAAGAACACCGTTACGAATAGTGTATGCAGGAAACATTTGAGGTGTATCGCGAGCACCTATATATACCTTTTTATACCATCGATCATTAGTTTGGTCAGGTCCTTGATCAAATGTAACTGGGCTAGCGTAGATCCTAGATAAAGCATCAGGAACGACATGTTGCGAACCCTTGCGGTGAACAATATCAAACGTATATTGTGAGATAATGGTAGCCCATCGAGCTAAACGTCCAGAAGGGTTGTTAAGAGTAAGAAGCCATTTCAAAGCCATGTGGTCCGTTATGACGGTAAACCTCGTGCCGTCTAAATAACAACGAAAGTGTTTTATTGAATCTAAAACAGCTAAAAGTTCGCGTTCGGTAGTACTATAATTACGTTCTGCTTTGGAGAATAGTCGGGAATAATAGGCAACGGGATGTTCTACATTATCGATTTTTTGTGACAGTACCGAACCGAGTCCAACAGAAGACGCATCGCACTGTAAAATGAATGGCTTGGAAAAATCTGGGCATGCCATCACAGGTGTGTTAATTAATGCTTCTTTTAGCTTAATAAAAGCCTGTTCGGCGGAATCATCCCAGTTGATTCGATCGCGACCTTTTCTTTTTCCCAAGAGAGCGGTAAGAGGGGCAATTATAGAAGAAAAACCATTCACAAAACGCCTATAGTATGAACACATACCAATGAAACCACGTAAAGACTTAGCGGTGGTAGGAGTCGGATAATCCCTGATAGATTCAAGTTTACCAGGATCGGTCTGCAGACCTTTTTCATTTAAGATGTATCCCAAATACTTCAATTCGCTTTTACAGAATTCGCATTTCTTGAGGTTGATGGAGAGACCAGCCTCCTTGAGTCGATTTCGTATCTTTCTAAGGAGAGCGAGATGACTATTAAAGTCTTTCGAAATTAGAATTAAATCATCGACGTAACCAAAAACACAATCATCACTGGTCGAGGTATATTCAAAATTAACAATCATATCGGTAAGACGTTGCATCTCTGAAGCAGCATTAGTAAGACCAAACGGCATCCTGACGAACTCAAATAAACCACGCTGAGGAACAATGAAAGCCGTTTTCTCGCAGCTATCTTTATCAGCAAGAGGAATCTGCCAAAATGCACTTCTAAAATCAAGTGAACTTATATATTTGGCTCCGCGAAGGTTATCTAGAATATCTTGTATACGAGGGAGGGGATAGGAATCTCTGATGGTAACGCTATTAAGTTTCCTACTATCAACACAGAAACGAACAGATCCGTCTTTCTTTGTGACCATTACAACAGGACTAGCCCATGGTGAACGAGATGGACGAATAACTCCAATCTCAAGCATCTTATCAATCTCTGCGTTTAAAATGTTTAACTTGACAGGTGAAAGAGGATAATATCTCTGTCTGATTGGTTGTCCTATCGTATTTATCTTGTGGGAGAGCCAAGTCGTCTTACCAAGACCGACAGAATCGGATGAAATATCTTCAAACTCGTTAATTACTCTCTGTAAATTCAGTTCTTGATCAGGGAGTAATATGTTACGCGGGTGTAAATAACGGACCTCATTTGCAGAGGGAGGTTGGACAGGAGGATGGTTGACAGCTGAAATATACATATTACCTTTGATATTTTTATCGAAAGCTTGACTAAAAACAGAAGTCAGACCAAATTTGTTCCAAAATTCGATACCTAGGATAACTGAAGACGACATATGACGTGCTACTAAAAACTCGTGGGTAAAAGTTGTTCTATTGAACTTAACCGGTAGATAAACGGTTCCTAAAATATCAATGGGCGAATTATTCGCAGAAATAACACGAGGACACGTATCGTCTCTCTTTAAAGAAATTCCTAGTTCAAGAATCAAACTCTCACTAATAAGGGACATCTGTGCGCCTGAGTCCAATAAAGCCTTAACTAAACGGTCACACAACCATATCTCAATAAATGGACGGTTATCAGGGGAAAAAGAAGTTATCACCGGTGACACTATACGAGACGAAACGTGCCGCCGGTGGCTTACAAATTTTTTGGATTACATTTGGGACAGTTACGTGTTATAACACCTGGTGTACGACATTTGAAGCAGAGCAATCCAGGGTAATTTGGGCACGAACGATAAGAATGGCCAGGTTCATTACATTTGGGACATTGATGAACTTCGTGAGTCACAACTGATACTGACTTGGAAGTTCCAGGCAAAAAACTCTCAAAATGAGAAGCCATATCGATAAGCGAACTTAAATCACTAAACTTATGAATAGATAGGCATGGAAAGTATTTTGGGTGCATATTGTGAGTTATAATCTGTAGTAAATTTTGTTCAAGGATGGGATTGGCTAAACGATCATTCAAATATGAAACTTGGATGATGAAATCCCTTACAGACTGGTCAGGTCTCTGTCTCAAATTTCTGACCTGTTGTTCGGTTTTAAACTCAAAATCAGTGGGTCCGAACGTCTTTATAAAGGATTCTTTAAGTTCCGTATATGAAAGATCGGGGTGACGAATAGATCTAAAATATTTCAGCGCAGCCCCAGAACAGACTTCATGGAACCGTTTGATTAAATAATGGTCAGAAATATCATCAGCTTCTTTGCGTTCATCAATAGACACGAAAAATTCGCGGACGCAAGAATTACCAGAATAATCGATTTTCCACTTTGAGAGAGAGATTTGTTTGTGTGAATAATGTGGATATTCATCGGATTTCATTGGGGATGGGATAACCGATGATATTGAAGTTCTTGATAACCTAGGTGGAACAGGTGGTGGTCTTGAAATTATTGGACTTTCACGTCGTGGCGTCTCACATATAGAACGATCTTGATCAGCCATGACGGAAAATTAAAACAAGATCAAAAGAATAAATGCAAATGGAAAAAACTCCTTTATAAAGAAAGAAGAAGTTCTAAAGTGACCATTATCCTTTATAAAAAGGGTTTAAGAAAATGGGCATTATCCTTTGTAATTTTTTATTACAGTTGGATGAAGAATGTTTACGTAAGTTGAAAATGAAAATGAAAATTTTATTTACGTAAGTATTTAGATAATTTTGGTATCCCGGATTAGAATTATATGTAAATCTAATATTCCGATTAAATACGGATAATTAGGTAAGTGTTAAACGCATAAAAAGGGATAAGATTAATAGAAGGGAAATTGGGGGTAAAACAAGCTCTAAATATGCGAACCTCCGTGAAACAATGTGGACAAATATGAAAGGCGTGTTATTTGTTGATACTGGATCAGGCACAGAACAGACGTCGAAAAAATGGGCAAAAAAAGAAGCCAAAGTCTGCCCTGTTAGATCACAAAAAGACAACAAACAAAATAGAGCAATCTCCTTGTACGAAGCTGGAAAGTGACCATGTTGAGGTTTATGGCTGATGAAGGAATGTTATGGCCACACAACAACAAAGAAAACAGTTGGGCTAGTAATCAAAAGACAAATAGATAATAGCAAACAACCGCCAAAGAAAAAGGTATGCTAGCATCAAAAAATAAATAGACACAAGCAAAAAAGATATCAATGGACAGCTGGACTAGAATCAAAAAATGAAATAGATACAAGCAAACAACAGAGCATAAAAAGCTTACCTTCGGTCACGAGGCCT
Organism: Dryobotodes eremita; assembly: GCA_917490735.1. Classification (NCBI taxonomy): domain Eukaryota; kingdom Metazoa; phylum Arthropoda; class Insecta; order Lepidoptera; family Noctuidae; genus Dryobotodes; species Dryobotodes eremita. The sequence goes on along the minus strand of OU823248.1, from coordinate 12,554,487 downwards.
AAAACATTCACACTTCAGACACACACTACGGGAAACTACAGCTAAGTTACAGGAGAGAAATTAAACTCAGGATAAAAATATATTTGTGGGGAGAGTAATAAATAGTCAGCTATGTGATATAGTTACAGGGTTATTTTATAGAAATAACACTTCAAAAATAAACAGGTAAGTAATGCAAACTGGTCGAAGTATTGTCCACAGCACAGCGCAGCGCAAAGTTTACAGAGCATCCACTTTCTGCTGAGCGAACGCAAGGCGTGTGCCGATTCGAATGAAAGAAACAGTATACAAGCTAGTCGGATTCCAGAATCTGTAAATAACAATGGTGACACGGGGATTAAAATATTTTTTGGCTCAGAGGGAGCACCACACACGATATAACAAAAAAAAATATGTAAATAGTACTTACTTTTAAAAATCGGGCGCCATATTGCAGCGTAAAGCAGGCTGCTAACACGCCGGGGACTCGAACCCCGACGTGAGCTAGCTAAAAAATCAAACTCACGCAGCTGGTACACGTAAAATTTATTAATAAAAAGAACAACCGAAATAATTAAGAAATAAGTCAAAAAATTTAAATATTTAGTCGTTGGAAATTGTATAAGGCTACCAAAAAAAATATATCACAAGAAGATTTTTGGAGAAAAAACTTATGGATGTTTCCAAATTTTTAGGAATTTAAGTATATAGACGAATTTAAATTCGATTGCAATCGTACGAAATTCGTGCCGCTCTATAAATTATTTAACACAAATAAGCTCAAAATTAAGGTTTTTCTTTACATAATTTCGTTAATATAAATTTAATAAGATCTGATATTAAGAATTTAGGAAAGCAACTTAAAATTAAAATGTCACACGACGGTATAACACAGAACACTTCTATTATATGATGGTTGGGCGTTATTGCGCCACACAAATGTCTTATTTAGCACCTGATGTGTCCGTTAGGCACCTGTGTCGTCGACCTTGCTCGGCAACGATCCTGCGCTTCTCTCCGCAAGCTCGCTCGGACTTCTGCGGCCGGCAGACGAAGGAAGAAGACAGGCGAACAATAAATGGCAGGGTAAGGCCAAAAAAAGGTGGCCTTTCAAACAATCAAAGAAAAAAGGGACGAGAAATTCCAGGGAACGTATCCGCTGGCTACTCACATATAGTGGTGGTTAAAATTTGAAACTAACTTTCGAAGAAAGATTAAATATTATTGAATAAAATATCCACACAATAGGAATTCCAACGACAGAATGCGTTGCATTTTTTTCTTCTTGACAATGTACAGAACAATTGTCAAGTTTTTGAATATTTCAAAAAAAACGAAAAAGTAAAAAAGCTGACCGAATGACTCGTAAAAAGAATTTAATCGAAATGACAACAAAAAGTATCTACTTGCAGGAATTATACTGCAATATGCAGAACGTGACAGGTGGTGCATTAGGATTCCTAGTGCATGTGAGTTGTTGACAGTTTGTTTTAAATTTTAGATGTGGGAATTTCTTTGGGCTTTTCCCGCCATTGTGTTGTGATGATTAGGAGCTAGATCTGGAATATATTCAACTGTATCGGTAGTTAGGTTTAGAGGAGTAATAGTATTTTAAGCCATTGATACATCATATAATCAGCCTATATACTGTTCCCACTGCTGGGACACAGGCCTCCTCTCTTCGAGAGGGAGTGGGCTGTAATCTACCACGCCGGCCAAGTGCGGGTTGGTAGATGTCACATGTCTTCGCACACCATATCGCCGACCACCTTCACACATCCTTCCATCCGTTCGTCTTGGTACAACATATGCCAGCTCATTATTCTTAAGTATATCTTTGAGTTGACTCTCTTCATGTCGTGGTAATCGCTGATCAGCTACTCAAAGTGATGAAGTTAAGCTTATTAGATTGCAAACATCCCCACAGTAAGTACACCAATTTCCATTCATTCATAAGGAAGTGGAAATTCGCAAACGTTTAGGATGTCGGCCTGTAGATTAGATCTGATCGGCGATGCGCCCGCGTCGGTGGGAGCTGACGAATTGTTGTGAGTTCATTGTACTTGACCTTTGCACTTCGTATGAATTTATGAAGCAATTGGCTAACGCTAACTGGCCGTGTAGGCGGTCCCGTGTTGTTGATTAAAATTAGACGTAATTAGATAAAGATGGCTGCCGACTTTGAGGAATTACGAATTGGTGTAATTGGTGGGATTTGAGGTTCTGGAGGGTATTTCTTATCTATTAATTTTGTGTCCTATAGAATATCCAGCTTATTTTTTTAAACCCTATTCTCAAGGGTATCACAAAATAAAAAAGTCCTTCAAAACAAAAAGTTTTTTGACAAAACTTTTAACTCTAGGTAACCTAAATGCTCAATAAATCAAATTCAAGCTATGTTTAAACTTTTAAAGCATTCCTGAGAAAACCATCATCACAAAACATACCGTTGAACCAAACATTTCAAACATTCTCCGCACTCATTTATTGCAAAAAGAAATCAGTTCCGCCTCGCAAATAAATTGACTAAACAAACTTAAGCGTCCATGAAACCGGTAATCTGAGCCGTAGATGGCATTACCCACTTACCGGATCGTCCACAAATTGTAATAATTGGCTGCTCACACTCGTCACCGCTACGTTGCGGTGCCGCGAACTCAATTGTCGCGTTATAGATGTGTATTTGTGAAAATTAGAGGTTGCTGGATTTCAGAAAGTTTAAACTGATGTTTAAAGATAAGTATGGCGTGCACTTTCGAAATAAGTTTATGCTGAGAAACTTCGAAAAAATGTCTTGGCTTCATAACATCAAGGTGTGGACTGAAATCAGGTCGTGTTCAATATATGTTATATGTTATGTTATGTGTATGGAGAAAAGTTCAGAAAACTGGCGGCTGTTCTTTAGATAAGGAAAAACACCATATGAAGAATAAAAGTGTACCGTATACATTTCGCAACAAAAGTGAAACCAATCACCAAAAAAAACAAATTCAGACTTTGAATTGACCTATCTTCTACACAAGTTGTGTACATATTCATGGATGCATTCATGACCTCATGTAATCTTTTAGTTTCCGCTTTCCGGTAACAAATAGAAAAAAAACCGGCCAAGTGCGAATCGGCCTCGCACACGAAGGGTTCCGTGCCACCGTACTATATTTATCACTACATATAAAAAAAACACGTTTCTTGTATGGCGGTCCCTTTCATTTTAAACTTATTTTTATTTTGATTAGTTGTTGTTATAGCGGCAATAGAAATGCATAATGTGAAAATGTCAATTGTCTACGTATTACGGTTCATGAGATACAGCCCGCAGGCAGACAGACGGACGGAAAGTGGAGGCTTAGTAATAGGGTTCCGTACCCAAGGGGTACCAACAGAACCCTAAAAAAAAGAAAATAAGACAGGAATTATCAGATAATAACATAGTCAACGATAAGATTCTATTCTTTAAACAAACCTTTTGTTTTGGTCTGTCAATTTCTTTTTGACTCGCATTTGGTCAGTCTTTTACACGTTCATTGCTGATAGCAATAAACTTGCTTGGATCCGCTATATGGTTACGGATTAGTGCTTTTCTTCTGAAGTGGAGACGTGCCGAGTGAAGTGGTGGGTCGATCGTGGGTCGGTTACGCACGTGCCGCTCCTAACCACGGGTCTCCAGTGGACGAACCTTATGTAACATAAAAGGTTTTTTTTAAAGAAGCACGATCTTCGGTATCTTACGGAGTACCTTTGACGTAATGATGGCCAAGATTAGGCTAAAGAAACCAGACCCGCCCAAAAGCGCGTTGGATTGACGACATCGTCAAAGTCGCAGGAAACACTTGGATGAGGGAGGCGTACGAAACCGGGAAGTATGGCAGAAGGGGAGGCCCCTATACCCAACAGTGGGTGTTTCCTTTCTATAATGATGATGATGACTATCTGTAATTGACCGAGCGAGCGCAAAGCGCGAGCGAAGCATCTCCGTTTCAGATTGGGGAAAAATGCTTTCCTATGTCCAGCTGTCCTCCTTTACAAGTCGCATTTTTTGAAATTTTGTGAGCAGGTTTGATAATTATATGGTTTTTTTTTGTCAATTCAACTTTTCGAAATTTTTCAAAATGGCGGAGATATGGGGCTTGAAAACGTAAAAAAAAACAGATTTCAGCCATTTCGCGCTCTTTGCGCCCGCTTATGATTTAAGGTGCGCGGTGAACATTTATTCAGTTTTAGCTATGTAAAGACAGACTCGCAAGGTCTACAGCTTACAGAGCCACTAGTAAGTACAGTGAAACCTGGTTAAGTGGGACCTGGATAAGTGAGAAACCTCTATTATTGAGAATTTCAATGAGGTCCCGGCACTTTTTCATCCAATTACCTCTGTTAATGGGACTTTACGAACCTGGTTAAATAAGATTTGATTTCTAGGATTTTTTCGATGTTTACCTCTATAATTGGGAGTCTGTAGCTCAATTCCCTGTATAAGTGAGACATTTATCAGGTTGGGACAGGTTTCGACACGTAACAATAACAAATATCACCAAATACGCATTTTTATTAACCTTTCCACCTCTATAAATGGAATAACAGTACATTTCGACCTCTATAAGCGGGGGCCTCTGTAAATGAGACAACGATAATTTTAAACCTCTCTAATTGGAAAACTGGATAAATGAAAACCTCTTTAAATGGTACAAAATCCTTGGTCCCTTGAGATCCCAATTAACCAGGTTTCACTGTAGTTAAGTTCGAATTTTCGTCACCTAATTCTTTAACAGAACTTAAGTAAACGTTTGTCTAGGAAAATACTACTAACAAAGTGCTTTGCGCACGTAACGAAAAAAATGCAACCGCATTTAGTGTCTGTCCTAGTTCTAGACAAAGGTCTCTTTTGTTGAAGTTATCAGTACGTAATATGCGGTGATTAGCGTAATCACTGCACCTTGACACAAACGTGACAATTTTGAGTTCGAACATATTGCAGTGTGACTTGCAAAACAATTTGATTGATATAAATATCGATTTTTATATCAATCAAATTGACACCGATTTATACCAATTTAATACACATGCATACATAAACTCACGCCTTCTTCCCATGGGCGTCGGCAGAAACTACAGAACGCCACCTGCTACGATCCTTACATACTCCTTTTGCCTCGTACGAAAACCAACCAATACTAATACCAACCAACCAAACCAATACAACCAACAACCAATCAACTAATCCAATCCAATCCATGCATACCAATTTGTATGCATTTATTGAAATTAATATCCAAAATAGTTATTGTTTGGTAATTTATTCGTTGCAAAACCATATTATTCAAGTTTTGGATCTACTGTCAAAAAAGCTCGACTAGACTCTTAACTGCATTTTAAAATCAATTAGCATAATTTAATATCAAATGTCTATCATTAAGAAAATACATTCTTAGTTAGTTCTGCTCATTAAATTTTAAAAACATAATTAGATTTTCAGTTTCAAATTGATTTCATTGTAGAATTGAAAGCATGTGGTTTTAAATTGAAGGGCTTGCGGTGATGGTGGTTTATTGAACCGATAGTTATAAGGCCAATGTTAGATTGTACACAAATGTTATGTGGGTCATGGGACTGGCTCACGTGATACGATAGCTGTTAATGACATTGCTACACTTAATTAGCACCCTAATTGCGTAACATACTATTAAGCACAATTTGAATCATTATGAAGGATATTGCTAATCCATTGCTTCATATGTTCGAAAAAAATGTGCTCAATAACGTAAATAACGCAATGAATGTTGTTGAACTGTCAAAATGAAGGCCATTCCTACTGTTAGTGTGTTAAGCAATTACCCCGCTGATAAAGGACGTTGACTTAATTCGATAGGAAGACCTTATGATAATGTATAGGCGATTAGTGTGCTTAATGATTCCGACAATTAATTAAAATATCGTTTAAAGGCGTTAAGTAGGTACTGATAGTGCCTACTTAACGCCATTTTCCTCGACAATTTTTAAGCCTGAGTAATAATCAGGTTGTAATTTGAAAGACAGCGTGGTGTATCTATTTAATAGATACTTATATAAACACTGTCTCATTCACACAAGTCGTTAGGTACCTGCTGTCACTAATGTCATCTGTCAGTCACCACGAATGGCGGTAAAAGGTACAAAATGAAGCAGATCTGCACGATCGGCTTGTTGTGGTAATGAGTCAGTGTAGTGATATGATCAACTTAAATATAGAATCAACAGGATTCTACAGATAGTAATACTGTTGCACGTATAGGCAGAATGCCAGTTCACGGCCCCTTGCGTCATGTGAACTGCATTTTCAATATAACCTTCATACTTATATTTTATGGTTACCTACCGAATATTCTAGAATTATTGTTCTTATGTAAATATTGAGCCCCACACTGTAAGTATAAATTAGCATATTATTTAGTAGAAGAATTTGTTTGGTAAATGAGGTTAGTGATCTTCTACTTTTAGCGATACAGCATAACTGTTGTGATTTGTGGCATAACCAAATAGGTGTTTAACACGCAATATAACTAATTTAATATTCAAAGTGTTTTTTTTTTCGAGCATTTTTATGTTGTTTTCAGAGCATTTTTACGCTGTTTTCATAGCAGGCTTCTTCTACGAAACATCATAGGTTACATAGGGCGAATTTCCTCAATGAAACGGAAAGCTGTCAGCAAATCTAAACTGCGTTCAAGAGCTGTCAGTGTTTTCGTTGTTGTGGAATATTGACACTGACAGCACTTGAACATGGTTTAGATGCGCTGTTCTAGTTCAATTTCATTGGTGAAATTACCCTTTTTCGGAAAAGCGGGACGATAAAAGTAGAAGAACCAACGTGAAAATGTTACAGTGGTTTTCGCATTACCAATTATGTATGTAAATGATTAAATAGAAGATTTTAACAATAAGCTTCTTAGAATTATCACAGTCTGATCATCATTAGGTCCATACAAGAAAACACCATTAGCAAAAATGTGAAAATCCACTACAAACTGAAGCGGCTCATAATGACCAGTCTACATTATTATTACGATTCGAAGCCAGATTCCAAGCAATGTTTAGAAAACATGAAATAGTTGTAGATATAACGAACGCTTGCGCATAGGCTTGTTACTAAAATTATTCATAACCGTTTTATACATTGTTAATTAGAGAATTAATATGTAGAGGTGACTAGCAAATGTTTTTCCTGTGACAATAAGCGGGCAAATGACTTTATATATATACTTAGAAATCTTCTCTTTGTGCGAATGTTCGCTTTCGTTTGATTTGAGCAGCTAGGTATGTATTTATAGCGGGTTAGAAGAACTAATACGTATTGTAACGTTACGATTAGTTGGGGAGCTAATTTTAAGTCACATAATAAAAGAGAACGATAGAAAAAAACAAAGATGAAAAAAAAAGCTAAGATTAAAAAATTCTAAGATTTTATAAAAGGAGGAAATTCGTAGTATGAAATGCAGATTTTCATGTAAAAACACTCCAAGCTAACTAAAGAATCGAATAGAATAGAATAGAATACTCTTTATTATGTACACCATAAAAATTACAGATATAAATGTAGAAATTTTACATAGGGTTTTTACAAAGGTTTGCTTTCAGCAACAACAGTGTTCCAAAACATATAAAATGTTAGTTAAATGAGTGTCATACGATTTCATACTTGAAAACATAGATTTTAGTACCGAATTATAGCAAGAATTGCTGAGCACTACAGCTCCCTAAATGTTGAAAATAAAACATTTTGGTTTTGGTGTAGCAAAATACCACAGTATGTAAAGGGTATAATTTAAAAAAAATCGGCCAAGTGCGAGTCGGACTCGCACATGAAGGGCTCCGTACCACCGTGCAATTTTTAACTCTACATTTTTTTTAAACACGTTTCTTGTATAGGACCCTTTTCTATCTAATCAAAACACTTTATGGGTTTTCACTGGTTAAGCTATGGTTTCCCTAAGAAAGCGGTGAATAGTCACACAATAACGGCTATTCAAATACAGAACGTTTTTTGACACCTTAATGTCAAATTCCTACTGGTGAAAATTACAGATTCTTATGACGGCCGGGCCACCGCTCTTCTAGGAAATCTTAGTTTTAGGTATTCAGCTTTGTAGCAATCGAATGATTCCTTGTGTAATTCCACACACCTAGATAAAGAGTAGCACAACTCAAAATACCTCTTTTTTCAGGAACAACAAAAAACGGTTTACTCGTTTCCTTTTTGACCGATTTAAAATTATTGTTGTATGATGTTGTTTATTATTTTACTAAGATATTAATTTGCTCAGTTAATATCTTAGTAAAATAATATACAATATCATACAGATTCCGATAATCGCAATAACTCGATTTTGGATTATTTTGACTTGTGACACCTTTTATCTAGGTGTACGATTTGTTCATTGTTTTTACTGCCTGCCTGTGGGTAGTTATTGACGTTCACTCTTGTTTTTCTGTGCATTGTTTTCACGGAAAATAACTCTAAGATTTTACTTACGATTATTTAAATAATAAAACCGGCTCAAAATTAGCTGTGTGATGTGTTATTATTAACACACCAATGCAACATCAATGCTTCTATCCAAAACTGGATTTTTAAAAGCAGACGATCGTAATGATAACATTTTTAGATTTATTCAAATTTTTTAAATGCAGCGGAATTAATTTTAGAAAAAATCTTGTACCCAATGGACTAGGAAGTGATTTTACAATATCATGAGATATGCAGTTGGCATTAATTCCGTCATCATCGTCCTCCTCCCCTTATCCAAATGTATTCAGGGTCGGAGCAGTACGTCTTCATAATGATATAAAATCGTACAAGTTACAAAACCCATGCTAACTGCAAAATCATCGACTTTCTGTGGGCATAGCATGCACGCGTGGTGTAAACGTAACCTAAATTCGAACAATTATAAAATTGAAAATACTCGTTTTGCACATAATCCATACTAATATTATAAATTCGAAAGTAACTCTGTCTGTATGTTACCTTTCACGCCTAAACCACTGAACAGATTTCAATAAAATTTGGCAAGGAGATATATGGCATCCTGGGTAAGGGTATAGGCTTTTTGTCCCGGTAGCAGGTTCCTGTGGGATCATTTCCGACAACCGCGCAGGCGAAGCCGCGGGCAGAAGCTAGTATTTAATAAGTTTTAAGACTATTCATATCTATAGGTGAAACTAATTGTGATTGTCGCTAAATTCAGAGATCGTCGATCCTCTATGATCGATCATAACTAATCATAAGTCAAAATTATACTTAAAGGACAGCAGTATTTTCGATTAAAAAATCGTTTGTATTTACGTCACGTTTAAGTCGCGCGTTCGTGCTCTAGCCTCTGAAAACAGTTTACGTTAATGGCATGGGTACTCTTATCATGTTTTGCAATCGAGAAGTTGCTCCTATATGAGGGAAGATATTATTGCAATATTTAAAATGACCAACACTGATTGTATTGCGGTAGCATGGCAATCCGATCACCGCTCTATGTAAATTTTCTGAAATGCTTTCTTCTTCCGGATTTAACTAAATTTTTTTAAAATTAAGATCGAAATATTTAAAGGAATTTTAGAAAAAAAGAAAAGTTTAGCACTTAATATTTCCTGAATCATAGGTAACTTAGCCTATGTTAAGTTTTAATAAAAGGTAAAATACAACTATGGTTTAGATATAATACAAAAGTGGCTTCTTATAACAAGTTTATACATGTAACTATTTAGCACCAACACCTAACGTCAAAAATTTCACGATTTTAATAAACTATTACTGAAACTAATACTAAACAAAAAGCAGTATTCATTAATAATTCGTTATGCATTGGTAAGTCAATTATGTCTGCATGAAAAATGAAATTACGTAAACGATCTGACCTCAGTAGAAAGGCATTCCGAATAATTTTACTAAAGTAAAGTAGGAAGTAAATATTACATCAGATGGCATTGATTTTTATCCGTCAGATTTATATGTAACTGTGCAGAATTTCATTGACATTTAGAGGAAAACATAATATTTAATAGGTAACTGCTGTATGTATAGAAAGATCTGAAAGTTTTTAAGGATGTGTAAAACTTATTAAAATGACCTGGCCCTGCAGTCTCGACAAATATAACGACAAAAATCGGTCGTTAAGTCATTAGACTTAACGACCGATGTCAAACTTCTTTAATAGATTTTCAACCTTATGCTTCGAAATAAAGTTGAAAATTTATTAAAGGAATTTGACAACGATACGACTTAGCGACCGATTTTTGTCGCTGTCTAATGTCGAGACTGCCGGCCCTAACTTGCTTGATCGATTGTTTGAGATCGCAAAGTTGTTACTTCCTACGAACATTTAGCTTTTTAGGGTTCCAACATTAAAAGGAAAAACGGAACCTTTACAAGATCACTTTATTGGCCATCCGTTACCTACAGAGCTTTTTTTAAATCATAAATACAGTATTACATTAGTGAAATGTATTTAAAGTATTCTTCTAGTCTGTTTTGGCGGCCACTTAAATTTCGATAATAGCTGCTGCCCGCGGCTTCGCCCGCGTGGATGTCGGAAATTATCCCACGGGAATGAACTACCAGGACAAAAAGTAGCCTATGTTACTTCTTATAACATCAGCTATGCCAGTGATAGTTCCGTCAAAATCAGTCCAGCCATTTCGGAGATTAGCCGGAACAAACATAGACAGAAAGACAGACAAAAATAAAAATAAAGTTTTTCTGTTATAAGTATATTATATGTTATATAGTGTATTTTCATATGCATTTAGTAAAAAGCTGTTACAAACAGACACTTTAATTTTATTTATTTATATAGATTATGTTGAGGACACAATGAATTAAACAAATTCAAGTGCACTTGCACTCAAGTCTATATTTGTATTGCAGCTAATTGTGTCAACTGTCACCAACTAGCCAAACAGCTCAATATTATGTCTGACACATTTAGTGGTTTATATTTAGTAGGTAAATACAATAGTTATATATAGTTCTACAAGAATGAGTACTGTACTAACCAAAGTCAATTAGCGTGAACCGATTGAATGAAAAAACAAAAACGGAATCTTAATACATTCAATGCTATAAAAAAAGAAAACAAATAAATTCAACAATCGATTCGCCTCGGCGTTCAATGTCTACCGATGCTTACTCTACCTGCGCCTGCGTTCGTAACTCGTGTGTAGCAATCATTACTATTGCACTGCCCGACGCCGTCATTTGTGTTATTGACCCGCATTTAAGCTGATATAGTTGGATAAATAGCAAGGCTTGTATGCTAGCCAATGTCATAGTGTTAGGCAAGGACGAAACTAAACTCAGACTCAAAGCATTTATTTCAATTAAACCCTTTACAGGCATTTTTGAATTGCCAAGGTGTCAGTCAGTTAGTCAGAAAGTTGAAGCTAGTGGCTCATTCCAAAACGTAGATATCTATGGAAAGAACGGGCAAGAAACTCTGGTAAGAAACCTTTCACTTTCAATGAGATCTTGATGTCCTAGATGTCGAAACACAACTGGATGGTTTCAACAAAGCAAAAAAAATGGATGCTGCTGTAGCTTGCCCACTGGACATTACAGAACTATTTATTTTGAAGTCTAAGGCGGATTGGCTACTGTCAAAACAAAAGTGATTTAGGGTTTGCTGGTCGAAGAAAGTAGATGTAAGCTTTCCGCTTGATATTATGCTGTAATGCTAAACGACCCTTCTTCCTGTAGTGGTAAAATATTGTATAGTATCGACTAGTTATCCTAATATTCTTGATATTTTACTGTGATATGTATTTATTGTATATGTACATGGTACACCACTAACTACCTGCATTATTATCTCTCCTTCTCCCTTTAATCCATTCAAAGGTTGTCTGTAAAAGATCGCTTTTAGCGATAAGACCGCTCATTGTGTCACCCTGTGTAAAATGTCTACATTTATATCTGTAATTTTTATGGTGTACATACTAAAGAGTATTCTACTCTATTCTATTCTATATGCTCGCTTGCTCAAATTCGTGTACGTAAGATGGCCCATGGCAGTGGCTTCGCGTAGCAGACATGAGTTCGTGTTAAAATTTTATGAACAAGTGGTTAGATGTGGCACGTATGTCACTAACTAGAGCTAAATCATGTTAATAGGATTTCGAAGATAACAAAGAGATATTGTTTACAAGAAGTAAAATAATTATACTGAAAAGCCGACTGTAGAATTGTGATTTTCATGCCAAAAATACTTAGGTATATTAATTACAAACATAAGTCACAAAGAAAAACTTCAACAAACACTTTTCGAACAATTCTCGAAAGAAGAAATTCTCTTAAACATTTATGAAAAGAGTGATCGATCAAAGTAATCGCAAAGAATTTCTAGAAAAACTGTGCTTAATAAGCCATTTACTACATCTTCACGCGTCTTCAAGTGTAAAGGAAAATTATAATGTGTTAAACAGCATAGTGTAACAAGCAAATCTCGTTTATCGGGCTAGTTTCAGCTTTTTTATGTGTTCATTAAAATTAGTAGGACGCCTAGCTTTGCTGGCAGGCCATACAACTAGAAGATAGAAATCTAGGCAAGCGCGTTTCGTCTTCAATCGGCTGTAATTGCGTAAAAACGGTGTACCGACGCGACGCTTACTTGTTTTCTCTAAAGCTACGGTGTTCTACAAAAGCGTTTCCATCATATTTGTAACAGACTTTATGAAAATCTATCATTTTCACCAGTATTTGACATTATGATGTCAAAAAAAAGCTATGTATTTGGACATTACGGTCGCATGTGGGAGTTACCGGTCTTCTAGGATACCGTTTACCGATTTGAGTAAAATTTCGAACGTATATATGTATAACATATTTTAGTCTCCTTAAAATAATAATATGGCTGTTTCTTTCTCACTAAGGGCCCGTTGTTTGATCAGTAGTCAAACATACTAATAGTTACAATGCGTTAGTTAAACTAACAATTTGTTATAAATGACAGAAGTATGTTGTTTGACAAATGGTTAAGCTAACTACAGTTAACAATTTGACAATTTGCTATAAAAGTTAACCATGCGCAGACGCAGACAGAGTAGTTAAACTCTGACAGCTATTGACTATTGTCAAGTGACAAATTGTTAAATTGACTATTGGTCATGTTTAACTACGTATCAGACAACGGGCCCTAGTTCGATGAAAGAAATGAAAAGAAATCAGAATAGAAGCCGCAGAATAAAATCCCCGCTATGTGTATATCGCTACCGCTATCTTATGAAGGGGTATACTATTGATGACCTGAAAAGCCTAAGCTGGGGGATATAGAGACAGGGCAGAGGGTGGAGATAAAGGTTTAGGTAGATTAAGTTGAAAACTGCCAAAACTGGCTTTCAAGTCGGTGTTACTTTCAAAATTGCTTCTACATTTTTAGTTTCATTTATCTCTGCTTTTCGAGTAGTTATTTTGATATGACCCCAAGCATACGAGATTTATAAAAGAAGAAAAAAAAAAAAACGTGTCATATTCAAGGATTTTGACACAACATAGGCAGAGGCACTGACTGATTTGATAGTTGAAAGGTAAAAACAAAAATAAACAGTTCTGCATCCAATTACAATTTGCAAGATTTTAATATTAATTTGCAAACACCTGTGCGGTAGGTATAATTGCCGAAGAATTGCATCAATACAGGTGCGTATACATTTGGTAAAGTTATGCCTTATTCAAACATTAATGATCGCTACTGTTTGAACTAAAGACTACTATATTTTTACCTAAATGGCATCATGGCTGAGAATCTGTTACCTACTTTTATGATTAACTACTCTTTAATTGTTAAGCAAATTGACACCCTACAGCATTTCATACAACTGTCAATGAATGACAGTAGTCATTTGAATACCGGGCAATTTAAGTTGATAGTCACTGCTTAACAATTCTCGGATTTCCCGGATTTTAATTATGATAAAGCTATACTTACATACATTATACATAAACTAACGCCTTCTTCTAGGGGTAGGCAGAAACTACAGAACGCCACCTGCTACGATCCTTACATACCTACTCGTTTTGCTTTGTTTAAGTAAATACACCTGGCCATACTCGCACGCTGAATGCAAGTACTACATACCTACCTGACCTTGCTGAAGAACATCACATAAAACTATAGGTGCTTAAAAATTACACTCCAATACGTTAAAGTGCACTCCAAAATACTCTTCATCATGATAATTATCGAGTAATGCGCCCAGAAGACTTATCAATGGCATATGTATTTTCCCAATTTATGTAAAACAAAGATTTATATTATAACCTAACTTTTGCCCACGGCTTTGGCCGCCTGAAGGTCGGAAATTATCCCACGGGAACGCACTACTGGGATAAAAAGTATGTCCTAATCCAGGTCATGTTGCCTAATTTCAGCGAAATCGGTTCAGCCTTAAAAGCGTGAAAAGGTAACAGACAGACAGATAGTGCTACTAGCGCATTTATGACATAAGTATGGATGTAAGATTTATATTATACTGCCAATGTAAACACTTCTTAAGCAACATACTTAATCGGACAGACATTCTTGTGTTTTTGTAACAAGTACTTCACTACATTACGCGTTAAATTAGTATTGTTTACAATACTGTACCCTATTGTTACTTCATCGTAAATTATTTCGTCACACATTGCGATTTTTAAAGACATGTCTGGCAAATTAGGATTTTTCTTAAAACGTATTCATATTACGTAATTCTGTGTAGATAAATTTCCTGAAAAATGTATAAATATTTTGTTTATTTCAAGATTACCCGAATATTTTTTACATATTTAGTATACCATACTACATAATAAGATTAATATGGACGAGTATAAGAAAAGGAGGGGAAAGAGTAATAGGACATCAAAAATTTCGTTTGCATCGCTGTCAAAAGGAAAAGTGTACTAAAACAAATATTTTGTGAGTGTAGAATTTTCTAGTATATGTATTTTATTATTTATTAGCTATTGCCCGTGACATCATTTGCGATCCAGGACAAAAAGTAGCCTATGTCGTTTTCCAGGCCATGGTCTACTACTCATGTGCCAAATGTCATCCAAATTCGTTCAGCCATTTAAGCGTTAAAGCGTAAAAAATCCCAAACAAACAATCAAATGTTTTCTCTTTATAATATTAGTGTATATGAACACACAGTAAAATAACATAGAGATAGGACATATCATTTTGCTAATATTCCCCCGAAAAGTACTGAAGCTTTAAATTCCTCACCCGCGCTTTCTGCTGCCTTACAAAAAGAGCTGTCAGAGCCATTTATAATCTACGTTTTCGCCGCAAATCTCTCAGGGAACTATTTAAAAAGATTAATATTATGACGGTACCTTGCCAATACATTTATGAAAATATTATGTATTTAAGAAAAATCTACAGTTTAATAAAATAAGTGATAGACACAATTTTAATACTAGAATTAAATATAAAATAGATCAACCATTTTTCTGATTAGCTAAAGTCCATATATCTTTTATGGGGTACCGTGTTAACTGTTATAACAAAATACCTTGTGATATGTTGCAATGAAATGAAAGAAAATTTAAAACTCATATAAAAAGTACATATTTTTGTAAACAAGCATATTACAAATTAGAGGATTATATCCAAGAATGCTTGGGACCATGCTGGTCCAACTCCATAGGACAATCTAGAGTCTAAGACAAAATCAAACTGGTTGCTAATTTAATTGTATAATTTATTATTTATGTAACATCATTCTGTGATTACTACACTGACTTATTACTTGTTAAGATTTTAGGAAAATCTTATACTTTCACAAAGTTTGTAAATGTGTGAGCACCATGTATCTATCACATAATTATTTTATCTGTCATTGTTTCATTTTTAATTATTTTTACCTAATTGTGGTATAGTAATGTTATAGGTGCATCGTCTTCATATATAATTATATAATTAATGTATACAAAATGTTGTAAAACATGTTAAAAGCGAAACGGTGGAGTTTTGTTTCCCATTCTTCTCCATACGAAACTACCTTTCGGAAGTGGCGAAAAGAATCAATTCTATTTTTAACGTAAATTTTGACGTTCAAAAGTGCCTTTTATGTGCCTATTTGAAATAAATGCTTTGACTTTGACTTTTCTAGTTCTTTGAATTTTATTAAATTTTTATACTGCCTTCAAACGCCTATTTTCCATAGTCTACACGTGCTTTTATAATTCCAACAATAATTATTCAGCCGTTGCTAGTTGGTTCTCCAAACAATTATGAGTAAGCCATACAAAAATGTGACTACACTGTAGGAGTCGTTAATAATTTTACGTTTGTTTTGTTTTATGTGTTTGTGTTTTATGTCAAATTGTTTATAAATTCGTAAATAAAATGGGTTTTAGTATGAATATTTGTGTGGAAGCCTTTATATACAAGTATTTGGAAGTCTCCAAGTAAAGTCTCGAATGAATTACTACTTAGGTTACTTCTAGACCAGCATGCACCATCGTCGACCGCATCTTCGCTTACTATGGTGAGATAATAAAATTCGGTCAGTGGGTCTTCTTAGGGGCGGAGTCAAATGCAAGCCTATATCTAATATATAAAAATCTCATCATCATGTCACAGTGTTTGTTATCGAACTTCTCCATAACGGCTTGACCGATTTTAATGAATTTTTTTGTATATGGTAGGTCTGAGAACAGGTCGCAAAGTATGTTTCATTCCGTCGCGGGTGAAACCGCGGGGCGCAGCTAGTAATATATAAAAATAAAGACAACCCACTTTTTATAAACTAGCTTCTGCCCCCAACTTTGTCCGCGTGTTTTGACCTAAAGCATATCCTATGGCACTCGGCAAAAGCGTAACTTTCTATCAGTAAAATAATTTTTGAAATCGGATGAGTAGTTTCGGAGATTACCTCCTACTTCCAAACTTACAAACTTTACCTCTATATAATATTAGTGTAGACAAAATAGGAGCAAAATTTGCAAAAACGTAACCTAAACACCCAAGTCTATTGACATTTATTATGAAGATAACTTATAAGGGAATATCTTTCGTAAAACGTTAATTATTACGTAAAATATGTCTATTTCAATATCTATTCCCGCCTACATTTTTGACTTATTGTCTTAAGAATCAATCGACACACATACATATAATTATCGAGTTATTGTTTGATTTTGCACATGCTTTATTTAGACAAGACATGTCTACCTTCAGATATCTTGACATACAGACCTACTATTTCTTTTTTCCAAAGATTAACAGGTGTTTTGTAACTTTTGCTTATTGGAATTCATTGGCCATGGCTTAGAAAGAAGAATAATCAATTAAGGTGTCTTGTAACTATTATTAGGATTTCAATGGCAGTTTTAGGCGTGCAACCATATAAATAATTTTCTTTGTTATATTTATGCGTGCAACACACTTGTTCGGGTCGGCTGGGATCGGCACAACCAGGGCCAGCGTATATCGGAAATGTGTGCACATATTTAAACGTGTGGTACAGACCATCACACTGCATAACTTTCTCCATGGAACCAACATCGTAATCGCGAAAAAATAATCAGCTGTACCATACAAAACTTCAATATCTACTCGACCCGAATGTATAAGACAGCTGATATTTTTTTTGCGATTACTGTTACTACTACTCTCTTACCCTCCCCATCCTGCCGGGGTCGCGGATTGTTCGAAAGTGTTACCGTGGCCCTGGCGCACAGGCAACTGAAGGAACACGGGTGGGTTTTAGTCAGTAAGAGTCTGAGACGCTCTTCCGCTCCGCCCAGAGCGGGAGAGGTCATTTGATGAAATCCCACCCAAAAAAAAAAAAACTCTCCCCATGATTTCCAGTGCTTGCGATCCAGATAAATTATTATGTTGGTCCCATGGAGAAAGTTGTTCAATAAGATGGTCTGTCTCTTCTTCTTCGTAACACTCTTGTTAGAGCGGTCATGGTCCTCATGTAGTTTCTTGTCCAGGGGCTGGTGTGTTTCGCCTAACAATTTACGCCGATTTTTTGTATTTTTTGTGTACTCATACAAGGGATCGCCCACTGCGGATTTAATTTGGTCAGTGGTCTCATGGGTGAGCGTCCGCGTGATCTAGTGCCCTCTACTCTACCCTTCAAGGCGCTCTATAGAGTCACCCTCACGCCTCATGGTCGTCGCATGTCCGAAGTATTTGTGGATGTGCGTTTGGATCAGAACAGATAGACGCTTTTTGATGTCGATTTCTTGGCGTGTAGAGGTGTTGGAGCGGAACTCGATCCACGATACTCCAAGCGTTTTTCTCCAGCACCACATTTCCAGAACGTCTATCTACTTCTTGTCGATGTCACGCAGCATCCACGTCTCAGCAGCGTATAGGAACATAAGAAAAACTAGTGTTTGAACAAGCCGGATCTTGGTGGCTTTTATAAGATCTCTGTTCCTCCAGCCTTTTTTCAGTTTGTCCACCGATGATTTAGTTAATACGTCTCTTAATTTCATCACTGATAATTTTGTACTGTGTCAGGTAAAACCTAACCTCTTCCCTGATGGTCTATACCGCACCCTTAATTATAACCACACCTTTTTGATACATGCTGCATTATCTATTTTGCCGCCCGGCTTTATCAGATCATGTCAATCTGAGCAAGTGTGTAAAAACCCTCATTTTTACGTAGATTTTAAATTTCCTTTAAAATTCAAGATAGCAACGGTTATACCTAATGCATTATCCACAAACCCGGACTGGGCTTGCAAGGTGGATTACAGACCACTCTCTCTCACAGGGAGGAGACTTAAGATCCAGCAGTGGGAGCATTAAGGACGGATTGGCTGCAAAGTTGGAGTAGGACTGGGGTGGCCACAGCTACCCAATGTCCAATGAGCTGTGGGCCAAAATAAACATAGTGGTTATTTTGGCCCTGAGACAGCTAGAAGGCCACGGTGTCGCGGCAGACCCCGTAGAAGATAGCGACAAAATAAACGACCGGTGATCCACATTCACATTGGATCACAAGCACTGGAAGTCATGGGGAAAGTAAGAGAGTAATAGTAACAGTATGTATACGCAAATAAGTCATATAAATCTAGAACATGTTGAATAAGTAGACCTCTTCATTAAATCCTTAACCGATTTTACAGTTTCTTAAAGAGACACGCAATAATTGACAATTTAAATGTGAATGAAATTAAATACGCGTCTTTATAGCGAAGAAAAGCATCATAAACCTATCGATACCAAGTAATGTTTTGATCATCTGGACATTAAGTACTTGGTAGTTAGCTTTCATAGTTTTCTAATATACCGTTATAAAACGTTATGACCGATAAATATGTACTAGTTACTCACCAGTAACTAACCAGTAAATTCTGGTGCATAGCTGCTAAGCGACTGGTCTTAATTAGGTTGCTTATTGTTAACGCATTACATCTAATACGCGAGGAGAAATCCGAAACTTAGGCATAATTACCCGACTGCGGCGAAACAAAAAGGGGGTTATGATTTTGACCGGTATGTATGTATGTATGTTCATCTGTTCCTTCAGTTATAACTTCTAAACTGTTACCTACTTATAATAATTTGACAAATGAGCTGTCGTTGGAAGAGTCTTGATCGTTTTCTGATTATAGGCTATGTGACGTCACAAAAAATTGAACATGGTGGCTTATAAATAACGGATGGAAAGTGTTGCCAAAAAAATATTAAAAGTTTAATATATTTATATTTGGTATCTAATGTAAAGTCTTAAGGAGTACTTTCTAAAAATACAATGGTTATCTATAATTATATATATATAAACCCATAATATTGTTGAATGTTCGCAAACCAAAGAAGAGATCGAACCTCAAAAAATTTAAATAAACATAAAAGCTGGAACGTCTGTAATGTTTTGTTTATAAACCTTTTTAGTTATTGTTTTTGTCGTAGTTGGGTTTCAGTTTTAATTAGCTTTTATGGCTTGTTTTCGAAAATTAGTATAGTTATTTATAGTCTACATACATACATAGCTGAGATTTGATCACTAGCCTACTGGCGAAATGTGGGTGTACTTTCCGTACATATTTACATATTTGCCCACCATTTCGGGAAATACAGGCATGCTGTAACGTGTTATTTACACGTCTAAATTTCTGCCGAGAAACGGACATACAACACTTATTCCAGAAAATGGAAAACTTTTCAGGTGACCTCAAGCTGCGGGTACCATTTGTTGGAAATATTAAGTACCCACGTAATTACATTATTGAATATGTTTATGGCATTGTGCTCATTTTAGTAATTTGAATAGTGTAGTAGAATAATAAAGACGTCTTAGTAACTGACTCTAAACAATAAAACTTAGTATTTTATCTTCTCTTCACAAAATCACAAAGGCAAAGGACAATGGGAAAATCTCATACAAAAAAAAACCCAGCATCAACAAAAACAAAATCTATCCTGTAATATCACTCATGTTAACTTGATATATTTTACATTATTTGTTTGTTTGATACATCTGTAGGCTGAGACACATAAGGCAGTTTTATTTGCCCTATAACAGTAGGTAAGAAAACAACATTTTGTGTTTTTTTGTGTTTATTTAATATTAATTAACCGTCTAAATCGACTATGACCGAGTCCATAAGAGATGCAGGTTGTTCTGTGTCTACATGTCTAGCGTAACCTAAGTAATATATCACACTTATTACATGAGAACAGCTCCCCAACGTGCGCATACGGTGAATACAAGATCAATAGTAGTTTATTATCGCACTATGCCCGTTTTTAGCTAGGTTATAAATAATATAAGTATAGTAAGTTTTTGTTCGAACATGTCTTGATTTGATTCTCGCCCGCATCAAAACACCAGAGACGTTATTTATAATAATACGCTCTGAATGCCTGAACAATTCTATTTGATAAACACCACTTCATCGCACGTGCTTCCAACAATATGATCTAGGTATCTCGAGATGGTAAGTCCCAATGGCAAATAAAATAATCTGCTCTTTGGTCACCTGCGGAAAATTATTAGAAGTCGGGTCATTAGCCTCCATCACTTGAAAAGTGGCCCTTTCTCTGTTTACGTTATGTTGTACGACCATTCCCCTAAATGATTAAATCTATTTAAGTTTTCATTAATACTCTGTATGAAAGATTCTGTGTACTCGCTGTCATCATATGGCTGTTGGAAAGAGTTGATGAAAGCAGCTGCTATTTTAAAATCGACCATTATATTTTTTGATGCTCTGTTAAAAAATGACTGCCGGAATATTTTAAAGTCTCTTGAGTTTTCCATTTACGGCTTCCACGACCTATCTGCATATTGTTACTAATCTATATAAATAATATAATACCCGGTTCTGCGCGAGCGTCGGGCGGCGCGTGGTATATTTTCTTATGCGAGAAAGACGATAGAATAGTGTACTTATTTGTCGGTCTTGCACATAAATAAATAATGTCGTTATATGTATTTCTTTATGGTTTTATAAGTGTTAAGAATAATTTTATTTCTAAATATTTTTTTTATTATTGTTTGATTTTACCTGATTGACAGCACATAACGGATTGAAAAGAGGAATATAATTGTTATATATATATCTTGACTAAAAAACTGACATATAAATTGTTTCAGTTGTTTCTGGGTTAATTTTGCCCAATCGCCTTTCCGTTATTTTTTATTAAGATCAATTATTTATGATTTCCACGAACTAAGGAGATTATATTATTATTTATCAGATACTTATAGGTATTAGCCAGCCTTTTTAAGAGTAGCAAAATGCTTATAAAACACAGTCATATTTCTTCAAATCACAGACGACAAGTAAACCACTAAGTAATTTTGAAGTGAAGGGAACCGAAATTGCTTAATAAAACTACGCGAAAATATCTCAAGTACCTACTATACCTAGGTACATCACAATAATTAGATAATGCGAGCTTACGATACGCAGTAACCTCAAGTTGCAAGACGAGATGCTTGTGCGCAACGGGGAAGATAGCGGACTTCTAAAGGAAAATGCACATTGATCATTGTCTATATAGTCTGTTCCAAAAGTATCTGATGAAAGTGTAATCAAATCCTCTTAAGGTTAAATTCTTACGCAATCACTCTAAAAGGAATTCGGAAAAGAAATCATCTGTGTTTAACAGGTTTCAACTTAATATCTTACCACTTTTTCCGACAAATATTGTTTTAGAAACATTATTACCAGTGTAATAATGTTTCTAAAACAATATTTGTCGGAATTACAGTTAATTGAAAAATCATCGACGAAAATTGAGGTTAAGAGATTAACCTCATATGTCAAATGAAAAGCATCTTTAAGGTTATTTAGAATTTTGGGGTTTAAGTATTCAAATAATCAAATTAAATCATTAAGTTTTTTATGTCGCACGACAAATTGGCACCCACAGGTAAATTTTCTGATACATTTGTTTACATTTTCATCACTTACTTTTGGAACAGACCATAGGTAAACATTTTCGAATTTTTTAGGCAAAGTCGATGAGCCACGGCGATCGCGATTTCAAAAACGTCAGTTGCAAAAAATGTGTCTATTGCCAAAAACATGTGTCTGTGGCTTTGCTGCTATCAATCAATAATACAAAATGTTGAAATAGCTTTGACTAACAAAACGAAAGATCTATGTTAAATACCTAAGCTTAGTCTATTTTATTGCGTGACAACATAAATCAGTAGTCTTTTGATTAAGCTTTGCTAAAACATTAATTGACTCAAAGTTCGTTTTGTGAGTCTGTAAGGACCTTTGGACGTTTGTGGTTTCATGTGCAATGACTTCGGTGTGCACTACGCCTAATACTGTACGGTCCCACCGGACATGACTAGGGATTGCCTTACCTAAGCCTAGCATATATAAACGTTAGGAGAATCACTATCAGATGGTACAGTTATATCTGTGAGAGTAATTAAATCTCATAGGGTTTCTTTATGCATTCTGGTTTTCACCCCTAAGATGACCTTATGACTTTTCGTTTTTTAATTATAAGTGTAGACGTCACTAAGGTTACTAAAAATCTCTTCAATTTATTATAATTTGAGCTTTGAATCTACCAAAGGCAATAAAATACCAATTGTGAAATAGAACCACCACAATACTTTCTCATATTACCCGCGTTTTCCAAAACCACAAGAAGCTAACTTCTTCTACCATACATACTTACCATAAAAGCATCTTTAAATGATGCCTCACGTTGATAACTTCCAGTGGTTGCTTTATCCAACACCTTACTCGAACGTTGCGGATAACGCATTAGTAGTAACGTGTTTCCATCTGTTTATAAATTCACCGTGGGAAACTGTGCACAAGCGGCCGACTTCCATCCATATACAATTATAACACGCTAAGACAGTGTGAACGCGGCAAAGGCGTCATAACAACGAAGCTGCGAAGGTTAGTAGAGGTGCAAGAGTAAATATCCTACAGAGACTAAGCTTCTTACAAGCGCCCTACTACACCAAAAATTCGCGACGTTCACGTGATTGTCCAATACCAGTGCGAAGTGGCGCGACATCACATCATCGGTACATTGTCTGCATATGTCATGCACACATTGTAGTTATAAGTTTTATAAATATAATAATAAATATTATAAAACTATTAACTGTGTTAATAATTTATCCTAAATACATACCATGCTATACGTTTTCTATATTGTTTTGACTTGCGTGGGAACACTATCTCACCTAAGGTTAGTCAATGATGATGACAACGATACACGCCAGCCTAGAAGTTACCAATTCACTGATGCATATAAATTAACACTTTGCGGGACATTAAACACCCACAGACATGTTGTCAATAAAACTTCTATTGTGTCTCGTTCAGTCTCCTTCAATGGGTTAATTACTAATTAGTGCACCTACGGTATCCCATTGTATGAAGTTTGTCCTCTGTGGGACATTTACTCGGTGGTAAGGTGTGCAGTAGGAAAATGAGTGCGGCCTATTGACTTACAAAATATATGAGAATGAAAAACTTTATGATAGGTGTTACGGTGGGAAATGTACTATGTCAGTTTTTATTCGGGTTACCACATAGTTATTTTCTCATGGTGCAGTGAGCATGATTGTTTAACGTAAAAATGAATTTCCTACTGTTTGTTGTGTGTTGCAGAATAAAATATATAAACATGGGTGTACACGCATGTACACCTGCCTAATCCGTCAGGGAATACAGGCATGACGTTATGATATGTATC
Source organism: Dryobotodes eremita (assembly GCA_917490735.1). Classification (NCBI taxonomy): domain Eukaryota; kingdom Metazoa; phylum Arthropoda; class Insecta; order Lepidoptera; family Noctuidae; genus Dryobotodes; species Dryobotodes eremita. Next base: position 12,530,353 of record OU823248.1, on the reverse strand, counting down.
ATAATCAGCCTATAATGTTCCCACTGCTGGGACTCACGCCTCCTCTCTGTGAGAGGGAGTGGGCCGTAATCCAACACGCGGGCCAGTTGATAGATGTCATATGTATTCAAATTTTTAGTTCTAGGACATGCCGGTTTCCTCAAGAAGTTTTCCTTCACAGTTTTGAGAGCAGTGGTGATGAAATAATTAACACAAAGTAAAGTGCCTGTCTGGGTTTGAAGCTACGATTTGCAACTCGTAATTCGCGGCCGTTACCACTGGGCCACCGCTGCTCAGTTATGCTATGTGTTTGTTAAACTTAGTTGAAAAAGCTTCCATTTTTTATTATATTTTTTGAGAAGACATCTTAGAGACAAGTATTTTCTTAGATCATTTATTTCAATGAACTAAGCCTTGAAATCGTTTACTGCAGCTGCATTATGATCTGAACAAGCGTTGTCATTGATTCCAAGCCTTCCAAATTCCGCAACATCATTCATCCGTAGAGAAACCAGTTTCTAACATTTATGTAATGAACATTTTGTACCAAAACTGTGTTAATAGTTTATACCAAATACTATGTTACCTATACGTTTTCAATATTGTATAGACTTGAGTTTGAACACAATCAAATGCAGTTGTGGACGATGGTCCACGCTAGCCTAGAGAAACTACATATTCTGCTATAAAATTATAAGTTTCAAGGTAAGGCTATTGAGACACCCTCATAGGTAACATAGCGTATAATAAAAGTGTAAAGGAAACGCTACATGGCATCAAAATACTTCATGGTATTCAACAAAGACTCTTAGTGCGTACATAAAGTTTTAGAGTGAACATAGACGGTCTAAATCTAAACTGCAGCCTGCATCTTGCAAGGGCGTAAACTCAGCCCGTTTGCATCGCATTCAACTTCAGTCCGTCTGTCTACACTCTAAGTATGACGTAGGCTTGACGTAGTACCCATTCGGCAGTTGCGTCAGGCGGCGCGATCACAATAGCTGTGAAAGTATACTAGAAAGTGCAAGTCCACTGTCTCACGTATACATTATATCAGACGGGGATTTACATAACAATTACACGTTTGTGGGTAACTGGAGCGATATTTTGGCTGTATTTGGCGCTTCTAGTGATTTAAGGTCCCCGAGTTTTACCGTTTCACGTATTGATCACAGTTGATCATAATCGTACCAAAGTGTATAAATTACTAATTAATTTCACAATTTTATTTATGGTACCACGTAGCATACTGGATAACCTTGCTTCTCGTTTGATAGCGGATGTTTTAATTTGTAATTAATATGTAATATTTTGTTAATGAATAAATTAGATACATCTAAACGAAAACGCTGCTAAAATTTCTTTGCAAAAATATATAAACAATTTGGCCTATACAAATGACATTGAAACATTTAGACTAGATACTAACATATTGTTAATATTCAGTATGTTAAAATAATCTAAAGAGATTGAGAGAGACAAGATCTCACTTGCTATTTATTTATATCGCTTCCGTATCACGTGAAGAGACAATGTTGGGCGAATTAGAATCTTTTGTATTCGATTTCCGAGATCTAGACAAAAAGACGAATAAAAAATCGAGTTCCGTATGCCGAATAACTATTTCGATTATTCCGTGAGAATCGATTGAGAGAAACGGTTTATGAATCAAGTGTTGTAGTGATGACCTATCAACCTGTCATTGTACCTACCGACCACATCCGTTAGAAAATATTACATCATAGAGGAACTAATATTCATAATAGCTCTCATAATTCATAATAATGGCTAAGTAGCTACGTTTAATTACACGATTTTACACTGAAAGACACGTTGAAACACAAACCATGTGTAATTGCTTGCTTTATTTAATCACATGAACTTGAAAATGGCCACCTCGGTTTTTTTCGTTAATGAGTATTTGAACAACACATTGTTCTAGTAACCCTTTTCTGGCGTAGACTCTCCGTTCCTGTTAGGGCAAAGGACATAAAAGTAAGGCCCTTTGTACACACACGTTTTTCTTGCCGTGAAAAACTACGGCTTATTTACCGTGTGTAGGCACGGTCGTCAGTGTTGTATGGATCACTATGGAACCTTGTACACGGACACGTTTTTTCTACGGCGCGGTTTATACGCTGCGCGCCGTACCGTAATGAAAACTTACCGTGTGTAAAGGGCCTAAGCCTTCCATTTGGACTGTCAGATTTCTTGTACGAAAAACTGTACAGATAAATAACACTAATTAAATGTTAAGACTTCCGCAATAAGACCGCAGCAGTATACAGACAATTAAGTCGCCCAATTGAAGCCTTAACCTTTACAACGTATTGCGAACTGCACTATCACAATTCCACACGTCGTGTGTACAAGTTTTTGTTCGTTAAAAATCATAATGAGTTCATTAAAAACATATAATTTGCAAAAAAGTTACTTACAATGATATTCCCACAATATTGAGTGTAAGTGAGACGGAGAATAATTATTATGTTTGTCATGCTTTGTTGATTCGAGGTACGGACATAGAGTTGGGCAAGCAAATGAACATTATTTATGAAAATACTGTACGACAAGTTAAAGCGAATTTCACCAATGACACTGAACGCGATCACATCTAAACCGCGTTCAAGAGCTGTCAGTGACATCATTGCTGTGGAATATTGACACTGACAGCTGTTGAGCGCGGCTTAGATCGCGTTCAATTTCATTGGTGAAATTCACTCTTAATAATAAGAGAGCTTTGTGTCGTTGTATTCTCACCTTTCTTTTGCATCTAAGACAAAAGTTTCAATGAAAATTGCTTGTGAGCGTTCACACTGCAGTGTTTTATCCTGAATCCCAGATTTCTTTAGCAAAGGCAGAAACTAGAAACTCAAAGTTGTTTTTTTTTAAGTAGGCTTTTTTTCTAGATTCGTTATTTTATGGCTGTAGTTACTAAGGAGACTGGACTGTTTTACAAATCGTTCTACTAGTTTGTCGTACTAACATTAATTATTGCTTATTTCTTGTATGAATATTAATATTACACATTATATGTATATATCATGCCTTTGCGCCTTTGAAAATAGAAAGTAGTTTATTCCAAATTATTAATCTGGGTTAGCAGAGTTATTGTGCAAGCATAATCAGCTTAATTAATGTCTAATACTTTTTAAGTTGTAATTCTGCGTAGCTTAGCTTTGTCGCTGAATTTTGATGAGAGAATCGGTAAATATTTACAAAAATAACAACATTTATAGAACAACTAGCTTTTGCCCGCGGCTTCACCCGTGTGGATGTCGGAAAATATCCCACGGGAACGTATTATCGGGATTAAGAGTACCGTATGTATTAATCCAGATTATAAACTATCTGTTTGCCAAATTTCATACAAATCCATTCTCCCGTTTTTGCGCCAATCCGGAACATAAGTACAAAAAAATCTAATAACTATATTTTTGACATCCGACTCGTTCCCACACCTCGTAGTAATTACCTTTTTTCCAAAAATATTCAATTTACAGTTTTGACTTCGTTACTATTTTATTATACTTACATAAGTAAGTTAAGTTTTTTTATTTTATTTTATGTATGTGTATCCCATCGGACTATGAGGTGTGGAAAGAGAGAGTGCACCTGTGTCGGCGCACACACTTGTGCACTATAATATCTCTCGCGCCGAAGGCTAGTCTTCGTTGAGATTGGCCGCCATGGCCAAAATATGGTCTTGAGGACTATTTATATATAGATTTGCCAAGATAGATATGGTGGTTTTTTCTAAGAATAGTCATCAGTACTGCTGGATAATTTATACAGCAGTATGTCACAAAAGTCTATTTAGCTTGAATAAAAAAAATAACAAAAGCTGGTTACGCAATGCTCGATACGAACTCGATATTTAAATAAACCGATTGTCACGACTAGTAATGTAGAATGTAGACCGTCTTTTTGTTGATATAATCAATAGTACCTACATACTGTTTAAAGTTGAGGGAGGTCCTGACTGCCTACTTAGGTTACTTAACAATAGCAGTAGGCCACGACCGATGTGAACGCCCATTTACAAGTACATTCGGCTTGAGTGACTAGACTAGTAAAAGTATTTCATTGTATTGCAATAAACTAAGTGCATAATGTGTCAATATCTGTATAAGCAGGTACCTACTTACATCCTAGAAATATTTTAAGTTAAATAAATATAGAAAAAAAAAAACTTTTGTAGCGGAATTTAGGAGGTTTTGAATCTGAAGACTTGAACGTTAAAATTAGCAAAAAATATGCTCTTTGTGTAGGTATAATAATTATATTAGCTCTTACATTTATAATATTTATTTTTCATAACCTTTGTACCGTAACATATAATCTCTTGACAATATATTTTACAAAATTGTTAAATAAAAAATCAAAACACTACTGTTATTTGTATACCGAATTACCGATGCCATTAAGTGACAATACGACAAAGTTATTCGTTTATACACGTGGGAATCAGGAAGGAAGGTTGCACAACAGCTGCTTATTTACAATCAGATACCTAGTGTTCTCTTCCGCAGCTAGTATACCTATCATAATTTTATCAAATTGAAATCTACGTTCTCTTACATGGTATTCGCTTTATGGCGTGTAAATACTATGTGAGAATTTATGTTCTGTGAAAAGCGGTTGATTTATCTCTTAACGGAGAAGCGCCAGGGTAGCCCGGGAAACTGATATTTACTTACGTTTTTTGCAATTGACTATTTCATGAAAAAGTCATTCAAGGGGATTATATATAATCAATACAACCCTCTAAGTTTATAAACTTAGAGGTTGTATTGATGATTTTAATGATTATGACTCTGCAAATACATACTTGTTACGGTCGCGAATTATATTTTATTGAACATAAAACCTGACACTTTTTTTTTTTGGGTGGGTGATCTTCAAATGACTTTTCCCGCTCTGGGCGGAGCGGACCTGACACTGACCTGCAAATTGCAAAAAAAACGTACGAAAATTTGAATTATGTTGGCTAATCTGGCGCTTCCCCCTTAAGGGACAAACTTTGCTGTTTTCCAGAGTTAGAAGCTATGTGCAGTTGGAAGTAATTAAATGCTTCCACGGACTAGCATTAACGTAAGATAAACGAAGCATAAATGCAGTGGACTCTAAGAAACGACTTTAAAAATGGACTCGCCTCTTTTGTAAAGCCTTCGATTAGATGACTAATTTAAACGAAGGCAGCTGATGACGTGTAATTTTAATTACACAAACTAATAATGCAAAAAAGGCAATACGGAAATAACGACCGTTTATATTTTAATTCTGTACACCGCAAATCGGACATGATTTCACGAGGTCACTTCTTATCCAATCCATAATACCAAACATTGGGCATCTCAGCTTTCCAATTGCACAAATGGCAAAGATCAGGACAAGCCGACAAATTGCTTGAAGGAAGTCACCATAATTTACATCTACGTATATGTAATCTGTGGTCAGGGTCTTTAATTTAGGGTTCCGCAAGAAATGTAAGCGATATCTCGGATGTTTGTAGCCGGTTAGTTTGTTTATAATGTTGATAGCCGTAGTGGTTTGTGACTACCGAGTCACAGCTTCCTTCCTATAGAGTTCAAAGACGTTAGTTACGAAATGCATAACAAATTGCCTGGAAAACTCTTCATAGCGGACTTGGAATTCAAACGCTCTGTACTTATAAAATAGCAATTAAACATATCCAACACTCTTTGTTGCGCCACTTTTTCACTTCAAAGCACTAGGAAGAGGTGAAGGGCGGGCGTTTTAAGGAACGGTCTTATGTAAAAAGAAAAAAATTGTCTTAAAGTTCTAAATCTGACTGAAAATTCAGTTTTCTTTAATTTTTGGTCAAGGGTTACAAACCTGCAAAATGACTTGCCATTTAATTTCTAACATAAAATCTGCAAGGTTACGCTACATGATTATAAATCATTGAACCAAATTATAATAAAAAAAATAACAAAGTATTTCGTAATTGGTATTTCTACGGAACCTAGCTGAGCTAAGTGGGTGAGTATAACCGGATATTTTTAGCTCTTTTTCTATGTGTTAATATTGAATTTATAATGAAAGTGAGACAGCTAAATCCGTGAGTTATGTTACGAAACTTGGTTCAAATAATTATTGGCAGTAGATTGATATCGTATATCAGATATGGTTATATTTTTATTGAGACGTTGGTTTCGTTTTATCGTATTTTTATGTGTTGTTGTTAAGTCTGGCTTGTATTTTTCTGGCTATATATTTGTAACATAATATAATACCGTTATGCAAAGATGTTTACATGCCCAAAACTTGTACGTAAAAGTTAGGTGTACGAAAAAATTGAGAAAAATTTCCGTATTTAGCATAAAAATATGTATGTGTACATTATCCTTAAAAGGGCGCACACGGGTCCACTAGCGCCACTCCTTTAAAATTATATTATCACGTGACTGAGAAGGAATTTTGAATAACGGCTCAATAAGCACCCTCGGTAAGTGTGTATAGAATGTTCTAATACCTTTTATAAAATTTCATTTTGAGACACGAAGCAACAAAATTCGATCTAAAGAAAAGCGGCCACATTCCTCTAGATCGTATTTTGTTGGTTCGTGTCTCAATACGAAAGTTTATAAAAGGTATTAGAAAATTCTAGACGGACTTACCGAGGGTGTTTATTGAGCGGTTATTCAGAATTCCTCGAATTTTTTCCTTCTCAGTCACGAGATAATATTTTTTTACAGGAGTGGCGCTCGTGGACCGGTGTGCGCCCTCTTAAATGGTTATTAAATAATACAGGGTGGCAGGGATATCTAGGCGCAAACTGTAACCATGAATTCAGCGCATGATTCCCGCCCGTGTTAAAATTCTAGGCCGTTCATTAAAAAATAATCAACTTGTATTAAGCAAAAGAAGATACCTCAAAATATTTATATCTTCTCCTTTTAAGTAAGAAGTGCTCTCACAATACTTGTGTTCAGGTTTTTCCAAAATACAGCTGATTGCAAAATTGGCCGTGTGAGGTTAAATATTTACGAAACTCAATGTGCTTGACATTATAATGAACATGTTTAAATGCCTTAAAATAGAAACGTAGTATTTATTTGAAATACGCATATGTTAGATAAAACATGTTATGTGACATGTAGAAATAATGAAGGTACAAAGTATGCAAAAAATTGTTAAATATGAGTCCTTAAAACCCACAGAATTTGCAAATTGGGTAACTTTGGTCACCTTCCCAATATTCTGTAAGTACGTCAATGCACAAAAAAATTGATGGAATGCAATCCAACACTAATTGAAATTACGGTTGAATTACTTTTGACAAGATGTGACCGATAGTGAATTTACGGGACGATTATAATTGTGGCCCTCTTCTTGGAGACTCTTTATCTTAACTGCGTACCATTTTCAGCCTATAACGCTCCCACTGCTGGGACACAGGCCTCCTCTCTGTGAGAGGGAGTGGGCCGTCATCCACCACGGGCCCAGTGCGGGTTAGTAGATGTCACATATCTTCGGATTTTTGTTTCTAGGACATGCCGGTTTCCTCACGATGTTTTCCTTCACCGTTTTGAGAGCAGTGGTGATGAAATATTACACAAAGTACACGGCCTGCCTGGGTTTGTACCCACGACCTGCAATTTGTAATTCGGGGCTGCTACCACTGGGCCAACACTGCTTCTAATCTTAATTGATCAAGTAATATAATATTTTTTGCTATAGAGGTATTTATAATAGTCAGGAGTAAGTAAAGGTGGCGTATAAAGATCATTGTTCAGATGATTGAATTGGTTTTTGTAATTTATTTATTTTAACATAAAGAAAACAGATAAATGACTTTCAGATTTTATTCTAAAAGCAATAAACATTATGATTGGGTGTTTTGTGCAGACTATGGCTCCTATAACATTTGCGTATACTTAAATTATGTAATGTATAAAACTTCTTAAGGCTCCCGTAGACAGGCGCGACGCGACGGTGCGACGCGATTCTGGTAGAATAATCTACATGAAGTTTTCTTAGAAATTGTTCTATAAGAGTTGCGTCGCGCCTGTCTGCGGGAGCCTTTAGTTGTTATGAATCATGGGTATCATAATATTACTTACGTTAAATAAATATTGGTCAGATATGAGTAAAGAATTATTTGAGCTTGGAGAAAGTTGGCGAAAAAGGAGGAGGCAAATTTTTTCGCCTGCAGTTGGTTAAAAAACGGCTATAAATGTTACCTATTAGATTATCAGCATTACCATTGGCACTTTTCAAGGCATTTGAAAAGCGTCATGGCTTTTGAAGCGATTTTTTATTAAGTAGGTACAGTAATGTGCGTTGGTTAAAACTATATCAAACTAGGTGACTCGACAGACGTTGTTCTGTCCAAACAAAAGTTCATACAAAAATCCTATAGCAGAAAGGAGGGTTTTCCGAATTTTAAATTTTCTAGGAAGCGTTTCAAATTTTGTTTCTCCATAAAAACGTAATTGAGACGACAACGAACATTTAAAAAAAAAATTGCCAAATGGGTCCAGCCGTTCTCAAGTGATGCGCTTACCAACGAACAGCATTTAATTTTTAGTTACTTAGATTAAGTTACGCTACAAACTTGAATGATTAATTCCGTGACCAAGGTTCTTCTGAAGAAACCTGTACGTAAACCATGTTCTACACACACATCCATGTACATTCGTACGTCACTATACTTCTTGTTAAACATTTGTTAGTATTAGGTCAAGCCTTGCACTCAGTTCTCGAAAGCACTTCTTTCTCGCTTATGAACAGGTTTTAGACAATGAGCAGCAGCTACCATAAAATATTGTAATGAGTCAATTGTTTGACTTGGCTTTGAACTGGGATATCGATGGAGTGTTTAGTTTGTTATATTTGTATTTAGTCATAAGAAAAATCTGAAATTAAATTATCTGGAAAAGAACCGAAGTCACCGACATAGCTTGCAGAGTAAGCAAGCTGAAGTGGCAGTGGGCTTGTCGAAGGACCGATGATCGTGGGAGCAGACGAGTCCTGGAGTGGAGACCACGTATCGGCCAGCGTAGTCTGGGGCGCCCCCCGGATAGATGCACGGACGACCGTAAGAAAGTGGCTGGGACGGACTGCATGCGTAAGGCGGAGGACAGGGTTTTGTGGCGCAGCCTGGGAGACGCCTTTGTCCAACAGTGGACTACGATAGGCTCAGTTGATTGATTTTTTGAATCATATGAAATTGTAATGTGCACTGTTGAACTTGGACCCAATTGAGTTTGTCGGACAGAAACGCTATGTTGCTATGATAATGATTACTCCATTTGGATATAAATGGGATAATCGCATTTTAATCTTTTAAGAACTGTCATCATTCATCTGCATCTCATGGCATCTGCTATAGGTACCTAGTTATGATTAGATCATGTTACTGCTATGATATTTTTCGGTTGTCCGATTTTCAAGGGCGTCCTATACAAAAATCTACCCAAATCGATGTTAATGTTAACGCTTGAATATTTTAAACTACTGGTGGGTTCTCTCGTAGCAGTAACTACTAAACAAAAGATTAATAAATCAAAGGAAATTATGTTAGTAATTACAAATAAATTACCTGTAGAAAATACTCTCTACAATATTTTACAATATCGCTCTACGACTATGACTATGACTGTAATATGTGTATATTTTTATGAGCTTTCATTTAGTTGAACTGTAATATGCTTTTACTGCGTAACATAAAAATATCAGACACTAAGGAATTTTCACTGTTTTTTTAAATGTATAACAATAAAATTACCGTTTTATTTGAGTTCTAGGTTGGGAAAATTATTTTAAGAATACTTTTAGGTAAATTAATTTAAGAATAGCTCAGACTCTGAAGGCCGTTATACTTACTTATCATTGCAGATTGCGATTATCCAGTATTTACATCTAACTCCTGTGCCGTACTCTGTAGCCAAAATCATGCAAATCAATTACCAAAGTATGATGTTTCTAATTTAATTGATAAAGTAGCCAGTACCTACTTATTACGTAGAAGCATACACGTAAAAAAAAAAAACATTTGTAATATTGCGTTTCACGTACCTAGTTTGTAATTCATAACAATTGATTGCACATTTTGTTTATTGCACTTATATTTTCAAACATACATGAGAGCGGTGATTTAGACAATTTCAGGAACAAATCTACATGGTCTTCACATGATCTGACCAAGATTATGTCTGGACTTTAAAAGAGACTGTGACCTCTGAGTTTGTTTCGGCCTTTCTTCTCAGAGTAGTCAGATAGGTAACGCCGACCTCATCTAGTTTTTAAAATATGCTTGACGTGTAAAAGTGTTCGTACAAACCTACTTACAGAAATAAAATTATTTATCATTTATCATTATGCATTTCTTTGTGACATGAACGTGTACATACAATTAATGTTGCCAGAGAATGCCAGTCCAGTAGCTACGAGGTGCTTGCTCGATGCAAAGTATGCGGACGACGACGTAATAGTTCATTCAGTAAAGCGTCTCCTGCACTACGAATATAACGTAAAATATATATTATCTTGGACATAACGCTCACCGTTCAATATAATGGACCACCACACACAGTGAATATAATATAAATTTCATATTAGAGTATCTTAAGATACCACCCGATATGCGAAAGTCATGTTAACATACCGAAGACCTTTTAAGTTAATATAATCTAAATAGTAAGATGGTTGGCGATATTGATCTTAAGATAAACAACAGGATGTTCTTACATTCGAGTTAAGGCTCCCACAGAAGGCGCGACGCGACAGCGCGGCACAAAGGCGCCGCTCGTCGCGCGACGAGCGGTGCCTTTGAAACGCGCGCGATTCGCGTCGCGTGACGCGCCTATTTGTAGGAGCCTTTAAACATTAATAAAAAACAACGATTTCTGGGTACTTAGCCTGAATTGTAAAACGTTAGATATTTTATTGATTAGTAGGGAAATACAAATATTGCTACTAACACTTCTAATAGTAATGTGTTGGTAAAAAACAGTGTAAGACCTTTTATACATAGTATACGAATATAAGGCCTTATTTTAATAACCTTCAATATTCTGCATGGCGCCTTATTAAATCCTATAGATAATGTTCAGTATGCGACAAAGTCGATGTCCATTAAGGAATTATGCTATTAGAAAACAAAAGAAAAAACAAAGAAAATAGGTTTAGTGCGGTAAACATGACGCAGAGAAAAACACATAGAAGAACAAGCTGGGGGAATATATGCGTCACATCTACGCAAAACGGCAATCGCTCCGCATAATGCTAAGACCCCTATGAGAGGCAGAGCCCCAGCTCTGGTTTTCAGCGACAGCCGGCGTTGAAGTGATGACGTCAACCAATGCAGCTTACGCAACTATAAAAATAACAAAAAGTAAGAAATAATATAAATACACAATATCTAGTTCTAAATGTTTATATAAACATAATTATATTTATAAAATAGTATCATTCCGACTCATGCGCCGCCGGCCTTTAATACTGTGTGCGCAGCTGTCATAAAACTATAGGTTTGACGTTTTGATAAACTAATTACGTAATATATAACATGGCCCATTAGGTAAGTAATGCGACTTACGATTTTTACGTCTAGATACAACATGAATGTCGAATCCACTGTCCCAATCTTCGTCAGATGAGCTGTCAAGTAAGTTTTGAATGCGCTTCATTACAAAAACTGAACAGCCTATATACAAGGGACGAAACCCTACGATTCTTAAGACGGCGTCCGGTAAGGTAGAATGATGCGCTCACGATTATCGTATCTTATCTGTGTGTGAGGCCGGTTGAGATAATATAATATTTACATAAAAAGCGCTATAATATAATTAAATAAAATAAAATTAATTACCTTCGCTGTATGAGTTCCGCTTAATTGGTTGGAAAAGATCCGGCCGGTTGAAACTTCGGCAACAACGCCTTCTTTATAATTTGTATGGGAATTATTACGATACAATTTTCGACATGGTGTGTCATAGTAACCGGATACATCGAAGACTAGGTTAAGTTTTTAGCGCCAATTAAGCGACGTAATTTTCGGCAGGTGTTTTATGGCAACCGAATAATTACATCGAATTTAACATTTCTACGCCAAATTACGTGACGGAATATTCGGCAGTTTTGTCGCTTCGCAACACTAGTCTTTTCCTGGAGCACATGAAATCAGTCATAGGTATTTTTCTTCTTTATTAATAAAGCATTTATCTGTTTAATCTTGTGTGGCCTCAACAAGTTTCTAATTCGAACTACGTTAATGTCAAATGAACAATTAACAGAAGAATGCTAAGTTAATCGGATGTTTTATTTTACATACATAAATGGGTTTTTACTGATTTTCACAGCATTAGCTTATCAATTCTAGGTATTAGTAGTTAATTTACATAAGTGTATATAGTCACAGTATAATAAAGTAAGCAGTATTACGTCTCTTTCTTCAATCGGGCATCGATCGCATGGAAAAAAGGAGATACTCACTTAGTATCTGTCAAGGAAGTTATACTCGCTACGCTTCAATAAATATAGAAATACCTACATAAGTAAAGTGTCCGTTTGCAATGTCAAATTAACAGCTTTTTACTAAATTCATATGAAAATATATACGGTACATACACAAAATAACAATTACAAAAATTGTCTGTCTGTTTGTGACGGCTAATCTCCGAAACGGCTGGACTGATTTTGACAGGACTTCCACTGGCATAGTTGATGTTATAAGGAGTAACATAGGCTACATTTTGTCCCGGTAGCACGTTCCCGTGGGATAATTTCTGACATCCACGCGGGCGAAGCCGCGGCCAGCAGCTAGTAAAAACTAAAGATAATGTTATTTTTATAGGCTTGCCTTGCCGGCTGAGATGGTAATTTAAAAATGCTTAAAATATTGTTTCTTGTTTCGATATTGATGAATTCAAACATCCCTACACTGAAAAACACAGTCGAATACTTCGTGCCATATTTCACGTAAATAGACGTGCTTATGTAATTGCGGCGCACGCACTATTGTTGAATACTGGTGGACACCCAGATTTAGAAGCGCGTCGTTTAGGCGGATTTGTTAGAAAGCGTAATACTGCTTACTTTATTGTACTGTGCTATAGTGGTTTTATTTTTCTTTTGTACCCATTCAAATGTACCTACTCGGGTAGCTAGTTTGGTTTACCTCGTGCTGACTGGAATAACAAGATTGGTATTTTTATTTGATTCCCAATATATATATATATCAATTCCAAGAAATCATTAGTGGTAATTTCAAATCGATGAAATACGGAAAACCCATGCATTTTAAATCCCAAATTATTGAGTAATTGAGTTACCTAAATCATCTATCTAATCACTCTATGCATTAGAGCTATTAGGATATTATGTGACTAAATTAAGTTTCAGTTATACACTTGTACTATTATGTATTCTGTGGTTATACTTACTTAGGTACCTACTCATTTAAACGTCTCTTCATAAGACATCAGGTAACGAGAACACTTGAGGGAGGAAAAAATTAAGCACTTTTTCAATAGAGGCTCTCATTCTCGCATAATAGGCACATTATGTTACCTTTTCAGTATGTCATTTGCATTTTGCGAATGCAAGTGAAAATTGCCCGGATGGTGCAATCTTTCCATTCCTCTACTGTGTAGATAAGTTAAAGCCTTCTTCTAATATTTGATTCAAATAAATTCGCATATCTCCTGGGTGGTACTACCTACATCAGTATGCTACTAAGTCTCTGGAATGTTCTTTGTATGATGATTAGCTGAATGAAGGAATGTGAGCCGGTCAAGATAACGACGATTGACAATTAACTAATTTATGACTTCGATGACCTATTCGACTGCCATTGTTTGTCAAATTCTTTGGAAATTAGCAGCAAATGGGTTTTCAGACAGTAAAAAGGCTCTTTATGTTTACTTTCCTGTTTGTATATTTTTTTACATCTAATGTTTTAGATCTTTAAATGGATTATGCTAACATTTTGTATATATAAGTAATGAAACATAACACTAGATAAGAAAAATAAATCAAAAGTACTAAAAAGTTAGAAATGAATCACTGATAGTTGCAAGTTACGACTCGGTCGTTATGATAACATGCGTATACGCATCGAAGCGATCGCTGTTGCAAAACAAAATAATCTATGACACATACAGAAAAATTAAAGGAATGTAATTTTTGTACTATTTATGTTTCACATTCTGTAAAATTGAGTCGTAGTTTGTACGTTTCAATAAAAAAAATATTTATATGTTGTTGGTTGGTATAATATAGCAGTAGAAATGCAGTGAAATTTTTGGAAACGGAAATTACATACTTATTACCTATTTTCCGAGTGCAAAGAATGTCTACCGCTACAGTAGAATTGTTCTCATTTCAATTGCAATTTATTGTAGAATACAAATCTTCCACGCATTGACAGTACGCAGTCTCGCACTATCAAATTCCTCCTTAAGGCTAACAAATAATTAGTTTTGCGCCGAAACCCAGTCCTCAATAATAAACGCAAAGCCAGCAAATATGCTACAATCACTCTAATTCAATGTTCAATCTTACTTAATTATAATAAAATAATAAAGCTTCATTAAAAGGAAAATGTTTAGAAAATGAAGAAAATCTTAGCTCTGTAGGATTGGAAAGGTCACGATTTCACAATGGTAACCAGAGAGCTGCCACAATCACTGGAAGATAATTGCTTTCTTTTTATGGCATTAGTTAATGTTGATAGCAGTTGATTGTGACAGTTGCAACCTCGATAACCTGAGGGGAAACACAAAAGGATGTTTAATAATTATACTAAAGTATATTATTGATATAGCCATGGATGGGTGGGATGGTTCAGCGCTGAGATGTTAGACAATAACACACTTTAAAGGATGATTCCCACCAAACGGCTCGCATCGCATCGGATCGGTAAGAATACGAATGGATGCGGCGACAACCGATCGCGTCCGGCAGGATGTCGACGCATATGATCGCGTTCAGCAGGATGTCGACGCATATGTTCGGCTCCGTACCGTCACTTGCGAACGTATCCGTTTCTGCGCCTAGTCAAATAGTTTCATTCCTACCGTGTTGACGTTTCTAAATCGGATGAATGTGTGATCGGATACGACAACAGGCGAACGGAGCCGATCGCGCGTCGCAGCATATTTTCGGCTACGATCGCATGTCACGGAAGACGCCCGCGGTCAAGCTACTGTGCGCGGCTTGGTAATATAGACTTTAAATACTGTGTACACGATTTAATATCGTTTAAATATTGTCAAATCCGTTCCGATCCGATGCAATACGAGCAGTTTGGTGGAAATCATCCTTTAGGTTCTTTGTACACGGCACGGTTTCTTTTCGGTGCGGCGTATAAAACGCACCATAGAAAAAAAGTGTCCGACAACAAGCTTCCATAGTGATCCATACAATACTGACGACCGTGCCTACACACGGCTAATAAACCGTAGTTTTTCACGGCAAGAAAAACGTGTGTATAAAGGGCCTTATTGTCCTATATGGTCCATCGTGCATGTGGCCTAGTTCGTTCTATGGTTATTTCCTATGCTTCTAATATTATTTTCTGATTTACTTAGATGCGGGTTACAAGACAGTTCAATCATTTATATGGGACTCGCTGAAATTCTTTATCACGAGACTTAGTAGATAGTAGATTGTGGCTGTCAGGAGCTGCAGTGATGGGGAAAAATATGGCAGGCTTGTCCGACAAAAAGTCTAGTCAATTAAAATCTACTATAAATTCTTGTGACGTTTCATTAGTAGCTATTGCAATTCATCGACCAAAAGTTTGTGATTTGATTTGTGGGGGTAACAGCTCGTTTTATCCTAGCCCACACATTGTGGGGGTAACAGCTCGTTTTATCCTAGCCCACACATTGTGGGGGTAACAGCTCGTTTTATCTTGGCCCGCACATAAATACACAGATGACATCAACGACAGTCAGTTGTCAAAGACTCTATGGCTAAAACATGGAGTTCAGAGAAAGGTACTTTCGCCATTTCGAATGTGATTGACTGAATGCATAGAAACACCGAGAATTAGCAATGTAAACATGTAATAGTGCACGGATGCCGTTTGTGCTATTGTTAGAGTGATGACGAAAACGTGAGCATTTTTCAAACATATGGGAATAAATGAACAATAATACGAGGGAACAATGAACTACAACACGGTGGTAGCCTTTGGATCAAGCGTGAATGAGGCCCACGTTGCGCGGTGAATGATTACGAATGGGCTGATAAGTTATGATTCAGTACACTACGTATTTAGGATAAAATAAAAATAATAATAATAAACACTATTTCCTGATTTAGATCAGGAAATAACGTTTATTATTATTATTTCCTGACCAAACAATAATTATGATATTTTTACGAACTAGTTTTATAATTAATCACTTAAATTAGGAGCTAAGTCATAACACACCCAAGTCTTTGTTGCTACCAATTTTAAATTTTTATTTTTTTTAAAAATTGTTAGTTCACGGTACAAGTAAAAAGATATCACAAGTATTTAGCGTATTGGAAAGTGGAAAGTCACCTCAAGTTTTAGTAAATAATATTCTTGACAAATAACAGGTTTCTGTCACCACATCATGAATGAAATTTCACGTAAACAGATTATTTTTAAGGTAAAAGAAACGAAATTAACGCATTTTTACCCAACTGCGCCGGCTAAAGGGTTATGTTTTTCGAGTGTTTGTATGTATGTCATATATATTTCTTTGGCACGCTCTGTAGCCTAAATAGCTTGATAGATTTAAGCTTGAGAGCTGTAGTTAAATTTGTCTTAATGATGAGAGTGACACTGGGTATATAAAAATTTAAAAAAGGGCCAATTTTTGGCGCCAAATTATATGTCTTTAAATATATTTTTTCCTCAAAACCTATCTAGTGGGGTATCAAAATAAAGGGTTTTATAAATGGCTTACAAAAACATACAGAACTTATATGTTTAAATATAATTTGGAGTGAGAAATGCTAAATTAATAAAACTAAAAAGCATGAAATAAAGCAATTAATATACTTTTAAATATATTTATTTATTTATCGATTTTATTGTCAGTGTGTTCAATAATTTTAAAGTATACTGCAAGTTGCGCCCGATCAATTTTCGGAAAGAAAATTAGTTTCAGTGACGAAATCGTAACGAAGTAGTATCACTCGACTGAAGAAGACGAAGAAAATTCATTCTGATTTTATAATAGGTATTAAATCTAGCCGTGTGTAGGTTGATATCACTTGCGTTACTAGGTTAATGCACTTATAGATTTGGCCTTCTAAAATAAACAGAATTATTACGAAAACCTAACTGATTTTGTAACGGTTTCCAACTTCCAAACTAGGCAAGGATCACTAAAATTCATGCGTACCAGACTATTTTTAACTAAGAGAATCGTTTTAGTAAAAAAGTAGGTGTAGTGTTCTCGCAATCTGGCCATATTTATCAAATAAAAATAAAGCGTTTGTTTTAATATTAAAATATTTGCTTTAAAAGGCACCATGACATCAATACGAGTTTTGTCTTTAGTTGTCATTAAAATGGTGTATTAATGCGTGCATCCGATAAACTGAATGAGGAAAATAATAATTCATTACACTTCAAACGTAAATGTCATTTTGCAAAATAATTAAATGTCAAAATAAAACAATAAATTGAAAGGCAATGCTGTTCTGAAGTCATGATACTTAAAAGCACCTACAATGTGGGACAATTTCAGTGCCGTTTATCTACTTGTCGAGTAGTCTTTACTAGTATCATATTTCGCTTGACATAATACTCACACTCACACACACATAAACATTTTACACTCTCCCTTTCCCGTCTCACACACACACGCACCTCAATACTCTCACATATTTTATTAATATTAATATTCATTTGTACTGGTAGATCATCACACTTTCACACTCCTGTATACTTAGTTTTATAAATTTAAATTCTGGCCGAGCACTGTCTCTTAAGATACAGGTTTCCTAGTTTAAGAGACAGGGTTCATTATTTCTTGTATGCATAGACTTTTTTCTTTTTGTAAACCTAAATCTTCTGTACACAAGTTATGTTTTTTTTTTATGCTCACTGTACTCTTGTCGCATTGTTATGAACTGTATCTGTGTGTATTATTTATTGGGATAAATAAACATTTTTTTTATTTTATTTAATCTGATGATCTGTCAATATTTCGAGGTGTTACTATTCGAAACGAGATCAATCGATGTTGTTTGTCAGGATGTATGATTATGAAACTTCATATTTTTTCTTAATCACGATTGCGGACTTATTTTTGTTGAACCCAATTGCATTCTTTCAATGCCTGCCGCGACCTACAAAGTTTGTTTATCTATTTGTCATAAGACTCTTTCTCAGATAGACCGATTAAGCCCGTCGAAATTTCCACGAATCGGAAATTATGGGTTGCCGCATAATAAAATAGTGCAGAACCCAGTGCGGTATTTTGTCTTTTATTTCAAGATCAAGCTCCCATTTGATCTTGAATATTGAAAATAAAAGGAAAATGATATCAAACATAAAATGTAAGTACAGGAAATTGCATTGACCATCAGCCATCGTGTCATCCAGTCACACAAATCGTTCAAGTTGAATACGATAAGATCATAAATTGTGACGACTTTGAACATATTTTGTTTCTTTTTTCCAAACGTGTATATGAGATCATTGCTCGGAAAGGTTCAAGGGATTCGTAACTTTAGTGTTATTTCCGTTTTCCAGTAAGTTTCAATTTAAACTGATTAGTGATTACTCTATTTATGAGTATGAGCTCCTCATATGTCTACTTTTATAGATCTGAGGGAAATACACGAGTTATGCGTTCAAATTTATTACTCAGTGCTGAATTATACTTTAGTGGCACGAAGCTGATTATCCGTCGCCAAATATAGTTGCGACCATACAGGGTCAAATTAAATTAGCTAGCGAAACTTCGCAGACGTGATGGGTATCGATATCTAAACATGCTGAAACAAAAAAATAAATATATTTGATGTTTTTTTTGAGTCATCAATCGCCGATTGTGTTTAGTCACTTAAAATATCAGTTTTAAAATCAGTTTTTTTTGTGTAATCTTCACAGACGCGATGGCTATCGATATCTTAACACGATAATATAGATTTTAACAACTCATACTTCAAGTAACAACACTACCAAGGGCATTGACCCCAAAAAAAATCACCAAATTTTTATATTATTTTTTCGTGTTTTGATATCGATACCCAGCTCGTCTGCGGAGTTTCGCTACCTAATTTAATTTAACCCTGTATTTTGTGTCTTCTGATATTCAATTGTTATCCGTGGCTCTTTTTATTTCTATGCCAGGGAAATAAAACAGCAAAGTTTCGTATCCTTCAAGACGAAATAATGTTGTTTAATTTAGGTTCATATATTATAGACGTAAATTGCCACCGCCACGCTAAGAACGAGACCAAAACAGATTTCATGGCTCGTGAGAATTTATACTAAATAATAATGTTATTGGAAACCTTATTTCATCGCAAAAATCTTACGCATTTACATGAACCTACGTCACAACACCAGTAACCCAAGACAACTTCAGACAAGTACAAAGTGCTCGCAAAATAATTACTTCCTCATAACAACATTCGTCAGCTGCTTGAAATACTTATTCCTTCAAGTTTTTCCTTTATTCACTTTTTACTCAACGAAAAGGAAGCTCATCTTTCAGCTTTATGTCTGAGATATGGCTTCTTAGTAGAGAATTTATTATCAACTGGTAAAGCAAGAAGCGTAATTTTAATTACTTTATAAATTATAGGTCCGTGTGACTAGATGGTATCCTGCTGGATTGCTAACTCATCGTCATGCAAAATATATTAAGAACTAGCTACGCCTTGCGGTTTCACTCGCATAAGTCTCGATCCCGTGGGAGTATCGGGATAAAAAGTATCCTGTGTCCTAATGCCAAATTTCATCCAAATCTGTTAAGCCGTTTTAGTGTACAAGCGTAACAAACAAACATACAAAAAATCAAGTCTTTTCTTTTTTTAATATTAGTTTAGAAAAGTTTGTTTCTATTTCTTCGATGTTTTGCAAAATACTCATCAAAATGTGAATACTTCCTGCTTTGTAAGAAATAGTTTTATGTGTTTTAATACTACTTAACTATAATAAAACTAATAAGGTTTTGTATTGTCCCCAGGTAATAAAACTTCCTCTCTTCGGTTGGATGATACAAATGATAACTTAGAAGAAATACCTTATCAACAATCGTACGGGTATGCTTCATACACAATTACGAGATCTGCTGGCCATATATATATATATATATATAGCCATCCAAGAATTAAATTGAAGCTAACTCACACGTTGAAGGCCTATGTCCAAGCAGTGGGAACATTCTATGCAAATTATCTGATTGATATTATTTTTCTGGAACTGGCAGGTTATCACAAATTCAAAATGAACGAAAAAACAGTAACAGAATACCTTTCTTTCATTAACAAAATGTGAGACGGATCTCTTTATTAAGAAATGTTGACAATGATTTGTGAAATATCTTTCAAAATCACCATTACTCATAAGGTTATCGGGTCAGTCTTAGTGCATTTAGTACTTAGCAAGACGTTATGACTGGACTGCAATAAACCGTTCACTGGTTGCAGTTAAATTTACAGTTTGACATTTGAATCTGAAAACGCAACTTCCGTGTGATATGTGAAAGGAATGCATGTGTAATAAATATGTGAGGTCGTGCTAGGTATTGCGTTTTGTAATTCGATGCTTGATTAACTTTTTGCTTTTATTCGTATTAATAACAAAACCGACCAAGAGCGTGTCGGACCACGCACGATGAAGAGCTCCGTAGTTGGGATGAATTTATCCCAAGAACAAACTTAATATTGTAGTTGAAAAACATGTTCTTTCATACGTTCCAACTGCAAATGTAAGTTGGTCGACTATTACTCGTAAACTTGTAAGGCCTACTTACCTGTGATAGCTTTCCTTTTAATTTCGTTATGTATACTACTGCTGTAAATTTTTTCACATATGTAAAAGCAACTATTTAGCTGGCACGGGGGACACTTTACTATAACAAAAATTAGCAATTTAAAACTTAATTTTACGCAAACGGATCCTTGAATCGAAAAATTGTTTTCACAGACCCATAATATTTTTGAATGGCCTATCCAACGATGCCCCTTACCATGGGATTGACGAGAAAAAATAAACCTCCCCGCTTTACGTGTACCTACAGGAGGTAACTTAAAAAAAAAACTTTTTCATGATTTAATTTTACCACTTTGTCGGTGTGAATAATATGTATATCCATGTCAAATTATAGCTTTCTAATACTAAGAGTCTCTGAGCTAAGCTGAGGACGGACAGACCGACATGACGAAACTATAAGGGTTCCTTGTTAGCAACGGAACCCTAAAAACGAATTGGTTAGTCTATCGAAAAAATCGAAAGTTTATTATTTTATTAAAGCGTTATATTTAGCTTTGACATTCACACTTGTTCACCTTTGATTAAGCCCATGTTTCATAGGCAATTCTTTAACTGGATTTTCAACTCTCGGCGTTAAGCCGAGCATTGAGAATTCAACAAAGTGCATCCCAGCGCGTCAAAAAAATTCACCGTTGGGTTTTCAACTCTCGGCACCACCTGGGCACTAAGCAGTGCGTTGAAAATCCTGTGCGCGCTAAAAAAATAGCCGCGTTGTAAAATAAGAACGAGAACTAACTCTGAAATAAATGGATTTATTAAAATTCTTAAATAAATTCTAGTAAATTCTCTTTACCTATTAATAAAGTGATGGAACTTTACTTTACCACTCATGGACACAATTTCTCAAAAACATATTATCTTGTTCTTGAGTAAGGTTGACACAGCAAGGTATCAAACCCCAACTAATTTAGCAACTACAAGTCACGTTCTGGACTTCGCCATAAATTCGAAGACTAGAATCACAACATTAGTTACTTTGACATTGCCTTTGTGTCTCGAGGTTTGCATTCGGATTAGATATCCTTACGAAACCCGTTCTTGGTTTTGTCTGAAGAAAGTTTTGTCGAAACAATTGTTCTAGCACCAGGGTTGGCATGACAAATGATAAGGTTATGTGTTTGCTTCATAATGTTCTATTCAAAATTGAGTCACGGGACAGGCTTTAAATGACATGACTTACACCTTCGGTTGTAAGATCTAAAACGCTTTCTATACATATTGCCACAAGTCCAAGTTTCTCAGATTTATTGGCAAAATTGTTATGCTCTTATAGCAGAAACGATATTCACAGTTGAGCACATATTCTAGCTGTTTTTGCTATGAGGAATTTTGAAGAATACAGATCTATAATAACTGAAAATCAATAATATTAAAAAGTAGGTTGTCAGTGCAACTTGCGTGTTGAACTGTTGATATATCATCGAGACATAACTTTCACTACTACGAATTTGAGTGAATGCGTACCACGAATTTCAAGACTTGGTCCATCGACAATCTTACTTGTTTAAACCGCTAAATGTCGGTCAACACACCACAAAAAAAGTAATCAGGAAAGACGAGTTGAACAAGTTTTTCAAAGGGTGCACTTTAAACTTGTTTAAAAAAACACGCTGTAAGTATATAAATACTGATAATATATAATTGTTGCTTAGTTGTTGTTTTTAACACTGGATAAGCTACTTTTAATTTTTTGACATTTAGCGAAGATGTTTCGCAGCGCATGATTGCAAAAAGAAATCCTCTATTTACCTACCATATTTACTACTATATTTATCAACCATTTTATTTTTATACCATAAATCTTAATTTTAGAAGAATGACTTGGGCATGTTTAACATAATGTAAACAAACAGATTTTTGTTTCTTACGTCACCAGTTTAGTTTTTAGGCAACTTTTTGAGAAATTAATCTCAAACCTTATCAAGATCTTTTTTATATGCATCTCATACAATGTTGCTCTAAACTTCACTTTTGTATAATACATGAGTTCGCTACAAACGAACAAGTTACGAGCAGCAAACATTTAGGACAACGGGCAAAATTACATGGCATTTATGTAAAATATTCAATTACATAATTGAAAAGAATTCTTGCAAAAAACCCATATACATATGAATAAACGGGTTTAAAGCAAAATGGTGTGTCGTAATGTTTGTCTAATTTATCATGGCGTAAAATTGCGTAATGTAAATAAAAATACTTGCAAATTATGCGTGTGCGCATGCAATGAGCATTGAGCAGGTTTTATGAAGTAAGAAAATATTTACTTAAATGTATTTTTATTGCGAATTTTACTGCGTTGTCGAGGTTCAACAGTGAGCCTCTTTTGTAAAAAAAAATTGCTATTCGCATGAGTTTGGCCAGGTCGAAGAAAAGATGGATGTATAGTGAGTAGGATATTGCAAGAAAGGAAGTGACCCCTGAGATGATGGCTGATATATTTCTATGGATTTTTAAGGGAAGGGAAATAGTTAAGGCCGGAAATGAGGCTGATGATAACACAATATTAGTAAAGCAAAAAAAACCGTTGCAGTTACTAACAATTTGTTAAAAATTCAAATGCCCCAGCCGGAAAATTTCTAAATAATTCTAGGTGTAGGTAAATCACTGTGCAAAATAATCTCAAACTTATAGATAGAAAAAAGTCATTAAAAGTGAGAAATCGTGCAAAACGTGATCGATGTGGTGAGAGTAAAATACAAAGATCGATTGTAAAACATTGTTACGTTGATAACAATATTTTACACTGTATCGTCGCTGTCATCATGCTTCTCAATAATAGTAGTTTCTTTTTATGTTAGTCATCTTGAAATATTAAGAACCGACCGTAAAATGAGCCGAATCTTCTATACATGTTATAAAATAGGAAGGAAGTCAAAACAGTACCCTACATTGTTTTTTTTTTTTAATAATTGCTACCAAGTGTGGGAAGGAGTCTGATGCCGAAAATATAGTTTTTAGAATTTTTGTCCGTTTTTCTATTTGTCTGCATGTATGTCCTGGTTTAGCGCAAAAGCAGCTGAACAGATTAGGATGAAATTTGGCACACAGATAGTTTATAGCCTGGATTAACACATAGGGTACTTTTAATCCCGATCGGTCGGTTAATTTGAGGAAAGTCGTGTCAGCGACACGAAGAAGAAGAATCCCGGTAGTACGTTTCCGTGGGATATTTTTTTAGCATAAGCTAGTTATTAATACATACATAGAATAAATTATTGTTACTATAATTTGCCATTCTTTTGTTCTGGTTTAAGTTTGGGGCCTACTTGCCCCAATCTATAAAATACATATTATGGCATTACATTTAGTTGTCGCCTAGTTTTAGTGAAATGTGTCTAATAGGTAGTTTCAGATTTTTAGGTACTGACCCAGCACACTGAATAATCTTGTATACTAGTGAACCTAAATCCTTAAATAGTCTTTAACTAATAGTTCAATATCGGTAATGACCATAAATAAAAGCAGGCCTAAAAAAACACTAAACAAAGCTCAAATTATGATGGTGTTTTTTTATAACCATCAAATTGGTAGACACTCTAATCCAATGTCAGATTGAACGGCTTCTACTAAATATTTACACCTCCAATTAACTTTTGATCACAAATCAACCGTTTATTTATGACGTGCGAACATACATACATACAAACGTTTGGGTGCCTAACGGTGCCTTGACAGATTTGTTTGCAAACTCGCATTTATACGTCGCGCGTCGTTAAGAATCGCACACTGGCAGGAGATTAGATTAGCAAGTTTTTTCTAAGATCGCATTAAAACTTTTCAACGGGACCTCATCAATCATAGATGATGCGCAGATAGCAGAAAGTAGTACTAACTGTTTCTTTTTAATTTTTTGTTTTATATGTTGGCCTGTAATTACGTATGTAATTACAGATAAAATTAGGTACGCCTGTAATTAAGTATAGATTCCTGTCCGAAATAACAGTTTTCTATTCTATTCTATTCTAATTACAGATATCTTCTGATATACCTTTGTACTGTCTCATATTTTAGCCATACTAATTGAGTTTATAATCTACCTCGTGGTTTATCCCTCATTACTTAATTTTGCAGTGATGGTAGAACAACAAGATAAGGCATAAGAGTAGAGCACATATTTTTTATGTTTCTACGCGATTTTTATTAGCTTAATTAACTAACAAACTATTAAAATTAAAATATAATAACCTAACCTAACTAAAACTATTAAAAAACTAAAATATGGCGTTGAAAAATTCCTCCGCATCGCTGTCGACTGGTAATGTACCCAAGAGACTGGCGGCATTGACACGTTGTATGGCAATGCTTAGCCTCTGGCCAAGGTAAAAGCCAACCCTTGGGTCACGGGAACCATCAACCAGCCGTTTGGAGATTTCGTTGAACTAACCATGAGCACTCGGACCCCACGGCCCAAGGGTTTCAACCCCAAATGGCTCAAAAATATAATTGCCAATAAGGTTATTATACTTTCGTCGCTTGAGGTTCTCCGCAGGTGTAACAGCAGCGCCAGTAGAGCACGCCGAGCCAGGAAGATGGGATGCCGCAAGAGTATCGACACATATTGTGACCCACACAGCTAACTAATATAATTCAAAGAACTTATCAGAAATCACAATGTTTAGCAGTGTATGCATGCATATAGCTGCAAGCTTATAGCTACTAGGACTGCAAACGGCGCGCGGTGGAGCTTAACTCAAATCAAATCAAAATATTTTATTTCACATAAACCTACATGGGCACTTATGAAACGTCAGAAGCTAGGTGCACGGTTCCAATTGGTTGTTTCCTATGGAGAGGAGCTCTCATGATTATCATTTCCATCCTCAGTGACTGAATACTATCTAGAAGAAATTGACGCACACTTTCCTTACTATGCACGATCATACTCTAATGACATAAGTATGAACGCACGAAGTATGAGATATCTCGACTGCTCTGACATAATGTTGCCATACGCCAGTAATATTAATTTTCTATTACGGGCTACGGCACACTGCTTTATTATGTAAAAAGTACAGCGGGGTAATTATGTAACACACTAACAGTAGGAATGGGTTTAATTTTGACAGTTCAACAACATTAATTGCGTTATTTACGTTGTTGAGCACACAAACTTTTCCAACATATGAAGCAATGGATTAGCAATAGGCTTCAAAATAATTCAGATTGTGATAGATAGTGTGTTACGTAGTTAGGGTACATGTCTATTTTAATTGTGTAATGTGTAAGTAATCTTACGTACCTATATCAGTAGCTTGGCGATTGTATCTATGCATGTATTTTTACTTAACTAAAATTAAACATTTAGTAGGAAGATACCTTCATTTATGTAGAGATACCAATGCAAAACAACCTTAATAAAAAATAGCTGGTCGGCGGTAATTTCACTGATTATTTCGCAGATGGAAATGATAACTCTTTGATTTGAAGAGTCAAAGCGAAGATTTACCGAGAGGCAGACAGAAAGGCAAGGACTGATTATTTTGGCACAACTTAGAAGAGAACATACCTCCTATTGTATTAAAAAATCTAAAGATATGGCCCAGAAATCTTCACGTATGCCTATTTAAGTTTATAAACCTTCGGTAGAAACCTACAAAATTCAATGCAGATAAGGGAATTTAGAACGAATACATGCTTTACCTCACAATTTTAATAAACATATGGATCTCATTACAATGTTGGTCGTATAAGGTGTTCAATCAAATTAAATCTACTCGCATGTCTGACCTACCCCATTGCGCAGTGTAAACTAAGCACGATCTCTGATTTCAATTGCTAATACCCTACTCAGTGATGGCATTGTGGCCCTACCACTTGTCGAGATAAAATATGGGTTTTTTCTTGACTTGTTAATTTGACAGCGACGTTTATAGTTTTTTTTTTAGGGTTCCGTAGTCAACAAGGATCCCTTATAGTTTCGCCATGTCCGTCCGTCCGTCTGTCCGCAGCTTAGCTCAGAGACTCTTAATACTAGAAAGCTGTAATTTGGCATGGATATACATATTAGTCACGCCAACAAAATAAAAAATTAAAAAAGAATATTATGGTACCTGCACTACTCGTAAACTGGGATGTTATTTTTTTCTCGTTTACAGCATGGTGTAGGTCTTTCAAAAATATTACTGGTTTCGGCAATTTCTTAATTTTTTTTTTAATTTGCGAAATGTTAAGTTTTAAAGTGCTATTTTTTGTTAAAGGCAAGTGTCCTCCCCCTGCCAGCTAAATAGATGTTTTTGGATATGTGAAAAAATTCAAGGTAGCAGTATATATAACGTAGTTAAAAAAAAAACTATCACAGCTGAGTAGGCTTCACAAGTTAATGAGTAATAGTCGACCAACTTACATTTACAGTTAGAACTTATGGGGGAACATGTTTTTCAAGTAAAATGTTAAGTCTGTTC
Source organism: Dryobotodes eremita (assembly GCA_917490735.1). Taxonomy (NCBI): domain Eukaryota; kingdom Metazoa; phylum Arthropoda; class Insecta; order Lepidoptera; family Noctuidae; genus Dryobotodes; species Dryobotodes eremita. The sequence continues at coordinate 12,502,999 of OU823248.1, read as the reverse complement.
TTGGGATAAATTCATCCCAACTACGGAACCCTTCCTTGTGCGTGGTTCGACATGCACTTGGCCGGTTTTTGTGAGTTTTTATTTTTATTAATAATAACAGAGGCATTTGCAGCCATTCTAATTTTATAATGTGTGTTTTTATATTTTTGCCAAACCAGATTTGAATAGTTTAGAAACCGTAAATTTCTGATTTACTAAGTTGAAATATTAATTTTTGTATATTTAATTGAGGATTCTCGAGATATTTAATAAGGTTATGGGGAAAATGTGTGACCCTAAAATTACAAATAATAATTTAGGGACTGTTTGAAAACGTAAAATTAAGTTCTTATTATAAATACTCCCTGAGTCATCGTTAGAATCATACTCTTGAGTTACCATAAAATCGACTAATCTATATCAAAGTGATATCGTATCGACAATCGATAGTAGTCCAATCATTTTAGTTTTGGTGTCAACATAGTATACAATGTTATGCGCAGGAGTGAACTAAACGAGAATGGTAATTGGGCTAACGGTGCTTTAGTGTTTCATTTGAATCCGTAATCATGCTGCATTATTTTTATTATACCTACGAACGAAATAATTATGAAATCAAATTAGGAATTCTGATATCTGAAAGTATTGCTCTACATGCATAAAGTCAACAATCGTAATCATCTTTAAGCTATTGCATAGTTTTTATCGCGGGCTTTGAGCGCGGCGACCGAATCAAGAAATTCCGTAACGAAAATAAAACCTAACACCCCCCACTCCGCCAACCAAGTAGCTCGGCCGAGCGTTCGCTTAACGTGTATGTATATGGTACGACTGTACTTGAATTAATATCAAAGAAAAAAAAATACTGCATACATAAAAAATAAATAAATAATTATAATTGCATAAGTTGATAAAAAATGCTATGCAATAGCTTTACCGCGGCAGTGCCCGAGTGCCACACGTGTATTTTTTTGTCTTGTTTTTGCTATTTGTCGGCTCACAAACTGTGGGTCTGCTTTAAGTCTATCATTAGTAATAAGGCCTAGACAATATCATTAGATGGAGCCAGCTTCTTCGTAATCAGTCGCATTTTCTCCAGCGGGGTAATTACGTAACACACTAACAGTAGGAATGGGTTTCATTATGACAGTTCAACAACATTCATTGCGTTATTTTCGTTGTTGAGCAGACAATTTTTTCGAATATATGAAGGAATGGATTAGCAATACGCTTCAAAATGATTCAGATTGTGATAGATAGTGTATTACGTAATTAGGGTGCTGTTCCACCTGTCCAAGTTCTGATAGTTCTTATAGGTTTCTGGCAAAAATAAAAATAGCTTATATGTTTCTGGTTTCTGGAATATCTGTCAGCTTGAGTTTTTCGAGCAAAATGAACTGACAAGTTTTCATGTTGTTATAGTATTAATCTGGGTGTATGCTGTACACGATGTAAGGCCCTGTTATAACCAAACGTGCCACATTTTAGTACCGTTTGTGCTACTCGTACAAAATAAAATTAAATGCGCATTTTAGTGTTTTGGGACCGAAAATACGTAGTACAAAAGTACTATTTGGCTTTTGATGATAAAGATTATTATTATTATTATTTATAAAGGATTTTTACTTTCAATAATATTAAGCTGATAAATTAGCGTAGACGACAATAAATAAAACAAAAAATACTCTATGAAACGTATTTAAGAGATGCTCTTAAAATAAATAATAATAACTGTTCCATGTCCTATGAACTTGGTCGCCTCACTAAACATGGCGAATGTATTTGCTAAGGTTTTCTTTCTAAGAATTAACCTTGTTTATGGTTCTGAGAAGTGCTGTATTTAGTACGTACTTGCGAGCATACTTCGTACTTTTATATCTCCGGGCAAACTTCCGCATTATCTATCATAAACATAATAAAGATTAAAATGACTGATTGTTCGTTGCTGTTGAACTAGGGAAAACCATAAAATCTTAAGGGGCCCGCCGCGCCGCCGCCGTTCACAAACTCGACTGATTGTGTTCAATTTTGTTCACGTTTTGAGAAAGGGTAGGTATAATAATTTAAATAAAATTGTTTGTGATTTGACAAGTTGAGTCAACATACAACCTGCCACTGACGTGCAAATTGCAAAAAAGTAACTCAATTTAAATTTCGCGGGCTACCTTAACGCAGCGGCTAAATTGTTTATTGCGTAAACGGACATAGTCTCAGTTACTTGTTTTGTCACATAAGCTTTGTTCTCTAAAATACTAGTTCTGTTAACAAGAAAACAAATTAATGCATCAGCAGACTAGTCTAGTTCGACCCACTAACTATTGTTAGGGGACATTTTACATACATGAAAAAGTACTTATTTCTAGCAAAGTTACTCAAAAGTGACAAAATGGTGTGTGTTTCTTTCGGCACCATTTACTTTACATAATTGTGCGGTAGTGACAATAAATGGGTATGAGCGCACTGTGAATGTGAATACACACCCACACACTACACACTACACACAAACTCTTACACACCCTCACACACACTGTTAGACACTGGAACTAGAGTTCCAGTGTCTACCCCCTCTCTCCCGGGGTCGCGGATTGTTCGAAAGAGTTACCTTGGCCCTGGCGCACAGGCAACTGAAGGAACACGGGTGGGTTTTAGTCAGTAAGAGTCTGACACGCCCTTCCGCTCCGCCCAGAGCGGGAGAGGTCATTTCATGATTTCCCACCCAAAAAAAAAAAAAAAACCCCCTCTATTGTTAGGTCCACTTTAAGCTTAACTTTTTGTTAGACCTTACCTAATCTGAATGTAAAGATTTGTGATTTGAATGTAAACATCTACCCTAATTGCTTAAAGTTAAGTAGTGATTAGCGCTGTTTATCCATAGATTTTTGATTTTTAAACGTCTCTTAATTTTATGCAACGTTTATAAATAAACCCCCTAATGATTATATGAATGATAATTTTATCATTATGAATCAGCTTGCGTTGCGTTATATTTGTCGAGACTACAGGTGCTGGTCGCTTTTCTCAACCGATTCTCATGACATTTTGTGAGCAGTTTCGATAATTATATGTTTTTTTTTTGTCGACTCACTTTTTAGATATTTCGCGCTCTTTGCGTACGCTTTTTGTTTTAAGCTATGCAATGAAAGACTCGCGAGGTCTACAGCTCACAGAGCCACTAGTAATTACTTGAATTAAAACAACAATTTATAATACAAGGTAAAGAAAGACTACGAGAGATTATTCAAGAAAAAAGACATAATACATAACAGCATATGAGTTGAGGTGTAGTGGTTGCAAGCGCTACTGCTGAGCATGAAGTCCTGGGTTCGATTCCCGGGTTGGGCAAAGTGTTATTGGGTTTTCCATCTAGAAATTCTCAGAAGCAGCCCGGAGTCTGGACTTGTGCCCGGTTGATAGCAATAGGCCCGCCCCCTGTTACATGGGACTTCAACATAACTGGCAAAATGTGGGTGCACTATTGGTGCTCCTCTGCCTAACCCTTCGGGAAATATAGGCGTGAAGTTATGTTATGTTATAACAGGTGTGATCTTATATTATGCTATAACACCAAGGAGGAATACAGAGAAGAGGAATGCCATTATTGTAAACATATTGTGCAAGCGAAATTCAAAGCATCACAAATCCTTCACAGCGCGTTTTCCTTGAAAAAGGAAAAGCAGTTGACTTTTAGAAATAAATAAAATACGTTTATTTGCGGTAAACATGACATAGAGAAAAACAGACAAAGAAAAAAAAAATGGGGGCACATATGCGACACATCCACGCAAAACGGCAATCGCTCAGCATAATGCTATGCACCCCCCCTAACCTAATGAATTATAGTAAGTACATATTCAGAAAATTTTAGACCAATCAATCTATACCATCATAATCTAAGGCTTTACATCCGCGGGTGGGCTTAGCCTGGTCGAGTATAATATGTCGGGGAAAAGTTTTTCCGTATTTTATAGGTATAAAGTTGTGTAGTTAAATCTCTTTGGCTGTACTGTTTGTATCTGGCGGGTTTTGATACCATTAAATGGATGATATTTAAAAAAACCGGACAAGTGCGAGTCGGACTCGCCCACCGAGGGTTCCGTACAAATTTTGTAGATACATATTATAAATAGTTCAGGAATCGAGTCTCGCAGTTTTTTCCGAGCTTTTCCCGAAATTCAGTTTCCAAAACCTATAATTATTTATATTAGTGTTTTATAAGTGAAATTGTGGTTATACTAACTTTTCATATCTAAATTAGTTAGGTAACCTAATCAAAGTTGTTTTTTATTTAAATATCAAATTTAATCCAGATTTGTAAGAGGTGACTCACAAAAGAATGAATAGTATCGCATTGTACATCCAAGTTGGAAATAGTAGATTGTTATACAAGGGCCGAAAGGAATCAATCCCCATACGAGGTATTTAGACGCCCGAGCGCAGCGAGGGCGGCTATAGTCCGAGTAGGAATTGATGACTTTCACCCATGTTAAACACTCTACTTTTCATTTCGAATACAAGGAAAGTATAAATAGTAGTTTTTCTAAAATATTAATTAATAATAATAATTTGAGACTCATTTTTAATCAAATACTAGTCTATAAAACTGATATTTTGAATTTCGGTACAGCTTAGTTTTTTTTTCTTGTGGCTTCGCACGGTTTGTGCATTCAGCCAATATCACATTTAGTTTAATTATTACGAAGAAAACAAAGCTAAGGAAGCTTACAGAGTTAGTATCCCGCCAAATGATATAGTCCTTTTTAAATTTTAAATATGGAACACACCGCCTCACCGCCGCGGGCCATCCCGCTTAAGGTGGATCCTCAGTTGTAGCCCGCCAAATTCAAATATTCTTTGGTTTTTTGCAAATTACAGCTCTGTGTCAATTAATTGTGTTTCTGGTGAGTCACTGCAAATTGCAAAAAACGTAAGTAAATTTGAATTTTGCGAGCTACCTTAGCGCCTCCCCCTTAATACGTAATTTTTAATTCACACTGGCTGTTTATACACTCAAAGCTCCCGGTATTTTTTTTTTTAAACGATATTTTTCTTAATTATTTAAAAAAAATCGTAGCCGCCTACCTAACCAAATGTATTTCTATTTTTTAAATTCATTCCCGCCCTAGGGCGGGAATGAATTTAGAGATTTTTTCCCTCTCTAGAGAGGGAAGCAATTACTATGAGTCTTTCCCGCCCTAAGACGGGGAGCAGCGTCTTCCACCCGCTACTCAGATCAAACAAACATTCCTTTCCGTGTATGAGAAATGAAAAAAACATTGTCTATAATAGTGTTCGTTTTTGTAGTGCTAGTGCTTGTTGAGGGTAACATGCCTATAGAAGAAAAATAAAATGAAATTGCATTTTGGGGATTGGTTTTAAAATCTATGTTGAAATCTCCTACAATTTTGAGTTTTGTTCGTAAGGATTTAACTCTAAAAAGTAGGTAGGTACTCAACCGATTTTAAATATTTACGCTGCTAGTGTATAATAAGTACCTACCTATTGCAGTATAATTCCTGCAATTACATACTTTTTGTTCACAAATCGATTAAATACTTTTTACGCGTCAATCGGTCTGCTTGTTATTTACTATTCGTAATTTTATACCTAGAAGATTCAAAAATCGACAATTGTTCCAAACAAGCTAAAGCTTCTTTCTGTCTTTAGAATTCTCAATATAACAATTACCTAATTTTTAATTCGGTTATTAAAACTATTTATCGAATACGTTTAGCAAATGCTAGATTTTTCTACCGAGAAGTTTCCCATATGAAGTATTAATCGTTATCATCGATCGTCTGTCCGTTCCCAGGATTTTTCTTCTATTATTTTTTTTTTGGTAAGTATTCCCTTCATTGGTTCGGTTGGTTCTTTTAATTTTTTTAATTTGTGCCTTGTTCTTTGATCTAAGAAAAAATAATTTTGTCTTAGATTGTTCGAAAGGCCACATTTTTTTTGTTTTATCTAGCAACCTTACTGTCCGCCTGTCTTCTTCGTGCGTCTGTCGGCTGCCGAAATCCGAGCGATCTTGGAACCACGGAGCCGTTGCCGTGTACGGTCGACGAGTGAGGTTCATCTCTCATTCATCAGCTGGGACAGCAGGTGCTAAATAAGTGGTTTGTGTGGCGCTATAACGCGCATGAATCACAATAGACGAAGCGAACTGTACTACACCGTCAAGAGACATTTTTAGTTCTGATTCAACTTATCTTTCATCTAAACTGCTTACCTAATTCTAGTTTCCAGATCTCCTAGTGTAATTCAAAATTATCTGAATGAGTTATGTAAAGAAAAACCTTAACCTTCCGCTTATTTACATATAATTCTTTAAAGAGCGACACGAATTCATACGATTGCAATCGAATTTTAATTCGTCAGAGCGCATTTAACACGCATTATATTTGGTAGCATATTTTAAGTTTTTTCTCTCAAAATCAAGTTCTGATTATTTAACTTTTACCAATTTCATTAATATATCCAACGACCAAATTTTTAAAATATTTTTACCCTCTTTATTTTTTTCCTCTTTATGATATATTTCGGATTTTTTTCTTTTAATTTTATAATAAATTTTACGAGTATTTGCGGTAAGTGTTTGATTTTTAGCTACCTCGCGTCGGGGTTCGTCTCCCCGGCGTGCTAGCGGCACGTTCTACGCTGCACAATGTACTAATTTATAATTTATAATTTATTGTTAGGTGCTTAACATACAAAGTAATTGAATTTAGGGCTGTATTACCGTTTGTTGTCTGCTTTCTACGTGAACTGAATGTGACCTATGTTTGTTTAATATCCTATTAAAATATAATACGAAAGAACTTTTCCCCTGATCTAATATTTGTTCAACGTGACCTATTTCCGCCTTTTCCTCTCCAATTTCTGACTCCAACAGTTCATAAATCCTTGGCCTACGCCATAATCACCAAGATCAGCGCTTAAAATGTGGACAAATCTTGTCGGTCAGCTTTGACAAAAGACAACTAAACACAAACAAACCCATTGGCTGAAAAGAAAGCCCACTAATGACAGTTTTCACAAACAGCACTTTCCAAATTAGTATAATGGACACTCCCTAACCGTGTTAGCTAGCACTAGATACCTGTTACATACTAGCAATAACACCATTCGTATGTTATTGTTCTTTTAATGTGACTTCGACTTTATTTTTGAGATATGTACCTGGAAGGACTTTCAAAACAATATTGTTTAGACCATCGAGAAAGTATTCGATGACTTACACCTTAAATTTTACATTACTCAAATTAAGATTTTGAATTTCGTGGGCTTTCACCTTAAGTAATGCTAAAGTACAGTTTGACACAAATTCAAATTCTCAATTCAGAAACTGGGTGTTTACTTTTCTACCTTTTAGTAGGTAGGTACTATTAAGACACTGCCCGCTTTGCTTTTCCATTAGGGATTTCTGAGTAACAGCCCGGAGTTTGGAAGTTGGCGGTGAGATACCCCCGTGCCTCGGAAAATCACGTTAAGCCGTTGGCCATGCGCCTGATCTCTCTCCGGTCGTGTTAGATTGCCGTCCCATCGGACTATGAGAGAGTGCATCTGTGTCTGCGCACACACTTGTGCACTATAATATCTCCCGCGCCGAAGGCTAGTCTCCGTTGAGATTGGCCGCTATGGCCGAAATACATGGTCTGGAGGACTATTGCAAGACATCTAAATCATGTTGGTAAATCTTGGGAACTAAAATGCAACATAGCAGGTAGGCAGCCCTACCCACAAGCTTGCCTATGTATCAAACTTGTATGCACCAAGTCGGTGCTAATTACTAGCCTGATTTCTCCTCCGTGACAGATAACTTGTGACATTTTTTTGTTATAAAGTCATAAACTGGTTTGTTGGTAGCGTTATTAGCCAATCTTGAGTGGAATGCGGAGGATAGAGCTGCTCAGCTATATTACTAAGTCTGAGAGTAAAAGCTCCCCAGATAGGCGCGACGCGACAGCGTGACGCGACTCTTGTAGAACAAATTCCAAGTTTTTTGAGAAATTGTTCTACTAGAGTCGCGTCGCGCCTATTGGCGGGAGGCTTAATGTTTTAATGATTTTTAAGTTAAAAGGCAACTTAGTAGCTTTTTTTTTTCAGGCAAGAGTTCTAATATATTAAATGACTAACATAACATAACGCCTGAAATCCTCGAGAGGTTAGGCAGAGGTGTACCTATAGTACACCCACATTTCGCCAGTTATGTTTAAGTCCCATGTAATACGGGCGAGCCTATTGTCATCAATCGTGCACAAATCCAGACTATTTCTCTTATATGAAAGGATCATAAAAGTATTATGGTGATCTCAAGTTTAAATAGGTTATTATTGGTATAGAAAAATCTACCTGATTAGTACAGTCAGTGACCTGCATAACCCGACCCCTCTTCCCCTCTTCTTCTTTGTAAGAAGGGTTACGTAATGCAGAGTACAGACCGTACCTTCCTACATTTTATTCGAGTTGTTATATTGTAAAATATTAATATACCAGTAATAATAATATAATATTGTAATATACCAGGAAGCCTGCTGGCAGCAGCCACAGTTTATTTATAATAATCCGTACTCCAATTTATCTGTACGTCGTGATAATTGCGATAGTCCCCTCGAGCGTACGTCGTTTGTTCAACACGCAACCCGTTTAGCTCTAGACAGAAGACTTGAATGAACAAGCATGAAGTCATGGGAAATAATTTATTTGATAACATAACATCACGCCTGTAATTTCCCGAAGGGTTAGGCAGAGGTGTCCCTTAGCATGTACACCCACATTTCGCCAGTTATGTGTAAGTCCCATGTAATACGGGGCGCGCCTATTGCCATCAACCGGGCACAAATCCAGACTCCGGGCTGCTACTGAGAAATTCCTGATAGATAAACTTAAAAACACTTTACCCGACCTCGCAAATCGAACCCAGGACCTCATGCTCAGCAGTAGCGCTTGCGGCCACAAGACCATCGAGGTAGTCAAATTTATTTAATCTTGTATTAAATAGGAACAACAACAAATTTATTTGATCATGTATTAAATAGTAACGACCACAAATCTATTTGATCGTGTATTAAATAGGAACAACAACTAATTTATTTGATCGTGTATTAAATAGGAACAACAAGAAATCTATTTGATCGTGTGGTAAATAGGAACAATAACTAATTAATTTGATCGGGTATTAAATAGGAACAACAACTAATTTATTTGATCGTGTATTAAAGAGTAACGACAACTAATTTATTTGATCGTGTGTTAAATAGGAACAACAACAAATTTATTTGATCGTGTATTAAATAGGAATAACAAAAAATAAGCTATCATTATGTTTCCTTCAAAACACATAGCATTGGTTGAAGATGCAGTCTAAAATTTTCGCCTTATACAGGTTGTAAAAAGACCCATCACATGGCTGTCAACTACGCATTCTGGACATTAAACTAAGTATCATAGCATAAAAATAATTGCTGGGAAACGATTTTTATTTTTGGTGTGAAAATTTGCTATTTGCGGCAGTGCGCCATGTAACACACGCATAACATTGTGCTTATGGCTGCATGCAACGGTGCAGGGGTCGTGGGGATATTTAAAGTGGTGTTATAACATTAAAAACTTGTTTTCGTAAAAACAAAACCTCAGTAAAAGTTGGAATTTTGACCTTCGATATCTTCGTAACCAGAAAGTTCCCAGGTACGGTCCAATAAAAAAAAAAAAATTACAATAACGGGGAGTACAAGTGACTCTTGGTTTCGTTAAGTGTCTTTTTCTATCCAATATATATACCCATATGTTAAAAATAAGTACTTAGGTACCTTAATCCCCCGTTACATGTGGTCTTTCACAATGGCAGAACTCGCTGTGGTTTATAGGTACATCGAGCTGGATCTGTCACTTGTCAAGTGTCAATCGTAGCGTCCAAAAATGTTGCCGCCAATGTAAAATTTGTAAAGTTTCAGGTAAAATTTTATAGAAAGTGAATAATAGTGCCTGTGGTAAGTGATATATAGTATTACGCTGATTGTTAGCCAGCGAAATGCCGAAATGAAGATCGGAAGAAGAGGTTAGCTTTATAAATAATTGGTCGCCCGGTGCCTTCGGAGACCAAGGTCTCCATCTAATACGTTGATAATACTGTGTCACTGCATAAAATTGTTCTAATTGCCTAATTGGTCTTGTTGCTAGACTTAATAACCTTCTTAGGAACTGAAACTCAAAACTCTAATTAAGTTAAATTACAAAATTATAATAATAGTGCCTTCACATTTTGAAACCGGTAGTAGACAGTTTGTATTTGAATCACCGTCATGACAGAATAATCTGATCGAATGTATGCTAATTTAATGTCTGTTGATTGCAATGAATATGCTGGGAACAATCATACTCAGAATCTAACAATAGCGGTCAAGTGCGAGTGTTTCAAATACCCATCTCAAATAAAAAAAAATCCCTCAAGCCTGTATTCCTCGATGAATTAGACAGGCATGTTATAAGCCTCATGTAATTGGGGAAGAACCAAACGCTTCACTTTTTGTTCATTTTTGCTTTTCATTTCATCTTCTGCTCGATGTGAAACGCCAGAACACAAAATGAATCAAAAGTCAAAAATTAATTCATTATTGAACCGATCCAACATCTTTCACTAGTCTACCGAACGCTGGAAAAATTAAATGAACGGAGCAGATAAACGTTAATTCCTATATAATTTAGTCGGTCTCGCGTAAACATGGAATGAAACAAAAATTTACCTTCACCCGAGTGAACCATTCACCCGATCCCAAATTCCAACTCCGGACCTGCTTCTGTGAACGTCCTATCACTTGCACTCTGCTGTGTGGAAATTGGTGAAAGGCGATTAGTAAAACGGATTTAACACTAATGTCAGTCAATGTATTGAGCGGGGACATCCTAGAAGGAAGTACAATGACCTTATCAGTGACATCCTTCGCAAAGGTCAGGTGCGTAGCATTCGTTCGGCCCATTGCGTTGCAAGGGCCTTGACTGAGGATTGTAGGTATGGGGAGCGTAGCACGTAGCATTTAGTGGTTTTGTTCTCATGGAAAAGTTATTTTGGTATGAAATCGGAACAATTTTTGGGTTCACTTACTTTATCATAACGTTTTGCCGATCTCTTAGTATTATCCTTTCCTTACTTGTCGCAATACGATGAATTCTAAGTATAATATTGTTTTAAAGCTTGTACAATACATAAGTTCGTCTTTTTTATATAGGCTGCCAGTGCAAATTACGACATGGTAGCAGTATTTATAAGGCTTCTAAGGCAGCTAGTTTTCTGTAACTTACAGCTTTATGATCGTTTACTAGATCGAATAAGTTAGATACTGCCATGGCTACCTATCGCTAATATAGATATACATCGCGTTTTCCGAAGTTTTCTAAGGTTAGATTAGAGATTGGTTTTTTTTTTTTTGTTTGACTTTTGGAGTTAAAAAGTTGGATTTGAAATAAATGGTTCGTCCCCAATGCCAATGTTCGCAACGAAAAATGCGATGAAAAGAGCGATAAGTAGTGCCATCTATCTTTTGTTTGCGGAACTATTTAGCTTCTGACACTTCACGGCGCATTTGTATTTGAGTATCGTGTCCTCTTCACACTCATCATTATTCTACTGAATTTTTCTTTAGTATTTTCCTTTTTCTGAACTAAGCTTAGTTAGCTGTTAGTACCACATATATTAATTATACTAATCTAGATCTCCACAGCTCCATACAAAAGGTGATAGTTTATTGAACAAGCGAGCGCGAAGCGCGGGCGAAGCGTCTCCGTTTCAGCTTGGGCATAAATGCTTTCGTATATCCGGATATCCGGCGGTTGTCCGGCTGTTCTCCTCTACTGGTCGCATTTCTCAACCGATTCTTGTGAAATTTTGTGAGCAGGTTCGATAATTATATGGAACTTTTATATCAATTCGGTTTTTCAATATGTTTTAAAATATCGGAGACATTGAGGTTGAAAATGTAAAAAAAAGAAATTTCAGCTATTTCGCTCTCTTTGCACGCGATTTTTGTTTTAAGGATTTTGTTTTAAGTCGAAAATTTATTTAGTTTTAAGCTATGCAAAGACAGGCTCGTTTATTTAATGCAGATAGTCAAGTAAGCTTACCTACTAAATAGCTGTTAATTAAAAGAGCTTTATGGTCTTGAATTTGAATTCGGGGAACACTTAAAGGGAATTCCTTTGACTGTTTTGTTTTGTACTCCAAAGGCGACACTTGGGAGAGGCTTGTGTAGTGCAGTGGACGTATTTCGGCTGAAATAATGACGATGATGTTTCTTTTTATAAATAATAAATTGAGAATACATATATTGAATCAATTCTTACAAATAACACAATGATAATTTATTACTCCGAGAAAAATCTACAACAGATTTCTATTTACAAGTGTCATCGGAAACTCTATGTTAAACAAAGTAAACAATGTGTTACATAGTGTTCAATATTAAAAAAAATATAACAACTTAATTACCGATGATCAATAATGTTATGACCATGTACTACACGAATGACAAGCCATAAACAATGTAGAGGAAGTAACACTGAATGTGACTAAGTGTTCACTAATAAAAACACCTTGACAGGTGACGAGATAAGATTAGGAGTTTTGAACTATGGTTGATTACTTGGAGTATGAATGAGGCAAGCTGTAGAAGGCTTTAATTAAATTTGTACCCTTTAACATGATAATAAAGAGTGATTTGGGCTTGATCCAGAAAGTGATATTTCTGGACACAGCTCGTATTTTTAAGAGGTTCCTCTCCCTGGAGCCTTTACCGCCGAAGCTTAGACCCTGTTCCCGATAATGGTAGACTACATTTATTTTTATAATCAGATATTTCAAACCGTAATTCGTATAGCATAATCAGCGTATAATGATCCCACAGCTGGGACACAGGCCTCCTCTCTTCAAGAGGGAGTGAGCTGTAATCTTCCACGCGGGTCCAGTGCGAGTTGGTAGATGTCACATATCTTCAAAATTTTGGTTCGAGGATATGCCAGTTTCCTCAAGATGTTTTCCTTTGTATGTGTTTGAATAAATAAAAGATAAAAATAATAAAGTATGGTAGTAAGTCGTGGTACTCTTTATCTAATGACAAAAAAGTATGAAGGAAGAAGAAGTATTTTACTTACGACTGTAGCACGTGATTCAATTAAAGCTTATTATTATACGCAACATCATGCATTAAGAGCGGTCAACCCGTCATACTTTTCATACAAACGCTCGTACGTGATTAAGGCGTTGTAACACGTCTTTCATTGAAATTTTTGAACTAATAGGTATCTTGTGCACTTTATCTAGGTTTCCATGCAAGCAAAAAATTCAAATTTGGAGAAACAAATTCAGTATAAGCCTCCAAAAAACTACTTTTTTGCACAAATTTTACCTGAACTTTGGCCGTTCATAATGTACTCAGAAAAATTGTAAAAGTAAAGAAAACATCCTTATAGAAACCTTGCACATGTTATGAAGATTCTAACTCATAAACATTTTTTCCAAAAACTTCTAAGGCTTTTTCAAAAACACGTATTTCTTGGTACAAGTTTATTGAAATCTCTATGCGCCAATTTTGGTTCGATGTTATCGCGTTCTCACTGTTGCTTCTTTTTCAAACATTACGTTGGATGAAATAACAAGCTTTTCAATCATGTTCGCATTGATGATAGACTGACCGGGAAAGGCCCTCTTAAAGAGAGGTAGCGCTATACTTAAACCATTTATATTAATACATACAAAATGTTTATCGCAATGTATCTAAAGCTCATCTAATAAATACTCAAATGTAAACTTATGTAAGTACATTTCTATACAACTTAATATTCGTGAGTTGTACCCCTCTCGCCTTGGGCGCGGTTGACGCTTGAAGACTCGAACATTCGAAAATTACAATGATGTATGGTACATGGAAAGGATAAACAATCTTTTTTATGACACATGGATGGTTTTTCTGGTGATTCGTTTAAGATGGACAAGGTTATTGTGGTAAAGAACATAATATAAACACCTCCCTAGTAACAGACGTAGGACAACATTGGTAAAGCAGCGTACTTATTTGTTTAAGTTATTTTAATAAATAAAATAATGATTTAATGGGTAGCCAGAGTTAAATAATTGCAAGTTGTATTATCCTCGAAACTAGTTCACTACGATCCCTGAGGTTTAGTGGGGTAATTGCATATCACACATAATATCATCATGACATTTTAACAGTTTAGCCACGTTCATTGAATTATTTAAGTTGTTGAGCAGACGAATTTTTCAAACCTATGAAGCAATGTATTAGGAATATCCTTCAATCCCCTGGTATTGTGATTACGCAAGTAGGGTCTAAAATAAAATTTAAAACGTTTAGAAGTGTTTTGTTTTGGAAGCGTGTCACATCTAGCAGATCTATTAGCACTTTATCCTATCAGTCAAGAGGAAAATGACAGACAAACGGCCACTTCCTAACATTTATCCTAGGTCAATCTTGTTAAGACAACACGTGCGGGTTTCCGTCTAACTGGCTGTCAGGAAAAGTGTTAGCCTGTGGCTTACTCATAACAATACCTAAGTCTTGTACCTTGTTACATTACCTGCCAGTAAAAACCAAATGATGCAAGACTAAGGAAAATAAATTAATCTCGTGAATGTGTTAAGGCGCAAGCGTCAGGGTATCCCGCGAAATTCAAATTTTCTTACGTTTTTTGCTATTTGCACGTCAGTGTTAGGTTGTATGTTGATCTAAATATGATTTGCGGCCGTAACAAATATTTATTTATAGAATTATAATTATAAAAATCATCACTCCAACTCTCTGTTGGAGTGATGATCTTTATGATTATAATTCTATAACAATAATATAGTAATAATAATATAATATTCTATAATTTTATAACATATAGTTCATACCCTATTGAAGGACTATTTCATGAAATCATGACATTTGAGGACAATTATTCAAACACAAGGAGTTGTATTGCTGATTGTAACGATTATAATTCTGTAAAGCCGTATTTAGTACGGTCGCGCATCATATTTCAATCAACATACAACATGCCACTGACCTGCAAATTGCAAAAAAACTAAAGTAAATTTGAATTTCGCGGGCTACGTTAGCGCATCCCCCTTAAGTCAACTGACTTTAACGTACCTAAGTGACGAGAAGGAATTTAATTATGTTTTCATGGTAGTACCTACTAGTTTAAAAATTATCAATGGCTTTTAAAATATGCGTATTTTGGTAACATAAAATAAAATAAAAACTTAAATAGTACCGCTTTTCATTTTCTAATAAACTTAAAATCAGATATTAAATCAAAGTTAATAAAATATGTGTTTAATTGGGATGCAATACTAAACGAAATGAATATTAAAACATGCATGACTGTTTGCAATAAGATATTTTTATGAAAATTATAAACTAACTGAGGAAAAGATACCTCTTATTAATTGTCCATCTTGGCCAGTACCTTAATTACGTAACACACAATTAATCACAATCTGAAAAGGATATTGTTAATCCATTGTTTCATATGTTCGAAATATGTATCTGTTCAACAACGTAAATCACGCAATGAATGTTGTTGAACTGTCAAAATGTAAGCCATTCTTCGTTCTTTGGTAGGATTGGAATGGAAGGAGGTTAGGAGGTAGGAGGTTTGGAATTGAACAGCTTTTTATTTAATATTTTTGCTTTTTAATTGTTATAATATATTGAGTTAAATTATTAATTTGACTGTTTTATTATTTTTACCAATTAGTCTTAAGAAATTATAATTAGAATATTTGTACGCCGTTGACGGCAAGACATAACGCTCATTTTATTAATATTGACAACTGTACTTTGTTTTACCTATGTTCTACAAATAAAAATATTTGAATTTGAATTTGAATCAGTATCTAAGATTGTGGAATATATTGAGCTACAAATAATGGAAAAGGTAAAACTAACAAGGTAAGTGCAATGTGTTTTACACATCCACTTTATCTGCGAACGTAGTCGTGGACATCTAACTAAAACCATCCTTTTCAAAGTCCTTTCACCTTTCAACTTGAGTTCTTTAGAATTATTGTACGATGACTTCAAACCAAACATAACGGGACTTCTCACAGAAAGCAATAAACTTTTGTAGAGAGCTCTTACATAAATGGTCAGTAAATACAGCAGTCGTACATAACGTTCCTAGAAACCGTTAAGTAATAGACAACATGATTATCAATAATAAATAAATAAAAAAGTATTATCGTTTCCGGATGTAATTTAGATATGTACCTATTAATAAATATCAAACAGCTTAATGCCGGAAATAGCTAGTTCATTTTTAATCATTATTACGATTTGAATATAACACCATTTACATGTCTTGATTGTTTAATACGCCTTGTAAAGTGCGACTGTTTGACTTTTCGAGGTAAAAATTGATTTGACGTTTTGCGTCACTCAATCATAGTGTAGGTAAACATGCAGTGTCTAAGAGTTAAATTGATATGTAACTGTGACTCATTAATATTTATTACAGAATATGAAATATTAATAGAAGAATGTGCTGTTGAAATTGCCGTTTCAAGTCTTTTGATACAGGCGTTAAATGCAGTTTGATTTTAAATGCTAGCTCCTCTACAAGCTCTCTGCTAGCTCTCTAAGTACAATTTACGAAAATTATTCCAGAATTCATGAAAGAAAGTAGGGATAATATTTTTTCTGATCTATACAGTTTTGTTTAAACTTTATTTCTGATGTGTGTGTCAAAGACTACAATAGTATACTGACGTGTGTTATGTTACATATTATTATATTGCATAGACCATTGACGATAAAGGGTATGAGTCATTAGACAAGTATCAGAATGCACCCACCACGTGTCGGGAGTATCATGCAATTTAAAGTACGCGTACCTCCTTAACGTATCGATAGGTGTTGTTCTAATGGTAGGTATATGATTCATTAGCAAATAAGTGACAAGTTTTCAAGTTTACCGTGATAGATATAGCTTCGGAGCTCTTATAGAGGTATGAGGAACAGGGTGTAAAGTTCACTCATACTCTATGGAAAAGGGAGGATCCTCCGACCAGACGAGTGTTGTGTCTGGTGGGCAACTGAACAACGATTGATGTCGGGATGTTGTATATATGCTAGTTGCGCGGTAAACTCTGCTTACGCAATGCAGGATTTTGCGTGACGTCAGTGTGACGTGTAGCTCGCATGTGACGTTTGTAGATGCCGCTACATCACTCCCCCCCGGAGACCGGAGGTCGATAGTGGGCTGAGTCTTGTATCTTGCGATGCTTGCCAGGGCCAGGTAAGGTTCCAGTGAGTCGGAACCGGGTGTCACGTAGTTCGCGGTGAGTCGGAACTGTCTGCGAAGATTCCCCAGTGAGTCGGGGTGGCGCTGCGATATGCTCCAGTGCGTCGGATGTGGTACAGCGCCGGGTTGAGGCTGACTGCTGGCGTCGACCAGGAGAGGGTTTTGAAGGCTCTGCTTGTGGACCGGCCGAGAGTGCAGTGTGCTGTGCCAAGGTTGCTGATGAGGCTGAGGGTGATGACCAGGTATGCGCGGTCGCTGCATGCTGGTGGTCAGGATACCCGTTGAAGCCGTGGGTGTGTGACGTCAGTGTGACGTGTAGCTCGTATGTGGCGTTTGTAGATGCCGCTACACTCTTACGTATCTGTAATAGATTGACGAGCTTTTTCTAAACTTTAGTAGTTTGGAACATAATTAGTTCCAGTTACTTCAATCTGCCTAGTCTTTTCCCAACTATGTTGGGGTCGGCTTTCAGTCTAACCGGATGCAGCTGAATTCCAGTATTTTACATGTAGCGACTTCCAATCTGACCTCCACGACTCAGTTATTGGGTAACACAATACCCCTTGGTAAGTCTAATTGAAGACTGGTTGTCAAACTTTTGGGCTTCTGACGACCCGTAACGACTGTCAAAGATCTACGAATGACAGCTCGGTCTGTAATGGAACCCATTCACGAACCGCCCGCGGCAAAAGTAGCTTAACCTTCGATCGACCCGTCCGGCTGTTATTACTTAGCCACGAGCCCCTCTAGTTCCGGCCACTTGTACAGTCGCCAGCAGATCAAGCTATACAAAACTGTCAAATTTCTCCAAACGATTTTAGATATGAAATTATTATTATATAATTATTATTTTTATTATTTGTTTGTTTTTTAATAAGATATTTCCTTTTTTCACTGTCGATACATTTAAGATAAGATATTATTATTAGTTACTTTATTAGTTTGTGAAAATTAAGTGTCCGCACTAATAAACGTTATATGTAATACTGTTTGTTCTGTTCCCACAGAAAAACCGTGAAACGATTTTGCGGGGCATAGTTCTTAAGTTAAGATTTTTATAAACTTTGTTTTTGATAAATAAATAATAATTTAATAATAAACCTTAAAATGTTGACGGTTAAGTTCAAAATCGAGTGAGAAAATCTGACAGTTAGCGGTAACTTGATGTGCTGGCGACTGTACAAGAACATAATTATGTACAGGAAAAGTTTCCGAACATAATAAAACATTGTCATATCACTGATAAACATTTTTTTTTTGTTTGGCAACTCGTAGTTTTGACCACTGAGGTCTTGGCTACTTAACCGAAATGTCCTGTGGGTGCCTTAAGATTTTACTCGAAAAGCCTCCAGCCAGGAGCGAAATTAAATACTAAACTTATATTTAAATGACGGCACGCTAAGGGCACCCCTTGTGGGGTACGGACCTCGGCTTAGGGCGTCACTGAGAGAGGGAAGCAAATGGGGACAGGCTGGATCGAAAGGTTTATATTATTATGTCATTCATTTACTTACATCCTTATTAAATACATTTTTAAATATTTTTTAAAAACATTAAAAAAAAACATTTATAAATATAAAAAATAGTGGTCCGCCGGTATCGGGAGCAGGGTCCAAGCTACCGGTGGTTAGGACTCCAGAGACAGGAACCTCCTCACAATGCGAGTCGTATCGAGGAGTACATTATTATTATTATTATTAGGGGAATTTAAGGCTACAGGCTCAGCTACGACGCGGGCTGGGGCCTCATCGGACAAGACTGATAAACAATCCCTCACGAGCTAATTATAACATGAATGCGCCAATTCTAAATAAGTTAGTGTCAAATAAGATTTCACGAGTTTCGCGTCAACGTCGTTGACTGTTTATCGTGGTATGAATAATTCTAAACTAGCTTTGAGAAAATAATAGGAAACGACACATTTTTACAAATTTAAACTAAACTTTCCATCTGGAATTTCCCAGTAGAAGCCAAGAGTCTGGTTTTGTGCCCGGCTGATGGCAACAGGCTCTCTCCCTTTTAGGTAGGCACAATGGGCCTTAAGCATAACTAGTGAAATTTGGCTTCATCTTCGATTTCCCTTCTGGAAAACAGGCTTGATGTTTTGTAATGCTAATAAGAAAAAAAAATGCCATTCTTTATACTTTACAAACAAATTTTCGATTTGTAGTCCAACCAACACAGTACGGCGAAGCTCCTATAAAATATGCATCACTACTGTTATTTAACATTTTCGCAATCTCACATAATGTGCCTATTACATATTATCGATTATTATGTTACAACGCACGAACTGCGGAGAATAATAATGCAATAATAATTATACTAAAGCTTTGGCGAGAATTTCTACCGGAAGTGCCATGCATCCTAGTTGTGCGGGGTGTGTATGCAAGGCGACGCGATTTCGTGAGCGGCCATGAAATGAGCTTTATAATGCGGATGTGACAGCGAAATGGTTGGTACATGTATGTGATCTGTTTTCACATCTGGTTACTGTTTTGGATATAAGTAATTTATTTATAGAAGTCAATAAAGAGAAGGCCAAAGAATAGAACTTACACTCTCTTTTCGTCGCGTCGTTAGTAGGGGTTTTCAAATGAGATGCGAGGGCCCGATAAGACCGTAATCAATTTTTCACAAAAAAATTGATTAGTATGGTTTTTTGTTTTTGTTTTATTCCTATTATAAACTGATACCAACCACCATTTGTGAGTTTGCCATTTAATTTTATTCAAAAAGCTAAATTATTTTTGTAAGATTCTTTACTAAGCTAAAATTTTGTTGATTGCATACTAAAATACGATGGACCCAAAACGAATTTAAAAATGTTTCAGTCATAAATTGCAAAAGTTATAAAATGTACAATTAATTGGAGATTTTTAAAATTCGTTTAAGGAGCATTATTTTACAACACACAAACAAAGCATACTGTTTTAAAAAGAGCCTTGACATTTCAGATGATAAAACACATCTCTCACATACATAATCATTTATCGCAGGGACGATTAAGAATGACCAATGATCAGAGGATTAATTTATTCAATGTTAATTGATAGCCCCCGGCACTATCAATGTTTGAATATGAATTCGAACCTTCAGTTAAAATAACTAAAAACTTGAATGTGAATGCCAAATATTATTTGTAATTTTGTAATATTTCACAAGAATAATAAATTTCATCTCTGTTGATGATAAAAAGGTTAAGTAAAGTTGTTCTATTTTGCTGCCTAAAAAATATTAAAATAATATAACGATTTACTCTAGTAACTGGTAATTGAAAGATATAAATTATGATCTTTGATTTGCTAGGCTTCGGGCAGCTTTAATCACCATGAATAGGTATTAAATTGTTATGAAAATAAAATGAGCAACTTAAATTAAAATGAAATGTAATACTTTGATGTCCTATTTAGATAACCAAACTAGTAAAACTTATAATAAGTAATGTAAAATTATTATAAGTAGACAGTTTGAAAAATTTATTTCAAATCGCGCATTTGGTAGCCCCACCGGTAATGTGAAATTAATAAACACCCTTTCTAAAGACATTGCTCTTTTCAGTTACAGAATGACGTCACCCTACATGCCCTTAATTTTGCATTTATGTGACTTTCAATTTTAATTACTCTTATTTTGTAGAGCGAGCTCCGAAAGTAAATAAATCTGTCGTTTCAGCTACTATAAATTTAATTAAATAATGATTAATTGCTAAGCGATTCCTCTAATCCAAAAAGGAGTACCTACATTAAGTGCCTTATTGCTTTTTGAAAAGGAAACTTACAATCAAGGAAATTCTGCATTATTGTCTCTCCTTCTCCCTTTAATCCATCCAAAAGTTGTCTGTAAAAGATCGCTTTTAGCGATAAGACCGCCCATTGTGTCACCCAATGTAAAATTTCTACATTTATATCTGTAATTTTTATGGTGTACATAATAAAGAGTATTCTATTCTATTCCTGACGTAGGAAGCGAAATTCCAGTTTCGCTGCTTTTATTGATACTTTTGTTTTTAAACCCAGAATAATATTTAAGTTTGTGTTTTAAAAACTTTCCTTAAGTTTTGTGAATGAATGGATAGTGGCATTAAAAGCTAATAAGTAACCACAAAAACAAGAATTCAGTGATAGTGGTACAAAACCTGAAATAAAACAATAAAGCATTTATATGATAACCTAAATGTAACGTTTGAGACTGATCCTGACTTTAAGAAAAAGAAGCAAATGTTCCAGATTACCTATATTTTTGCTCCTGAAGAAGCTCCTGATAATGATAACTCATTCTAATGCGAATTTAAAATATCCTTAAATTCATTTTACAGAAAAAATCTACTACCTACATGTAAAATGGGAAAACACGACTTTAAAAAACAAGAATCGGTTAATGTTAAGGCTCCCGCAGACAGTTGCGACGCGACAGCGCGACACAAAAGCGCCGCTCGTCGCGCGCGATTCGCTTCTGTTTGTAGGAACCTTTAGTGTGTCATTTATATTTGTTCTGGCAAATATTTAACAAAGTTGTTTGTAGCTTCGCGTGGCTCTTATTTCTGTCTGCTGGGTCTAAAGGAAGTTAAGCTGTTCGAGTTGGGGTACCCCAAATCCCGAGCTCGCTTCGCTCGCTCTTGCATCCTAAGTTCTCATTACTTTTTTATTTTACTTTTAGTCGAGATGTGTTATTTTTGTATATTTAATGTTGGTTTGGTGTGTAGTGTAATGATTTAACATAAAAAAATAACAACTATCAAATGTTAGCGCCACTTACATCCGATTACGTTTCTCGATCGACGATCTTCTAAGAGTACAAATGAAACTTTATTATTTTTAATTTCATTAATTATATTGTTTGCGTCTTAATTGAGTTCAATACGGTAGCAGCTATTTAAAAATGAATTAATGTTGAGAATTTACTATAATTGTACTAAAACCCATTAAAATCTGCTTTCACTTTGTCTGAACGTAAAACGGAACAACCTAGAAGTGAAATTCGTACATTATCTGTGGTAAAATGTAAATTTTATAAGGTAATTATGAATAATTTTAAGAAATTAAGATTCTTTTTCTCGAAATCTAGGCGTCTGCTAGCTGTGACATTTTACAAAAGCGTTCTATATGAAGACATCAATACGCAAAAAGAATGAAGCTTCTCACGCGCGGTTCATAAAGTACAGTGGAGCCCAATGGAATCCTATTACCTACTAAGCCTCCGCTGTCCGTCCAGTCGTCTGTCTGTCAGTGGGATGTATCTCATGAACCGGAATAGGTAGACAGTTGAAATTTTGACAGAGTGTGTAATTATATTGCCGCTATAATAACAAATAATAAACAAGTAAATAACAAGTTCAAATAAATGGTGTCAATTCACTCGGTTTAAAAGTAAAAATGGGTGTACCACAAGGCTCGATATTGGGGCCTTTCCTCTTTTTAGTATATATTAATGATCTACCCCATTTGTTGAAAACCCAACCACAAATGGTGTTATTTGCTGACGATACTTCTTTAATTTTTAAAATTAATAGACGTGCATCAAATCTTGACGACGTAAATAACGCCCTACTGCAGATCCAAAATTGGTTCACAGCTAATAATTTAGTATTAAATGGGAAAAAAACTAAATGTATAAGATTTTCTTTACCAAATGTCAAAAGTACTAATTGTGAGATAGGAATAAATCAAGAGAAACTAGAATTCGTCGATAAAACTGTTTTCCTGGGGATCACGCTCGACTCAAGGCTTCAATGGGGTCCTCATTTAACATCCCTTGCAGGACGGCTCAGTTCAGCGGCATACGCTGTGAGAAAAATCCGTCAATTTACTGATGTAGGTACCGCGAGGCTAGTCTATTTTAGTTACTTTCATAGTATTATGTCGTACGGTATTTTACTATGGGGACGGGCTGCAGACGTTGAGTCTATTTTTATTCTGCAGAAAAGAGCCATCAGAGCCATATATGGCCTCCGCAGGCGCGACTCTCTAAGGGAACGGTTTAAAGATATTAACATCATGACGGTACCTTGTCAATATATTTATGAAAACATCATGTACGTAAGGAAAAATCTACATAGTTTTAGTAAAAGAGGTGAAAGACACAATTATATCACTAGAAATAGGGACCAATTAGTTCAACCAGGTTTCAGGCTGGCTAAAGTAGACTCTTCTTTCATGGGGTACTGTTTAAAATGTTACAACAAAATACCTCCCCATATACTTCAATTGAATGAAACGAAATTTAAATCCTGTATGAAACGCACACTATGCAGTCAAGCATATTATAAGTTGGGGGATTACATCGCTGATAAAAATGCTTGGCTCAACGCTGGTCCTGCTCCACAAGGGCGCATTAACTAATTGATTAGCATTTGGAACTACTGAAGATTGTAAAAACTGTCTTTACATTGTATAAATTCAATCTTGTAGTATTGTATAATTGCATAGCACATGTGTGAGTACTATGTACCTACTATAAAGCTACCATTTTCTAGGTTTGTCTTTCATTGACTTGAATGTGCCCTGGCGGCTGAGAGTATGTCATGCTCACTCAAATGTCTCGCTGGTGGTGGCGTGTGTGTTGGATCATTAAGTTCCCTTCAAAATGGTTGAGCTAAATGGTGCTGATCCATACGTCATGTTCGTGAACGGGCGCCGTCAGTGGGGACTGGTCATCTCTTGGCTGCCACGGCTTATTTTAATTTAATATTGGAATTGTTGTCGTCTCTTTATTACGGACGCTTTTAACGTTCTGCATCGTTCTCACATGCATAATTTCAACATGAATGATGTAACCAATAATTTGTAACCATATTTTGATTTAAAAGAGTGTCCATGGAGTTTCTTGCCCGTTCTTCTCCATAGGTACCTACTAAGCTTTGGAATGGGCAACTAGCTTCATCTTTCTGACTGACCGACCCCTTGACAATTCAAAAGTGCCTGTAATTGGTTTATTTGAAATAAATGCTTTGAGTTTTTTGAGTTTTTGAGTTTTTAAAAAAGTTAAAAATTATAGGGGGTGGTAAAAGAAACGTGTTAAAAATATAATGTGTTAAATATTGTACGGTGGTACGGAATCCTTCGTGTGTGAGTCTGACACGCACTTGACCGGTTTTTATTTAATCCTTTCATGTTTAAGTTGTAAGTTATATATCTTAATTCATTTGATCGTTATTGTGACGTCATTACATGAGGGCTGGGTCTGCCAAACAAAGATCATATAAGAATCGTGATGCACGATTTGACAGGTAAAATTATATTGGTAATAATTCGCAAAACCAATATTTTGCGAACCGTCAAACTGAACTCCTGATCGCTTAATTTGATCTTGCACACGATATTTTCATAAAATTTACCTACTTTAAGATGATAACTTAATTTGTACATTTATTGTTTCAGGTACTAAATTCAATTTGTTGACTACGAAGATGTCAGTAAGTAAAGTTTAATCAAATTCAAAAACATAACACTCCTTTTTTGGGCAATCGTGTAAAAAGTTCCATTGTCCTCCTGCTTACAGGCAAAGTTGTATGAGATGTTTCTTTGCATTTTTTTTCAGGATTGAAAATGTAATTGGCAGATTATTTATAAATAATACAAAAATATAGCGTCATGCACAAAAATACATTCGACAGAAACACTCAGGCCGCTTGCTCTACTTTATACGTTTAACGCTAAACGAATTTGAAACATCGTTTTGTTTCTGTCAATGGTCTGAGGATGGTAGAGACAGAATGATGATTTAAATATGTTCGGCATTAAATGTTTTTAGTGATTTGTGGTGCAAGTGGGCCTTAGTTTCATTCTTGTATTTAAATAACTCTGTACTATTATGTTCTGTTTTTTTATGCACCGGTCCTATTATTATCAAGTTGTTTTGTTTTTTGTTGTTGTTTCTATATGCTTGCTAAACTGTATAACAAGGTAAAGGATGAATAATAGTTGTTAGCTTCTAAACTACGGTTCGTAACAATTGTAAGAACTAGCGTCATCTAGCGGTAATAACTGAAACAATGAACCAAGTTGAAGTTCAGTTTTCGTTCGCGCTGTATTGTGTGTTTTAACGACGTTAATTATTTTTTCATCAATAAAATTAAGCGTTAATAATTCATAAATGATTGAGCATTTTAGCTTGAGTGTAGGTAGGCACTCGTTTCTATCAACATGATGCAGTTGCACTAACCCGGGAGTAAGTTCATACTTTAAGTGCAAATTCCACGAAACTTTTATATCTAGAATAAGTCACATCATGAGAATAAATTTTGAATTTTTGACAGTTTTTCCATTCTAGAACTGTCAGATGTTAATTTTATTCCACGGATAAACTAAAAAATATATCTGGCTTTGGTAAAATCAGCCCGTAGTACCTATATTAAATTTAACCACAGCGACTGCTTGCTTCATAAGCCTTTGCAACGTATTTATTTAAGGCATAGAATAATACTGTACCTAATGTGTTTTTAACATAAAATAAATTTATCTGATAAATCCTTTACGAAAGCCCAGTTGTAACAGTTATCACAACTAGATAAATGGGGAGCACATATCGCTCATTGGGAGCAACAACGACGTAAATGTAATTTTTCCCAAATTGAGTTGTCGATATATATTGTTCCCTAAAAAATTTTCAGAGGAGCAGAGGCGTGAAATATTTAGCGTGAAATATTTAATATGGTTTTGGGATTTATCAACATTTCAGAACGAGAAAGTAACAGATCACAAAAAATAAAAAGACTTTAAATCACTCTCTTGTAAAATTTTAAAAGCAGTAGTTACGTCGATGTTTCTCCAAATGAGCGATATACTATATTATGATATAGGTAAGTCCATCATAAAAACAACACAGAGTTATTTATTTACTCGATAGTCTAGCTTTTTATTTCGACTCACTATGGAATTACCAAACAACCAGCAACATTAATTTGGCGTAATTTTAAACATGTAGATTATATTCCACGTTTTAATAGCCGTAAAGTTATTACACACGCTACAATGAATCTATGTGAACAACTAAGTATGGTCGGTCGGTCCGAAGATGTGAGAAAATGCGGCACAATAATAATTTTACGATGAGGAAAAGACGTGAGCCCGTAATTTCGCATTACATTTACTGCTGGCGTTTAGATCGGTCGTCTTAATGAGAGTTATGTAAAATATGATGAGGAAGATACGAACATAGTAAGGCGCGAAAAACAATTGCACGATCTTCAAATGTTGTGTGTTTGTTATCTACTTGATGCTGCTAATATGTGGTTTTTGTTATGTTTACTTTGAGATGACGATACGTCTCTTAGGTAATTTATAAGCAAAAGGTATGCGAGTAGCATGGAAGCAGACGGCACCCTTTCGCTTATGAAAGTAATGTGCAGAATGCAGTAATCCGTGAGATTAAGGCTGGATTTAGTGCTCGACCGACAGTTAGCGTTGACATCGGTTGCGTACCGATTTGTGTGAACTCTTGCTCGCTTACCGTCGGTGCAACACTATACACTTCATTTAATTTGATCGTCAGCGTCTTAGTACGCTTCACCGACGACGGTTCGCGAGTGGCGTCAGCATAACACTATTTCCAGCTTTAAATTATTAAGCTACTTAGCTTATTATTAAGTACAGACAGATGATGAGCTTTATTTATCCTCGTAGCTTTGAATACGAGTGCTGACCGAAAATCGATCTACGTAAAAATTCTCATGTGAACAATAAGTGGTTTTACACGTATCTAGACAACGCGATTTCGATACAAGCTCTCCTGTACAAATACAGATTCGTATACAGACATAAACTCAACGCCCTTTTCCGATAGGGGTAGGCAGAAACTACAGAACCCCACCTGCTACGTTCCTTACATACCGTCAAACGGGGTGAATAGGGATGCAGGGGTGAATCGGGACGAAACTTTAAAAGGGATTTTAACATTGAAATAATATAGTTTGCTTGGTGATGCTTGTTGCCAATAAGAGCACTTAATCGTTAATTTTAATACGGTAAACACATTAGTTAGAGACCTTTTTGGCAACAAACTATGTTATTTCAATGTATAAATCCCTTTCAAAGTTTCTACCCGATTCACCCCTGCATCCCTATTCACCCCGTTTAACGTTACTCCTTTTGCTTCGTTTTCAGATACATATTTTGTGTTAAAGTGATTAAAATTGTTCTATAAGGTAATGAAATCAGATATTAATGTTTGCCAGTTTATTCCTATTATGATTTACATTATGTATCGTATCGGTTAGACTCGGTATCACATACCACTATTTTGAACTACGGCATCATTCATTCATAGACCTTTGATCTTGACACAAAAAACTGCTATTAGACAATACAAAGTCCATGTTTGCAAAAATATTTTAACGAATCAAGTTTAGTGAAAATATCATGTTTTTTTTAATCGTTTATTCGACTATTAAGGCTGAGGCCCAATTAGTGCGTTGCGTTGCGTTGCGTCGTCGTAGTGTCAACGCTGCGTTGATTTACATATATTTTTAAGTGACATGCCACATTATGTTTTGCGTCGTTGCACGTGACGTTTCAACGCATTGATGGACGAGAGACGAAGCGGGGGAGGGTGATGCGATGCGCTGCGCTGTTGGAGCTGCGGTGCAACGACAGACAGCAGAAGAATGAAATCCACACTGAGACGCTGCGGTCTTGCGTTGCGACGTCGTGCGTTGTCACAACGCAGGTGTGGCATACAATGCGTTGATCCGTTGCGACGACGCAACGCAACGCACTAATGAGGCCTCGGCCTAGGTTGATTTTAGGACTGAGCTAATTGCTTCGAATTTTGAAATTGACGTTCAAAGGTCATTTTAAAATGGGTACGAAGTTCATGTTCGCAAACAATCTGTATTGAGAATAAACTTTCCGCTTGAGGAAAACCCATGATACATACGTAATCTTAGGTATCTTTTTTAGTTTTCTTAAAATATAGTTCGTAATAAAGTTGTTGATTGCTCTGATACTGTATTGATTGATCGATATATAAATTAATGTTAAAATCACGATCTCAAGTTGCCAGGTTCGTAATTTGCTTCTTCTCAAAGGATTTTTAAATTATCGCCGCAGTGTGTACGTCTCAAATTACTACTACACTAGTCAATGCCGGTTTAAAAATACAAGATACAAAAGAACATTTGAAAATCATCAATCAATTCTAGTTCTTTCAATTCTTCAAATTTAAAATGTTGGTAAGATAAAGGTGTACATATAAGTATGGCGCATTTAATTTTGTATCTGAATTCGACACGTACCTACCTAGACATTTCGTTATGTTTGAAAGTAATCATACATAATTGTATGTGTCTAATACAGGATGTTTTGCTAAGCATTCTTCTTCACATACAATGTTCAACTCATTTGCGATTACAAAGATCTAAAAACAGGTCGGTAATGCATGCCGTTTCCTAGATGCTAACATTATTAGAGTACTAAGGAAAATCTATAGTAAATTATTACGGTTTTACACATAACTCGATGTATATTATAATACAGTTCGTGATTCTGTATGAATTATCATGATGCAGATCTAATCCACATCACGATAACATGGAGTTATGTAATTCATTATTATCGTTATTTATCTATATCCTGTAAATATGTGACACTTTGCTTATGGGTCTGATGGTTTTACGATGTAATCGTCACTGTTCTTGATAATTGCTTCAAGAATGTATGAAACAAAAACACACACACACACATAAATCCTCATTAACAGATTAGCTTCAAGAATACTCGAAGCTAATCTGTTAATGAGGATTTATGTGTTAACTTATAATTCGGACTGAATATAACTTACATATAAAATCACGCCTTCTTCCCATGGGGGTAAGCAGAAACTACAGAACGCCACCTGCTACGATCCTTACATACTCCTTTTGCCTCGTTTACGTTCATACATCTGGTCATACACGCACGCCGCGCCGGTTGCGAGTACTACACACCTGTCCTTTCTGAAGAACATCACCAATAAGGTCACTATAATTATGTCCTCCTAGGGCGTCCCCTCCCGGCGTGTTTCCACTCACAACTGCCTTGTAAATACCTTTTGTTAGTCGCCTTCCATTCACCATCTCAACATGTCCAAACCGTCTATGCATACTCTTTTATTTTTCTTCACTACATCTTCTTTTAAACCGCCTCGTTGCCTTGTCACATCATTCCTCAGCCTATCATTCATAGTCACACCACACATGGATATAACTTGTCAATCAGAATTTAAAAATTTCAGGCTCGTACACACTGGCGCGACGCGACGCCCGACACAAAGGCACCACGTGTTGCGCGACGAGCGGCGCCTTTGTGTAGCGCTATCGCGTCGCGCCTGTCTCTGGGAGCCTTTAATATTACTATAGAATACTCAATCAAAACACATCACTACCCCATATTAAAGCAGGTGCCTTGTTCCTACCTATCTGACTCATAATTATTGATAAGTAATTAAAGAAAACATATTTGACTAATTTAATTATATTTCAGCGGTTTCATTTCATAGCAATTTGAAAACATTCGTAGCGTAGTAAAGAGTTTTCTTAGCAAGCGGAATAGTCAATTATTTGGGCTTATTAATTTGACTTATTTTAAAGTTGTGTTCATAAATCGATTTTCATTCTGTAACAAATATAGAAAATGACGTTTTAAGAAAATCAAGCACGAATGTATTGGTGTATACAGACGGGATGAGAACTGTTAAAGGAGGCAACGATGCGGTAAGATTTGTAGTTACACGTATGATGTCAAAACGTGACTGAAGCAGAAAATTCTCTGCTAGAAAAACAGTACTTAATAGAAAAATGTGGTGTTTCATTTATTTAAAGGACACGTGCATCTACAGGGTAATTGCGTAACACACATAAAATGACAATTGATTACAATGCCTTTCATTTTGACAGTTCAGCCACGTTCATTGCATTATTTACGTCGGTAAGCAGACAAACTGTTCAAACCTTTGAAGCAATGGATTAGAAATATGCTTCAAAACCAGCATAAGGTACAGCACCCTAATTGCGTAACAGACTATCTATCACAATCTGAATCATTTTGAAGCCTATTGCTAATCCATTGCTTCATTTGTTCGAAAAATTTGTTTACTCAACAACGTAAATAACGCAATGAATGTTGTTGAACTGTCAAAATGAAAGTTATTCCTACTGTTAGTGTGTTACGAAATTGCCCCGCAGGTGTTCACTTAAATGTCAACCAGTGTCTAGGTTATTGACGTGTTTTTTTTTCTCATTTCTGTAGAGATTAAAGTTTAATGTGTCTGAATAATTTGTGCGCATACTTCTAACTCCAACATAGCTGGTTTCAATAACACTTCTGAAGCTGAGAATATATTAAATAACTTAAAAATATAAATTTTATAAAGCTTAGCCTGTCGCTTACACAAACACTGGTAAGATAGCTTTATTTATTCAGCATTCTACACGGTTAGCATTCCTGAATACGTAATGTCTAATGATATGAGCATAATCATCAATTAGATGTATATTGAGATACTTAGATTTAATTAGGTATACATTTATTAACTTGTACGCTACGGTTAGGCTACGAGAAGACTTCTATATTCCGCTGAATTTTGTGTAGGTTCATATACCTTCCTACATTCAGCTCCTTTCAGGAGCTAAGGGGCATGTCGATCCCTAACCTAAATAAAATTAATAATTTTTTGTCCAGTTGTAACAGTAGATGACGTATAGTTATTAAATCGATAGAATATTCTTTATTATGTACACCAGATTAAAGGGTACACACCAACCTACTCAATACTGTTTTATTTATTTCACACTACCATCATCATCGTCATTTCAGCCAAAAGATGTCCACTGCTGGACATAGGCCTCCCCCAAGCACCGCCACTTAGACCGGTTATGTGATTCTCGTAATCAACGGATTCCTGTGGCCTTCACATCAATTTAATTTAATTGGGATAAGGCATAAGCACACCACCACCCCCACCCTCCACCTAACACACACCTCTGCTTAACCCTTCCGAAAATACAGGCAT
The DNA here is from genome assembly GCA_917490735.1 of Dryobotodes eremita. NCBI lineage: Eukaryota > Metazoa > Arthropoda > Insecta > Lepidoptera > Noctuidae > Dryobotodes > Dryobotodes eremita. Next base: position 12,471,739 of record OU823248.1, on the reverse strand, counting down.
GATGTTATGTTATGTTAAGGCATAAGCATTATTTCCAAATATTGTTAAATATAGGTACAATGAGGCGAATGTCAGTAGTAACACTTTGAACTTAAAAAGCTTAAACTAGATTTGATCCCATTGACGTATGGCTTACCGTACCTACCTATAAATAAAACAGCCTGCAATTTAGTCGATTAAATTATGCTTTCTTGATATGTTAGAGGATGATGATGAATAAATTAGCAATTAATAACTTTTTCCAGTGGTTTTCAAGCAGGTTCGTGGCACCTCGATATCTAGTTTCACAAGATAGTCGTGAATATAATTTTTCTGCATGAATTACCAAAAATATAAAAATAGCCTCATTTTTATTATCATGCGCCGGTTTTTACGTTTCTGTGATAGCATCAAAACAGCCTAATTAACAGGGAGTCATTATGTTTCATTTTAGTGTCAAAATTTCATACTAATTACGACATTTTCATTAAATTTTAAGCTTCTGCAGTACTTTTATTTGCTAAAAGATAATATCTAACAAAATGAGACAGCAAAATTAAATGAGTTTGACTCATACAAAATTAAATGAGTTTGACTCATACAAAATCTACATGTTTTGACTCATTAGTGTCAGAAAGGTTAACTAATTACTTAAGAGTACACAATCAATTTAACGTTAAATAGGATGTGAGAAATTGCAAAGAAAAATTTTGGGTTTGAACTTACCTACATACATACATAAACTCCCGCCTTCTTCCCGTGCTCCTGCTACGATCCTTACATATTTACTTCTTTTCATATATGCTATGAAATTCATTGAGCCAAAACAAGAAAAACTTCTAAGAAACGTTTGTCTGACATTCATTGCGGCTTACTCAGAGTAGTCAGATAGGAAACACCGAACTCATCTCGTTTAAAAAATATTATTAACGTGTAAACGTGTTTGTACAAACCTACTTACAGAAATAAAATCATTTATCATGTTATTATTTTAATTTTCTTCTTCAATAAAAACACCGAAATGGTTTATACTTGAATCAAATTCAGTTAAAAAGCATAATTCATAAAACAAAATAAATTATTGTAAGTACATAAATGTATCGTAGACTCTGCGAAAATTCGTTCCAAAGAACTCTAAAAAACTGGTTTCACTTTTAAAATAATAATGATTGAAAAAGTGGTTTAAATTCATTAGAGTTGAAAAGCACCTGTTTAAGTTTGGAGTAAAATTAAGCATAATAATAAAATTACGGGTTAGCAATGCCGTCTGCAATTCGTTCGTCACGACTTTGCATGATCCAACTCTGTTTTCGGACGAACACTTTTAAATGATAATTTCATGGTAGTTATTTTTTAATGTCTTTGTAATTTCTTTCTTTTTAACTTCGTATCGTGTGAATTTAGGAGAGTTGAGAAGTGTATATAAATCGGTTCCAACGTCTGGCCCTGATTCTACTAATTAACTAATAGTTCAGTGGATTGTGTGTTTTTGACATATTTTGTATGAAATATCTGTTAAAAATACACAATCAAGGGACCATTGAAACGTTTGTAAATTAGTGCAATTAGGGTGCTGATTGGGTTTTTCATATTGATTCCGTGCAATACTTATATGGTCTAAGTCTAGCTATATTACATACATAGGTACCTACCTCATGACAATACCTGTTTTTTTTAATGAAAACTAATTAAAACTTGGACAAACCCCTGTTGTCATTATATGAAAGTCTTACAAACTGCAATACCTAATTTTATACGTGATGTATTTCATAGGTAATATACTATATTTTTTTATTACCCACGGTGAGGCATCGTGGTCTAAGTAATTCCCGCTTAACCACGAAACTGATTTTATGGCTTTGGTACCTATCTACCTATGAATAACATTCGCTTTACACCTATTTGTACCAAAGCCTACATTTAAATTGAATCCTAAAAAAATATTTGTGCAATTAAAAAGCAAAATATTTTATTTTGTTGTTTCATACCTTCTCCATGTTTAAAAATTGCTATTTATGAACTCAAATATAGAATAACCTTAGGTTCAGGATTAACTATCCTCCAAATATGTTAACCCTGAAACGTGATGTTCTTTAAATCATAAATGATGCTTATAATATAATTTTAGAATTCATTAATAATATTCAATTTACATAAGTTATTTGACCATTAATTGGACCAGCATCAGTCGAGTATTTCTCGTTTAATCGTGCGAAGTAATATCTTAGATATCAGCACTGCAATTTAATCATAATATTTTTTTATAAAACCTTGTATATCGTAAATTTACAACATAAAAATACGTACCTACGGATTCTGAAAAACTAAACTCTGAAACGCATATACATACGTATCTAAGTAAAACACCTATAAAACTTAACTACATATTATAAGCAGTTCCCGTGACAGAGCGTACAGAAAAAATAAACGCCTAAACCCACTATGGAGAGATTGCGTTTACATACTTTCGTCCGATTAATCTGTCGTCAACAAACGCAGGTAATGACGTATCGCTCCGAGATTTTCCGCCTTAGAGCCTTCGACCCGTAAACTCGATCGAAATGAAAATGTAATTATCGAAGTAAACAATGGTCAAGTCGTTTGGCGGCATTCGTGCGTCGAACATCGCGGCAGTCGCACGCGCGCGGTGCAAAACAGGTACAAGCGACGAACGATCGTACGTTTTACCTTATCGCGTGTTCCTTACATCGCATGGTTCGAAATAGATGCACTTATCTCCATGCCATACAATCGAAAGTGATAAATGATTCAGTACCGCGGATGCACTTGACATTGACGCGTCAAAATCTCGATGTAAGTTTAGTGATCAAAATGTTGTTTCAGTGGCAGTGCTCCCAACAATTAGCTAAGGCACTAATGTATTCACACTTTTGTATTATTTATCCGGAAAACTCCGTTTGTTATCTGCATTTTATTGTTGTAGTATCATTGTTATGGTGATTCTAGACGTTAGGCTTGTTACGCGTTAACATCGCAAAATGAGTGGAGATTAGTGGAAATAAGTATTCAATTACCTTGTCATGTTGAAAATGCCTATTTTTCCTTTCAGTAAATATGAGGTAGTTATCGGTGTGACTAATTTATGTTAGCTATTTTATGGCGTTATTATAGCAATTAGTATTATTTAAAAGTGTATAAAACTGTGGACTAATTCTCATTTGTCAAGTTGTTTTTGCCCGAACGTTTCAAGGGTAGGACAGCGCGCGGTTTTCTGTCGGTCACGTGCGTATGATGCGTTTACGCAGTGTGAAGCGAGCTGATTAGAAGTAACGATTAGTTACCTTTTTTTAAAAGAATATTAATGAGGTTCTGCCGGCTAAACTAATTTACATAAGTACGTATAGAAAATTGAACTTGTCCTGCTCAAGGACTAAGTATTCAGAATGTTTAAATAGGTGTGCGATTTTTAACGTGATGCGGTTTGCCTTCATTAATAAACAAGTGCAAAATAAAGTTAAGTAAGGTGACACCTCGTTTGTGAATTCTCTATAAAATGGTGACCATCAAAGCGTTCAAACTTGACTTACTAGCATTAGCTGTGACACTTCTATGAATACTTAAGAACAAAAAACAAGTTTTGTATTCATAAAGAATCAATTAACTATAAAGATACCATAATGAGGTCTATATTTCAACGGCAGGTTAATTATTATGTGATGTGTCAGTGCCCATATAATTTAACTTCATATGACAGTAGATAAGTACCTATGTATCACTAAAAAGTTAATTATATAAATTACAATTTTTTTTCGTTACTTAGTATACAATCTCCGCAAAAAATCAATTAAAATACAACGTTTTCCTTCAAATCCGAAAAATTCAAATCTTTTAACAAAAATTGCATTAATTTTAAATTCCTTTTGTTTCTCTGTAGCCAGTACTTAAACCCTGTACATTCATACAGGCATTTACCTGACGACTAAGATATAATTATGTAAATAGCATGTGACAAAAACCACGAGCGGACTGACGTATATTCAGATAAGTAAAGTTGTTCGGCTGTGTACATTTGAACGTTGATTTTGTTAGCACGTCTCGCTATGTCAACTTATAATTGTTTACATAGTAAGTGTTGAAATTAATATGTTTTTTAAATGTTTTTAAAGGCTCCTGAATCAAAGTCAAAATAAAAGTTTGTGAACCACATAAAATTCGCCGAACAGTGGAAAATTCACAAAATAGTGGAAAATTAAAAATAATCTTCCACTATTTTCTTTGAAAGAAAATCGAAGCTATTGGATTGATATTTACTTATAATTTAATTTAATTTAAACGGCTTGTGCTAAGACTTCTTTTACAATACTATGCATGTAGTTATTATATTCAAATTCAAAATATTTTATTTCACATAAACCTATATGGGCTTTTATGAAACGTCAGAAGCTGGGTGCACGGTTTCAATTGGTCGTTTTCTATGGAGAAGAGCCGGCAAGACACTCCACAAACTCCACTCATATTTTTTTAGGTATTTTCATACCTACCTGCATAGTATTTTCACGATTTATAGTGTCGAAGCAAAAAGTAATGCATTACATAACATCACCCACTGACAAGACGGTATGAAATCTGTTTTGTTCTGATTATTTTTTTGTATAGTGCACTTCAAACATTCACATGATGGTGCCTATCAGATAGTAGGAATTTCAAGCATAAGGCGATGATATTAAGATAAACTTGTATGTAAACATCGTCAAAGTTTTACCTTATATAGTAGATATAGTATGTAACATGATTTTTATTTAAAATTCCTAGTAGGTAGAGAACATTTTATGTAAAACAAAAAAATTTTTCATGACAAAAACTTCATCCTAATAATGACTTTGTGTAACATCTTCAACAAAACAAACTAACAATGTAAAATTCATAAATAGCAAATAATAATGTATTTGCAATCCAAAGTTAGTGAAGATGAGTTTCAATAAATTGTTGATTAAATACACGTGTATGTAATGTGAAAAATATTTAAATAAAATGTGGCTATTGATGTTTAATCAGTCAAACGATTCAAAAATTATATTTACATAATACTGCAATTAATTTTAATAAAGATTCATTGGTTTTTAAAACTGTAGCCATTTAAATCCAGAGCTGCAAAATATATTTAAAAGTCAACATTATCTTATACTATCATGATTACAACAATCAATGCAAATTGGAACCTATTTTCCTGTAATAGCGTCCAAATGAAAAAAAATACGATTGCTAATAAAAGGCTCTGTAACTACCATAATATCAATAACTGTAGTGGATTGACCTTGGTCAAGCTTGTAGTCAATAAATCAAATTAAAAATTGTCGCGTTACCCTTTTTATTTAACATTGTATCGAGAATGCTTAAATATTTGAACGGAGTACATGCCTGCCACTAAAACAATTAACATTTGTACAATATTTCGGATAAAACTTGTGTAATATTTATTTCTTTTCTTATAGATAATCGATAAAAAGTCGATACTTATCTGAATGACAACGAACGTAGCTACTAAACAATAGATCGGGCAGCGGAAGAGGAAATTATCAATGTTACAGTGACGGATCACAAAAAAAAAACAGTGACTTTTAATCAGATCACTTTGATCAATTAGTTTCAGTTTTGTGTTTAAAGTGAGCCTAAAGTGATCGTAATCTGTGTTGTGAGGACAAGCGATGACACGTTTGCGATTTTGACGTGTGCTCTTTAGGCGCAAATCGCAGAAAAACTGGAGGCCGACACGTATGAGGTGTCAGTTGTCGTCCAGCTGACAACAGATGTCATCCCCATTGAAGTCGGTGAGTCAGACATTTATCAAAAGAGTACCAAAAGATATATTATGCTGCCTTTCCACCAGATTTGTGCGAAGTACCTAAGCAGTGAAGCTAAGCTACCAAACGATGTATTATTTCCATCAGCTAAGTACTGTAACGCAGCGGGTGAAGATGTATTACGAAGATGCGCTTTGCTTATAAGTTAAAACTTACCTTCAATTAACACTTTTTCACCAGAACTAAGCCAAGCTATGTTACGAAAATCAAACGATCCTATTCGTTTATATGATGTACATCCATCGCTACGCAGCTAAACACGTCTGTGGTGGTTAGGCAGCCTTAGCCAGGTACTTAGTTATTTTCGACACCTGAATGACGATCTGTTATGGTCAAGACTTTGTCATCTCTCTTGTGGCTTACGTGATCGTTCAGTACGGTTTTACACGTTTTGTTTACCTTTATGCTTATCAGAATTGTCATCGAATCGCTAAGAAGAAGCATGTGATAGTCGTCAATTGATAAGTGCATTTAGTCTTTGCGTTTGCTAGAGCGGTGTACTTTTTCTAACTGGTAAACACGTGAGGTAAGATAAATCTGTTTAGCTCTATTTGGAAAAGTCAATATCTATGGTCTTTAATATTGAATCGCTGTTTCTAACTTTGGAGGCGATGATTTGATAAATGAAGATAATTCTATGTTGGGAATAAATCGTTAGGCTACGCTCTCAAGTGCTTTGTTTAGGCAATGAATGGTCGTAGTTCTGTGTCTTTGCGATGAATACCTACCTATAATACACTAATTGCTGTATCCTGTTTTGATAGCCGTAAGTATAATAAGTACAGAAATATAATTTAACATTGAGACAAATTAAACGACCTAGGGCCAGTTTCTCTAACAAAAATTATCGCAAAATTAATATGACAAATCGTCAAGTGATAGAGCCGTTCCTGCACATAACTAGAAATATCCTTTTTGAATGCTAGGTAGGTACATACTTGTGTTATAATGCAAGCCTTTCTTTTGACACCATATTGAAGTAAAAACTGGCACTATTTGCCAACAGCCAATTATCAACAGTACTCGCAATCGATTCTAATTAGAAAACACATTTGGCATTAAACGTGCCATATCGAATTGACTTAAGCCGTTCTTTAGTAGAAAATCGAGTATTCGAATACCGTATACTCGATTCGTTAAATTAATGCAAAAAATGTCCTCTTTACAAATTCGTCTTCTACACATTACTTATCGAAGATTGTAAAACAGGTCCTGCCAGTGTTTTTGTGCGGTTAAACACGAATTAAAGGCTGCCGTGTTTTTAATCAGTCTTTAAAGAATGATGAGGCGTTTTGTTTGAACTAGGAACTTAAATTATATTTTTTTTCTTTCTCAAAATAGATTTTGCTGGTTTTCCTTATGCTAAATTGTTGAGAGCCTACTGATGCATAAGTTCTGTGATATTTACAAATTTAAATTATCTTGTTGTTCTTCACTACTATATAGAAGAGACGGGCACTACCTACCAATTATTGCTTCAGCGGTTTTGATTCTATTTTTGGCACCACACCTGCTGGCTTCGGTAATTGTCTTGCATGCAGGTAACAGCGTGCTTGCATGGAAACTCACTTGGTTTAACGAGTGCCAAACATTGCATTTTAGACAATCATTTGAAGTTTACAGAGATAGAAGGTTTTTATTTCGTTAAGTGTAACTTAACGTGTGTGTTAGTGCTAATGTTCGTTATGTTAATGTCAACGAGTCGTCATGCAAGTCTTAGGGCCTCCGTATTAATTATCTCTTGTTACAGCGCACTTATAAGAGTTTTTATTTATATTGATCTTAAGAAGAGAACCGGTGTTTGGTGTCAAATGTGTGAATTTCTCATAATTTACCTACATTTTATTAGTTTTTCTTCCTATATATAGGTATGAGTGAACACTTAAGGCGAGGTTGCAGTACTTTATAACTTTCTTAAATCTCTATAAATCTAGCCAAAAATGTAAATGTTGAGTAAAAAAAAAATACATTTGGTCAAGCGCTGTGTGAAGACAGAAACGTAAATTATATTATTAATAGGCTCGATAAAAAAAAAACTATAAAGACAGACACTAAATCACTATTTAAAACGTGTACCTTGAAGAGATTCCATCAAGAAACCACGTGAGTTATGTCAAAAGATAAAGCAGTTTTTTAGGGCATGTTGAGAACACATTTTATAATTTCGTTATTATTTTTAAAATATATATAAAATGTAGCAGTTCAAGCCGTCGCACCGGCCAGCCAGTGCCCGCCGAGACGCACTAAAAGACACACCGCAATACAAGAGGACCTTAATTAAGAGCGGTTTACTAATACGGGTCCTTAGCATAGAAACACCATGATCATAATTTATTTTCTGCCATCAATGAATCACCATGAAGTAGGTGGTGGTAGGCAGGTAGTGTATGTACTAGTTCTCATTGGCGCAGGTGTCGTGAAAAATCTAGTCACGCTCAGTTATGTTTGACCTTGTGAAGAATAAAATGGATTATTGAATGAACTTACTGCCATATTTTTTTATTCGTGCCCGCTTTAAGGTTATGCAGCGGAATGTTCTAAGTTGGAATTATGACACTCTTTTATTTATTAACCGCACTTTTAAAAAATAATAAAAATCTATCCAAGCACCTTGCTTTGAAAATGTTTAAGTTGTAAGTTTTTACAGATTTTTTTTTGGTTTTTTGTAAGTAACTTAATTTTAGTTTTAAACCGTCACTTAACTTAATTATTATGTTTTTCCTGATAGAAGTGAATAATTGTACTCTTTTTGAGTGAAAGAAGGTATCTTAAAAACCGTATATAAAAATGTTCTAAGATGAAATAGGTTCTTTTCATCGTTTACTATATTGTGTTATTAATTCCAATATTATAAATTTTTTCATATTTATGGGTGACATACGCATATAAGTTACACGAGTAATTAATATAACCTTCTTTTTTCATAACAGAGAATAATAGGGGTATAATATACAAATAAATAAAATCTAAAGTTGTATAACTTCTTTTTTTGTTAATAATGCAATCCAAATCATTGATTTATTTATCAAAATGATCTATACATACAAATAAATAGAATTAAAGTGTCTATTTTTAATGTCAAAATAACAGCTTTTAATTAAATGCGATGAAAACCTTTTTTTTTAAATTTTGTCTGTCTGTCTGTTTGTTCTGGCTTATCTCCGAAACAGCTGAACCGATTTTGAAGAAATTTGGTATGGGGATACTTTTAACCCGGGGGAAGGACATAGGCTACTTTTTATCGACATACCGCGCTGGCGGAAGCTATGCATAACTATAAAATTCTTCAAAAACACTTCCTCTCTCCATAAAAATTATCATTATGTTTTCTATAATCCAGTTTCATAATTATTATTATATGGTGTAACGGGTATAACGGGTGTAAAAAGACACTTAACGAAGCCGAGAGTCACTTGAACTCCCCGTCATTGTAATTTTTTTTTTGTACTGGACCATACTTGGGAACCTTCTGGCTACGGAGATATTGAAGGTAAAAATTACAACGTTTTCTGACGTTTCATTTTCGAAAACAAATTTTTAATGTTATCACACAACTTTAAATACCCCCACGACTCCTGTACCATTGCATGCACCCATAAGGTCAATGTTTTGCGTGTGTTACATTGAGCACTACAACAAATTGTAAATTTTCACACCAAAAATAGGAGTCGTTTCCTAGCAATTATTTTTGTGCAATGTTACTTAGTTTGATGTACAGAATGCATGGTTGATGGCTATTTGATGGGTCTTTTTACACCCTGCAGGTATGAAACATTTAGTTAAATTACTATATGCTTAATGTATGTATGTGTGTATTTATTTTATGTGTAAATAGTACACCACAGACTACTTACAGTGTTGTCTCTCCCTCCCCCTTTTAATCCATCCAAATGTTGCCTTTAAAATATTGCTTTTAGCGATAAGACCGCCCACTGGGTCACCCTATGTAAAATTTCTACATTTATATCTCTAATTTATATGGTGTTACATAATAAAGAGTATTCTTTTCTATTCTATTACTGTACCTATCTTTGAATACAGGCAGGAAGAAAGGTACGCACAACGCAGTCTGTTCGCAATTTAAAATGGGTTAAAATGTTTATTTTTCTCATTCAACCTTGCCTGTGTTATTTGTTATAAGAACAGGACCGCCGTGACCTTGTCACTGCGTCTGAGTGATGAAGATAAAAGAGGACGAAACAATACACCGTGCGAGGATACATCGCTTATCACCGCCACTTAAGGCTGCGTGTTCATTATATTTACACTTTATTGCAATTTTATTGTACCTATGTCTTCCTGTTGGTGCTATGAAAATTTACTATTATGTTTTTAATTTAAATTTGAATAAATTGCTGTAATAATTATGTTAAGTATGATTTCGAATACCTTAGTAAAAGTAAATCTAAACTCACAACTTGTCTGACGCGTTACTACAACTTTTTCCTTTTAAAATAGCTTGTATCGTGCTGTCAATGATGTCATTATCAAGGTGCTGATGTTCAATTGTTTATTACTTAACGCAAAATGAAGCTGTATTCTTCTAACATTATTGTATTATTATTTTAGCAGCAATATGAGAACCTACTTGCGTGGAAGGTACCTAAATATAGATAGGTTGCTGGCTAAGTTCCTATTATAATTGCTAAAGTATAACTTCCTTACAACATCAAACACAAGCTCCAAAGATATTATACGTTTGGTCGTAGTCAAAACTGCTACAACTTGCTAAGAATTTTTTTGTTACAATCTTTCTACAAACCTTGTAGAAATTTAGACAATGCACTATATCATTTTATTGTTGGATTTATACAACATGACAAACAATAATGTTATCGCTATCAATAACTTCAAGATATCCTAAGCCTATCTCGACATATGCGAAGAAAAATGTAGAATGTGTTTGCAATTAATTGGCCTGTGCAACTCTTGAGTGAAATGAGGCAATATAATGATGTTAGGCAAGGGCTTTCGTAAGGGTTAGAAACTTGTTACATGTAAACCTGGCTTTATATCTGTATTTATACATGTACTGGTCCATATAGCATGTATCAGAAATGTGTGGTCATATTTAAGGGGAAAAATAATCAGGTGTCCCATACATTTGGGTCGATTAGATATAATGGGTTTTTATTATTTTTGTATTATTATTATTGTTGTTATGATTTATTATTTTATTATTATTTTGTTGTATGGAACAGAAGATTTTTTTTTCGCGATTACGATGTTGTTCCCACGGAGAAAGTAGTTCAGTTTAATAGTCTGTACAACACCCTGAAATATGACCACAAATCCTAACTAATATCATAAATGCGAAAGTAAGTTTGTTTGTTACCTTTTCACGCCTAAACCACTGAACCGATCATCCTAAAATTTTGCATATACGTTGTCAGGTGTACAGAAACGGATATAGGGTACCTTTCATCCCGAAAAAAGGTACTGTTCCCGAGAAAAACAACAATAACGTTCTTATGGTAATAGATGGCGCCACGTGTCTTTCGGATCATGATTGAATTATATTATTGTAGAAACTTTAGTAGTGTGTTAAGAGCTTTTTAATTTTTTGTTTAAGTACTTAGCACATTTTGTAAGTCTAGTGTCGATAGACCGGTTTTTCATCCTCCTAACTACAATTCCCTGAACAACCCGAATTGATTGTCAAATTCTAAATTAACGCGAGCGAAGCCGCTGGTTAAAGCTAGTTTCTGATAAACGTTGTATTATCTTAGGTAATATTGCCAGCCACACCTTACGTTCCCATGCTTACTTATTTTCGACTAACAATTAGATATGTAATCACCTTTAAGTTATTGCTGTAAGCCTTAGGCTAAGCGCGTACTACGAATTTTAATCGTTGCTGATAATAATCGCAAATCTGTGAACAACATACCAATTTACTAGAGCCCGCGCACTGCGGTAAAAAATCGCTTGAGAATTCACTTGAAAAATTATTTACTTTTGCGATTTTAATTCGCAAAAATCGTAGGGGGCGCTTACCCTTAAGTCAAGATTTTGTAAGAGTTAATGTTGAATAGACCGCTATCCTAATCCTAACTTGTGATATTATAAATGCGAAAGTGAGTTTGTTTGTTTGTTATGCTTTCACGCTAAAACGGCTAAACGGATTTAGATGAAATTTAGCACCTGTGTAGACCATGACCTGAGTTAGGACATAGGATATTTTTTATCCCGTTAGTACGTTTCCGTGGGATAATTTCCGAATTCCACGCGGGCGCAGCCGCGGGCTAAAGCTATTAAAAAATAAAGGAGTAAATTATGTAAGCAACTACGATTTATACTAGACGTACAAAATACGAGTTTTAATTAAATTTAACACGTCTGTAAAGCGTATTTATGCAAAAATATTTCAGTGTATTCTTCGTTAAACTTAGGCGGATTTTCTTACATTTTCAAATGATTTAAGGCTCGTTGCGAGTCGCGCCTGTTTGAAGGAGCCTTTACGTTCAAAAACATTTACCCACGCACATACTCGCCTATAATAGTACTTAATAACTATACTGCTACAGTTGATACGAACTAAAGATAAGATTACTGCCTCTTTGGTCCAGTGGTGTCAAGTGCTTCTGCTGAGCATAAGGTCCTGGGTTTGACTCCCAGGTCGGGCAAAGTGTTATGGGGTTTTCCATCACTAATATCTTAGTAGCAGCCAGGTAAACATAGCTAGTGAAATCTGTTGTCATCTTTGCTACGTCGTGTTCGCACCAGCCCCATCACCATTCCTAGAACGTTGGCTGATAGGTGGGACTCTCCGATCTATGGGCGGTGGATACGACTGCACGCAGTCAAAGTCAAAGTCTGCGTCAGTCACGCACCTTAGAATAAATGGTACTAACACTAGTTTCATAAGTTTACATTGTTACTAACAAATATGGAAGTGATTCTGAAATAAATGAAGTAAATGAATGGAATAAATGAATGGAAGTGATTCTGAAATAAATTTATTTATTTATTTATTTATAGGTACACCTCTGCTTAACTCTTCGGGAAATACAGGCGTGATGTTATGTGTTAAAGATGTCACCACAAAATGAAATAACAAACAATGATACATAATTGTAAGAACTATAAAAGAATAAAGGAACTACATTGTGATTAGGTGTATTTTTAAACGCTCTTTTCAGTATGCCATATTGTGCGGTAGTCGTTTCTACGTCATAAGCTATAATTATTATATTTTTCATAGTGGACAGTATGACCGCCCCGACCCTTGCTCGAGCCAGCCCGCGCCGCTTAGCCAATAGCTTTAAATTCGTCCCTAAATAATAATTCCCATCCAGCCTGTCCCTTGCTGCCCTATCCTAGCGACGCTCTAAGGCGAGGTCAGTATCCCACAGGGATACACTTAGCGTGTAGTCGCTTAGTTTTTAAGTACTTTTAAGCCCTGGCCGGAGGCCTTAATTTGTTGAAGCACCCACAGGCAAGCCCGGTTGAGCAACCGTCAACCTCCCAGGTTGACCTGCGAGATGTCGTTTATAAAAAAAGTGAACAGTTTGAGGGGGTAAAAAAAAACTGTATTTTTTTATGATAAAGCAAAACAAAATTCAATAAACAAATGCTTTTCCATGGGTAACTGACATTAGGACAGTGCAGCCGGTGTTTGTGTGTACCTATATAAAAAAAAATGCTATTAAATGCGAAAAACAACATATTTCTGATATTCCAAGTAGTTGTTTAGATAAATTAAATTACATATCTCGAAAATTCACATCCGTCTCAAATAAAATCTTACGATAGATATTTACAAGACAGGCTATTTCCGAAAACCCAGATTTAAGGATAATATTGAAACTTAACTGTATCTGTACCTATAATAATGTCGCTATCAGCTACAAATTCTTCGAAATATTTTTATGAGGAAATTCAACAGTGCACTAACTTTATTTATATCTCTTTTCTTAACAAAGTTGCCATTCCCAGTGGTACCATTCTTTGGTAATTTTACAAAGATGCAATGACTACTTCTATTGCCGATTCCGACTTAGTAATGTAAAAACTTTAAGTCATTGTCCGATATCATATGAACCGATAGATTACAGTTTCTTCTTTGGGTACGAAAGTTACTAATATACAGACCATTCACATAACATAACATCACGCCTGTAATCCTCGAAAGGATGGGCAGAGGTGTAGGTACCTATAGTACGCCCTCATTTCACCAGACCATTCAATTTGGGTATAATAAGAGAGAAGATTTTACTTATGCCAGTGTACCATATTAGTATCTCTTCTATAAACTACGTCTAGATTAAATCTAAGGTAAATATTGCTATACGTTTCAGTCTCAGACGAGCTTCTAAAGTTCCATTGAATTGTAATCGTCATGGTATGCAGAAATTGCAGAAAACATTATAAATACCTGATTCTCATCACCTTCAAAGGTTGGTACTATATATAATTGAAATAGTTGGCTATTTTAACCACCTACAAATAATAAATGGATGCCGGTTGGTGGCTGCAATATCGATTAGATTTTACTAAATGCCAAGCCCAAAGGTCAGAGGAAATGAATTATTAGCACCAGTGAGCTTTCAGCGCGTGTCCGTGTAAGTTATTCTAGGTACGAGTACATGACTTAATTAAAAGAAACTAAAAATACAAGTCTTCATTATAGTTGTAAAAACCTGGGCCGTAAAATAAAAATTGGTAATTGAAGACTGTCGTAAAAATTATCTTGGGTTCACTTTTTTATTTGTAAGAATGTTGTTGGACAAAAGGCTGCACATAAGTGAAACTTTGAGCTTAAAACAAAAAATCTACGACTACAATGTTTAAAGAAAAACGTGAAAAGAAAATATGAGTCAGCATAAAACAAAACACTCCCTTATTTGCTAAAGCAGGTTTTAATCTAGGTCGCATAAACTACAGTTAAACATCAGACTTAAATGCGGCACACCCTTCGTTAAACGTCGACCTAGAGACTATTTCGGCCTATTCCCAAATACACTTCCACTAAACAAATTGATACACCCATAAAGTCTATTCGCACACTTACAAAGACAAAAGTTGAACGATGGGGCCGCCAACTATAATGGTATACAATTGACCTTGATTCTTTGCGTCAGCGACTCTCCCATGGGCCATTTCGCCGACCCCATCAAGGTTAGGCAACGAACACACTGCTCCAATGTTTTGCCGACACGCGATCCATCATTCTATATTAAACCAAGTGTTATAATTGAGTTATATAATACTTAATATTGCTGTGCACGCGAAACTTCAAGTTTAGATAAATTTTGTATAATTGAATGATAGTGTGAGATTTTAGAATTATATTGGTTTGACGATATTTCAGTGTCAAGTTAGATGACATTGAATTTTAATATGAGCTAGTTGTTTTTTTTGCATGCATGAATAGGTTGTTCAAGTTCAGAAATGTTGTTGCTGTTTTATGTATATTTCTGTCACATAAAAGATAAAAAAAAATAGAACAAATAAACGGGTCTTTTGTTTATCTTGTAGCTTGTTCACTTATTCACATTTTATTTTCATCATTTGATAGGTTCTCGGTACTCATTTTATGTTAGCCTTGTTCCCATTTTCCTTGTTCCGCACACATACGATGTCTGTACGAGACACTTCGTTCACAGGTTTACAAACCAACTAGGCGCCACACGGTGAATTAAAAAGTCAGTTTTTTTTTACAATTTGTCTTTGCAAGAATATCAATTAAAGGTAGAAAATTGATATGGTTCCCTTTATAAGACAATAATTTATTGTTTATTTATTACTTTGTACGTATTATTTTGAACACTGCAGTTTCTCATAGTGTCTGGTAGACTATTTTTGTAAAAACTCGTGCCATATAAAGTTATAGAAACTAGTCTTTGGTTGTATCAACTTAAATGGATTGGCATCTTAAAGTCGTAAAATATAAAATATAGAATAGATTATTTATATTTTCTGAAGTATCGGCTATCTAGTTATTACCACTTGAATTGAAAGTAAGAAACTCGCTTTGAAATGGGTTAACTTGTAAAATACTATAATTAATCATGTAACAAGCATTCTAAGGAAACGTTGACGACAGCTCCGACTTAATTTACGTAATCATATGTCAATTGTAGCGTAACAACTTCTAAAAACCTGGAAAATAACGGGGACTGTACCCGTCAATTTCCAGGTTTTTAATATACCCATTTCGTTAATAAAACTTTTTTGTTACCCTTAACCTTATTTTTGTTTTGACAGAATTTATAACCCAATTATTTAATACACAAAAAGTATATCTAAAACAAAAGTAACATTCGTTAACTTAAAAAAGCATAGGTACAAAGCATACCAAATCGTGACGTTTTAATTTGTGGAATTGTGCACTGATGGGGTTGGCGGTGTGTCCCGTAAAGGCCGTTCTGTCTGCTAATTCCAGTAACATTTAGAGTAGACCAGTTTTAAACAAAACAAGCAGTGGATTTGGTACAAGGCCAGATGAACGCTAGACATTAACAATAGTACCTGTTTCTTTAAAATAGGCCTCCGATACCTATTCTTTGGTATGGTATCAAGTTGTGGGCGGAATATCTTGAACCTGCAATAACGTACTCATATTTGGCAATAATGTTTCTGAAAGATTAAATTACTTTGTTAAGATTAGTATTGACTAGGCTTCTGTTAATATACAGATTAAATCAGTATAAGGAGACATTTATTTAGACAATGCCGAAGGCAATCATGATTGCACGCTAGCAAGGCTAGCCTAATCAAATAATTTGGTAGAGTCAATAGTTTAAAGTGATCGATTAAGATATTTAAAATAACTTTGATTGCTAACTAGTAGGTAAAACAACATCATATATTTCAAATATAGAATGTTAAATCCTTATAATATAGCTCTGTAGGTACTGTATGTAAGGATGGATTTTGTTTGATAGATTCCATACCTACAAGATCAATATTAAGATAATTCAGAAAGCATTAGTCATATTAAATATATCCGTCACTATTTAACATTTTACCTAATAACTGCCTAAGAAGAACCCTCATATTATGCACAAAAATGTTTGCAAATATTTTTCACTACCCGCAGTGATTGACAATAAGTCACAAAGTGTATCATTCGCGAATTTGTTTCGAGACAGCCGCGCGTGATGGATGATAGCACATGACGTTATACTGTCATGAGACCCTACGTGGAAAATTTTACAACAATGCTCTGAATATACCTGAAATATAACCCCGTTGAGCGCGTGAGATGGCGGTGTTAATTGGGCATTTGTTTTTATTTTACCTGCATCTGGACTAGATAGAGAGGGTAAAATACACCCCCATAATATGTTGGTATGTAGCTAGAGAAATCTGGGACACACCTACCAATTCGGTGTATCAGTAAGACAAAGCCTTCCTTAAAGCTAATAACATTATCACCGTAATGTCACTATTTGCTAGGAAAAAGTATTCTTAAACAGAAACTCAACCGTTATTGAAAATGTGACCCTAAGTTTTATTCTAAGATTTCGTGGTTGAATAGCAGTGAGTTGAGACACATGAAGAATATTTATAGTGTCTATAATGTTCTCACTTCTTATCACAATAGTTGACTATCCTTACTTTCATTATTTTTCAGGGTTTCCAAGAACTATTAATTACCTAATTCGATATCCATAGTGTCGGTAAATTAAAGACTAGGGATACTGATAGTTACTCACTTTTTTATTATATATGCGGTTAACGTCCAACCTGTCAAGTTGTCAGGCCGAACCCATTAAGTTATCACATTAACAATTCTGTTGTAAGCTAAACATTCATTGAATATTTAAGTGTAAAATAGAATTAAAAAGAGAACAAATAACGCGATAAAGAAAAGAAAAACAGCTATGTTGATGTGTTACAACGCATACAACGTTATTTATAGGATGATGTGCATTTGGACTCACTTGATGAACTGCGATCTAGAAATGCAGACAAGGAGGCATCAGTAAATAGGTTAATGACAGCAAAAAGAGAACAAAGGGACAAGGACGCTATAAAATTTCGTGCCAGTTAGTATACTTGGAACATAAACAACTGGTCTAGTCAACTTTTATTACTCAATCGAAATCCTAAAAAAACATCATACAAGAACAAAAAGCAAGCAAAAAAGGGTTGGTTCAACAGCCATTGTGCATTAATATAAACAAGATCTTAATAAACTTATAAGAAATATAAAGTGGTTATGAAAATGAAAAGTAAACAGACGTTGATGGCTTTAACAATAAACCTGTGCCAATATAAATATCAGCTGATTTGCTGTGTACAGATAGTTTCATTGCTATGTCCTTATAGAACACATATACGATAATGCGAACATCGCTGGATACTTGTTTACAGAATACATCTAACAAAAGATATACGAAAAATTATCATAATAATACGTTCTCAAGGGAAGGAAAGATACAGTTTAAGTAAATCATAGAATGTATAAAGATTGAAGGTGAACAAGAAAAGGCTTTCAATTTAGATATTGCGTTGGGTCATTCTGTTTCTGACTATCGCGACGTTGAAGGTAAAATCAATGTCAAATCGGTATTATTATTTTTAAACTGTCACGTGTATTACGAAAATAATTCACAAAAACGGAATATATATGTATTATGAGCAATTGCAATGTCACATGGAAGTGAATAATTCGTAGTGATTGCTATAATTCGATACGTGACTCGCATCAGAGGTTCATGGCAAGGTCCTCCGATGATTTAAGTTAGTGCTCTGTAAAAACAATATCATTCTTTATGATTTCAGACATTAGTTCGAATTTTGTTTGTACACATATTTTACGTCAGCAAATCTAACTTTGTCTAGTTTTCATCGGGCCACGTAAGGACAAACAGGAAGACTCCTATTTATAGAGTCCTTGATCCGCTGAACCTCGTTATCAAGTTCAATATGATTCATCGTTTAAGGATGCAAAGGTCTTTTGATTGCATTGACCTGCCTGAATGTTATATAAACAATTTAAGGAATGCCGTTTGTATCGGTACTCAATTTTCAATCAAAATATTAGATACTAGTGCAGCTTATATTTTTACTATCTCTAGTGGTAGATAAATGTGATTTGAAACGCAATAAGTTAAGGACAATTCAACGATCAATCGTCTCAGCTTTTAATTACAGACAATTACAAAATTATGGAATTACATAATTCTGATCATAAACCTACTTATTGTTGATTACGCCTTGTTTTATTATAAAAGCTATAAAGAACTTATTAAAATTTAAAAAAAACTTTAAAATTAGAATGGCAACGAATTCTTGTAGCATTTTAGAGAGGACAAGGCATTTGTACACCGTAAAATATATTCATACAGCATATATTACAGCAGGTTCAAGTTTTAAAGCTACATTGATATATTGCTAAAATGTAAATAATGGTCTCGGGTGTGTGAAAAAACTAAATTTATTAGCGTCGCAGGTGACTCGTCGCATACTAATGACGTGATGGAGAGTTATTATAAGAGTTTTGATCACTGGTATTGTAATCACAACGCCACGCTATTCAATTGATCAATTGAGTACTTATTTTAACCATCAATATTTTGTCTCCATAACATTAGTGTAGATCAGTAGTTTCTACGATTTTATGGCTCACTTTAGTGAGAAGGAAAATGTCATTAGGAAACGTGGAAACCTGTAATTCTATAATAAAAAATCGAAGCATGTCTTACTGAGAGGTGAGAGCACAATGTATATACAACGTGTAACGGAAAGGGTATATACATACCAAGGGCACGGCTTCTTTGGATGATATCAAACGATATTGGAAGGGTTTTTTAATCCTATCTCCACATGTTCGAAAGTTATAAGAATTTTTAAAACATTGATACCAGAAACCGAACTTTTAAAATTGAAATAAAGACATCACTAGCACCAAGTCAGCTGATCGGTGTCAGCGAACTATTTGTAAGTAAAAATAAACCTCTTACTCCTGGTATTTCCGAATAAAAGGTTCCGTATGTTTATTTTTTGTCTACAAAATATTACTACTAACTTTTCCTAAACTTTGATTATGTTTGTGAACTAGCTAAAATACAATTAATTGGTCTAGGTATCAAAATTTAACGAAATAATATTTAGGTACCTGCCTGCACTGTCACGTATCATTTACACACTTGTTGGTTTTTTACGTAGTTGTCCTTTTGTAGAAGATTACTTTGTAGATAATTACCTAAACTAAATTTTTTCCTAAAGTTATTCCTAACCTTTTATTTTAGTGGCCATAAGGATGAACGATGTTTTGCTTTAAGTCGATTTTCTATTCGAGTCACAGGTCGAATCCCGTGCTTTTGAACCGATCTTCTAAAAATGCATTCAAAAATCGTAATAAAAAAAAACAACATTTAACACACCTTTATTTTGTGACATATTTAAAGTTGCCAGTCAGGTACGGGTGTACGTCTAAACTTTTAATAAATAATAATAGATAACCTTTCCAGCGTAATTCAATGGATTTCATTCAGATGGTACAGATGCAGTCGGCTAAAATCACAATGACTAATACAGAATACGACACCGAGCGATTAATTTATAAAATACAGCTATGTCATTCGAAATGAGAACTTCTATCAAACCGTCAAATGTTTCAATCTTCGCTTAGTGCTAACATAAACAATGTGGACAAGTTAAAAAGTGTCGACATATGTATGTAATTGATCTTGTTTGAAATAGATAAACCTATCTATTCGCTGTTTATGATTGTCAGCACAATACTTTGGGCAAATATGAACTATTATCGTATTATTTTTTACACATACGATCCAGGAGATTTGATTCACCTTACTATTGAATCGATTTGCTAGAAGATCGCATTAAAACGAATTGTTTGAAAAATCGTCAGCTCGTATCATTGAAATGATCATAAAAATCGAATCCTTACGTGCATCCTACCAGGAATTAATTGCTTAAATGAATATTATTATTTGCCATTAGAACTTAAAATAGAAAAAGGATTTAGTAACAATTTATGTCCAACTGAACCCAAAACATGATTTCAATTCATTTCTTCGCAACTTATGTTTCTCCTAGTACAAATAAAATCACAGTGGTTCCGTTCATAATTTTTAAAATAAAGTAATTTTTAAAATTATTATGACGAAAACTATTAACAACAAGTTAATAGTTTTTTTTTTTATTACAAAATAATAGCACGTACCTACGCATACATTTTACATGTAGGACTAACCGATAGAATTATGGGAAGTTCACGGTCCGTCGGTGCGGTACGTGGGGTTTATTGGTTTGAGCACGTTTAGTCTTTAAAGTCAATAAAAAAATTCTTAAAACTGCATCTAACTGTGGAAAGAAATTAATAAAGTACTAGGACCGCATGAGTAACAGGAGTTGTTATTGCCGAATTGAAAATCGTTGCTCACAGAACCCTGATTACGTCGTTACACACACAATGTAAGCATCATAATGTGTGTAAACCTAATGGGTTAGGGCCTAAGGGTACGTGAACCAATTGCAGTCCGTGTAGTTTTAATTACTCCTGGTAATTACAACTTCTAATTCAGACTTCTAATGAGATATCGCGGCCTCGGAATGCAAAGGCAACTGAAAGAACAGAGTGATTTTTAGTCAGTAAGAGTCTAACACTTCCTCTGACTCATTAATGATTTTCCCACCGCAAAAAATGAATGATTTTTCAATTTTGAATTTGAATTACGTAATTAGTTTGCTCTGGTGTGTTAGATTTACTTAAAAGTTTAACGGGGTTTAGTTGAAATTATTATTAGGATGTAAAATAATCTTGAATTCTTGAACAATATTTTTTAATAGTAGTGGACACTAATAGGACAGCTACCCTATAGGTATCAAAATTGAACGAAATAATATTTAGGTACCAGACCAGCAGGGAATAGGAGCTTTATTTAGCATTATTGTTATTGGTTTGCTAGTTTGCTCGTCAGTCGACGTCTGTTCCGCGTCTAGTAGTGCACTCGTTTCTATCCCTGTGATACGCGCATCAGTTCAGTACGGCTACACCTAATTGACTTTTTTTGTTGTGTTTGCAAAATGTCGTTAAGTAATAGCGAATATTACGAAATGATGATGTGTGTCGGAGCAGGAATTGGTAATTCGCGAGCTGCCCGAGAACTGTACCGTCGCCGTTTTATTGAGGGTAGACCAGATGCTGAGCGTCGACAGCTGCCTTCGTCGGCATGTTAGACCTAACCCCGTTAGACTTTTTTTTGTGGGGGTACATTAAAAATGTAGTGTAAGCAGTGCAGTGTGATACTATGGAACTAATGAAAGTGCGGATTGAGGCCGCTTTCAGGACAATAACACCAGACATGCTACGCAATATGCAGGTGTCCATGAACAAGCGAGCGGCCTTGTGCATACAATACCAAGGTCACCATATCGAACCCCATCTTTAAAACTGTAAGTCAATTTACTAAATTAAGCAAAGCTTTAAGATTTTACTGTTTACTCGGTAATAAGTAATAATAAGAGATGAAACCAGTTAACCTACCTAAACTTTGTTTAGATTTTTTACGTAAGTTTTGTTATCTCAGGTTTTACGTGCAATTTCTGTCTTGATATTAACGAATAAACTGTAAATCAATAATTATGTATTAATTTTTACATCACGGTAAAGTAGGTATGCTTTATTGCGCGGGCGCTCAATCGCTATGGCGGGCGGCGCGGCGGCATGTTTTATTTCGTCAATTCGCGCCGAAAAAGAACACCGCCTGCGGTAGGCTACTAGGGTACTAGGCGCGCAGAATTACGGAAGAGATTTATCGTGATATTGGCAAGTAACGTGGAAAGTTATTGACCTACGTAGTGCGGTGACACGTTTGTTATGATTTGAATTAAAGAAACCTAGGAAACCGAAAATTTGGTATCAATTCTTAAGAGTATTTTATTTTGAGTAGAAACTATGTATAGTGATTCTATACGAGCTATTATCTTTAGTGCTTAAGGATAGCAATAGGGTTTCTGTTACACGCTGGTCAGGTTAAACAGGTCATTTATCAAAATAAAATTTCATTTGAAAACATCTATCGGTTTCTTTCTAAACTTCAACTATATCCGACGACCCTGGTTACTTATCACGTTTGGTGACCGTACATATAATTTTTTGGTAAGCTTATCTAGTCGGCCGACTTATCATAGATACGAATTTAGTTATCATTTTATCAATGGCCAGGTAGATATTCTGGGAACAGATTTGTCTAGAAATAAAAAGAAAGTCGATAAGATAGGAATTGTCAACGTCCATCAAGAAAACTCATGTAGAAAAATAATCGGACAGTTTGATACAAAAGATTGCCAAAAAAACGTGAGATAAATAGCTAAAATTTATTCTACTTAACAATGTTTGGTATAAAACCGACTTGACAGTCAAAATAATAAATTAGGTAAACACAAATAGACTGATTGCGTGAAAATTCCCACCAAGTTGGCCCGAACTAACATAAAATATAGACAGAGAGTTAGTTTGTACATCCGACAAAATTAATGAAGCGATAGATCTCAGTTCATTTCGTGTAAAGAAATTGTAGGTCAAGGAAGGACGTACTGGTTGAACATTTTTTGTCACAGAATATATAGTTTTTCTTCTCTGCTTGAAGTGCAGAGAAGCTGCGGTATCGTCTTGTTGCTCATAAAATCATGAGCGGTCCGCAACCTTGACTGCTCCAATGATCACAGGCAAGTCGACGATGATTGTGTGTAGGTACTCGAGCGCTCTTGATAACGACTTCGTTTATACTGTTGTCTTGCTCTTTTCAGTTTTTTCTACTTCAATTTTAGTTTTCTTTCTCATTGCTTGCATTTCTTCGGGCGATTGTTCGTTTGGTATTTTGTGGATATTACTAAGCTCACCAAGATATTTCCGTGCGATATTTTCCAATAAAAATCATGAATTCTCTCAGTATGTATAATAAATCCCTCAACTTTTATTCGTGTACAGACGAAAGCCTTATTCAACCCATAGTGACGTTACCACATGTCAATAGTTACTTTCAGACCTAGTTTTTCGCTCTTTTGTCCCCACCTTCTCCAACACCTACAGGATAAAAATAACGTAATATTTTTTTAGAAAATCCAGTTAGCAATAGAGTAAAGTACAATAACAGTTTACCTTTAAATCTGAATGAATGGTATACGTGACGTATGTTGTTTGTAGTAAACTACTCGGCTTCACGTACAACGAATACAAAAAAACTTGCGTTCAAATGTTTTCTTATGGATTGCTAAAACCGTACCTAGAGCCTTCAATTTTTGTATGAAGATTTTTTGTAAATATTTACGTACTGCATAACTTTTTTTGCTGATGTGTGTCAAAATTATTTGAAAGTTTAATCTTACGTCCCTATACTCACAACATCATAGAAACCTAAAGTAAGTAATAAGGTACAATAATTACCTATGGTTATTTTTCTAATTTCAAAATTTATTTTTTTGAGTTTTCCCATTAATGCCAAAATTGAATGATGTTTTTTTTATTTTATTCAAAATATTTTTTTGCAGACTCTACCGTATTTATTTATTCTTTTATGTAACATGGTAACATGATAATCGCGTGTCAACGACAAAAAACGTACCTATTGTTAAGAGTTTTTGTCTTGGACATGACAACTTGAAGTCCTAAATGATGCTCGTTGAATGAGAAATAGATTCCTTTGTATTCTGCTCGTAGTATCGCAATTATTGACCACTTAAAGAGTACTAAAATGTTTAAAACATTGCATGGGATTCAAAATTACTGCGGTCTTACTCCGAAATAAAGAAAGCATTGATTTAAAAAAATCTAAATCTGTTAGCAATAACAAAGAGTTATGTAGGAAATTATTCGAAACAGTAGATATAACATATTTAAATTTTAAGGAATTTTCATCTTCAGGTAACAAAATCATATAAATTCAATGTATTATCAAAAAAATGGCTGCATAAAATCGGTATGTACGCAAATGCGGAAACTCGCTTGATTAACCGACGCAAAAAATTAGAGGGGACAAAATAAATGTATCTACTATATGTTTTAGAGACAGACGTATTTGGCGACGTCAAAGAGGCTCTTTAAGCACGTGTCAGTATACATTATTATACTACCTTACTTGAGGAAAAATCATAAAAATATCGGATTATATGTTCCTCTATATATATATGTTAGGCTCTATTGACTGAGTGAAACCCATCCAAGTTAAGAACCTATTGAAAGCGCAGTTAAGGTGATTCATGTAAGACGCTGCTAGCAATAAAGTTTAACTCATCTCTATTGACAGCTATCAACACTTGCAATTTGTTTGGTACATACAGGCTGTAAAAAGACCCATCACATAGCGGTCAACTACGCATTCTGTACATCAAACTAAGAAAAAATGCACAAAAATAATTGCTGGGAAACGACTTTTATTTTTGGTGTGAAAATTTGCTGATTGCAGTAGTGCGCAATGAACACACGCAAAACATTGTGCTTATGGGTGCATCTAACGGTAAAGGGGTTGTGGGGGTATTTAAAGTTGTGTTATAACATAAAAAAAAATATTTTCGTAAAAAAAAACGTCAGTAAAAGTTGGAGTTTTGACCTTCGATATCTCCGTAACCAGAAACTGCTTCAGATTCTTCAGATATTTGTACATAAACCAGTTCTTATAAAGTAATAAAATTTAAGTAATCATATTATTATGACTTCTGCTTGTTATATATATATATGTATATATATATATAGTTAGTTTGCTAATATAGGGTATATTAGTAAATTAACTATTATCAGCTACCAGGTCAGGCTGTCTTTCGACATAGGCCTCCTCTATTTCCCTCAACTTATTCCTGTCTAGTTCTTCGCCAACCGTTTGGCAGATCATCCTCCCACCTTTTCATCTGTCTTCCTCTACGTCTTATACTTATAGTCTAAAAATCAAAGTGACTTGCAAACTAGGCATTCTACTACTAGGCATTAACTACTTGGCACTTTTTCCTGGGAAATTCTAGGTGAATGACTTCGAGGACATGGGTTATTCCAGTGTGACATATAGCAAGCAGACTTAAGTAGGCTCTTGGCTCTAACTACCAATGATTCAAGTTATGTCTTTCACCTCACTTTGGTACAGTTTGGATCCTTGCCCACATTCAATAACTACAAGTTCTGGGTCATTCATAAAACAATATTTAAAGTTCTCAAATTACTTTATTTACTTTTCCAAGGCGCAGCCTTTTGTGGGCTTCAAGGCACTTCCCTATTTGCTCCATAGATATTTAGGTCTGATACATAACAGGCCACGACCTCGCAGGGCGGTAAATTATGGGACTGCAGACGGATGAATGGATAAGGATAATCATGTCTTTATTTTAAACTTACTGCTCGACTTTTAATGTTTTTTAAGTTGATCAGCACGAAAATGTACCTATTTCAATAAATTCTGTTTCGGCTTTTTTCGTGTATCGAACTGTTTTATCTTTAGAACCTAGCATATAAGTAGATAGGTAACCTATGTACATACTCATAATTTGCAATATAGATTAGATTTTTTATACGTTTGTTTGTTACGCTTTCATGCTAAAATCTCTGAACGTATTTGGATGAAATTTGGCACGTGGGTAACCCATGACCTGAATTAGGACATAGGATACTTTTTATCTCGATATTCCCACGGAATCGAGACTTATGCGGGTGAAATTGGCGGTCGCAGCTAGTATGAAATAAGCTTATCGTACCTATCTATGTTATTAAAGACGGAAACTAATGGAAAAATACAGATTGGTGTTATCTATTGCCTATAAGAACAACCAAAACAGGTGACACGACCCAAACATGACAGGAATAACTTATCTGATAAAAAACGCAAAATTCAACGTGGTTAGACGTTGTTAAAATAACATCAAACTAAATAAGCCATCCATCATTTGTCAAATATTATGTCCGCCTCCCTGCTTTGATAAATATTTACATTTAAACAATACAACTTGTTTTCGAAGAATTGCACAAAAAATATTTCGACGTGATATGAATATTCGAGCGCAACAGTTCAGCTTAAATGAACAAGAACAATTACTTTAGTCTGTACGTAAGTACGAATACAGAATGAAATGCAGTATGCAAACTGAATTCAATGATTAAGCCCAGGTACGCACGGCCAATTTTTTTATGCGCACTGGATTTTCAACGCACTGCTTAGCGCCGAAAGTTGGAACTGGTATGGTTGGAGTTTTTTCGACGCGCTGAGATGCGCTCTGTTGGATTCACAATGCTCGACTTAATACCGAGGGTTGAAAATCCAGTGCGCTATAAAAAATTGCCCGTGCGTACCTGGGCTTAATCATTGTATTCACTTTGCATACTGCACTTCACTCTGTATTACTTACGTAAGGACTAAAGTTCATTACTTATACCTGAAGTGTAGAGCTCCTGGGCTAAGGAACAAGATTCAATCAAATTCACCATTGACGTCACTAAGAACAATGAAGTGAATGTAAGCGAATACGTTGACGACATATTAAGTGACGGCATAGGAATAATTTGGCAGAATGCCTGCTATACAGCTGAACTTGTCCTTAGGAGAGAAAGATACGCGGTGTGCAAACCTATTTAAAGAATATAGGTAGTCCAATTATGATGAAGGTATGACATGATTAGTCACTGGCCAGTAGTGCCTGGTTAGAATATTGAACAAAAAAAGACTGCTTATTTCAGCTAAGCAGTAGATAAGCATTAGATGAGACAAGTATTATTGGTGGATAAATTGTTTGGATTGGCAGGCAAAGAAAGCCAATACTTTTAATTAAATTTTGGGGTAGATACCTACCTACAAAATAAACTGCGGATAAACCAAAAATATTTACATTTACGAATACAGTTTTTATCGGCATTCAATATTTTTATTGCGTATTTTCCCCCCAGAGATTGTTTACGCACTAGGTACATGCACTTAACTGAAACCACAATTTTCAATTCAATTAAAACTGAATTTCAAGGCCTGTGTTAGTGCCGCGTTGGTGACCCCAGACAATACAAACCCCTTGTGTGCTCTCCCTTTTCTTACCCCTGTTTCCACCGTAGCAGCGTATGAATAAAAAACTGAGTTATTTATTACTCGGTTGTTTATTCATGTGGTAGCAGCTTCATGCTTCAGCTGGATGGACGGAGTAATGAGCGTGAAAATAAACAAAAAAAAAGTATTTAATGACACAGTATTTTTTTATCAGCGACACCACAATCAGTTATTTTATTTATCGGTATGGACATAAAACGGGGTTCTTGTAATTATTTAAATCAAAATCTAAAATCAAAGTCATTTATTCAAATCAGGCTGCGAATCAGCGCTTTTTGAACGTCAAGATTACACAAGACAGTCCCTCTAAACGCCTGCCCTTCACCATTACCTAGTGCTTTAGCTGGGACGAAGAAGTGGCGCAACAAACTCCCAATGAGCAATAAATAATATTAATTAACACACAATAACTAAAAGTTCTCTATTATGCGTACCCTTAGAAGCTCACAAACGCACTGAAATAAACAGCTGCATAAAAGGAAGTTATAATAATTGAATACGTGTTCTAAGAACTTTTCCTTCCTTCCTTTTGAGAATCAAAAGTACATAAACAAGTACATAGAGAAGATGATCATTGTCAAGAAAAAATATTACGTCCTTATTGACCTCATATACAATACAGGTCAATGAATAATTATAATATTTGATCAGTGAGTATTTCTATCTTTTATTTGCTTATCAGTAGAATGAAATAGGCCTTTTTCTGATATATTTTCCTGAACACATTTTGCAATAATTATACCTAGTTTCCGTAATAAAAACGTGGGAATCGCAATTATTTTACAATAATTCGGTAGGTAATGATCTTTATTATTATAGTCGTAATTTATCTTATTTATACATAGAATAATTATTATACATTAATCTAGTCATTATTTCAAGTATAAGAGTAGGTACTCAGATAGACCATTTAACTGAAAAAAAAACTAAGTCAATTTATCAATTATGTTTCGATCGGATAACTGACTGTATTGGTTTGTCGCTTCAGGCGTTCGAGTATTGCCTTAAGAATTTTCTTTTAAGTGATCTTCTTATGACGACTTCTCTCGGTAGGTTACAAAAGCTTAATCTTTTTTATTATGATTGTTATAGTTGAATTAGTTAATAGAATTAATTACAATTGGTTTTAGTAGTTGAAGTAGGTATGTAGATAAGTACCGTAAAAATACTAAATGGTTTTTCAACTTCTTTCCGAAATTTTTATTCTGCGTCGCAACAACCAAGAAGCGAAATGAATGCTAGTCTTTCCACTAATTTGGCATAATTAGGAACTCCCCTTTTTCAACAATACATAATTAAAATGTACTTTCACTTTCAGTACAGGTTTGGACTTTAACGTGTTTCATTGGAATTCACGGCCTATGATTGTTGTAGGTAATACTGTTATATAACCTTTCAATCAATTGATTTATTATTGGTTTAATTTATTTGCAACAGTCTACTGTGGTAAGCAATGCAATTATCCAATTTTATTTGTGCGCGAAGAGACTGATAATGTTGATAATATAATTACCTTTATAGAGGTATGAGGAACAGGGTGTAAAGTTCACTCAAACCTCCATAGAAAAGGGAGGATCCTCCGACCAGACGGGTGTAGTGTCTGGTGGGCAACTGTCCGACGATTGATGTCGGGACGTTGTATATATGCTAGTTGCGCGGTAAACTCTGCTTGCGCGATGCAGGATTTTGCGTGACGTCAGTCTGACGCGTAGCTCGCATGTGGCGTTGTAGATGCCGCTACATCACTCCCCCCCGGAGACCGGAGGTCGATAGTGAGCTGAGTCTTGTATCTTGCGATGCTTGCCAGGGCCAGGTGCGGTTCCAGTGAGTCGGAACCGGGTGTCGCATAGTTCGCGGTAAGGCGGAACTGTCTGCGCAGATTCCCCAGTGAGTCAGGGTAGCGCTGCGTTATGCTCCAGTGCGTCGGATGTGGTACAGCGCCGGGTTGAGGCTGACTGCTAGCGTCGACCAGGAGAGGGTTTGAAGGCTCTGCTTGTGGACCGGCCGAGAGTGCAGTGTGCTGTGGCAAGATTGCTGATGAGGCTGAGGGTGATGACCAGGTATGCGCGGTCGCTGCATGCTGGTGGTCAGGATACCCATTGAAGCCGTGGGTGCTGGCTGGCTGTATGACTTGCCGCTCGAAAGCTTGAAGGAAGTGATGATGACGTCACGCTGATGTACTTGCACGAAGGCTGCTCTGACGTTCATTTTCGGGGTCACCATTATGGAGGTATGAGGAACAGGCTGTAAAGTTCACTCAAACCTCCATAGAAAAGGGAGGATCCTCCGACCAGACGGGTGTTGTGTCTGGTGGGCAACTGCCCGACGATTGATGTCGGGACGTTGTATATATGCTAGTTGCGCGGTAAACTCTGCTTGCGCGATGCAGGATTTTGCGTGACGACAGTCTGACGCGTAGCTCGCATGTGGCGTTGTAGATGCCGCTACACCTTGATGTAAAAAATGCCCAACAACTTTTTCAGTCATTAACTTTATGTATTTCTAATATTGTATGTAAATGAGATGCCAAGCTTCTTACGGAACTATTCAATCAACTGAGCTAATCGCAGTTCACTGCTAGACATAGGCCTGTCCCAGGCTGCACCACAATAACCTTTCCTCCGCCTTCGTTTACCCTTTACCCTTCCTTTTAATCATGGTCTGGCAGTTTGAGTAATTTTTGTGGCCTACCCAAATGTCATTTCTTTGGTATTGTTCGTCGAATCGTTGAGCTCCTTCTATTCTGAGTTTAGCTGCACGATTACTGACAAATGCGTGCACTGACTGGACAAGTCCACTCAATCTATGTGGTTTTTTCTCAAAAGACCATTTCAGACACAAATCTACATGATCTGACCAAGATCATGTCTGGACTTTAAAAGAGACTGTGACCTCTGAGTTTGTTTCGGCCTTTCTTCTCAGAGTGTTCAGATAGGAAACGCCGACCTCATCTAGTTTTTGAAATATGATTGCCGGGTAAAAATGTTTGTACAAACCTACTTACAGAAATAAAATCATTTATCATTTATCTTCCGCATCCAGTCTGTCCCAGCCACCTTTTTAAGGTCGTCGGTCCGTTTAGCTGGGGGGCGTCCCACACTACGCTTGCCGACGCGGTCTTCACTCCAGAACAGTCGGTCATTAACTTTATTTTCTAATTTTGTATGTAAATGAGATGCCAAGCTTCTTACAGTAGGTACTACTATTATTATCCTTATTTTTTATAACTAAGAAAATATTTAGGATTACAAACAGCTTTTATTCCACGACTTTTGCAAATAAAAAAAGTGTTTTTCTTCCGGTATATTGTACCTAAACGTACCGTCAGGTCGGGTTTGTATTTTATTTTCTCTTTGTTTCTGAGCAAGGACCATGGTTTTAAATGATTTATAATGAATTAATGAATTACCTGCAACCCAAATATAATGAACACCTATGTTACAGAAATATTCACAAAGGAAATTAACTTTAAATTAATCCAAGTTAGTTTGTTTTGATTCATAATACGAGGAATTTCTGATAATTTCAGTTTTCGACGCCATATTTTAGTTTGTTAATAGTTCTAGTTAGGTTAGGTTTTTATATTTTTATTTTAATAGTTTGTTAGTTAATTTAGTATAAGAAGTTTATCCAGAGCAAAAAGTAAATTTTTGAGTATGACACTGTGAACAACGGGGTTTCTCTTTAATTTAAGGGATGGTTCATAAGTTGAAGGAAAGGTTTTTTAAATTAAGCAAAAATCCTCGAGTTTTCTTCGTTTAAACTAAAATACTGAGCTATAACAACCGCCTTTCTTTTTAATCACTAAAACCTAATCAGAAACCGGATTTGTTTTGAGCCGCATTTCTGCGAGCAAAAAACGTAGGTATACCTTCGCCTGTTCTGGGGTAAGCAAAAAAATGCTAATATTGACGCGGTAGCTATCAACAGATTCTTGATCTTGACCGTGAACGGCTGCGGATATTTGATTACGTTCATTATGATCCGTTAATAGAAATTTTGATGCAGTGTTCGCAGTGCCTATATTGATTGAATGGCGTTGTTAAATTGGAATATTACTGACTTTAAGAAATTGTGGGGCTCGTGGCTAAGTAATGAAAGTCTCACGGTTCGATCGAAGGTTAAACTACGCTTGCCACGGTCGGTTCGTGGATGGGTGACATGACCATTTATTACATATCGAGACCCCTCCGTTCCTCGGAAACGGGAATCTCCGAATGACATCCGGGGGTGTCATCGTTAAGGTCGGGAATCTCCGAATGACATCCGGGGGTGTCATCGTTAAGGTCGGGAATCTCCGAATGACATCCGGGGGTGTCATCGTTAAGGTCGGGAATCTCCGAATGACATCCGCGGGTGTCATCTCCGAATGACATCCGGGGGTGTCATCGTTAAGGTCGGGAATCTCCGAATGACATCCGGGGATGTCATCGTTAAGGTCGGGAATCTCCGAATGACATCCGGGGGTGTCATCGTTAAGGTCGGGAATCTCCGAATGACATCCGGGGGTGTCATCGTTAAGGTCGGGAATCTCCGAATGACATCCGGGGGTGTCATCGTTAAGGTCGGGAATCTCCGAATGACATCCGGGGGTGTCATCTCCGAATGACATCCGGGGGTGTCATCGTTAAGGTCGGGAATCTCCGAATGACATCCGGGGATGTCATTGCTCGAAAGTCTGACAATCAGTCTTGCCAACGGGTAGCTATCGTGTTACTCAGTACTCGAGTTGTGGAGGTAAGATAGACAGACGCTCCATGTAAAAGCACTGGTATGTTGCTGCATTCGGTTACACTGGAAGCTGACCCCAACATAGTTGGGATAAGGTTAGGCAGATTGACTGACTTTAATAACTTGTGAAAATGGCATTCAGATTGTTTGGCATTACCTACCTACATACAGTCAGCATCAGAAGTAGATACTTACTATCTCAAGATTTAAAACTCCCTGACCCTGTAATGATAGTTTAAGCAGTTATAAAAATAAATAAATAAAATTAGAATTTTAAGAATCCTTCAAACAAGCGCGACACACGACGCGAATCGCACGCGACACAAAGGCACGGCTCGTCGCGCGACAAAAAGGCACCCCTCGTCGCGCGACAGGCGATGCCTTTGTGTTGCATGCGATTCGCGTAGCGTGTCCCGCCTGTTTGAAGAAGCCTTTATAAATGAGAACTTGCTAATGGGTACTTGTTTCTTACAAGTGATTAAAGGGTACTGA
The DNA here is from genome assembly GCA_917490735.1 of Dryobotodes eremita. NCBI lineage: Eukaryota > Metazoa > Arthropoda > Insecta > Lepidoptera > Noctuidae > Dryobotodes > Dryobotodes eremita. The sequence goes on along the minus strand of OU823248.1, from coordinate 12,438,723 downwards.
ATATTTTGAATACTATAGTCTTAAATAATATTATACAATGCGAAAGTGAGTTTGTTTGTTTGTTACGCTTTCACGCTGAAACGGCTGAACGGATTTGGATGAAATTTTGTACATGGGTAGACCACGACCTGGATTAGGACACAGGTTACTTTTTATCCCAGTAATACGTTTCCGTGGGATAATTTCGGACCTCCACGCGGGCGAAGCCGCGGGCAAAAGATAGTTTAATAATAAGTTTATTTGATGTACCTAGAAAAGCTGTTTCTTCATCACAAAAAAGCCGTTAGAAATGTTCATGAAATAATATTTCCTTCATTTCACTAGCTTTGTTTATATTTAACTATTCATTGGCGTTACCTAGTATAGAGGAATCCGAAACAACTCTTTTGTGAAGCTAACAGTAATAATTATATTAAGTACAGGCACCTTTGTAATTTTTTACAGTAATTAAAACAATGCTCTAAATAACAGAGCAAATGAATGAATCAGTAAAAATGTGACAGATAATGTGGTTTACCGAAATGTTTGGACGAGGTAAATAAACAATAAATAACATCACACGGTGAGGCTGTGTGACACATTTGATGTTAAAAACTGCGCATGATGTTATTTACACACATTGTTATTTGATTGCAGATTGCATGCTTTATGATTTCAAATTTTCATGGAATGCGATTGTGAATTCCGATGAATAAAAAAAAAAAACATTCAAAATGCATTATAATATTCCTTATTACCTAAAACATACCTATATTTTCCGTGGAAATTGATTAATGCTTATAAATTCTAATTGGCTAATAAAATAATTATGTGTTATTTAAAATGTTTAACGTGTTTTGGTACTATAAAACGACTTTTTTAACGTTCGTAGTTCGGTTATTGAACCAGTTTCGTTAACCTGTAGCCCTCAGCCATGAACTCTTAACTCGATGTTGTAGGTACAATATGTTTTTTGGTAGTATGTACAGTCTACCTCAAAAAGATGTATACATCTAAAAGATTTAATGTAATAAAAGTCAACTCAAAGTCGAAGCATTTATTTCAAATAAACCAATTAAAGGCACTTTTTAATTGGTCAAGTGGTGGTTTAAGGGGTCGGTCAGTCAGAAAGATGAAGCTAGTTGCCCATTCCAAAGCTTAGTAGATACCTATGGAGAAGAACGGGCAAGAAACTCCAAGGACACTCTTTTAAATCAAAATATGGTTATAAAATATTGGTTACATCATTTATGTTGAAATTATGCACGTGAGAACGATGCTGAACGTTAAAACCGTCCGTAATAAAAATACAAAAATAATTCAAATATTAAATTAAAATAAGCCACAATAATAATGGTCTACAATCTTTGTTCCATAATATCAGTTTTAACGATTAGTTGCAATTAAATAATTGTAGCTACTAAGTTACAGTGGTTAGGTACCCAACGTGTAATATGTTTTGTGGTTAAACATTGATACTATAATGTATAACCACAAGACATGTAGACAACCAATTAAACAGAACAACACACGATGAATACATCTTTTTTAAGCTGACTGTACAACATGTTTTGTGGTAGGTACTGTAGCTAGGTACCTACATAGCTACGTTTTGTTCTATAAATTATGATAATTAAATGCTCCACATAATGAATACAGCTTCCTTCAAATCTTGTGGAAGAATACGCAACTTAATGTATATATGACTCAACGTCGAAAACAATAACATTAATTATTTTTTATAATTTTTTACAAGTCAGTGTACATAGACAGCTATGTTTAGAATGCTCACTAAAAATGTTAGCTTTCTGGATAGCCGTATTGGGAGAATGAAGAAGTAAAGAGGTCCATTTTGAATGCCAGCCTCCATTGAATGACGATTGATGAGGTATGTCCAAAAGCGTATCTTTTTTCATTCAATCTTCGATTTTCAAACATGACGGACGTACCTACAAGGTGGTTTTAAACTTTTTGTTCCTTAAGCATCCATTTTTTTAGGTCCATTTTTTGTTTGGCGTTTGGTTAGCTCTATAGCCCACCATTTCGATGGATTCTGTACATTTTTTGCGTTACAATTTTGTATGGGGTTTTTGACTAAACAATGCTTCATGATTCAGGGTCAACTAGTTATGTTCCTAATGGGAACAGTTCTTTGAATAGCGGGTATCTACTTACAAAAGTTATATCGTCAAGTGTACTTTATGGACGTCCTACCGCTACACTTTTAATTTGTATTTACAACCGCCATCCGTACACTACACTGCTACAAGCGTCTTTTGGCACTCGAATAACAGGTCAACCTGTCAACACTTGACAGGGGGGCGCTGTTGGTAAACATTTGTGCAATTCTTTTATTAAATGTTACTTGAAAGTATTCAAAAATAAGATGGCGGCGTTAGTTCCGATTTTGGCCACGCGCCAAAATAACGTTATAGCGCTGTACCTACCATATAATGACTTAAGCCATGTCGTTGTACTGTCATCTACGATGCCAATTTCAAACTTTATTATTGTTATTTCAGCAGCGGTTGCTCTAAACACTAAAGTGATATGATGACTGACAATTTGACTACGAGTACATTACAAGTAATGGCGGAAGCCAAAAGTTTATGAATAAAATTACTGCAAAAAACAAGTAGGTATCTAAATATACACGTCAAGCATTTTTTTCGAAGAGTTAGAGATGTATCGGTGATTGTTGATCGATGTCACTATTCACTTTTATTCAGTCACGTGCTTTTCACGTGCAATGAAGAGGTTGTTCTAATTTAGTGATGTGAGTTGTGTGTGTGTGTGTGTGTGTGTGTGTGATCAAAACACTTTATTTAGTAATAATAATTTTAATTTAATTTAAAAGTTTGTCCTATGAAAAATCTTTAAATAAAGTTTTTTAATCACACCAAATGACAATTACAACCACCAAAGAACTCATCGCCAGCAGTACTTGCAAATATACCAGAGACAGTTAAAAGCAAGTACCAACATTTTATAACGTAGTCAACATTCTAGAACATAAATTCTCTAGTGGTAAATGTTGATGGCAACATAGTAAGTGCTTTTATATTATGATTAAGTCATTTACTTCTGGTTACATCTAGACATCTTGGCTATAAAGACTGGTATGGTAATTGAGGTATAATCATCTGGGAAGGTATTTGAATCAAAGTTTTATCGATGTATTCACCTCTAAGTCAATAATTAACACCGCAAGTATTTACATGGCAAAGGGATGCAGATTACTTTGAAATTCTATATCAATTGCTTCTGATTTGTTAATTAAAAACTACCCTTGTTTATACCTGTAAAAATCCCTCCAAAAATTAGAACTACCTGACAATGCACAAACTTTTACGGTAACCGACAAACAAAGGATCATAGTCGGAACAAGTGCACATTTTTTGAAAAAAAAAATTTGAAGATGTTTTAATGAAATACGAAATACAAGTAACGATTATATGTATAATTATGAGAACTTACACTAAGTTCCCGTCATGCGTTCAACTGTTCTCTATAGTTCATTGAACTATAGACTTGGCAACTTTGCCCAACTGTTGTACCATCACTGAATAATGATATTTATATGTCACATTAGTCTACTCTACCCTTGGTACATGAACTAGGAAGATGGCTTGAATGCTGATAGCGATTTTCTTAGGGCTGTGGGAACTATGGAAACTTATGCAACGATATAGAAGACTAGCTTCTGCCCACGACTTGGTCCGCGTGAAATTTATGTTAAAATATAAAATGTATGCTATGATACTCCGCGATACTGCAGCTTCCCATTAGTGAAATAATTTTCGGAATCGGATCAGTAGTTCCGAAGATTACCCCTACATACAAATTCACAAATTTTACTTCTTTATAATATTAGTATTTTAAATGATTTATTAGCTAGTCTAGCTTCTACCTGCGAATTCGTCCGCGTGAAATTTCTTGTTCCTCCGACCCACCCCGTTGCATTGCATCGCCTGCCCAAGTTTTCGCTTAGCGTTCTTTCTGACTTTCTTTCTTTTTGCTCGGCTCCTAAGAGCCCTAGCGTGATACTTAATAGCCTATAGGTTTCCTCAAGAATTGGGCTATCAAATGCAAAAAGAATTTTTCCAGTTCGACTGGTAGTCCCAGACCCCCTACATACAAACTCACAAACTCACAAACAAACAAATTTTACATCTTTATAATATTAGTATATGACACCCAGCAATACTGTAACCACAGAGTACATTTTATATAGGGAGACTGTAGCTTCCCATTAGTGAAAGTATTTTCTGAATCGGATCAGTAGTTCCGAAGATTACCCTTGACATGCAAACCCAGAGATGTTACCTCGTTTAATATTAGTATAGATTATCTTTCTGGGGTGTGGGAAGACACTGACTGCTTGATGATTTAAAATAAAGAAGAAAGCCATTTGTTTTTCGACAGCACGTCAGTTGTAACACTTTGACCTTGGGCTGACCTAGTGTAATAGACAACAGAGTTTCAATAGAATACGAGGCGACTTTTACTGGTTGTGTTACCACTAGGGTTGCCAACCCTACTAAGTATATAATATAGTATCGTACTATATTAAGGTCTAAGTACTATATTTCAAAAAATATATAAGAAGCCAAAACTTTATATACATTTCAATTCAAATAAGCGCAATAGGGCTAGTATTAATCTCATAAAAGCTAAATTAATGGTATTTTGTAACCTTAATTTAGAGTTCTTATGAGTTTAAAAAAAAAACTTGTTAATAAAAGCTCAAAAAAGCAAAAAAGATGCATTTTTTTCAAGCAAAGTTACCTACTTATTTTTTTTTAGTTTTTGCCCTCTACTACATTTTTATACATAATTGCTTCGAAAATACTATACTTGGTATTAAAAAAGTTAGCAACCCTAGTTACCACTGACGTGCAGTCTAGTGTACAGGGCACAGAACTTAACTTTGCACTCTTACATATCCCATTTTCATGCCGTCCGAAAATTCCTAATCCGTTGCTTCATATATTCGAAAAATTTGTCTGCTCGGCAACGTAAATAATAGAATAACGCAAATCTAACTCATTGAAACGAAACTGCACCTACCTAATAAGGGTACAGTTTCGGTTAAAATCAGCACTATTTTTATTGTTTACATACACATACATACATAAACTCACGCCTTTTTCCCATGGGTGTAGGCAGAACCTACAGAACGTCACCTGCTACGATCCTTACATACTCCTTTGGCCTCGTTTATTGCTTACTCTTTGGATAATTAAAAATCAGTAGGTATTATTACTCTGCTTCTGTGTATTGTAGGTACCCAACTAGTTCGTAAAGTCGCCAGCACATCAAGTTACCACCAACTGTCAGATTTTCTCATTCATTTTTGAACTAAAGGAGCAACATTTTAAGGTTTAAAATCATTTGGAGAAATTTGACAGATTCGTGTAGCTTGACCTGCAGCTGGCGATTGTACCACGTAGGTAGGTACTGGACAGTGGTCAACTTGGTCTTAGCCAAATATTGTTTACAATAATGAATCACTGATTAATGAGGAAGATTTTCGTATTTGTTTTAGCCATACGTTTGTATGGGCATTTGAGATTGACGTAGGTAATGTGTGTATTTCAATAGTTCTTAGAAAATGTAACTCGAACTCAAAATACTACCTGTATACTTACCTGTTTGATTTTTAACATGGTATTACAACATTAATCATCGTTACATAATTACGGATGAATTAAATTGAAATTTTGAAGCTAACCTAACTTGTAGAGCTCGCAAATCTTTTCTTGTTAATTAATGTTCTATTCATCATTAACATAGTAATCAGTTTCACTTATTCTTAAAAACCGTCTAGGTAGAGTCAGAAAAAGAGATAAGTATGCAGGGTCGCCGGATATAGTTGAAGTTTAGTAAGAAACCGATGAATGTTTTCATTTGGGGTTAGGTTAGTCTAGAACTGTGTCCGACCGCACTACATCCAAGTTGGTCGTATAATTACTTGGCGACTAAGCATTTTAAGGACCCCACAATAGAAATTATTTGAGACTCACTAAAAGAAGCGCATTCATTATAATATGTTAAATCATATTTTTAGGAAAGCAAAATGGAAATTATTTGAGGTTTAAAACCAAAATCAAATAAACAATAATCAAATAATTTTCATTTTGCTTTCACGTCATGTCCATAAAAATAAGCCTCCTCCGTTGTCGTGTGGATTACAGTGCTCAAGTAGATTAATTGTTTAATGAATAACAAGTCATCAGAAATATCTTAAAATGATACAAAGATAATTATTTTCATTGATTTGAAACGTAAACTAGCAATGGTAGAGTTAGATGGCCACGTTACCCGGCCTCTTACTTCAACCTTTTATATTTCTAAGAAACACGTGAAGGCGTACATTAAATAAATGTTCAGTAAATAACTAAATAATATACCTATTGTTACAGTCAATTTACATATTTTATAAAAACATGTGCTTCTCAGCGCGTATGTTTTACACGTGATTGGAAGCTGTAGGTATAAAAATAAGCTGTTTAGATACCTAATGTTTTTTACTGTAGCACGTGATTTGACTAGAAGTCCAGGCCAAAGCCGTTTGGCCTTATTCTTATAAAAATACAAAGTTTTTAATAGAATATGTATTAAAAACTTCGGAGCAATTCTGACAGGCTTCTTATACAAAATTATGTTAATTATTTCTTGTTTTAGGTTATTGATTAAAAAAAAAAATATGTTGACATTTGATTTTTTTTTTCTTTGTTTGAGCTTGTAAGATAAAGTCTTTTTCCATAAAAGGGACGGTTGCAGATTGATATTATTAATAACTCCAGATTTTTTTTTGCTTAATAAGTAAGTATTTATCAGAACTATGCGTAGCAGCACAATGAGTTTCAACTGTAAAATACACCGTGTTACACAAATTGGAGAAATTGATTATAAAATGGTACAACAATATTAAATCTAGCACATTTTTCCCGAAGAGTTGGGCAGAGGGGTAGGTACTTTAAGTAGGTACATCTACATTTCGCCAATTTTGATAAAGTCCCACGTAAACTTATAAGTTAGGTATATCATAACTTATAAGTTGGATCAGAATAGGTATTGTATTTTAACCTCGTAAAGCCCAACCTAAATTTAGGTCGATGTACATTACGACCCAATGTACTAAAAATAGGTGCAAGTAGTTGCGGCCCAGAACTTTAATTTCGTAAAAAAGTGTCAAAAAGACAGATTATTGGTTCTAAAATGTCAAGTTCACATTGTCAAAATTAGAGATGCGTTCAAGTTTAATAAGTTGTTGATGGCAGATTTACATTGGCGGGATTATTTAAACCACAAAATACGTTTAAATATCATGTCATAATTATAGGTCGCTGGGCCGTAATTTAATGATTTTAAAAAGTGCCTTGGGCCGGAATGTCAGCATTTTTTTGTCATTAAATTAGGTCGTTGGGCCTTGCGAGGTTATAACAAGTAACACAAATCCACGTAGTTTTTCAAACCGCTTAAAAATCACCATGTGTCAAATACCTCAAAGAAAATAGTGGAATTTCACACTATTACCCTTAGTCGTTCGTTCAATGAAGTGGGATGAAGTTCGTTTCACTCGATTTGTTTAATGGTCTGACGGTGCACGTGCAAACACACGTTATTGTGCACTGTGCAGTGTGCACCTCTGTGCGAGTCAATAGCCATCATTACGCTCTTCATAGAAAACGTCATATAAATGGACTTGGAAGAAAAACGGAATGTTGATACGTTGATTCGTTCCTACGCGAGCTGTGGTATTTGATCAATGGTCATCATTCTTTGATTCGATGTGTATTATTGTTTTTACTTGAAAGATTACTTTTTACTGTCCAATGAATCGAACATAATATTTGGGTAGGTAATGTAGTTAAGTCGCATCGAAATTATGCGACTTTAATTATTATCAAAAATAAAATACACCCAAACATGAATACATATTTCAGTTTTAGAATGGTCATCATCAATAAACGCTATGTAAACAAAGTCTGAGAAGAATCAATCAAAATCTACGAATCAGGCGTTTTGAACCTAATCGTATACCTAATATTTGTACCTACTTAGGTACCTAACGCTGATTGCATCATTGCATGCTACGTAGATTTCACGATGAAGAAGAAGTTCCTTCTGTTTTCAGTTTATTTTTGAACGCAGAAAGAACTTTGCAAGGACACTGGACTTCAAATTGTTTTTCAAGTCGCATCGTGGCGATCTTTAATATACCGTGAAACGTATATAAAACCGGGGTTGTACCCCGGTTTTTATAACGCTGTCCTGTCAAATACTTACAAAGCTTCAGAGTCTGTTACTAAAATGGACCCAATCGCATAGTTTATCTGGGAGTAGTCCTAATTTTATGTCGATATTGATAGTATCAATTGTGACCAAAATATCTAGTTCCCACGGGCTAGACCGCCAGCACTTAACAATAACTTTGCTATAGAATTGGTTTATCCTCAGTTTCTGTAATCCTCAGATAAACTCTCTTAAAAAGCTGTCATGAAGAAGATTATCGAATCAATAGTACTATCTAATTTTTTATTTCCTCCAAGAGAACTAATTTATTTAAATAAAGATTTTACTGTCGTCATCGCATAAATATTAATCTATACCTACAGTAGGTACTGTCAAATTATTGATTAATTAACTAATAAAACAGGCTCATTTATCCATAGCGATTTTTTGCAATCAACGTCTTTTAGTTCGTCAGCCGCAACCAGTCTTGTCTAGGTAGGGCTGCTCCATAACTATAACTATGAAATAGTTAAACCACGGTTCAGGAATAACTTCGACAACCAAGCATACCTCGTACATAAATATGGGTACTAAAAATTACACAGTTTCACTTTCTAAGTCAAAAAAAACTTTTGGGGTCTAGGTACCGGATGCCTAGCATGGTTAGTGTTAATAGGCACCCTTTGAAGTTCCTTGAACTCCAGCCTTGTACCTTGTATACTAACTAACGAAATTATCGCCATGAAACTGGAAATTACGATAAAGTAAAAGATCTACGACTATTAATCGCAGGTTTCTGTCGCGACTGCTGTAAAGGTTAATGTCAATGGCCGAGCTATGGTGAACTTGTTATGCGATAAGGCATTTTACACAAGTTACGATTTTAAAACAGCTTATTGTGTGAAATAAAATAAAAAATTTTGGCAGTTTTTGTGATTTTGCGAAGCGTTTGAATGCGAGAATTGAGATCATTTTAAGATCAACTTTAAAGGAAAATACAATTTTAGGTATCCTGATAACTAGGTGTTGCTAGTTTGACGGTTTTAAAAATAGTAATTTAGACGGTTAGAGATCCTGTTCAAATACATTTGGGAAAATCATGTGTAAAAATTCCGTTTAACAAAGTATCCTTAATGATCATACCTAATATTAAAGTCAACTAGTGTAACAAATGCTTTTTTTAAGCAAGGGTTTATAAATCGGAGCTTGAAGATGTTATCAGAAATACAGGCTTTAACAAGGTGTCCTTCAATTTAGGTCAAAACTACAAAAAAAAATGTTCGTTTATCATGTTATACTGTATGAATGGAACTTACGTGTTTTACATTAATTTTATATTCATTTGCATAATGCGACAGAAAATTCTAAATAAAGAAAAACTTCGTTTGATATTCTAACGATTTTTAAGTATTTGATTTTAAAACTCCATTCACAATATAAATGGCCATCAAAACCTTTATCACGTGTAGTTGCATGCGACAGTATATAATTTAATGTCAGTGGTTTCCATGAAAAATGCAAATATTACAGCTTACGGCAAAAAATAACGTGACTCTGCCGTATCGAAGTTCCTTTTAAGTAATACTACGTTTATCGAATGTGGTGCTCTTGCCCAAACCACGTACCATAATTATGTTGGAGTGTCCTAAGTGTCTCTATATCTGCACTTTTGAGGACCTAAAACACATCACTGATGCCACGATTGGCGTGGCCGCCTACTGGGCGCAACTCATTTAACAAATACACGTATTTACTTACCATCGACTTCGAAAAGAAGAAGAAGTACGTTTATCTAAAACACTGCAAGAACGTACTTAGAAACGAACTTAAAATATATTTGGTAGAACTTTCATACATGTCGATAAATATCAGAATCAAGCTGAAAATTAAAGAGTATTAAACGCAGATTTATATTTAATGTAAAGTATTGGGTACCCGGGTCATAAGCCTTTGTAAGTACCAGTCATAGTCACAAATTAAGCATTTAACTTACAGTAGCATATTATTATAAGATTTATAAGCAAGTTTTTGCATATAATAATATACAAAAATTGCTTTTTGCATCAAAATAAATTTCCTTCTCCATGTAAAATTATTAGAGGTTCCTTGAAATATAATATCTACGAAATGCTTCTCTTTTATTTCATTTTGCGGAAAACTAAAATATGTATTTTTCCCCCTTTTCAGTGTCTTTTGTGCTAAGCGGAAAATCTAATGAAACTCTATATTTAGTACCAGGTAAAGATAATATCGATAATAGTACCTTATAACATTTTTGAACAAATAATTTTGAAAATTTAACGCTAATTATGTTAAAACTCTGACGATTAAACAAATCAGTTTTTGCACCATCTAAAACCAGAAGCACGTATGCATTAGGTAGTCAAAATTCAACCACTTAATATTCGGTCATTATGTCAGCATAAACATACATTACGTGCACAGCACTTTGTGTAAAAATATGTATTGTTGTAATATTCCAACAGGTTGTAGGAAATGTTCAATTATTACAAAATATCGCTGTTAAGCAAGCGGTTCATGAAAATTGTGCACGCCGGACAATAACCCGATGTAGACAGTTCTCACACGATGTCTGTGAGTTTGTAAAAAAATTATGAATAACTGTATCTAGATATTGGATAGGGGTCTTAGAATGTATTGTCTCAAGATCATTCTTTGGTAACTCTTGGGAAAAAGTAGAAGACAAGTAGGTACCACAGTGCACGGATATTCCACTAAGAAATGATTAATCTATATGTGGATAATTTCAACTAAATCAAATTGGTGACCGAACTTTGAACATTGTAAATCTTGCTAGTTAAAATAGTTTTCGTTTGTGTAACTTACACGATATTACCTATGATTATTTTGCTTGCATCTATGACAAGAAGCTTGCATATAAAATTAACAGCGGAAGACATGATATACATGAATTCTTCAATATGTCCATATTTTGCTCAGAATTTCAAGCCAAGCTTCATCAGACACTCAAGTAACTTGAAAAACTTGTACCTCAATTTGAATAATACCATTCGTATACTTTGTACCTGTCACAAGACCCAGTATGTAAAGTGCCCCCTCATTATGATCTCTGATTTTTTTATCTATGATAATATAATCATTACACTAATCAGGTATGATGTAATAGCAGCTAACGGTTGTTAGTTTTTTTGCGACAACACCAAAACAAATGACACAGGTAGTGCTGGAAAATAAATTCTGCAATGGATAATTCTGTAGGTTACTTATGACATGTTATGTTGGTAATTGTTTCCTAAAACAAATTTTAAGGCAGATGGTAATCTTTATCGTAGTTCCTAGTTATTAAACTATTAACTAATTTTATGTTTCAATAATTCTCTTATTCTATTTTTGGATACATGGTTAATTAAATTACTTAACGAGACTCCTCCAATCTCGTTAAGCTGTTGGTCCCGACTGTCATTCGTATATCTTTGACAGTCGTTATAAGGAGTAGTCAGACGCCCAAAAGTCTGACAACCACTCTTACTAAGGGGTATCGTGTTACCCAGTAACTGGGTTGTGCATGTCAAACAGGCGGTCGCTCCAAAATACTGGTATACAGCTGCATCTGGTTAGAATGGAAGCCAGCCAACAAAGTTGAGAAAAGGCCAATTATATCGCAGAAGTTGCTTTCCAATGGTTATAAGCCTATTTAATAAACTACCAAAATCGTATAGGGAACTTCCAATCAATCGATTTAAAACAGCGTTAAAGCTCCTACAAACAGGCGCCACACGCGACGCGACACAATATTACCGCGGGTCGCGCGACGAGCGGTGCCTTTGAATCGCGTGCGGTTCGCGTCGCGTGTCGCGCCAGTTTGTAGGAGCCTTTATTCAATCGGCTTATAAAAAAATCATTCTATTCTGTGAATGAGTATTTTTTTTTCTCTTGTTGTATATTGGCACTTTGTACTTACTTAACTAAATTGTAATCACGTTAAATTATTATTTAATCGTGCTTTGTAAACATACAAAGCACGATTAAATAATAATTTAACGTAATTTAATCGTTTATTTGGTGAACACAAGAGACATAACACAACAGTATTATGTCTCTTGTGTTCACCAAATAAACGATTTATCTATCTATGTATCTATTTAGACTTTACAGATTCCCACTGAGATCTTACAATTAAAATTTGATCAAATACTGATAACTATGATTTATGTACCAATTTTATTAGCTTCATTTATTTAATTAATGTAACAATAATTTTGCATGCTAGTTTTAGCGAATTGTTTTAGATACTGTTAAAGAACCGGGCCATCTGTGCTGTACTACAATTCTTGCAAATAAATTTAATTTAATTTAATTTCAAAGGCAGGCAAATTGATTGGTTCATGAATAAGGTCGAATGTTTTCATAAAATCAATTAGAAATCTTCTAGCCCTTTCCAAGTTTCTAAGTAGTATTTCAGGATACATAGTACAAAAAAGACAAGTTATATTGTGCGATAACTACCGATTAAAATTCACTTCCAGTCGGACATAGTTAATAGATACCTTATTAAGTGTTAAACATGTAATAATGATAGATATTTTTTCTTTTCCAGGTAAGCATCGATTTCGGTATTGTTATGAACAGGAATCTGTCTTCCCAACAACTGTATGTATGAAAATATGAATTGTTTATTAATACAGTGTATACTATTATTCGTTATTTTTAATGATTATAAGTTTTCAATCATAGGCCTTGGTCATGGTAACAAATAACATTGAATGTTGAAGAGAGTCCTCTCACAGCAGGTAACGTAACGCACCTTAGGCTCCGGTATTGCAGAAGTCCATATAGTCCATGAGCCGCGATCATCACTAACTATCATAACTATCATGTGGCCCGCTGGACGCCATGCTTGCCACTCAACCACCTACTTAAAAATAAATAATAGGGGAATAAAGTAGGTAGGTTAATGCTGTAATACCTATATGGCGAATAGACTAGGCGTTTTCATTGAGAGAGAAGACTTAAAGACTCACTTGCAACGCCAATCACTAAACACGTTTAGCGCTAAACGAGTTTTAAACATCATTCTGTCTCTGTCATCTTCAGACATTTGACAGAAACAGAACTATGTTTTAAACTCGTTAAACGTGTTTAGTGATTGGCGGTGCAAGTGGGCCTTAGTCGAGATATTTGAGAGACGTTGAGGGGATACGATAAATGCTCAATACAGGAGTATGTATCAGTAGTGTAAAGTGGTCAGTGTCATTGACATTTCTGTGAAGAATACTTAAATACGGTACAGCTAGTGTCAAGCATGTTATTAAAACGGATATAGCTATTGATTTACCGTAACAAAATTTATTGTGTGAAATACCGCACTTGGATGGCCAATGTTCAGACTTAGATTTTGTAGAGATATTGTTACAAAGTACCTTCGCTGAAGTAAATTGAGAAATAATATAGGTACCTATAGGTTTTACTTGTTTTAGTTCCAGGCGGGTGTAGCTAAAAGACTAAAGTCACTATATTATATAACATAATCAGCATATAACGTTCCCACTGTTGGGACACAGGCATCCTCTCTGTGAAAGGGAGTAAACCATGATCCACCACGCGGGCCTAGTGCGGGTTGGTGGAAGTCACATGTCTTTGAAGCCACTATGCTCTACCACTATTTTGATTCATAGTTTGATGGCACCATTAGATGAATATTATAAACATGGAATGTGTAGGTACTGAATCAATATATTTCTGTAAACAATAATTCAATATATAATACTATGCGGAAGTTTATAAGCCATAAGACCAACGGTCGAACAACTCGCAAGCATATCGCAGTCAACTGACCTTTTTCGATTTAAGCGCTTAAGGCTTTTGATAAGTATTACATTTCAGTAGATTGTTGTAGCGTAAGTAGCGTGTAAGTCTAGGAAAGACTAACGTAATAACTTGAAGGAAGGAAAAAAATACAATGACATGCACTTGTTTTCTTTTAGGTCATCGTCTTAACCACAATTAAATAGGTACCCTAGTAGGGGGCAGCAAACTTTATATATTATGCAGAATTATATGCCAAGACCAGGAAAGTCCATGTTGATGGACTAGAAGATATATGCAAATTGCAATGCAAGATTAAAGTTTTAGAATTATGATATTTATCTGTGTGCTACTACGCTAAAAAAATAAATACATAATGCTTTGTTTTAGTAGTCTAAAACCATCTTTGCATTATTGCCTTTCTAATGAAACCGGTTTGGAGCACATAGGTTGGATGGTTTTTAAAGTCTATAACGGACGTTCGTTTTATGAATATGCAACAGCTTCCTCCTGCCTGCCAAGAAGTCCATGAGTCAGTCTTTTTTTTTTTTTTTTCATTGGGAAATCATCAAATGACCTCTCCCGCTCTGGGCGGAGCGGAAGGGCGTGTCAGACTCTTACTGACTAAAACCCACCCGTGTTCCTTCAGTTGCCTGTGCGCCAGGGCCACGGTAACTCTTTCAAACAATCCGCAGCCCCGGCAGGCTCCATGAGTCAGTCTGGAATGTTTATTGAAATAAATTTCACGAGAGGCCATGCCTTAATACGAGTATATATCTGGCGTACCAAAAGTAGTCAGCTTAAATTAATGGAGTCAGTGTTTTATTACCCTTGATTAGTTAAAATGGACATAAAACTGTCCAGCCAAATTCACCTCACAGTCTATTTTCTAGCTAAATTCAGTTTAGGTCAATTTTGGGCGTTGTCCACGTCGGCTATCATTTAGCAGGCAAATGACCTATTTGCCAAAAAGCACGCCAAGGTTAGCGGATCGTGTCATGTGGGCCTGTGTGGTCCAATATAAAGGAATTAGTTTTATTATAGTTATAACTTTTTGAGCTCCCTGCTATTCTTGTCATATTAATTAGGAAAACATAGTGAATAATGGGCGTGCAGCCAACCTTAGCTATCCATTACAAACCTCTTCTTCTTGTATCGGAAATGTAGATGATATTTATGTTACTCTGATAGTACACACGGCGACTTATCAAACTATACATTTCCAGTTTTAGCTGACCTCGCATTGTATAGGGTTTTCGTACAATGAGAAGTCAGCTTATACTGGAAATGTATAGTTTGATATGTCGTCCTGCGCACCAGCTGTGGCTACGATTTCACGGTAAGATTTTTACAGGAAAGACCGACAGATAATCCTTTTTAGCGGTCTCCTCTTTTTCATTCGCATATCGTGTCACTTTTCTTTATTGTGTGCTGAAGGTGGGCGGATAAACAAACAATTTAATAGTAACAAAACCACCATAAATTCGCCACAAAGGTCATAAACTAAATAACGACCCCATAAAATAATAATGAAGCTATAACGCTGACGCTTATGTTTCAAGTGACACTATAATTTTAGGGCGGAGTGCAAGTTGAAGTGCTTTACACCAATATTTTCTTACTGACGATACCTAGTTTAGTATCGGTTTCCATTCCCGTTAATGAATTTGGTAGCCTGCTTTTTACGTAATTGATACACTCAATTTACCTACATGGAAGCTTTTATTGATTCTTATCTTTTTAGAACAAAATAATAGAGTACTTTGGAAATAACCCTTTATTTTAAACGTAAGTACCTATACTACTAAATTATTCGTGATATTTTAGGAGTACAATAAACTCAATAATAAAATAGTGTTCGAAAATCAACAGATTTTAAATATAGACGGTAAAAACTTTTTACAAAAAAAAAAACAAACGACTTCCAAAAAAAAAACACTAGAAAGTGAAAAATTACTTTAATTTCGGAACCCGGTGCCTTTGGTTTTGTATTTTCGTTTTTTGCCACCGACTTCCGAAATTAAAGTTATTTTTTACTTTGTAGTATTTCTTTGGAAGTCGGTTGTTTTTTTTTGTATAAACTGTTTATTTTACACTTTTTAGTTATGGTACCTACCCCACAAACATTCATATACCACTACTTGCTATGTAATAAAATTTAATTTAATTTTTTAATATTTATATCTCGCTTTTTTTTGTGGGTTGGTTTGTGATTTATCTAAGTTACAATAGCCTAAGGTCAACTGGTCATCAACTTTAACAAAATATTGCTTGTTCGGATGCAGGGACGTTAATTGTTGAGGAGTTCTCCTGGTACTTCACCATCAGCTCCTCTTCACCATATGCATTTTGACGAGAATAAATTACTTAGCAAACATATAAAAGTAATTGAATCGCAACCCGTGAAATACTTATTATTGAGTAGTTCCGGTGGCTTCATCATCTGAGGTCTTCATCATCAGTTCCACTTCACCAAATAGTGCTTTCCAAGAGCAAATGCACGAATTACTATAAAAAATACCCAAATCACTATAGGTGTGCCTATAATATTTGAAGAGTTCCCTCGATTTCTCCAGGACCCATCATCAGAACCTGACCTGATGACATTGGGAACACCTGGGAGGTATACCCTTTGAAACAAAAAAATAATTTTCCAAATCGGTTCAGGCGTCTTTGAGTAATCGGTGAACATACATAAAAGAAGATTCCGACGAATTGAGAACCTCCACCTATTTTTAAAGTCGGTTTAAAAGTGGAATAGACGCTTTGGAATTCATAGCACAATTTCACTCCTGCGCACACTTGAAGCACATAAACATGTTTCTTAACCTAACAATAATACCTGTAGATACCTATTACTGTCAGGATAAAAAAGTTCCTATTAATCAAATTAATTCGATATTATTTTGCAGTCAATCAATCACAACAGATCAAGACGGACACTCCTTTAAAATTCACTCAGATGTTACTAACAATAAGATTTTATTTTTACTGAAATTTAATCACTGTTAACGTCCAGACACATAGGAATCTATTTATAATTATTTTGTGAAGGGATAAGGAAGCTTTATCTCCATTTCAAGGTTTATTTCGAATGGTTCGTTATCAAGGCATCAACTCATATGAAAGGGTGGTTCCGTGAAATACATTCGAAGATAGAAGGACATCGACTGTAACAAGTATTTTTTAAAGATTTTTGTTGTTATTACTGCGTGGTATTGAGTAATGATAGTCGTGATTTTGCATTTAATTTAAGTGTAGTGTCATGTGAGGTTTAATTTAATAAATAATTGCAATGTCAGTGAGTCGTGGTAGTCATTTTAGCCGTACGAAAACAAAAGGTTTGGCTTAAGAGACCGCGAGTGATTCTTTCATAGATAGTTGTCTATGATAGCTGTTTACCTACTTACTGGCTGAAAGGAAACGTAGTTTCAAGTGAGTACATTATTTATATAAGCAGTGCCCTTATATCGGATGTTATGTTTTTAATTTTCCGAGTTGAAAAGGTCTATTTCCCCCTTTTTGCCTATGTGATCAAGTTTGGCAATTGATCGTAAAAACTCATACTACAAGATTAAGACTCACTGTGATAGAGGACCTAAATAAAAATAATAAAAAAATAATATTAAATAATAATTAAATTTATTAAACCTAATAAATTCATGTTGCGTCCTATTAAATAAATACAAAATAAACTGTGCGAACCTAATGCTTATTCATTGAGAACCGCGGTAAATGATATATTTCTAAAACTAACATAGTTAATGTATTTGATATCACAATGTAGTTGAACCTTATACGGCTCGCAGTACAACCAGTTAGTTAGCTGTTGCAAAACGTATCTAACAACTTACAACTTAAGGCTCCTTCAAACAGGCGCGACATGCGACGCGAATCGCAAGCGGCACAAAGGCAGCGCTCGTCGCGGGACAGGTGGTGCCTTTGAGTCGTGTCGCGTGTCGCGCCTGTTTGAAGGAGCCTTTATGCTTGTAACTTTAGATTGTTATTAGTTATAGGGGCATGTGTTCAAATGTACCTACACATTAAATCAGTTATTGCCCCTACTATTATTTATCATGGGCCTATGTCGTATTCATTATTCTCAATAAATATTTCACATCTAGTTAGAACACTTGAGAATTAGCTATCGTATCGTTCATTCAATCAATAGCACAATTCTCATATGTAGATGAATTTCAACAATTCTTGCTATAGTTGTCTCCAAAGCTGTTAAGTGCAAGGTACATACATAAATAAACTCACGCGCTTTTCGCCTGCGGATAGGCAAAAAAAAACTGAACGCCACTTGCTACGATCCTTACATACTTATTTTGTTTCGTTTTCGTTCATACTTCTGACCTTTCTGAAGAACATCACCAATTAGTGCAGTGTATGTCCTTCTAGGGTGTCCCCTACCGGTTCCACTAAAATATGCCTTGTTAATAACCTTCAGGTACTTTATATCAATAAACAAATGACTGTAAGAAACTCTAAATACCAGTTAAATTCAGTGACTAATATCAATTTGCAAAATAAAAAACTCATTTTTCCACACATGAACTTGACGGATTAGCGGTCGGTTGGTTGTGAGGTTGTATTTCGTCCCCTAGTGCATGGAGGGGTTGCTAAATAATTGAAGGGTTGAGTCACCCTTCCAGACGGGAGGGTATGTCGATAGGGACATGCACTCGTCTAGGTTTCTTGCACTTTGAATGCCAACCGCCAAATGAAGCCTGAAATAAAAAGAATCGAGTTAAAGTGAAGCAACGACTTAAAATATTGACGTGTTATTTTTTATAGGCAAGTAGATATTTTACACTCGTTAGATTTTTATGTAATTATTATTTTTAGTAAAGTAAACAAAAAATAAATAAATAGGTAAATAATTGACTTGGCGTAGAAAAAAACTAATCAAATCAAAATTATATGCTTATAGAGGTATGAGGAACAGGGTGTAAAGTTCACTTACACCTCCATAGAAAAGGGAGGATCCTCCAACCAGACGGGTGTCGTGTCTGGTGGGCAACTGCCCAACGGTTGATGTCGGGATGTTGTATATATGCTAGTTGTGCGGTAAACTCTGCTTGCGCGATGCAGGATTTTGCGTGACGTCAGTATGACGCGTAGCTCGCATGTGGCGTTTGTAGATGCCGCTACATGCTTATATAGACTTGAGTTTTCGCACTCATTCATTATCCCCATCAGTTTCCGTTGCAAATCATTCAAATCGATACTGCAAGTTCAAAGTCACATCAAAAGTCTGAGTCATCGCATGGTATTATAGGCAGACGCAGATATTAATTAGACCCATCGGTCATTTGCCAAGCATCATAACTTGTGGGAGGTGATGTGTCATGTGTGAGCATGATTAGAAAAACGTGTTATGGTACCCACACTTATAACTACTATTAATATACCTGAGTTCATATATGTAATCATATTAGATCAGCTCAATCAGCTGAGCGTATCACAATAC
Source organism: Dryobotodes eremita (assembly GCA_917490735.1). Lineage (NCBI taxonomy): Eukaryota > Metazoa > Arthropoda > Insecta > Lepidoptera > Noctuidae > Dryobotodes > Dryobotodes eremita. Next base: position 12,419,240 of record OU823248.1, on the reverse strand, counting down.
ATTTGCATTTCCGCATACATTTTGTTTCGCTGCTATCTTTAGGTTGTTGTTCTATCTGTCTGGGCGTATTCACGAATCTGTATTCATAATTAATACCAGTGTATCAATTATGAATACAGCTTCTTAAATATTCATGAACTTGTGTGCCGATTTTCGTACCGGCACGAGTTTTCTGAAAATTATTTATGCCGTGATGGCATTTGCCTTCTGTAGGGTTGACTGCCCAGGGTGCAATTAGTTTGTTATTTTGTAGAATATAATAAAATATCCTTTATTATATACACCATAAAAATTACAGATATAAATGTAGAAATTTTACATTGGGTGACACAATGGGCGGTCTTATCGCTAACAGCAATCTTTTATAGTCAACCTTTGGATGGATTAAAGGGAGAAGGAGAGACAATATGAGTAATGCAGGTAGTCAGTGGTGTACCATTTACATATGCAACAAATACATACTCTACATATAATATATACAATAATAAACATGACATAAGAGCAAGGAAACTAAATGTTATTATGATGTTTAAGGAGAGAGGAAGTGTTTTTAACCAGAATTTTAAATGTGGATAAAGATTGAGCACGTCATATCGACACGGGTAAGGCATTCCATAACCGTACTGCTTGAATTGTAAAAGACTTGTCATAAACTGGTGGAATGCGTCGGCATCTCTAGTCTTAAGTTTTCCGATGACCTCAGAAATCTATTATGTGTGTCATGAAGGAACTTGAAACGTTATTTAAGATAACAGGGGGTTTTTGTAATTTATGTATTTTATTTATGGGCCTCAGTTGCCAGACAATACAGGAATTAAAGTAAGAATGGCGCGGACAAAATATAGTTTTGTTGAGGACTTTTCTAATACAGTTTCTGGATTGTATTTGTAGTATGGTGCAATGGAATCTATAAGTTTGTACTGGTGTGAAAATTTTTGGTGTATGATTTGGCTACTTGATCGTGTCTGTGTTTGTAGTCTGTTTGGGCAATTGACTTGCACGTGCCTTTGATATGCTGAATCGTTTCTGGAGAACTATTGCATTTCCTACATGTGTCATTATTTAAATTCTTTATGATAAACTTTCTGTAATTGTTGGTTACAATTACATGATCCTGTATAGCAAGCATGAACCCTTCAGTCTCCGGGAAGAGTTCACCTCGATTTAATCACGCGTTCGACGCCTCTTTGTCGACATTTATGTGGCATAAGTCTTGACGATGTCTTCCGTGTAGAGATTTCTGGGTCCATTCTAAAAGTTTAATTTTGTCGTCGGTTACTTTCTCATTTCTCTGTTCAGATGTATCTTTTAAATTTAGAGGTATTAAGTTTTGGTCGATGTGTGTTATAATTTTATTATTATTATATGTCATTGGTACACCGTCTGGTGGTCTTTGCGTACAATAATAGCTCAATAAATTCAACCAGTGCAGTCCAGCGTTAGCAAGGGGTATCGTGTTACCCGTAACTTGGTTGTTTAGGTCAAATAAGCAGTCGCTCCATGAAAAATACTGGTATAGCAGTATTTTTCATGGAGCGACTTTGTTTGGGTCAGCTTCCAGTCTAACCGGCGGGGTAATTACGTAAAACACTAACAGTAGGAATGGGTTTCATTTTGACAGTTCAACAACGTTCATTGCGTTATTTACGTTGTTGAGCAGACAAATTTTTCCAACTTATGAAGCAATGGATTAGCAATAGGCTTTAAAATGATTTAGATTGTGATAGATAGTGTGTTACGTAATTAGGGTGCAGATGCAGATATGGTTAGAGTGGAAGTTGACCCCAACATATTTGGGAAAAGCCTAGGCAAAGGATGATTATGAATAGCTCAATAAATTAACTCATTCAATTAAGCATATCGCAAACAATACATTAGCATTTCCGCAAACATTTTGCTCCATCTGCTGTCTAGGTCGTTGGTCTTTTAAGCTTAGGAACGTCAGCAGACGTTTACCGAACGGTGGTCTCCATGTTTGGGCTTTAAGCTTCGTGAAATTAGTACGAATGCACTAAAAATGCTAACAAGCAAACACCTCAGTTTTTGAAAAGTTCGTGTTTACTTACTGATGATGTCAATTCCCTCTTTTTGTGGTATCACGTCTCGGTAAATACATAATTCAACACGGCTCACTACTAAATAAATTTATCTATTCGATCATTCTGTTATAGAATATTAAGATAATCTCTGCATAGAGTAAGTAGCTCACGTTGCGTTGCACGGACAATTCTTTGAAACATTTTGACGACCTATTTTGCATTTTTATTACGAACCACATCAGATCTAATTTGGAATGTCTGAATAGTTTGATACAGAATATTGTTACAACAAGAAACGAATTCACATGGTGCAGCTTTTTAGTTGTAGAATAAATCAATCCATAAATAAACAAACAAAATGACTTGGTCACGGTTTGTTTATTTATCAAATGGTATTGATAATACATTTTATCCCTACATTGTTGTACTTACCTGCAAATACCTATACTATTGCGTGTTTCAGATAAATAGTGACAACATTAAGTACACGTAAATGTGCGATGAGTGTGGTTTATTGTTAATTTTATCGATGGACAAACCGACGTGCTCTTACGTGAACGTGATATTACGTACTACCTAGATGTAGAGTACCCGTGTGTTAAGGCTCCCGCAAACAGGCGCGACGCGAGAGCGCGAAACAAAGGCACCTCTCGTCATGTGATACGCGGTGTCTTTGTGTCGGGCTGTCGCGTCGCGTGAGTGTGCATGAGTCTTTAATCTACCAGGTTATAAACTATCCTATACGTGTGCCAAATTTCACCCAATGTTTACGCGGCGCACGCCTGTAAAGGCGCCTCCAAACAAGCGCGAGTCGCGACACGCGACGCGAATCACACGCGACACAAAGGCACCGCTCGTCGCGACAGTCGGTGCCTTTGTGTCGCTTCGCGTGTCGCGCCTGTTTTAAGGAGCCTTAAAGATTCCAGTCCGCATGATTTTTTCCGACATCTTTAACAATCATTGTCATATTTCAGCCAATTTACACAAAACCTTAATGAATTATACACCTGAACTTTCCTCATGAATCACTTCGTCCTTTGGTGAAAACTGTATGAAAATCTGTTCGGTAGGTTTTGAGTTTATCGCATACAGACATACATACAGACGCGGCGGTGTACTTGGTTTTATACGAGTAATATGTTGTGATGTAGTGATTGAGAGGCTTATAAAACCTTCCAAATAGACAACGAAATTGCATAGATTATTGCAGTTGCTCATTTTCTGTAGGACATTTCGGTTAATAAGTCTGACGTGTCTGTGGAATACTTAGGACATTATTATTTATCTATTTTAATGTAATGTACACTGTAGTGGTACCTAGGCGGACTTAATGCCACGAGGCATTCATTACCAGTCACCTTTGGTTTTTAAAAGACAACAATGTGATAGAAGAACAAAAAAAAGGAACAATTTTAAATTGTATAGGTGCTGGATGACAGTTTCCGAATCAATCTATCAGTCTACATAGAATTAAAGCTTCTTAACTAAAACAGTTACATAATTCAAAGACAACAGACAAAGCATAAAAACCTGCAATTATGCAAATCAGAACACATCTTGTAGAATAGATGCAATTGCCGATATGCAACAATACTACGTAGAATCAAACGATCCTTCGCAATCACGTTCCATACACTTGTTAATGGCAAATAGTTGGATTTATCACTTTAGTGGAATCTCTATTGTTTTGTTATCAAACATTATTATCGTTATCATTATCACAAACGTACTGACAAGTAACGCGTCAACTTGAAGGTAATAAGAATCTTCTTGTTCAATAGTAGTGGAAAAATGTCGAGTGCTGGATAAGATTTAATATTTTCTTTTCCTTATTAGAGTTTGGTTAATCTTCATTTGTTGTGTAGTTTATGACACAGGGATTTTTGGTTTTATTTCTTGTTTTGTACCATCATAATTCATCTCTAGGCAAATATTGGTTAGATTCTGATAATCTTCGTCTATAAATTATCATATTAAATGTCAGTAATAATAAAGTGTTAGGTAGGACGGTATTTTTTTTAAACGAAAGCTTGATTTTTTGCAGCAGTTTTTATTTTTGAGTCTTTTTATGCCAAATAATTGCTCATCTAAAAACCTGTTTGGAGTTACATCATTAAGTTTCATACACAATTATTTAAAAATCTTTTCATTATTTACTTTAGTTTGTAAAAACAGCTTTATAGAGTAAATGACCTTGGTTTTGTCTAATAATTATTTTTATTACGGTAATCAACAGAAATTATATTACTGCCAATAAGATTCTGGTTAAAAAACTTACTTAGTAATGTGCGATAAAAAAACACGTGTTTGACTTATTAGTCAAACACGTGTTTTTCTTTGTAAATTATTTTGGAGTTACAATTATTTGAGATGCTACGATAGGGTAAAAGTTGTTATATTTGAAACTGAAGTTACTTATGTCTGCTTATCTTGGCACAATGGAAATTGATCGACATGTCTTAATTTTTTTTCATTGCGTTTTTTAGGTTGTTGAGCAGACGAATTTTTCAAACCAATGATTCAATGGATTAGAAATTTCCTCCAAAACCATCGGTTTGTCATTGAAAGTGTGTTATGCAATAAAGGTGCAGATAGTTACCAAAAAATTGAAACTTGACGTGACTTGGCACTAAATTGAAACATGAGGAAAGTCAATAAAATTATCTAAATAGGAAAATACCGTTTTGACTTCTCTTGTTTCATATGAAAGATTATTGACTCTTTGAATTTTCTTTGTACATTTTATGACTTGTTAAGAATAAAGAGGGCCTTCCATATACTATATAATCATGCAACAATGTCTTATTGTCCTTATTGAAACATGTCAATAAAAATAGCGTTTATTGTATTGGATTCGTTACACTGCATTCAAATTAGCTGGTAAAACATTAAGTTATAAATAAACATACGTGCCCAATGGAATGCGTGTATTTTAAGTAGGGATTTCCCTGTCAGGTATCCTTGTTTTATCAATAGGATCGTGACTGCGTTTTGGAATTTTATTTCCAGGAGCGCATTGTGGTCCTTCGTGCCAGCTTTTGTTATACATATAGGACCTAATTATAGCGCCCAAGAGTTCCGAAAAAACAATTGCTGTACCGCTTGGATAATCACATGGCTTACAAGACATAATTACGAAATTACGAATGTTTATTACTAGAGACTGGATTATATGCAACTTAAAATGGTCGAAATACGCATCTTAAATGCATGTCAATGCATCTCAAACTATGCAACAAAATCGCCAAAATATGGAACATCAAATAATAATTACTACAAATAGGTAATAACTTATAAGCTATTATTTTGGTTAACCAATTACAACGGCTGGTAACAAACCCAGACATCAAACAGACAGACAGCAGAAATAGTCTGCAGCAAAGAAAATACTAATCTGTGCCTATCTGTGGGATTATTGCAAACATTGCTTAAAATTAAGTAATGATTAACATTATGAGCATCATAATCAGATTATAATGTTCCCACTGCTGGGACACAGGCCTCCTTTCGGTGAGAGGGGATGGACCGTAATCCACCACGCAGTGCGGGTTGGTAATGTCACAAAATCTTTTAGAATTATAGGACGTGCCGGTTTCCTCACGATAATTTCTTTCACCGTTTTTTGAGAGCAGTGGTCATGAAATAATTTACACAAAGTAAAGCGCCTTTCTGGGTTCGAACTTATGACCTGCAACTCGTAAGTCGCGATCGTCTCCACTCGGCCACCACTTCTCCTCGGATTAACATCTGCTAACCATATATAAATTTTTTGACATTTAAACTTCCTTTAAATTTGAGCAACTTTTATAAAATAAACCCTTTCAACTGCAAAACGATGAGTAAAATTTGATTACGTTGATTTGAACAAGCATGCCAATGCCTACGTAAACCTTATAGGTACTATTTTCTGGAAGGATCAAGGTACAATTGATAAATTACTATACGTAGGTACCTGTGCGTTAACGTGTGTTATCTGTCTTGGTCTACACGTGGCGTTCATTAACTGTATACAGTCACTATTGAGCTGTGTTTTAGTTTAATTTTGCGTGAACACTTGGACAGTAACGATGGCCATAATCATCATAGGTCTACCTTCACATTCATTGCTGCAAGATTTCATCAAAACAATGTAAAGAAGTGCTCCACAGACATCGGGCATAGAGTTCAACAAGGCGCTGGTCAGGGTATCAGGGAGAGAAGCATTTTTTTTCCTTCTTGTTGTTAGAAGGCTTTTCTCCCTGACAGCCTGACCAGAAAAATCTCTGTGTGAAAAATCTTTGCATAAGTCACTTTACCAAATATGTTATGAAATTAGTTATATACTCACTCTCTTTGCCAATGATTCTTATTCTTTCATTCAACCAAATAATTGAATTGGTCCTTAATCGAACCAAATGATTAAATTGGTTTAAACTTGTAAAGGGCCAATTTCTATTAAATTGGTCCTTTCTGAGTAAAAGTTCAATATTCGAAATAAAATGTCGTTTACGCCATTAACCACCCAACAGACGTCTTCAAGTCCTAAATGATAACGATAAGTAAACTTTCCAGATAACAGAAATCACTTGCAACATAGTTTTATATGAAGAAAGTATGTCAATAGTTTGTTGTTTGGTTCTTTGCGTGCCTGTGGGTTACCTTGTTAATTTATCAACGAATAAAATGTCTTTCGAGGAAATGGTAACCACAGGTTAAAAAAGTCGTGTTTCTATTTTTAGCCTTTCGCATATTAAGTAACACATCCCATGCCGATTTCGGCTACGGTGACCGTTTATGTATTTTTTTTACGATTATGTGTTACGACCGTGTGCTCTGACGTGGCTAATGTAACCGATCTTGGCTGTGAAGGTACGTGCACAATGCGGATTAATTTATTCATATTTACCCCAATACTGAAGATTTCAGCCTTGATTTCAGTCATTCATCACATTATTTGGACATTATATGGTTATGGAGTAGAGTGATTTCAATAAAATTTCCAATACTCACAATGTTGATTCAAATTGCGTTCAATTGGTAAACTCACGATTTGCGGTTACATTTGCGGTCTGCGGCTAATAGCAATAGGTCACCATCCTATATGGATTCCTTCATATTTATTCAAGAAAATATTGCTCGAGCCAGCCCGTGCCGCTGTGCCTGTAGTAGTAGCCTAGTTCAAAAGTTTTTAAAGCTCTGGAGGCCTTAATTTATTAAGGCAACCACAGGCATGTCCGGTTAAGCAGCTGACAACCTCCTAGTTTGACCTGCGTGAAGCTACACAAAAAAAAAACTTGAAAATAAGTCTACAGTTTGATTAATTACAGATTTGTCCCATCATTTTACCCAGGATGTGTTGACAATAATTTATTCCATAAATAAAGATTAATTGGTGGTTGTTATTAGTCTGATTTATTACCATTAAAATATGCGATAAGATGTCTTCCGTAAATAAACGATTATTTGCAGTATTAAATTTAATAGATTGTATGCCTCTACTTATCTCAAAATAATATATGGCCCTTGATTCCTTAATTTTTCAGGCATCGTTAAATGAAGATGGTTTTAAAATAATTAATTTTAGCATCTCAAGAGGCAATAATTATTATTTATTTATTTATAAAGAGTTTACTGTTGACTTGTACAAAACTATGCACTACAATACCGTTTTCACGTTTGGAATGAGTAGTTTTTCATTGTTTGCTCTATTTAATTGGAAGCTTCCTCTCGTTTAAAATGATTTTTATACTAAGTATATTTTGCTGCTCGGTGATATATTGCATTTTCACCCAGACAAAATGATTGAATATAATAATTGCAATATATCGCAAGAGCGTTATAATCCCAGCAAGTCTTGTAGCAAATTCCAGATACAACGTCACTTATAAATTAATAAATACTTGCCGTACCTTTTAATGGTATGATGTCGTAAAAACAACTTTTAGGGGTTTTCCCTCCATTACATCTAGCACTTTAATGCTAAAATTCCAGTTCGTAGGTGCAAAGTAATTTAATCATGTTTTTGTGCAGTACAACCTCAAGAGGCTCTCTGTCTTTATTGGTATAATACGCTCATAAAGATTATGAACTTAAACTTCTGAGGGAAGCTATTTATAAGTATACGTTGCATGTGCAATGTATGGAAATCAAAAACAATGTTGATAAGATAATGACTTATCTAACGCACTTTGATTGATTTATATCCATGTCTTGAAGAATCTTCCGCCTCATACAAGTAACTAAATATACCTGTGTAAAACGCTCGAACGTTCCTCTTTGTCGATTTTCATCGTAACGTACCGACGAGATGTAACTTTCCACTCTTAAATTAGCATTTAAAAGAGGTCTCCTCACGACTACCTCTTTCGGCGTAACACTAGAGGTGCACCGGTGCGTTCCATTTGAGATCCCGAGCCTCTATGCATTAGCTTAGGACAGTCACCTGATGTAGTGGGCTATAATATATTCAGTAGAAGTCTGACTTAACCTTTAGCCCTTCCCTGGCTGTTGCCTACTTACCCACTTCTTCCTAGATCACTTTGTACGAAAGGCAGTCAAAGTGACCTCTGCGCTGTCACCGAACACACCGTGGAACTGGCGATATTTTGGACCACCAAAATGTTCAATACTATTCCTGCTAGCGACACGATGATGAAGGCTTTTAGAGGTTTTTCCAAGTAAACAAAAAGATTAGGTCGACATAAGATTGGCATGAGTCTAAGAGATTTAATTAACTGCATACGATACGGTTGCTAGTTGCCGCCGTAAGACCGCACATGATCCAAACTAGTTTTCATTGCGTAATGTCAGATTTATTGAACCTAACTCTTATGTCCTAGCTGGGTGCTACAGCAAACGCTAAGATGCCGAAGCAATGTTTTGCGTAGTCGCAAAGATCATGGCAAAATTGTAACATTTGCAAAATAATTCATTATATATCACACCATGTCTTCCTCCTGGTCTCAAAAAGGTTTTTTTTTTATTCACACAATTCTCCAGTTATGATTCCTATGTTAGATTCGATCCTTTGGTCCTAAAGACTTTCCTAATAGAAAAAAAAATGAATAAAAGTTTTCAGAACTTACGATACGAATCCAGGGAGAGTTCCTCCTGCCGGGGCTGCGGATTGTTCGAAAGAGTTACCGTGGCCCTGGCGCACAGGCAACTGAAGGAACATGGGTGGGTTTTAGTCAGTAAGAGTCTGACACGCCCTTCCGCTCCGCCCAGAGCGGGAGAGGTCATTTGATGATTTCCCACCCAAAAAAAGAGCTGAGCAGTCGCCCACTTTTGCAATTGTGCCGAATACTTGTTGTTATTATCGCACCGCACAGCTACCTCTAGTCAGCTAGAACAGCGTCTTAAACCAATATTGGTAGAAACCTATTAAGATAATTACCTAGATACTGCTGGTCCATGTTTTAATAATTTTCCGGGTCTTTCATGTTGCAAAAGCTGCCTCATAGAATTGAATGGGTGTCATGGTATCAAGTTTCCGGATCGATAATTGATTGGTCTATTTCCCGAATGACGTATGGGCAGAAACTTGGAATATATTATTAATTGTAAGCCTTTGATAAGCCCTGTGTTCTAAATATTTTCTACTCGTAGAGAATATGGAGTTCAATTTTCCTTAATAAATCTGTTAGTGGATCTTTCTGTATGCACACGGAAAAGCTTGGTTTTTGCAGCTCGTAATGATGTTTTCCTTATAATAAATTTTTATGTTTAAGTTTTAAACAGCCTGTATAGTGATAATCCCCTTAGAGTAGCACTCATGTCGCCTCTTAGAGTTTCTGATAAGTCCAATGATTAAAAACTTTTGAAAACATGAAATGCGATTTATTGCGAGAAGGGGGTTTTACCTAGCATACTCGAGTACTGCGATATTCTATTGATTTTATGCATTTGGGGCCATTATCAAGTGTTTGTGGAACTAAAGGATTCACGTATCTTTACTGTTCTACTTTTTATCAATAACATAGTATGTACCTCCTTTGTTTGACATAGTTAACTCGTGGTCATCGTTGATCTAGTGGTCGCACGCAAGTGCTACTGTTGAGCACGAGGTTCTAGGTTTTATGCCCGGGTCGGGCAAAGTGTTATTGAGTTTTTCCATCTGGAATGTCTCAGTAGCAGCCAGGGGTCTGGATTTGTGCCCGGTTGACGGCAATAGGCTTGCCCCTGTAACGTGGGAGTTGAACATAACTGGCGAAATGTGGGTGTACTATAGGTACACCTCTGCATTACCCTTAGGGGATACAAGCGTGATGTTATTTTATTTTACCTAATGGTACGGGATCATGTAACAATTGCTTATCGTTACTAATTAATTTAGTAATCTTCCTCTGCATTCCATCTTAATAACGCATTACAATTGATTTTATTATTGATGCAGTTCACAATTTTTATCATATTTATTTATAGCTAGCGTATAAATAATATGGATATGTTTAGAAGTTTGCCTTGTTATTTTTCTACTTCCATTGGCTCAATGGCACGTACCTCGCCACGTACGTCGCTATAAGGACATGGACAGCTCTTTCGTAAGCTTTCATTAGTCCCTCCTGAGTGCAGGTACCGGACAAGGTAGGACACCAAACACCTCTAGGTAAGATGGGGCATGATTTGTGGCGCAATGATTATTAGGTTGACAAAAAGTGTGAATTCTAAAAGGGGAGTATCGACGATGAACTGCCATTATCTTCTATCTATTTTTAGAAAATTTCAATGCAATAACATATCTAGTAGAGGTATTCACAGCAAAATTAGCGTCTCGTAATTTAGAAGTTATTTCTATTACTGTTTAATGGTATAAATAGTCAAATATCGTGTTAGGAGGTTTTGCCAGTACAGGCGAAATCGCATGTTACGTTAATTGGCTTTAAAAACTAATAATAAAAAAGATAGTTCGGAGGTATTGGTAGTATATCGTCGATATGTAGAAATTTAGTCGACCACGTATTTACTTTACCACCCTAAGCTACAATGTGACTTGCACGTCATAAAACGACATAGTCGATTAATTTGTCAATGTAACAATTAGATAGTTTTAACCTTAGTTAAGTTTCAATTTACTGGGAGTTTTTGTCAAAAATGGTAAACCATAGGCACCTACTTGACATAGATAACCTTCATTCAAATGTGGAAAAGTTAACGCATTTAAATATTAACATTTCACGAGTATCTGCCATTTCCAGGAACATTTGAATCAACACAGATTGGTTGTTACCTAATAGGCACTAATTGACTTTGTGTAGTACCCTTTAATTTTTATGTCGATTTATTGCATATTAGACAAACGACCAACGTGATAACTCACGTGGCTTTAAATGCTTGTAATGGAAATCTTGTCATTTTAAATAGTTCTAGGTATTTCGCTCTGTTCGCGTGTTGAGATTTTAATTTCCCAGGCTTAAAGGTGTTGAAAAGTTTTCCACGTGCCCTGTCCATCAAAATCATCGGTGTCAAATCTTCAGAATTAAATGAAATAAGCCAGCTAAACGTGAAAAATTTGCACTAGGCAAGGGAGTACTTAGCATGTAGCCTATAGTGTTCCCACTGCTGGGACACAGGCCTCTTCTCTGTGTGAGGGAGTGGGCCGTAATCAACCACACAGGCTCAGTGCGGTTTAGTAGATGTCACATGTCTTCGAATTTTTGGTTCTAGGACATACCTGCGGGTTTCCTCACGATGATTTCTTTTACCTTTTTGAGAGCAGTGGCGATGAAATAATTTACACAAAGTAAAGCGTCTTTCAGGGTTCGAACCTACGACCTACAACTCGTAAGTCGCGGTAGTTACCACTGGCCCACCGTTGCTAGGGGATTACTTAAATTCGTAATTTTAACTTTCCAAGAATCATATTAATATTCTGCTCCAACAAGGCACTTTTCAGCAATCGACTAATGATCCTATTTCAGAAGTACCAAAGTCTTTTGGTAGATAACTATTGAGTTCCATAATTTACTTACTTTAATTAGATAACATTAATTAATTTCAATATTAGTTTTACAATTTCTGTAGGTATTTCCCCGCCGTCTAAGCATTGCACTAAATATACCTACTACCTAGGTAAGGTTCGTCCACACTGGCGCGACGCGACGCCCAACACAAAGGCACCGCATGTCGCACGACGAGCGGCGCTTTTGTGTAGCGCTGTCGCGTCGCGCCTGTCTGTGGGAGCCTTTATTCTACGCACAGATACCTAACTAAATAGTTTCAAATCAATTAGTGTCTATTAGCCACTTCTTTGACTTATAAATGAGTTACATAAATACAACAATGTGTGTGGTCCCTCTATTTATTATTGTAATTTAATTACTGATATTGTATGCTGGGTGACAAGGACATCGACGCACAACTTGTTACGACGGATTCAGTACATGATCCTGAACCCCTAGGGGGTCTAGAATCATGTGCTGAATTCATGGTTTCAGATTGCACATCGATGTCCCTGCCACCCTGTATAGCATACCTTTAGCATAGCATAACATCAGAATGCCTTTAGAATGCCTCGTTGGTTGTGGTCTCAAATTCTACAACTAAGCATGCGGTCCTGGGTTCGATTGCCAGGTCGGGCAAAGTGTTTTTGGGTATTTCCATCAGGAATTTCTCAGTAGCAGCCCGGAGTCTGGATTTGTACTCAGTTGGTGGTGATAGGCTCGCCCGTTTTTACATGGGACTTAAACATAACTGGCGTAATGTACCAAAGTACAGGTACACCTCTGCCTAACTCTTCCGGAAATACAGGCGTGATGATATGTTATGTACAAGACTACTACTACTACTACTAGTATTACAATAAATATATTTGCTTTACATATTTGTTGTTACATAACCAAATATGCAAGTTGCAATTATTATGAAAGACTGATATAACATCATTAACGCATTTTTATTTATTTAGTTTATATCTGCAGCTGATCCTACGATTCTTTCGACCTTTAAAATATTAGATATTATTTGAACAGCTTTTAATAATAAAATAAATAAATTTGTATTAATATCTCTCTAGAAAACTGGTAAATTATTTTATAATTTATTTAAAAGCAGGATTACGTACGACTAATCTTTGTCATTTTTATCATCGAAATATTAAATTTAATATAGAAACAAAAACTGGCTTTTAAGGAAATTACTTATTTTTTACTTTTGTATTTAGAACAATTTTTATTAACAGTTAAGGAAAAGAGGAGAAACCGTGACTTATGACCAGCCCAAATCGCCAAACAGCACAGTTAGCAAAAGTGATGACCATTTCTTTTATTTTTCCTTTTCTGTATGAGAAATGCAGGCATTTGTGATGCATTGGGTTTAATACAGACCGATTTAATATTACACAAACATACATATAACATCATTCCTGTATTTCCCAAGGGTTAGGCAGAGGTATACCTATAGTACACCCACATTTCGCCAGTTATGTTTAAGTCCCATGTAACAGAGGCGAGCCTATTTAATATAGCCAAAAACCAGCCTGCCTGCAGCCAGGCAGTATTTTCAATTGTGGAACTTATGTGGACGCCCTACGCAGGGTCAATTATACGATGATATGATACATAGTAAAAAGGTTTTTAAGAATAAAATAAGATGGTGTCAGTTGAACGAAACAAAAATAAAAATGGATATTATAGCCACGCATAGGTATAATAAAGATTTCGGAAATTTCTGGAAAGAAACTAACAAATTAAATTATAAGTCAAATAGGCCTATGTCTATTAATAGCAATCAAGATCCAACTATTATAGCTAATTTGTTTGTTGATAAATTTAACCCAACAGCCCTATCTCAGTGTGCCCTCTCCGTTTCCGATAGTCAGAGCGGACAGGTGAGTCGTGGGGCCCATGGTGGTTCGGAAACGCCGTCGGTTCCGCTACATGAGCATCAAGAGTGCACAGCCACTGCTGCGCTGCACGTCACTGCAGAGGATGTGTTTATGTGTGTTAGGGGCATGAAGCGCGGCAAATCTCCGGGCCACGATGGGCTCAGTGTCGAGCACCTTCTGTTTGCATCTAGATTACTTTTTGAGAAGTTGGCTTTATTATTTAATTCATGTATCGATCATAGCTATTTAACTACAGATTTTATGAGAACTATTGTTGTTCCTATTGTAAAGAACAGAACCGGCGACGTATCTAGTTCATCGAACTACCGACCTATCTCCTTGGCCACTGTATTTTCTAAAGTATTTGAAAACATAATTATGAAACATCTGAATGAAAAGAACATACCGCTAAACAACGCTCAGTTTGGTTTCCGACGAGGCTCATCCACAGATCTAGCTATCTTTGCTTTGAAAAATACAGTTTACGAGTACTTAAATAGAAATACAACAGTTTATTCATGCTTTTTAGACCTAAGCCGAGCATTTGATTCAATTAATTATAATATATTATGGGAAAAATTAAGAAAAACAGAAGTACCACAGAAATTAGTTAACATTTTAGAATTCTGGTATGCTAACCAAGTTAATCAGGTTAAATGGAATAATGCTCTGTCTGAGACTTACAGGCTGACAAGTGGAGTGAGACAGGGTGGTCTGACGTCACCGGTATTGTTTAACCTGTATGTAAACCAGCTGATCGAGGAGCTGAGCAGCACCAGAGTCGGATGCCAAGTCGGCGGTGTGCGCGTTAATAACCTTAGCTACGCGGACGACATGGTGCTGTTCAGTCCGTCGGTCAGCGGCCTCAGAAAACTTTTGGATATCTGTGAGAGGTACGCAACTCGACACCACCTGACATACAATGTAAGCAAAACGGAAGTTATGATTTTTAAATATAAGAAAGGCCCTGATGTAATACTCCCTATTAATTTAGGTGGAACTAGTTTAAAAGTTGTTACAAAATTTAAATATCTCGGGCATATTGTAACTGAAAATTTATCAGATGTTGATGATTTGGAACGACAGAGACGCAGTATCGCTTGTAGAGGCAATATGCTAGCTAGACGTTTTTATCACTGCTCGAATCAAGTTAAGGTGACGCTGTTCAGGGCTTACTGTCAGTCGTTATACACCAGCCAACTTTGGTACCAGTACACGAGGAGTGCTTATAACACTCTTCGTGTACAGTATAATAATGCTTACCGGGCTATGATGAACTTGCCCTGGCGGTGTAGTGCGACTGACATGTTCGCCGAGGGCAACGTTGCCGGCTTTTCCGCGCTGCTAAGTAAGCTCAGAGTGTCATTCTACACAAGGGTTACCCTGAGTAGGAATGAAATTGTAAAAGCTGTGTACCGAGTCGTCCATCTTGCAAGAGAGGCAAAAGACTTTTAATATAGGTTTAGTTTTAGTCATTGTTATTGTATTTGTCTATCTGTGTTATTATGTTAATGTATATTGTATTTAAGAGTATGTGTATGTATGGTATGGGTTTTAAATTGCCTGAAATAAACGATATTTAATTTAATTTTTAATTTAATTTTTAATATTATCACTTACAGAAAATATTCTGTAGTGTTGCTACAGGAAAACTAGTTCTACTTGACTAAATCATTCAAGTACTTAATCTAAACATATTACAGTTATTAATTATTTGCATAAATAAAACATTGATACGGTTGGTTTTAAGCACTAATCGTTTGTCTTTCTTTTTCACTGTATATTATTACAGATATAGATTAATTATATATTTGATAGATAAATTTATGAGTGTGTCCGTTATAATAGTCTCAGCCACATTATCTGTCTTGTTAAACATAATTTGCATGAATAATTGAATAATCTCTAAGTCGTATGGTAACATAATAAAGAGTATTCTATTCTACACCTCATGTAGTATTTTGTTCTATATCTCATGTAGTATTCTATATCTCATGTAGTATTCTATATCTCATGTAGTATTCTATTCTATATCTCATGTAGTATTCTATTCTATTTCTCATGTAGTATTCTATTCTATATCTCATGTAGGTATTCTATTGTATATCTCATGTAATATTCTATTCTATATCTCATGTAGTATTCTATTATATACCTCATGTAGTATTTTATTCTATTTCTCATGTAGTTATTCTATTCTATATCTCATGTAGCTTATTACATTATGCAGTTGGAAAGTTCATGTCTTATAGTTTTAGTCCTCATTCTGTTGCCTTTTCTCAACTGGTCTGAGGTGGGCAAGAAACTGCTAACTGGTTAAAATTATCTCACAATTATAATACAAACTAATCATCGGGAAATAGTTATCTTACTACTGTCATAACAAAACACAAAACAGAAAC
Organism: Dryobotodes eremita; assembly: GCA_917490735.1. NCBI lineage: Eukaryota > Metazoa > Arthropoda > Insecta > Lepidoptera > Noctuidae > Dryobotodes > Dryobotodes eremita. The sequence continues at coordinate 12,402,996 of OU823248.1, read as the reverse complement.
GCCATAAAAAATACTGTTTCTGAAAATGTGAATAACCACAACCGTTAAAACTGATAAACGTTGCGTTGAGATTCGACGGCAATTTCAATTAAAATATTTCGGGAATATTAATGTAAATATTTACGTACTCAATGCATGTGCGACTCGCCTTCTCCCTTGTTCTGAGCTAAAAAGTTTCCAGAAGAGTATTTTTTTTTTAATTACCCCGTGCCATGAAAAATACCCAAACGTTTTCTTATGAAGTATAAAATAAGCGATAGCCCAAAAGATAAACTCAAAAACTATCTCAATGTGACAAAAAGATAGATAACCTCGTCACCGTTAAATAACACTCTCTTTGTAACTTCATAATTAAGTTCAGTGTTAATTTTTATGGCCCCGAGATCACATGATTATCTCATTTAATTCAAAAGAGTTTGTTTACGTTCAAACATTTACATATTGCACTGAATAAGGACGTTCTGTGGTTTTAATTTCAATCAAGCACGTTAATATTGAAGAGTTATTAAAATCTCAGATTGAATAAGATTGCTAATCAGATTGAAATAATCGTGAGGGTACTGTATACGCATGATTATTACGGTCGGTCGGATACGTTGGCAGGCAGTTTTTAGTTTACAACGTAATTGGACCCGAATGAAGGGCACACATGTAGATAATCGCAGTACTAGGGTGCTGCCAATCTTTTTACCTTTAGTTATTTTTAGTGCCAGCGTTAGGGTAGGGCGCGGCTGGGTGATCGCCCAGGGTGCCAGAGGTGAAGGCGCGCCGAAGGGGATGTGGCTAGGCGCCCCATCACCTCTGGCGCCGGCAGAGTACTTGTTTTAGTTCGTTTGAAGTAAGAAAACCAAAAAAATTTTTTGAGATCTCTTCGCTTGCTTTATCTCTTCTTTATGCGACATTCTCTGTATTCTCAAACGTTTCTGCATAAGCAGACAAAGTAACTTCTATTTCTTTATGATTGTACATAAGAAAACAGGCGGAGTGCTGAAATTTTTCACCACTCTCTACTCTACAAAAGGGGAGACGGGCACCGAAATTTCGCTTAGGGCGCCTGTAATGTTAAAACCGGCACTGTTTCTTTTAATTCACATCCAAAGATAGGGAACCTCGGGAAGGCAATTCTACGACACTACGTCAAACATAAACATGTTAGATAGGATGCCAGAAAATCAAAGCAATTTGGATGTAAGATGTAAAAGCTAGAAAGAATTAACGCTGTCAACTACGAGCGGAGCTACCTACTGGGCTCTAGTTAATTAACTAACAGTGCGACATATTTGTCAAAAAATTACAAAATTGACACATTTTCTAGAGAGGTGCTAATTAATAACGCAGAAAATGTATGAAAGAAACTTGTAAGATCGTAGGATTGTCACCTGTTACCTGTCGCCTTACCTCTCGGTTTTTACTAAATATGCCCCTGGTAGTGTCGTAGTTTATCCTCTTGCTGATGAATCTTCAGAATCATCGGCCCGCTCCCACTTACATGAAAGAGGCCTGAGTCCCAGCAACAGGAATATTAAAAGCTGATTATGTTGTCAGATTTTAGCCTTGGCTCTGATAAGCATTGCCAAGTGATGGGCCAGGCAGTACATTCAATACGAATCTAACCACCAAAACCACACGTGAACTAATCACATGACAGCGAAATATACACAAACAATGGTGTGACCTCATGTTATGTATCATTGTCACTGAGTCTGCCTATATATGTGTGGACCATATGGGCACGGGTCGTAGACACCGTGCTTCGTGCATACAAATTGATATAATTGACCTTACTGTGTTTATGTTCCTATTGTACTTCCGTTTGTTATTGAACTATTGATCAATATCGGTTTTATATTTTGGTGTGGAAGAGAGGTGTTATGAAACTTGGTAGTTTATTTAGGTACCTTCTAAGCTTACAAGCCCTAAGTTCATTATCATTAGGAGACAGACCTCCTTCCTTTGGTGTCATGCTTCCCTGGGCATAAGGACCAGAGAACTCAAGTCCTAAGGACCAGTTAGTTATTTTTTAATCCAACTTTGTGTAAGGAAACTCGCTAACCTTGTGTAACCGATAATATATTGTTCAAATAATTATAATTATGTAATTTCAAGTTCAAACCATGTCCTTATATTTGCTTTTTATGAAGAGCATTAACTTTAAATTTATTGATTTTGATAATCTTTCAATGTTAAGCTTTACAAGTAAGTATTCATTTATATTTTCATCTTATACAAACACTTCAAAGTTTGATTTAACTGTACACAACAGAAGAAACTATTGTTATCACAAGAACCAAAAACGCAGCATGTTTTTCAAACATGCTTTTCATTTAAATATTTTTACTTGAATTTTCCGCCTACCTACTGCATAATTATGTCCATAGGTAAATCCATAAGAATTTCATTCAGCAGCCGAACCTACATAACCTCTTCATCCGTTGGATAATCCAATAAAAAAAAACATCCACACACCATATTTAACCTATTTTTGAACCCCATTACTACACAGATAATCATGTAGCCTTTTTATAAAAACTCTTTAGATTTTTTATTTGTCTGCTGACAATATAGCTGGCTATATAAATAGGTGTTGAACCTTTTATATTAATTACTAGCTTTTGTCAGGGACGACGCTCGCGTTGAGGTCGGAAATTATCCCACTGGAACGTAGTACCGGGATAAAAAGTATCTTATGTTTCAATCCAGGTAATAAACTATCTGTGTGCTAAATTTTATCCAAATCTGTTCAGCCGTTTTCGCGTGATTGAGTAACAAACATACAAACATCTTAACATACAAACTTTCACATTTATAATTTTATATTAGGTATAATATTATTATGTCTAGTAGGATGTTCGTTCAAGGTTCTTGTGTACGATGTTATATAATTATTTTAATTGCTTATAAAAATATGTAAGAATTGCTAATTCGTTGTTGATTTGGTTTGATATTTAAGTAGCTATATTGTTTTGTTGAGGTAGGTATGTGTGAAACACATTTTTTAAGTAAATAACTTATAGCTTTTTTGGGTAACGTTGCTGTATTGTTCTGGAAGTTCCTTGGCTTCAGTAGGTATTATTTTGTTGGCAGCGTTAAGATGCGAAACGACGGTGCGATGCGATTCTGGTACAACAATTTTCATGGAAATTGTTCTACTACAGTCGCGTCGCGCGAAAGGCTCCCCTTTAAACTTACTAAAGAATAACAATATTTGTCATGACTAAGTATTTCCTGCTGTTATAATTGAAACAGTTTTAAATATCCATGTATTAACTGAGGTCTTACCTACTTGTCTGACACAAATAAGTATCTTACCTACTTATCTGTCACATAAAAGTAGGTAGTTACTGCTACTACCTAGTTTTTGTAGCATTTGCTCTAAAAACAGTATATCAATTATGTTCTGAGCTCGACTGGAAATAGAGCATGCTCTATATCTGTAAAAATGGGTCGAACAAGTCTAGACTATTAACTTAATACCAGTAGAATACAATCCTGACGTCATTACTAAATTGCTTACTTAACCACAAAATCAAGAAATTAGTATCTATATTTAGAGCTAAACCACAAATGGGATGGCCCAGTGGTATTGGCCCCGACTTACGATTTGTAGGTCGTGGGTTCAAACCTAACCAGGCGAGTTACTTTGTGTAAATAATTTCATCACCGCTGTTCTCAAAACGGTGAAGGAAACCGGCATGTCCTAGAACCACAAATTCGAAGATATGTGAGATCTACCAACCCGCACTGGGCCCGCGTGGTAGATTACAGCCCATTCCCTCTCGAAGAGAGGAGGCTTGTGTCCCAGCAGTGGGAACGTTATAGGCTGATTATGATGTTATGCACAAATGGGATCAACAGCAAGAACTACTGATCAAGTGTGGGGACAGAAAAAGGTTAAACAAAAAAGAAATGGAGTTGTTCTTAACACTGACCGATTTGTGGTTACGACGTCAAAGCATATTAGTAATGTTATAGGCGTTATTATTTTTAATCACTCCTGGGAACTACAATATCGCAAAAAGTTACAAAAAGTCTATCGATCTGTTTCTATTCAAAAACTGATTGTTATAGTTTAAGTATTCACCAAAATCAAAATATTTTATTTCACATAAATCTACAGAGGCACTTATGAAACGTCAGAAGCTAGGTGCACGGTTCCAGTTGGTTGTTTCCTATGGAGAAGAGCCGGCAAGAAACTCCACGGTTACTCTTTTAAAAATACCTACCACAAAATTCTTAAAAAATGTCTAAAGGTCCTGTAAAAAGATTCTGGAGGGAAACCTTTTCTATGGGATGGCAAACAATAATTGCCCTAAAACATTCCCACTGCTGGTACATAGGCCTCATCTCTGTGAGAGGGAATGGGCCGTAATAGAAAGAAGAAAGAAAGAAAATACGTTTATTTCTGGTATATATGACGCAGAGAAAGAACACAAACACAAACAAATAACAAGTTGGGTTGGGTTGGTTGGGTTGTTGTAGTTGGTAATCCACCGCTTGCACCCGAGGTGCGGGTTGGTTGGTAAACAATGGTTAACAATAATCATCTGCCCAGCTAGCTGAGTATGGAATTTCAGCTATATTTACTCAACTGAGGAATCTATAGATTTTTATGAAAACATGTATATTATGTTTTATAAAAAACCTCGCAATGACAATGTGATGCCACTAAATTAAGCAGGTACCTACCTAGTAGTACTTCTGTAAGTGCATTCTGCCTATGTAGATCTTATTCAATAAATCCGAAAAGGTATGCAACTAAATGAAAACAGAAAGTTTTATAGTAAGAAAACGCTCTACCGAGGCCTGATAACCTAATCACCTAACTGTAATAGTAAACAGAATCGATTAATTTCTATCTTAAACATCGAATTAAACCGATACCGATTACTTTGACCGTTAACTGATAAGATTGCTGATTAGTGATGTAAAAACTGGAGGAAAAAGAAAATCATAAGAATTATTATTTATAATTTGTCAGTAGCAGCCCGGAGTGTAGATTTGTGCCCGATTGATGGCAATAGGCTCGTCCCCTATTTCATGGGACTTAAACATAACTGGCGAAATGCGGGTGTACTAAGGTAGGTACACCTCTGCCTAACCCTCCGCGGAATACAGGCGTGATGTTATGATGCTGTTCTTTAAAGTTTAGAAAAACAGTCGTTCTATACGTGCATACCCGATATAACTGTAGGTACAGTCACCAAAAGCGTTAAGTAACCAGGGTCGTCGATATAGTTGAAGTTTAGCAACTATATCCGACGACCCTGGTCACTTATCTCTTTTGGTGACTGTACACAAGCTTTAGAATAAAACCACCTCTAGAGAATAGTGTATTTTAATTAGTTACCTACTTACATTTAACTAGGTGCCTACTCTCAACTCTAAGTGTATAACTAGATGTATGAACGTAAAGGCAAAAGGAGTATGGAAGGATCGTAGCAGATGGCATTCAGTAGTTTCTGCCTACCCCCATGGGGAGAAGGTGTCCGTTTATGTTTGTAGGTGTGTGTATTTAATGAATAGCCTCTTTTCTATTTATGACCATGATCCTCCAGAGAAACTGCTAGATGAAGGATTGACATACAGAGGCATTGCAAGTGGCAGTAGATTTTCCTTGTTCCCCCACAGCAATAACAAAATCATGTCTCATGATATGCCTCTCCGAGGCTGCACCACTACACCCTGTCCTCCGCCTTCTGCATCATCATGGGGAAAATGCCGCAGCCTTTTTGTGTGAAGTTTGCTTTTACAGTAAGCCATCCTTAATGTAGGGCTTAAAAACAAATTGGTTAAAAACACGTGTCAACCCTCGTCAGAGTGCGCAGCTTCGTTAATTTTGACAGTGGTAATGGAAGACTTAATTAATTTAAGTCTTCCATTACCCCTCGCAACCTTCATTTAAATGAAGGTTGCGAGGGCACATTAGTATCAATGTGATCTGTGCCGACTAAAATGATTTGTAAAAAAAAGTATACACTTTTGTAAATAAGATGGTAAGTAATCCTGTCTTCAACTATGTACCTACAGCAAAAGTTACCTCCAAAAATGTATATGAAGGTCTTTCAGGATTTACAGTAGAAACACTACTAGAACTTTGCACCGAAACGTATGAAAAAAAAAAAATTTGAATCAATGAATAGGGCATCGTTTTATTAACACAAGTAATAATAATAGTCCTACAGATCGTATATCGGCCATGGCGGTCAATCTCAACGAAGACAAACCTTCGGCGCGGAGGATATTAAGTATAGGACACAAGTGTGTGCGCAGATACAGGTGCACTCTCTCTTTTCTTTCTTCTTCTTCTTCTATCACAAATACGTAAAGTAACTCGTTATGAAATAGTAATGTTATTAAGTAGATGGACATACACATAGGTACTTCTGCATGTTGAAAATTGATATCGGTCGTTCAATACCTACTTACATAATTATGAAACTTTATCTTACTAGGTAAAGGGAATACCCGTGTATTGTTATTTACCGCCTAGATACTACTAAGATAAACGTGTCGTTCTTTATAATAAACTAGTGGTGCAAGTGGCTGCGCTTGCGTAGATTTTTTCTTAGTATCGGTTCTGGAATGTAAGTACTTAAGTAAATCATGTATACGTTTTTGCTTGGACAAGGAAATCATGCCATAAAAATAATTAGGTGTCCAAAGTCCGCTTAAGTCTGGTTAAGTCTACTATGTCCAGCAGTGGACTGCGAATACTGCGATAGGCTGAGTTGATTGAAGTCCACTAAGGTCTGCTTAAGCTCACTGTCACTCAATATCAACCAATGATCGAAAACGAAAATGGTTTTCCTAAAAAACAAAACACAAGTAGGTACTTGTCGATTCCCGGCCATCGTAGGCGTGGGTTTGCAGACGGCTAGCAATGGGTAGCTCGCCGTCCGGTAAAGACCAGGCCCGGGTCGAAGGCGCGTCGTGTTCCACGCGCGCCTCAAAGAGATGTCAGCACCATTGACAGGTCCGATAGGGCCGATGCTTGCCGGGGTCACGGATTGTTCGAAAGAGTTACCGTGGCCCTGACGCACAGGCAACTGAAGGAACACGGGTGGTTTTTAGTCAGTAAGAGTCTGACACGTTCTCCCGCTCCGCCCAGAGCGAGAGAAGCCATTTGATGATTTCCCACCCAAAAAAGAAAGTCGGTAGGTACTTACTTAAAACTTTCTTTCTGAAATTCTTTTTTGGACAGTTTAGTGGTAGACCTCCAAAGAAAAAAAAAGTAACTGAAACATAATGTTATGGGTAAATTGAAAGCTAAAAATCCTCGATTTTCCTAAGGCTGTTCTATCTCTGGATTTCAATTTTAATTTACAGTTCCCCAGATACGTTTAACAAACCATGACTCAATGTCACAAAAACCTGATTTATGTTGTTTGAGCATCAGCTCTCGCTTCTACAGAATCATAATTTATGCCAAATGCTCAAGCGGCCACATATTTTATAGATTTTTTTGCAAAGGTCAAGCAACTATAAATACCAACATGGTAGGAACTTCACAAGTTTTTGTACAGTAGTACGTTTTATCTGTCAGTAGAAGTACCCCTTTGATTGGTGTTTGATCACGTCGAACAATTGAACATTGATTTTGTTAAATTCCAACAGTACCTACCTATAATAAAGTGGTACGACACTTATTTGTGTCTACTTTGTTTTTGATTAGATTAATATAGGTAGGTACTTAGGTAAGTAGGTACGGTCAGTGCTCCACATTACCTGACCCCTCTTATAAAGAAGAAGAGGGGAAGAGGGGTTGGGTTATGCAGGTCATAGACTGTACTAGGTACCTCAACAAAACTAACGACTGTATAAATTAAGTTAAAAAAAAAACCCAGCTTAAAAGTCCACACTTTGGTATCAAATTAAGGCATCTAATCCACGACCAATAAGTGATCAGTTGCTTTTTCCAACCCTCTTTTTTATTTATTCTTAAGTTAAAAACAATACTTAGGTACAGAGAAAAGTTCCTCTTGAAACGAAACCTGTAAGTTAAAGACACTATCGTATACATAATGTTATCACAAAGATACACACAAACCTCCTCAACTTGCGGAAAGTTTTAAATATCTAGGTACATTCCTTTCCTTCCGATAGCGCTGACGCATATCACCTTATCAAATTCCTAATGACGCAATTATCTAATCAGTAATAGGAGTAAAAGTACTAAGATTATTGAAAACAAAGGAACATAGGCTGGAATACTTTCCTCAAGAATCTTATACTTAATCTTAAATTCGTTCATTCATTCACTGCCAGACAGCGCACAATCTAAACCACTAGATCTAGAAACATAAAATTTTGCAGTCGACTTCCCTATGTAACGAAAGTGAGCACTAAGGAAGGACTTTTGTAGTAGAGTTCCTTATGTAACGAAAGTGAGCACTAATGAACGATTTTTGAGTTCCTTATGTAACGAAAGTGAGCACTAAGGAAGGATTTTTGAATATTGATTCCCTAAAGGGGTTAAATATTGGATGACAGTTAGAAATTCCATCGGACTCATGGCTTGTCGCACTATAAATGAAAACTGCGTGCTTGTATATTATAGTGTATTATCTATGCTGTGTGCTGATGTTACTCAGTTTCCAAAGTGCGACCATGCCTAGATATCCCCCCACATAACCATTTAGCACTAACCCACATCATGATCATCATTTCAACCCGAAATTTCTAGTCCTGGGTATTTGCGTCCCCTTTCATCTGCCATGCCTCACAGTTCTGTGCTGCTCCATCCAGGTTTTCTCCACGACTCTGACAAATATTTGCCAGCTAAATATTTGTCATAAACAAGTCACAAACCGAATCAAAAGCAGTGCATAATAATGTAAATAATAAACAACTGGCAATGATATGAAATGATCAAATCTCCGTCGACCGTGTCGCGACACGCTTCAGTCGCGGCCTTCTCTCGTTGGGGTTACGAGTTACAATCGAACTTGCAAATTATGTAATTCAGATTGTAAACAAACCAAATGCTATGCAATTCGACTGCTGTTATAAAATACGAGTAGGTAGGAAATATAGCAGAAATCTCTTAATGGCAAGCGACATCGCGGCAGGCCCAAACGGAGATGGCGGGATGTCCTGGACTCCTTCGATAAGAACTGGTCCTTAGAAACTTTGAATAGATATAAGTGGAAAGAGTATAGGGAGGCCTTTGCCCTGCAGTGGTGGTGCAGTATAACATCATAGGCTTTTAATAGTACTTAATGAATTGTAACAGTACATAAGTCGTAAGTTAAGAAAAGTTTCCTGTAAGTACCTACCTTATCCTTCCCTGAATATCTCTCAGCCAGTTTAAATGAAAATAAATAAATTAAATTTTGTTGTAAAAAGCATTAGACAAATCTACATTCAAGTAAATAGTAAGAATCGAGACTTATCGTCAACAACCTCTACCTAGCCTTTTCTCAAATAATTATGTTGGGATCGGCTTCCAGTCAGACCGGATGCACCTGAATTCTAGTGTTGCCTTTCTGACCTCACACATGTACCGTGTGTGAGGTCAGAGCCCTTGGCAAGACAAGAAAATGCAAAAAATGTAATCGTACATCGCCAAAACAGATAATATTACAGACGCAGAACATGGGCATTTGAATGACCACTGCGCTGCAATGATTGTAGGGGAAATTGCTATCATTACGCTTGGCAGACGTTGATAGTCCTGCATATTAGCTTAGATAAATATTACCTACTACGACAGCAGACGGTACCTCCGCTCGAGATGATCCTAGTCGAATTGCCTGTTAACGATACTATCATGCCCGTTTTCACTAACTCTCGCAGTACCTAAATTAATGTCTAAATAAAAGCACGCTGTTGAAATTACAACGCTCAGTTAAGCACCGAAAGTTGAAAATCTAACAGCCCGTTTTTATTTCAGCATTCAGTTAGGTGTAGCTTAGTCTTAGTGAAAACTGGCATCAACATTTTAAAATAATCCTGCATGTGGCTTATTATTACTCGTACTGTCATGTCTAATTAGGCGGCTCCTATAAATCCTACAGCTTTAAAGCACGACGATTTTCTTCGGAGTTTTATCTGTAAATAAAATTATCTAATGTTACTATAGATTCACATTAGTTATTAATGTAGGTACACTAATGGTTAGTGTAATGTGTGATCACAAAACTTGAGTGCCGTTGGTACTTACTTTTAAAGCTTTAGGAACTAGTAACAAAATTCCAGTTATTTTTAGCGTTTTTTCGTTTTGCGCCGTTGAACTCGTGGTTGAAACAGCTGACAACTTATCATCTAATCAAATCGTTACAGTAGCACGTGTACCTATTGTTTTTAAGATTTAGGGGCCTACCGTTACAACCATTCCTAGTTCCAAATTACTCAGGTGTAGGGAACCTGAAAATTGTACTTTTATTTGGCTAAACATTGCCGCTTTATGTTAAAACACAGCAAATAACTATTCTAAAAGATATGTCGTACCTTATTGAAAACCCTGAAATTCCAGCACCAGACTCAACAATAGATTGAGGAAAATAAGAGAATTAATTATCTTTTTTGTTTGTTTCAGCAATGTCGGCCGATGGGTCGACCACGGACATCAATGCCCTGCTCAATGATACAGGTAATATTTTACAAGAAAATTATTAAAGAAAAATGCTTTTACTGCCATCTATTGTCTCAGCGTCAAACAAGCACTAAACGTATGAAGTCTGTTTATTCAATAGTACATCAGTTCCATCATAGATGGCGTTGGAAGCAGTATTATATCAGTGAAGTGTCTGACGAAAAGTTATACACAATGTCAATAGATGGCGCTGTTACAAAAGTAATCATGCCGCTACTAGCGACATCTTATTGAACTTGTGAATGTGTACGTTAGTTCGTAATAATACCACTAGGTGGTGCTAGCATATCGTACTTATTTTAATACCGCAATTGTCTACTAGATGTCGCACTAAACTTCTATTTGACAATAATAATTTCAAATAGAGCTAATAGAGTTCTTAAATTGTTGTTAAATTAACTACAATTTTTGATAAAGACTTTATTGGCGTTACTTATACTTCGAATTCCTGAAAAACGCTAGCACCTCATGAACCGGAAGGTAATGATATAAAACGAAGGCGTTTTTGGATCAATGCATACATTTTATAATCCAACATCGATCACTAATAGAGAATCGAAGTACTTAATCCAATTTCATATAATGCCGAAATCATTCAAATACAACGTCACGTTTATTACAAGTATTAGTCTTATGAAAAAATAAACTTTGGGTAAGTAGATTACCTACTTCAATTTGTGATTGTAAATCTTTTTTGTAACGGTAGTAAAACTTAATTAGTATCTATTGCCTGCCTTGTCTACGTATCTAATTTTGATTTCCATTCAGTTGCCCATATGATTTATTGTAATGGTGCGTCATTCCTTTATGGTGGAAATTAGGCATTGTTAAGACGTGAAATCCATGAAGTTATCGACGTAGGTCGACTTAATGGGTCAGTCTGCGTCACAGAATGTCGTCAGGTTCCATAACAGCTGGCAATATTTATACATGTATATCTCTTAACCAGCTATTAAAGTGTTAATCTGCAATAACACTATAATAAATCTCTGCTTCAATGTACATACGTCAATGGGTATGAATACATTGAGTTTTCCGAATAGCCCTTTTTTTGCTAACTGTGCCAGGTTTTCGCGGAAGCATTTTTTATTTATTTATGCAATGTTGAGCTATGGAAATATACTCATTATGTTGTCAACCTACTACTGCCAGCTGTTAGTTGTATTTCGTTACACAGCTGAGGCTTTTTTCTAAATTAGTACCTAAGTACCTAAATAGCAAACCCACTAGATATACCTACCTATCTATTGATTCTTTTATATACGGTGTTTAAAGATACCTACCATAAAAAGATCACAAAGAATTGTTAGGTAATATTGGTATGGGTATATTCTCAAACCTGCTAATATCGTAGACGTAACAAACCGTCCCGAAGTTTGGTGACTGTTACCACAAAACTACCGTTCTATTCTCTAAAAATATTATCTTATCTACTTTTATACCAATCTATTAGACTAATAATAACTAGTGGCTCTGTGAGCTGTAGACCTCGCGAGTCTGTCTTTGGATAGCTTAAAAGTCTTAAAACTGAATAAATGTTCACCGCGAACCTTAAAAAGCGCGCGCATAGAACGCGAAATGGCTGAAATATGATTTTATTTTCGTTTTCAACCCCCATATCAACCCAAATTTTGAAAAACTGAATCGACGAATAAAATCCACAATTATCGAACCTGCTCACAAAATTTCACGACAATCGGTTGAAAAATGCGACCTGTAGAGGAGAACAGCCAGACATTCGCCGGTCATCCGGACGTAAGAAAGCATTTTTGCCCAAGCTGAAACGGAGACGCTTCGCTCGCGCTACGTGCTCGCTCGGTCAATAAAGCTGAAGAGTTTGTTTGGTTGTTTGTTTGTACGCGCTAATCTTTGGAACTACAAAAAACTTCAAAATATCTTTTTGAATTTCTTGAGGAAGGCTTCCAATTCCTGAGGAAGGCTATAGGTTATTTACTAAGGGTTACTTAACGTCACGCTAGGACCCTAACGACCTGACCAATAACAAAAAAATCAGAAAGAACGCTGAGCGGAAACGAAGTATTACCGCGGGCAGGCGAGGCGATGCGACGGTGTGGGTCTGGGGAACAAAAAAATTCACGCGGACGAAGTTGTTGGCAGAAGGTAGTCGTATCTATACGTAACCGTTAATTTTAGTCCTCGTTAACTTTTGGGAATCATGGGGCCTACTCTCTAAGTTCTTCAACAAAGATACGAGCCCGCGCGACAGTAGTTTGAAACTTTGGAATGAACCCTACACCAGATTAATTAACTTTTTCGGACAGGTAAAAACACATCGGGAGTAGGGACAGCTGTCACATCGTGGTGTCATTCATTCTTAGATCGGGCCCCAAACTAATCATAAATATGTCCGTAGGTGATACGGAGTAGGAAACGCCCGTAACATCGGCGAAACTACGGATGTAGTGTTTATAGAGTAGACCCCCTGGTCAAGCAGTTTACGGGGTTCGAAAGTTTAATTGCACACAAGATAACTTTTTCATAGGCTTCAATTGTGTCCAGTTTTTTTTTTCCATAAGCTTAGATATCCCAGCTAGAAACTAAATAATAAACATAGATAGTTATAAAAAAAACAGTTCTCTTGTTCGTTTATCTGTCTGACGTAGGCTAGCGTGCATTTCGGGTATCATTTTCAACAATAATGAACACGTCCTGTTCACTGAAAGGTTACGATTGACGTATGAAGTAATTATTATATTCTACTGATTAAGTAATAATGGGTTGAGTTAATAAAATTTCGCGTGACATGATACGAGTCACGCGTAGCTTCTTTATCCATTTGAGGTTAAATAAATACAGAGTGTATCAGAAATGTGTGGCCATATTTAAGGGTGTGACATAGACCACCAAACTGAACAATTTTCTCCCTGGGACCAACACGTAATCGTTTTGAATTTTTCAGTTTGATGGTTGCTGCACGCAGTATAAGCACTGCTGTAGTCTTGTTTTTTTTTTTAATATATGGCGGCTCGTAGTTTTGACCACTGAGGTCCTGGCTACTTAACCGAACTGTCCTGTGGGTGCCTTTATGATTTTACTCAAAAGAGCCTCCAGCCAGGGGCGGAATTTTTAATACTAAAACTTATATTTAAATGACCGCACGCTAAGGGCACTCCCTGTGGGGTACGGACCTCGGCTTAGGGCGTCACTGAGAGAGGGCAGCGAGTGGGGACAGGCTGGATCGAAAGATTTATAATTTCATGATTATTATCAGGGGAATTTAAAGCTACAGGCTCAGCTACGGCGCGGGCTGAGGCCTCATCGGACTGGGGCTGTAGTCTTGTAGTACCACGAAGTATTTATATACTTACCCAAGTATGGTCAGCGACTAAAGTCGATTAACACTGCTACTTTTACACAGCTTTTAAATTGATTCAAAATTATTCGATACATTGTATTCCAGCACTTCATAAACCTAGAGTTATAAATTTTTTATATATTATTTTAATTTTAATTCTTATCCGCTGTTCAATCAATAATTAAGATTTAAAAAACTGACGTTTTAATAGACTTTTATTGATGACTGTACCTATCAACTGCTTATCTTTTTTTCCCAACTATGTTGGGGTTGGCTTCCAGTCCAACCTGATGCAGCTGAATACCAGTATTTTACATGGAGCGACTGCCTATCTGACCTCCACAATCCAGTTACTGGGTAACACGATACCTCTTGGTAAGACTGGTTGTCAGACTTTCAGCTTTCGACGACCCATAACGACTGTCAAAGATCCACGAATGACAGCCGGGACTAATGCCTCAACGTAGTGCTTTCTGAGGCAGGGAGGGGTCTTGGTATGTACAGATGGTCACCCATCCACGGACCACCCGTGGCAAAGTGTACCTACCTACATATTTTGTTACCTACGTTTTTTAGGTGTCATTGTTTGGGAGCGCATTGTGCACTTTATACAAGAGACTTGAGATTTCTTAGTCAAGGATTTTAATTAGGTAGATGATAATAATGTAAAATATAGGCGTGGGAAGGTTAAGCGTCATAAATGCAAAAGTCAATGTTAAGAATTTTATAAAATGTGAAGAAAGGAAGCGTTTTACGCAAAAATTATCTTAAGAATTGGTTTGAAAGGAAATAAATCAAACATGTTTTGAAATTCAAGGGGAATCAAAATTCGTGACTGTTTTTGAATAGGTACAATTTATTTATAGGTATTATTATTATTATTACAATTATGACTCTATTTATGTATGTACATAAATCAAGTCATAATTCACATTTTAATACCTAATGTCAAATTAAAAAAAAAGTTCTGCGAAAAAGACGCAAAATCAAAGTTTGTTAATTTTAGCACTACGTCGTTATGTACTTAGATAGCCTAGATAGGTAGGTTCTATCGATGGAGGTAAATATATTCAAGTAATTTTCCTGATTATTTCTTTTGGCCCATGGAAAACCCAGGTGGCATTGAGGTCTTTAACCAGCAAACATCCTGTTCAACAAATAACTAGGTACACAGACTTATTAAATGATGTATTATTTGAGTTAAAACAATTACAATAAGACAAAGTAAATTTGATGTACTTAAATAAAAAGCAACTGATGCGCAAAAGACAATCAACTCGCACAATTAGAGACAAAAAATAAACCAATCAACGAAGACTATTCCAGAATGAAGAATGACGTTCAATACGTTGACACAGTTCAGACCTTTGAGTTTCGACGAAGTTTATAGACGAGTTGGTACCCAGTTCTAACGAACTGGGTACCAACTCGTCTAACCAATTCTATTCTATACATCTTTCAGTGGGTACACTGAAAGATGTATAGAATAGAATCAAAATTAGGATAAAGCCCGATTCAAACTATATGCCGGCTCTGAAATGCGCTACTCGCTGCGCAGTACCTCACCCCTCACCCCCGCTGACACGTGAATTTGTTACTGCACAGCGACTCGCCTCATGTTCCGGGCCGCCATAAAGTTTGAATCGGACTGTACCTGCGACTAGGGTTGCCAACTTTTTTTATATCAAATATAGTATTTTCGTAGACATTGCTTAAAAAAATAGATGGCGAAAAAATTTAAAATATATAGTAAGTATCTTTAAAAAAGAATACATGATTTTTGGTACTTAGAGGCTTCATTAACTGGTTTTTTTTATGTCTCACATAACATAACTGTTATTTAACTCTAAAAATAAATTATGGTTACAAAATACCTTTATTTTAACTTTTACGAGATTAATACTGGCCCTATCTCTGCCCATCTCGCCATTTTATATTCATCACTGAAAATATGCACTCAGTAAAAGCTGAACTTGGTATAAAAAGAAGAAATGTTACTATTTTGAAAATATAAGAAAAGTCAGAATCACTGAGCAACAAGTCTTGCTGCCATTTTTCAGCAGTAGATTTAGACACATTTTTGGTTAGAAAGAGCAACAGCCAGAATTTTATATAAAAAAAACAGATTACAACTGCGTTTCTTTCACTTATTTTAATAAAATAATGTAATTTATAATTTTCATCGAAAATAATATTAGTTTCGCTAACAATTTTTTTTTTAAGAAATTGCTTATTAAGGCCTCTAATATAGTAGCATACTATATTATATAGTAGGGTTGGCACCCCTACTTGCGACTGCCATTGCGGTCATGCTAACTTTACAAAGTAGATACATTTGTCTTCCCCAGATGCTATACAAATCTTTCCTGCCGTGTCCGAACTAAAGTTAGTTTGGTAGATATGTAAATTGAGCTGTCACGTCACGAAATGACGCCAAGGTGTTCTTCTAACAAAATATTATGACTATTCAAAATCTGTGCAGAAACTTGGTCATAATACATAATATTCTAAGATTCCATATGACGCTTATTTAGAATCAACAACAAAAAGTACGTGGCCCAGAGACTGATAGCAATTTATTATTATTAATCTGCGGGGGGCACGATAACAAACTAATAATAGTGCTTGACACACCTTAACCTCTTGACGTATTTATCAGACAGTTATCGACCGCGGAATCCTCCATGCCCCTCGGATCAAGGAGTGCATGATCATGCCAGATAAATTGAGCAGTTCGAAAATACGTGACCAATTTCATCATGCATTGTTTATGACTGATTTCTCTAAATATTTTCATTTGGAACAGACGCAATTTAAAATTTATGTAAACATAATTTCTTTGACGTTGAGTTCAATCTATTTTGGCGGTTCTTATCAGAAACAAATATCCAAAATTGCTTGCAATGTAGTGGAAGGTGGTTATTCGATTTGTATTAGCTGTTTTTCTACGATTTCGTAGTATTCATTCTAGTACAAATTAGGAACTGACCAACGTAAATAATAAACATGTTTAGATCGTAAACTCAAGACCAACAGACTCTCACTGATACAAACAAAAATGTATGCAAACAAAAAAAAAGAAACGCGTAATTAATATGACTGTTGATTGATTGACGATTAATAAACATCAATAAACTTTTGCTATAAAACCTTTCCTATTCAATAATCTGCAAATCACAAATGACGTCACAATACCCATCGCTACTTTTCAATCCTGGGTCTTGTACTCATACTAAGTATTAAAACTAGAATTGATAATAAAGTAGGTACGTCTGTGTTCAGCCTACCTAACAGGATGACGGAACGGCGCCATTCTAATGTTACATCTGCGACCGCAAAGATCGACGTCAAAGGAGTATAGTACATGTATATATCCAGTATCCATATGAGATAAGATTGCATCGAGTGCTATTCTCTGTATGCTGGAAGTGCAAAATATGGGTGTGGGCCACACCCACCAACAATTCAATTAGATTCCGTTACACCCGGCAATTTAATGAATTGGCGGAAATAGTGCCACTAAAGGAAGCTAGGTATAGGTTTTTCCTGGATTTAATTTTCCAAGTGCATTGTCAAGAGGCCACTGGAATGGATTTAAATCCTTTCGTCCGGTTCCTAATTATGATAGCTTTTGCATAATTCTATTTGTAATCATATTTAGTGTTAGCTTGTATATTGTATTTAAGATTTGTCAAAATATAGTCTATTGAATTAACCAAATATTGTACCTACATACTAATAGACAATCCAAAAGAAACCGTCGTTCTGACACCAGTCTGTCAGGTCCACGTCACGTCCTATTTGTTGTTGTCAGTTACATTTTTCGGACTCAGATTATAATATTCTTATTATGACCGTATGTGTATCGTTATACGTCATACTAAACCGGTCCGAATCACAATAATACGCTGTCTGGCACAAATATTGTTTGTTTTCAGATTATAGAATTCTTATGAACGTACTTAATTATACATTATCGTCATAACTACTAGTCCGAATCATAATAAATACTTAAGTACCTAAGGCATGACATGACTTTCAACGTCGTCATCAAAAGAACTAGGCGGTTCTTGAGATGATACAACAAAAAAATGGATAAAGGTGTGTCAAGGTTTTTCTCCAACCCGCACTTGACCCCCGTGGACTCGCGTGGTGGATTATGGCATACGCCTTCTCCCAGAGAGGAGAACTGTGCCCCAACAGTGGAACCATTATAGGCTGATTTTGCTAAGCTTTTTAAGAATCAATTTCGATCATGTTAATAAGGTTGGAAACAAACGGGCATTTGTACTCTCCACTACTTCGTGGTATTATCCTTCTGGTTTCACTTATACAAACAATGGAATAAGTGAATAATGACAGCGCATCTTCAGACATAATTAGGTGCAGATAACTACATAATACGGAAGTCTTTGAGTGCTTGTGTAGATTGCATCTAAAAAGATAAATCCTATCACACAATGTTTCATTGTGAACATTCAACCAATTGCCTTGTGGGACATCCCGTTTGTTTTTACCTTGTAATTTAATAAAAAATGTGTTGATTCAATTGTTTTGAGGTTTTCATCAAGTATTTAGTATGTATTCTACATGTTTCGCTACTATTTTTGTTTATGGTTTATACCTAAAAAACAATTTAAAACTAGTTTCACATATAGTATCACAACTTGTAGGTACCTGTATGGGGTACACGGGATTATGAATATAATTAATTTTCTTTTATATGTCACTATCCACAGCTGAAAGGACTTTGTATAGCCGTATGACGGTCACGACAGAATATGCTTAGCAAAAATGGAGTGACCTAAGTCATTGGGTGATTAACCGAACCTTGTTTTTTCGTCAGGATACAGCAAAAAACATGTAAAAACTTAAACATAAGTGTAATGTTTTGAACTAGGTAATTAAATAAAGTATGTTTTTACTCGTTGTGTAAAATAATATTTTCAATGTCGAGATCATGTGCGTCACTGTAATCTAATACATTGGGAACAGTACGTACCTACTATCTGATCTGATATTGCTCTGTAATCACTATCGCGATACGTAGGTATTTTATTTCGCATTTATTAGAAAATCTGATATGAATTTTTCCTTACCTGTCATCGGTATACTTATCTGACTTCTTGGGTTCAGGAATACTGCTGTTGTAGGCTATGTATGTTGTCCGTTTAGAAATTCTGCCACGTATTTGTTTCATGTGGAAAAAAAGCTTTAAAATTAGCATAAATGCCCCATTTCCTATTATAGAATATTGTGGAAAACCATGTCTTCCATGACGTAACATTTGGAATGTTCCATAATATTATGTTAGTATTTATAAACCCAACTTCTTGATAACCTTTAGAATAAATTATTTATACTTATTTAATTTGCAATAAATACCTTTTATAGAAATAAAAATAAGTACGGTATGTGTAAATTAAAATAAGCACTTAAATTAATATGTTCTTAGTGAACGTCGAAGTGATTATTATTTTTAATAAACTTAATGCTAGTTAGTTGCTATAGAAAAAAACGTATAGTAATTTTATTCCACACCTTCAACGCGTGACGGAGACTGGTACAAAGGTGAACAACATTTTTATTAATTGATAAATATTAATAGAAAATAAATATACCACACTGGGACGAAGTAAATTCTTACTCTTTTAAATCAATAAATTCTCTCTCTTTTTAATTTAATATTATTTTATAATTCTAAAAAGCTGGTGTAGTTTATTAATCTTTCTGATAAGTAACTATATTGTGTTTCGGACTTACTACCAAAGTACCAAGTTTACCAACAAAGTAGCAACAGTTCAGAAAAGAAATCAATATTTTTTCAGGTGTTTATAATGTGCCTATAAACCAATTAAATCCGCTCAATTTAAAAAAAAAGTAAGACAGTTCATTAACTTTATGCTCCACTCTAAAAACCTTTTTCTTTTATTTACAAACAATGTGTTCTTATGCTGTTTCATCATCGTAGTCTAATTTGGGAATGACATTAAACGTACTCTGTGGTATCAGTTATCTGAGGCTACAGTCGTTAAACTTGGACCTGAAATATAGTTCAAATAGGAACGCAAAAACTACAAGTAGTTGTTTTCCCAGGATAAGTGCGTATACATATACATAGGTCAATATCTTGATATTAAACCTGAAAGTTTTCAGATAACTAACGTGAAACTCGAAGTAAAAGCCACTATATCATAGGGACAAATAATTTAATGAATGGGATTTTACACTTAAAGTCATAAATCAATTAAATTAAAGCGAAAACAAAAAACCGGAATTAAACAAAAACCTTTAGGTAGTAGTTTCGTTGTTTTCCGCACCAGAAATTTCCTGGCACATGGAAAAATGTGTGAACAAGTTGTGCATACCGTATGATGCGTCGTCGTAATTTTCCTGCCGAGTTTTCCAATAATTCCGTTTAATGCGAACAGGAAAAAAGTGTATCGTGTCGGTGCATATAATTATATTGACACGCGCGGTTTTTGTGTAAATTATATTTTCCTTAAAGTTTTTGTTTTGTTTTGTTTTGTGGATTCATGTTTACCTACCTATTTATGTAAACAAAATATCTTTTTTTATCACGGTAACGGTACCATAACGGTATCATAATAAGTAAGAAGGTATACTATATAATAGGTACCTACTTTGAATAATAATGAAATGGTCAAAAATGTGTGTGAACTGACCACAGTTCACCCACATTTTTTTTCACAGTCACGAGACTGTGGTTGCCTTATTACGTGCAAGTATTACTTTATCAATGGATTTTCAAGTCTGTTTACTAATTAACTAAATTTTATATTGTATTTTCCTAGTTTACTGTGAATCACTAGGTACGCTTACCTGAACTGGTCACCAAGAATTACTATAGGTACAGGTAGGTAGGTATAATTACAATTTCATTTAATCCTCATCCATTGTCCTGAAGTATCACTTTTTAAGCCGCAAAGCCGTCATGAGCGAAAAAAGGAAAATGTCGAGAAATTCCGAAGAGCAAAATAAATAATGACCAATCGATAACGGATGAACTTCTCTAACAGCCAGCTCTTCATAACCAGCTTATAATGTTCCTACTGCTGGGTCACAGGCCTCCTCTCTATGAGAAGGAGTGGGCCATAATCCATCACGGTGGCCCAGTGCGGGTTGGTGGATGTCACATGTCTTCGAATTTTTGGTTCTAAGACATGCCGGTTTCCTCACGATGTTTTCCTTCACCGTTTCGGGAGCAGTGGTGACAAAATTAAATACACAAAAAAGTGCCTGCCTTCTTTTTTTTTTTTTTGAATGAAGAATTTAATTGTCGATACTTATCATGTTATTTTAATTATAAATTAGTTTAATTATTTTAACTATTTGCACATTTTTTCCATAGTGCACCTAGTCCAAGCCCCAAACCATCTGAAAGAACTGTGGTTTTTTTATTTTCCACTTTTACAATGAACAATGTTTTGTTGGAATAATTATTGTGTGACGTGTTTCATTTGTTTTAAAATGTCCTAAAATCACAGGGACAATTTCTCATGATTTCATAGTAATAAATTAACAATATTAATGTTTACCATTTTGTTAAAGTGTTGCACGCATTACTCATTTAACATTTTTTTCACACATTTTATTTTTTTCTATTTCAGAATCAGATCTCACGAGTCTATCACATGTTGGTGAGTACGCATCATTTTTTTATCGTTTTTCATTTACATTTATTGTTTTTGTTTTAAATTTGTGATGTCTATATACCTACAGGTGATTGGTGATTTACATCTACAACCTTTAAATTCAAAGTTACATAGGTACTGGTTTTTGCAATAACCTGTTTTTTTAATATCCTGTACAAAAACAAGTTGATACAATACTGCAAAAACCTAAGATGAGTATTTTAATTTGCATCTAGGCAGTTTTTACAATTTTAAGTACTTATCATTTATATCGATCAGTCTCCTTGTCCAGTTTGCGATTTAGTCACTTCTCTATTAGTAACTGAGCTGATTGACACCACGACATCATAATATAACCCCTCAAATAGGATGTTTTGGTTAAACCATTGCCACGAGGCGCGAAATCCAAAATAAACATCTATTCTTACGTGGCTACATACTCTCATGTGTTGAGAACCGGAATTGTTCGGAATTTACACGTCCATCGCTTGAAATGTGAAGAATAATTTACACTTGAAGGTGACAATGTGAGTAATGTATAGAATATTGAAGCTAATATTCTTAAAACTCCAGTTCTTGCTGCTTTAGGGATAGGACAAGGTTACACAATGACCGATGTTAGGTAACATTGTCACTCAATATCGCATTGAAGTGAAGAATTTATGAGTTCCTCATGCGAGGTTAACGATGATTTGGGGGCTATTCTCGTTACATTCATTCAAATGGGTTTAAGTAAAAGGCGAACTAGATACAGCTGATGTTTGTAATTGGGTGAACTTTACATCACTTTAAATTGAAATCATACTATTTACGCGTGTTTCAAAACAATGCAGGACTAGACTTCATTAATTCATTTGATGATAAAATGGTTTTGTTGCTGACGCCTTCCGTCATTCCAAGTCAGAATGTCAGTCATTTCTGAAATGTTTGAACCAGACTTCCTACAAATAAATACACATTTCATAAACGCCATGATCAACGATTCCTTAGATCAATGATGCCTTAGTTATAACAATGTTCTTTAACAGTTACTCTTATAACATGAAGATAGGGTTCAAATTGTTTTGCCTGATTATGAAGAATGGATATTGAAGCGAATTGAAGGTTTGCGTTACCACGCAGATAAATTATTTAATATGGGTTATGTTTGTGGTTTTAATAACATAACATCTTATATTAATACTGGATACATTACATGATTCGAATACTAATTTAATATGGAACAGTACAGTTTATAATGTCATAGGTAAAGTTGAAATAGAAGTAGAATTCAAAGAAGTATTTGATAAAACACCAGAGGTAACTGATGCAAATAATGATTCAATTCAAACGTATGACTCAATAGTCGATTTTGAACTTAAAGACGTACTATTACAATTTAAATCTGGTGTAGTAACAGTTTTAATGCGCATTCGTCTCAATAACAAATCGATCATCAAGCGACGAAGGGCAGTTGCACACGTTACACATTACAACAATATTATTGATTAACAGACAAACACAAATTGTTCGATATATGATAAACTGACGCTCACAGTGGCCTTATTGTACCAGCATGCGTTTCAATTAAGGCTCATAACAGTAATTGGTGTCAGCATTCGGTACTAACAGTTCCTCCAATGTTCGTATGTGTGTAGTTTACTCTATTAAATGTTCATTTATACAATTTACTTGTAGCAAAATTTGAAATTGTCGGCAATTTGTACCTCCTTTATGCTATATATTAGGTTACTGTGGAATACTAGTATTAATGTCTACAGCATAAGTCGTAGATTTTGAACCTGTTCATTAAAATGTTCTACACCAATTTCACATTAATGTTCTGTTTCTGTGGCAAAAGTAGTTTTATTTCAGTTAAATATATTAATTGTGTCATTAAACTTGATACCCACGTGGGTCCAAGGATTAACCAGTCACGCCAACTGCAAATGATCAAAATTTTATTTTCCCAAGAAAATGTCAAGTGAGTGCAGTAACTTTTATGTGAAAACTCGTTAAAATTCTCAGACATTTTGGCATTTTACCAATAATTGCCATAAATACGGTTATAAATGCAGTACACGACCACCTTATTACTTTTCAAGCAGTAACGTTATTTGCAGTTTCCTCATCCTGCTTGATTTGGCTCTCTATTAGTAATCTATGAATGTGATTTCCGTAAACAGTTGTCGGAGTACTGTATCAAAGATTTCCGAACCTTCTAGTTTGGTTGGGGAAGTAAATACTGATTCTGGCAAAGTTCCAGAGATCATGACAGTTGAGACAAAGGTTGTAACTAATTATTGTGCATCAAGTACTCGTACAAAGAACGTTCTAAAATAAGGGGTTTCTGGAGTACGCTATCTCGTTCCAGTACGTAAAACTTCTTACGTAGGTTCGGTTGATTTACCTACGCGTTCAAGTTTCGTATTTGTCAAAATTTGTTTATACTGTTGCATATCACATGTCTTGTTTTGCATTGTTATGATTCTCAGCGCGAATCTTTGGTCATTTGTGACAACCGTGATGAATGTTTTGGAAAAACTCTTGAAAACTTCGTCGAGAATTTAACCTGTTAACGAAACGTAAGCTAGTATTGTACAATACATAGCCTGAGGTTTTGTTTGTGTACAGTCATAAATTATGTTAGTAAAATTATTATTTCTATTTTATCTGCTATTAATATTAGCTATTTTAAATCACCGCATTAAAGTTTTTAGCATGTGACCAACTCGTGACGGCCATAGTACGCCAACAAAAGGAATTTGCTTGGAAATCATGAATATGTATTTCATTTGAATATTTCTCACATTTATTTCACGTCTCAGCTCTTTACGTGAGTTCGTTTCTCTTGTTATTTTAATAACCTGCACTAATTTACGTGTAACAAAAGAATAATCATGTCAGTCACATTGTAAGTCACATTGCCCGTCACATGCGCTATTCATTTAAGACAGACTTCAGTTCTCAGACAGTTTTAATTGGCCACTTATTGGTATGATGGAGTTACTTACGAATAAAGGCAAACTATGGAAATAATGTTCTTTTTGCTCGTAAATCAATTTTATTGCTTCTTCTGTAATTACTTTTCATAATTATGGTATACGAAATTTTGTTAAAAGTTTCGTCCGATGTAGTTTTCCTTCACAGTAATCTATCTATCTATCTGTATTCATAAAAATGAATTGCTATTCGTTAGTCTCGCTAAAACTCAGAAACGGCTTGACCGATTTGAATATTTTTTGTTTGTTTTATTCACCTCTTGACAGAGGTAGTTTATAAGAAAAAAAAATAGGAAAAGCCCAAAGAAAAAAAATTGAGAGGACAACGTCTGACGGGTCAGCTAGGTAGCTAGCTAGGTAGGATAAGTACGTAGGTAGGCAGGTAGGTTAGGTAGGCAGGTAGGTTAGGTAGGCAGGTAGGGTAGGCACGTAGGTAGGGTAGGTAGGATAGGTGTTAGATACTTAATGCTGCCTGTGCGAAGCCGGGCCGGGTAAAGCTATTAATAAGATATAATTAAAAAAGGTTTCTCTTGCTACCACAGCAAAAGTAAACAGCCTGGGCCAATGAACTGATCTAACTCTGTGCTCGGTTGCTAGGGTCAACGTAGCAATTGCTAACAAATGATGATGATAAAAGGTCACTGATAAATCAGCAACTGTTGAACATTCAACATACAAAAATTATGGAAGATTTGCCCGAGTATTGCGTCAGTACCTAACTGTAGCTAAAACGGGAGTAGGTATCTATGTATCTATAAAAGGAAAACTACTGAAATCATCAGAGCGGTAGATGACACAGCCAAGCAGGTAAACATGGATTATTATTGTTGGAAAATAAACTCAAACACCACTAAATGCATTTGTTATTATCAATCAGCGCACTAAATTAAAACCAAAAATATATAAACAAAAAACAGGAAAATTATCTTAAAAACTGCGTAATCAAATGGCGTCTTCCTGTGGTTTCCAGACACAATTCCCTAGAAAGAACCACATAAATGTGTTTTCAATAACACTATTTATAATTTTAGAGACGCAGTATATTGTGGCGTTGAAACTGTCCAGAGCATATCAAGCGAACAATTAAACACGATTTGATTATTTTTGCAAGACGAAAAAAGATCTGACGAAGCTGTACGCAGCGATATTCCGGAGAAGAATTTCGCTAGTTGATTCTAAGGAGAATACTTTATCTTAGGATTTACAACCGCAGCCGATAATAACAATAACACAACAGCTTTTTTACGATTCACCTGTATTTTGTAGCCAGAACAGTTCCCGCTAGTGATATGCATGATCAGCCTATAATGTTCCCACTGCTGGGACACAGGCCTCCTCTTTTTGTGAGAGGGAGTGGGCCATAATCCACCACGCGGGCCCAGTGCAGGTTGGTTGATGTCACATGTCTTCGAATTTTTGGTTCTTGGACGTGTCGGTTTCCTAACGAAGTTTTCCTTCACGATTTTGAGAGCAGTGGTGATGAAGTGCCTATTTGGATTCGAACCCACGACCTACAACTCGTAAGTCGCGGCCGTTACCACTGCTCTATCATGTATGCTATTGATAAAAGGTTTCGGATTTCCCAAACGGAGTCTGTTTATTTGGGTATTTCTTTGCAAATAGCGTTTAATACTGTTAAAATATGCCATGGATTAAATTATTAATTAATTGTTAGTTGGTAACAAGAATAAGTAGGTACCAACTAGGCTTCAGCTGTCATTTGATAAGGCTCTAATGTATCTTATCTAAAAGGCCAAAGCAGTTTACATAATTTAAAATAACACTCACTAGGGGCATTGAATTACTTTATAATTTATTGACCGTGAAGAATGTTGTCGTTAGATTAGTGTTATGATTATTTTGACATTTACATTGTTTAGTACAAGTTTATTTAATTTACAAATGGAATTTAATATTTTAAACTCACACAGGGTGGCAGGGACTTCGACGCACGGACTGTTACCATGGATTCAATGCATGATTTTGAAGCTCCTGCGTTGAAATTTTTCGTAGGTTATTTAAATAAAAAAACAGTTTGACCGCGTAAGTATTGCACTTTTATATGAAACAGCAGATTTCTTTTTTGATAACCGACGTAATATTTCTACGCTAGGGGTCTAATCATCATTGACGGGGTCCGAAAGGCCGATGCCTGCCGGGATCGCGGATTGTTCGAAAGAGTTACCGTGGCCCTGGCGCACAGGCAACTGAAGGAGCAAGGGTGGGTTTTAGTCAGTAAGAGTCTGACACGCCCTTCCGCTCCGCCCAGAGCGGGAGAGGTCATTTGATGATGTCCCACCAAAAAAAAAGAAAAAAAAATGGGGTCTAATCATGTGCTGAATCCATGGTAACAGTTCGTGCGTCGATGTACCTGCCTACCTGTATAGAATAAAATGTTGTATAAGATCTATGTACCTATATAACAAAATAGAGCTTTGATACTATTCTTCAACCCATAAGGTAAATAATACAATACATTGAAATCAGAAATACATAGATAGTGATGGCCCAGTTTTGATCCATTTTAACTCCGTTTGAATTAAAAACTGATATATATATAAAAGCAATTTAGGTCGACTAAAACTTTTTGAGTTGCATCATCTTTGACTGTACGACCTGCGGAAATGAATGTCTCACTTATCATATTTATGTAAATAAGGTTTTGTTTTTCTAATAAAAAGTTTGATAAATAATTAGTGCAGACTCATCTCTTATAGTTTGAGTAAGAAGCAGTACCACGATGTCATTATTTGACACCTATTTTGGAGAAAAAACGTACTTAGTTGATATGGGATGTTTAATTGTATGTCATTACTTGCTTTTGCTTATAGTTAGGAGGATGAAAATCCGGTCTATCGACACTCTAGCCGCACAAAATGTATTAGTTACTTAAATAAAAAATAAAAAAAGCTTAATACACTACTAAAGTTTCTATTATAATATAATTCAATCATGATTCGAAAGACACGTGGCGCCATCTATTATCATACGAACGTTATTGTTGTTTTCCTCAGGAACAGTAGATTTTTTCGGGATGAAAGGTACCCTATGTCCTTTTCTGTACACCTGACAGCGTACACGCAAAATTTCAGAATTGTCTGTTCAGTGGTTTAGGCGTGAAAAGGTAACAAACAAACAAACTTACTTTCGCATTTATAATATTTGATTATTATTATTATATTATATGTCATGTCATTATTCCATTCGATATGTAATACAAACACCTCGTGTTACGTCGTTTAGAGATGCTTAATTAAATAGAAACGTACAATTTTATGTTTTCTAGGGCATCTGTCAATCATTGTTGTCGTATTTGATATTCGATTCGAGACGTGCAGTGTGACGAAGGTCGAATTTTATTTGTCTAGGCGATATCCCGATATATCTCCAAACAATATTATTTTCGTTTTCTAAACAACTCTTATTTTCACTTTTCCCAAATTACGTTGTACTTTACAGCTTAAGTTATAAGGTTTAATTTGCGTTAATTGTTAAAAAAATCGTTGATGAGTTAAAGTTGTTTTATTTGTATGGTGTATGGCCTTTTTTTTTTTTTTTTTTTTTTTTTTTTTTTTTTTTTTTTTTTTTTTTTGGGTGGGAAATCATCAAATGACGTCTCCCGCTCTGGGCGGAGCGGAAGGGCGTGTCAGACTCTTACTGACTAAAACCCACCCGTGTTCCTTCAGTTGCCTGTGCGCCAGGGCCACGGTAACTCTTTCGAACAATCCGCGACCCCGGCAGGCATCGGTCCTATCGGACCCCGTCAATGGTGCTGACATCTCTTTGAGGCGCGCGTGGAACACGACGCGCCGTCGACCCGGGCCTGGTCCTTACCGGACGGCGAGCTGCCCATTGCTCGCCGTCCGCAAGCCCGCGCCTACGGTGGCCGGGAGTCGGCAATCGACTCCCGACGCCCAGGGTGTCTCCTCCTCCTGCGGCGGCTAGGGGCGCGAGGGCGTAGAGATTGCCTCTCCCTCTCGCGCTCCGCCTCCTCCTTCGCGAGCATTACTGCTTCGCAGAAGGAGGTGACGGCTTCCCATTCCCTCTCGCTCCGTACCATGGCCTGAACCAGGGCCGGACGCGAGAGGTCGCCGCCGCCGATCGCCGCCACGAGGACACGGCGGTGCTCCGCCCAAGCCGGGCAGACCTCCACCGTATGCTCCACCGTGTCCTCCGGTCGATCCACGCAATGATAACACCCGGGCGTTTCCTCCCGCCTTATACGAAACAGGAACCTCCCGAAACAGCCATGTCCGGTGAGGACCTGCGTCAGGCGGAAGGTGAGGACGCCGTGGCGCCTCTCAAGCCACTCCTCAAAGAGGGGTCTTACCGCCGCAATTGTGGCGTGCCCTGCGTTGGGTTGCGACAGTCGCACTCTCCATGCCGCCATGAGATCCCGCCGGAGCTCTGTCCGCTGTGCCGCGATTACTCGCGGCAGCGGAGTTACGCCCCGGCGTTTCGCCTCCTCGCGCCACTCCCAAACGTGCGCGAGGACCTTTGCCTCCAGATCCCATGGCGGTAATCCGGCAAGGAGGCTCGCCGCCTCGCAGGAGACCGTGCGGTATCCCCGTACCATCCGGATGGCCATGACCCTTTGGGACGCGTTCAACCGGCGAGCTGGCCGGAGCCTCAATGAACGCGCCCACACCGGTGCCCCGTAAAGGGCCATGGACCGCACGACCCCCGCGTAGAGCCTCCGGCAGGAGGCGTTTGGCCCCCCCAGGTTGGGCAAGAGCCGCTTCAAAGCAGCCCCGGCCCGCTGCAGTCTGGGAGCCAAACGTCGGAAATGCTCCACGAAGTTCCACCGGCTGTCGAGGACGAGTCCCAGGTATGGTGTATGGCCTGTCCTTGCTATGACACAACCGACCCACTGACCTGAATGTATGATATTAAACAATTTCGATGCTTTTGTTAAGATATAGGACATATTTCTAATTTATAAACGTCACGAAATTGGAGAGTTCAGTTGTATGTACCTAGTCAGAATGTATTAGTTCCGTCGACGCCATTATTCTTCTCAGAATCCGTGATTTTAGTTGTTGAAGATAAAATTCAGATTCGGGTTACTACTCCGAAAAATAATGCGATAGCTGTAAACTAAAAATACTGTTCAGCTCACGTGCATCCATGAAAAACAGTTGCTTCTAATTACTTTTTTCGTAGCCAGTAATGTCAGGTTTCAGTGTTCATGAAAAAAAATAGTGCGGTAGCTTATTTCTTTATCAATTATCGCATTAACAGTTTTAATAATATGAGTACATCAGTACTCTTCACTCAAGGTTCTAATCTCCTTGATTACGAACCCGGCACGCGTATTGATCAAGTGCCGGCTAGACGCATAAGAGCTCACGTGCACATTAAAATGTTAAGATGACAGAAAACTATTACATGTGGTAATTTACTCGCTATTACTGTGGAAAATTAGAAATTTTGCAGATGCCAGGCGATTAGTCGGCAGTGTTTACTTTGTTTGAGAGCAACGGCTGCTTGCAGTTATGTCTAAAAAATATAATATTGCTAATCTGGAACACGTGTTTTATTGTTTACTAATATTGACAGAGGATGAACCTAAATTGTCTTGTTCACGTAGTGTCTACATAGTATTCAAATAGTATTCAGGGAATGTAGGAGCATAATTGAGGAGCGTTTTCACAAAGCGATGCATCGAATTTTATATTTTTTTATTTATTTAACGGCAATTTCATTTAACATACTATATCTAAACCCTAATAAATAAATAAATTACATTATTGAAAAATAAACTATTTTACGATGTATCGTTTTGTAAAAACGCTCCTCAATTATACTTTTACAAGACAAAACATTTCCATATAAGGCATTTTTGGTACCCAGTTACGATTAAAACAGCGTGATACCTACATGCTGCGCGTTGAAAATGTATTTTTCTACTGAAAAATTTCCTTTGGAAAAGTTTAGAAATAACATTATCAAAAGGTCAGAATAATACAGGCGTAAGATGTATGTAATACTTGAAGTATGTGATGCCATAATAATATGTAACTTTGCGACCGAGACGTTGGCTTAGAATGCACTTAATTAATAGGTATCTGGTGCTTACCAATTAAATGTTATGCAATGATTACACACCTCGGTACAGCTATTACGATTGCTTTACGAAGGAAATCCATTTTCTGTCCTATTTATGCTTTTATAGTTTTGAAACAATTGTTTGTCGATCAGGAATAACAATTTTATTGTGCCCTGTTAGGCTGCCTACGCAAACCGCATTGTTGTACTATGTATTTCAATTATGTTGACGGAAATAGTAAAATGCAGTATGGACCACGTTTGTTTACTACTAAAAATATCTTCCCCGCGTCACTTCGCAGACGTTGACGCTGAAAAAAGCTGGGTTTCGACATTGAGATGTTTGATTACAGTTTGTTTTTGCTTGTAAATACCACTTTTGTGTGGTTAATCTAGAGATGCATAAATAACTGGTTTTGTTAAGTTTTTATCGAGTTTAGCCTGGCATTGATAGATTTAAGTCCTTTTACGTTATCACTGATTTAAATTGAAGGTTTTAAGATAAGAAAATTATTAGTCTTAGTACAACGTTCAATATAGACTGAACATTCTTGCTTGAAATTAGAACGACAAAACAAGGTTACAAACATCAGAAACCATGATGGATCTGAGTATAAAACACTAAAGTGATAGTGTGATTGAAAACGTAAACAAATGATCTAAGTTGATCCATTTCTAAACAATTTTCGTATAGTGTGCCAATATTAACAGGTTACAGTTACAGACTCCAGTGCGCAGACGCATTAAGATTATCAACAAACGGCTATTACATTCTAGAATAATATTGCACGCACTAAATCCCGGAGCTGTGCAACATAATTGTAATAATCTCTTTTGAAATTACACAACTACGTTGTTGTAACATCGCTTGCCACCAAGGCTGCCATATCAGCTGACCAGGAAGAGAAGAAGCGTTGAATAGCGTTGTATTTATAGCGGTCGATATCTTAGGGGGCGTGACTCTTGCGTCGTTTTAACACAGGTGTAATGTTTACGCAATGGGGCTTGCGATGCGTCGCGTCATCTATCAGGATTCTAACGAATCAATCAATAATGTTGCAACAACAATGTTTTTATTTCTAGTACTATTAATAATTAATTTTAATTGAGGTTGGTGAAAAACAAGGTTTTATCAGATTCTCTTGTTTTTGTTGTGTATATCAGGCTGCAAGTTTCAATGCCAAACAGTTCACATGTTTATAATATTATGCTCTGATGCGGTAAATTAGCAACTCGATATTATTTACCAGCTGCACAGTGTGTAAACTTTACGATGCTGATTTGAAGGGTTATGGTAGTGTATAATACAAAGGAAACAAATGAAAATGAAAGAAAAACAACGTTCCGAGATCAACAGGTAGACTCATTGTCTTCTAGATTATTGTCTCAAATATTCTTCAGTATTATTCCACACCGAGACGATTCGAGATCTATAGAATCCACAGAGACTAATTCGTCAATTAACTTTTGTTCTAAAAGCATGTTCAGTTTTATGGTCGCCGTGCCTAAATAGTTCAAAAGATTGACGTCATCAGAATAAGTATGTCCATTTTTATTGGCGTCGATATCAATACAGCATGTGATTACAGCCTCATTCTTTGTATTAGTGGAACTAATGTGCTGATTATCTTTGAATTCATATGATTCAAGGTTTTTGAAGTTATTACGTTTCTAACTTTCAAGTGGCGTTTTGTACTTCAGTAGATATTTTGCTAGTTGTTGTGTTCCTGCTCCCAAATTAATTCGTAAATGGTGGCGATCGAGACTACTGCGATAGTTACTACTTTATGGATACCTACTGCATCTCCGTTTGCTATGATTTGCGGTTTGATAAAGTGCTTCCAGTTGCTCCGCCTGCCTTCTGGCTTGACCATCGTTTTCCGCCTTGTCTCGGCCTTTTGCCTTCTCATTATCATCATCATCAGCCTACAGCAGTTCACTGCTGCACATAGACTCCTTCTATTTCCCGCCATTCAACTCGATTTTCGGCAACTCTCACCCGGCTGCTACCAGCCACCCTGCGAACATCGTCGCTCCACCTAGCCTGAGGGTGTCCTACCTTACGTTTACCGATTCGTGGTCTAAACTCAAGAACACGTCTACGCCAACGGTCATGGGTTACACGGCTAATATGGCCGGCCCATTGGCACTTTAGCTTGCTTATTCTGTGAGCTATGTGGACCAATTTGGTTCTCTGCCGGATCACCTCGTTGTGGATTCGATTCCTCAGAGAGACTCCAAGCACAGCCCGTTGCCCAGTTGCCTTCTATTCTGCTACTATTTTCACCCTTAGTATTATCGGTGTTTCTACAAGTTTCTGTTATAAATATTTATATGTGTCACATTCAATATAATTGCCACTTTGACTATTCAGTGTACAACGAGTGCATGATTTGTTAAATTTCTGTAATACGCAGTGTCTTATATGTATGTAATAATATGACCTGAATGTCAAAAGTCCAATGCTTTTGTAGGAATATCAATGTTCTTTTTATTTACCTACCTCTGTCTGTCTGTACAAAGGTGCATAAAGGTAATGTTGCATCTTGTAATATATTGACACGTCATGTCAAGGAGAAGGTCACACAAATTGATAAAGCAATGAACTCACTATTTGTTTATCAACAATGCTAATATTACCGATTAGATAATAAAACAAAATTAGTTTCCTCTGTGATAATGTTTGTTTTTATGATTTTATAAACATTCTTCTACGATTGTGAGTGATAAGATTAATATACTATGTTATTATGTATTTATAAATTCGTCAATTGTAATTTTCTAGTTAATGGAAATGTTTTGTAAATATTATTGTTTATAATCATGGTAGGACGTCAGTTCTTTCAACTATTTTCTTGACTGTATTTAGTTAATACATGTTTTATTTACTGTACTCTGAAGTTAGTTTCCAAGCATATGTACTTAGAAGACACATTTTAATAATGTATATATGTTATTGTCTGCTGCAGTCAATCGGTCATTGGCATAACCAAACAATAGAATTCTGTCTTAGACTTCCTAAGATCAATACCTGTTTCAGAGAAAAAGTGCTGTAAAATTCTCCACTGATCAAAACGTTTATCATGCGCACTAAAATTAACATTTCAGTTTGCAACGTAATTATTTTATGAACGCATGTAGGTACGCATTTATCAAATTAGTGTCATTTACCAAAAATATCACAGGCGTAAGATTATTACGTATATTTTATTGCACAATGTTATTCATTATATTTTATTGTGATACTGATAATAACATTTTCAGGAAAAGCTACATCAGATAATACCTGCTTGTAAACATTCTCTGTTGTAATGGGCCTTCTTGAAGTCCAATTTACATTGTATGATTTAATTGCCTGTGGCATGCTATAAGTTGAAGCAACAGTAAAAGTTGCACCGTCTAAACAGTATTTATACCATGCAAGTCATAATTATGTTGTTTTAATTTTATTGTATGCCACAGGCAAGAAATTTGCATCATGTAAATGGGGCTTTAAATCCACTCAATTTTAATACACTGGGTATTAGATATGTTTGAACTCTCTCTTCCTCTTTCTCTCTCTCTTTGTTTCTCTTTCCGACTGTAAAAATTCCAAATGATAGTAAGATAAATAAATCGTCTTCGTCTCTCTTCTCTACATGTCTATAGATATTTTCATGGTATACTAATATACTTCGCCAGGTATAGCATTCCGAGACACAGGGAGACACAAGCCTACGTCATCACCGCTGTGTTACCAGTAGTGTGTAATAATAACTCCCCAGCCGCCTTTATTACCTGCGCGAATCCGATATAACAATGAGGTTTTAACTAACTATTAGTTGGTATAATATGTTTAAATTGAATTGTTTCGTTTGATTAGAAAAACGAAACGAAAATTTTTTTTAAATTGTCGTTTCGTTTTTGACTGAAAATGTTTCCATAATTCGTGTTTTGTTGCAATAAAGTGGCAACTGGATTGTGACGTAAGCATGTTTCACTCCCGGAATGCCAGACCTTGTTTTTTTAGACCATGGATTCCACTGACCATTCTTTGTTCCTATCCAACATTGTATTTTATCTTGAAGACCACTTACTTTAGGTAACTAGGTACACTCCAGTACAAAATACAAAACTAATAGTAAGAAGGTTGTTAATTCAAGTATCTATTTACACCATCCAATCGTAAACTTAAGTGTTATACACGGGAATTCATCTTTAATTAAACACGATTGGTTATCATTATAAGACCTTTGATTAGATACAACACTTGGGTTTTCTTAATACATAGTATGCTTAATCACCTTGATTAGGTTATATTAAACGCAATGTTTATCTGTTTTGGTCCGTATACTAACGATAAAAAATACCGGTATAACCCTTTTCTCTGTAATTGGATAAAAGTAAAATTCAGATGGCTAAATACGTACTTAGTCTTGATAGATAATCTTAATAGAGTTAGCTTAATGCGAACTTACATTGTTGACTTGTTGTGGTCAGGTAAACCTATCACTCTGAACATAATTTACGTTATTTGTAAGACGCAGTATTTTTATTTTTACATGCATTTTTCGAGGTTGTCATTTCGGTGTCTGGGTTGTAAATTCACGTGAGCAGAAATAATCATTGTAGTAGGTATTTTATAGATCAGGCAAGGTTTAAGTAGGTAGGCACAAAGGATTCCCTTCAGAATGACCAACAACAATGCTTTGTACAATATCTGCATTTTAATGAACACTTCCTCGCTTCCGATAATCTTATGTGCTTTGTTTTAATTCATTGATTACGTTTATTGCATAACCAATAACAAAAACCAAGGTAAGATACTACAAAAGAATATACTACGTAGTTACAAATGCTATCGTTGAATGGATTGATGTTTTGTATTCTCAAAATAAAATAGCGATATTTATAGGCAACATTTCATTATTTACCAATTTTTGTTTTCTTTTCGAGGAAAATGTAGTTTCGAATGGAAAAGTAATTTAAAACAGACTGTGACGTATGGTTCTATCGGCGCCGGTGGCGTGGGCGCAGCCCGACCGACACTGTCACAGGCGGCGCGCGGCGGTCACGTGACAAGACGCAATTAGACAAGACGCACCTTCGTCATGTCATTGAACATATTAAAAACAAAACCAAGCAATTATAACTCTTAAGACTTCGAATATAAGGCTAATAATTATACCTTTTATACTAGTGACGCGACAACTTTGTCGTAGTATTTCAACTGCGCAATTCTCGTCGTAATATCGGAATTTTGTGTCTCCAAGATATATGTAAGATTGAACAATGGTCAGTGACGTCTTTACACGATCTTGGGGAGTTTCTACGAATTTCGTAAACAGGGTTTTTGTGCCCGTACAATTAATTGCGACACTTTTGAATAAACAGAATCTTTCGATGTCGCATCTTAAGAAAAACGTTTCAGTGTCGCTGCAAAAAGTTTTCAACACGCCAGTTTTCTGAAAACACACGAAGTAATCTTCTTTATTATTTGATATATCGTTGCCCTAGATAGAAAGATGCCAACATACTACATTTCAGAGAAACTACAAAATAATGAATTAAGGTAGTCAAGATCAAACATTGCAAATTAGAGTCTGTTTATTCCTCCATCAAAGAAATCTGTAAAACATAGAAAAGCACGTAAGTCGTTTCGACGCTCACTGCTTCACTTTCTACATCAAAAGTAAAATGTATTACGAGCTAATCTTATAACGGGTTATTGACATAACTCTTACAGAAATAATCTTCGTTTAGATAAATCTGACTTGTCAGCAATGTATGGAAGATTGATTGCAACATCGCAAAAGAAATTGGTATTGACTGAATAATAATTTCACTGCTAGGATTAGTAGTCTATAAATCTTTTAGAACGCTTTTTATAAACACCGTTTATTATTCATAGGTACTGAAAGTTAATTGGTTTATATTACAATATTGCGTAGTTATCAGTCTGTGCTACAAATCATCAATGTAATTATACAGTACATATCGTGTATGTGTCGAGTCACGTGTTTGGCATATAAAACATTCGTATGAAGGACCAGACGTTACACAGACGGATCAATTTCGTGACGTAAACTTCAAAGTCATTTGGAGCCAAGACCTTGGTGACCAACCTTGACCTAAGTGACTTCCAAGGTGCACGGCCAATGTTTTGAAAGCAATTGTACCTAAGCGATCATCATTAAAGGCAATCACAATTTAGTTGTTGACGATCCCTTGACGTACACTTTTTTTTCTAGAAACAGGAACTGCTCTTTGGCCAGTGGTTATTTTGTTATTTACCAAATGTTTACGTGTGGAAACTTTTGAAGTCTGTTATGTCATGGCGGAATTCCGTATGTCCTCTCTACCGCATCAGTGGAGTGTTCCACAGAAGGTGATCTTGACCTCTCACGTCCAAATTGAGAGTTTGTTACAAACTTTACGATTTAATTTTGGGCGTGGTAAACATTAAATGGTTTTCGTTCAGCCAATTTTTATGTGACAACTTCAAAATGTACCGTTTAAGGTAAGTATAATTTTGAAAGTCTGCCCTTGCAGGTATTTTATACTGCAATGCTCTTGAAAATATTATAAACAAGGTTTTTCATAAACCAACTTCAGTAAATAAAAGTTTAATTTAGTTTTCCATGTAAATTACTTGCAAACACGAACTCATGTGAGATACGTCTGCACTACAAAACATTTGGTAGCCATATTTGTTTCAAATTAATAATGACGTCACTTAACGACGTCAAAACGAATTACGACGTAATAAAATTAATTATAAATGTCGACACTTAAAAACAGGAAGGTTATTCATAAAATAATATACAGATACATAGAATCGTAACGTAATGTACCACCCACTGGTCATTTTGATTGACAGGGAGACAAATCAAAGGGTTATTTTTAACCCGCGTCGGGCGAGGGGTTGACCCACTGTTGGCGGCCACTAATGACGCAAGAACAGACCTTCGGTTTAATATTTTAGTATATAGCTCCAAAGTGACCCGATCTTGATCGGCGTTATATTTTTAATCAATATTTTATTAAGGCGAAGGCAATTAATATAAAATATGAACTTCAGAATTTATTATTTTCAGCAGCTTTTCCTGAACAAATTTCAAGTATTTACACCGGAATGAAAAATAATTTGAGCAATGCAGAATACAGCTTAATTTTAAAGTGATGTTTAAAATAGAAGCTATATTTACATCAAAGAACGTTGGGTTAACTTTTAGGCGACGATGTCGAAGAATAGACGGTATTCATCAGTTTCGGTTATTGGCATCTCATCTTGTTTTATCTGTTTGCAAAACAAAAACATCGGAAGTACCTACCTATTATTTATGCTACACGGTACTTATTATTTTTTTCACAAAAAACCGTTTGTTTTTCAACATTTCCACGACTGAGAGTTCCAACCCGATGTTAGGTATATTTTTTTTAATATTTGCGTCTTAAGCAACATAATATTAAAAATAATTCGATTAAACCAGTGCGATTAAAATATTAACGTTATCAACGACATTGAAACATTTTCCATAGTAAGTAGGTAAGCCCAAATAATAATATGATACGCTTTGTAAATAAACAGAGGTGTTTACTACGCAGATATGATAAGGCTAGTAATTTCATTAAGTATTAATCATACTACAAAAACCCATATAATACATACATATGTATTTATTTAAGTGCAAAACCTGCAGATTTTTGTAAAAAGATAGAATTCAATTTTTCATAATTGGTCTAAAATCTGTGGCATAGTTCCATAAAACACATTACTTATTTCTCAAAGTTTCGGACTGCTCCATACTGACCCATCTCAAGAAATCATACTGACCCATCTCAAGAAATCATCCTGTACAGCGTGTTTGTAACAAGTCGGAAGTAATATGTATAACGCACTTGAAACTGATAATCCACAAGGCCTTTAGAAAATAAATTATGACTTAAAGGCTAAACGAACACTACGAATTTTAATAGTTGTGGATATTAAAAGCAAATCTGTGAACAATATCAATATACCAAATTCCGCGCACCGCGGTAAAAAGTCGCTGGAGAATTCGCTTGAAAAATTATTTTCGTTTGGGATTTTATTGCGCAGTTTAAAAATCGCAACGGTTAAAATCGTAGTGCGTGCTTAGCCTTACAAATGCGGAAAAAATGCTTTTTCGTCAATTCCATCCCAATGTCATTTATTAATCCTTATTGGATTAATAGTGGCATTGGGATCACAATACGGACATTTAATTATTAATATATACGTGAATACCTACTAATCTAAATAGAACGTTCTGACTGCATTGTTTTTTTAATAAATACCAGTATCTTATCTAGAGAAATAGTAGGTTGATCACCTAGTTTCAGATTGTCCAGGTACTTTACATTAGTTTTGCAAAATATTCCGTTCAAGCGAAATTGGTTCAGATCTGACTCACCTGGGTTGTTCAAAGCGTAGTATTGAGGCCCACTTTCGTATGACGCTACGGTGCCGAGACGTCATAGGGAAATTCGGGCGTATATAAAATTTATTAGCGTACCTACTAGTGACTCATGCTTGGTAATATTGATAAAGGTTATCTAGACGAAAGTGTAATTTACTAAGCTCAACATGGATTTATAACTTACTGTAAGTGCAATAAGCTATAAGCTGTAAATACATACTTCTTATGATCGCGAATCATATTTTGTTCAACATACAACTTGACACTGACCTGCAAATTGCAAAAAAAGTAAGAAAATTACCCTTTACTCCATAATTGACACCCTACGTCGATTTACCGTGTTATAGTAATTTCATACAATTCTCAAAGAATGTCAGTTGTGATTCGAATATATAAACGATTTGAATTGGTAGTTACAATTTAAGTTGGTACTTGGCAATTTACTTATCTAACAATTAATTTCTCTGACTGTACTTTGGCAGTTTGACGTATGACAGCTAGGTATAGTCAGCATCGTGTCGGCCCTTGAAAAAAGCTCGACGATCGTGGTGGCAGACATTGTCCAGATATCGAATCGCACCATGAAACTCTACACTTGATTTGTGATGATGGCTATGTACGGTCACCAAAAGTGATAAGTAACCAGGGTCGTCGATATAGTTGAAGTTTAGTAAGAAACCGATGAATGTTTTCGAATAAAATTTAATTTAGTTAATAGAAAACAAACAGGTCATTTATCAAATAAAATTTAATTGGAAAACATCTATCGCTTTCTTTCTAAACTTCAACTATATCCGACGATCCTGGTTACTTATCTCTTTCGGTGACTGTACGTTACTCTGAGAAACATAAGGATCATCTTCAGTATTCAGACTTCTCATGTTTGTAACGGTTAATTTGCAGACGAATTTGAGATGACCGTTATTGTTACAGTTTTGTATGAACGATACACGATTAAGGGATTTGAAACCTATCCTCTCTGTTGCCTGATCGACAAGATCTTCTAATTATAAGGCTTAAAA
Source organism: Dryobotodes eremita (assembly GCA_917490735.1). Taxonomy (NCBI): domain Eukaryota; kingdom Metazoa; phylum Arthropoda; class Insecta; order Lepidoptera; family Noctuidae; genus Dryobotodes; species Dryobotodes eremita. The sequence continues at coordinate 12,362,960 of OU823248.1, read as the reverse complement.
AGTGCGAGATCTTACAGAAGTTGAATGCAAAGAGAAAAGCAAATACTTAGCTATTGGTGCAGTTAGTTTTCTTTGCCAATGTTATAAAAAACTACGAGTAATAGTAGTAGTAGTAGAATTCATGACAAATAGTTTGTAAACCTACAGTTTCGAAAAACGTGCATTAGTTTTCACGTGAACTAACAACAAAACCGAGTAACGCAAACAGTCATTAACTTTTCGAAATAGCATTCCTGTTAATTTCAACTTTAAAACAACGAATTAAAATCCAAAATGACTTGCACGAAAGCTTATTTCACAACTTATTGCGAACGATACAACGCACGAAGTCTTCAAGGCGTTTACGCTGGACGTACGTAAACGTCCAAAATGTACGTAAACCGTACATTTATAAAGATTGGCTGTCTTATTATTTTACTCGAAGCTTAATTAAACGAGCGGTGTTCCGACAGACTGAGGAAAACCGGGATGAAGACAGTTTTATTATTTGCATGTGCTGCGAAACTTGTAAGACAAATTTAGATTTGGTTAACGCGTTAATTTTTCGGGTGCAAAACCGGTAACACGCTATTGGTGACAAGAAGGCCAGCAATGTGCGTACGAGGGCAAAAAATAAATTCTAATATCCTGCCTATCCTTTAAAATGACTTTCCCAAACACGATACTGTAACAGCCAGCCCATTCTGCAAAAATATCCCCGTGAAAATGTTGTCAAAACGAGCATGAAGTGAACTGTCATCCCATCTGATACTAGTTCATTTCATGCTCACCAAATTTTTCACGGCGAAGTTTCTACTGAATATCACTACAGATTGTGCTACAATATTTAGTTGGTGCTGAAGTGAAAAAGTAAAAAAACATTTATTTCAACATTCAAAATTACAATATTGAGTTATCGTTGGTCCCAAACTAGGCACAGCCTGTGTCTGGGGCACCATTAAATAGGTATGACATTTTGACACAGATAGACATTGTTTTTAAGAAATAAGTAAAAGTACTATTCTCAACAATATAACTGCCAATATAATAACCATGACATGTATCGTTTAACTACTTAACAACGTGCGCGTGATGACAAGAAACTAAACACGTTTCATGCATTTCCTCGTTTCAACTTGGGATATAATGAGAAAACATAGTTAGTGGTTATTTATTCTAAAATGAATAAAGCAACAACGATAAACGATTAATTTATTTTACTGGAAAATTATATAGCTGATATTGTTGACACTAAGGAAGAAGTTATTGTAGAATAACTAGTGACAATGCTAAAGAAAAGGGTTAGTGGAAATGGCTGTATAAGATATTGAGAATTTCCCAAAGATTTGATTGTTAATGATTACAAAGCAAGTACATCTTAGCCTGGCAAGAAATCAGGAAGACATAGACATGAACAAGACCAAATGAATGATAATGATAATGCATTGATTCATGCTAATTGTAGCCAATTATTTTTGGCAGAGAAAGCGGCAAATTGTCATCATGAAGATTTCTCACTGTATTAGTACTTACGTAAATAGTACATTGTAGACTTCAAGGCACGTGTGATATATTCAAATTATATGCTATAAACAGTTTATTGCCTTTTGATGTGCTTTTGCTGTCTTCTGTCTGTGTCTTCCCTCACGTCTGTTTCTAAATCGGTACAGGTAAGGGTCTCAAAATAAATCGGTTTATAGACTGTTGAAAATTAATCTTCGATCGAACAGTTTTGTTGAACTTACTTCTGATTTCGCTGTTGAAATTAGCATTAAGATAATAAACATTACTAAGAAAATCTTTAACCTGTACATTTACCAACAGATTTATTGACTTAATGATAGGGCTTACGCAAAACTCGTCGGTTTTACGCACCAACAATTAGCAGATATTTTCGTAAAGCTCATGTTTGTTGCGAACCGTTTCAGCATTTATTTTCTCTAGTACATTGACGATACGAGAGTAATAAGATTTTCATACTGCTTAAATTAATCTGTAAAGTGTTTGAGATATAACACTTACATATGTCTATAAATATAGTTCGCATTATTTTGTATGACTCAGGCAAGTATTTTGATGGTAAAGCTGTGTTGTAATAGATGAGAAACAGAGATCCACTTAGCCATTTCTCTTTAAAATTTTCGAAATATCGATGGTAAAAACTACCGACAAACCAGTGGAATTTAGAAGCAGTCAGAAGCAGAGTATATATTTAATGAAAGTTTCCAGTTGATTCTATTATTGGACATCCAACCGAAGTTTAAATCGATTGCAATCATTTACTGTTGCAACGCACGAGACTACTCAAGCTTTGACGATTTCGATGCAACTTGAGGCGCAGATGAGAGGATCGCGAGTCATAAAATATTAATCAAAGTAATCAACCTGAATACATCTCTAATAGGCTTCGTTTATTGATGTGTAATATCACTATAATAAAAAGGAGCTGACGAAAATAACAGGCACTTAACCCAAGATTAAGATCTTTCCTATAACTTTGATGGTAAGTCTCATCGACAGGTTGATTACGAAGCAAGTAATAAAATTTAATTAGGCCACACGTGTACGCACGTCGGAAGGGACGATGCATTTCGAGACTGGGTTACCAATGACGTCAGAAACGCCCTACATCTACTGCCAGACTATTTTGGTTAGGTTTTTTTAGAACGCATCTCTGGACTCTGAATGCAGTTTGGTCTACGTGTGACGAAATAAAATATTTGAGATTTTTAAGCTAAGCTGTTCATAATCATTAATCACTTTTAATTTGTTAGCCGACTACGGCGAAGCAAAACCGAGGGTTATGATTTTGACCGGTATGTATGTATGTATGTGGGTTTGTATATATGTATGTTCATCTGTTCCCTCAAAGTTCTCTTCTAAACTACTTATCATAATTTGACAAATGACGTATCGTTGGAACCGTCTTGATGGTTATCTATAATTATATTGTAGATACATAAACCCGAAATTATACTGTAGAATTATCGCAAACCAAAGAATTGGTTAGGTAATTACCCTCAAAGATCCCAACCCCAAAAAAAAAAACCAGTGTTAAGGCTCTCACAGACAAGCGCGACGCGACAAGTACATGACGCGTGACTCCTGATTTTTTACTTGTCTGTCTGTGATGTATTGTTTATACCTTTTTAGTTGTTGTTTTTGTCATAGTTGGGTTTTAGTTTTTTTACTTTTATTTTTGTGTATCAACTTAGTTTGGCGCAATACAAAGGTTGTCCAATTATTGCATCCTGTCAACCCAAACAACCTTTTTCGGGTCGTTAGGTAATTCAAATATAATGTATAAAGTAAATTACCAAAATACTAAAGGCATGCAGTTTTTGCAATAGGTACCTATTCAAGTTTGATAAATCATGTCATTTATGAGATTTTAATAAAAACCCCCGTTTTTTTAGTTGTACTTAAAGGTTTACATAGGTAATTAAGATTTGACAATGAATAACGTTTACAAACCCCCGATAAAGGCACGTTTTTCCTCCATTTTTGTTGTTTTTGATAAAGTTATTATTTTAGGCTACACTTTAACAAAGCTGCAAAACAAAATGAATCGAGTTACATTGCACTGCCCTCGAGAATACCTTGAAAAGGGCCTTCAAACATCCTCCTATAACTCACCTACCTAATAGTTTAAAGTATTCAGAAAGTCATTATTCAACTATCTGTCAGTCTCCGTGAAATGAAAGGTCGCAGTAAAATGACATTTCACGGCATTGTTACCTCATACGCTTCACGCTTCCATCTTTATTAACGGGCTTATATATTTAGTTCGGTAGCTACTCCCCCATGACGTCAATGCTGACATTTGGGTCTGCGTGTGGCAAGCGTTTCTAGTCTAATAGCCATCACCCAAGAGTTATTGCTAGTAAACCAGTGGTTTTTGTGAACTTTCTACTAAAACGTGATTTAAAATTTGTAGTGTAGGAATAAATTTTATGTGTTAAGGTGTTAATAAAACAGGTTAAAAAAAGAAAGAAAAAAGAACGACTCTATACGAGTATCTCTCTATATCATCTCGGTCCTTTCAGGCTTGAAGGCATTCGAAGTAAGACAGTTCGAGGTCTGAAGTCAAAACTAGGCAACTTCTCCATTAGATAGTCAATTCTGCAGATACCTTCACATCTCGTGCACAACATTAACTATACTGGATGTCTGAAAACCGTTTTCATGGTATAGGAAAGTAAATAATTACCTCACACTGAGTTGAGGAACATGGTATTGACAATCTGAAGTCTAGCAACTCAGTTGCAATCTCACATTGTATTGAACAGTCCAACTGTTTGAATTATTGTCTATTTTGGTTCTGGTCATGAAAACCTGCTGACTGGATATCAACGACGGCTTTATTGTACACCGCAAATGAAAAACATACGTATTTTAGCAATATTTTCAGTTAAATCGGTTTCAGCAACGTTAATGTGTTTATATCTTGAATGTGTTTTGAAATGTGGCCCTTTCTAAACAGTCACTCATATAACATGAAATATTTGTGTCTATTTGACGCTAACGTTGTAAGCTAAAGCTGATTGAGGAAAATGAGCCATAACGGTACAGGCCGGGCAGGGGTTTACTACGCCCCACCGTTTCGGGTTACACAAAGGTACATTATTATTGTTTGACACAGAAATGGCAGACGGCGATAAAATAAGAAAGAGATAGGACACTTTAATACTACCGACACGATGAACGTTCCAAATGTGTCTGTGTACAAAATTAACGGGAGGACCGTTTTATTGTGAGTCACTGAACTCAAACGAGACACACAAACAAACAGGTGAACAAACTCGCAAACACACAACATTCGATTTGATGAATCGGTATCGGAAGTAGGTTTGTTGCATTTTATTTGTAATCGATTATCGTAATCGAATCTAGAGATTTACGAATCAGATTCGTAACGTGCTCGAATTAGCCGCATCTTTGATCGTAACGGTTGGACGTTTGATTTGTTCCACATGCACAAATAGCGCCGGATCTATTGATGCTAGTTTTTTCTTCGATTTTGATTTATGTTTCTCGTGTGCCAACATCGCAGTTACGTTGGCTTTTACTGGGAAAGGATCGGATGTAAATCATTACGAAATATGATACGAACAATATAATATGGCAACAAAATTTGACCAAGAGATTGCCCAACAACTAAGGTGTTAAGTAAACAACAATAAGGTTTTCCTATGACCCTACTTATAAATAAAATTTCTGGGAAATTGCATGACCAGTGTCTTCGAGGAAAACGACCTCACTTTTTCTCTCTATATGGCAAACAAGCATTCCTCAAGCCATAAGTTAAGATGATTCAGGTTTTTATCAGAGGTATTTTTCCCAAGAAAAACAGTAGAGGAAAGAACTTTTCTTTACATTGATTTTCTGAAAACTGCAGCAATTTAATCAGACATTTTTCCTAACCTATACAATCTGTGTACAATAAGAGGAATCATAGATATTGAACAAGACCATATGCAGTCAAGAACCAATAAATCATAAACAAAATGTAAACGTAAACAGGAACCACCGATTTGAAGCCGACGAGCAGTCTGAAGTACGAACAAATGTATCTCATTAATATCTTTCGAATGTAAACATATAACGGAAGAGGTTTCCCGACTCCTTTAATTTAGTACAGTCATCGTAAATTTTATTGTATTTATACATGTTTACACGTGCAGTGCATTTAATTTATTTGCTCTTCTTACTATAATAGTCTTGTTTTTCAGTTGGAGTCTTGCTGTGAGTTGAGTATAGTTGTCTTTCAAATTTGCAATTGCGTAACACAAAGAAAATATGGATAGTATAATCACCTTGTTTTTTCTCCAAAAATATAAATATTTCTGAAGATGCTTCAATATTTTATTGCAAATTCAGGCTTGAAGTTTATAGTACTGAAATCACTGAAATACAACTAACATTGTGTGAGTGAGAGGTCGCTCGCTCTTAATCAACGCATGCACTATTACGAAATGCCGTTTTCTGGTAACATTTCTTTATCTTTTCCTACTTATAAAATAATTGCCACACCAAATTAGCAATTTTTTTTGTTGATAATTACTTAAGATGACTAATTACGTGTTATCGTACATTAATTAATGACCTTAAAATTAAACCGAACAATGTCGGATAGGTTAAAAACCTTTCCAGTTGTAATTATCAGAGAATTAATTGCGTCTTTGTATGTTTTAATACTATTTCGTTAATTGGTTTTCTGCGACGCAGACATGGCTAAAATAAAAGTCTATTTATTTCAAATTGATTGTAGTTTCGAAATAAGGAAATTGATTATTTTTAGAGCAGAATGAAATTGTATTGTTATTTAGGCATGCGGCTCATACCCCTGTGGTTTAGATACAGGTTATTTATTTTTACGTCAAATCGCAGTAAAATAATTATCAACATTACTAAGCCTTTCACATTCCCACGTATATAATTATAATAGTCTTAGATAAAAATCTGTAGATAATGAAGATACTGCGAGTTATTATAGGATTTACTACCAGAGGCGCGAGTTTCACTTCCTTCGCTATAACTTCCGTAAACAACACTTTCTTTGACTATCGTTAGCTGTATACTAAAGTATTATTAATAATATTTATGTCTATAGTTATTGAAGATAATAATATACTGCTTGGTTTTCTTACTGCAAGAACAACTGTCTTGGGGAAGACCAAAGAAACGATGGTCGTACTGTGTGGGCTAGAAAGGAAGTGACTAGTCCTACAGACCGTATTTCGGCCATGGCGGCCAATCTCAACGGAAACTAGCCACCGGCGCGGGAGATAATATAGTGCACAAGTGTGTGCGCGGACACAGGTCTACTCTCTCTTCACTGACTTTCATAGTCCGATGGAACGGCACGGTAATCCGACACGACCAGAGAGAGATCAGGCACAGGACCAGCGACTTAACGTGCTTTCCGAGGCACGAGGGTATCACACCGCCAACTTCCAAACTCCGGTCCTGCTCCTGTTGCTAAGAAATTCCTAATGAAAAACCCTTTACCCGACCTAGGAAGGGAGTGACTACTCAGATGACGACTAATAGAGAAGTATGGATGAAAGCGACAAGTTGCGTCGATTCCAAATAAATTATGATAAGAGCAAGAAAATGATGATTATGGTGTTCTTACTGTATTAATAAACTTTGTTACTTAGCCAATAACAACGATATCGTAATATACGTTTGCATTTTAGTGTTAAAAACAAAAACATAACCACGAGTTTCTATGATTTACTACCTTATCATTAATGTCAAATAACCCATTTTCAGTTGGGCGAAAATGAAAAGGAGAAATGGGACCATTGAAGTGGTTCCAAGAAATCTGGTAGTAGAACTTATAAATTGGATATATTACGCGTGGCCAAGATTTCGTCTGGCTGGACCCAGCTGCCAGACAGTCTGATATTTCTTCATGTATTTTTAAAATAAATAAGACGTCATACCAATAATTCATTTCGTACGAATTAAATAAACGTATATCGATGATCACGCCACGTTAGCCTAAATAAAAACAAGATAAGTGTCAGAAGAGTTTCGTCGGCTTCTATATTATACTTTTGATGTTTGCCGAAGACTTTCAGACTTTTCCATGAGTCTTTGGTAAGATTCGTGTTTTAGGGCGATTCGTTGATAGTTTTATCATACTCTACATCATATGCTCGACAATTTTTATCAAAAAATAATCTTATAAGCTTAATTCTGAGAATTTGACTCTTTGGCAAATCATTTGTATTATTGAGTTCAGAAGTGTGAGACGAGGTCTTTGTCTGGATGTGAGTATAATAAGTCAACAACTTTACTGCATCAGCATCTTTTGCCTCTCTCCTAGACAAAGATTTCTAGAGAGCATTGAAGTGGCTTAACAGATTCTATATTAGGTGGACATTATTATGAACTTATTTAATCAAATTCGCTGCATTGTAAGCTTATCTATCTATTCTGGATTGTTTACACGACGACAATAATTTAAATCAATGTTTACGTTATTCAGTACTATTAATAACTGTTACTATTAGCATTTGTAATCTTTACATCCAGTTTAGTTCAAGTTCAAGGCGTGATTTAAATTTAATGTTGGTTCGCTACGGAATGAGGACAGAGTGCGGACATCTGACCTCTATAGTCTCGAACGCGTTGACGCCGACCAAAGTATAATACTTTAAAAATAGTTTTGTGAAATTACTACCTACGTACATATTCTGTACCAGTGCTTCTAATGAAATGTATAAAATAAATCGTAGGTAAAGAAAATGGCTGTCCGTCGTGCTGGTTTAAAAGTATAATTTAGAGGAAACGGTACATTTTACCGTTGTTAAAATAAAGATAAAACACAATGTGTTATTGTTAATGCATGCCTCCTATAGAAAGACATCGTGTTGTGAATATTTAATACGATTGTGAAAATAACAAAATCCTTGTTATAATATTTGATTTGTATTAGTACATTGTACCATCTTGTACAAGTGTCTATGGATAAAACTGAATGTCTGGTATGCTATAATCAAACATTATTATACAATATTCAATTTTTTTTTTTAAACCGGTACGTCATGATCACTAGACACTTCGGTGTCTTGATATACCTACCTGTTATAAGTCACGCCCACATTTGTCTGATATATTCCTACCTACCACCATTTCAGTCTATTAATATTCCATCGAATATTCGACGATAGTCTTCGATTCACAGTCACAGAAATTTGACACCCCTCCAAATGAATGCTATAAATTATTCACCACATAATATCTGATGGAAATCTTCAATTCAAAGTGCACGTGAACCTAAAACGTGGTTTAGAATTCATTTAGATTGAAACTTCAAAACAACGTTGGTGCCAATTTGATTAATATCCTACTTTAATATAGAAAATTAATGAATAATAACGAAACATATCTGGATATTATGATAATAAATAATTTGAGCACATTCAGAAAACGGTTAAACACTTTCGTGGCCAGAATAAACACACGTTTTGAGAGTTTTTACAAATAATCGAACAAACGTTATTTCGAACGGAAGTCGTTCCTGTGGAGAATAAAAACAAATCAGCTGACAATCCGACGAATGACATTTTAAAAGAGGATGTACAACTATGTGTAAATAATGAACATTATCAACTTGGTTATTCAGAAAAACAAACGGTCCGTGATGCAAATGTCAATAACAAACCTACTAATGAACCAGTCACAATCGATTATCCTATTATAGGAGACGAAGAACGACTATATGAAGGGGTATAATTCCTTACGTAGCCTGTTTTCTGTTTATTGGGATGCCTACACAGTTTTTCTAGTTATTCACACTTTTGTCCAACATCCATAAACAGTACCTAACCAATGCTTGCGTGCCGCTACAAGGATACAAATTTCTTAACAACTACTTTTGTCATAATCTCCTCGACACGTGTATCCATTATTACAAATACTATTGAACCTTCATTAATCTTTATGTCTATGTGCATAGAAGTCACAGTTGCTTGTCAAGGGGCTGCAAATACACTGTTCCAATTACATCCATTTATGATTATCGCTTCAGCGGTTTATATTTTACGTTAAAATTTATATAACTTTGCGGAAAATTGTTACTTTGTGTTATTTAAATACCTGTCTGTGTTATCTATCACAAATAATTTGAAGCAGAAGTATTTAGCAACGATTGCTAAGTTTTTTTTGGAAGACTACAGATTTAGTGACCCAAGTTAAACATTACATAGCTTCATTTAAATTGCAGAACCATTGGTAAAGACTACATCTACTGCCATAGTGACATTGACATTGTAACGCAGTTCCAACCCAAGTTCATTGGACTCTACAAAAACACAACTCATTGTCTTCCTGTTTCCAAACTATATGCTCAAAGCTAAAGAAACAAATAAGACGACAGGCAATTGTTTACCTCAAAATAACTAAAATCAACCAAACCATACTTGCTCCAGAAATTAGTGATAACATTTCTACATTGCACGCGGAAGCTGGTTACATTTTTGTTTTAAACAAACGTTCAAAATTATAAACAAAGCCCCGTACTCGAGTTTTTGAAACCTAGATTTATAACGTGGTTGTTGTAACACTTTTTATAGCGCAGACGTTCACATATAATTTATTGCGTACTTCCAAACGTTTGTTCTGAGGAATTATCGAGGTAATGCAATCTTTCTTACGTAAAGGTTTGATTCCTCCCTTATTTCAGGAATCCTATTATAACAATAATAATTAGGTATATTATTATAACCATTTTGTCAAGAAAATCAGCTATTTGTTCTTCATGATAGTAGAAGCCACGATTGATATTGTTTGAAGACAAGTTGTGATGTTATGTATCTTCGTTGCTTCAGTAAAGTGTAGTGTAGTTGATATTAGTAATTTATCCGTTTTAGTAACCATTATGTTTACAGATCTTTCTTAGCTTTTGTGCGTTGTTTTTGTTTACGAAAATAGTTACTAACGTACTATAAATTATACCTCTTTATTTCACGTCTGCAAAGCATTACTTGAGTGAACGAATTATGAGTATTTAATATTTTCCGATTTTAACCTTCAGAGCTTTTAACATCTGTTCAAACAGAAGTCATTTTGGATGACGTGAAAGACAGTAAACATTATTTTATGAGAATGATGATGAGCTCGATAGTGGAACGTTCATTCTTCTCTTTTTCTTTTCAAAATCCTTTGTCTTACAGTATATAAACAGACTCAGATTCTATAAAAAGGTGATACCGCTTAATGTGATGGGATTAACCGTAAGATGAACCTCATAAGGACCCATCGAATACCACCATTGTAAAACGACTCTCATTTCAATTGGTTAGCAACATCGTATGTAGGTACAGACGGGTCATAAGTGACAGGGGTAAAGTTCGATACGCCAATTAGCTATGAAATATATGCACGTAAATTAATTTTATCACTAGCGTTAAACAACTGTCGGAAATTGAGAAAACCCAGTTGCTTTGTAATAAACAAATTGCTGAAGTGGTCATAAAAAAACAATGGGGTACAAATTTTGTAAGCCACGTGGAAACTTTAAGTGCCAATATTCAAGAAATTGACAGACCTTGGGGCTACAGTCGGTTTGGTTTGCCCTGTGACGTAGTAGGTACATACTTATACAAACGTGGGAGCAGCGTACCTCATTTTGTTGTACAAGTTATTATTTATACATTTGCATTTAAAAGCAGGGTAGGTTCAGTTTTGATTTTAACCGTATGAAACTTACCTGGCAACTGAGCCTTAGAGTGATAAGAAATAATCTGGTAATAAATTTAAATATACTACTTTTAGGAATTAGTTGCCACCAAAATGTTTGCTTCACGGAAAATGGCTGGGTAGGAACGAAGTATAAAAACGATGACTTAATGTATTGTAATATTTGGTAATTTTTTAAACAAATAATAAAGACAATGTCAAATGTTACATTATACGACTTTATTATTATGAATTATTTCATACAATGGTGACTGAAATAAGATAGGGGGAGTTCAGTAGGTATAACTTGCGTAAATGATATATACAATGAAATGACTTGGCATATCACCAGTTTTATATCGCCCTTGGTAACAGACGCCGACGGTTTGTATGTATACCTACTATTATCTAACTATATCTTGACTACCATTGTGACGTAAGCCGTTACCAACTGGGTATAATATTAATTAATACGATGTTCACTTGGGTTTAAAGTTCTTAAAACAATATTTTTCGATCAAATTTTCAGTTAGGTATATTACGATTTTTTTTTTCGTTAGTTAGAATTTGTAAACTAAAACATTTAAATCTTCGGAAGTAACATAATTTGCGTAATTATCTTGAACATATTTTCATGTGAAAATTTCATAACTCATAATTATTATTATTTGCCTAGATAAAATCTCAAAGTTGATGAACATTTTTAGTATTTGCCAAACCGGAAATCTAGTTATTTAAATGTGTTCATTTCAAAGTGTTAGACGAGCTTCAATTCTTCGTAATTTTAGTAAAATTTTCGCGGATGTTCATTATGTCACTTCTGTATTTAGTTCATGGTGAAAATTTATCATTTTAACTATGTGGGCCACATTTTTATCGCGAATCTTAGATATTTCTTGTCTTTGCTTCCGATATCATATTTTAGATTAGATAGTCGTGGGCCTAGAAGATTTTTTAATATTAGGCTGACCCAAACGTACACGGGGAGTTTAAAAAAAATTGCACAAATTTAGTTGGGTACATTATTTGCATTACTATTTACTGGTAGAACTAGAATTTTTATCATCTCGAAACAAGCGTAAAGTGTGGGTAGGTACTTTACGTTCAAATCATATTGTCGTTTCATTTGTTTGAACTAGTTCATCGACTTCTGAATAATATCTTCATTAGCCAAACGTTCTCAACCGTGACATCAGAACCAGTTTTGCTGCAATAAATTTTGTACTCTTTAATCTTGGCTACTGTGACTCTTGGCCATAAGTTGGTGTTTTGACGTCCACTAGTTTATATTATAACTCGTAAAATATTTAGAATTTCACAAAACGAACATCCAGTTTTCTTGCTCTCAAAACTTTCTGAGAATACTCACGTGAATTAGGGCAGGTACTGACGTGTAGGGTATCCAATTACCTTTAAAGCAAACTGCAAAATTGAGGTGACCTAGAAACTAACATTTTGCATCGAAGAACTATAAATTATTACACTAAACAAACTTAACTAAACCGTCTGAACATTTGAAGATGCTCTCCAATTACTTTATCACGCACAATATAATTTGATCGTCCCGTTTACAGTGCAATAAAAGTCATAATCCATTAGATCATTACTAGGTAACAGCAAATGTAAGTTTGCCAATATTTATCACAAATTGATGTTTGACGCAGACGGCGAAAACAGAATAGTGACCCATTTCTTTTGAGGAGAACGTTCTAATATGACGTCAATGTGATGTAACTGGATTATCTGAACGTTAACCTGTTCTAAAAGAAAGATAACGTTACGTAATAAAAATAATATATGAGGGTCAGATTGATCAATGGTTATAAAATGACTATTATAAGAAAATGGTACTGAATGATTTATTATCAAAACATCAATGACCATGTAACATTTTAGACGCTAATCCAAGATGCTATTTTCAGTATTTTCCATCTCTTATCAAACTATTGGTTAATAATTGCAATATTGGACGTAAGTAGGTAGTGAACAAGAGGTAGAAAATAAATTATGAAACATTATTTGTCAAGTGTTTCGTGACTAATTTCTTCTTTGGCTTGTCTTTCACCAGCATGCAAAATCGGGGCGACCAACTAATAATTAGTGTTACGAAAATGTATTGCTATGCTAGTTTGAGTTTAGTGTTTTGGAGATAAGCTGTATTATTATTTAATTCTAAAATGTTTCACCTGAAAACATTAAGTTTGTTGTAGGAGAATTTAGCTCCAGACTTCAGACGACATATCTATGTGAATGGGGTAGAAGTATATAGTATCGTCTGGGTTGTTATTTCATTTGGCAAAATGTGCATTTGGCGTCTATTCAAACGTTAATATTCTTGAATACTGAAGCCAAATAAACAACGTGTTGGTCCAACCCACTAGATATTACTATGTAAACAAAAATATGAGTATTGTTATACGTCAATTTTTCGGAAAAAACTTAAAAATTTTAGAGTTGTAGAGAAAAGGAAATTGGAAACCATTCTTTCAATGTTTTCTTTTGATAAATTACAGAGCTTTGTGAACTATTCAACCAGACATTTGAGAACATTAACTATTTTAATTTTACAGGCAACTTCAACAAGATTTATTCGCGTTTTTCCCCTATAGCCCTTTTCTAATCCCAAGTTTATGTTTGATAAAATGTTGCCTTATATCCCTTTTGTTATGCAACCACTTTTAAATGATCTACAATATAACTACTGACATTAATATGTGAGGAGGTTAGGAACAAAACGTGACATTTACGCATCCGGTTCGATTGTTTTCTTTTTTATTCGGACTCAAACCTTGAATTTTATCAATTTCTGAACAGATTTGGTTCAATTAGTGACTTGTTTCACGAGAAAATAGTATTTAAAAGGAGTATTCTGTACAAAAGGTAACATTTATATTCGAATCGTGCATACCCATATTACATTTTACTCGGTTCCTGAGAAAAAGAAAAAGTGTAAATGTCAATTTTTGTTCCTGACCTCTTCATATTTTATGCGATGTTGCACAATAAACATATATAAATTTATATATTTTTGTTTAACCTGAATGTATAAATGTAGGTATATAAAATAAAATATACTGTGGGTTGTAGCGGCATCTACAACGCCACATGCGAGCTACCCGTCATACTGACGTCACGCAAAATCCTGCATCGCGCAATCAGAGTTTACCGCGCAACTAGCATATATACAACATCCCGACATCAATCGTCGGGCAGTTGCCCACCAGACACAACACCCGTCTGGTCGGAGGATCCTCCCTTTTCTATGGAGGTTTGAGTGAGCTTTACACCCTGTTCCTCATACCTCTATACTGGTGACCCCGAAAATGAACGTTAGCGCAGCCTTCGTGCAAGTACATCAGCGTGACGTCATCATCACTTCTTTCAAGCTTTCGAGCGGCGAGTCACACAGCCAGCCAGCACCCACGGCTTCTACGGGTATCCTGACCACCAGCATGCAGCGACCGCGCATACCTGGTCATCACCCTCAGCCTCATCAGCAACCTTGGCACAGCACACTGCACTCTCGGCCGGTCCACAAGCAGAGCCTTCAAACCCTCTCCTGGTCGACGCCAGCAGTCAGCCTCAACCCGGCGCTGTACCACATCCGACGCACTGGAGCATAACGCAGCGCCACCCCGACTCACTGGGGAATCTTCGCAGACAGTTCCGACTCACCGCGAACTATGCGACACCCGGTTCCGACTCACTGGAACCTCACCTGGCCCTGGCAAGCATCGCAAGATACAGGACTCAGCCCACTATCGACCTCCGGTCTCCGGGGGGGAGTGATGTAGCGGCATCTACAACGCCACATGCGAGCTACCCGTCATACTGACGTCACGCAAAATCCTGCATCGCGCAATCAGAGTTTACCGCGCAACTAGCATATATACAACATCCCGACATCAATCGTCGGGCAGTTGCCCACCAGACACAACACCCGTCTGGTCGGAGGATCCTCCCTTTTCTATGGAGGTTTGAGTGAGCTTTACACCCTGTTCCTCATACCTCTATACCTCACCTCATACCTCATATCTAACTAGGTACTATCAATGTATTGTGAGAACCTGGTATTAATAGATTAGAGCAAAGACAATAAGTAGGTATTGATAGTAAGTGAAGAGCCTCATGCATTTATATTATGTCAATGGTATCTATTCTTATCTTGACAATGGCTATAAGTATATCAATAAAACTTTTTACAGCCACATATATCGTTAAAATCTTCCATATCCGCTGACCGTTACACGTGGTGGTTGATCTTTTAGAATGCTGTTGTACTTTCAAGGTAGTCTAAAAATGTTAATGCTGGAATTGGCATATAGCTGCAATAAAAATAAATTAAAGTCGGTCTTTACTTTAAGTGTCTTTAAGAATAACCTTTTTGTAATATTATAAGGTTTAGCTGATGTAGGTGAATGATCATCGTGAGGAAAACAGCTTGTTCTAGAAACAAAAAATCGAAGACATGTGACATCTACCAACCCGCACTGGGCCCGTGGTGGATTACGGCCCACTCCCTCAGGCCTGTGTCCCAGCAGTGGGAACATTATAGGCTGATCATGATTGAATGATCTTTGGATAGGTAACTAATAATAACTTATAGGTAACTAATGGTAACTACTAATTAATGATATAAATTAGCTGATAATTGCTGATAACTAACTTGGTATAATATCTACGTGACACATGATGACATATCTGTCGGTTATTACAAAAATATTTTTATCAAGGAAACTATAGATAACCTCAAAAAATATTTTTCAGTTAAGTCCACCAAAAAATAACTAGCCTAATCGAGTTATCGTATTTAAACTGGTCTCTTTCACAAATTAGGCCATATACCACACCCATGCAAAGTGGCCTTAAATTCACCAATTTGGCACTGGTCTTTTGGGAACGCCGGGTAGGGTAAATGGTCTGGTAATGTAGTAGAAACATTTGCCATCACGCGAGCAGACATGTACGATTTTGAGGTCAAGAATCTACGGGTCCTCGACTCATGCCCTTGAGTTTTTTTTTTCAAACCAACGGTCGTCTCGCCCGGTCTGCGGTGTTGCCAATCGTAAATATGTAAATTTGCTACAGCAAAAATGCGTGGCTTAGCGCTGTTCTCTATGTTTGGGCATGCAAAGAAGGTATTAATGTCAAAAGTTTAATTTGAGGCAATTTTTTGTGCAGGAGGGAATTTTTTCTCAATGTTAACGAAATTGTTTGATGAGGTAAAAAGTTTTCCATTTGGCGGATTTATAATTTTCATGGTCACACAATATTTTTATTATACACATGGTTGTCCGGTGCCACGTATAGGGTAAGCCACAAGGTTCACTAACATCACGCTATATGCTGTGGTAACAGTTAAATGAACAGGTAAGTAGTAGTAAACAACGGAAATGGTATAGTTTTTTTAATCACTAGGTTATTAGCACAGTAGAACATGGGCGGCTTTCAAAGAGGTGGATACTCTATATAGGCAAATGGCTATTAATTTAATAACATCATTCCTAATTTGAATGATGAGAGTCTTACGTTATAAGTGACTAGAACAGTCTATGGAATATTATTTAAGTGGTTAGATGTGTGATTAAATTAGTAGCCATTTTCTATGCGAGAATTGGCAATGTTCTTCGTGAAGATTTCTACATTACTTTGATGTCAATTGAGCTCTTTTCTCTGTAAAGATAATTTGATTTAATTTAAAATATCCAATACATACCTATATAACAATATATTATCTACTGCGGTTTCCTTTGAAATCGTTGAAAAATTGACGATAAAAAATTAAACGACGGATGTTTTCTAAAAGTTAATACATATTTACGTAATAATAAAAGGCCTTTCAAAAGAAAAAAAAATAACTCTTCCTCTGGGTTTTGAATGATTGAAATTATATAATTTAAGACAAAAACCGTACAAGACCTTCATATTTATTTACAAAACAAGCTAAGTACCTTACTTAGATGCAACAAATAAAACCCTCAATGAAAGTGATTAACAACAATACATAAAATAATTGCTTTACAAACTTTAAGATTTATAATACAAAGGATAATGGCAACATAGACTTACGGTCTTTTATTTACTCATGTGCAGTTTGCCTTTCGAGTTCGACGGCCGGTTACGCACCTGCGTTCATTATGATCTTTTTATTTTATTACTATCGCCCTTTAAAATATACTCAGAGATACAATATAATGTGAACTTCATCGTTCAGAGGAATGTCATCAGTTTCTCTACGGCCAGTGAGTCACAAATTTTATAATAAACTAGGTTTTTCATTTGCTACGCTTGTATCTGGTGATCGTTTGAAATTATTTATCCTGTTGCTTCCGCAAAAAAGGGTTATATCACTGTAAAATTATGTGCTTTCGAAGCCAAGAACTGTTACACCTGTACATTTTCCCAATTGATTTGTTCGAAATTATGCCACATTCACCATTGCTAAACACATTTAAATGCTAGATATATTTCCACCGCAAAAACATCATCACTAAAAATTTACCTGGTTTCTATGTGTTCTAAAATAGAATATTTATGAGACAAGGTTGTACCTAAACTGTATTTTAAACTAGCATTTCAGACTGTCTACAAAACAGTTATTACCCTATCAACTAGGCTATGTAATTAACACGTTAACCAGAAATAAATAAAGTGGAAGAATTCAGTAAAAATAAAAACTGTAAACCTATTCTAGATCTGGCGCCAAAAACTTTCGTGAAGGTGAACTGACTGAAGTGTTTCATAACTAAAGCTGTTTAATATTAATGTGCACACACATATGACTGGAAAATTTTACTATTTCACGCCAATTTTGGGCTGTAAAAATGATTAGGGTTTTTTTTTGTTACGAATATAAGTTCTCTTTATGTAAGGAATATAAGGATATTTTTCAAAATACTAAAATAAAACAAATACATAGGTTGACGAATATACCCAACCTAACATCTGCCTAGGTACTAAGGCATTTGAACTTTTTGGACCGTTTCTCTTTCTCGGAGCGTTTTTAGCGCGTTTTAGTACTTAGTATTTTATTTCAATAATACTACTACTAGGTACTGCAATTTATCACGGCTTATGCAATCTTTCAAATTGTTTCAACTAAAGAACGGTTGTACGATGTAACAATTTATATTATGTGTTTGAACAAAACTGATTCTTAAAAGTTAATAAGCGAAAATAAACGACACGTGATTCAGGATCAACCAAAAATATAAAAACTACGAAAACACAAAAATAAACCGTTTTATCCAAATAATGCGGTAATTAGAAAATGACAGACTTATTTAAAACGCGTTGAAAGAAGGAATTAATTGAAATAAAGAAAAAAATTACTGTCAACGATCTTACTTTGCACAGTTCGTTTATTAAAATATACAAAAAAGTCTCTACACTAAAAAGGCGTTACGCGTGTTTATTCCCATTTGGTTCTAAGAATCAAGTTCAACAACCCGCTAAGATCCTTGATCTCTGAATGAAAGAGTTTTTTATTTATTTGAATGCTTAAGTCTTGTCGTGTAATTACGATAAAAATAACGTTGTTTTTGCACCTGTGGGAGATCATGAACGTGGTAAAACCGAACTTTATGATAATTGTTACAAAATTTGAACTTGTCTAGGAATAGACAGGAAGAAAGAGGAGGCTTATTCTTATTCATACATAAATACTAACTCTAGAATAAGTAATAATCAATAGTGTAATCTTTTTTCTGATTTTATATAACTTACCGCATTTGTGGTCGAGGGCATAATTCGATATAAATGTAACTGCTTCTGAAGGGATTTAGATCTGGTGTCCTGAAATACAGGCTTTACGCATGCCTTAGGCACCAGTCTCTCACAGTATAATAACAACAATTATATGTTGATCTTAATCATTTGAAAATGTACTTATATATTGTGGTGAGAAATAAATAAATGTAATCTTTATCTTATTTTGATTTTCTCTATAAAGGCTTGAAAGGCAGAGAGGACTTATTCTGTTATACGCGGTTACATTTTGATCGTTTTAATCCTTAAAAGGGGTTATTGTACTCATTATTCTGAACAACTTTTACTATGACCAACCCGGAAATCTTGAAAAAAAAAATCTGCTTATTCATACATTTATGTTCGCATATTTCGACATAATGCATGGAACAGCAAAAACATTTTTCACTAGTTTAGGGTTGGTCCCATAGAAAAATTTATAGGGTGCAACTGCCGGATTAAGCAACATGATATAAAACTATTGTTATATAACATGTCCACATTATTTAACATTGCTGATCTGTTTATTGAAACATGTTAAATAACCTTATTTTATAACATGTTATGTTATATAATGTGGACACACCCTTATGGTGAACTCAGGCTATCAACACGTTTCGTGCACCATCGCCATCCTTCATCTTCGTGTTCTACAGGGGTCAAATCGACCCATAGATTAACGAACTAAGATTATATTACCTTCTTATCGTAGGAGTGAAAATGGTGTGAGAAAATATACGTAAAGTGACGCGATGTTACGTAATATGTTATGTTAATTTGATCCCATTATTTGCTTTATTGAAATGATCTGTCTGCGTGTGTGACCCATGCTTCCCCGTAATCAACCGCCCCCAAAAGGCGTGGGTACGCGTAGTAGATGATAATCATCACGTTTTAGATGCATGATACTAAAATTTTATGCAATAAGTGTCGTTTTTATAATGTATTGAGTAACAAATTCCTTTCTGAGAAAATGTGACTGATGCCTCTAATAACTTAAAATTTTTAGCATGGAAGATATTATGTCAACTAAGTTGCTATGGGAACCATTTCCTCAGTTAATATATGTTAGTAAGAAATGGAACTGGAACACTACTTCCACCCAATTAACAGCATATCAATGTAAATTCATTTGATACACAATATTGTACGAGAGAAGAAACTTTACCAAAGTTAACCGAAAAATACTGTACTTTTTTGATAGTCCTGCCAATCTTAGCTATAATGCTGTTCTCGTAATTTGTTGGTATTATATAAATCAAAAGAAAATCAGACACTTTTACGATACTTTTACATCGTTCATTCGTCCGGTGGACATGTTTGTAAACAACTTAACACTTTTATGTGTTGTCGGTTAACCACTTGACGATTTGTCTAGTAGCCATTTGTTTAATGTGAAGATTTTTATCACCTTTTGTCTATTTTGTCTGAATTTCTAAAACTTATTTGATACCTACACTAAAGTGCTTTACTGTATTAAAATCGGACGCATCCAGCTCACCATTGCATTTTTTGGCTGCTCAGGGAAAACAAATGAAAAATACATAATTCTTAACTGCCACATTTTCACGGAAATAAAACAAATTTTCATAAAAACAATGTTTGCTTTATCATCGTAATATTTTATGAAATATTTTACTCAACAGAATGGTACCTATCATTCAAAATAATAAATGTATTAGCTTATCTAAAGTATTTTAAGCTTTTAATACAACCGTATTTTTCCGACCACATAGCGGATTCGTGATTCTCATTCATTTTTACCGTAATCTCGTCGCTTTTTCCTATTTTATCTATAGTTTATCTTTTGGAAGGAAAGATACCAAAAGGATGGATTTTTCCGGGTTTTGTAATGATGGATTCTTCCTAAGGTTTCGTACGTTTAATCAATTGGTTTTATCGGAATCTTGTAAGCGTTTTTTTTACTTGGATCGTGGAGCTTAGAAAAAGCCAGATGGCATTCGTTTTTAATAGTTATACCTAATTAAATTCTTTAATACACAAAGTAAACAAAAAATTTTTTTGGTCTTCTTCTTTTCGTGTCGACGGTACGTGTAGGTGGCCACGTTTGGTGCAGCATTAAAATCGTACAACCCTTGTAATTTGGCTTATTACTGAATTTTTACTTAAATCTAAAGATATTGAGTACAAATTATAAGGCAATATTAAAGCATACAAGCGTAGTTTTACGAAGACCTAAAATTAAAATCATTGACCTTCACGTAACTTACAAAAACCAACCGTATACCAAATTCCCGAAATTCACCCGTTTGCGTTATCACTACTTACCCTTACTCGCAGGTATAAAAAAGTTGTTTTTTTATTTTTTATTTCATAGTCCGGTTAAGTAGCCATGACCTCAGAGGTCACAACTACGAGTAACCACTGTTAAATAAAAAGGATTTTTTATCAGTTGCATACTTAATGTCAACGTGATAACATCTCTACTGGAAGCATACGGATTTACTGGAAAAATATGGACACCACGCCCGCAGAAGCCGCTCAAGTTATTGCCTTGCTCGAAGCAGGCCATAATCAAAGTGAAGTTGCTCGACAGCTAAATTTGAGCCGCTACTCTGTTCGTCGTGTATACCAGAGGTTCCAAGAGACCGGTGGCTACATTCGGAGACCTGGATCTGGCCGGCGACGCAGAACATCAGAGCGTGACGACCGCTTTCTTGTGATAAGCTCTTTGAGAAATCGGCAACTGAATGCGGTTCAATTGGGACAACAGCTTCGAGAAGTTCGCAATGTCAGTATAAGTCGGTGGACAGTTAGAAGAAGACTGAGTGAAGCAGGACTGACTTCACATCGCCCAGCAAATAGTCCCAAATTAACCACAGCTCACCGACAAGCCCGGGTACAATTTGCCAGGGAACACTTAAATTGGACATATGACCAATAGCGGGCTGTTATGTTCTCTGATGAGTGCAGAATGACTTTACATGGTCATGATGGACGTCTTAAGGTCTATAGAAAGTGATCAGAGCGATTTGCACAATGCTGCATAAGCGAACGTGTGGCTTTTGGAGGTGGATCGTGTATGTTTTGGGGTGGCATAATGTTGGACACTAAAACTGATATTGCATTCATCAGTAGAGCGAATACCGGCCCGAGATCGAGAGGGTTAACGGCTACACGATACGTCGAAGAAGTGCTCGAAGAACATGTAAGGCCGCTTGCGTGGCTTATGAGAGAAGATTTTCTCTTAATGCATGACAACGCCAGATTGCATGTCGCTAGAACAGTTTGCGACTACATGGAAGACGTTGGAATCACCGCGATGGAGTGGCCAGCTCGTAGTCCTGACCTCAATCCGATTGAACATGTCTGGGATGAGCTAAAAAGAAGAGTTCGAGCAAGAAGCCCTGCTCCTACGCACCTCCAAGAGCTTCAACTTGCCATTAAAGAGGACTAGAACGCTATTCCTCAAGATTTCATGGTAAAATTAATACGGTCCAAAACCGATTAAGAGCTGTAATTAAGGCTAGGGGAGGGAATATACCCTATTAATAAACAATTTGATCAAGAAGTTTGAGTTACATTTTCATTCTTTCATAAGCAAAATTGGGTAATTTTACTCGTATGTTGGGTTTCGTGCCCTAAAACCCCTTATGGGTACTTTTTTACACTGTATTTGATAACATTGGAAAGGTAATGAAGTAAACTTTCAACTAGTGTATGTTTTTTTTTTTTAATTTATTCCCATTTATGAAAAAATTCTGCCTCAACAAAAAAAAGTCAAGGTGTGCGATTTTATTGCTCTCTAGTGTAGTAAAACAATTTAAGAACACTTCACCAGACAGCATAGTGACCGGTAGCAAATAAATTGACTTTGTTTGACATTAAACGTGTTAAAGTAATTAACAAAAGAACACAGGGAAACAATACAGCAGCACCTGTTTCTGTTAGCATTTTGATGACGTTTTTCATGAATACAAAAATATTTTTCAAAAATTATAAACTCTTTCAGAGATTCGAAACAGCTGGACCTTTAACAAAAGATGTCTGACGTGAAAACTTCCAGAACCAGTAATTCGCAATGGTAATTGTTAAATATATAAAAATAAGGTTTGTTTTTCAGTGTAAGAAAACAAATTATTTAAGAATAATATCTTGGCTACAGAGTAGCATTATTTTCCATGCATTATAGCAATTTCCATTTAAATTTTATACGTACTTTTATTACTTTATAATTATTGCTTTTTACTTTATTTTGTTCACTGACTAAAACCTACCCGTATTCCTTCAGTTACCTGTGTGCCAGGGCTACGGTAACCCTTTCGGATAAACCCGCGACCCTTTTTTTTTTTTTGGGTGGGTAATCATCAAATGACCTCTCCCGCTCTGGGCGGAGCGGAAGGGCGTGTCAGACTCTTACTGACTAAAACCCACCCGTGTTCCTTCAGTTGCCTGTGCGCCAGGGCCACGGTAACTCTTTCAAACAATCCGCAACCCCGGCAGGCATCGGTCCTATCGGACCCCGTCAATGGTGCAGACATCTCTTTAAGGCGCGCGTGGAACACGACGCGCCGTCGTCGACCCGGCCCTGGTCCTTACCGGACGGTGAGCTGCCCATTGCTCGCCGTCCGCAAGCCCGCGCCTACGGTGGCCGGGAGTCATGTTTCTGTCTTCACATGGCGCTTGACCGCATGTTCAATTTTCAGAGATTTACAGAGGTTTAAGAAAGTTAAAAAGTACTGCAACCTCGCCTTAAAGGCAAATGTGCGCATTTAACAATAACGTACTGATTTTCAGATCAGGACACGATAAGTACAGAGATAATACCGACATGGTTAGTTTATCACGAGGTGTAACATGCAATGGATTCGTGACCGACAGCAATCTGCTACTCATTATATTGTCACATTCCTAACTAAGATATATTGTCTCACTTATCTTATCTACTTAGAGCATAGCACCTTAATTACATGATTATTCTATAGAAAAATAATTCTGTGAACGTTTATTCAGAAGATTATTAAAAATTTAATTAAATGATTGGCAATAATTTATTAGTAGAATAAGGAATTTTCGAGGTGTTATAAAAACCTTGGAAATATCGATTAGATAATGTAGAATCTGCAACGATCTGTCTTTCACAAAATATGCTGTAACATGTCAATAAGTTTCTATGTTTGTGACCCGCTTATCAGTTGTTTTCTCCTCTTCTATTTTTGAAATTCTTTTGAAAGCTAACGTTCGATTTGACATTGATCAATTGAATACTGTCCAATTATATTACGACTTTAAAAAAGATAAACTACGTTGACTTCTTCATCTTGTTGATACTAGAAATTGCTACCAAACCAGTATCTTTTATCATTATCAATGTCACCCGCTCAATCTCTAATCCGGCCTACTTTTTAACTGTGACAGACAGACAACTTATGTACTTATTGTTTACTGTGGACATGCATATATGAAAGTGTGTGAGAACCATTACATGTTAATTCTAAACATATTTGGAACAATGGACGGTTTTTCCTTATGATAATTTGATAACATCTTATCCTTATGTTTTTTTCCCGTTGGATGATTACATAGAATTTGATATGGTATGTTTCTTTTCCGATTTCCTGTAGGGATGGACTCGATTTTCTGGAAAGTTTGTATTTATTTACGGGTCCATGATTGGCTTTAAGTGATTTTGACTTTGAAAGCCCACGATAAAAGTCTCATGTTAGTTTGGTAGTTTGGCTCATAGTTTAGCACAGGCCGCACCTTACGTGAAACTTAATATGGCTGCAGTACAAGAGTGAAAACTCAAATCATCCTTAATGTCAACATACACTTATTAGCATTACGAAATCTATCAAGCAGATACAATTTCACCAGCTGTCAAAGTCCATAACTTTCACTTTTCTCCACACTTATCATGTGTCAATGTGACATCAAGTCAGCAAATGTTAATTAATTACTTTAGAGTTAAGAAGCAAACGGTAATGTCAATGTCTGATAAAAACAAATGACTGCGTGTGATTAAGCTTATCATACATGCCTGAACTGTCTCGGTATTCGATTTATCTTAAATCCGTGTTTGAAAGACATCTTGACTGCAAACTTACTAAGATATATATTTATATATCCATTTCGATAGATAGGTAAATGGATACTTCATTGTATCAAGTAGTAACTATTTTTATGATTATTATAAGTAACAGTTATTTTTATTGATTAAATTTTGCTACCGTCGATTAATTCTTAAAAAGCAATAACCAGTATCAATCCTGTAGTTAGTATAGTAATTATGATAATTTAATAAAACAATTCGATTAAAATTCAAAGCTTTATTGGCACATTATTTAGTATAAATGTTTTTATGTATTCAAAAAATATTCCAGTAGTTTCAAACTTACAATTTTAGCCAATTCTTCTATAGTGAATTCTCATGCCTTTTGACTCACCTAAACTAAAATAAGTATAAGGAAGAAAATTGCAGCGATATATAGGTTGTTTGCGTCATTCCGATAGCGTGACGATATTTTAATTAACTTTTAGCTTAGGTACAAAATTATATATAAAAACGTTTTTCTTTAGAAACATTATGATGAAAATAATGACATAAGCACTCTGTGTAAGACACGGCATAAAAACAAACAATTACTTCTAACGCTAAATTAATATGAATTTTGTTACCTATTACTTTATTGTAATGATATAATAATATTACAACAGTTAGTTATAATCTCTTACATCATTAGTATTTGCAATACTCTAATTACAGTTTATCACTTGTTTTGGTAATTGTAAACTTCTGAACAGTCTTAAAACATCTTCCAGTTATAAACAGTAATATTTTTTTATGTAATTTACTGATATCAGGAAAAGTTCCCATCCATGTTATCCTACGTCAATGGTAGATAATAATATTAGGTTTCATACAGATTTTTCCATGCACTATTTGGTCTACCATAAACCGAGTAGTTTTCTTCATAATTTTATTTGCTACAGAAAAATATAAAACTGCTGTACAATTTGCCCTCTATGTCATCCTACTTCAACAGAAAAAGCAAGATTATTTTCTTACAGATTTTCTATTTGATCTACCATAAACTGGGTAGTTTCCTTCATTCTATTTGCTGATGTTACTAAAAACGTTATAAGCTGTTTGGTATCTTATCTTGTTCTCATCCGGAAAGAAGAATATTTTATCAAGTTCGACAGTCACTGTCTGGGTTAGCAACAGTTGGTGGATACCATTACGTTTCAAAGCTTGTTATATACTCAGGAGTTACAATAGGCCTTCTTCCTAGCGTGTCGATGGCAATCTAAATGGACTCGGCCCAGAATTCGGCTACGTGTTTGGCGCCATTACTAGCGTCCACTAAATTCTATAACGTGCAGCTGACAGGACACGCAGGACATGATATTAAGTGTATCATCGTTTGTGCAAAGGCAGCACGTTTACACTCCAAGGCGGAGTCGTCTATGAATCTCCACCTGAACAGGTTTTCCTTGCTTCAGCCAACCTGGGTCCGGAGTATGTTGAAAGAGTACGACTAGACGTTATAATAGGTTATTTGTAATTACTCGGAAAGTGTTCATTCTGTTGAGCGCATAATAATAATTATGCGCATGTTATTTATGTACTTATAAATGGTGTGAATTGTTTTTATAAAGTAACAAATTACCTTGTACACATGAATATTTATAACCAGAAAAAAAAATTGCACATAAAGTTGACAATATTTTTTATATTTTCTAGTTTCTGGGCTTGTAATAAGTATAGTACATTTTATATGTATAAGAGTATTGTTATACAGTATTAAAAACTGAATGGGAATTTGGCTTTCTCATCGGAAGTTGATCAACTGGTATTGTGTTTCGAACGAAGATCGTATAGAGACTTTATGATTATTTCTCAAGTAATCGATCTTCCAAACTAGTGTGGAATCCCACGCCTTCCTTCGATTTAATTTCCGCTGTTTTAAAAACAACCTATAACACTAAGGTTATAGTAAAAGTTCACGTTTAGTTTCAGTTGAAATATACACGCGTAAGGCACACACTTAATGTAAAATCTGTGCATGTGTGTGTAGTTTCGACCACCTACGTATACGTCATAGAACAATAAAAATATTGCATTCAATGAACACGATTCTTAATGCACTATTAATGCCTACGCGGACTGTTCAAATTCGCCTGTTAATGTAGTTAAGCAAAATGATTCATAAACATTATCGATAATAGTAAATTTAAATATCTTGGCTTAGTATTTACACTGGGTTTCCAAATAATGGAATTCCCCGCTATTTCGAGATACGAATCTAATTTCTCATGATTTACCTTTATTGTTTCATATTTCAGTTGCCGATAAGGCCTTATCGACTTAACAAATGCGCTTTACTATTAAACTATGTTCACGATAGCAATGATTATCGAGTACCTACCCCTTTATATCCGTTTCGTCGGGGTCAGATTGACCTAGTTCGAAAACAATGCACTGCGAATAGGTTTAACGCAATTCTGAGTACTTGAATACCTTTGTTTCTGTTGCAAAAGTCGATCACTTAGATTGACAATAAGTACCAATTACGTGTCTGGGCCTACTAAAGTAAACGTTATGTAATTTACTTGTACTTGTACTGAGTATTATTGAGTTTATGGCCAGTTAAAAGTAACTTGGAATTAAGTGATCATGTTTATTTGAAACATTATTTAGATTAGCAAATCTGTTTCCATCCATTTGTATTCAAGCCAAATACCTAATTTATAACCACGAACACCTATTAGACTATTACAGCAAAATATTAATCAAGCAATTAAAACCAACAATTTGATGTAACTACATAATTTACGAGACAAATTAATTTGTTGTGTTGACTCGTATACTGCGAGCTGTCTGCAAAATACTCTGTGGCCACATATAGGCATCACGTGTCGGGTCATATCACACTTGAGACGCGTGCGGCTACGTACGGTCAACCATACACACTTGTGCCAGAAAAACCTGCTATTAGCTATCAAATAAAGGCGCTGTCAAAGTCGAATTGGTACCATGTACGTGTGGCTCGCTGTACCAATGTGTGTCGGTTTGATTGTTTCACTGTGCGCCGTGTGAGTTGGGTTTCAGTAATTAACTCATATCTTAACGGTGTAGGCAAATGTATTATGTGACTCCCAACGTCTGGGATTACAGAGTAGGTAATTGTGTTTTTATTGCAATGCCACGTTAGTGTAGGTCGGACTTTTGTCCCCTGGGTAACAGTAACGATATCCCTTGTTAGGTCTTAAGTTCATCGCAATAAGGGTTATATTACCACAAGTTTATCAGCAAACCGCCCCGCCGGGATTTCTTCAGAAGTTTTACCCCTTACACTTATTTACTTTAGCGTCATAATAATGCTCATAAATAAATGGTTTGCGTACTATAATAGTACACTTCTTCTTACACCTTATTGATTCAAAGGCGTGACAGTTACAATAGCAAATAACTACAATACACGTTTAGCGGCACGTGTTTTAAAAACAGTACTAACAAACCTTCGATTATCGGTTTATGTAAGCTACAAGGAAATGAGAAAATGCCTAAGAAATTAATGTACAGATATCCTATGTACTAATGTATATCTGGTGTCTCTCTCTCTCTCTGGATGTCTGGTACTTATATGGTCTTTTAGAACGTGTACCTACTACGCCCATATAAAATAGTAACTACTGAAATAATATTGAATTTTCAAGTGTATTTTCAACTGGCCATGGACCAAGTTTATTTTCAGGGGGGTGCATCTTCAGCTCCACGAAACGAGCTCGACCATTTTTACACTTCACCTCGGATATGTTAGGTTATCGTTTGTCCATTCATACAAGAAGTAACTTTATCGACTTGTTCAGAAAAGCTTAAAAATTAAGTGAATGTAAGATGCAAGAGCGAGCAAAGCGAGCTCGATCATTTTTGCACTTCACCTCGGATATGTTAGGTTATCGTTTGTCCATTCATACAAGAAGTAACTTTATCGAATTGTTCAGAAAAGCTTAAAAATTAAGGGAATGTAGAATGCAAGAGCGAGCAAAGCGAGCTCGATAATTTAAGCATCTCGCCTCGAATGGGTTAGGTTTTACTTGGCCCATGCAAACAGAAAGAGAACTAACTGTATCGATTTATAGAAAGAAGCTTAAGAGTTAAGACAGAATAGATACAAGAGCGAGGGAGCAAGCTCGATAATGTTAGCACCCCGCCTAGGGTCAATTAGATTTTCGGATATAGGAGGTCGGGACTGCACAAAAGCTTAAGAAACGAGAGATTGCAGAAAATTTTAGGATCTCCTCTCGAATTGGTTGAGTTCTCTATTATTCTGTTAGGCGTTTTCGTATATTTTTTTAGTTCTGAATGTTTTTACATCTATATTTTATTTTGAAGCCAAGTTTGGATGCAAGTGCACCCTCTTGCACCCCGCTTCCGACGCTCATGCTGGCCATTCATACCTACTAGAAGTCGTAAAGATTTCTTGATATGTTTTTTTCTAGTTCACACGATTTAACCAAGTTGTGGTTAAAAAAAAAACATTAAAAGAGGCTTAAAGATCGTAGAAAATTTTGAAGTCCACTGTATACAAAGTTTAATTGCTCTGATGTACCTATAAATCAACTAAGTTATCATACATACAATTCCCTACTCGATCTCAATGAGGTGCGTCTTATTTCTTCAATAAAATACCTACAATGAGCACGTACATCATTCTCACTGGCAGGTAATGCCCCTAAAACCAAAAAGGAAAAAGAAAATTCCAACCAGTACCCTAATTGCGTCACACACTTGCAATCAGAATCTGAATCATTTTGAAAGATATTGCTAATCCATTGCTTCACTTGTTAAAAAAATTTGTCTGCTCAACAGCGTAAATACGCAATGAATGTTGTTGAACTGTCAAAATGAAAGCCATTCCTACTGTTACTGTGTTACGAAACTAACCCGCATTATCAGTGCCAAATTAAAGTAGCAGATTAAGGTCACACCTAGATCAAGCGATACGCACCTACGTATCAATAAGTAGTTACTAGTAACAGATTGGAAGTAGGCTTTGGTTTTTCTTAGTAAAATTTGCGTGGGATGATAAACAACTTGTATGTAACTCCGGTTTTCCCGAAAAGTACCCAGTTTTTGACCAAGGAGTTTTTGTGTACCAGATGGTTTTGTCCATCTAGAAGTATCTCATTATAATCTCCCAAGTAGTGCTGAATCTAAGAATAATTGACCTTATTTCTACTTGTGGGAGTCCTTAGTAGGCGAAGGCCATAATATTTAAACTCAACTAATAATAAACTATGAAAAATCTATTTTCTTTTCAAATAGGAAACTCATTCGGCAGATGTTCCGTGTTGTGATACGCACGGCATTGACTCGTGTCAATGCCTTTACATAATATCTTTCCCATAAATTATTTAGTTCTGTGGAACGGAAAATACTTCCTTAAAGAGACGTTTATGGCTGTCATGGAAAGTTCCTTTAGAAAATTGTAATGGAAAATGTTGAAATTGTCCTGTCAAGGTACATAATATGACTTATGTTTGTATGTAAATCAGTGAAGGAGGACGCTGAACGTCGTGACTCATAAGCGTATTTTCCAGGTATGTACAGAAGATTTCACAATACATAAACACAATAATACAGTACATAAAGGTATATAATGTATAGCTAAGTATGTAGTCCTTTTCTTACGTAGGTAAAGAACTATCTCATGAACATAGGTAATATTATATTCGAAACTGTTATGTTTTTTCAGCGCACGTGCGTCATTATAACTCCATATAAATAGGTACATTATTATACACCACAATGTCAATTTCCGTGACTCACGGAATCAGCGTTCACGAGAATTTAAATTTAAATACAACTTAACGCGTAATTAATACCTAGTACCTACCTACGTTTGTGTCTATGGAACAAAGAAAAATCCAGGAAAATTTTCTGAAGTCCTCATACAAAGGCTGAGTAATTCTTAGAGAAAACTTCCCAATGAAAACCTGGTATATATTATGATCGAAAACACGGTGAGTGTATTGATTTTGTTTATCTATGTTTAATTTTGTAACAGTAAATACTTATTGTATTCCAAGTATCTTTCTCATTATTTTTATAAAATCCTTATAGAAAGAAACTTTGTAGCAATCTGTCAAAACATGTTCCGAAAAATGGTTACAATTTGCTTTTGAATAGTCTCTCTTTAGCCTTTGCGTCCCTCATGTTGTATTCATCGCCAATGATCGAAAACTTAATAAAGTAAATAATAACGATTTTTGAAACAATAATATAAAGACCTACATGTACTACACAATCCATATCAAAACCGCGATTAAAGTTTTTTAGGTTACAAGCAAAATGAGGAACAGTTCAGAAAAGTAAACATAAATATAGGAAACCCGTTCTTCACCTTGATTTAAATGCAAGTAATTCATCCATCGACAGGCCACCTAGAAATTCTTCAATTTATGTCTGTTTATATTGGACGCAAACATTGATTCGCGATTTCGATATTACCAAAATAAACAAAAAATCTGGTACATTTTTGTAGTAAAACGTGCGGGAACTCACATGTAGAATCACGCGTATGATCCAAACAAAAGCTAAGAAAGTTTCAACAAGTGCGGTAGATCAAAGATCAAAAGAGATGGTCCCGATTTAACATAGATAATGTATCATACCATAATCCCCCTATATTGTTTCCACTGCTGGAACACAGGCCTTTTTATCATTCTTTCCTCCAATTAATTACTATTACCCAGTGTTGTGTGGTAGCAGCCACTCTCGAGTTCGATGGTATGTCAGCAAGAAGTTGCCATCAGAAGAAAACTATGCTAAAAGTTCGTTAAACCCTAATGAGACTATACCTTTGTTTACAAACATCCCCGCATTGTCCATGTTGTAATCATTGTCTTGCTCTCTATCTATAAAGATAGTGCTATTACAAATAATTACGATAAATAATGTATAAATAGAAGAGATAATAGATCGAGTAGATATTACTGGAAATAGTATTTCAAAAGGTTTTGAGGACACTCAAGAATAACTGCATTACATTACATCTAAGCACAGGAAAAGCGTTTTAAGGATCATTTATTTGATTCGGATAAGATTGGGTAATTCTATTAAATAATTTAATAATATGAAGTCACCATTTGTCACGCCGCAGTAAACGTATTACTGCATTTCGAGTACCTAAACTTATTGTACTCGTAATTGTGTCTAACTTATGGCTGCTGATAAACTGCTTATTGTATAACTTCTGATTCACGGAATAATCTGGAGAGATGATTCAGTAGTCTTATGTTACTGAGTTTGTTGATAACAGCCGAATGCATTTACCTTCGTCTCTATAATCTTTGATTTGTCGTAGTATTGCTAAATAAAGGCCACTTTCCACATACCTACTCGAGTAAGCCTCGTGATAAATAAAAGGCTTTGATCAATGATGAATCAACTCTGCATTATCGAAGTCTCCGGTTAGATATAAAACGACTTTAAGTGACTTTTCTGAGTCATATAAAGCTACTTTTTTTCCTAAAAGATATTTACAAACATTTCGGCAAAATGACGATTACGACGTATTTTTTCCTTGTTTGCAAAAAAACCCAGTTCTTTGAAACAATCAAAATAAACCTTCGTGTTTTTAATCAAATCGCGATAAAGTTGCGCAGATATTATCGGCGAAATTAATAACAATAACAGAGCAATCAGTTCCGCAAGAGCGGTCTGGGAGTTCATGTGATGTGATGATCACCTATTTTCAAACATAACATAACATCACGGTTGTAATCCCCGAAGGTTTAGGCAGAGGTGTACACCCACATTTCGCCAGTTATGTTGAAGTCCTATGAAATAGGGGGCGGACCTATTGCCATCAACCGGGCACAAATCCAGACTCCGGGCTGCTATATACTTAGAAATTCCTGATAGAAAACCCAATAATGCTTTGCCTGACCTGGGAACCGAACCCAGGACCTCCTGCTCAGCAGTAGCGCTTGCGACCAGTAGACCAACGACGCCCAACCTCAAAATACGACGTAAAATATTTTTAATATATTGTAGTCACTGCAAGTACAGTCACCAAAAGTGATAAGTAATCAGAGTCGTCGATATAGTTGAAGTTTAATAAGAAACTGATGAATATTTTCGAATATAATTTAATTTAATTAATAGAAAACAAATAGGTCATTTTTCAAATTAAATTTCATTCGAAAACCTCCATCGGTTTCTTACTAAACTTCAACTATATCCGACGACCCTGGTTACTTATCTCTTTTGGTGACTGTACATATGATATTTCAGAATTACAGCTCGTAATTCAGTGGAACCACGCAGGAAAATGTCGCTATTTGGTACATCATTGCTATCAATTATTTAATTAATGTTACACTAGAATTTACTCGCACAGTTCATTTAATTTATTAAATAAGGTCACATTCATTGCGATGTTCTGTTCATTGTATTTACCTATATTTAACTGTACTGTAATGACGTCTTTTTGCTGACTGTTATTAATATTAGTCCCATGTATTGTATCAAAGGTTAAGCTGTAAACCATTTACCGCTAACCCAAATTCAATGATGCTTGTAATTTGTTGCATAGCTTGCATAGTGGAATCATATGTTTGCAAAAAGGCGCTACGCGACAGCGCGACGCTTCTTTAGTTGTAGAACAGATACTATGAAAATTTCATGGAAATTGTTCTACAAGAGTAACGGCCTGCGCCTGGCGACGGGGACCATCACGGGACACTGCTCGCTAAACAAACACTTCCACACAATAGGCATAACGGACAGTCCTCTATGCAGGGCTTGCATGGAGGCTGACGAAACCGTTGCGCATGTGCTCTTTGAATGCACAGGCGTCATCCAGATTAGGTCACAAACCCTCGGGGCACCCAGATCCTACACAGATGCCCTCAACAGACCAGGAGACATCATCGACTTCTGGAGGAAGGTGGGCTGGTTGGAATAACCACCGACTTCCGCCATGGCCCACGCACAATGGTCCACTTGAAGGACTAAGTGCGGAAACCAAATCTTGAAGAAGAAGAAGAAGAAGAGTCGCGTCGCGCCTGTCTGCGGGAGACTTTAATCAGAATTATCTATCTGTCATACCATCTTCAGACAAAAGCCAATCTATCACAGTACTTTATATACTTACAATTTCGCAAACTATCAGTTTTCAAGTAAAATTGTCATGCCTAATTACATGCATATAAGTTACAAGTACTGTCGAGTAGGCGACAGCGAGGTTTCGCCTTGGCACAGTTAGGTTAGCTATTTCACAGCTGTGCCTTCCCGCTCTATGTAGCACTAATAATAATGGGTTTAGAATTGCTAATAAGCAAGAACTGATGGTTCTACCGAGGTTTCAGGTATGAAATTATCGAACATGGTGATTAAGATCGAAGCAGGGTTAAGTTTTCCGAGATTTGCTAAGCAAACGCCTACGAAGAAGAAACGTGTTTGGCTATTGCAAATTGCGTGAGATGACAATCTGTTACATTCAAATAAATGATTTATCGAACGAGTAGGAAGTATAGCTCACAGAATATTATTATATGTATAATGGTAGTAGATATTTTTGACAACAAGGAAGTCCAGCAAAGCAATGGTTCAGTTACCGAACAATGTTATTGGTTCTAATATTAGCCAACTTAAGCTCTTAACAGTTCAAGAACAATCTTAAAATATTTTCTAAATGTCACCGACATTCATTAAGGTGTTTAGAGGTTAAACAGGCTGTATATGTATATTCAAGTTTTTATCAGACAAAGGCTGGCTGTTAAGCCATTTGATTTGTTCGTGATCAATTCGACATGCTTGGCCATTGTCTTTTATTACTTTGTTACTCACAATGGTTGTTAATTGATTTATTTATAAAACATAATATATTTAGTAGTGAGATTTTGAGAATGATTTGATGCAGTGTTTTTTAACAGTGAGTTTATAAAATGTAAATAGTAATTTCGTTCACAAAACAGGTTAACGTAAATGACTGCGTTTACATTGTATTTTTAATTCAAATGCAGAATAAAATAACTATTAAAATATTAAATGATTTCCGCAAACAAAAATAGCTTGTGGCTACAAAAATTACTTGCCAAAACGGTTTGTGTGGGAGCAACTCAACGCGGCCTTTCATAACAGCCGGCATGACTAACTCGCGTGATTGCAGAACCGTCTGGCCCCAATACTTCGCTGAACTTGACATCCATCAAGTAGGTTTAATTTGGCCCTTAAATACCGTATGGAAAGAGCACAATAATTAATAGACGTAAATTTACCAACTTCCAACGTTACGACATAAATTCCGGCCAAAGTTCCAATGTCCCAACATTTGTAACCGCTTCAAAAAAAAAATGGAGGTTATGTATTTTACGTGAATGGTCTCCATCTGTCGAACGAGTGTTCTCTTGACCCTTTGATCTACATTTCCAGAGAAAAAGCTAGGATAATCCTACCAGATGTGTTCTAGGCGTTTGTACTGAAGTAGCTCCTGAATTGGGTTTGTTAGTGACGCGAGACCTAAATTTTGAAGTATGCTTTGCGTAAAATAAGCGGCTATCACGATTATTATAATAACTTATTATAATAATCGTAAACCTATAAATACTTATTATTAATAAGTATTTATAGGTTTTTAATGGCAAAGTTTATAATGTGTCCTTAATTATTAATGGCCTTACTTCATGTGAAATAAAGATATTTATTATGGTGTCGTTACTTTCCGAGTTTACAATTTTGAATTACGAGAAGGTGAATCCATAAAACCTTCAGGTCTTAGGTCTTAAAAATGCCATAAAAACCAGTAGGTACGTGTGGGAATTTAACATCAAAACTTTATATCAGACAAAGTTCAATATAACGTCACAAGACAGGTCTATAGAATAATAATGATATTATTATATAATAATTACTCTTTATTTACTACATCTTGTATAATCTATTTAGTTTTATAGATGTAAACTTTGAAGGCGAATGAAAGGATAAAGGAACCGACCGATGAAGTCACAAGATTGATAGGGCATGACATAGAAGTAAATTTAGTTCATTATCTCATGGTGACATCAAACCAACAACCTTCAGATCATGTATCTACTATAAAACTGACACTTGCTCTGATAGCTAATGATATCAAAACATTTGAGTATGAGACTGATGATCATATTCTTTGCACTTGCATTTTTGCACTATCAAGCGTGAAGGCTCATTTAATGCACGCCAGAACGATTTGGATAGGAATAAATTGAATTGATAAATTGTATAAATTACTAGCTGCCCGCCCCGGCTTCGCACGGGTTGCGGTACTTATCTACGGCGTACCCTACCTACCTACCCTACCTACCTACCTACCCTACCTACCTACCCTACCTACCTACCCTACCTACCTACCCTACCTACCTACCCTACCTACCTACCTACCCTACCTACCTACCCTACCTACCTACCCTACCTACCTACCTACCCTACCTACCCTACCTACCTACCCTACCTACCTACTCTACCTACCTACCTACCCTACCTACCTACCTACCCTACCTACCTACCTACCCTACCTACCTACCTACCCTACCTACCTACCTACCTCCCTAACTCCATAACCTACCTACCAAAAAAAAAAAAAAAAAAAAAAAATTGATGTTGGCCGATTCTCATAGATACCGGATAAGCACAAAAAATTTCATCAAAATCGGTTAAGCCGTTTCGGAGGAGTATGGCAACGAAAACTGTGACACGAGAATTTTATATATTAGATTGAATCAAGCCAATCCTACTACTGTCTGCTTCGAGTGTACAGTACTGCTGTGTCTACACGAAGTACATACCTAAACTTTAAGGAAGGTATTGGAATAAAAAAACTTGCTGAAAACTAGATCGTCGAAAGTCTTCGGTTAGTCTCGTAACATCATATAATACATAAATTATCAGCATGTTTATTGAATGACTTAATATTTCGCAATTTGTGCCAAACACTTATCTTGATAGGCAAACGTAATCTAGTTTATAGTCTGATGAAGAGTGATGGATTGAAATCATTTTGTCTATAAAAAGATGATCTTATAAGACGTTATAAGTACATACTACGCATTAGTATTACGTGGAACTCATACAGCGTTACGTAAAGAATGCCCCAATTTACGTCCCCCTCAAATTTGAAAAATCAATACATAGAGAGAGAGAAATATAGGGAGAAGAGAACTTTACAAGTACTTGAAAACTACATGGACATTGGACATGATATACGAGTC
Organism: Dryobotodes eremita; assembly: GCA_917490735.1. Lineage (NCBI taxonomy): Eukaryota > Metazoa > Arthropoda > Insecta > Lepidoptera > Noctuidae > Dryobotodes > Dryobotodes eremita. The sequence goes on along the minus strand of OU823248.1, from coordinate 12,325,820 downwards.
CAGTAAACAGGCACTCAGCACATAATAATATAAATTAAAAAGAAATAAGCACTCAAAGATACAAAAATACTCTTTGTACCAAGGATATAATATTTGGGTTTAAAGAACTTTATTTCTCATAAGAACTTAAAAATAACAGTTCGCTTATAATGAGATAAATAAGTGATTGTAACTAGTACTATTAATATTAGTAAATAAGAATAAACGCTTATAATTGTAGCAACATCCATAAAAAGGTACAAGTGAAGAATAGACAGAATTGTCAGGATAAGTCACGCGCTGATTACAAAGAACAAAAAGCATTAATTGCAACGTGACATCGTTAAGAATAATTGTAATTTGACTCCAACTGTACATGCAATAAAATAATATAAAAATATTGTAATACTCAGCTATAAAATTGAGACTTTAAGTTGGTTTTGAGCTCAATTGAAAGTTGAAACGTTCAACTTTCAATAACGATACGGGCGTAACAAGTAAAATTTGAATGAACCTCAATTATCATTAAAATCTCCGATACAATAAACACTCAATGTTAAGAACTTATCGGAAGTATTAAAAAGCTGATTCACGAAATGAGAAAATTTTCTGCTGAGCTCATATTTTTTTCAATATCATTGCCTAATTAGTGTCAGTGTGAATCGTATCCACGAAACAGGGTTTTTCTCAAAATCAAAAGTATGCTGTGAAATTTTTCCAAAACAGCACCCTAATTACGTAACTCACTATCTATCACAATCTGAATCATTTTGAAGTCTATTGCTTCATATGTTCGAAAAATTTGTCTGCTCAACAACGTAAATAACGCAATGAATGTTGTTGAACTGTCAAAATGAAACCCATTCCTACTGTTAGTATGTTACGCTGTTCATAATAATACGATGTAAAAAGCCTGAATCAACCATTACCCTGCAATGTGTCATCGAAATGACTAAAAACTGAAACTTAACGCAATCATCATTTGATACTCTTTACTGAAAAATCAGCGTATATTTTTAGTAGAACAACTCATTACCCCATGTGGTTAACTGGGTCGTCTGAGGTGAATCACTGTATGGCTAACCAGTCTTGTTTAAATTACCGGATTACTTCAAAATAATTAGCGGTAGTTAGATACAAATTGTGATGTACTGGATCCTCGTTCTAATTGTTCGAAGAGTTGAATCGGTCTACGGATGAAAGAGAATTTGATTTCATTTGTTTTCTTTTTCTCTTTTCGGGTGAATATAATGCTTTGGGTAAATCTTTTCTAGGCCGAATTAACTTAGCATGTCAGAAAAATAAAACTTATAAAAAATATCGGTCAGATCTTATCTGAATTGGTGTGAAACTACTGCTTTGAGGCCTACTTAAGCCAGCTCTCTCTAAAATTCTTTAAATATTCTTTTAACAGATGTTTCTTGAGCAAATTCAGTGACCTCATTTCTTGAGAACATCTTCACTGTTGCAGGCGGAAGCTTTGTACAATGAGACACAGGGGATATTGAAATTTGATCTTTATTGCTATCATGTTACAGACGGATGTTACTTATCAATTTAAACAAAGTACAGGAAAAGTCGAAGTAAACTTTGGTCACGAACCACGACTTCTGAGCCTGTTAGCCGTTTTAAGTTAAAATAATTTTATATATTCAGACGTATTTCACGGTTATTAAATGTTTATAATGAAATCATTTAGATATTAAAAATATAACCATGGCAATATTTTTTTGTAAATGTAAAATGCAATGAAAATTTTAATTACGCAACTATTTCGTGACTGCACTATGCTTCCTTGGTGTTCTTACGTAACCTCAATTGCTTGAGACTGCCGCAACAGTTGCGCAATTTAAATTGCACTTACACAAAACAGTTTGAAAAAAAAAAACGATAGAAAGTAAATTACTCCATAAAGCGAAGTGGAAGAGTTGATACAACTAGTTTTCTAATTGGCTAATGCCCGTTTTCACTAACACTACTTAGGCGTCCTTACTTACGTAAATGCCTAATATTATTGCACTGTTGGATTTTCAACGCTCGATGCTAAGCCGACGATTGAAATCAAACTTATCTGTTCTATAAAAATATCACCTGAAAACTAAGTAGAAGTGCTCACTTTATCTAATTTTTGTCGATGAAATTTTTGCAGAGTGTAGACCGCTTGGCGTAAGAAGTTTGTCTTTTCTCTTTCCCATCATCAATTTCGATCTGTCATTCAATCGTTTTTTACTGACCGGTTTGTTCGTAAGTTATACGTCGACACTGAACTAGTATTAATTGATTGAGATTGAAAGTATCATTAAACTTTCTTCTGTTGATTCCTGGGTCAATATCCCATTATGATTGATGATGGGATGGAAATGTTTTATGGTCAACGTGCATGGTTGCACGTTAGCTGTAGGGAAACATTTCAGGATAAATAAAGGAATATTTCAGGTAAGGCAGTGGTCTTATCTGAAACGGAGAATAGAATAGAATACTCTTTATTATCTACACCATAAAAATGATGGATATAAATGTAGACATTTTACACAGGGTGACACAATGGGCGGTCTTATCGCTAAAAGCGATCTTTTACAGACAACCTTTGGATGGATTCAAGGGAGAAGGAGAGACAATAATGCAGGTAGTCAGTGGTGTACCATTTACATATACAACAAATACATACATACATAAAACATAAACTTATCTACATATAATATATACAATAATAAACATGAAACAAGAGCAAGGAAACTAAATGTAATGATGATGTTTAAGGAGAGAGGAAGTGTGTGCTTATCTTTTGGGTATGTTTTAAAAGTTATATACCTACGCTTCTACTAACACTAGACAACAACTAGTGCCTAAACAAAAGCACACTGTTGAAAACCCAACGTCCAATAATATAAAGACATCACATTTAGGTGTCCACTAGTGTTAGTGAAAACGGGCAATTAGCAGGGTATCGTCAAAATGAAAGCAAAGATATAGCAGTTGTTAGTGCGTAACGCAACATCACCATGCTTCGCAAACGGATTGCATTAATTCGTAGCTGCGGACCACACAACTTTTCAGATGATATACATTGAAAGAATCTCATTAACACTTATAACTTTTAACCCCGGAGGTGAATGATAAGAATCTCGGAGTAACTAGATATTTCTAGTTTGTTCATATTACATGTGAAAATATGAGCAACATTTTATTATCATTATCTATTTAAATTATCAGGAAGTCACGTTTAGAGCTCGTATTATATTTCTTACTAGCATCCGCTCGCGGCGTCGCTCGTGTGGTGTGTCGATAAAAGTAGTATCCCCGTACAACAAACAGAGAGACAGAAGGAGAAAATTGAAACAAATAACCTTTTTATGTTATAAGTACATATTTTCCATACCGAATATACTTTCATAATAATATGCATTTAGTAGAAAGCTGTTATTTTGACATTACAAATAGACATTTCAATTTTATTTATTTGTATGTATGTAGATAACTCCTCTGCCGCGATTTCTGAGTTACGCCCCGGCGTTTTGCCTCCTCGTGCCACTGCCATATGTGCACGAGGATTTTGATGTGTGGCCCAGTCTGACTTTGCGGATTTCTTTGTTTTTGACTTCCGAAGCCTCTTCGGACATTCATCCTATTGGAATTACAAAATGTCTCATTATCTCTGCTCCACGAACTAATATCTTATGCACTGTAGCTAGCATTTTATACCATGGGTATAAGGAGATATATAAGGCGCCAAAAGTGAAATAGTGATTTTCGTCAAAGTCGGGCACCTTTTTATGTAGAATTATTTCTACATAAAAAGGTGCCCGACTTTGACGAAAATCACTATTTCACTAAGAAATATTTAGAATCGCAATAAGTCACAAAACCAAATCAAGTTTTTAACAAAATTAAACGATAAGAGAATAATTTAATAGCTTAGTCACGGCTTGACTCATCTTGACTACCTACTTTAAGACTATTTGAATTTATCTTTTATAATTATGTATTTTGTTATTCTTTGGAAGGTATATTTTAAGACAATATAGCTAAGTCTTTAAAAATATTTTGGTGCATTCACTCACAAATCACTTTATATTTAGATGACGGAGAAGGTACGTCTCTCTCGTTATCATCAGCCATACTTTAACTACTGTGGGCGTCCTATGGGAAGTGTTGGTTATTGCGCAGTAAAAAAACCGTTTGCAGTTCAAATCAAATTATAATTTACGAACAAATTAATCACACACTATAGGACACGACACAACTACACAGACAGAACGCGCGACAGTTTCTAAACGTGTTCACTGCTTCACCGCCACCGACAAACTCTGCTTTAACTCTGGTCGAGCGTTACGTTGTAGACTCTGTCGAGCGCTGCCTGGTGGCGCTGGTGTCCGTTAGCTACTCACAAAATTTCACGAGAAATCTGGAAGACAAGAAAAATCAATATTATTTTACAATTATAATAAGTATTAATTAATAAGTTTGAAAGTTTGTGAGCAACTAAGAATATGATAACGTATAGACAATGCATAACAAAGTAAAAACAGTCTAGTAGCCGAGGTAAATACGTGCAAGGTAATTAAAACAAACAAAATAACGAATTTTTTAGAATCGTCGGTAAGTATGATGCCGACAGTCGAGATAAATACGTGCTACACAATAAAGCAACACAAGAACGTACAGCTGCAGTTGGTATTAATTTCGTCAACTTAGAAAGTACTGTTTATTGCTTAATAATGACGTATTGGTGTCGATATTTAGAGTGGGTGTGATGCTACATAGAGTGTATCATCGTATGGATAACAAGGTAAACCAACTAAAGGCAATTAATTTCGAAGTTTTAAGGAGTTTGCTGTTAAATCGAGTGGCGTTTAATGCAGTTTATATTTCCGACATAGATAACTACCTCGAGTTGAAGAATCCATCCCTAAAAAGTACTTGAGATCACACAAAATAGAGAAATTCGTGCACAAACGCCAACGTTTACGGTCGCACTGAGCGAGCGGGCGGCTACCTGAATTCGACACAGTAACTTCTCCCATTGTTATAGAGGAGACCGCGACGCTAAAACTGGTTCTGAATGCATTATCAGTTGTAGGGTTCGTCTAAATATGTAATAATATTAAGAAAACGCTCTGTTTTAGAATATTGTGATTTGGGACTTTTGCCTCTTTTGGGCCAATCGTATACTGTGTGACGGCGCAGCAAGTGGCACCGTATAGTTTGCTTATGAAGTTATTCTAGGAACCTGCGAAGAGGTCGAGTAAGAGTGACACTTGTTGGTTACTGTCACTAGCAGAGCGTCGTCGCGTCGCATGGATGGTTGCGTGGCGGCTGTCTTCTGGTGACAGATGATGTAAGGGTAGTCGCTGTCGTACCACGTTCACGAAGATCTGCTATATTCCGGCACAATTCTATAAATCTATAATAATTTATAATAGCTAATAGCTAATATAATATTGAAGCTGCTGAACCACTAATACCATGACCACTTTTGGTAAAGGCTATCCTGCGCCTGCGCGTTATCTTAATTTAAGGACCAATTCCATCTTGATGCTTACTTTAATTACCTACACGTAAATACTCAACTAAAAACTAACGAATATTGGTATTGATTGCACTGTATCCTTTATTAGGTTACATCATAATTGCCTACTAATTTAAACTTGTGTAGGTTAACAAAAATCCTAATTTTAGCTCTTAGGTATGTTTTTGATTTTGTACGGCCCCGATTTGACTTTGTTATTACAATTCTAATACTACTAACAAAATCAAATCGGGTTCGTATCTTTTTCCCTTACTGTTGCTGTAAATGAGAGTATTTTTTTTGTGTTTCCGCCATACAACAATCGTTTTGTGTTAATTTTCCCTAAAAATAATTAAATTTTATTCTGGAGTCAGAATATTTTTTTAATTGAGGATAAGTACACCAGAAAATAATGGCAGAATTATGACAGTATTTTGAAACTAAAGGATAAATACATTACAGCTACACACACCCCTGAAAAATCACGAATTGGATCAATGTGAGCGTGCATGAATCGATATCATGTAAATATCAAATCAGGCACCTATCTAAATAACTTCTTGAATTTTAAAAGATCTTTCAAACAGACGCGACACGTGACGCGACAGAAAGGCACCGCTCGTCGCGTGACAGGCGGTGCCTTTGTGTCGCATCACGTGTCGCGCCTGTTTAAAGGAGCCTTAAATCTGCATTATGACTTTCAACTTATACCTGTCATAATAAATACTGTGTATAAAGTGTATGCACCTACCTACCTATTGAAACCTAAATGTAAAGTCGGTTTGAAGTTCTGAATCCAATCTTTAATTATTATAGCACAGAGTGGCCTTTTGAAAATGATCTAAAATATCACGAAGTGACGCCTGATAAAAGAAATATTATAGCAGCTAACCAAACGATGTTCAAAATATATCGAATGCCAATAATTATAACTCCTTAGTAAATATTGATGTTCAACAGCACCTGCCAAAACCTTTAGTAAAAGGTAAGAGGGTGATGATGATGAAGATGAATCAACTACTATGAGTCAATGTTTTGAGTTCAGAATTGTATTTATGCAATCAACACAAACAGGTTACTTTAAACAACTCACTTTCGCTTCATTTGACACCCAGTACTTTCATTATTTAAAACTCTGACAGCCAATACGTTTACCTTCAAATCTAACAAGTTATAAACAACTTTATCTACTAGTGTTAAAGTAGGTTTTCAGCTGGCTTGATGATTGTCCCAAGTTTATAATTCGCTTTCTCGTGAGTGTCAGTGGAGACGTCAACAATATGTTACTAGAAAATTGCTGTTTAAATGTTACAGTGACATTCAACTTTTGACCTCGACCTTTGGCAACATCTCATGTTACATTTATGACATAAAATGACCAAACTTCAATTGATGTTGTCACGCAAAACGGACATTAGTTCTCGTAGAATATTTATGTGATAAAAACTGACGTCAATGTTTTAATATTTTCAGAGGTTTCATAAATAACAAAGCAAGGTGAAAGATTGCATGTTACAGTGCGAAGTTGCGCTTTGGATATGAAAATGTACGGTGGTTTTCTATTGTGGGTCACCTTTGATGGTCACGTGTTGTTATGCCACTCTGCGACTAATTAAACATAAAATGCTTGAATGTAATTTGTTGTTTCTTCACGCATCGTAATTTTTATAGTCCGTACGTAATATTTACTTTGCTTTGTTTAAAAACGATGCTATAAGTAATTAATTTACTCCCTTTTCAAACCAAATTGAACCTTTATATTCAAATGTGAAAACAATTCTACTAAACAAAACATTTGAAGGATTTACAAGAAATTGTTCTAACACGAACCACGATTATTCACCCGTTCTTAGACCATAACATTATGCAATGATACTATGCAATAGATCAATCGGAATCGTTTGTAAACAGAACCAACGGTAGTATTGGTGAATCAGAGCCAAACGTTTATATCTGTATAATTTACTAGTCATATGTAACTTGCATATTATTATTGTATTATGGCATTTTACGACGAAGAAATTGTTAGTTCATTTCCTGTCAGATTTCAAGAGTGTGCTAGTTTTAACGGTGGGAATCGGCATCGTCCTCTTGCCCTTATTTCAATTTATATGGGGTCGGTACACCATGTTTCTTTTTTTCAAACGTATCTCTATCTTCGGTCTTCTTAGTATTCAACTTCTTTTACACAATCTATCCAGTGTTGTCTTTGTCTTTTCCTCATCATAACGCCATCGTCTTTTTACTCAAAACTTCCCTCACGACATGTCTCTCACTCTTCCGCATCACATGCCCGCCTGGTACCATGACAACCGATTAAGGAGCAGTACGCTGACGTAATTGTACTAGGAAAACATAAGTGAATCAGAGATAAGCTTCTGCCTACCGCTACTCGACTACTGCTAGTAGTCGATTGAGTCTGTACGTGTAGCGTGTGTCTCACGTGACTGACTGTAGTATACAATAGTAGTTCTAATGAAAATACTCGAGTAGTCATAGTTTTGATAATAAACACATGACTAAACAGTTTACTACTTTAGTGATGTGGTACTTCTTACACCTCAGAAATCTTCATCTGACCCTTATGAAGCAACTTTTCAACGTTGTGCTAATGTATGAATATAATACCTAGCTATTATATCGTGTCACGATACCTAGTTTGTTTATTTACCTCTTTACTGCCATATTGAATAGTGGTGTTGAGGATGAATAAAAATATGCAGTAAATAAACAGATATCCTCGTGCCTAATTAGCATTGAAATCATCCCTCCTGGTATTATTAATCGTTCAATTCTAACCATAGGTACTAAATTACCTGTATTTTTCAAGCTAGCTCTACTTACTGTCCTAGAATGTAGCTGGCAATTACAAAGCATTTGATTTTTCATAAATTTTGTAAATTCCCTGTATAAATTGATCGCGATGGGCTGACTGCTGCAAGAAGTGCACGTAACGCAAATGGCACTTGAAATAGCGTGTATATCAGCTGTAGGATTTACTAGTAATGGAAGGTTTTCTTATAGGTATCACCGCATTATGCCCCCAAAGGAATGTTAGCCGCAACAGTGCAATGCGGTAACAACGTAAATGCACCTATGTAGGTACCAACATCATTTCTGAGTGATCATAGGGGCAATTCCCGTATTTTTAAGAACCTTCGCTTTCTTATCTAAATCTGAATCCATTAGAAATACTTCTAATATCAATTTAGTTTCACAGTCAACTTCGAAAGCAAATTTATTGAAATACGTTATTTGCCTGAACTTGACTTACCTAACAGTTATTCCTTGTACACGACCTTTTGTTGGTACATATTTTACTGATGGTAAAAAAGTGAATCACACCAGTAAACAGGGAAAGAAAAATCTGAATTAAATCATTCTCAATGACATACTTGTTTACATTTCTAATATTAGGTACCTACCTACGATGCGTGAGTCGCCTTGCTGCATTTAGGTGCATATTCCCTTACTTACTGTTTTTCCTATTCGAAGAATTGACTCAATTGGAAACTTTAATGCATAGGTTTATTATGCTAACCTAACATGAAAGACAAAACTAATGGCTTGGTTCGCAATTTCTTTCCATGACTGCGCGTGGTTATTCTGCGTGTGACATCTTCTAATATTGTAACTTTGAGTCCATCCGTCAACGACGCTACTCATAAGTTCCTAACGTGTTGCAAACTCAAATCACCAATGAGTAGCCAGAATGTTACAGCATTAGTAATTTAATGGCGGTCCGTACAGGAAGCGACCAATCACAAACTAATTAGCCGCATCAAGGACTATAGGCCTTCGACTATTCTCAAAGAGAAATGAGTAAGATAAATTTTCAGAAATGAATCAATATGAGTTAGGCTGATACATTATAATATCTTATTAATAGAAAGAGTTAGTCAAGCTTGACTACTGGGTGACTCAAAAGCGTCTCCGGTACAGTCTGCAGTTATGATTTATTTGCATTTGACGATACCAGTCATTGCACCGCCATAATTCAAGGTCATGAGAAACTTTTTTATGACCAACTAATGACGATTTTGTGTTGTTTTGATGATATTAGCATGTAATTAAGTTTGTAATGATCTGAAAAACTTTGATTAGGTTCCAAACTTGTGGTATTTAAGTGAGAGAAAACTTAAAGATTTATTTGAATGGCTTCGATATCGTGTCTTATTCCTTTTAGAGGCGCGATTTAAGCTAATTTCTTGTCAAAAATAAATAATTTTTTACCACTTTATTTTAATGAAAGTCTCTATCAATCATTTCTCTACCAAAATACTCCAATCACTTTGGTACACTCATCCAATGCTCTAAGTCGATGACAAAGATGCATGAGTAAGAAACGAGTCTATTTAAAGCCAAAAGGGCTCACATTCCCCGCCGTGGATCCAGGCTCACTTGTTTTTATTGTGTTCCCCCTTTAGACATAAAACTAAATAGAAGAACTGGAATCTCGAAATTGATATTGCAGACTCGATGTTCTCACAACGTTTTTTACGTCCACACTTTACGCTTGGTTGGTTATGGTGGCGGGTTTGCCGTAAAACCATATCGGAATTCTATGGTCTACCAACAAAAAATTATTTGGAGTTAGTCCTTTGTGAACCTCAACATTTATTTTTATTTTGTTGCATTGTGTGTATGAATATGAACGATACATTTTACCTAAAGACAAGTTTTAGAAGAAGCCCTGCACTTTGGTAATATTATTATTGAGTCGTTAATAGAAAACTATTACGAAAAGATCAAAGTCGGAATGAAATGTGAAGAATAAATCCAGCCATGTTATACGTAACTCTTGGTATTGAATCGCGGTAAATCATAGCACTGCTATATTACCTAAGATTGGGGACAATTCCAAGATATTTTTAACCGATCAACAAACGCATTACACTGGTTCCTGGGGCTGGCTTTCTCTATAACTGGATCGTACTTCCGCAGAACACGACCATAATAACTTTGGTCTTTACCAGTGAAAGTTGGTCTCGAACGTATTGCTCAACTATAGTTACCGAACCGGACGGAGTTGTCACAACTTACTGTTATTGATTTGATCTCACAAACTTAACATAATTATGAAGATTAGTGCGAATAACAGATGTCCTTGTCAAGGAAGTTTTTCAAGTGACACGAAACAGCTTTCTCAAATTTATCATAACATAGTCTGAGTTTCCTAAGGCCTTTATAAGCAAATGACTTAACCCTTTTGCCATACAATTTATTACTGACATTTTTGTATTAAAAAAATTTTTATTTCTGATAAAGTCCAATGGAGGCCATGCTTTTTTACCAGACTTGACTAATAAAGTCGCCTCACATCCAACAGTCGTGCTTGTGATCACTAGATCAAAATAAGCAGTTTGTTTCGCATGATTGAGGTCTAGTATATTCTCTCCTTTCTAAGCTCAAATTATTTCACTGTTTCGTAAAAGTATGACCCATTACGAGTACATGGTAAGTGTTCTTCACGGTTTTTTAGAAATCTCGACTCTCACAACCGTGTAGTATTCTGTTATTCTTTTTGCCATATTTAGTCACTAAGGCAACAATTTGAGTCCACAGAAATACAAAGCTAATCTCTCACAATTAAATTACTTATTTAAAAAAAGAAAGATTTAAAATAAAATAAAGATCGATCGTCCTACTGATTCCTACAGGTAGATATTGTATGTAGTTGTTACCTACCTACGTGCTAAATGGCAAAATAGCCGGCTGTTGCAATACTAAATATTTCTTTGTCTATAATGAGACTGCCATGACAAAATAGCGTGAAAAAATAACAGTGACTTACTCAAGCTAAAACATTACAACTGACAATATTTCGAAATACGTCACAGATTAGTATATTAATTGTGTTGTATCACACTGATGGTCTATCATAAAAATGTCACATTCTCGGTTATGTTATATGAGTGATCGCAATATGTATAATCTCTTCACGATAGGTCATATATTACAAAGTTCGTCAGCATTGACGCAATATTTAGAAAAGATTTCTGTCCAACGTTGTGCTGTACGTGGTTTTACGTTGTTTTTGATAAATTATAGACAAACGTGCCGTAAAAAATCACGTGTGGTGCTTAGCCTACAACAGTTTATTTCAGTCACATTCGATCGTCGTGATCTTCAAATCATTGTATATTAAACTTTATGGAGCACAAAGTCACGTGTCTAAATAGTTGATTCTTTTAACAATTGCCATTGTTTGGTAACATTGGTCTGGATTGTTTCTCAATACATACTTTGATGTTGGATTCATACAATGTAGATGTAATAATCGTAACGCTGTATTGAGCTAACTGTCTTGAAGTTTTTAATAAAGAACTAAAAGAAGAAGACTATGCTTTGAAAAGACCATCTGCTAAAAATTACGAACAATTTAGCAGCGGATACGTTGCATCGTTTCATGCACGTGGAACTTGAATGTTGGAGACAGATGTGCGGACGCATCGATCGTTGAATAAACCCAATTAATCTAACCATCTACATTATGATTCTTCAAACTATAGAGGTCGCAACCTAAAAAAATAAAATAGTTACTTGAGTCTAAACGAAATATTTATGAAATCTAGCAATAATATTATTCCGTATCCGTATGGAAGTACATAAATCGATTGCTATCAAAGTCCTTACGGATTTCCCTTCCCCCTTACACTGACAAGGTTTTCCGTCGTGACTTTTAAAGGACATCAATATTTTATTCATTTATTGGCTTACTGACATCGCTTGTCGACCTTTACTTTAATTCAAGAACATAAGTTACAGGTCAACGTAAATTGGGTAAAGTTATAGTGAAACCATATTATTTTAAAGTACTTTGAACTCAGCTTCCGTCATACCTTATAGTTATACTGTCTTAAAATACACTTTTGCCTCCTGTCTGCGGTTTGCGGTGGACACTTTGGATTATAATCATGAGAATAAAGAGCAGCTTCTTTACCACACCTGTGATCACAACTCCTTTTATTAAACGTTGAACTTTGACCTTTACGACCGTACCTTACACGTTCAGCAGTAGCCATTTTAGAATCTGATACATCAAACTCTGTTACCAACCCATTAATAAAAAAACTGCTGAACTGAATTTCGAGAGACTAACAACAGGTTGCCGTGCGAAATATAAGAACCAAGTGCAATAAAAGAGCAAAAAGTGCAAAAGTGCAGTTACGTCGCATAAGCGTTCTTGGTACAATATTGATCAAGCCGTATGAGGAACAAGGTCACACGTGTCACGGCGAAAATGATGGGTTTGCATGTATGGAGGCTACAGTTGATTACGAGGACAGTGCCGTATTTAGGGAGTAATTGGTATTGCTTAGAATTTTATTATCTACCTACTTGAATATCGACTTTGAGTTCAACCATTTTAACTGCTGATGAACTTGGATATGAAATTAAATGTTTATTTCTGTAAGTAGATCTTTTAAGACACTTTTCCACGTCAATATTTTGTTGGTCAGTATTTTAAAACTAGATGGCACCGGCATTCCCTAGCTGACTGACCCCTGAGAAGAAATGCCGAAACAAACTCAGAGGTCAGTCTCTTCTAAAGTCCAAACAATATACTCGTATTGATAGGATTTGATGTGAGTGTTTGACTGATAATAACTGATAAAATCTTGAATCTGGGAGAGATACCAAGAGGCCAACAAAATACCCTTCCCTCGAAAGTACTGCCTCATCATTCGATTCTTTTTTTTGTTAAGTGTTTTTGGACTTCGGTCTTCCCGAGAGGAATCCACCTAGTAGTTCCAGGACACGGCCTCGTGTGAAGTTTTTGCCCAGCAGTAGTACGTGAATGGCATAAAATGCACAATAATAATAATGACATGTCATGCCATAAATGCACATAGCAGGAAACGTTTTTAAATTAATAATTAGGCAATTATATTTATTTTTAGATCTAAGTGTCAAGACTATTATTTCCTGGCAATCTGAAGGAAATAAAAAACATATCATTGTTCAGCCTTTGATATTATTTCTTGCAAATAAATAATTAATTATTGTTGATTGCATTATGAAATATTTTTCTTTTGTATACCTACAAGCTACAAGTGAGGTACGTAGAGAATTCGTACCTGTATTTACATCCAGGAATTGATTGCGTCAAAGGCGCCAGATACATTACATCAGTTTTAGGGTTTCGTCAGAAAGGCTTACTAAACAGAATCCTTATAAAATCCTAGTTCACCTACGTCACACTATTCCTATCAATACTTCATTAAAGCTGACTCGTAATTGGAGCAAGAATTGTTAAATCTTTGAGTAAAATCAAATTTTCCTCGATGGATTTTTTTTTATTCTCTCTTTCATTTTTGTCTAGACAAACAGGTGGTCAATAGTAATTGCGCAAAAAAAATGGTTCTAATAGTTCTAAACTTCTAACTACCATCCTTGCGCATAAATAATCAGAAACTTGTTACATTAAAAATTGTAACAGTCAAGATCAACAACAATAACAATATAATAAAACTACAAATGCCCCCCATGACAGGACACCCGAAACGCTATAGGAAAATACCAGTCTCGAGTGCATTAACCCGGCGGGTGCGATGCACTTCTTACACCTGATTCCATCGTTAGGTCTACTTGTGGAACATTAAACCTTCGTATACTATGTACAGTAACGTCAGCTGTGTGGCATAAAAGGGTTAACGACTCCGTAGCTTAGTTGCTTTCGTTTTTTTTGTGAGAATTGTTTGTCTATATAGAGAAAGGAAGGAAGTTCAATTTTTTTATTCGAAGAAGCTAATCGAGACGCTTGTTCGGGACTTCCTTAGCTTCTCGGTTTTTGTATATTTTAGGGGATTTACAATGTAAATTGCTTCTTTTAAATTAACATAATCTAAAATGAACACAACTCTTTTAGCTCGGGGAAATCTCTGATTATGAGAACCTTAGCCCTATTAGCGTATCCGATATACCCTCCAAACCGGGGAAAAACAGCTGGAAGCTTCGTTAAATGTCATTTCGACACACAGTCACATCTTTGTGCATGATTGTGACATTTTTTTGTAGCTCATGTGACAAACCTGAAACGATGAATGAAAATGATCAGTTATAATAAACATTAGAAAATATTATTGAGTGAATTAATCCGTTTAATAAATCATTCCATTACGCATGTCGAGATAAATGCAAGAAGGGATGATTATATAAATAGATATCTGCAGTAGTGCAACAATTAATTGTTCTCATTATTGTTATGGTTTCATGGTTAGTTGATACCATTGATCCGCTGTAGCAAAAAACAGACAGACAGATGATTTCAATCCAAGAAATTACGCAACGTATAATATCTCCGTGTTTCCGTTTCGCAGAATCATTCACACAACATCTTTTCGATTTCCAACTACAAGGCTTCGCAAGGTATAACTGACACGCGTTTCTTCAGTTCCGACACGATGTCTTTCTGTGTCTTTTATTGTAACGTCATCTTGACACGGTATTTCGAGTTTCACAAGAGTATACCGTTACCAGAAACGTTGATTCCTGATTAACCTAGGTTGGTATTGGTGCCGCAAAATTGTTAGTTATGTTTTAATGATAAATAATACAAGGAAAATATTTTATATATCAGGATAATTACGTCATGACGACTCGACATTCGGTTTAATTGACCGCAATGGGAATTTCTGCGTAGTTAAAGTGTAAATGCGTTCTTGGGAAGTATCTTTTTTATGTTTATCTAAGAACATATTTATAAATAAAAAATAGTCTGCTCCTCCACTTTAAAGACGAAGCCTAGTAACGGTAGCCTACATTATCAGTCGACAGCGACGCGGAGAAAATTTTTGACGCCATATTCTAGTTTGTTAATAGTTTTAGTTGGGTTAGGTTTTATATTTTAATTTTAATAGTTTGCCAGTTAATCTAGTATAAAAAGTTTATGCATAGCAAAATAAAAATATTTATTAAAAACATCTTAAGCCTCGTAACTACTTTAAGCTATTTTGTAGGTTTGCTTGAGCTCATGTCGAAAACTACTTGACAGATTTTTATGCGATGTTTGCCATCAATTAACGTATCCTTTGCGGTTGTTGGTAAAATACCTACTATTTTATAACATGTATCATCGTAATGATTACTAGACAGGCAATTCGCTTTTAGCGTAAGCCTAAGTATTAATCAAATGACTCTGCCAGTAAACTAATGTATATAGACTTAGCAGCTTCTGCTCAAGGCAAGGCTAGCCCAGTTAGTTACTATTCAAGGTAGGCTATTGACATTCAAACCTAATGGCTCCTGTATACAGGAGGTCTACTCTCTAAGCACGAAATCCGTAGTTTCGGCTGACGTTACGAGTATATGCATTTCCTACACCGTATCACCTACGGACATAAGATTAGTTCGGGCCCGAAATAGAATGAATGACACCACGATGTGACAGCTATCCCTACTCCCGATGTGTTTTTACCTGTCCGAAATAGTTAATCAATCGGGTGAGGGGCTCACTCCAATTTCTAAGTACTTTCGGACGGTCCCGTATCTTCGTTAACGGACTTAGAGAGTAAGTTCCTAGTGGTCAAGCATGGCCACACATTACGTTCATAATTCCCTGTGCCTTTTTTAAAATAATATATTAACCAGTCCTACACATTATTCAGGTTATTTATTTGTATTTATTTATTATTCATTATCAATTAGCAATAGACTCATTATTAGGCACAAATGACAATAACAATACACAGACAAATATAGGATATATAAATTTAAAATAATAAATAAATAAAATTAAATTAAATAAATTAATTGTATTAAAATTAAATCGTATTATTGGTCATCAAATTAAAAATTTCTAACCGGCATTGGAACAGCCTGCCACATCCATGCCGGACATAAAGGCAGTCCAACCTATCGGCGATTATTGCCAGGATGGCATTGGGGCTGGCCGCACCCAGCGCACCAGGGACGCACACCGCTTGCGCATAGCAGCGTAGAAACAGTCAGTGCGTGCTATCGCGAACATCTTTGATACACTACAGAAACAGAGCAGGCTCAACATCGCCCGGAACGCATTGTTGTACTGGACACGGAGGGCACTACCCTTTCAGTATAGCCAACCCACAGGCTGCACGTGTACAGGGATACAGGGATGTGCAGTACGCTTTAAAAAGCTTGACCTTCACACCAGCAGAACAACGCGAAAACCTGCGGGCTATCATGTTGGCTCGCACTGACAGCACCCTCCGCTCCCGCTCCATGTCCGGACGGTCTTTAAGGTCCTCGGTGAGTAGATGCCCTAGATATTTAAATTGGTCCACTTGGTCCATTGGAACACCATCAAGATGAACAGCCGGTATGTTCATAGGGCTCGACACACCGATAGCCTGAAAAACCATGTATTGGCTTTTCTTCCCATCATATTTTAACCCATGTCCACGCGCGTATTCCGTAGACGTACTGAATAATTTCCCCAGCCCACAGATCGACGCACTCAGCAACACCATGTCATTGGCATAACCCATATTGTTGACACAAACTCCATCTACGTAGCATCCGATATATTGACTGCTGAGCGAGACGATCAGTTAGTTTATATAGAGGTTTGCCCATCGGACACTATTGACCTGGTGCCTGTACCAGTACCGGAGCATGCTGATGAGTTCCCACGGTAAGTCCGTGCTCTCCAGCTTCTCCCAGAGGATATCTTACGAGACGAGGTCAAAGGCCTTGGATAAATCAAGGAAGTTCGCGTATACCGGGGTCTTTTACTTCGTGTAATATTTAATATTTAAAAAGCATCTTATGAATCAAGTTAGTGAAAGTAGCTGCAGAAAAACTACTAACACATCCACCTAGATTTTGTGAACAATAATTGTGGGAATATTCGTCATTTAGCAATTTATTAGGAAATTTGTGCCTAACAGTGAAACTTTGCTGGTTGCATGGGCTTTAAAGTGTGTTCACCCTTAACGGTTTTTAATGGAAGCATTAGTGCCAGTTCCAAACCTTGTATATAAAGTAATGGATGTGTAAAATGCACACCCATTAGTAACTGAATAGCTTACCTAGCCCTGCAGTTCATCTACGTAAGAGGAAACTATACTGTTGTACCTATTTGAGCAATATTGACCTGGACTCATCCATGGCTATGGGTCTACAACATTTTTTACTTAAATCATCATTTGAATCTACAGCTACAGTCAACTGACATGGTGAATATGATAGATTTCTTTCATGGAATTTGTCATAGTCACCATTCTTGGTGAACGGATTGGTGAATTCACTGATTCAGAACAATTTTGATAAAATCCTTTGTTCGTGTCTTTTGAACTTCAAGCTCTTGAAATGACGTTCCTGCCTCCATAGGCTAGTAAAATACTTTATCTGTCTTCAACTTCTTCCTAGGTGTATGGTTGAATAACAAACCGACAGCTTCTGTTTTATATAGCGAAGTAGTTTTCCTGGTATTACGGAATATGCTCTCTAAACTCCGTTTTCCTTTAAACGGTTTACGTCAAAAAACCCACAGTGATCGTATCGGCCGTCTCATATTTTATTTAACGTTCCATAAAATTTGTCGTTTTGTTTTATGTAGGTATGTATCCATTAGAGGTTTGAAACTGGGTACCTACAGCGTTTTTTTCTGTTGCTTGGATGTTATATTAATAAGGTACAATTTCGTTACGATAATACATACATACCATATACAATAATTATGTTACGAGACATTGTCCCACTTGGATACCTACATAAATGGGTACATTAAGATTTCGAGACACTGCACTGTATATAAAAACATTAGTATAAGTTGATTGTTGTCTGTGAACCCAAGGTAACAATGACTACAACTAATTTGAAGTAGGTATTAGATTAATTCAATTTCTCACTGTTTCGGGTTTAACCTCTTGCACATAAAGATTGAAGTCATTACAGTGTACTTTATCGTAGTATTTACCAACGAAAGGTTAACAAACGCATCCTACAAAAGTGCTGGTTAAAGTATTGTTCATCTTAAAGGATAAGACAATGAAAATCATTTAAATGATAAAAGTAAATTCGATGCCGAGTCGTCTCGATTCGATAATTGCCATCGATACGCACGATATCGATTTGTGTGCGGTTAAAGTGTTAAGGAGGCGGCACCGTTCAATTGGCAAATTGGTACGCGCACCCGTTATCCGGTACGGTGTAGTAACGACGGTTTTACTAACTGCGTTTTGACAACTGCAACGTTCTTACTCGAGCTACTCGCCAGACAGTGGTCGAGTAGTCGTGTGAGCTTACTGGAATACAAATGACTTGTACTGACGTTTGTCTGTAACATAAATTATAAGACAAAGAAATGCCATAATATTTACAAAAATGTGTTCTGTTTATCGCATACTTTTGAGACAGATGGCATGGGCAGCTAGGAAGGTTTACATAATAACTCGTGTCTTTCACAAACAATTGAGCGCCAATTTTCAAACAAGTTTCTTGTTTCTTTAGCACCTTTTTAACTTTAAAACTGTCCAAACGCCTTCCCAAATTTTCATTTGGGCCTTTTTTCCCATGTTAGTTTTTAATGTTCTTTTTTATTGTTGTTATTCCTGTGCGTGTCCCAAATAAAATATCTTTCTTTCTTTCTTAATTAGCTAAATAAATTCCCAATTTTTCCGATGTTCCACTAGATTCTCAGGCTACGGAAAATTTCCTAGTCGTTTCTTGTTACAAGTCTTCTGAACAAACCATACAAGCAACTTCGATCACCTCAAAACTGGTTCCATTTACTGGTGACATAACGCTATTTGATCTGCATTTTAGATCCAGATTACTTTTTAAGAACATGTTATTAATACCATTAGGATCTCGCGTGTGGTTTTGAGTCACGTTTACCTCGCGTGCACTTTGTTTTTTTTGTGGTTGTTGCTAGGTTACCATTTCTGCTAAGTAGTTGGTTTTTTTGTGGTGCTAGGTAACTATGATTATTAATCTCTAGTACTACTGTGAAGGCTACGCGTTCTTAGTGATGTGTACTTACTTATGTAGTATAACGTTGGACTCTTCTACGAAAATCATAGACGGGTTTAATGTAGAATTAAGTATGATGATTAATTTCCATGGTTTTTGCTCTTGTAGTCAACTAGCCATATCTGTTATTATATTCTCATAATCACACTTTGTGAAACTAATATCTACCGAAAACTTTTTGTGTTACTTATAAACAAGAAGCACATAGTGGAATAACCAATTTTTATAAAATTATCTTTAATAATGCAATACCACAAATAACCATCCCATATAAAATATCATCTTAGGACAATCCCTGAAAACACATCGGTTCAAATTGAGAATTGGGTCTAGCGTCTTAAAAAATATTAATTTTACAATTCCAATCAATAGTTAATTGGCCACATTTTACGTTTTCCTTCATATTATCAATATTTATGACGTCAGAATTCCAAGAGAGAGGTCTGTGTTAGATCACCATTGAGAAATAACTCGCAAAAAAGGCCTTTTTGCATACTATTAACACGTAATAATTACGATCATTACTTACAAATAATGTTAATTGAATATGGAGCTTGTGTGTATAATATTTAAGTTTTGTTTCCTCTGTTTCAGATGCCCCGAATGATGCGAATTACATGATATGTGGCGTCGTGATCGCGATGGCCCTCGTTGGGCTCATTATAGTGCTGCTGGCACTAACAATAAAGTAAGTTAAAATAATGCATTTGTATGAAAATGTTAGGGTTTCGTAGTGAAGTTAATGGTATATTAGCAACGGGATGAGGAAGTATTAACTTATACGAATGCTTTTAGTAAGGACTACAAAGAGTTCTTTTAAAGTTCTGGTCTAAATAAACGATCAAAGTTCACAATATAGGCATAGGTGCATGTTTAAAGTAGGCAAAATAACCACGTTCAAAAGATAATTATACTTTCCTTGTTTGAATAAAAATAGAAGAGGCTAATAACAGGGAAATAGTTATAATTAATTTCCTCTTTAAAATGTAACTTTGTAAAACTTTTTCCTCTATGTTATGGATAAGAAGTAAGGACAATAGTAGTTTTCACAATATTATACAACCCAATTTCCGGCTGTTTCGCTAACACAATGAAATATAGGCAGCAAAAAGAGTGATCAATCTCCATATCAGCGAATATCAAAAACTCATAAAAAGGAGCATTCTCAAAGCACTCACGTTTACGATAACTTCGCAGCCGTTAAATTAAAGATATAACGTATGAAATATTATTTATTTTCTTTGGTAACGGTTCCTGTTGATTGATTCCAGCAATAAATCAAGGCACATTGACTATAAAATCAATATGGTAGCCAAATTGTGCGTTATTATTGATTAATATTACTCCAATAAGATCTCTATACCTCTATTATAAATAAATAGATAATAAGCCAAAGGATTGTTGAACTTGGCCGATATTTTTACCGTTCTATATATTCCAGAAAGACGGTTCTAGAATACGGTTTGTCTCACCATTTTATTTAAAAACATGGCAGACAAATGCGTGGGTAAATGAAGATTCAATAACGTCTGTTTGTATTAAAATATGTGTATCAGTTGTTTATGGGAGTGTCTTCAGTCAAGACTGACGTCAGTCCAATAATCTTGTGATTTTATTGAACTGTGCTATAACTATACATCTTTGAGGAAATATATATGACTTAAAACTTTCTATCAAATAATTCAGTTATTCTTATCCGTGCCAGTATCAAACTGAATTACCTATAGCACGACCATTTTAGAACCATTGAATTAATTATATTATCCAAAATTATTGTAAATAAATAATTATTTGGTACTTCGAGCTTAGAGCTTATAAAAGTTCAACAACTCAATAACAATTCCCCCTTGAACAAACTGAATAAAGTAAGGACTGCGTTCATGACAATGGTTAACAGGGGTGGGTTTGAACCCGTGACCTCTCGATTGGAAGTCAATGCCTTAGCCGGCTATTATTGATGCATCTATATAATAAAGAATTCATGTCAGGATATGACAAAGGAATATAAACTACATTTTGACTAAAACTGCTCACAAAACTGAGGTTAGTGGCTCCATGTAATTTATTAATACGAAAGCAAAGATAATGATAGGTGTAAAATACAAAAAGGCCGGATTTTATTATTAACACCTTCATACAAGTTAATGTTGTCCCCGTTTTAGACTGGATCTTATTATCTTTTTTATTGTCCAACTAGGGCACAATTGTGGGTGATGATAACGTTAAAAGAATTTTCTAAATTGATAAATGCCTTAAACTTGAGACGATATTTTATAAAAGCGTCACTTTGCAAATTGAACAGGTCACACATGAACAAATTCATGCAAAAAAAAACAGACAGTTTATGTTAGCAACTGCAACAGTAAAAGCGGGCGTGGCCAGCACGATGCAAATAATTTATAATATGACCATATGGTTGCCATTTTCGCCACAAGGGAAGTGTCCCAGATGTAACATCCTGTATGAATAATTAAACTTTTTACTGGCTTTTGGCTGTGCTAAAAGTAAGTAAGGTCAGTCTTATCATAAATTCTGGTTGAAGAGATTTTAATGAGAACTATTCAAATCTTCTTTGCAATTGAAGTAACACAGATTCGATGATTATACAATTCGTAAATGTAGGTGAAGTATACAACTGAAGTATTAGAATTGATGGACTTTAAAATACGCAACTCTAGCAAAGGTTATGCGTATACTAGCAACTTGAATAACACTTGCGAACTCGATCAGATGATGTAACACTTATTATATCTTCTGCATATAAAACAAATGGATGGACTAACTTAAATATGTAGACACGTGTGATTGTTTATAGGAAGTACGCAATATTTTATATAAGCACTGTACCTATAGGTACCTATGCAATTTATACCTCGACTGTATCTTTGGCAAATTGACAGAGTCTTGTGATTCTCAGGATTCCCAGTCAGTAGTGTCATTTTGTACTGACGTTAAACGATTAGACTGCAATTTTAGAATGATTTATTTCAATAAAGATGACATTCGTACTCATATTTTAATAAGTGTTTTAGGAATTTAAGAAAATAATTGCATCCGGCACATAACATCAGTTGGCAGTTTTGTTGGGGGTCAGATTTTCGAGGAAATTATAGCGCAGCCGATAATCAGCAATGAACTGTCATAAGCTAATGACGATGCCACCAAAAAAAAAATGTTAGCATAGAACTTTCGAATATACGTTTATATAGGTTCGTGTTTTTTATCAGTATTGACGTCACGTTTTCTACTATTCGCTTCGAATACCATGAAATATAATCATTAACTGTTATGCCCGTATTGAAATGTTTCTGTAGAACATTACACAATACTGCGATGACGTGATTGACGTATGAATTATAATACAAGCTGCTTGCAGCGTTCACAATTCAAGACTAATCATATCGTCAAGGCAATAGAATGGCAGAACATCTGTACCGGGTTACTTCAAGGATTTTGCGAAATGAACCTCGTTTATTCGACTACTTGCATCCACTTTTATAATGGTTTGTTTGTATGAATCATCCTATGCTGTGTTTAGACTGTCTATAAATATTTCGCTTTGTGTAGAAAATCTGCTTTTAGCTGGTTTTAGTAAAAAAATAATTAATAGTTAGTCCAGGTCGGTTGATTTACATTACTATTAAATTCAATTCAAGTAAAATTTTTGTAAGTGTTCAACACAATTTAATCGAAAACATATATAAAATTACGTAATACAAAACCGCTTTTAACCATGAAAATATTTTATTTTGTCTTAATCAATTAATAATTATTAAAATGACGTAAGTTTAAAACTAGAGTTTCTGTTTAAATCCATATACGACCAAAACACGGTATAATCCCCTCATAATTTCATGTTTTAAGAAGTAAATAAATTCTTATCCTCAAAGGAAAACGAGAAATAAAATAAGTTTGCATGTTACGTAGGTAGACGAAATTTCTTACGTCTTAAAATTATTTTCCTTGGAGGAAAACCGTAGGTTTTACCAGCAAACCTTATGATCAATTACCTAGATAATTTATGTAAGACCAGTTTGGCAGGGTTGCCGTATAGAGCTTAGAATTAATATCACTATACAGCCCATAAATAATATTGTCCAGTGAGTAATACAATAGACAAAATGTCTGTGGGTATCGAAATCCGGGTCTAATTTTCATTGTGGTAACTTCCGATCTTAAATTCCTTAGTTGAACAATATTATGGTCATCATCATTTTAGCCGTAAGACGTCCATTGCTTAACATAAGCCAAGCATCGCTATTTTGACTGGTTCTGTGCTTCACGCATCCAACAGACAATACAGGTTAATAAAAAAAATAAAGATACTTCTAATCTAAGTTTGGTATGATGAATTGACACCATTTTGTCACATTATGGGCCCTATTTTACAATTAAATTCATTCATTAATATAAATATATAAATATACATTAGTTATATAGAAGTCGTACAAAAATATTATCAAATGTTGTTGAATGTTTTATTTATGTATGTTGTTGTATATAGAGGAAGACAAGCTAACTTGCAATTAAGTGCAGATGCAGATAATTATCATGCGCACCTGGAACACAATATAATAGTACTGACGTGATGATTAATTATGTTTTTATATAATACTGTAAGCTTGCTTAGTCTGCTTATTAAATAGATAAATTCAAGAAAGACTAAACTTAATTTATAAAACGTTTACACTACTTAATTTATAAATAGTTATTCACAAATTTTAATTTTCTGGTGACTGCGAAACAAGGTGTCTAAAGTTATTATTATTTCTGAACGCGTCTTAAGCCTTTCATAAAATTGTGGAGGTATTCATACAAAATACTTTTAGTTACTACCCTCTTCAATCGATGACATTCCAAAACGTTTCATTTAATGTTCTTGTGAATTTGCAGGTCGAACCCGTAGGTTGTAAACGGTAAAATTTCGTATAATTTTGACTTATTATTTTTTTCGACTGGCATTTAACTTGCCTTACTTATTTTCTCTCAATATAAAGTGTTCTTTATACTTCTTCTAACCTTCTTCTAATATGAAACTAAACATGATTGTATTAAGTGTGATAAAACGTGCTTTCGAAAAAATACTGAGAAAAATGTAAGTAATTTCAAAATTTCATGTAACCTTCCTTAGTTACCTTCACATACTACCTACAATATAAACTACCTTTTAGTATCGATACCTTGTCTTTAACTAGTATATGATTGGGTTTTCTGTTTTCTGCGGTGAGTAAAATAGAAGCCTGATTTACATGGTGCGATTTAATTGGCTATGGCATATCTACCATAAGTTGAAGTAACAATAAAAGTTCCACCGTCTAAGCAGTGTTAAGACGAAGCATGCAAGTCAAATGTTGCTTCAATTTTATTTTATGCCACGGGCAAGAAACTTGCATCTGGAGCTTAAGGCCCTCTTGTAGTGCGGTGTGTCTTGTAGTGCGTCTCGGCGGGCACCTGGCCGGCCGGTGCGAGCGCTTGAACTGCTATTTTAGAATTACGAAATTATAAAATGTTAATAATAATAATAATAATAAACTAATAATAATAAACCTATAAAATTATAAAATGTGGTATCAACATGCCCTAAAAAACAATAAGCCTTATCTTTGATATAACTTTTACATGGTTTCATGATGGAATCTCTTCAAGGTATACATTTTAAATAGCGATTTAGTGTCATGTTTATGATATTTTTTATCGAGTTTATTATAAATTCAAGTTTCTGTATTCTTAGAGCGCTTGACCGCATGTTCAATTTTCCTAAAATATTTTTATTTTGCGTACTATTTAAATTTGGCTAGATTTACAGAGGTTTAAGAAGGTTAAAAGGTACTGTAACCTCGCCTTAATACTAGTAGGCTATCAGCTAACCAGTTTTACTAAGCAGGGTTCCCACTCCCACAGAAACAGTCAGGGACGTTTTAACCACTAAATCTATAGAATTAAATAGATAAGATAAAAGAGATTAAAGTGTATTCTGTTTTATTATAAAGACAATAAGGAGCTATTCCCTATAGACCGGAAGAACGTAGTACCTATCATTAATGAAGATACTATTCATGCCCTTGCTTATAATTATTAGGTACACGGTCAGTTGCTTGAGCTACTTATAGGCCCTTGAAAAGAGCATATAAAGCTATTTTTAAATATCTATGTAGTTAAGTCAAATAACTGTTCCACGAAGAACAGATAAATCGATGACACTAATGCCAGGCGGTCTCATAGAGTTGGTTCTCTTTTTCGCTTAAAGCGCCAACCTGTCATATAACATTATCTCTCTCTATAGCCCCGACTAATTGCTTTCAAGCGCCATCGCCAAATAATTGCTTTGGAGACACAAAGTACCTTAACTTCTAAGTATTTCAAGTAACACTTATATGTTAAGGTATCAAAGAAGAAACTAGGTGATAATATTTTACCAAATAAATTAGCGCTCTTTTTTCCATGAAAAAATATCCGACGTAGCGATGGGTCCCTTAGTTATGTCACATCTTGAACAATTTTCAAAAAAAAATCCTAGATTAGTATACCATTGGGTTGTTAACTCGGCAAATTCATTCTGAACAAGGATATAATTATCATTTATTAGACTGTAGTCGTGCAAAGTCTATGTCACGTTTTGCGAGTATGTGTATCATTTGTGTACTGCGTGTACAAATAGGGCGGACTGAATAAAACCAGAATATTCTAAAACTGGTTTTATCCAGTTATGACTCTTCACACTTGTCCACTTCAACACTCGACGAGTGAACCAGGATCAATAGTGGACGTCAGTGAACATATCGACCAGTGGCGGCCTTTTGAAAGCCTTGACAAGATATAATCGAAGTAAAATATGGCTACTTCATTCTTTTAACCTCCTAAATGATATTAGGGATAGGCATTATTATCCATTTAAGGTAATTAAGTATTAGACTGTAGACGGAATTTTAAGAAACACATAATTACTTTGGTTTTCGTTCAAAAGAAACGTGGGTTTTGCTGAAAGCTTATCCTACTAATATTATAAATGTGAAAATTTGTGACGATGGATGGATGGATCGATGGATAGATGTTTGTAACTCTTTCACGCAAAAACTACTGAACGGATTTGGATGGAATTTGGAACACACATAGTTTATAACCTGGATTATCATGTAGGATACTTTTTATCCTAGTAGTACGTTCCCGTGGGATAATTTCCGAAAATCACGCGGGCAAAAGCTAGTACTGTTATAAATATTGATGTTTGGAGAGCAAAGTGCGTACTATTAAGCCAATGCCACTAACCCCTTTTCATTGTGGATACAGCGGGTTAGTTCACACCAGATGTTCCTAGTAAACGTTAGTTTTTAATAAGCCACGTCCTTTGCTAATTGATATTTCCGCATTGGGATCTCTATACCACTAATTAATCCCACAGTTGAATAATTGCGGACTTTATTAATTGTTTTGCACATGTTTTTGATTATGTCACTTTAGCTCACGTTGTTTTCGGTGAAAACCGGGACTCATTCAAGTTCTTTTGTTAATCTGTCATGTAAAAATAACGTCCGCGGCTGAAAGGTCCCGATCAACAATTTTTCCTTTTCTGCTTTATACAAGATTGTAAAATGATAGCAATTTTTTTTTTTTGTAAATTTTTCTATTATTTTAGCATTCCAAGTGATATTAAAAAGATGCAAGAAGAACAGCCAAGATATAGCTCATTCTTTTTATATTGAATCTGATTTTCCTATCATAAACGGTCAGTTGTATACTTAAACATGTAATACTTCAAAACATTTGAGGCGTCGGCGTCGTAATGTCTGCATGATTATAAAAATAATGCGTCTGCCTTTTCAATTATATATTAATAATATTCATATTAGACTTAAATATTATGAAGGCAACATAAACATTGAAATAATTCCTACAGAAATGGAACTATAGTCGTTTCATTGGATAGTTCAAATAATATAAAAAGCGTAACAGAAATATTTCAAGGCGTTACTCAACTGAATTATGATAATATTTGTATAATACGCGTATACATAATGGCGGTTATTATTAGAAAATTTGCAATTTAACGCATAAAGAACCCCAAGGTTTGGTATCAACGTTAGACTGGACGCTTGCCAAATTTCACCAACCCGTCTGGACATTACAATAATCTGTGTTTATTTTTGTTAACTGTGCTGTTTTAAAATCGCAAATCACGGCGATCAAATCGTAATTACAGTTAAAAGAAACTTCTTGTACCAACACACGAAACTTCGCTTTTATTAGATAAAGGAGATTCACTTTTATGTCAGTCATATATCCTCAAAATTTATTTCTGCAAATAGTTTTGAGTCCATTTTTTTTGCTGCAAATCGCTAACAATCTCCAACAGTTTTGCTTATGATATTAAAATAGAATGAAGATCATTGCTCTGGAAGGTTTGAGGCGAAGTTTGTAACGATAATAAATTCGAGATAATTGTTTTGGTGTAGAGTGCATAACCTCTTCAACCTTCCATTATCCAGAATTTAATGCATTTGCTAAACTTCTGCTGTTTTTGCCGTAATAATTTCAAATTCTTCAAATTCCAGTGGCTTTATCTGGCAGAGTACATTCTAGTTAGAACTAATTTCATATGAAATCTACAAAAAATTATGTAGGTATCAAAGATTGGCTTTCAGAGTTCAATTTTATCGGTTTCTGCTGAAAATACTAGTAAAAGATTTTTTTCTTTTACCTAAACTTCATTGATATTGTGTTTGTTTGTGTAGTTGTTTGCTTCTTACTACTAAAATATATGTCTCATATTTTGATCACGTTAAGTTTTTTTACCCTATCTTGAACGTTCAGGTTCAGGGTCCAGGGTTCGCTATCTAAGATATTTTTTAAACATTTGGATTATTTTAAAATGTCCTCAAGACAGTGTAAATTAAGCCCAAATAACTTTTGTTATGTTTGTGGTTCAATTATCTTGTCAAATAAGGTGAGACCAATCACTGAAGCCGTAAAACGAGCCTATTTCCAATAATTCCATATCTCGGTAAGAAATCTGAATAAAACCTGGGTTCTTGGGGTAGTGTATGAAAATTGTAGGAGTATATTATTGAACTGGGCTGCAGGTAAAGCAAAACACTTACAATTTGGCGTCCCAATAATAACAAATCATGCTACTGACTGTTACTTCTGCCTCACAAAAACTTTAGGTGTATACTCTCTACAACAAAAACAAGAAGCATATACAATTGATTAAGGAATTACCACAGAATAGGGGTGAACATGTCTTTAAAAATCATTTTTTACATTCGCACCTGGATTTTTATCCTGAGCACCTGGAAGGCGTAAGTGATGAACACGGTGAACGTTTTCATTAAGATTTGAAGACGCATGAAAAGAGGTAACAAGGTTTTTAGGATAAAAATATGTTAGCTAATTACATCTGGGCTATTTTAGGAGAAACGGACACTTGGCATAGTACACCCCACTAATCAGTATAAAAGAAGGAGTTATCTCTGTAATTTTTGTTTTTTTTGTGAGGCATATAAAAAAAACACGTGTGGCACTCGGGGATTGCCGCGGTAAAGCTATTGCATAGCATTTTTTATCAACTTATAAAATTATAATTATTTATTTATTTTTTATTTATGCAGTATTTCTTTTCTTTGATATTAATTCAAGTACAGTCGTACCATATACATACACGTTAAGCGAACGCTCGGCCGAGCTACATGGTAGGCGGAGTGGGGGGTGTTAGGTTTTATTTTCGTTACGGAATTTCTTGATTCGGTCGCCACGCTCAAAGCCCGCGATAAAAGCTATGCAATAGCTTAAAAATGTTAAAAACATGGTACAATTAAAGATTAAATTTACAATTAAAGATCAAATTTTGCCAGAATCTGCATACACACAAGTTCCCATATTTGAAAGGTTTTGGTCGCGAGTTCAATTGCATCCAACATAAATGCAGGATTGCCATCTGCTGTAACCTCAACAGCTCCATTGAATACAACCATTCTGATGTTAACCACGCCAGTCAAAACGAGGTCAACTATTGTGACTACCTACCATGGCTAACTTGACAGGGCATGGCGTTCCCACGACGAGGACATGAATGCATGGATTGATGATTAGCATTTGAAACATACCTACCTACTGCTCTACCGACTAATGTGATGTACTATGACCTTACGTTACCTTAATTACCATTATTGCGTGTTGGTCAACGTTGTAATCGAAAATAAATTGTTCCGTTTCTATTTTTTCATGTTTGGTTGCAAATATTTTACGAACCAAGTTTCTCCTTCCAATAAGAAGCTTTTCTTTGTCCTATTTGAGAATTTAAGACCCGGATTTTTTGGCTTTCGAAACATCACAATTATGTCTAGTAGTTCCGGTGTGAATATTTTGTTTAATTTGGTCCCATGACAATTTTAGGCAGATACTAGAGTTTTAGGTGTTGACTTATCTAATCGGTACTATAACAATACTATTAGTGTAGCAATAACATTATCTACTTGCTTTGCATAACAGAAAGCTGTGTAAGCTCTGACGTCAATGTTTGATCGAACGCTCTCTAATGCTTCAACGGGTTTGTTCGTATCATAATTTCTTCTTGATCCTTTTGTTTGTAACAAATCTATCGAAACACAACGCCCCTTGTAGAATAGCATCTAATTTAATGAGTTTATTTTATTGAAATTGGTTATTTCATATAGTTTATTGAAACCACACAAATAATACCTAACGGTTACAATGCAAAAGCAATCTAAAATATTCTGCCATGTTACATATTATACAATTCTTGTTCGATTGTCTTGTCTCCTACAGGCCACCATATTTGTTATGTATGAATGCGGCACACGGGGGCCGACATCCGTTGACGTCCAACTGTTTTCAGTTAAGCCACGACGAGCATATAACAAAGCCGTCTTCAAAGAGATCATTTGAATTTGAAAGACGTGTTCGACTGAAGAAAACAATGTGTTAATTTAATATACTTATCAAGTTCTTATATGTCAATGTTCTGTTCAAGTGTGTGTCCACTGTTATTGGTGTCTGCAAATGACAGGATAATGGATCGCTCATGTCTGGGACTCGGCCGTCGTTCGCATTGTGAATGTGGAGTTTCCTGAATATGGAAATAGGTGGAAATGGATGCAAATTACAGTATCGCGATGGACTATTACGAAGGGCTTTCGCAGTGCGGGTTCGGTCCCCATAACATCGCAACAAGGTAACGGGAGAGGTGCGTGTTCAGTCGCCACCCACCGCTGCGCGAGGCGTGGTGGCCGGCGCCACGACCGCCGCTCAGCCAGTCAAATAGTCACCGTCGGCTCGGCCGTGTGTATTGAAAACTCGCACTGGCACTGGCTGCCAGTGTGCGCCAAAACGCTCGTTCGCGCGGCTCACGTTGGCGATTTGCCTCAGCTGTTCTAACTCACAAGTCTCTCTCTTGTCTTTTAACCTGTGTCCGTAAAGTGTCTGTGCACGCGTTTCGATGCTCTTCTCTCCTATCGCCGTCGAGGCGATGAAGTGCAAAGAGGAAAACTGCGAAGTCGGCGTGGTGCTAGAACACAACTCCCTGATCGTGTTGTCTGTTGACAAGACCATCGTCTGCCTATGCGGAAGGGATAGGAACAATCCCTTCGAGCGCGGGTAATTCTCATCGTTCTGCATTCTGGTACGATGCTAACTGGCTACCTCGACTTATCTCTAGTATACTAACAACTGGTAATACACACAATGGTTGTACCCTACTGCAGTGGTAACACCTGATCGTTACATGGGTATCACAGAACCGGCCAAACTTCTTTCATAGCTCCACAATATAGACATTTCCATATAATATAAGGTTATAATTTTATATTCTGCAACAAAAATCGCTGTTTTCTCAAATGAGAAACCTGTTTGCTATCATTTAAATCTGCTCGAAGGTTGTCTTCGATATGGTCAAATCAAATTCCTTGCAGTTGGCCATACTCCAGTCTATATCTGAATGTACCTACATGTTATAAAAGAACGGGCAGTAAAATAACTGGACTTTTTAATTTTGTGCAGTTCCGAGGTTTCCGTGTTCAGTGATTGGTTATTTTATTTAACGTACACCGTTCTATATAAACACCAACAATTCTATTGAATGAGTCACAACATTGCTACCAGTGACTGACAAAAACCTGACAGTGGAGCTATACCTACCAACTGGCTATGTAATGCTATATTTGGTAAGAATAGTATGATGACCGAAAGAATCGTACAAGGTCGTGGCCAACCGTACAATGGCTTCTGTCGAATACTAC
The DNA here is from genome assembly GCA_917490735.1 of Dryobotodes eremita. NCBI lineage: Eukaryota > Metazoa > Arthropoda > Insecta > Lepidoptera > Noctuidae > Dryobotodes > Dryobotodes eremita. Next base: position 12,294,122 of record OU823248.1, on the reverse strand, counting down.
TCAAAAGAACCGAATAACTTATTGATCAGTAATATAGACATGGATACACGGATACGTATACATGCGGAACAATTAAATTGTTTAGCACAGACGTATAGAAAAATCGCTCTCAATATTGGATCACTAGATGTTATAAAAATGTACAACTATCTGAGTGAGGAGAAGTAGTTAGCGGGGCTTACGGAAGTGAATGATAAGTAGATAAAACGGAATACATAAATAGTGTACGTAGAAAACTAATTAGTATACATACTACGTCGTAACAAAAAAGGTTATACAGAGCGGAGGTTGAGCACGATAGCCTTCTATCTATATCGGTAACATGTTAACCTACACTGACTGGGCAGGTGTGAGTGAGCAGGTGTTACGACTTTCTTCAATCATCAGAATAACCTAGGTGTGGACCGATCTGTAAACACGGACATGCAAGCCATAAACAAAACCCTGTCAAGATATGAATTCATAGATCAGAGAAACATTACCAGTACCAAGATTCGATAAAAATTTAAACATTACGAAATTATTAAAATTTTTGCAAAAGTTAACAGAATAAAGAAAGTTTTGAAAGTTGAAAACGATCGATTAGTGACAGCCAAGATGATGCGGACTTTGTTGTTTGTGACCCCAATAAAGTTTGAATACAATAACATTGAACGGCCGCTTTCGATTTTATTGTTCTTTAACTCGATGAAGACGATGCAATTAGTCCTTAAATTATTACGTTGTTTCATATTTCAAGTCTTATTACAAATGTACCCCTGTTGACTCCCATCACTTTGTTTGACGTCAATGCTAACAATCGTACACTGCTAATAACCATTTTATCAATAATATGGTACATATTGAATGGCTTTTATTGTTTGGCAATCAAGCAACTTCGATGAGAATTATGAATAAGATGGATGGAAAAACAACATAAGCATGAAGATTCTACGTAATTTGCAATCAACCGACAAAAAATCATGAGGAAAACACAGATTTTACACAATATCACCAGGTGCAGAGGTTATGACGCTTGTTTACCCTCAAATTAAATAATAGCACCAAGATAATAGATAGCCTCTGTTTGACGCAATAAAAGGTCAGAAAAAATATTTGGTTACTAAGTAATTGTCACTATGACTCCATAGTTAGCCACTTATAAACATCGTGGTCGATATGATTTTGATAATACATCTGCGTAAGCGAAGCAATCACTGAAGAAACTGTCGTCAACTGGAAGATTCCAGTCAAACTGAATACATGATTGTATTGATTGATAAATATAAATGTCTTCTCATGTCGAAGTAGTTACTGCCATTGCACCAATGTTTTGAATCATGTATCGGTCATACAAAAACATTTCTTAAATGTAAGATGAAGGTCTGCTTATATTCTTACTGCGATGTTAACATCCGCCGGTTATTTCTCAAGCAGCAATATTTAAAGAAACAGTTGAATAAGCAACCACACAAGTTGAACAAATTCTGTTCATACTAAACGATAATGAAACAAATGAAATGGCATATTGAGTAGACGAAACAGAGGTTGCTACATTGCGTATGTTAATAATTACGCTCCAATGTCAGACAATCATGCACCGTATGCACGAGCATATAAATCTCTAAGTAAAACACAATGTTAGTCTTTTGTCAGTGCGATAAACATAAAAACTTTGGCCCATTCATGCAAGTGATTATGTTCGGATTGATTATAATTGATATTCATAATATTTATTTCACTTGATAAAAGGGAAACAAACTCAACATCCATGAGTGGATGTGGATGGATGGATGCTAGTACTGCAATAACGGTTTAGCGATGTCTTTTCCTCCTTTTTATAGCTCAAAAGTAGGTATTCTTTCCATGCACAGCTTTCAGAAAAAATCATACTTTCGCACGACATGCTAATCGATATTTGTATCATGCTAGATACCACTTGTGTCCCAACCAATATTTCGCATGGGTGGCTAGCAACAGATGTATTTGAATTTATATTTGACTCGTCTATCGAAATGACTCGATTGTATCGCAAAATAATCGTCTTCTTTTGTTCTTTGAAGAAACTTCTTTTTTTTCCTGTTTTATAACAATATCCTCTAGACGTATCTCAAGGGTAACGACTCATAATGGCTCACTACCTGTGTTTTTTATCCCACCAGGCACTATTCGAGTCAAAGGCCCGGAGCTTTGCTTAAGTTAGTTGTTGCTAAGGGCATTGCACCTTTGCGCTCTCCCTTGCCCTGCAGCCCTACTTTAACTTTTGTAGTCGAAAGCTCTCAATGTGAGCCTCCCTTACCGGCGTGTGAATGCAAGTATTGGTCGGAAAGAGATGCAACGTCAGCGTTTAGTGCGTCTACTTTATCCATAAACCCAGCTGTGCGTAAAGTATTAGCTATACTTTACTATGCATATTTATATTGTGGACTTTGAACTCGTTTAATGGTGAAATGCAGAACTCCCTCTGATTTATTATTATCACTGGGATCGATACGAGCACGTTTGATTACTTTTATATCTAAAGCAGTTCTGATGAGGGCGTGCTCAGTGTTTACTCATTTCTTGTATTATCAGTAACTAACTAGAAACTAACAGTACTAGCTCTGTATTGTATACCGTTAAGTGCTTACTCTTGTTTTATGTCGTACTATTTACTAACTTTAAAATCTATGGCTGTGTCATCCGTATGAAACAGCTTCATTATGTAAAATGATGCTTTTATGTATTTTGAAACAGGTCCAGAAAGACGCAAGAATAACTAATTGCCACGGAATATCAAATCAACCAGTTTTTCACTCATAGCCGTCGTAAATTTTAACATAGTTTTACCATCAATTTTGAAGTAGGCAATATAATAGTTTTATATGTACCGGTTAATCGGGACAAACCAACGGTCGGGCCTTCTGGTGCGTCATAATCACTACGATACGATAGCGTCGGGTGCCGCAGCCACGCCAACATGTGTAGTTTTTCGCGGAAAACGGTCATATCGTCAACCGTCCCCCCACAGCCCCCCTCAGCCCGCACTGGCGCCGCGTCATATGCGCGTCTATAAAAGCCATGCGCGCCCCTCCACTTCAACTCAGACGCATGGAGTACTCCGTAGAGGTCGTTTGGCACGAGCGAGCGCTTTGCTAGGCACCTGCCGGCCACTCTTTACGAAATAATTCTAGTCACCAACCGCGCAGCTGAAGCTCGCGTAACGCGGTCTGCCGCGCGTTCCTGCGAACAGTGATATAGTGCAATAGCCTAATTACAACAAAATAATTGTGATAATTTATTTAAATTAGTTTTTAGTTACACGCGTCAATTAGACCGCGATACGGCTGTGAGTTGAGTGAAAACTGTGAAATTGAAATGTTGTGACTGCCCGACTGGAACTTGTTACCTGTGATCCAGCCCAGTGTGATCAGTTATTCTTGCGTCGAAGGACCGTTTGCAACAATGGTTGGAAACAACGGTACTATGATGGCGATTCGCATCGTCCACAGCAAGCTGCGCAAGCGGGAGGAGCATTCGGCTTCGGTGCACCCAGCTGAAGTACTTCAGGCTGCACCTGCATCGCAGCCGGAGCCGCTCGCCTTCCGCCAGCAGCCGCTGTGGCAGTTCCCGCCGCCGCTGCCCCCGCCTTACGTCTATCCTCACGATCAGGTGTGTACACAACTTCATCACAAACAATAACAATCCCAAACATTAATGCCAACTAACTATTTCAAGAATCGAAACCAGTTCCAGCCGTTATACTTGACCCCAATACTGTTTTAACGAGCTTCAATGTCCAGCTGCAATGCATTCCAATTTATTCGCAAATCTCCGCTCGCCTCGATAACAAACAAACAATACTGAAAGTTGCACGTTGGGAAAGAAACGTTACATTATAATGCGAAAGAAATCGTGACTGCTTCGACCCTCCCCGCCACTGAGAGAGAGAGTTGGTGGAACACGTAGACACGATATCTAAGTGCGAAATAAATTTAAATGTCGGGACACGCTCGTTGAATAGAAAGCTGCACAAGGCGAGCATGTCGTAACGCTCCGACCTTCTTTCTTGCTGGCTGACGAACAAAAGAGGCTAATGCAAACGTCTGTATAACATTTTAACTTGTTAAAACACTGACCCCAATATCACGCTCTGATAACCACTTCCCGAGGCGAGGCTTACCTGCGAAACGGCCCATTGATTTGTTATATCCAATCGTACACTATGTTTGTACAACGGCTGCATGAGCACATATCAAGACGGCTCACCAGGAAGTAGATAATGCTAATGTGTCTTTGAATAGTGTATTCAAGGCTTGCCTCATTCTTGTTTGGCCTCAACATTACTTCTACTTTGCAATATTAGCTTCCTAGTCATGTAGCAAAGCTTATTTTTAACTTAAATAAACTTAAACTTAACGTAGTTGGTTTCTACTTACAAATAAAGCAAGAAAAGGTCTTTGTATTGTCTGGACTTTGTATTATCTGGACAAAAAACGTTTCCTTTAAAACATAATAGCATAAGCTTCTTTTATTTCCTCGCCTGACAACAGTTTAAAAATAGCGGCAGATATTGTGTAACGTCTGAAGTTGTTTTACGCGGGGCGAAATAAATGTGGTGAATGCATTGGGGTCGATAACGGAACAGAAATCTGGCAAGCATTTTTAGGGTCATAAACCTTTATGAACTTCCGAACATGTCTTGACTTTGGCGTAACGAGACTGATTGTTATTTTTCTATTGTTTATAGGACAACCTAATGCAGCCGCACGGCAACGAGCGTGCGAGTTTCCGCAGTCTTCGCAAGAACATCGGTGGTCGTTGGAAGCGACTAGTGAAAAAGAAGCCTGAACAGGAAGTTTACACGATCCCGCCTGAGCTCAAGCCACAGCTCAAACAAATTTACGTGTACTAAATACACGGACTAGTAATTATAGCTGAAGCAGGATACTTCGCTGCGTTGATCTAAAGGCGATGACATCAACCTCAACTCGACGGTTGTAAAACATCAACTTATATCATTACTCGAATATCAAAATTGTAAACCTGCACGGCTCGACAGCCACTATTTCTGAACATATCCCTTTCGACCAATTAATTCTAATGACCAATGTTACTAAAATATTTTTCTTTTCATTCACCACTTCATTGTGATTTTAAAGCCTAGAAATTGTATTATTAAGTATTAGAATTTGATGTTTGTGACTTGTGAGTGTTGTTCCGTTGCAGATCGTATGAGAGTGATAGTCAAATGAATTTAGTTTAATTAATTTAAAGCTATGAATGTGAATTAGGAAGATGCGGTCGCGCATACTAGTGACGAAAATCCAATAATTATGAATAAACAATTATGATGCCTTGTTAAATATAATTTTTGACTAATTAGGGCATTTCGTAGTTCATTAACTTATTGTAGACATGATCGTATTCGTAAGTGAACTCCGATCAAAATAGTTTATGAACTTATACATACTGTATGTATATTGTGTGAGAGCTGAGGTTTGAAACATCTTATTGTTTGATGCAGTATTTTTAGATCATTCATTTTGTGTTGCGAGTGAGACTGAATAATGGTACAATTTTAAATGTAACGTGACATTGAAAATTTCGAATAAATACAAATATTTTCTGATATTATTGACTATAAGTATCAAATATCAAACAATATCACGATGGAATATCAAATGACCTAGTTGTTGAATGTTGAGTTGCTCGAATTGCTTTTGTAGTATAATTATTCAGATTTTCGCCCGGTCCTTACTGTGATATAATTAAAATGAAATGAAGGAATAAATAAATATTTGACAGAAAGATGTAGTTTTAACTTGATTGCCTTAATACCTTGTCAATTAAAGTCTAGCAAGGGCCGACGGTCGAGAATTTTGATAGCTCATATTGAGCCTGATATTTTGATGAAGTAAGCTGATAGATAATAGTTAGAATTGAGCCATGAATATATTTTCTTTCATTAAATTAACTGTTGCTGTAGAAGAAACCATGTTATAACTATAATTTTAACATCGTGAGAAGTTTTTTGTTTTGAAAAAATGTAATCTTTCGTTGAAATATTGGAAAATAAATTCCATCATTATACTGAAGTTTTGTTTCCTTTTTACCATAAACCTTGTTCATTTACAACGACGGCTATAAAAACCTCATTGTTTTTGTTTGCTTTCGCTACATGCCTCAGAAGTAATTTGAGGTTATGTTACTTCAAAACATGGAGGTTTTCCCTGGTCTACTAAATGAAAACAAACATGATTATGCAATCAAAAGAATAATTTAGGTTTAATTATTCACCTTTTCTTATTATTAAGAATATGGTGCGACTTGAACTTGAAATCACAGTTTATTTTGCTACATAAATACGTTAATTTTGAGGTTAGGTTTGCAGCGCCATCTAAGAATCACACAAAGAAAGTGATAAATCCATACAAGAGCGCCATCTATCCTCTACATGGTCTCGTCGCGAATTAAACAGCGCCATCTATTGTAATGTCTTGAAACTAGGTAAATAGGTATCTGAAGATGGAGGTTTTCCTTAGTTTAATCATAAATTCTGTTACCACTTTCTGAAACTGACTAGTTCGCGCCTGTTGCGGCAGATGTCACTTATACAAAAAAAAATAAGGAAGCATCTTTATATGATTTTAAAGATGACTATTTATTTTTTATCTTCATATTCTTCATGCAAAAGTTTTATACAATCAATATTTCCCAAATGTTTTTTCATTTAAATTTCATTTAAAAAAAATTACTTTTGTTTACTTTGTAATTATTTTCTTATAGTGCACTGTACGTTTCGCCTACACCTAATTACAATTTCGGAACAGTCAAATGTGGCATACTTAAACATAAATGAGAGAGTAGGTGCACCTTCCCTTTCCGATACTAAAAGGCTTTGTAAATAATTAACCCGTTTGGTTAAAACGGATACGAGACCAACGCCCGCATGATGTCGGTCTCGACCCTAAACCACTAGAGATTAGTTTGTATTAGGAAATAATCTTCTTTGTGTCCTTATGGGGAAATGAAGGCATTCGCTGCGAATGTTTCAACTATTATAGCACTAACAGTTGTAACATGGTATGTGTATTGTGATTGTTCTGTTGTTGTTATTCAGATGTTCCCTTCTGTGTGCCTGTTGTTAAATTAGTCCTACAAAACGGATCTTAATTAAAGCTACCTGGACAGAGGGTTTACCTATAATGTAAACAAATGAACCTAAGAAAATTTAAACCTTCTAAACGATAAAAACTATTTTTTTAACAATGTATTAGGTAAATACACTAAAAATGATTATTTGCAAATGGTTTCAACGTGGTTTTTTGTCAATATTAGCAAGCGTAACTAAAGTGAAGTCAACACAAAACTAGGTGCTCAAAAGCCCGAGCCTTCACCTGGCAGCGGCCAACTAGTGCTAGTGTAGTTAAAGTGCTTTGTGCGTCAATATCGAATTTTAACTACTTACACAAAAGGTAAAATATAACATGAACTCCTCACAAGGTCGAATATGAAATTAAGTAATAAATCATTGTGATCGACCGCGACCAGTATCGGTCAAGGGTTAAAAAGTTAAAAAATACAATTGATAATAACTCGTTTGTCGACAAACAGGAGAAATCAAGAATTACTCGCGATACCAAGCTATCAAACAAATGCAATGCAACCGAGAGTGCAATTACAAATACACACGAGTGTCAAACGATGTTTTTTAACACACACTACGAAATTAATAAAACACAAACTTATTTTGTTAATAAATCATTTACCTACATAACGGATCATGCATGTTCCATAGTTTTATTAAACTGAATCGGATCCTTCTGAGCGGCTGAACAAGAGATCATCAAAAGATCTAACAAAGCGGACGCCAATATACGCAGTTGGGTACGTAATAGACCGGAATAAAACGCTAAGATAAAAAGAATTTCTACCTATAAAACTGACCCTCCTCATCCGAAATTAAATTCCGCATCCTCGAAACACGAAATCTTAAAACTCCATTACTAACGATCTATCGGCAGTAGATGCGATTACGGACGTCTAGCGGAGCTCTCGACGACGGCGGCACGGCGGCGGTTGGTGGCCGGAGGGCGTCACGTGACGGCGCCCTTTGTTGTTACATAAATAAGCCTCATTGTGTGTAAGGGCCGCACGCCCTCATTATAACGAGAGTGAGACGTGCCAATCTATCGGACTAGATTTTGAAAGCTTGAGCGTGATTTGACGGTATCTGCGGTTGAACGGAAGTTGGTACTTAAAGGAGAGCTTTTTGTTCGTGGTTGAATTTTGGTGGTTCATCGTGGTTAATCTTCACTTTGACGATATATTAAGATGGTTGCGCGTCTATTGGTTAGTGTACCTACGTTGTTTTGTTTTACGCCAATTTTCAAACAAAATATTGGCAACCTATGTAATTTTTTTGTTTCTATTCCGCCACATCACCATGGTAATGTAGTGGAATAGCAAAAGTTACTACCTTCCAAAAATAGTCAGAATTTTGCTTCGTCTACGTTATCCGTCGTTTTCAAAGTATTTTGCATATAACAATATCATCTCACATTTACAATACTTTGTGACAAATATGTCCAAAAACTCATAAAAGTATTGCTGAATGACAGTCGGTTTCATGGCAGTTTTACAACCACAATCTGAATCGGTCTTCTGTGAAATATGCCAGTCGATACTATCGCTAAAATTGATGCGTGAAATCGCATTCGCTTCACACTTTCCCCATTCTGTTACAATGTTTCTTACTCTGTACCTACTTGTACTTCACTGTATCTAAATAAGAAGAAAATCGACTATCCTTACGCCAACTTACAATATGAATGCTTTCTGTGTCGTTTAAAGTGGTATTTTCCTATGCATGACAACCGTCTTTCAAAGCTTACATGTGCGAGTCTTTATCCTACAAAGCTATAAAACATTATGGATTTTAGAATAAACTTTAATTTGCTGTAATACATCAAAAAACTTAATATCTATGCATGAATTCCACCACACCAAATCAGGAAAACCCTTGTTTTTCCCTTAACAAAAAGTCAAATCAATAAAACCATTGACTTGAAGTCCAACATTTAATTCGGATTTGATTAGTTCCCGCCCGAACAAAAACCGTGGATTCATGAATAAATATGAACGACCGTTATCACAAGTAAACAACGGTTCGGGCGGAAGCCTTAACAAAAACGAATTTCTTTGAGAGCCGCTACTAAAACGAGGCGACCTAATTTCTCTACAAGTTTGTTTTAATCCATTTACTGGAGTACTAAATTGTGGGGACAATCGTAGGTAAAAGTTGACTAATTTATGGTTTGGCAAAGTCAAATTGATTTGGTGTAAGTGATTAATGTTTATTGATTTTGTCGATAGTCAAGGCTTTTTAAAAGAATTTAATTTAGGTTGCCTTTAGAATTCTAGTTTGGTGGCGTGCGTGTATGACCAGATGTATGAACGTAATCGAAGCGTAAGGACCGTAGCAGGTGGCGTTTTGTAGTTTTTGCCTTCCCCATGGGAAGAAGGCGTGAGTTTATGTATGTTATGGGTGCAGAATTCTATTAAAAACCGTCAGCTAAAGGAAATGAGTCCAATTTGAAGGCCTGACACACATGAAGCCAAGTGCAAATTATAGCTGCAACGGGTCGTAACGCAACGCATTTTCATACAAAAATGTGCGGTGCGGCCCGCCTGTAGTGTGTAACGTGCTTTGGTTCATAGAAAATGTACGAAAGTGATGCAGGACGATTTTTTCAATGCGTTGCGTCCCGCCCTAATTTGTGCCAGCCTTTATGGAGCATCTTGTTTTAACACATAGCAGTGAGAATCCACTTTGTTGCATAATTGACCGTCTTTCTCATAACATTCCCACCTAAGTCCCAACTCAATTGAAGTAACAACTAAGCAAATGCTCAAACTACCCACAACCGACTCACTATCCGCATAATCTAAAAGCAACGTCGGATGCTATGGTGTTAAAATTAAAAGCATAAATCCACGTGAAATGTTGAAGTACAGTATAATTACAGTAGCTATTTGTAATTCATGGGCAGGCTGGCCTCCTGAGCCATTACGTGAGTCCTCTCCACCTCACAATGAGTACAAGTATGCGGTAACATGTTATGTTGATGTAAATATGCTGCTGGATGTGTCAAGGACCTTAGAAGTTGTTAAAGAGTGATACTGAATAAACGAATGTGACAAATTCTGCAGTATGAAGGCAGACGATAGTGTCTTGGTTACGTAACATCCACGTGAAGTTAGGCATGAAGACAATATTAGACGGGTTTTGGATTAAGTGGAACTGAAGAAAAAGGTGGATGCCTTTCTAGTTTTAGGTATCAAGGACACAGCAGCAGAAGAGAAAGAGGTAAGTCATGATATTTTTTTAATTTAATTCTCTGTTTATCTACAACAACAATCAACGACATGACATATTCAGTATACTTCCTCAAACAGAATCTACGTCCAAAAGTGCGCATGGCTAACAATCGTCGTCGTATAAATGTACAAGGGAATTTCAGAAGCCTCTTTAGTACGAATTAAGTAGGTTTAAGTGTAGAGGATAGTGCAAATTGAACGTGACTACAGGACGACGGAAGGTATTTTCACTTATATTTTATATCTAGTTAGTGTTACTTTGTTTATGTAGTTTGCAGGTAAAGCTTTGGTATTTAAGCTCGGTTTTATGTTTATTGTGTGGGAGATTTGAAGTAGGTTAAGATGTGTAATAAAGTAGGCGACTGGTACAAAGATTATTATACTACTGGGAGTATAGCATTTCTAATATGAATAAAAACTTTAATGTTATGGTTTTCAACTTCATAATCTGCCGATAATCGTTTGTAAATAAAGTTCTTACTAGACCGTTATTAGGTTAAGGGCTTTGATAAACATTTATATATTTCTCTACTTATCTTTACTTTGTGTAAAATATTTCATCACCACTGCTCTCGAAACGGTGAAGGAAAACATTGTAAGGAAACCAGCATTTCCAAGTGCAAAAAATTCGAAGACACCAAACCTCACTGGGCCCACGTGGTGGATTGCTGCCCACTTCATCTCACCGACAGGAGGCCTGTGTCTCAGCAGTGAGAACATTATAGGCTGATTATGCTTTTATTTATGCTAAGAAGTATTTCTTTGTTGGTGGTTGCTATTCCCCCGACAAATCTGGGTCTCAAGAAGTGACGTAGACTATTCTTTTCTGGAAGCCATATAATGTAATCGTGCTAGTGATATTTGAAAATCCAACTTAAAAAGTCAGACTTTTAAGCTCATTTGTAGTCGATACAGCTTCGTTTATACAACCCAGGTCTCCGTGTAGTTTACAAACTTCGCCTGTAACAACATTATAAACTGTTTTCATTTCCACTTTTACAAAGTAGATCAATTTCCCTCACAAGATAGATTTAAGTTCACCTTGTCTTTTTATTAAACTCACGAAAGTAAGACTAGTAGATAAAATATGTAGACAAGATTTTTGATACCAGTATTACGGCAGACATGAATTTTGTTGGAATATTGAAATTTTGACTATCTGCAAACATTTTTCAAGAGTACACATTCTCAATACGCGTTTTATGGGATCTTATCGGCTTTCGTACAGTATTGAAGTTGTAAAAAGTTTAGCCCCTTTTCATGTAACATTTGCTTGTATAACCACATTATAAATACATGTCAAAACTTTTTATCCAACCTTAAGTTTGGTGAGATAAGATTTAAATTCCTTTGGCAGGTTTTTATGAAGAGTAAAACGTAGAAGTAAGTGGAAGTTCGTCTCATATCTCGTCATAACATTTTACTGTCACAATACGTATAGGTACATAGAAGACGTCTCTAAGTATGGCAATGTACTACGGAAATTGGCTGCGTTGTAATCTGTACTAAACTTTGTATCTTTTGACGTCGAGATAATGGTAGTTGGTAGACATTTCGTTAGTTAACTTTGTTATTAAATTCTATTTTAGTAACGCTTTGATGTCATAAGACTTCTGTGACAGATTTGATACCTTTGAATATAGAATTTGGATTTACTAATTTTCCGTAGTCAACAACAAGTAAGTATAATAATCAGAGATCGGATATTCGGATGCATATTCACCTAAAGTTGAGACGTTCGTTAATATGGAATGCGCTTTTCTATCGATAAACTACCGCTAACGACAGATTTCAGTGACCAAAGCAGACCAAATCATAGCAATCGAAAGGTAGTGATTAAAATTGTTGTAGCCGAGGTAACATTTACGCCCAATCAGGATATAGTATTTTTAATAAAAATAATTATTTTAATTTGTTTTTTTTTTGTTATATAACACACACCGCCCATCCTCTTACACCCTACATACACATATTTGCATCATAATACATTCAGCGGTCTGCCAAAAGCTTAGGTGCTGGTCTGCCGATTAGACTACATTGAGAGCTTTAGTCTAGGTTATGTACTAGAGCTATACCTGTAAGTATTGGCATTCTACTCTAGATACCAAAGCTGTGTTCAACGGTGAAAATTCTCTAGCTATTGAAGATTTTTTTTTTTTTTTTTTTTTTGTGTGGGAAATCATCAAATGACGTCTCCCGCTCTGGGCGGAGCGAAAGGGCGTGTCAGACTCTTACTGACTAAAACCCACCCGTGTTCCTTCAGTTGCCTGTGCGCCAGGGCCACGGTAACTCTTTCGAACAATCCGCAGCCCCGGCAGGCATCGGTCCTATCGGACCCCGTCTATTTTGCTGACATCTCTTTGAGGCGCGCGTGAAACACGACGCGCCGTCGACCCGGGCCTGGTCCTTACCGGACGGCGAGCTGCCCATTGTGTGGCAGGGACATCGACGGACAACCTGTTAACATGGAATAAGTACAATAACTCAAAAAAAATATATACCTACGCGGTCAAAATGTATGAACAGCAATTCTTTTTTAATAACCGATGTAAAATTTCAACTCGGGATGGTCCAGAATCATGTACTGACCCATGGTAACAGGTTGCGCGTCGATGTCCCTGCCATCCTGTATATTCAATTTCTCTAAGCTTTTGTTACAAAACTTTATTTAGTTTTTACATTTAAAATCCAAATAACCTTACGAAAAACACGGATAATGTAGGTAGTAAGAGTGGTAGGTATTGAAATGGTTAATTTTATGCCTGCAGACAATGCAGGCATTTAGTATGCAAATTAATTACAACATAATGAAGCGGTGCGGTCCCTTACTAAATAGGTCACAGCTTCTCATCTCGTGGGTGCTGTGGGAACTGATTAAGTGATTGTAATAGCAGGTGGGGCATCAAACTGCCGGGGTCGCGGATTGTTCGAAAGAGTTACCGTGGCCCTGGCGCACAGGCAACGGAAGGAATATGGGTGGGTTTTAGTCAGTAAGAGTCTGGCACGCTCTTCCGCTCCGCCCCGAGCGGGACACGTCATTTTGAAGATATCCCAAACAAAAAAAACAAAATAAAAGTTGGGGCATCAAATACACTAGGATCTTCTAAGAGCTGTGTAATAGTTACAATTCGTTGTCCATGAAACGAATAATTCTCTCGGTATATGACGCATTAGAAAATGAGGTGACCAAAAACTACTTATTCTCTCTTTCTTGTCGAGAATATAACATTTATTTTGATTAGAGAGCTTTTGTGTAAATAGGCAGCGGCAATTAATATCATAAAATTGAAGGCTAACAAATAGTTTGTCAGAAAAAAACAGACAAAGTTTTTCACCCTTGAATAAGTTTCAGGGCTCACAATTTTATCCGCTCGAGTAAAAACAGGTCATGAAACTGAAACTTCTAGTAAAGTAGTAAAAAAGAACAGCAGAAAAGTTTAATTTGACCAAATAAACTTCTATTTAAAACTTACATGTAAAAACTTACTTTATAATATAACATAACATCACGCCCATATTCACCGAAAGGTTTGACAGAAGTGTACCTATAGTACACGCATATTTTGCCAGTTATATTTAAGTTCCATGTAATAGGGGGCGGGCCTACTGCCATCAACCGGGCAGAAATCCAGATTCCTGGCTGCTACTGAGAAATTCTAGTTGGAAAACTCAATAAACCAATAACGCCCGACCCGGGAATCGAACCCAGGATGCTCAGTAGTAAAGCTTGCGACTACTAGACCAATCCAACGAGGCAGTCACACATAGGTACACGCACAGTCGACATATTAAAATCGTTCAATAATTTATTATCATTACAATATGTTCGCCGAACGTCATAAATGTCGCATATCATTAAAATCTCGATCCCGAAACCCCCTCACTCCACAAGAGATATGCTAACTTTCTTTCATTAAAATAACAATTTCAATCCCCAATCTAACATCATGCGAAGAATCAAATTAATAATGTACCATCTCGAAAGCATTGTACTTGCAAAGCAGATGCCTCTCAATTTTCTTAACAAACCAAGCGAAAAATAATATTCCGCACATGGAGTTATCTGCGTATTACAAAAGGATAAGTTTCCGATTGACTAGACAATATCAAAGGGCGAAGCATTAACGCAATGAGGGCTAGCTGTATTTATACGTAGGGGTACAAATGCAGGCAGAATAAAGTATACAGAAGTATTTTTATAGCAGATTGATCTCGTGATGGAATGCGGATTGAGAACCTGTCTGAGTGATTCCTATTGTGATCGACAAGTCCCGGTGTCAAAGATTTTCTTTCTCTAATTATTTTATGAAGAATGTATCCGTATACAGTTATTTATCTGTAGTTGGTAACACTAAACCCATTGTATATAAAAAGTAAATTCAATTAAGTTCTGTAAAAATAAATCTGCGATAATCTAAGCTGGTAATAAGTGTAATTAATGGTTTACACTTTACACAGAAATGTTTGAGCGTAATTTGTTTCGCCTGCATTCATGTTTATATTGATAACATACCACATTAAAAAAACTTCGATATTTTCCGCTACTATTCAAATTTAACAATATTTTCGAGTGGTTCACGTTTTCACGTGAACCAATACATCATTTTAAAAAAACAAGTTAAACCAACTATTCTGTTATATTTTTTTTAACACAATTGTTGGTTTAACATGGTATTTTAAAATTAAGAAATTTATAGCTATGGATTTCTTTGGATTCCGTATTCATAAGTCAATTTAACCCTGGTATGCAAAACAATATAATTTAAACAGTAAAAAAGCGAATCGAAGCGACCAATCAATTAATTTATAAGATTGTAAGTAAACCCCAGACGGCATAAATTGTAACCCCGAATAAAATACCAATTTCTCTCTTTGTTCGTTCATTGAAAATCTTGAAAACACTTTTAATTTCTTCCATTACTTAAAACATTCCCTATTGGAGACTTTTCATTTGTGATGTTTAACCAGTGGATTGACTTTTCGATTGACTTGAGCAGTTCAAAAGGGCGGAGGGCTCGAAATTAACGCAATGTAGGGTGTGCAATGAAGGAGCGATCGCTTCAAAGGGAAACTGATTTCCTTATTTTCTTTGTAAAATATATGTATTTTTGGCAGTAAATTGGCGTTTGTGTGATAAAATAAATGGCTGGTTGTATATTTTGTAATTTTTTCTTTTTTGCTAAAATTATACTCTGAATTTTTTTGATATTTCTTTGTTGGATAATTATGTCCTGAAAACACCCGAAAACCTCAAAAATATATTCGCTATTGCCCGATTTTTTATCTCTAGATTATACCTTCTAGTAGCAGACGCACATCCAACGAGAAAACTAAAAAAACACGTCATATTTTACACTACACTACACTCAATGATTCCTAGCAATTAGTCATGTCGGAGTCCTTAACATTTAGCAGTTGCTAATTGAGCGCATCACAATGCAGCCGATGAAATAGCACGGTTCCACTTGGACGCGCATCGTTCACGATCCAATGAATAAATAAATAGCTTTTGGTTCCAGACGACTGTTAAGTGTTTGAGTGATTTTTGTTAATGCTGTTTTTTTGTTTTTTTTTTAATCCTGCGAGGTTAAAAAGCATCTGACATTGGTTTTAAGGTGATTGGGCTCGTAAAGCGTCATGGCGTCGCCGGATCGGCGTAATCCACAATTGTCTTATTTTTGTTTTAGCTTTACGCATCAGAGTTTTAATATTTGCAACTGTTAATGCTTTTCGAGAGTAAATAAATATTGATCTAACTTGTCTCGGTACAAACTACATACCTAGTAGATAGGTGATAATATGCGAGTATCATTCGATGGTAAAACTTTAGAAAAGGAAAAGATTATTTCACTACATTTCTTTACCATAGTGTTACAAGATTAGATATAGACACACTGAAATTTTCAATTACCTGCTACTACTGCGATGGTTAAAATATGTACAAAAAGTGGTATTTCGAGCAAAGTGGTTTATTTGTAGATCACAAAATTGGCGTGGAAATGGAACTAGAGGAAACTTCACAAGATTAGTAAGTAGCACACAGATATCTAGCGGTAGACACATTAAGCCAGAACGTCTCGGAAAAAAGCGTTGAAGGCGCAATCCAACGCTAAGTCAGGCTACTTAGCAACTTGCCAAATGGAATCCATTACAACAGTTTGGGTTATCGACGTGAGGCGAGAGCGTAAAGGAGTTGGCTTTTTTGGTATTTTCCTCTAGCTTTGCGGCTGTAGAAGTGTAGAGTATTTTTTGTTAAAGAAGAAAAATTAGCTAGCTAGTTCATCAATTACCTTATATATTTTGTAAGGATGTCTGAATTAGGTAAGTAAAGGCAAATTACGAAATGTACGCCTATTTAACTACAATGTGTTTCACCCCTTACAAAATTGTAAATTGGTTAACTACGCACATGAAAATAAAAATAACAATTTTTAAGCCCATAACCCGTCTGGCTACACAATTTTAAGTCGTAACCCATTGAAATAAGTGCCAAAACATATCAATAATTTTATTATATAATAAGATACTAAAACGAAGATTTACACGAATGTCAGTGCACTAAAACCCGTTTTATGGGTTGTTTCGTACTATAAAAATGTTATGGCACCGTTTTGTTACAAAAAACAAGGTAGAAAGAAATATATGAAATTGACAGGCCATGTTTTATGTTGTCGTCAATAGTAAGCCGATTCGAAACGATTCATTAGGTATTTATGTAAATGTTGAGTTTATTACACAAAGTATAGATTTTACTCTAGTACCAAGTACGGGGCGCGGGTTATAAATCGACTGAGCGTTTTGAATTTGCTGGTAACATGAAGTAATAAAATGGAGTATTCATTTGTAAAGCCAATTTTTTACTTATTGAGGGACATTATTATTTTGAAACGAAACTTAATTGCAACTAAGACGGCGACAGGTATTGGAAGGAAATATATTCTGTACCCCAGACATTGAATACTAACACCACAAATTACAAGCCAAAGTAGGCTAATTTACCTACAAATGTGGTCTCCATTTCTTCTTACTCCATGTCGACAAACTAAATAACATATTGGTAGTTTACATTTAAACTTCTAAGTTTAGTTTCAGGCTGGATTCGGAAGGGTTAACCGAGGTTAAATGCCTCATAGCTGACAGTACAATATTTGTTTTCCTACTTCATTTAGGCTGAAAATAATTCTCGGGGTTAAACAATTACTGATTTGTGCAGCAGACAATCTTTGGCAAAGAGAACGTTTCTTGCTTAGAAAATCACATTTAAAGGCAGTATGGTTAGGTTCACATTAATGTTTTGGGGTACACACTAATGTGTTGGGCGCAACCAAACACATTAGTGTGAGCCTGACCTTACTAAATGTATGGATTCAATATCGTTCTGTCCACGACACACCCCGACACAGTAATGTGTGTGTAGCTAAGGAGTTGTTTCGGTCTATGAGAGACGTTACAGGTACAGTTTGTGAGAAACCTGAAACTCTAACATCCTTTAATTCAGTTGTTCTTTTTGTTTAAAATAATAAAAATACTGTTTGTATTTTAGCGTGCGTGGAATGAAAACTTTCAAATTGGGAAGTAGTGTGTATTGTATTTTTAACCGTTCTATTTCTAGTACAGATATAAACTCATGAAGTTTGATGTTTCAGCCTCTTAAAACAATACAAATTGGTCTAAAATTAGTGTGTATTTTTGAAAGCAACCCTCAAGAGCTTTGCCTCCATTCTAAGCCCTTGAACAATATTTATCAAGTACCTACATTATAAATGATTTCCTAAGAAAGTTTATTATAGAATCTAAATAGAGACTAAGTAAGCTACAATTACCGTTTTCTGTGGGAGTTTAGAAACTCAGAATCGGTTTTCCTATTATAATGATTGAATTAGATCAGATCCATAATAACAGTCGGAAGAGACCTCAGACGTGGTAAAACACACGGCGAGCAATAGGCAGCTCGCCGTCTGGTAAGGACCAGGCCCGGGTCGACGGCGCGTCGTGTTTTACGTGCGACTCAAAGAGATGTCAGCAGACATGGACGGGGTCCGATAGGATCGATGCCTGCCGGGGACGCGGATTGTTCGAAAGAGTTACCGTGGCCCTGGCGCACGGGCAACTGAGGGAACACGGGTGGTTTTAGTCAGTAAGAGTGTGACACTCTCTTCTGCTCCACCCAGAGCGGGAGAAGTCATTTGATGATTAACCAAAAAATTTATGTGGTAAAACAAAACTGTGTTGAGAAAAAACTGCTCATATTTTTGTTTGTTAGCGAGATACTAGAAGTATGTTATAGTTGTTATGAATAACTTTGTAGAATTCATATAACACACTCTATTGCCCAAAAACTATACACTAGTTTTCAAAAATAACCCAATAACATATCACACAAACAGGTACCTACGTAAATAGATACTTACACTTTAAAGGTGACTAAAGTTTCACCTTACCAATTTTATCCTAAAATGTTCCTAGATTTTCATAAAAACTAAATATGCTATTAAATAAAATGTTAGCTAGTGGATTTTCAATACTTACTACAAAATAGTTCTCTTAGGTCGCATAGTCGTAGAACCAATGTCGTAGAATACGCTACGAGCGTAGCGCCGTAGCACCGTAGCCGTTGCTACGTACGGTCTCGGTATAAATATTTCAGTACAGGAAATTATGCTTTTACTGATACTGTAGCCGTGCAAGGTTTTGAATGGAAAAGCGAGTCTTCGACTGCTAAACTGGAATGGAACTTGAATTATGTATTTCGGATCTGTTTTATTGATAATTCAGAGGAAGCTTTTCCTTTAAACGTTACCGTGCGAAGAAAATGGTTTCTTCTCGATTTTATCAGCTTCAGTAATGTGTGATAATATCTAGAGTAAAAACAGTTATTAAAGTATTTTTTACATGAATAATTATATAACATGATTTAGTTAATGTTCATGCCCAAAACACAATCAGACACAAATAAATTATTTTCTATTGTTTCATTACCGGTTAAATTTATTATTTATCTAAACGCATAGCAATTTGCAAATACGCACCAATACTATCCGCGTATATATGGACTGATGTATTATTTATTTACGCCTCGTTGATACGGAAATTGCAGTTTTGTAATATTCAAGAGAAACGGCGCTGGATTATTACTTTCTAAGTTATAATTTAAAAGCGTACAGCGTAATACGATAAAGGCTAAGCTGTTATTATTATAAATTATTTGCGTATTATTTTGTATGTAATATAATTACCGTGTGGTTTAATAACGAATAAGCCAAGGCATAATGCACAAAGCAAATTTTTTTTTTTTTTTTTTAAGGTATTTCATAGCATTTATCGCGGGCTTTGAGCGCGGCGATCGAATCAAGAAATTCCGTAACGAAAATAAAACCTAACACCCCCCACTCCGCCTACCATGTAGCTCGGCTGAGCGTTCGCTTAACGTGTATGTATATGGTACGACTGTACTTGAGTTAATATCAAAGAAAAAAAAATACTGCATAAATAAAAAATGAATAAATAATTATAATCGCATAAGTTGATAAAAAATGCTATGCAATAGCTTTACCGCGGCAGTCCCCGAGTGCCACACGTGTTTTTTTTATTGTGGAAAAAAACTCTTGGCCGGTCTTCCATCGGTAAATGATGGTAGAAACTGATAGGGCTATTTTTATAGCACTATATTCACGGAACCCATCTCTTTATCTGGACTTTACAAGACATGTGTTTCTAATCCCTAAACTTTCAATAGATGACATGGTAGAATTTGAGTAACGTGGCTCAAATAATTTGACACCTAGATAAAATTATAGTAGCTTACTTAGTTATTAAAATTAGATTAGATTTGATTTTATCGCTTGGCATACAATTGTCACCTAGGGCATGAACTCAAATCAAACATTCATCACGTAGCTAAACTTAATTAAAACCTAGGAGCCTCAAATTAAAGGTCCTCGTTTTTTAGCACTTTAGCACAAGTACGTATATTACGGCTAAAACATACATATTATGACTACCTCGTATAATTATCTGAAACAAACTAATAATTTCAATTATTCGGGAAATACCCATGACTATTACATCTCTTAAAACAACCTTCAATTATTTGTGTTTAAAACGACAAAAATAAAACGTTACCTACCCCAATTTTGACTTTAACTCATCTTGAAGTTTGAAAATTATTTCTGTAATATAAATATGATAAGTTATCCATCTAAAGGTTGTCTTTAAAATATCGCTTTAAGCGATAAGACCGCCCATTGTGTCACCGTATGTAACATTTCTACATTTATATCTGTAATCCACATGGTGTACATAATAAATAGTATTCAAGTCTATTCTAAGTTATACCTTCCTACTTACTGATCACTTATGTGCTTTGAAATGTTTTTTCATTCATTTTAAATGATTTAAACGGGCTAGGAGCAATAACATCGGCTAAAATGTTATTTAGGGTGATAGACCAGCGTGAGCATATATTAAGTTATCTTACCATAGGTATTGGCTGCAACTCTACCCTGCAACTTTTACTTACCATATGGCGTTTTTTTATTGTAAACTATACTTTTTACCTGAAGGTGCTAAACTATTTTTATTTATTATTCTTCATTATTAGATAATGACGGTAGGTTTCTCTGAATTTATTGTAGGTAAGGTAGTTTTATTTGAGTAACAGACGATCCGATCACTTCTTAATTTATATTTGAGAGCTGCAACACGGGCCCGGCGGACCGGGGCCGCCGGGCCCGTGTTGCTTTATGGCTGTGTATGATGACTTGTGACGTTTCAATGTTTTTACTGCTAAACAGAGGAAACAGATGTCATACTTCATTGTCGTACGGGCCGCAATAAAGTCGTACCGCTGTAACTATAATTTGTCAAATTGATTATGTTGTATTTTATATATTTTAGTCTGTAACAGGGCGCTGGTATAATCGTTAAATTCTATAAATTCTTCCTTTTCTAGTTTTCAATAATCACACACATAATTTGATCCTCGCCATAGTGTATAATTTGTACCACACATCACCGGGGTGCAGGAAACCCAGGGGAGAGTGTTAGTGAGTTCGTTTGAATGATTCGACACCTCCCTAGAGTATCAACCCTTTCAACAACTCAGGGGTGCAATTTTACATAATAATAAGCCGTTTTTTGACTTTATCAGTACTAGAGAAAGATGTTTTTGGCAGGCATCCTTTGTTACAGATAGATCAATATGCTTTAAGGCTCTCGCAGACAGACGCAACGCGACGGTGCGATGCGATTCTGGTAGAGTAATTTCCATGAAGTTTTCATAGAAATTGCTCGTCGCGCTGAAGCGTCGCGCCTGTCTGCGGGAGCCCTTAAACTCATGTACAGTAGGCCGCACGGCCCACATGTCAGAAGTAATAGAACCAGCACCCTAATTATGTAACACACTATCTATCACGATCTGAATCATTTTGAAGCCTATTGCTAATCCATTGCTTCATATGTTCGAAGAATTTGTCTGTTCAACAAAGTAAATAACGCAATGATTGTTGTTGAATTGTCCACACGAAACCCATTCCTACTGTTAGTGTGTTACGTAATTACCCTGCAGTATAAGCTAGCCTCACATTATATTTAAATTCCGTACTACGCTAGGCCAGCTCAAGGTCAAAGTGTTGCTACCGACGTGCGGTCTACTATACCTAGTAAAGAGTGATTACTTTAAGCAAGGTTGTTAGGTTTCGTTTTACAAATATTATACAGTAGATCTAACAACTTTCACTGATTATACAGGATTAAATTTAATTAGCAAGCGAAACTCCGCAGATGTGATGGGTATCGATATCTAAACACGACAAAATAAAAAAAAATGTCGACTTGAGATGTCGATACTCATCACGTTTGTGAAGTTTACACAAAAGATACTGATTTCAAAGTGATATTTTAAGTGACTACAAAAGTTTTTGTTGATAAAAAAAATATCATATTTAAATATCGATACCCATCAGGTCTGCGGAGTTTCGCTAGCTAATTTAATTTGACCCTGTATTCATAATATTTAGCTCATCATTCGGTCAAAATTTCCAAGGGCTACTTTTTCATATTTTGTTACAGAATAGCCTTCCAAAACGCAATGTTTAGATTTTCGTTACGTAGGTAGGATTGTTTTTTTTTATAGTCACGTTATATAATACATTTCTCTAAATTGTCCCCGTGACATTTAGCCTTATGGAACCTCAATAACTGCACTAAAATCCCACATCAAAGTTTAAGAAAGTGTCAAAAACTCAAGTGGTACTTTTCATACGTTGAAAAAGTACGTGTCGTGGATTCAAAGCCACGGCCCTCAAGCAACGTCTGACACTTTCAAGCCATTCCAATCAAAGCCGGCCCTTAAATATTAAAAGCTCGTTACACTAATGAATCGTATCTGATTTTGCCGTCGTCTGCAACGCCTTCAATGTCTTTTGGCGTTCTTTACAGCAGTTTCTTAAGAAATCTTTTGTTGGTTCACGGTTTATTTTGCTTGTGTTTCGTTGTTATTATTTTTTAATGTAGGGCTAGATAAAATGAAAGGTTTTTTCGTGTAAAGCTACCAAATAATAAGTATCAACTTTTATTTATATCAAAAGATCTTTCGTACATCTCAAATAGGTATATGTACTTGTCATTTCTTATAATAATTATATGGTAGAAAGCTCCTAAGAAAGAAAAATCTGTAGCTATTTCAACAAAAACTAAGAAATGTCTGTCATTTCGTCACAAATTAATGTCACATTCCGAAGAAAAACAAGAAACAACACGCCAACAACAAAGGAACAAAGAAATGCAACTAACGATCGTCATTTATCACAACAGAATCACATTTAAAGTCCGTCCTAAAGAATCAATGTTTTGTACGAAACATTTCTATCCGTATTCTGTTTTAAGGAAAATCCATTGGAATTGTAACTGTTACAATACATTTTACTTATAGTGCAGAGCTGCACACCTCGGAGTTTCACGTCGATTGATCGAGAATAGGGATGCTGATCGAGAAGACGACACGGAGCGTAAAATGAGTTGTTCGCATCGTCGCTTCGGCCGTCTGCCAACACCGTTCGCCAGTAAACATCTATTGTCTTGCTCGTAAAACGTACAAAGATTTTGTTCGGAAATTGCAAACGTCTTAGATACCCTCCCCCTGGCAGTAAAGTCGCTTTCATTACATCAACTTATTGGATGGATTCCAATATTTTTCGTGCGACTGCATTCGATTGCATATTGCGTATGATTATCGACAATTTATTTCATGCGTTGGACTCTGCATATTTTAGTATTCGTTTCGATTCTCATGATTGCGGAATCTGATAACATTTTTCAGGTATGATTATTTTCGACGGAAATGTCAGCGTCTCCTAAAATACCTTCGGATGGTAGTCAACATTTTATTTAGCTCGATATCTACTAGAAACCATGGAACATAAAATGTGCGTTCAAATCAATAAACATTCTATGGATTGCCTTAACGGAAATTAAGGGTTATCAGACATGATGATAAAAAAATGATATAATTTTGTTAATTTACAGCCACAGCATTTTTCTGAACAGGTAAAACTATCGATTGTAAAACCTCATTTCGTTAAGTTTTACGGCACCAAATAATATTTAGGATGATCAATTCTTCGCCAGGTATGTGTAGCTGGAGGCACTTCTAATAATATATTCTAAGTAAGTAAGATTATTAAAACAACAATAAAATGTATGGGCTTGTTAATATCCCATATAGATCATAAAAACTTACTGAGGGAAAGGGACTTATGTAGTAAATGTACTAGAAAGTTACCTACCAATAGTGGAAGTTTATTGTTGGCAATGATACATATCTTGTTTTCAATATTATTATTGTACGTAGCAATTGTAGGTACAACCACTTTTCTTCGTTGAAAGACAAATAAGAATAATATCGTCTCATGACTCCTAGGGCATGTTACGTAGACAATTTTATAAACTTTATATTTTTAAAACGCTTAATATAAACCTAATCACATAACATAACATCACGCCTGTGTCCCCCGAAGGGTTAGGCAGAAGTGTACCTACTATAGTACATCCATATTTCACCAGATATGTTTAATTCCCATGTAATAGGGGGCGAGCAAATTGCCATCAACCGGACACAAATCTAGACTACAGGCTACTACTGAGAAATCCCAGATGGAAAAACCCAATTGCACTTTGCCGGACCCGGGAATTGAACCTAGGACCTCATGCTCAGCACTAGCTCTTGCGTCCACTAAACCAACGAGGCCATTTTATAAACTTTACATATTAAAACGCTTAATACCTTGTCCTCTACATTAAATCGTATCAAAGAATTAGGAAGACAATAAACTATAACACCAATTTAATACTAGTGGCTCTGTGAGCTATAGACCTCGCGAGTCTGTCTTTGCATAGGTTAAAACTGAATAAATGTTCACCGCGCACCTTAAAACTAAAAGAGCGTGAAATGGCTGAAATATGTTTTATTTTACGTTTTAAACCCCCAATCTCACCATTTTGAAAACTTTCGGAAAATTGAGTCGACAAAAAATTCCATATAATTATCGAACCTGCTCACAGAATTTCGCGAGAATCAGTAGAGAAATGCGACCCGCAGAGGAGAACAGCCGGACATCCGGACATACGTAAGCATTTTTGTCCAAGCTGAAACGGAGACGCTTCGCGCTCGCTCGGTCAGTTATTACGTGTACGAATAAAGTTGGTTCTAGGTACTCCGCAGCAAGTACCAAACTTCCTTACATAAATATTTTCAATTCAAAACAATATTTCATTACCTCTTAGTTTCAGTCTCAATATTTTTCAATAAATAAAGTCTTCACAAACTGTTTATTACTCTATATTAATACTTCACTGGCTACTAGAGTTGTTTACAGAACTCCATTGATTTTCGTTGTGTAATTGCCAATCAGACGAGGAGATTTTATTTTTTACATCACAATTTTATTTTTTACATCGCGAAGATTTTAGTAGAAAATTGAATTTTGTTCAGGTTTGAGATGTTTTGGTTGGTTTGGTGATCTATGCTGTTTTGAAGGAATTGCTCTTTACGAAACTCTTGCTTGCACTCAAGAAGAGTTAATGAACCATTAACTAGTGGTTACTTCTTGTAAGTGACAAAATTGATGTCTTATTTCTGAAGTCCTAAATTCGTCAAAGTTTTATTTGACCAAGAGATAGTTAATGGTTAATTAACCCTTTTGAGTAACGCAATTTGATGTGAATGGGCATCGAACAAACCTATGCCAAACAGTTGCACCGCAACCATAGTTAGTTTTTCTTTTTGCTTAGTGTTCCACACACATGGCAGTCGCGCTTAACAATTGTAGCAGAAATAACTTTAACAATTACAGTACATGTAATCCAAAACTGTAGTTGCAAGCAAAGACATTCCTTCTAATTTCAACTGAAACGCTCGCATTACAAACATCCCATTCTTATTAAAACAATATTCCCGTACGCTCAAAAATTAAACTTTCCTCGAACAGTATTCGAGCCGTGCGCACGTAACCTGGTTGCTTTAGTTTGCACTAACTTGTATGCGAGGCATTATCTTAGTAACACAGGCAAAGTAGTGTAAGAACGAGGGGCACACGACACGTCCTCGCTTGCTGTCATAACTGTTTGTCAACTTAATACTTTGCTTTTTGTTTTTTTTTCAGTTTTTCTTGTTCATGGTCTTATAAATACCGTCTAATTCGATAATGGCGAGAGGCAATAGGCATGAAGCATGCCTCCGAGTTAAACCATACTGTGGTAATCCTATACGTGTATTTGTGGGAGACAAAGAAAAACTTGTCTGGAGGCCATAATTTATTAAGGCATCCATAGCCAAATTAAGCAGCCAACAGCCTCCAACGCTGCCTTGCGAGATGTCATTCACAAAAACAGAGCGAAATCTGTAACAGCTTTCCACAAAACATGTTACAAAACAAATTGTCGCTCATCCAAGACAATTAAATCCGCTGGAAGCATGCCTTAGCCTTAATCTTTTACTTAGCATTGAGCTTTTACTCAAATCGAACTAAAATTAATCAATCTCATATATTTATAAAGGTCTCTAGTCAAAAGGAAAAATCTCACAAAATATAGCCACAAGGGACCCAGTTTCATTTCATCCATGTCGCTACGAAATGAATTATAAGCAGCAACTTGATATACTCCCTCTGGCCGTATCGGGCCATCGTCTAGAGGATTACATCCATTACTCCTATAGTACGGAGAAGTTCTATCGCAGTATTTACTAATCCAGCAATGGACGGAGTTCGTCCGTGTTAGCCAGGCAACTTGTAGATGTAGGGATATATTTCATAACTGCAACGGACGCTATCTATGCATGCAAATTGCGTTTTACCTTGTGCGAGAATGAAAATATTTTCTAAAGAGATTTTAATATATTTTTCTAGCTTATCTGGTGTTATCGCTTCTTATAAAATGTTTTAGTTTTTATGTTATGGTATTGAGTAGAAATATGATACCTATTCCATAAAGTAGAATGTGACGAGATTTAAAAATACCTCTATGTGTGCCAAATGAAAGGGTATGAAGGGGTCATCAATTATGCACAAGGGCATTAAAATCTATCTAAAAGATTTTGAGCAATAGTTGAATTTCTGTATTTTTTTTAAATCTTCTGCAGAATATAAAGATGATACAGTACCTCAACCAGGCCAATGAGAATCTTGATTCACATAAGTCATAAAGTAGGTAGATATTGTAATAAAAAGCTACAGGACTACCAGAACGGATACGAAAGCTAAGAAATGTGTACTGAAATTAAAGGAATCGTAGGAATTGTAATTGTAAATTATTACGAGCACCACGAAAGTATTTTCCCTAACAGACCCCACATTCCTTTTGACACGCCATTTAATTATAAAAAAATACACTACAGAACACAATTGTCTCTTTCAAGGGAAGTTAATTTTTCCCTCAACGGGGTCTGAATAAGCAGATTAATTAGTGGGAACAAGGCGACTTTATATGCTTCCAGTCCCCATTGTGATGTTGTGAAAACTGAGGACACCTTATTGTTATATACGATCATTGTGGAGCGCGGCTTATGAATAGACGCACACGTGAAGGATTTTCTTCTAGAAAGCCGTAATAGTTTTCTCGGATGAATAATGAAATAACCACTAATCTGGTTGGTAGGTTTAGTGTTTTGTTGATCATCATTACGTATTCCTGCCATACCAGAAAGCTTGGTTGAAATTAGAAATGATTGTTTTGTCATCTAAAAACCAAATCACAGTTTTTCACGGTCTAATACTGCACAACTGAATGTCTCTGTGCGACTTTTATAGCTTCATAATTGTTAAGAAAACAGATTTTATTATATCGATACTGACTCGGATGCAGGCAATCGAGATAATGATGCGCTTTTGTTTTCGATCCGATAATGAGGCGTGAAATTATCGAAGCTAACCATCGTTAAGAAACGCAACACCGATACGTGCATTGCGTACACATAGAAATTGAAAAGGAAAGACAACATGTTGCTACGTAATTAGCAACTTAGAACCTTTTAGCATTATTAAAAATAGTAGGTTCCTGTCTTATATTTGTGGCAAGAGGCAGCAGAGTGAATATAAAACAAAAATAGGAGGTCATGTTTTATGTGAAGATCTATCTATTTTAACTAGCGATTCGTAAAAGATGGATTATAATGCAAACACTTATCCCTCACAACTGCTTTAAGCATGAGGGACTGAAGAGGACTTATAAACATCTTATGCTAGTCTTTTAGGATCTCCATAATCTGCCTTGGATTTTCCCAACTATTTTAGGGCTTCTAGTCTAACCGGATGCTGCTTAATACCAGTTGAGATCAGTCTTTTAGGCTGTTAATCAGCCTAAAAGACTCATTTCAAGACGCTTATATTAAGAAAAACTCAACTCGATGTCCCCCAAGTTAAAAACAATCATAAAGAAATAACAATGTAGTAACTATAAACCGATATCAGCGACCGGCGACTCGGAACAAACTTGCAAAGAAAATGTATTTTTAAATCGTCGCCGTCGCGTCTTCTCACTGAATCCACTCAATTAGTAACGGGCTAGGAGTCATTAATTATAGCGTTCCAGACACCGTTGTATGTACTTCTTTTATGGTGTGAATGAGTAGTTTACTTATACAGGGTGTAAAAAGACCCATCACACTGCCGTCATTCTGTACATCAAACTAAGTAAACATAGCACAAAAATAATTGCTGAGAAACGAATTTTATATTTTCGCTTTCTACGATAGTGCGCAATGTAACGCATGCAAAACATTGTGCTTATTGCGGGTGAGGCTCACAGAAAATGTACCATCACACACGGGAACTTGTAACGCACGATAGATACCACACTGGAAATTGGTAACATACTGGACATATTGTTGAGATTAGTTCACACGAGACAACAGTATTTATTATAATGTCATTTCAAATAAAATACTATATGGACCAATTTATTTAATAAATACAAAAACTTCACTAACATTAGTGGGTGGCAGTTATTCCCTCCCTCAATAGGACCTAAGTTACTACTTTACCTTTACCTTTAGTTGGCCTAACATAGTACGGAGTTTCAATAGAAAAAGAGCCCAGCTTAAACTGGTTTTGTTCCACTAACGTGCGGCCTACCGTACATCTCTGATATAAAAAAAAAATCCTCTTACAATTATATTTATTATTATCATCGTCTCCCTGCTTTTGTCTCATGTTACATGTGGCCAGCGCAATACTTGTTCTTCTATCAGGATCAGTTGAAAACCAGCGTCAGCACTAGTTGTCTGAATTTTTTGCTGAACTGGACGTATTTGGCGCAGCTGCGAGGCATACTTTCCTGCTAATTTCTCACAACGCACTTTACACTTTTTATTTTTCATTTTTAATTGTATAAGTTGTGTTGTGTGCTTTGTAGTCTGTGCTAAATAAATGTATTTTCTTTCTTTTTTTTTTCTTTCTTCCAGTCTCCCCTGTCAGCCGTCACGCTATTATTCACTCACTTCTCTTTCATAATTATCTTTCCTCACACATTCCATCCATCTTTTTTTTGGCATAATGTTAACATAAGAGTATAATAAAATCGTAACGGAGTCAAAACTGCACATTGTATTTTTTTTTAAAGTAATTTTTGCGAGGTCTTGGAACGATTGTAATGCCGAAAATATTTTTTTTTGAACTTTTGTCTGTTTGTCTGAATGTATCTTCCAGCATCACGCAAAAACGACCTAATAGATTTTGTTGACATTTTGTATATAAGTCCTGTGAATTTTTCCCTATAAGTCTGGTCAGTCTGTAGGCTATAAATTAGCACGCTATTTGCTATGAGGGATGAGCACTACTGCAATTTATTCGTATTCCTCTATAGTTTACCGCTAATTGTAAAAAGACGAGCCAAAAGGTTAGAATATTGCAGATAGTTACAGATTTAACCTTTTGAATTGTTATCATCATGCTATAACTTTATGGAGCTAGTCAATCATGGCATATACAGGGTGGATTTTTGAGATGGGGTAATAAGGGCAGGTACCTTAACCGTTGCGGCCACAAGAAAACGGTCATACGAGATTGTTCTTAACTTTTTGAAACATTTGGATCTGCATTCACAGATTTTCAAATAACAAAAATGCTTGATTGCAATCAAGCTCTTTAGAACGAATAGCAAAATCAAGACTAAAAGGTACCTATTAACGATCTGGTAAGTCTGTTTTTCTCGTATAATTCTTTTTTTAGAAGAAAAAAATATCTGCAACTCTTTTTGTTTGTTGAAATTTTGATTGTCTTTTTACTCTTTATATATTCGTAATTTCGTTAATTTTTTAATTTTTTTAATCAAAATTATACGGATTGCAAGTGACGGATGTGTTTTCTTCAATCTATATCGCCACAAACGGTATACAATGTGTAAAATCAAACTACCAGTTTTAGCAATTTTTTTGTTTCATAAATTACGATTAGTTGGAAAAATTGCCATTTCCTTTGATTTGTCATATTATATTTGTTCACGGCATTTGATTTTATACTACCCACACTAACAATTAGTGCAATAAAACAGAGTTTTTGTAAAAAAAAGGGTTCGATTCTTGGCTCAGGCCGAAGCTTAAAAAAAACGAAAATGCAGTTTCACTTTCCTTCAAAATTGAGATTAAGGTTCCCTTGACAACTTTGCCTTATTACCAGTGATAGGAATAGGTAGTGCCTATTTGCCTAAACTTCGAAGAACAGAGACAAGACTTCCTTAGGACTAAATTTTTTCCGGGACGTCTGTCCCGAAATTCGGGACAACACTTTTAAATACATTTAAAAAAAATGTTATTTGGAATAAGTAATTCGTCTATATTTACCTAAAGTTTGCGACTAGACATAACATTTATAATTTTATAACTCCATAATAATAACTTATCCTCTATGGGCTCTAAAGGAAAATAAAACACATAGAATATTGTTGTAACAAATATATGTATATTTATATTATTTTTTAAATATGACGTAATTGGAAAGCATGAAACAAAATGTACAGACGGAAAAAACTTAAGTTACAAATTTCTGTTTATCTATCTATGTCATATTTATTTTACTGACGTTGAGTGATGCAATTTTAATTCAAATCAAAGTACAAATTAACCTTTGAAGTATAACATTTAGGACAATCAGTTTTAATAGTGAACTACTAACTGTTCGGTTTTGATACAGATCTTGACGCATTAAAAATTGCTAATAATTTGAAAATCTTTATTTGTGTTACAAATACCATAAAAAATAAAGAACGATTTTAATTTAATCATCTTGATTCAATTCGTCAAGTTCAGTATCAGAACCGAAATTTTCTTTGTCAGATGAGTTATCTAAGTTAAAATACACAATCATAATTTTTTCTATATTTACAACTGTCAGGCGATTTCGTTTTATGTTAAGAATCCATTTATAAGTTGAAAACGATCTTTCAACATCGACTGAGGTTAAAGGCGCGTACATATAGTATGATCGCTCATCCCTTCCTGCTGTTATCGCGTCACATATGTCTCTAATTTTATCTAGATGGGGATTTCTGTCCATGACATTTACGAGTTTATTTTTTATAGGCTCAGACGAACACCAGCTAAGCATAGTTCTCAAGTGATCAAATATTTCTATGGATTCCGTTAGAGTTAAATTCGATTTTTGTAATTTCTTTAACCCAATTTGTATATCTTTAAAATATTCCTCAATGTAGTCGAAGTCCGATTTCAAGTTTTCCTTTTGAAGAACATTTTTGGCACACCTAATAGAGAGCGCGTCGGAACTTCTTAAAAGATTTACAATTGTTTTAATTTGATCGT
This sequence comes from Dryobotodes eremita, assembly GCA_917490735.1. Lineage (NCBI taxonomy): Eukaryota > Metazoa > Arthropoda > Insecta > Lepidoptera > Noctuidae > Dryobotodes > Dryobotodes eremita. The sequence goes on along the minus strand of OU823248.1, from coordinate 12,262,474 downwards.
AATATTTTGCATAATATGACACTGCCTCCAACCAAGTACCCCATCTTGTAATAACGGGTTCTGGAGGAAGCGGCATGTAGGGAAAGGTGTTTTTTAACAAGCGCACTCTAATAGGTGACTTTTTTTTTTTTTTTTTACTTTTGAAATTAATTCATCTACATCTGAGTATTCGTATCGTATTTTTCTGCCACGAGATTCAGTGCATGTGCTAAGCAAGTGACGTGTATCATGTTGGGCAAATAATTTTTCAGAACACGTCCCGCTTTTAGCATATATGCTACACTATCAGTGCATAATACAGCAACGTCTCCTACTTTGGATTCATACGAATCGCGTCACATATGTTCAAGGCAGTCTGTTACAAATTGGGCAATTGTGTTCCCATTAACAATTTCTAGTACTTTGCAAGCAACTAAAAATGGTTTTTGTGTGATCGCATTTAAATGTTTTACAAGAAAATGTACCATGTATCTGCCTAAAAAATCAGTTGTCTCGTCTAAAGATACCCACAGCTTTTGATTTGCAGTTTGTTCATAAATCGAGTCAATATTTGTTTTAAAAATCTTATCTGAATAAACTTTTCTCAGCAATGATTGCTCAGGAACCTTTTGTCGATTTGTACAATTGCAGCAAATATATTTATGGAATTTTTTTTTGAAAGCGGGGTTGTTTACTTGAATCCAAGGTATATTTCATAATATGAGCAATTGTACTAGGTCCAAATAAAATTCTTCATTTGGTTTCGTACTTGTCCCTTTGTGTTTCGGACCTTTAACGTGCCTCTTGACACTACTAAGTTTAGCTGTTATACTGCTCTCGCACTTAGAACAGTAAATCAAATTACTGGCCGGGTCGTAATATAATTCAGGTTGAAGTCCAATCCAACTTTGTACTGTTGCTTCCTTAGGGTTGTTCGCCATCGCCAATCTTAATAGTCTCCAAAAAGAGGTACATAAAATAAAATAAAATAAATTTTATAGTTTTCCAGAACTCAAAAGGAAAAACAAACCCTTATAGACATGGGAAGATGAAAGGGAAAGCGGGAGAGGCGCGCGCATTCCACCTAGATGCATCGATTTGAAGATTTTATTATTTAATTTTACGCTCTAATAAAGAAATACGGTTAGAAAATATGAACACGCGTAGCGTCATTGTTATTGAAATTGTTTTTTTTCTTCTACAGAGTTACATTTTAGTCAATGCGCAAAGGACATAATCCATTTTGGTACAAATATAAAAAGAGCCGGCCAGAAAAATAATATATTTTAATAGAATTCGTCCGCCTTAGCATTTCTTTATGACACCAAAGATGTAGCATCATTATGCTTGGTAGTATTTAAGTTCACTTTTATATTTGGACCAAAAATTAAATGCGGACGATGTCCTGTCTTGTACGTAATGGTCATCAAATATTAAAATAACCAGTTTTTTTCTTTAAATACGTTTCATACACAATAATTACCTTAAAAACTCCACTCAAAAATGTCAAGTTCATACAACTGCAGATCAAACTAGACTGTCAAATTGCTAGTGTGACTGTCTGTCACCTATTCCTAATTAATAACAAAATATTATATTTGTTTTAAAACTTTCCCACGATTTCGGGACTCTTAGAGACACATTAAATCTCTATTTTATGATCTGTCAGTTTGACATGTTACCCTAATTAATAACAAAACACTTATTTACTTGAAATTGTATAATGGGTGGCACTTATGCCAGCCATTAGTCGAAGGGCAATATTTGACGTCAGTTAGGATGCAATAATTCAACTATTTCTAAAGAAAGAAGGCGATTATTGTCATCTGGCCGCCAAAACTTGATACCAAACGAACCCTTAAAACAAAGGAGGAATTCTACAGAAACTTATTCTGCGAACTTGCGAGAATTTGGGTTTATGTTACAAAAAACAGGAGGCCGGTGTAGTGATGGGGATGTTAGAAGATGGAAAGAAACGAATGGTATGGCAGTCGACTTAGGACCCCGAGAAGTGATGGACACGATAGGCTAGGCTAGTTCAGTTAGGAGATTTGGTGAACGTGAAGAGGCGATGTCTGAGTGGGCTCTCGTGAGAGCGATTAATATCAAATAAGTTAAATATGGTTGGGTTGAAGCCCAGATTAACCTAATCTAGTATTTTAGCAGTGTGTGTGTGTGTTTGTTGGTGCGACTGGGTGAGTCTTTCATTATGATAATTATCCTGGGCTGATGAAGTTAGTAGTTAATTGGTTCTTATAACTTATCAGACAGAGACTGTTGCTGGGGAGTTTGTTGCACCACTTCTTCTCCCCAGCTCAAACACTAGGAAGTGATGAAGGGTGGGCGCCTTGGGACTGTCTATAGACCTTCAAGAGAGTTGATCTACAACTCTATTAATTAACAATTCTTGAGTTTTGATTCTCTAACCTTATCTTGTACCTAACTCTTGAATTTTGTATTCTTTGGCTCCGACCAATAATAATCAGGGCTTTAAAAGAGATTATCTAAAACTCTATTAAATGATTCTTGAGTTTCGATTCTCAACTCTATTATCTAGTAATTCTAGAATGTTGTATTCTTTATCTCAGACCAATAATTTCGGTCAGACTGACATGAACCCGTGCCTTGCAGATATGCTTGTTGTGCAAAAAGTGACATTCTAGGGGATTGGGGGACCACATCTATTTCATATCTAGTCTAAGGACTGCTAGGGACCATGTCTCCAAAAGAGCATGATGCCGACGAAGGCCGCTGGAACTGGCCGCCCCGTTGCTAGACAAGGACGGTCGCACGGTTACCGCAGGGAAAGCCGCTTCGTCACGATTATCAGTTCGAAAGAACTGCTAGGGACCATGTCTCCATAAGAGCATGATGCTGACGCAATGTCGCTGAAAAGCTATTTGCGTCACTTTATGGAATTGTTGCTCTGAGTACACCGAGTGTAGATGTGAGGTATCGTGTGAGTTACGACTGACCAAATACCTGTTACGCTAGCGTATGGGTTACTTACAAATTTATATAATAATATACTTAGCATCCCTCTATTATTTACAGTTCTAAAACCACATTCAATGTATTGTCATAATTATGAATTCCTAAGTCTTATTTACTATTAGTTTCAATCCTTTCCTTGCCTTATTAATGGGACAAGGCTTCGGACTTCTTTCTATTTGGGAATTCATTTAATCTCAATCGGTGGGAGGGTGCCCAAGTTTGGTGACGAGCCCTACAGGAACACGCGGCTGGGGGGGCGTGTTCCCTTTCCCGCAGAGAAAGCCGATCTTAATACTAATATTAGCATAATTAGGAAAAACGAAAATTTTATCAGGCTGGGGTCCGCCGGGTACAACCACACTAGTTTAAGATAAAATAATATATACATTTATGTTCTACTTTATATCTAACTTACTGTTTGTTTCCCTACAAGAAATAAAATAAATAACTTTAGTCAAAACATTAAAAAGTAATAAATGTTGACTTACCGTATTATTTGATGTAGACAGGCAGGAACAATGTTATTGCAGCAAATCGTAATCCATAAATTCAAGCCAAGGTAGTCGTATTAGGAAGATCCAATGAACCAAAAAACGTGTGAGGGTCAAAAACAATATTCACAGAAACAATACAGGAAGATGCGCACTTAACAGACCGAAGTACAGGAGTGAAGTGAGGGTAACCTGAGCGCGCCGGCACGCGGGGCGGTAGGGGAAGGTATGTAGACCCTCCCCGCGCCGCACAGGTATGCGACCATGCGGTTTCTTTTTGTAATTTCTAAGAATAGATAACGAAATGCGCTGCCGTAAAAGTCGTATTGTACTTTCGGTGCAATAAAGATTAAATTATGTTTTTAAAGTTTAAGTGTGTTACTAAACAATGTGATAAGGCCATTATTTTAATATCATGCACATTTTTTAATATACTTTAGAAATATATTTCATTAAAATAAAATACAAATACCGTTTGTTTTTGACATGATAAATTCGTCCTACTATAGAGGATGCTAAAATTATAAAAATTACCGTTTTATTATTTTAAAGACAAAATGTCTTTTTTTTCAATTATACCTTTGAACTTTAGAAATCTCATTAAACGTAGCCGAGAGTGAGCTAGAAAGAAGATATTCACTTCGAAACGTGTACGGCTCCTTATACAAACATTGTGATTCATAGTATTAAGATCAACGAGTCATTTACAAAATAATCTCCAAAAAAAAAAACAGAAAATTTTATGGTTGTAACGACTGTGAACGTTATTTATTATGTTATGTCTAGTCGCAAACTTAGGTAAATATAGACGAATTACTTATTCCAAATAACATATGTTTTTAATGTATTTAAAAGTGTTGTCTAGAATTTCGAGACAGATGTCCCGGAAAAAATTTAGTCCTAAGGAAGTCTCCGTTTCTTGTCTCTGTTCTTCGAAGTATAGGCAAATAGGCACTACCTATTCCTGTTACTGCTTATTACCCATAGTTTCGAATTTAGCCTGATGTGCCATCGCAACAATCATGTTCGTTTACTCGACTGACATATATTCCCCCCACTTCTATGCAGCTGACAATTACTTTTGGGTTAAAGATGATCCTAAAATCCTCCCATAAGGTTTTGGTGCGGTATGAAATAACTTTTTATACTTAAGTTTTTTTTACAACTCTGACTTACTGTAATTTAGGTGCGGCGACTGACTTACATTCATGATTATTGAAAATTAAACGACCCCGACAAATTAAATTTATTCGGCATAAAATTAGTCGCAAAAATCGATCAGTACCTCCCCTACTATAATATAAGAACGGCTATTTTAGTCAAATTTCAACAAAGCAAATGGCTTAAAAGTTCGACGACTGCTTTGCAAACCTATGTTCGATCCCAACAAGATTATATTTTTTATGCTTCCTTTTTACATTTTGTTATATTATTATATGATAGTTCGTAGAACGTACACAGAAAAACATTTGGTTTAGACCACTTCTGTCATCTTTGGTTAAAAAAAAAAATAGGTTAGGTGACTGTTAATAAAAAATCCCGTGTGTTTACAATCTACCTACTGTTATAATCCTATATTTTTAGTGATAGCTGCTCGTCAGGAATAATCTCTAAGAATGCATCAGTCAGTGTACCAATGTTGTGCCATTAGGTAGTATAAATGCAGGAACATTAATGTACTAAAAACGAAAAAGGCAAGCAATGGGAAATTACTACTGCAGGCTACGGGTGTCGACCTCAGGACGAGCTGCCTCTCACACGGACAACTGTACGTCGCTTGCACCCGCGTCACCAGTCCTTCATATTTTGGTTGCTGAGACTAAAACTACAAACATAGTATACAGGAAAGTTTTACAAAAATGTGGCTGTTATTTTAGTAGGTATATTATGGTGTCTTACGACTTCCACGCGAACGAAGTCAAGGGAAGAAGCTAGTGCTAATATAAGAGTATGTTAAGACTCTATTAACAATTTACGTACTAAGGAGAATTTTAGATTAGTATAGCAAAGGAAACTTTGATCTCCTACCAGCTTTGAATTAGGCTTACGTTTTGTTAGTAAGAACTTTGACAGTCTAAAATATTAATGGTAGGTAAATATTTTTGGACCGTGTTATCCTCGATTACTTTTAAACTTCGATCAATATTGGCTGGGGTTTCAATAACTTTTAGAGTACCTAATATATTCTAGAATCTAGTTTAGGCGTAATTAGAGTTTGGAAAGCAGTCCTGCTTAGTAAGTATAATTTATTTGTATAGTTATTTATAGTAATGTTCTACCAAAAATATATTGCGGTCATCACATCATTTGCCAAGCATAGTGATATAGCAATATGCTTTCAAGATTGTTAAGTGAAGACGTAGGTTCAGCAGTGAACTTTTGCTAGTATTTTTTAATAAAACACTACTCTTCATTTCACATTCCTTTAGAGTGGATTTTATTGATTTACAAACAGCATGGGGAATTGACCCAATATTCACTTGGAGTATTATGCTTCACCTCAGGTACTCAGGACTACTGGGCGAGCACTCTGCTTCTCTGCGAGAGAATATGCGTACTCAGTGTGGTATCGTTCCGCTCACGCCAAGGAAGTAGATGTTGGTCTAAACAAAACTTGCCGAACAATGTCAGGCTGTCTCAAACCGACCCCGGTCAGCACACTATATTCCACAGCTGGCATAGCACCACCACAAGTCCGAAAAGAAGTTGTAAGCGCAGTGGAAAAACACAAACAGGAATCTGATACTAGACACCCATTATCTGGCCCACAACTATCAATGCAACGGGTAAAAAGCAGGCACAGCTTTTTAAAATCGACAGCGTCTATACCAGGAAGCCCGGCTGGCGCCCGTTGTAAACTGTGGCAAGATACCATTATCCCTCCCTCTTATTACCTATCACCAAAGGAGCATCTTCCTGCAGGGTGTAACTTTTCGTGGTCCACTTGGAAGTCCCTAAACCGTCTCCGGACAGGAGTTGGAAGATTTTACTCCAACCTGGTAAAGCAGGGCTGCCTCGATGGAACGACAGATGGGTGTGGATGGAGTTACGCCGCAAACTATGCTCCGCCTTCTATCTTACTCTCTGTGTCCCAAAACTTGCAGTCAAAGTGTTCTCTGCGCTTCCACCAACGACACCGTGGAAGTGGCGAAGTTTTGGGCCAACAAAGTCTGAGAAAAAACGTGCCAACAACACGAAGAAGAAGAAGTCATCAAGGTGAGAAAAATTACACATAGGTACCTACATTCAACATTATACATACAGCAGATAGTTTTCAAATTAATTCCCTGTGATTCCTTCTAAATACATTACCCGATGCGCTTTAGTCGCTGTAATTCGCTCTCTTCATTTATTTTATTACTTTCCTTTAGCAAACTAGGTTAAAACTAAGTTAAAGCGCTTGAATTGCTAGAAGTAGCTTTATCCGTTTGGAAGAAAAGTATCTGTAATGTAACGGCTAGGGCCTTGCAGGTAGACTGCGCAGGCCGTTAACTAACAGGTTAGTGTTTAGAGATAACAGAAAGACTTAAGAAAGGTTCGTACACATATTTTATACAGTATTAGACTAGGTCGCGGGTAAGGTCACTGATTCACTGTTCTGAGCACTCGCACTTAAGGTTAAGAAGGGTACCGTCTTTGGTCTCACGAGAGGCCGGAAGGCCTCTCAGCACAGGCTCAGCAAAAGGCCGGTAAGGCCTTCGAAGGACCGCAGTTAAAGTTCATCGGTAGCAGGCCGTAGTACGCCGGTAGTACACAGATCAGCGTGCGATATTTAGATTTAGATACGCGTGCAGCGCGCAGTTCGGGACAGCGTGCAGATTGGAGCAGCGTGCGATATTTAGATGCCCTGTCCTCAGCCTGGGCGTAGAACCCCTAGGTTGGAGCACAAAAAATCTTGAAGGTTAGGGAATAGTTCTGCTAGCTAAGCAAACGGAAGTTCAAATGCTGAGTGTTCTTGGTAAATTTGTGTTGTTCCATGATTTCGGTGATGTGCTTAGCAATTTAATTGTGATTGTGAAATATTTTGCATCACTCTACTAATTACCGTTGAGACACACTCCGCACAACACTACAGTAACGATATTAGTAAACCCATCACTCACTCGGGAAACTTAAGCCTTCGAGTTCGAAGTAATCTTTATTTATTCTATGATCTGACCTAATGGTCTTTGATATTTTCTCGTGTCAAGTCTATCGAAGAGTGTACGTCTTCCAATACTTTGCAAATCGAACCGTCCACTATAATAACTACAAATTGCAACCTGTTCATAAACGGGTTGGCTTTTCATCTTTTCTCATTTAATAGTAGTCAAGTTTGTGTGGATGGGTGACCATGACGTGAAAGTGGGTGGATCCATTACATATAGAGACCCCTCCATCCCTCGGATAGCACGTCAAACCGATGGTCCTGGCTGTCAATCACAGATCTTTGACAGTCGTTAAGGGTAGTCAGAAGCCCAAAAGTATGACAACCAGTTTTACCAAAGGGTGTTACCCAGTTGCTGGGTTGTGGAGGTCAGATAAGCAATCGCTCCATGTAACCAGTATTTTAGATATTCAACTGCGTCCGGTTAGACTCGAAGCCTATCCCTGCATAGTTGGGAAATGGCTAGACAGATTAACTGAATAGTTAAGTTTTATCCTCATCTCTCTTTTCAGAATCTTATACCGATTTTGTAAGACAACCAAAACCGTCTACCTAATCCAAGGTAACGCAGATGTCTCGATATGTAAGGAATGGTCACCTTACATTAGCCTTGACTCCGGCAAGTACAGCTTAACCACAATTATGAAACGACCCATGGCTTATTTATTATTAACCCATGAGCATTATCTAACAGCGGATTCACCTCAAATCTCGTTAATTGCCTACATTTCCTAGAAAACAAAAATATTTTAGTGAATAAGGCATAAAGGCGCTCCCTCACCGGACTCGTAAGGTACTCGTAACAATCCAATATTCAACTGTAACGGCTCGGGCTTTGCAAGTAGACTGCGCAGGCCGTCAACTGCCAGGTACCGTAAAGAGATAATTGAAACCAGCAGAATAGGTTAATATATAATTAAATTGGTAAAAGTAACACGGCTAGGTCACAGGTAAACGTTACATTACATGCGAATGCTGCCGGTGAGGGAGCGCCTTAATATCACGAAGCATCTCAGTCAAGACAAACGGCTCGGAACTAAATACCGGCATGTGATGTAAAGTACGAGAATGTTAATTAAGTCTGAAGCAAATAGAGTCAATCAAACGGCAAACAGATTTAATTAATAGCACGACTGTCTGGAGTTAACGCGATCTTGTTGTTAGCAAATAATGAAATGAGGTTCGGGTACCCGGGTATGAGTACCCACAAGCGGTACAATACCCGCCTGTTGATGAGCCACACGATGTTTTTGAAAAAGTTCGGCTTTGTACACAGTCCTTTCGGTGTTATTTAACTTCTGATTTTGCATCACAGTAATGTTTATTCTTGATGCTATAAGGTTAATGTCACAAGGAATATGACAGATTACTGTGAAAGAACTGTAGAGTTTCATCGCTGTCAGTCATACATTTGTGACAGTCTGTGTCAAAAACTTCTTAATTATTGTGCCTTATGTTGATAAGGCACAATAATTAAGGAGTTTCATCGTATACTATACCTACTTGCATACATACAGCCAGGGAAAGCAATTTTGAAGCAAATTGACACCCTACATCATTTTGCCGTGTTATTAACCATTTTATACAACTGTCAAAGAATGACAGTTGTGATTTGAATAAACGAACAATTTAATATGCATATAAAATATTTTCCCTGTCTTTACATGTAACTCGCTCTTTTAAAGGAAAAAGTTTCCAGTTCTATCAAAAACTAACAAGACAGATTTCTTTGTCTGTTGTCTCTTTTCTAAGAACTTTCGTTAGAATTTAAACCAGAGTATATTTACTCTACAACTTATCCCTCAGTTTTCAACTTGTATCAATCAGGCAAAATAGTTATTTTAAGTTTCCCCTTTAAACATTTGAGTGCTCCCCTTCCTTCAGCAACCGTTCATGTGTGAAATAACAAAAACTAATATCAAAGTTTTACTGCTGGTAGTTTTCTCAAAGAAAATCCGTTCATTACCTCACACGTAGTAAATTCCCCGAATTTCTTGATGCCTTTTCTCCCCCATTTTGTTTTATCTCACTATTCAGTGTGTGCTCACATACTGATGAGTCAAGCTAGAAAATCAATGAGTTTCTTGAGAGCGAATAAATCTAGTTAGAGTTAAAATCTAGTTTCAAGACAAGTAGGATTAAAATAAAAAGTTAATCTAGGTTTCCACCCTTAATTTTTGTGTATTACCTAACAATTTTTTTTCTTTTACAAAATAATTATTAAACTTCGTATTTACCTAGGTTCAATACCTAGATTTATCAGTAGTTTATAATGAATCATATAAAGAAAATTCAAATATTCTTATTTGAATTTACTTTATGATTCGTATCAAATGTCATGTTAAACATTAAAATATTATTTCGCCTAAGCAATCCTAATATTTATTTTTATTTTTATTGAAAGCAAACAACCAATACAGGTATAAAAATAAATCCTTAACTTCGATACTATAAACTACCTATGCATTTCAAAACCATAGCAGAAAGTTCGTTGCCAAGTATTGGGCAGACAGGTGGCAGACGCTTTCTGCCAAGCCAATAAATCACTGAGCTACTTGGTATTGCCCAGGATGCTCCGATACGCCGGGGCAACTCCTGATTAATGTGCCTGATTTGACCGCTGCCCGGATTTATAGAAAAAAATATATTGTTTATATGTATTTTTGGGTGGCTTTGGGTGTGCTTTGTGAAAAGTCGGTTAGATAGTTTTGCTGGTCAGATAAACAGAAGAGGTAAAAGAAATAATAAGATAGCTAATAGTCCGCCTTAGTATATTTTATGTTGCATAAAATTTAATAAATATATAGCTAATGGCGGTGCAGAGCAATGGTGTGTTGTAATAAAAACTTTTTATAGCAACTTGCTGTCTATCTACATAATATGAGTGTCGCAAGTAGATAGAAAAATGCGTCATTATATATACGGTGCCGTCCGTTTACATACTGTCAGCGTTATATAAAATGCCTAAGGCAAAATGTAAAATGCCTAGGCTTTATGTAAAATCCCGTGAAACCCAATTGATGATTCGAACGCCGTATACATAATGCCTAAGCAAATTGTTACAACTAGTTCTATTTTCTACCACCTGTGGTATTGCTAAACAACAAGTAGTGAAAGTACCTAGTTCCCAAAATAAAGATGAAAACAAGTGCGTGCCGCAAGAAACAAGTGATTCTAAAGACGTTTACTGTAAACAATACTGAACGAAAGGCGACTGACAAAAGGTATTTACAAGGCAGATGTGAGTGGAAATGCCGGGAGGTGATGCCCTAGGTGGACATATAGTGACCTTATAGGTCTTCAGAAAGGTCAGGTGCATAGTACTCGCAACCGGCGGCGTGCGTGTATGACCAGATGTACGAACGTAAACGAGGCAAAATGCATATGTAAGGATCGTAGTAGGTGGCGTTCTGTAGTTTCTGCCTACCCCCATGGGAAGAAGTCGTGACTTTATGTATGTATGTATGTATATATTATGTACTATTGAACAATTATTACAAATCTCAAACGGGATCATTAAAAAGCCGTGACTAGAGAAAACGTTTTTGGAGGTTATCTGGCTCAAAAAACACACACGTTATTAGGATCAGTTGAAAAAATAACGGGCAGTCATTTTATTTTCCGGCGATTGGTAAATTAGTGTGACAATAAAACATTAACATTAAATATTAGTAGGTTATTTCATTCTAAGATTTCAGTACAACAATACTCAAGCAGTATTATAAATGGATGGACAGTAAAAATGTTGCAATGGGCAGTTAGGTAAATAGTTCGGCTGTTCATAGGTTCGGTTGGACCTGTGACTAACCACGCGCGAGCCGAGCGAGCGTAGCGACAGGTGCCGTGGCAGCGGCCGGCGACCGCTACTTCCAAGTTAGATTTCTTAGCGATTAATTCCGATTTGTTAACTGCCCACACATTACTGCCCGTTAAGCCATTTTACTGCTTACCATTTATTTAATTACCCTTTTAAATATTTCTTATAAGTCATTTTTATTTAGTTTACTGCTCAGTTTTAACTGCCGAACTTGTTTATAATCACGGTTACCCTAACATACCTAACTCTTGATGAAATGGGTGCGATCAGAAGCGTCATCAATTTTCCTTAGGCATTATACATAACGACGCAGTATGCAAACAGAAGGCACCGTATAGTGACGAATCATACAATCTGCCTTCGACATGAGCATAATATTGATATATGTATGTGTTACCTTGTAAGGTAACCAATATTATGAGTCTTACACATAACATATTCTTCCTATATTTTTATCATAACATGTAGAGCCGGCTTGATCATAAATATTTTATAACCCATAGGAAAATATTTATACACGAAAATGTACAAAAAGCAAGGCGACTTAACAATATCTACATTATAAAAGTAGGTACATATTATACGAACATACCCCTCTTCAACAAAGGAAAAGTTTTCAGTTCAAGCGTCTGAAAAATATTACCCAACTTAAGTTTAATCTCTTGAAAACGCTCTAGGAAACAATTGTAAATAGGAACTCTTCGTTTAAAGAACGAGGATGTTTGTCGAGACGGTATGGAGTTGTACCGACACGAATGAAAATATTGTCAAATACATTATTCTATAGGGTGCTCTGTCGAGCATGTTTAGTATTAGTATTATTTAGTATTTATCTATACCTACGTTGTAAGGATGTTTTTCTTACTAAATGGTTAGTCCAACTAATACCTAGTTTGTAGCCTCGTTATAATTATCGTTACTCATTTGGCCTCAGGGCGAATGAACTAAAATAAAACCAGAACCGGTGTCTGGATTTGTGCTTGGTTGATGGCAATAGGGTCGCCCCCATTACATAGTCCCCTATTACATGGGACTTTAGACATAACTGGCGAAATGTGGTTGTACTATAGGTATACCTCTGCCTAACCCTTCGGGGAATATAGGCGTGATGTTATGTTATGTGTGTGTGTGTGCGTAAAACTAGAACACCGCTAACGTTTATCTGTTTTCAAAAGAAAGTTAGTTATGTACCATACTTATTCATTTCGATAAGTATTTACTTGTAGGTATGTGCCGATAGATCCTGTGTGTTTTCAGGGAGTGTAAGCAAATAGGAATTAAATCATGTTTTATTATTTTATAAACAAAACACCCAACTCAGACACAAGAGCTATCGCACAAATAATATGAAAATAAACCACAGAAAACTTTTTATTGTTATAACCGTAGTTACGAATAAATTGCTCCGGCAGTCAGATAGCCCCATTTATTGGACGTAGACGTTATAATTTTCCAGGCAACTTGGGGAAAAACAAATAATTCATAAACACACAGTGGCGAAGGTGTACACAAAGTGGGTACATTTACACAGATGTGTAAGTGTCAAATTAAAAAATATTGCGCAAAATAAATAGTACCAGGTAATTTTGCAATTAGTGCACGAGTATTCTTTGTTCAAACTATCGGTGTAAGATGCAGCTGAAAACACACCGAAAAACTGCTATCAGTTTATCTTTGCAACATATTGATTTACATAGCTATTGCTCAGATCAGACTATCAGGCGACCTAAAATTCATAACATAAAAAAATCTAAATCGAGTGAATTCCTCAGTTGGCATATTTTTTGTATTTAGATACTTCAAGCACGTATCTAACATACCTCAAGCCGTTTTCACTATAATAATATCAGAAAGTAAAACTCACTCATTCTTTTGTTCAAATCTTTTTTAGCTACCAAAGTACACAGCCGTCAATTTCACAAATTGCTGCCAGTCTAGTCCCCTAAACCTTTTTAAAGAGGTTTTCATACCGAGAACTAGTCACAAGTATACCTACTTTTGTAGTTATAAGTTCTTGGTGTGACAGCCCAATAAGCTGGACGAGTAAAGTTGTAACTGTTCCAAAAGTGACTTAGATCTCGAATATCGTCATTAATCGATCTATACAGATTGCTGTTTCGAGTAAAAGTAGGTAGGTATTGTTAGTGTGGTTTTCTGCAAGTTTCTTATGTATAGGGTATATAATAATTATAATTATAGGTTTATATTTGGATTGCCTCTATTTCGCATACCTCTTGGGAAAGATTAGAAGTAACATCGATAGTTTTTCCCTTATGGCAGTGAAATGCAAAGTGATACGTATATCAACACTAGAACTAGACACATCAAAAATATCTAGGGATCACGCACAGTTTTACTAATGACTATAAATCAGGTTTTTTAATTATATATTTTGTAACTCCTATGGATTGTTGTTGAAATTGTTTATTTTACACAATAAAAATCTTTCAAAACTTTTTTTTTTTTTTTTTATCACATTTTAATGTCAGGATTAACTAAGGTAAAAAATCCAGCATAAGCAAAACTCGCAAAAAGTCTTTATTATGCAAGAGCAGAGAGTACTTTGTCGATCTACACATACAAAAACATTTTATTTAATTAATCTAAATAGATATTTTTATTTAATTTCAATAGGACAATTTTTTTTTTTAAATATATATCTTGATCCCTAGACACTTTTGATGTCTTTATGTTATAATCACAGCAAAAAAATCTTCTGAGGCCCTAGCACGAACGCGTGAAGGCTCCTTCGAACAGGCGCGACACGCGACGTGAATCACACCCGACGCGACGCAAAGGCACCGTTCTTCGCGCGACATGCGGTCCCTTTGTGTCGCATCGCGTATATTGAATAATGTCTTGAAACTTAGTAAATATTATATGTGAAACGAGTATTTAAATTCATGTTACGTTTACATCACGTCTTCGCGCTAGGGCCTCTAGACTAATTTACAATCAGTGGTACCAATGGGTGGTATACGCATTCTGATTGACCTATACAACAACTCTAGCATTACATCCTGCAATTTTGATGTTACACAACGGTGTGAGCGCCAGCATTTTTAATAAGTTTATTACCGGGCGGCCACTAACGAACGGTCGCAGACCGGGACACAAATTGACAATAAATAACAAATGGCTAGGTAAAGCTACCCTTTGTCTGTAAATTTACTCTCTATATCTTTGTGGGTGTTCATATTTTACAGCACTGGGTACCAATTAAGATTGTAGGTATCAATCAACGAGAAAATGAAAGAGAATATTATTCTTGGGGTTACTGGAACAATTTTGTGTAGTTATTTTTTGTAACTGATGTCTGATGCTGGTTAATTGTACAGTCATTAGTAGGAAATATTAATGTTGAAGCAGCAATACTTTAACAAGGCTGAGGTATCCATGCATGCAAGTGGTCATGAGTTTCAATACTCGTAATCCAGCCTTTGTACTATTCACGCAGACGCAGCTTAGATGAAGAAGTTTTCAATTAGTTAAGGGGGAAGCGCATGGGTAGCCCGCGAAATTCAAATTTTCTTTCGTTTTTTGCACTTTGAAGGTCAATGTCAGGTTGTATTTTGAGTAAAATATGATTAGCGACCGTAACAAATATGGCTTTACAGAATTATAATCATTAGAATCAGCAATACAACTCCTTAAGTGGGAATTGGCGTCAAATGTCATGTTTTCATGAAATAGTCTTTCAATACAGTAATATGAACTTAGAGAGATGTATTGCTAATTCTAATGATTATAATTCTGTAAAGCCATATTTGTTACGGTCGCGAATCATATTTTAATCAAAATACAACCAGAAAGTGACCTTCAGATTGCAGAAAACGTAAGAAAAATTGAATTTCGTGGGCTACCCTGAAGGTTCCGCCATAAAAATTATCTATTTTCGATTTGTTTTTCTTCATAGGAAACAGAGGGTAGGAACATCAGTTATATCAAAGCACAACTAATCGCATACCTCGTATAAATTATAACTAAACGAAAAGTTGAATTAGGTAATCAATGTTCGGTTACCATAATTCATAAACAGACAGAACCACTATCGTTGATAGTTTAGACCACAGACTAATATGGGCAACAAGGTGAATGACATCGCAACATATAACAACCGCCACATTTAGATTTTATTGAATACCTATCTCAAATAATTACATTCCACAGTTTCATTTGGGGATTTCTGGTCAGTATTTACCAAAGTTTAATGCAAATAAATCAAAAACAAATATTTTTCATTGCCACTTCCACAGTAAAATTAACTAAGTCTACATGTTGAGAATTTGGATATTTTTTTCAAACTGAGATAAAAACTACGACTGATATCGTCCCATTTTTATGTGTGTTGAATGACTATGGAATTGATAAGTGGAGACCAACAACGAGGCTCATGAAGATACAGCAAAGTAACTAATGCCTACCGTAGACGTCAACGCCATCTATAATGATAAATGATTTTATTTCTGTAAGTAGGTTTGTACAAACACTTTTACACGTCAATCATATTTTAAAACTAGATGAGATCGGCGTTTCCTATCTGACTATTCTGAGAAGAAAGGCCGAAACAAACTCAGAGGTCACAGTCCCTTTTAAAGTCCAGACATAATCTTGGTCAGATCATGTGAAGACCAAGTAAATTTGTGTCTGAAATGGTCTTTTGAGGAAAAACCACACGGAATGAGTGGACCTGTCCAGTCAATGCACACATTTGTTAGTAATCATGGAGCTCAACTCAATATATATAATATAATAGTTTATTGCTGGACTTCTACTATCAATCGTAATTTTGAGTCTCCTTTATATCATCTGCATTATCTGCCTCCCCTTTTTCCAACTACACACATCAAAAGTGTCTAGGGATCAAGCACGATTTTGCTAGTTACTAAAAATCGGGTTTTTTTAGTTTTTTTTTTTTTGTAACTCCATTTATACTTTTTAGTAAATTTTATCATTTGAAAAGGGAATAGCTTTTAATTTCGGTCAAAAGATGAAAATCATCTGTCAAGTCGTATTTCTATATATTTCTGCAACGGGTTTGAGGTCAAATCTGTAAAACTTCTGCCATACTTCTGAGTGGAATTAATACAAAATAACGTTATTGTGGAGAGTAAACGTCATTTGAGCCGAGAAGAAATGATAAAAGCCGTGGTAATGTTGGAAGCTGGTTCTCGGCAACGTACTGTGGTCATCGCTCTGGGCACTACGCAGAGTGCTATAAGCCGACTTTGGACACGTACCGCATCACTGGCAGAGCGACATGGAGGACTAGCTCGCTTCACCACATGCAGACAAGATCGTTACATACAAATTACTGCTCGACGAAATCGTACAACAACCAATCAAACTATTAGAAATCGCTTGCATGAAGTCAATCTCCGTTCCCAAAGGCCGCTACGTGAGCCCCGCAATCGCAGATCCCGTTTACAATGGTCTCGTGAACCCAGAAATTGGGAACAAGAGTGGTGTTTTGCGTGTTTTTCCAACCAATCTTTCTTTGGTATGAGGACAGATACTAGACGGATACGATATTGGAGGACCCCGGGCGCCAAGAATGTTTAAAATCATGCCAGGAAGTCCACGCATACAGTGGTAGAACAATCATGATATGGGCGTATATTTGAATTGGCGGAAGAACCGAACTGATTTGGATCAGAGGCAATCACAGTGCACAGATTTACGCTGAAACGATTATATCAGATGTTGTCATTCCTTTGCGGACACAGTTTGGTACTTCATTTCTGCATAGGCATGATAATGCACGTCCATCCAGTGCCAGAGTCGTTGCAAACACTCTTGCCGCAGCTAATATCAACATCCTACCATGGCCTGTTCAATCGCCAGACTTGAATTCCATTGAGCACGCATGGGATATGCTTCAAAGAAGAGCTCTGCCGAATATGGATGCCGTACACACATCGAGAAAATCTTTTTCGCCTGTTACAACGGACGTGGGCGGCCATTTCACAACGTGATTTGGATGAACTCATATTGCGAATCGCTGCTAGTGTGTTATACGCGTCAACGGCGGTATGACTAAAAAATTTTATAATTTATTTTACGCAATAAAAACCTTTAAAATCTTTTATTTTTATCTTTTTATCACATTTTAATGTCAGAATTAACTAAGGTGAAAAATCCAGCATAAGCAAAAATCTTGAGTAGTATAAAGAGTGCTTCGTCGATCTACACATAGAAAACATTTTATTTAACTTAAACTTTAACTACTGTTAAATGTTCAAATTATAGGCGAGGACGCTGGCACCCTAAACACAAGTTAAATCTTACTCTGGGTGCCAGAGTTCATCGAAAACACTCTTTATAGTTAGTTGTTACCCTGCATAGTGTTTAGCTAAGTGTTTATGTACAATGGAAGATAATAAAAAACTTTTTCTTTCTTTCTCCCTTTTGTATTTAATCAATTTAAATAGACATTTTTATTTAATTTCAATAGGGCAATAAAATATATTTTTTAAATACCTTGATACCTAGACACTTTTAATGTGTGTATTTTGGGGTCGGCTTCCAATCTAACCGGATACTGCTGAATAGCAGTATTTTACGTGGAGCGATTGTCTATCTGATCTCCACAACCGAGTTACTGGCTAATACGAAACCCCTTAGTAAGACTGGTTGTCAGTCTTCTTTAAAAACACGGACCCACAAAACAGAACTTTGCGACAATTCCCAAATGTCCCATTTTGTAAGATGCGCCACTTTGCTACCCAAAGCACGATGTTATTATAAACAGAATAACAATGACCACAAATTCTAATTTATCATTCATGCTTTATAAAACAACCGCAAAGCCTGATGATATCATTTAAAATATACCTATTCCCATGTTATTAAGTCGACTAGTTGCTCTATCGATGTCAACAGTCATTTAGAACACAGTTTGTAATATCATAGATATTTTATGTTCTTGTTTCTGAGCAAATGACTCGTTTGATATTTTCTGTTTTACTGATAATGCATTCATTGGCCTTAAGTATTGATAAAACCAGATAGTTTCATTGATTCGTATGTAAACTAAGGCCAAAATACGTCGTTATCAATTTTCCTAGCCTTTTTCCAATTATGTTGGGGTCGGCTTCCAGTCTAACCGGTTGTAGCTGAATATCAGTATTTTGAATGGAGCGACTGCCTATCCAACCTCCACAACCCAGTTATTGGGTAACACGATACTTGATAAGACTGGTAGTCAGACTTTTGGGCTTCTGACTACCCGTAACGACTGTCAAAGAACTACGAACGACGTTACGTGCTTTCCGACATTCGTTTCTATATTTCCTTGATGGTCACCCATTAACGAACTGACCGCGGCAAGATTATTTAGCCACGAGCCCCAAAATACGTCGTCATACTATGCCAACAATCACAACACACAATCCCATAATTACAGCTACAATTAGACCAAGTCAACAAATATACTATAATCTACTCCCCATCTAAACCAGTAAGTGAACACGGATCCCACACGAGTTAATTAAAAACCGTCATGATAACCGTACCGTGTGTCAACTGCCAATTAAGATCAATTAAACATTATATCGCTTGTTTCTCACTCGCTGGGCCGTGGCAGTACACATAAAGCATTTGTTAAGGACTTTCTCGACGCCTCGAGTTAATCAAGGAACGCGAATGTATGCTGGCTGGATATGACATATTTTATTACGCGTACCTGAGTTGCAATACGACTTCGTTTTACGAGATACTTTGCCAATAGTACCATCTTACTAGCTCATCCTCATTATAGCTGAAAGACATCCATTACCGGACATAGGCCTCCCCCAAGCATCGCCACTTTTAATTAAAATTAAGATTTCTTTAAATCCTTAATCCAAGCTACCTTTGGGTTACAGATTACCTTTGCCTAAGGCTATCTAAAACTTGGCTAGAATGTGCGATGTCACTCAAATATCTGGTCTCTACGTGGCTAATTTTGTAGCTTAAATTAGATTGAAAGATTTCAGGTGACCATCAAAATATCAGCATCAATGAAAAACCTTAGAAGTGAACAGATTTATTATTTTCGTCATGTATAAAAATAACATAGGTGCCATAAACATCAGTTTATTGTATTACTTACTCCAAAGTCTAATGCTATGTGGATTACATTTTACTCCGCTCCCATTACACCATTTTCTAAAACCCTATAGCCAGAACAATCAAGGTAACGGTAATGTCACATCTAGTACGCAATAAAAGGACTGTAACTGTATCTTTCGGATGTACTTATTGAGAGTTATATCTTCAAGAAAGGGTACTCGTCTTTCGATTACCGGATTATTATTTCATTACAACAACTGCCTTTAAATTGGCTTGCGTTTGTTTTGTAAGTCTAATTTACAAATATTGGCTTTGAAGCGTTATTAAGGAAGGTAAATATATTTTGTACGAATTCTGTTGTGTTGTTAATGTAGAATTAAGTGCTAACGGTTAATGAAATTATCGCTAATACCTGGCGAATTAATTTTCCTGTTTCCCTGATTGTTGAACGGCGGGTTAATTGCGTAACACGCTATAGGAATAGCTTTCATTTTGACAGTTCAACATTATTCAAGTGATGGCCTGAAACACAGGTTTGAATTAACCTAGATCGGGCGTGTCCCTCCCTTATATTGTAATTCCGAATCATCATTACTTGCACCTGTAATAAAATTTTAGTTTTAGTTTATTTTTAGGCACTAAAAAAAAATTAAAAAAATATTACTACTGTTGAGTAAATGTACACTTTTTGTAAATGTTTTATTCAAGAAATATTATTATTATTATTATTCATTGCGTTATTTACGTTGTTGAGCAGACAAATTTTTCGAACATAAGAAGCAGTGGATTAGTTTTGCAAATGATTTTCCATTCAAGACTAATATCAAATTTCTCAATCTTTCCATGTACCTAATTGTACTTAAACTATATTTTTCTATCAATATCAATTAGATAACTTAGTTTTGAAATCAATAATGAGTGAGTGCTTTTTCAAATTACATAGGTACTAAACTCACAATTTCTTTAATATCAACGTTTAAGCATTACTGAAAACGGATCGTAATCGCATAAAGTAATCACTGTTGAAATTAAAAAAGCATCTTGCGAGAAGTCGGGACGTCTTAAGATTAAAGTTTACACAACAGAAATATTTCTGAAACGTCAACTTGGAAAAGTTTCGTCTTTGTCATGTAAGAAAATACGAAGGACTGGGATCGTTTGTCTTCGGAGAGTGAAGCACCAAACTCAAGAGTTTTGCATCCACAGCAATAAATATTCGTGAGAATGTAAAAGCAGATACGGAGAGGAATTAAAACGATGGATCTAGATTTGTAAAGGCTTTTTCATTTGATAGATGTTTTAGTAAATGTTTTGTAACAGTATGACTTCTGACAAATGGCTTTAGGCATCTTTTCTATAATATATTGACTTATACATAATATATATTTGAATGACATCGCACATTCTAGCCAGGTTTTAGCCAGCCTTAGCCTAAGGTAATCTGTTACCAATAGTAACTGGATTAAGGAGATGAAAAAGTTTAATCACTCCGTGTTTAATATTGGGACAAATACAGCATTGAAGTATATAATATTTTAATGGACCTACACGTAGGTACACTATTGGCGAATGTTTGGGTTTTCCAGAAGATCAAACCTAGCTTTTAAGAGTCTTATTAATAAATTTGCTATTAAATATCGTTGATAGCTTTAAATTTTGTAATAATTGTTTTTCCAAAATAACGAAATTTTGTAACAGGTTACAGTTATTTCAGTTGTTCTTTGGTAAGATGTTTGAATGTTACTTTTATGTTTTAAATATTAGACAGGGAACTAAATTAATGTTTTGGAACAGGCGTGGAACAACACAGATTTTTTCAACTGAAGTCTGTCTGGACTAGCCGTACAACAGCCGTATAAATAAAAAACTGCGCAATAATTCACAGCAATTAGTCAAATTGATTCAATCACTAATTGAGTGCTTCACAATGCAGTTGTCGACATACGTTTCCACTTGAACGCGTTCCGTTCACGATTCAATGAATAAATAAATAGCTTCTGGCTCCAGACGACTGTTAAGAACCTAAATGTTATGACTTATTTTTTGTTCATTCAAATATCATAGCCCTAAGATGTTAAGAAACGTTTGCAATTACTTTGCAGGAAGCAGATGGAGACACGATAAGTCACTTCTTATTTGGCCTGGTGTTGTAAATCTTTTCTGGAGTACTTTATTGCTTGTATATACATAGATATTGATAAGTCCCAAAACTACTTTCTTCAGTAGTCATAAAATACAACTCGCTTGAGGAGATTAGTGAGATACATATTTTTGTGCAAATATCAAGAACGTAATACTTATCTGTAAGCGAAGCGGTGATGCTTGTTACAAATAATTCCTACAGTAGGTAGGTACAAATAATAGACATTGTCCTTCATGATCTTTATTTTTGTATCACCACCTAGTTTTTGCACCCAACCAATTTTTGCACTAATACTGCTCGAATTAGTGCAAAAATTAAATCCTATAAGATTCTAACCTCCTAATTTATGGACTAACCCAAGTCACCAGCCTCAATCTTTTTCAATAGATATCACATTTTGGACGTCAAAACATTCTCTTATCATATTTGCATGAAAAGAAACCCGTAAAACAAAATAATAGTATGCAAACAATAGTTTTTGCTGCACGAGTTCACGGGCTGTGTATTCGCTTTGAGTCTGAATAGCGTTAAGGAAATTATGCGGAGCGCAACAGGCTTATATTGTGAAAAATACTATATTTTCAGAGATGGCCAACGAAATGAAATATTTATTTCAAAACAGTTTATGCTTTCCACTTTGTTTTTTCAGTAATTATTATAAGTGACACTACTTTTAGATATATAAAAGAAAAAGTTACAGCGTAATCGACAATGACTTTTTATATGATTTATACTGAAAAGCAGTTTTATGCGTGGAGCAACTACCGACTTGCTTTTATTTTTCTTGAAGAGAAATAATTTATATCCGTATCTATTAAAAAAATTCCATTGTTGGTAAATGATTGGTATCTATCTGTTTTTGAGTTGGTTAAAATAACCATAGGCACCGCCAGACATGTCTATTTCGTATGCTGCAAATAATAAGCCAAGCTACGGTCAATGTTTTAGATGATTTCATTGTTGTAAATAGGAACTGGTTACTGCCTTTTATCTATTTGTATAAAACAAAAGTTTTGTTAACCTGTCGTGGTTGTTGGTTATTATTTATATTACAAACAAGTAAAGATAAAGAAGTGTTATCTTACATTTTATTAAGTTTTTTTAACTAATAGCGGTAGATTGTACACGGGACGTACCTACGCGGCGACTTAAAAAGACGTAAATATTATATTTTTATTTTAGAACACAGTCCTTTATGAACTAGGTATTTAATTTATTTTTTACTGAACCGTGAAAAGGAAATTTCATTATAGGACGGAACTGTGAAGGCCGTTTCTTTAGACTTATTAAGCAAAGAGGCGACTTGTCTAAATAACAGCAATTCAAACATAGGTATTTTTTTTATTTTTTTCTAAGACTGTCCACTCATGTTGTTTTTGGGGAAAACTTGATGTAATTTTGATTTCGTCTACTCATATTAATTATATCGCAAATAGACTTAAGCTATTAAGTATTGGTTTTGATTTGGTTTTAAATCGACGATATTCTCAAATTGCTACCAAAACCTTATTGTATAAAAAATCTTTACATAGGAATTTGATCGTTTTTTTTTAATATTAGACACAGATCGGATAGTGACAAATCCAAACGAGGTAGATAGTAATATTTTTGTCACTCACGAATAAATAAAAACGGAACTATACAGTAAATAATATTTTTGTAAGATCCATGTCACAAATGATTTGGGTTTGATTGGGTCGAGAGCCCATATCACATTTCAATCCTTCGAAATATATTACTTGCCTTTGCCCGCAAGTATTCCGCATACCTACCTTTTGTCTTGTTTATTTGCTACCTTTATGACGGATAAAGTAATTGTGTCATTTGTCATAAGTTTTTTAACAGATTTTAGTTGTATTATCAGAAAAGCTTTTAATGGTAATTTAAAAATCCACACTTGGCTTACATTTTTGGTTTAGAATTGCAAACATTAATAAATAGTTAAAATGCAAACTCTAATTTTGTTTGGAAAACTCTGGATGAGGCTTGTTAAAATAAATTATGTGAATTTCAGAAAACCAAATCTACCCGTGTATAAAGGGTGGCAGGGACATCGGCGCACAATTGTAACCATGAATTCAGCACATAATTCTAGAACAACGAGCAAAAAAAATTTTGTAGGTAATGAAAAAGACTCTGCTGTTTCATAGAAAGTGCACAATACCTACGCGGTCAAAATGTATGTATGGCAGAGCTAATATTTTTTCTTTTTAACAACCGACGAAAAATTTCAACGCAGAGAAGTTCAGAATCATGTACTGAATCTATGGTAACAGTATAGAGGTATGAGGAACAGGGTGTAAAGTTCACTCATACTCTATAGAAAAGGGAGGATCCTCCGACCAGACGGGTGTTGTGTCTGGTGGGCAACTGCCCAACGGTTGATGTCGGGATGTTGTATATATGCTAGTTGCGCGGTAAACTCTGCTTGCGCGATGCAGGATTTTGCGTGACGTCAGTATGACGCGTAGCTCGCATGTGGCGTTTTTTTTGTAGATGCCGCTACAACAGGTTGTGGGTCGATGTCCCTGCCACCTATTTATATGAAACATATTTTTGATTGGTCGTCGAAACAAGTTAATTAGAGCTTTTACATACTGAAATATTATTTACAAAGGATCCTGATAAGATCTTGACATAATAATCACACAACAATCGTGTAGTGGCTCTAGGTCTTAACTAAGGCGTCAGAAGAGCTCTTCGGTTGCATTCAGAGCTACTCGGCTTAAAGACGATGACGTACTAGCCAGAATAGAAATGTGCTTGGTAGTAATAAACATTTCGGTCTTGTTTATGTCAATAAATTGGCTTGGGTAGTGTTGGGTTAGAGGAAAATATTTCTAACGTTTTATGATTTAATCAATTGTTTATTATCCACCGTTTCATAAAACGAATAGAGAAGTGGTGGGCTCTTGCGCATTATGACAGCATTTGAATACTATAACCTACATAAATAAACGAACCACGACACGGCTTTTGAAAGCCGAATTTTATAACGAGCAGTCAAATTCGTCTTCTCGAATTTAAACATATCACTTTTTTTAATTCAATATGTCAAGAGCCATAATTTGAAATTCATTTATTACTGGCCATTATTCTTAATTGCTTTTAGTTTTAAAATATATTCCATACGGCAAACATTTAAATAGTAACGTTCTAAAATAAAACAAATGCCAGTCAAGTAGTGATTCCGATTTGGGACATCTACGTGAACAAATTCGCATGCATTAAGGCTCCCACGGACAGGCGCGACGCGACAGCGCTACACAAAGGCGCCGCTCGTCGAGCGACACGCGGTTCCTTTGTGTCGGGCGTCGCGTCCCGCCAGTGTGCACGAGCCTTTAGTTTGTCATAGCGTTCTACCCGTATGATAATCATGCCTATTATGTGCAAGTGAACGCTAAATTGCTCGGATTAATTAGAATCTACTAGCGTCGTTGATGTTTAATGTATGCAGGTAAATTAGTGCGTTATAGTGAGGAGAGTGACATGTTAGTTTAGGTAAAATGTTGAAATATGGATGATTGAATCTTTATCATTAATACTAGCTAGTCACTTGAAACTCATCATCAACGCAAACGCAAAATGCATGCTTTTTGCTTGAATTTAAAATGTCAAGTGCGTACTACATAGGCATTTATTAAGAACCAACATCAACAGTATAAGAAGCAACATCATTATCACAAAAACGTTCTTTCTTATTAAATTGGTACTACAACAATATGCTGTATTGTATTTACCGAAATTAATTAATTTAACAGAGCTGTCAAAACTTTGATTACCATACTTCAAAAGTATGTGACGACTGCACATATAGGTTTATCAAAAGCTTTATGAAAGCGAATTTCATGCATATTTGCTACCCTTTAAAGTATTGTGTTAATTTCGCCCCCAAACTGTGGCGGTTGGTATGCTTTGAGGATGACGAACCCTCCATAAGTTGCAGATGTGGGTACCTTGCTTCATTTTATTACATCGAATCATCGTTATTTTTGATGTTATGTTCATTCAGGAAATAAATTCATAAAGGTACGAGTTCGTAGCCGACTGCATACAGCAGCAGCAGACGACGTGTCACTGCGACACTACTGGTTTCTATGTATTTCTATGAAAACAACGTGTCGCTAGCTACGAAAGGTATTTCATAGAAATACATAGAAACCAGTAGTGTCGCAGCGACACGTCGTCTGCTGCTGCTGCATGCAGTCGGCTACGAACTCGTACCTTAAAGCTTGAGTTTTCTAAGATAATGGTTTGGTTTTGAAATATCGGTGTGGATTTCAGCCCGTCCATCTGATAGGCAGCGAATAATTTTATTAATTTGTGAAAAATCTCCACAATGATAGCACCTAATAGCCATTCTATTTACCAAGCTAGATATTATGACATTATTTGCGAGACAAACACATTTAACTGGATATATACGCAAACACCTTACGTAATGTGGGTAAAACATATTCGTGATAAAATTAATAACCTATTTGCCGGAATAACTAATTAATCGGAAGGAAAACATCACAGAAACAAAACAATAATTTAATTGTATTACAGATATGTAAAAATAGCTAGGTATTTAGTATTAACGTAAACATATTCAAAGAAGTATGAGGTCACTTAAATCGGTGGTCAGATGACCCCACAAGTCAGTTCATTTTTGAATACAGGTTGCGTCATGTTTGATTTCAATCAATGTTTAATTATTACAGATAATTTTAATATAATGTTTTACTTATTCTTTTAGGCGAAATACAATATTTCGTAAAGAAACTATTTTATGATTTTTTATTAATATATTTCCCAAATATTATTCGCATAATACCACATAATATACAAATTACTACTTTTATGTAATATTGAGTAATCTATTGTGTGCCTTGATACACCTGTAGCTATCTATAGGGTTACTGTCCGGGTCAGTGGGTTAGGCAAAACAGCTGCTTATTCTTTTGTTTAGAATAATAATATTATACTCTACTTTATACCCATGGGTTTGCTTTGGAAATTATAATATACCTTATTAATGTCCTAATAATTTAACTACCCCATATATTTCGGGATATTTTATATCCATTGTACGTAGTAAACACGCGATATTCTATATCCAGTTTAGCATCATTAATACTAATGGATTATGATTATGGTACCTACTATTTTTGGAGTAAATGTCAACATTTTGATTAAATCAAAATTAAGTGTTTCCTATTAAATCTAATCATGCCTGTAATTTTTACTTTGACCGAAAGCTTCGACGTACGGACAACATATGTACATGTCATTCATGTTTATAGGCATCGATTACCTATTAAATACCTTACATACATTGTGACTAATTGTAGAAATACTGACCCAATTAAATATAAAAAATGCATTTTCAAACTGTTAGAACAAAGGTATTTGTGTAAGTGTCTCTTCATGACTCACTCAGGCTTTCATTTAAAAGGCAACTCGCAGAGTGCCCAAAACCATTCCTTGCGAATACAGACAATTTTGAACACACTGTATATAAACTTGTGATAATTATTTTGTACGTATAATTTAATTCGGTTTTTTTAATTACATTGGTATATAACTCAGAGTAGTACGTGTGCTGAGTCATTTTTACAAAAGAAGGAAATATGGGGCGTAGAATATTATTTTTAGTTTGTTTATTAACAAGTTTATTGGAAGCTCATTCTGTGGCTTTAAAAGGCCCTGTCTTAACGAGGTATGATCCTTGTGGGATAGGCTTGATACATTTCGATAGATTCAGTGAAAATTATTGGAGGGGTATTGTGCATTTTGGACTTTATACGAACATGGTTGAAGCTGAAATGGTGATTGTGTTCAAGAACGAAGTTACTATATCCGCTGTGAGTATATTTAATCCCTTTTTTCTTTTCATGCAGATACCGTAGCAGCTAAAAAAGTAGTAAGGCCACGGTCAAAGTCCGTAGCATGTTTTATCTCAATTGTATTAATGTCCAGCTGGAATTCTCTTCAGTCCAATGCGGTCACAATTATCTAATGAGAACAGTGCATTATTGAATCAATGTGTAAGAAAACCGTGGCCAAACGCTAGTAGGTATTTTATGTAAAACGTTACAACTTAGCACAAACGCATTTTCATTACTAATAGGACATATAGGGTACAGTACAACTACTTTCTTAATGTAAAAAATATTTTCTTAATGTCCCTCGGCAAACTTCGTTAAATACGAAGTTTGCCGAGGGACATTAAGAAAATATTTGTACTGTACTTGCATTGTTGTGAACTGTTTTGATTATATTACGCTGACTGACTTCTATTTCTATAATATATAAATATTTAACGACCATGCTACGAATTTACTAAGTTTTTTAAAGAAATGACTCGATAAGTCTACTAAAGCATTTCTTTTGAAAACTGAATTACCGGAGTCCCGGGAATTCACATATAAATAACACAAGTACTATGTATTTAAAGTTAATTTTATTTCCAGTATCCGAATATCTACAACTTCACAGAACGAAGAACGAACAAACATGACCTAGTGGTGCACGGAGTGAAGCCGATACCAGTACGCTACATATTTTACGTATCTACGGACAATTTGAAAACAAATGAAGGTGATGTTCCGTTGGTTAACATTGTGACATTGAACAATGTTACACTTTGCAATGATAGGATTAAGGTACCTACGCATTTTTATTTTATCAGAGCTTCCACCATACCAGTATTTTTTTTTTGTGTATGTAGAACTGTATTTTACACACGAAAAGATAAGATATTCATTTATTTGCTTAAACATGTGTACAATACATGCAACACAAATTGTCAGATAAAGATAAAAACAGATCATCATGTCATCGTTTTCCCGAGAATTAACAGGAATCTCATGCCAGCCAGTCTAGCAAAAATTACCATCAGTAATCAGCCGTAGGTACAAAGTGCGGTGACCGTGACCGCGACCCTTAGTATAGAAAGTGCTATTATGGTTAATGGTCGATATTATTCACTTTCGTGAAGCTAAAAGGTGAAGCGCCTGCCAGGATTGAGGCGGCAAAAAAGCCGCAGGGTACATTTAATCCATTCCTACTATGATAGCTGAGCAGCAGAATCCAATTACCATATTTTAATCAATTATTTCGTTTACTTATTATATGGACACATGTTTACGTTAATTTGTTTTAAATATTTCAAAATTAAATTTAAGTCCTTCAAAATAAGAAAAAAAAATAACCCACCAGTATCGGGGACAGTTTCCAAATTACCGTTGATCAGGGCTCGAATGAGAGTAATCTCCTATAACCTAGTATTATAACCAAGTATGTCTGATTTTACTATGACTCCATCAAACATTTTGTATTATCATTTATCTATTCAATGCATCAGAATCACGCATTTCATCAATTAATTGGTTTACAATTTCAGGCTGCACAAACAATAACAAGGCTGAACGTAACTCAGAGATACCCAAGCACCAAATACGCCCATGTCTGTGGTAGGAGGTCCATTAACCATACGGAGTTAGTGTCAGTCAGAACTAAAGCTGAAGCTGGTGACTGGCCCTGGCATGTCGCTATCCTGGTGAAGGATAGGCATAATGTACTGAAGTATAACTGTGGCGGTAATATTGTGTCTAGGACTGCGATTTTAACGGGTGAGAAGAATAATTTATTTATTTGTTTTCGCAAGAATAAGATCATTTGATAACCTTTTAGAGTGATACGTCCCGTGGGCAGCCCTGCGTACATGCTTGTGTATTTTGTTCCTACACGGCCTCGCAGACTGCTTTCTTTTTCTATTTGACTGGTTGTATTCCAGGTACATCGTCTTCACATATAATTTTAGTTAATGTGTACAAAATATTGTAAAATATTTTAAAAGAGTGACTATGGAGTTTTTGCCCAGTTTTCTCCAAACCAAGCTACCTTTTGGAAGGGGCAACTGGAATCAATTCTATTTACTTGTAAATTTCGACTTTCGGAAGTGTCTATTAATGGACTACTTGAAAAAAATAAATTAATTTGATTCTGATAATTGAAATTATAAGTTAATCTTAATAGTAAGTTGCAGAAACTACTGTATATAATCATTTTAATGTATAAAATACATTATCATAACTTAGTTAACCTAGTTTTGTGATATAAAACGAAATTATTCTTGACAGAAGGTATATTATGATGTAGCGTAGACCAATCGGCCAGGTCATTCATAAAGTTCTTTAGCTTTATTGCTCATTCATGACGTGGCTTAATCTAGCTGTAATTCCAATAGGACAAATAAAAAAATTAAAACATTTGTTTTCAGCCGGTCACTGCGTTTTTAAGAACGGCGTAGCTACAGAAGCAAACAGAGTCGTTATTATAGCTGGTATTAATAACCATAAAGATGTCAATCAGCCTGGTAGACAAACACTCACTGTAAGTAATTAAAAAAAATGTTGATAACGATATACTTAGTTGCAATAAAATCCATATTTATATATACATTATAAACAACGGACATCCACAAGTAGTCGTTAAAAAATGTACATAAAATAGATAGCCATGTTTTTGTGGGTTTTGAAAAAAGTATTCTCTTCTGTCGGTAAATTAGGAGAGTAAAGATGAACCTTTGATCATCTTTGATCTACAAAAACCCTTAATACACCTATGTCAATATTTAACATTGAATCCGTAATCGACCATTAGTGTATTTTATAAGTAAGAATCCTTTTTTCAATTAATCGAAACCAAATTAATAATGGCCAATGCCACAGAAACTCAACTGAAATTCAAATGCATTAACAGGCCAGAACATTCATTAGATGTAGCGCCTAGCATATATAGAAACTCAAAAATTATTCCAACAAGTAAATTCATATAACCCCGAAATCCACCTAAGCAAGCAAGCAAATACATAAAATCGTTATAACTTTGCATCCAGGTGACGCATTTTCAAGCTGTTTTCAGCCATTTTGATTTTAAATAGGCTCCGTCCTACTATCATTATTAATAATTTGGTTACTGGACTGAATCCATTTGATTAATCACTAGTTATTTTATTTTAGTCATGGTATCGTATTTATGAATCGTGGAGTTTACCATAAATTCGAGACAGAAAGGCTATGTCCTCTGGTTTTCCTCTTTAGGACTGATTTTACCAAAGTTAGATATCTTTTATCCGAGGAATTAAATTGACGTCGACAGTTATAGTATGGAAAAACTGTAAAACATTCGAAATGTATTCTCAGGATAAGATTTATTTTAGGTATAAAAGTTTGGTGAAATTCGCCCTTAGTATAAAACACTAATAATAATATCAAACACTATAATCTCTTCTAGAAGGCAATCTCCTACTTGAAAATTTGTGTTAAGTTATAGTTTGAGTTAAGTACCTAAGCCTAATCGATGTTTGAAAGTTTAATTGTGAGTTTAACTTAATCCGTTTGTAATTACTTTAACTACATTTGCCGTTTAACATAACTCGACCTTCTAACAATTGCTTGGTTACTTTATTTTCTAAATTGGACGTAGTTAAGCGAAAAGGATCCAACCCACAAATGGCCAAACATTAATTGTGTATACCAAAACACTCTTTTTAGTTAAAACTTTAATAATATCACGAAAACATCAAGTAAAATTTAAACGCAGTTCATGTTGAGATAAATTTTACTTCGTTTTTTTTAGTGATATTAAAGTACGTTATACTATACGTATAGTTACGTACTTTGAAAAAACCTGATAAATATATGTATAGGGTCTTGTCATAATAGTTGATTGTAAAGGTCTATTGTTAAACATATTTTGAGCTACTTAAAGTCGATTATAATCAAAGGGTGACATGCCACTATTGATTAATCATTGTTTATTGTTTTTGCACTGCCTAAAAGAGGAGAGTCATGTTTTTCAAGGACATGATACTCCTACCGCTATCACCCATTCTATTGGTGAGTCAAAAAAATTCGTTGAATTTTCAGGCTCAAGAAATAATACTCCATCCAGCATACAATGATGATCTCTCTACGTCAGACCTGGCTATCATCAGGGTCAATAGTCTTGAATTTACAGAATACGTACAGCCTATCTGTATTTGGGGTCCCGTGTACGATAAAGATAATCTTATTGGGAAGGAAGCCACGGTAAGCTAACTAATTACCTAGTTACTATTTTCTTCAGAAGAAACTATAATGTCTGGAATAGCCAAAAGCAGCTGAATTTAGTTTAGATCTGGACAAAAATAACCCTACTTTTGGAATACAACTTTTTCTGTTATGTGAAAATTATTTTAGTCTAACCTACATTAAGACAGAATACTTCTAATTGCCTCAAATCTTTCATGGCTGCCTAGGCTTTTCAAAACTATGTTAGGGTCGGCTTCCAGTCTAACCGGATGCAGCTGAATACCAGTATTTTTCAGGAGCGACTGCCTATCTGACGTCCACAACTTCGTTACTGGATAACACTGTATCCCTTGATAAGACTGGTTGTCGGACTTTTGGGCTTCTGACTACCCGTAATGACTGTCAAAGATCTTCAAATGACAGCCGGATAAGCAAGGATGTTCATGGCTACATTAATTTATCCTTTTTTCCAGGTCGTAGGCTTTGGTCAAACAGAACACAACAAGCCATCCGATGTATTAAGGTCAACATACACTATGATACAGAACGATACGACTTGCATAAATTTTTCTCGCAAGCTCTACTCAAGCTTACTGAATGAGTTCACTTTCTGCGCCGGATATGGGCCTTCTTCAAGTAAGAACTTGTTTTAATTTTCTCAAGTTTAAACGTTTGCAATTTTTTTAATTTGGCATATAACACATAACATCACACCTATAATTCCCGAAGGAATAGGCAGAGGTCTACTTATAGTACACCCACATTACGACAGTTACGTTTAAGTCCCATGTAATAAGGGGCGAGCCTATTGCCATTAACCGGACACAAATCCAGACTCCGGGCTGCTACTGAAAAATTCCTGAGAAAAAACTCAATAACACTTTGCCCCACCTAGGAATTGAACCCAGGACCCCATGATAAGTAATTATTTAATCAATCTTTCTATGAGCTGTAACTTGACCCCTTTCCAAGTCAAAGCACAATACCAATCTTTTCGATCGTTCAACCTCGGCCTTCATCAGTCCGTTAGTTCATTAGCTGGGAGGCGTTTTATGTTTGATCGATTGACGATGATTTGTTGATTCGCAGTCTCCACTCCAGTGTTTTTCTGTAAAATTAACTGCAAATCTCACATTTAGCAAGACTACGCGGATTCCCGTTTCCGGTGCGGAAGAATAGTTAAAGAATAATAATACTCGGTTCATTGATTCTTAGGAACACACTAACATACTTACTAAATTCTAAGTCTAAATATCCTTAGAACAATACACAGAAGACACGAGTACATGAATTGCCTCCATACTATGTCTTGCAGTACAATCGAACTACTAACGAAGATTAAATTGATCACTGGCCCGTAACCGGTGGTGAGGCTACCTGTCAGGTTACGGTCTCACTATAGTGAATAGATTATTACTGTGTCTATGGTTTGGGTCAATTCAATACTGTGTTGATTATGTGGATAGTGTTGCTTTGTGGGAAAAAGTCCTTTGGTACATACATACACATACATAAACTCACGCCTTCTTCCAATGGGGGTAGGCAGAAACTACAGAACGCCACCTGCTACGATCCTAACATACTCCTTTTGCCTCTTTTACGTTCATAAATCTGGTCATACACGCACGCCGGTTGCGAGTACTACGCACCTGACCTTTCTGAAGAACATCACTATTAAGGTCACTATTATATCCTCCTAGGGCGTCCCCTCCCGGCGTTTCCACTCACATCTGCCTTGTAAATACCTTTTGTTAGTCGCCTTTCATTCATCCTCTCAACATGACCAAACCATCTAAGCATATCTTTTAAATTTTTGTAGCTACATATTCTTTTAAACCGCACCGTTGCCTTATCACATAATTCTTCAGCCTATCATTCATTCATAATCCTTAGTTGGTTGGTGGTTGGTGGTTGGTCTTCGTCCTTTGGTAATATTACAAAAATCTTAATGGCTCCTTCAAACAGGCGCGACACACGACGCGACACAAAGGGACCGCCTGCCGCGCGACGAGCTGTGCCTTTGTGTCGCGTGCGATTCGCGTCGCGTGTCGCACCTTTTTGAAGGAACCTTAAAGGCTCCCACAGACAGGCGCGACGCGACAGCGCTACACAAAGGCGCCGCTCGTCGCACGACTCGCGGTGCCTTTGTGTCGGGCGTCGTTTCGCGCCAGTGTGTACGAGCCTTAACTTAGTTACGCATTGGAACTATCTGAACTTATAATAATTTTTGGTATTGATTAAAAAACGTGCTGGAACCGATAAAAAAAAAACACTGTCTGCACTTTTCAAATCAAATCTAATTTTATTGACAAAATATCAACTGACCGATACTATATTTTTATCTATCTGTATCCTTCAGTAAGTAGATTGAATCATTGATAGCATAAAATTATAGATACCTAATCTTTATATTTTTTGGCATGTACTTACACTTACAATATTTTCTTTCTTTTCAGGCATCAACCCACGCAACGGTGATAGTGGAGGAGGTCTAGTAATGAGTACAATCCAACCTGATCACATGATCAGCTGGTTTGTACGAGGAGTTCTCTCAAAATGTGGAGTTTCACCGGGGAAGAAGGAATGTGATCCGAAGTACTATGTGGTGTACACTGATGTAGCACCTCACTATGGATGGATTTATCACCATTCTGGATTGGAGTTTAGGAATAATATCATGGTTTCCTAAAGATGATGCTCATTTGTTTTAGACAGATGTAATAATGTGCTCAAGTCAAGTTTTATAAGGGACGTGTGTGGACTGTCACAAGGAATTTATAATGTATTTTTAATGGGTATACGAATCAATTGTATAGGTACTTGGTTCTTCATTAGATTGCTAGTTTGATCTCTTAATGTAAAGATTTTTTTAGATAACCCTAATTTTAGCTTAATGTAATAAACAAAATGTTTAACATTAAATACTTAGTTAGATCATAAGAACATCATATTATACTCGTACATCTAATAAAATTAAAAATAATTAAAAGTTTTGATTCAAAATATGGCTAACCGAATAAATTAATACTTTATCATTCCCAACCAGTAATCCAAAGATCTCCTTCCTTTACTAATCCTTTACTAAGTAAGGTAGCGGGCCATAACATGCCCGTCAAAATCGAAAATGCAAATTCAAAGCAAATTTATTTATCCACTAAAATGCAACCTTTCATCTTAAAAATTGGAAATATATTAATATTTTCTTGAAGCAACATCACCGAGCGGCGCTCTTGCATAATTTATTAGAATCTTATTAAAAAGTGTCAGCGAAAGAAAAAGGAGGGCTTTATATTATGTTCAAAAGTCTCTATTATGTCGTTGAACTAAGTTGTTGTACAAAAAAATTAATTATGCTTCTTTTGTTTTCGTACTCCGTTGTTCAATTTTATCTTTAAATAAATAAGTTTCTTAATGATCTTTCAGCGGTTGACTTTCATTAAATGGGTCACCCCTTTTTGACTTTATATCAGGTGGGCAGAAGCGTTTACTCGAAAGTGTGATTGCTTTAACTATGTGCACATCAAACGTCCTATTATTGATGTAGAAATTTAACAAAAACAAAAATTAAATACCGAAGCCATGTAATTGTAGATTTTAGAAAAAGAAGCAAAAACAAAGACTGCAAAAATGAATTTGTAAGGTCTTAGCCTCACAAAATCACACAAGCCATAAAAAATCGCATTCATAACAAAAATAACATACCTAACAATGAGCAAAGAATAAAAGGGTACCTACAAATATACGTTGTGGCAGGCTGTGAACTAACGAAGCTTTGCGACTAGACCACCGGTGCATGACTGTGCATTAAATTAGTCGACAAACACACGCTAACCAGGGCTTATGTTACTTTGATATAGGTATACTCGTACTATGATATGTTATGTACTCTTACTCACCGGATGATACGGTCCAGTACTCGCCGAAATGTGACATTAGACCGTCGCCGTCGGTGACAAAGTGGATTTAGACCGTTATCTTCGTTTTGGAAATGTTGGAGGTAAGATAAGTTCATCATACTATATCGTATACTTTCACTGATTAACATAGACCTCTTTATAATCACTACGTTGATGGAGATAGCAAAAATGATCGCATATTCGCAGGACAGAGGACATTATTGTCCATTGCTTTGATGACTTTCTTAAGTCTCCTTTTACTATACTTTTATTAAAAAATTATAGTAAACATACCATGAATCAAATCGCACATTAAAAAAAAAATATTTAGAAACACCAGAAATAACCAAAAGTATAAATTGTGTAGTAGTAGTATAGTATTATATTCTATTCTATTCTATTCTATAACCATTAGGTCAGGGTCTCTTAGGGTCGTAAAATTGTAGCGTCACAAATTGTATCAGGTCACCTTAATCAAAGAGGGTAACACAGAAGAAGTCCAGGCTTTCAGTCAAAAAAGTTCCAAACAAGACTTGTAATCATTGTTAGTTGTCAAATTATCAACGTAAAAATTACCCACAAAGCAATCAATATAAGTTCCTACAATCTGTTAAGTATTACTACAACAAAGTTATCAATTTCCTAACCAAAAGTAATTCAAGTAATTAGTTCAAACATGAAAAGACACCTGCTACCAAATTCTGCATGCCTTGGACTCACTTACCCAATGGCCAGTAAGTAAGGAAGTAATTTAATTAAGTAATTAACCCCCGAAACGTGGTAATCGCATGTAACACCGTCGTTTCACTGACTGCGTTTACAAAAATAGAGGTAACGTTACTGCCACTAAAAAATACCAACTCTTGCATAAAATTTCTAACACCCTTATTAAAATACATGTAAGTCCTATAGTTCCATGTGTACCATCCAAAAACGCGCAAAACGGTTATGGCCGTTTAGTAATGTTTCCTTTTTTGTAGGTATTAAAGTTAGCGTCAAGTAATCCTCTGCTTTCCATGTAAAAGCATTCCACACCTGGGATCCTTACGTGACACTACGCAATAAAGGCTTTTGTGTTGCAAAGTTAGAATTGCAGCTGAACCCAACTTTGCATCTACAGAAATAAGGTTGAATTTCCCAAGAATTCATGCAATTGCAGGAGCAGAAACGAGGTCAATGGAGCAAGAAGCTGAATGCGTATGATAACTTAGAATAGGTAAAAGACTAGAATGCTAGTACAGTCCCAACTATTACTAGAATGCGGATGTAGTTGCTGGTGTAAAACTGCATGTGTATTAT
This sequence comes from Dryobotodes eremita, assembly GCA_917490735.1. NCBI lineage: Eukaryota > Metazoa > Arthropoda > Insecta > Lepidoptera > Noctuidae > Dryobotodes > Dryobotodes eremita. The sequence goes on along the minus strand of OU823248.1, from coordinate 12,225,592 downwards.
CAGAATGGAATTCAAATAATTTAAAAGTAATACAGACAACTCTAGAAAATGGTAAGCGCAAAGATTTGCTGTTATTGTTACTTCGAGACGAGGCGGTTGAATTATTTACTCTGTCTAATGGCAAAAATTTCTTCGACGATTGTGACTATATATAGGGTCAAATTAAATTAGTTAGCGAACTCGACAGACGCGATTTATTTCGGTGTCTGAACATAATAAAACAAGAAAAATATGGTTTACGACCGCTGGAATTGTAGTTTCCTGAATTATGAATTGAGTTTTTTTTTGTTTTATCGTGTTTAGACATCGATACCCATCACGTCTGTGAAGTGAAGATATACAAAAACAAAGTATTTTTTTAAACGGATTTTTAAAGTCGCCAACGGCCGTTGGCTCCCAAAAAAAACATATACGTTTATTTATATTATCTTTATGATATCTATACCCATCACGTTTGCGAAGATACGCTTGAAAATGTTAGTTTACTGAAGTACTAAATGTTGATCATATGATCAAGAAAACACTACCAGCACACTAATGTACCCATGCAATCATGGTACAACAATAATACAATTGAATAATTGTTTTTTAATTGATTAATATTATAGATTCATATTTACTTAACCATTCATTTTGGGTTTCTGCCTATTCCATACGTTGACTTAATCTAAGGTATGTAGCTGTTAAAAAACTTGGCAACACGCATTGCGTGTTCAGAAGGTGTAGACTCCTGCTGTGGTGCAAACCGAGTATTACATTTGTTATTTTTTATAACATTTCAAAAATTTGACCAATGATAGGATAGAGTTATACTCGTAGGTAATATACCCCTTACGAAACCCTCGGATCAGTTAAGTGTCATGGCGTGTTCTCAAAAGTTTCGTTAGCGACTGTACAAATTTTGAGAATCTGATGCGAATGAAGGTATTCAATCGATTTTAGAAAAAACATATATTTTACTGTGTCTATTCAGCTAATCTATTAAGCTAGATTGAAATCAATAACTTGAGTACTTCTTAACACAGAAAAAATACTGTAAAATATTATATACCGTAAAATAAAAATCTCATGTGTGTTAATGAGAAGAACCACTTACCATATGTTTTTGCCAATATAGGTAATTATTAATCCTACTTGCATTCATTAATCGTTAATCACTTAAATGTCTAAATATTTACCAAGTCTTCTTCAGAACTGGTAGCGGTTGACAGTAATGTTTACAAACTTTGTACCATTGAGTTGAGGTAGACGCAAATTCAATGGAATACCCACGGCATTGATCGTGTCTTTTATTCCGCCTTCCATGTATTGAGCAGTAAACTGTTGTAAATCACGGTTAAGTTAGTATCATCATCATTTTCATTTGACGTTGCGTATATTATGGCTTAAAATCGTATGGATCAAGCAAATCGTTCAGTTTTAATTTGTCTTGTCTTCTAACTCGGTATTTTCTGTTTCTTAGGTACATTATTCGAACATTACAATATTACATGTAGGTACATAAAAATGTATTCCGAAAATTCGTTAACTCTTTTAAAAAAAATACTATGATAATGCGTAAGCTCATTGATTGAAAACTGATACTTATCGACGGCAATTTAACGAAGATTTCTGCGATTAAAACATATTCTACAGACTATATGTTGGTTTATCGGGTTTTCTATATAATATAATCTATTCAAAACATCGTCTCAAGTAATTGGGAGGAATAACAAGAGAGGAAGAACTACGCAGAGAAAGTGAAGCTCTAAATTCTCTGATAACTTAATGATATAAAATTTATCTAACGTTCCCGCCTATCTCTTAAGAAAGTGGCATAATGATACTGACAAAGGGGGAATTTATTCTGTAGCGATAACAAGAACACTTTTTTATATCAAAATCAAAGCGTTGTTCGAGTTTCTTTGATGTGCCACAATTCCTTTTCAACTGGGAATCGAATTCGGAGCACGTAAAGTTATAATCATGTTGGAGTCCTCCAATGTTTGATAAAGTCTCGTGTGTACGAGAAATGGCGTGCAATTTGTGAGCTTAAAATATAGCAAAGTTTGATATTTTTAACATTTTTCAATGTGCCACGTAAAATTTTTCGTTTTTTTATTTCCTCTTACCATGTAAGTATTTTAATGTAAGTTATGTTATAATACCAAATGCAATTCATTTGAATTTATTTAAATATTAATCCTGGTGACTTTATCGAACTAAGAGAAAAAAACACAATGTCCTGTTTTCACATAAAATAATTTCACATAAGTAACAAATAATTGTACAATATGAAGAACACATTAAATACTTCAAAATTAAAGCACCGGGTAAAAAAGGCTTTGACATTTCCGTAATTAAAACCTTAGTTTCAAGTATTTCAAAGGCTTGTATTTATTCTGGCAACTGTTCCAGTTGGGTCGGGCGGGCCTTGTGTCCGATTGGCCGGGATTTAGTCGAAAATTGCCCAAATGAAAGCTCAATGAACGTGTCACGGCGAGTCGCCGGGCACATTTGTCCACGTCCTGAATTGTCCGCATTGCCGTACACTAGAGGTGGCGGGTGTCGATAAACGAGGCGATATCTGAAAAAAATATAGAATATTAGTTATATTTTTGATTATTTTGTAATTTGAAATAAAGAAAAGACTATCGATCGAGTCGATGATGATGCTTGTTGTTTATTTAACATAACGTTTACTTTTTATTCCGTAAGTAAGATTAGACAAGATTTCAGCTCAGTGATAAGTTTTAATTTAAATTAAATTATTATGAAAGGAATTACAATTTTCATTTATGTAAAATTTTTTTTTGAATCTAAAAAGTTGTGGAAAACATTGGAAATTGAAATAGCCTAGTAGCTGCAACTTGTCTTCGCCTTACAGTTTAAAATTTTAGTTCCATTTTATTAAATATAGGTACAGGGATATTTATATGTTAAAATTCAGATTTTTGTTAAGTTGCCAGAGCTAACGCTTAGAATATCGTCTAAAAATTAAGGCTACTAAAGATGCAAAAACAAATTCCAACCGTATCGATACCTTCTTCAGCGACTGTCACATCCCTAGTTGACACAAGCTGCCCTAGGGGTCGGATGTCGGGTCATCACAGGGAGCGATCCGCCTCCCGTGTCTATGACACAACGCGCTGTCATTTATCCGCATGCAAAAATAGCTTGCATGGTAATGAATGACAAAATACTGTGATCGCTTCATTAGTCTATGTCTGTGAGTGAAAGGTTTGTCGTTTGATTCCTGGGGAGGGTAAAGGGTCAGTAGATTTTTACTGTTGGTGTGTAAGTAAGTGGTCATGATACTAATTGTGATTTTAAGAAACCTACCTAATTTGTGTAACACCAAATAGTGTACGAAATATTCACATCGAAATCTTACCATATTATTATATATGTTGCAGTCAAAACACATAACCAGTCAAAAGTACTTTTAACTAGCAAAATGAGTCAAAAGTACATTTGACCATAAGCTCTCGACAATAGTACTTTTGACTGAAATTATAGTCAAAACTAATTTTGCCCAATATACCTGGTTAAAAGTAGGTTTGACTGACTAATTTCGTTAAAAGTAGTTTTGGCTGGTTCTATCAGTCAACAGCACATCAGGTTATACAAAACTGTCAACTTGCCTAATTTTTTCAGTCATAAGTACTTTTGACCGATTAAGACTCTTGACTGTAACTTATATTTTTAGACGGAATTATATGAATTTGTAGCTTGAAAGCCTATTATACAGTTTCAAACAATTAAAGAGTTATTTCAGATCTACAAAGTAGCAATAATTTGAGTTGGCCAAAGTTAACTGACGCGGAGCATTCTAATTTTGTACTGTAACAGTAATTTTGTAACGAATAACTTTTCAAAGAAACTCCAAATGGCGCTAAAAACTTAGTTGACTACGATTTCCGGTAAAGAGAGTCAATGTTACCTTTATAATAATTTATTTTTATGAATAAGCTGGCAAGCTGGTACTTAACTCTCTAGTCAACTAAACTTATTTTTTAAACTACATTTGTAGGCTATGAATGAATTACTTTCTCGGTATCAATAGTAACTATAGCTACTATAATATAATAGTATTTATCATTAGAGAGTACACTTGGCAATTAATGGATCATTGATCACTGGACCCACTTGCGCGTTCTATCCTAAATAACTCGGGAGTTAACAGTTAACTCAGGGTTAATCAAATAATTCATCTTGCGCCACCAAGAGTTAGACGTAAACAAGGGGATAAACTTTAAAATATTTAACCCACCGATGTCGCTAAACTTTGGGTTAGTAATATCAAAATAAATGGAAGTAATTTATTTATTCACTAGCTGCGCCCCGCGGTTTCACCCGCAGAAATCTCGATCCCGTGGGAATATCGGGATAAAAAGTATCCTATGTCCTAATCCAGGTCATAGTCTACCCATGTGCCAAATTTTATCCAAATCCGTTCAGCCGTTTTAGCGTGATTGAGTAACAAACATCCAAACATCCACACTTTCACATTTATAATATTAAGTAGGATTTCTCAGTATATGGTACATTGAGATCTATCATTAAACATTGAGGTACCGCTGATAACTTATTTTGTATTTTATATTGTTCGACGTTGTAGTAAGTGAAAATTCGGTACTATATCAGCAGTCTGTATATTCATGAACTCATATAAAAATAAATACTATTTATAAAAAAATTAAAACATATTTTCTCTTATCTGAAGTTTTCGTCAATCCATAAACTAAATCTCCATGGTAACCACATAACAATAAAATGAAACGTCATGTAGTAAAATTAAAGACAAGAAAGTATTACGTATCATAATGTAGTGTAACAGAGATGGGTATATAATTTCCGTTCATTATTCGTTCATTAATTTTTGGTCGGATTACGTATTAGGGTACAAACATTGAAATTCTATTTTATATTTCTTCGATTTAACTGCAATATTCCCAACTCAAAAAACACGAATGTTAACTAAACCGGTGTTATCTTTCAGTGGCGAAACGCGTAATAAGAGTTAAAAATGTGAATTACTTAACTCCGAGTTTACAAACTCTACATTTATTCATTTAACCCGACTAAACGTGCAAGTGGGCCTTATTGCCAAGCGCCTCTGATTATGATACTATCCCACTGAGAATTCAACTGTATTGCCAGTCAAAGCCGATGAAGGTTTCTAGTAAAGTATTACAAAGTACTGACTATACGTAAAAGAATATAAAAAGACGATAATGCCTGTATTCTCCGAAGGGGTAAAAGATAAATGTTAAATGATGAATGATTTTATTTCTGTAAGTAGGTTTGAACAAACACTTTTACACGTCAATCATATTTTAAAAACTATATGAGGTCGGCGTTTCCTATCTGACTACTCTGAGAAGAAAGGCCGAAACAAACTCAGAGGTCACAGTCTCTTTTAAAGTCCAGACATAATCTTGGTCAGATCATGTGAAGGCCATGTAGATTTGTGTCTGAAATGGTCTTTTGAGGAAAACCCCGAAAATTACTCTAACTGCCAGACCATGATTAAAATTAACTGAGGAGAAAAAAAAAGCAACAATAGGCAGGGGCGTCAACCCACATGGGCCCTATTACCATGAATCGGGCATATATCCAGACACCTATGTTGCTACTGAGAAATTCCTAAAGGAAAAGTCCAATAACAGTTTGCCTAAAGCTAGACTGTCGCTTGCGACCACCAAACATCGAGGAAGTCAAAATACAAAATATCTTCTAAACATTGTTGTTTATAACAAAACAGAGTGGCAACTAAGCAGCTTCTATCCATCTACCTACATACCCTAAGTTTCAAGATTCCTCATAATATCCGGTGTAAAACTAAACCCCTCGGACTACGCTGCCGGGCCCATTAAATTAAATGTGCAGGCTTTAAGGTAACGGCTACTTATACTCCCACGTAGCTTGGATATTATTTTGATCCAACCTCTTTTACTTGAAGATTTTAGTCCCGGAAGACATTGAGTTTTTTTGCCGGGTTTTGTGTAGATATTTCAGTGTTTTTGAGGGAGGTGAGAAGATACGGGTGTTATGTATTTGATGACTGAATCTCTCATTTATTCATGTAAGTGACTTTCAGTATTTGGTTGGTATGCAGGCAGAGTAACTGGGACATTCGGCAGCAAGTGGACCAAAGGTAATTTTGGGTGAATATCTAAGTAAATTTATATTGGTAAAGACTTTCAGGTATTGACATCAATTTTATACAGCAGGGAAATTACCTCTTTTCAAACTGATAATTTCGTACTAGCTCTCAGTTTTCCTCTCAATGTTATCACACTTAAGTGGTGTTTTAGGAGTCTGAGACATGTTGCTATCCTGGTTTTGGACCAGCAACCTGATGTTAAAAGAGGGCCCTGCGTTTATGTGTGCGTCATTTGGCAGTAAATCTCCGGTTTCATATAGGATCGGTTCCGTCATTATTATAATGGCCGTCATGAAAATCAGTCATTTTCACCTGTATTTGATATTAGGGTTTCAAAAAACGTTCTGTATTTGGACCACCGTTATTCTATGTCAATTCACCGCTTTCTTAGGAAACTAAAACTTCAGTAGAAAAATGCTTTTTTTATTAGAAATATCATGATCGAAGAGCTTTGAGAACATCATTATGCTATTCAACACCAAACAATGGTGAAAATAATTGTTTTGTGAAAGTTTATGTTAATATTGTTTATGTTAATAATAAACAATCGACTATTGGCTTAACTGTGGTTTGATTGTGGTCCGATTGGTCAACATTGCTCCATAGATGTTCGATCAATAACATCAATCAGTTATGTTAACTTGATACCACGAATTCTGTCTGTTATTTTAATAATGTTAATGTGAATTTATTTGTATGGATTAAGACCGGCGTGTAGAAAAGATCTTCCAACCGTTAGGTCGCTTGGAAGATTCTCTCCATCCGTAGTGGTAACATTAATTAATCAAATCGTTCTCTTTATTTTTAAATTAACGTTCCACGTAAATTTTACTTTGTACCTATATTTAATCATTTACTTATAAATGCAATTCAATAGTGTTCAATTCAAAATAAAATTGAAATGACTAATTCACAGAAATTCCTCATTATGCGTGCGTTAAATAGGCCATTTGCACATTACAAACTTCAATAAAATGACGGTATACGTCCTGATTCAAAGCAAAAAAGCTTTCAAGCGTGTGCTGGAGCCGAGAAATATGCACAAAGCCGTCGAAGCCCAATTGACCTAAATGGGCACACAAGTAGTAAAGGGAAAGGCCCGTACGAGGTCATTATTCGCTCCGAAGTCCAGCAAAAGTGTCAGGTCGAAGGAAGACGGACATTTATCTACATCCTAAGGGCACCAGTGATTTTGGGAAGGATGTATTAGTGCGTAATAGGGTTTTTCGTGAAATCAACGCGGCTTTGAATTATTTAGCTGTTATATTGGTTGAGGTTCTGAAAAGGAATGGAGTTTCTTTGGTGAAAGAGTATATTATGTGTTGCGGGTATGGTGTATCCCGGTATTTGCTACAGAATGAAGTTATCTGATAGATTCAGTCATGATCACGAGTCAGTTTAGGAGCAGCAGTCATTGAACCCACACTGTTTCGGAAAGAAAGTTAAAACGTCGATACTTGACGATTACATCTGTGACAGACTGCCCAATGTACAGACGCCTGAATATCTGACAGCTGGTTCAATTTTGATATCGCCTATTTATTGGACTGTGTAGGTTACATGGCAGTCACTGTAAAAACGGATATTGAGCCGCATCTGGTTACTTGAAGAAGCTGACCCCAAACGATATGAGAATAGGCTAGATGAATGGTGTAAGACTGATAATACCTGGCAAAGTAAGATTTGCACTTTCTTCATTATAATTATTATCTATCTATCTATATCTATATATATATAAAAATGAATTGCTGTTCGTTAGTCTCGCTAAAACTCAGAAATGGCTTGACCGATTTAAATATTTTTTTTTTTTGTTTTACGAGTATTCATCTCTTTAATGGGGTGGTTTAAAAGAAAAAAAAATTGAAAAGACCCAAAGGAAAATTTTTGACAGGACAATCTCTGACGGGTCAGCTAGGTAGATAGCTAGGTAGAGTAGGTGGGTAGGGTAGTTAGGTAGGGTAGATAGGTAGGGTAGGTAGGTAGGGTAGGTAGATATAGGGCACGCCACTGTAGCGGTGGTAAGACCCTTTATGAGGGTGTGGCCTGCAGGCAACAGACTTGGGGATTTTGTTGCCTAAACAGAGAAAGGCCCGAGTGGTTGGCGCTCCGTGTTCCGCGCGGCCTATTTTCTAGAGGAATTGCAGCCGTATGCAGCCTCTGTGGGTGACGGGGTCCGCATGAATTCATGCGGGCCAACACCTGGCCGGGGGAGCGTGATGAAATGCGCAAGCTCTCCAGCACCCAGCCTAAAGGTAGCAGAAGAACACCGTGTGGTTTTAGTCAGTAAGAGTCTGATAGACACCTCCACCCACCCCAGGGTGGAGGACATCCATGAGGATTACCAAACGAAAAAAAACAAGGGTAGGTAGATATAGTAGGTAGGAAGGGTACTCACCCTACCTACCTACTATAGCACTAAGTATCTAATACCTACCATACCTACTCAGGTATGGTAGGTATTAGATACTTAGTGCTACCTACCTGTGCGAAGCCGAGCCGGGTAAAGTTGTCGATAATAATTCATTTGATTGCTTGCATTTTGTGTTTCATAATAAGTAGCTACCTTTAAGTACCCTATGTGTAATGCCTTTTGTGGCCACACAGATTATACAATACCATGGAACAAAGATTGGAGACAATTAAATCAATGTTTGTTGGTGGATACAACTTTTTGAGGCTAACTATACATTGGTTTTTAAATCGTTAATTAAGTTAAGAACTTCATATCAAGATCACAATGAATTGAGTTAAGTACACTGATCATTCTCTCAATTTATCAGTCTTATAATTTCTTATCCACCACCAGTAAATTATAATAACTGCCAAGCCCGAAATACTATAGTAAACAACAAAATAATTACAGTCATTCAGTCCCATACCCATTCACAGAAAAATATTCTATTAAAGCCAGAGAAGCGATGCTCCAACAGAAACTAGTTATACTTTTAAAAACCTTTTCGTAGGCCGGGCAGGAGCAATCTTTTGGTCCATTAAATTGTTCACGCTCACCGACTATGGAAATTGGACGTAAAACGAAATAATGTATAGTAAGGAAATAGTTCACTGAGATTTGTAGCGTCGTTAGACAACTAGTTGGGACATCTGCGTTTAGCTTATGTTGTTTGTGTTACGTTTTATTGTAATAGGTTTAGTGTTTGTTTTTAGTAATGAATACAGAGAAGTGACGAAGGGATTTTTTTTATTACTACTATCTTTTATTTTATTTTTGATTGGGAGAAATAGCAAAACAGTTACATTATAAGAACTTACAACTAGTTTAACAAAATCAAGTTTTGGTAATAATATAATCATGCCATTAAGTCCGCCTGTGTACATTTCTATGTTTGAAGTATTCGTCCTCCCACTTAGTATCTTCCACCAAAAGAGCATCTTAGTGCAGGGTGTAACCTTTCGTGATCCACTTGGAAGTCCCTGAACCGTCTCCTGACACAAGTAGGAAAATGTAACTCCAACCTGGTAAAGTGAGGCTACCTCTACGGAACGGCAGCTGGGTGTGGATGTGGAGCTATGTCGCAAACTATCCTCCACCTTCTATCTTGCCCTTTGTGTCCCAAAACTTGCAGTCAAAGTGACCACTGCGCTGCCACCGACGACGCCGTGGAAGTGGCGAAGTTTTGGGCCAACAACATCTGAGAAAAGTCGTGCCAGCGACACGAAAAAGAAGAACAAGAAGTATTAAATAAATAAATACAACCCACAACGCTACCCACAGGTAGGCAAAGAAGTAAAAAAAAATAAGAGTAATCGCTAGGAGTTTTAGTACAAATAGGTTTTTTTTTTAATATCTTCTCGCTGGTCAACCTAGGAGGTTGTCGACTGCTTAACCGGACATCCCTGTGGTTGCCCTAATAAATTAAGGCCCTTAGCCAGAGCTTAAAAAACTTAAAAACTAGGCGACAACACGCTAAGGGCACCCCTGCGAGGTACGAGCCTCGGCTTAGGGCTTCGCTGGGAGGGGGCAGCAAGGGACAAGCTGACTCGGAATTATTATTATTAGGAGACGAATTTAAAGCTACAGGCTCAGCGGCGCGGGCTGGCTCGAGCAAGGGTCGTGGCGGACGTGGATTGGGGCGCCTCGGCGGGTCTCGGCGGCGACGGCGAGGACGGAAGGTCGGCGGTCTGTGTTTGTATATCTTTAAGGTACTGGTGGCCTTACTACACTCTTGGAAGAGAGTAGTGGCGTCATCGGGGTCGACTAAAGTATGCCTCGGGCGGCGAATCTTACTAATCCGGGACGTAGTGTAGCAGGCGGCTGCTTTAATCAGGGGGTTGGGGTGATTTATGCCGCAGTCGAAGAAAGCTTTGAAAGTTGTTTCATGAACTGTTGGATGGTGGGCATTCGAAGGTCTGTGTGAAGATTCACATTTCGGACATAGAAGGGGGCTCCCGTAACGTTTCTGAGGAAACGGTTCTGTAGAGTCTGCATCTTATGAAGATGGCGGGGCTTTGCGTGCGCAAATACAACGCAGGCCTAGGTCATGATGGGACGGATGACTGCGGTGTAGATGCGCAATTTTCATTTGAGAGACTATTTACTGCGGGCGGTTAATAGGAAGTGGAGTCTACCGAGAGCGAAGGAAGCACGCGAACGATCCAGCCTTAAGTGCTCACTGAATATAAGGTGGTGGTCGAGGATCCCACCTAGGTACTGATCGGATTGGGGAGGGGGGGAGAATCGACACGACCGCGAGATGAGCACCGCTTGACTCTTATCCTCGACTGTCCATTTCCGGAACCAAGCACCTAAGACGTTTGCGGAGGTTTGGAGAGTGCGAGCGATGAGCGTGACATGACTGCGACCCGTATAGTAGATGGCAGTGTCGTCGGCGAATAGAGCGAACTGTGCCATTTTCCTGTTAGAGAAGTCGCTGGTGAACAGCGTGAAAATTAGAGGGGATAGCACGGAGCCCAGAGGGACACCCGCGCGAATAGGGTGAGGAGACGAGAGTGCACCCTCGATACGATAGCGAAAAGTGCAATTCGACAAAAAGTCACGTAGTATGAGTACGAGACGATCTGGCACACCGAATTGGTATAGCTTGTATAACAAGCTCGTTGTGCCAGACTTTGTCGAATGCTTTCGCTATGTCGAAGACGAGCACACCCGTCGTCGCATTACGCTGAAACCCGGCGCTTAAGTGCTCTACGATACAGTGTACCTGTTGGATGCATGGGTGTTGGGTACGGAACCAAAACTGCTCGTTGGGGATGAGGCTCTTTGCTTCAGCATAGTCATTGAGACGCTTATAAATAAGCCTCTCGTAGATTTAGTAGCAATACGTGCAGTTATTAGTATGTATTTATTATAATGAGCGTTGAGCTGTTTTCAATTTGATAATAATGTACCAATCATAATTAATCCATTGTGTTCCATTCACTACCGAATATTGTACTTCACTTATTTATGTTTCTATCACAGAATATGTACTCTCTGAATGAATATGTGTTTCTGCACTCGAAATTACTTATTCAGATGAATTTGCACGATACTTAACCTAATTATTGATAGTAATTCGTGAACACAAAATACAATTACTGGTGGTATTTAGCAATTATAAACGATATTTAACGAATGGACCTACAATGCAATATCGAAGTGCAGATTCTAACATAATTTCATGGACCACTTCATTCCTGTTAAATCATAACAGTTGTATAAAACTGCTAGAAGTGTCTGCCTAACTAATTGTAAATTTCTTGTTAGAGTCGCACAATTCAACAAAAAATTAAAAAACAAAACGGGAAAATTTTGAAAATATTTTCCATTAGGAATTTAAAAAAAAGGAAAAATATTTATTTGATCTCGTTGAAAAATTCTCAATTTTCGCAAAGCTTACAAGTTTAAAATGTCCTATTATAAAAGTTGAACACCGGTATTATGACTTTCGATATTTTGATTTTCGGTATTCAGATACGTACCGTAAAAGTTACCTACCAAAACTTTTTGATGACATTCCAGGAACGTACTCGAACATTTTGATTAATCTTATTCTTCGGTAAACATTTACCAATAAACATTCCTAAGTGTAACGATACTGCTGACGCATTTATTTAATCAACTCAGACGCACGATCATTGCTTTAACGCGGTCTACAAATTTAAGTAAGGGCTTATTGATAACACCTACCTATGTACTCGTATGTATGAATTAGAGAAAAAAATACCTTTCCAGCCTTTCTAGTGACACTGTAAGATTTTATCGATTGTGTACAGTAACGAATACTTGCAATATTTTAAACAACAAACTTCGAGCTTTTGGGCGCTAATTTTGACTGCATGTACTAGATGGCGTTAGTAGTAGGTATCATTATTTGATCACACAGAGGGAAGCTAATTAAGGAACTCGGTATCTTCTAAACATGCCTACGTAATTTCTTAGTTTTATTAGGTGGTACTTAAAAATAACTGGCGAAATTTGGGTGGGTGGGTGGTGGTATTATGTCATGTTATGTTGTGTGTTATTTAATTAAATTTGTAGATAATTCTTTGGAAGGAATCACAGGTAATGGCTCTTCTATAATTTCAATATCTGTAAGGGTGCGCGCCCGGAAAACTAGGTTGGAATAATCTAGTTTATCTGCAGAGTTAGCGAATATCACGATAAGCCAGCTAAGTTGTTAATTTTGATTTTATCTGTAAAATCTTTCTATTCTGGCGTTGTCGTATTTGCTTTCTTCAAGGCGTATCATGTAAGTTTTAGGCAAATAATTGATCTAGATTTGATGAGCTTATCTATTTTATAAGGAGATACAGAATGGGTAAGTGACATGAAGCAGAGGGTGGGCCTATTATCTCTTACTCGATAATTATATCGATTGAGCTGTGGGCTCTGGAGTCACGCTTGTGACTCCTTTGACCAACAAGGCATTTTTTGTTTACCTTCAGTTCATTGTGAAAAGTAGCACTGTCAGAGTTGCAAGGGTCATATTTCGCCGTAATATTCGGAGGAAACTTTACTAAGTTTCCTACGAATATTATATTTGGTACTCCAACTTACTACGGTCATGTCGCGTCAGTCGTGGTAAATCTCGACGTTCTGCGAAACCGCACTGTTGAGTTAGTTCAGACTATGAAACTGTGACAAGTATTATTGTTTTCAACAAACTACATGCAAACCTTTAATTTATTATTAGATCCAAGTTATGGCGAAGATTGCTTGCGATAGTTTTGATTAAATTTCTATAGGTTCACAATAGCTTTGCTTTGGACCTTTAATATTGATTAAGCTCACTATAGTGAAATATGTAATAATTATTGTTTTTCATTTCAGTAAGCTAACGTTTAATAACCCTCACTTTCCTTGCTTTCGACGACAAAAGGAAGGCGAAGATTGAGAAAATTCCAGGTAGGTACAAATATTTTAATACAAATATATCCACTTTTCACAGAACCACAATTGCTTTAAATGAAACTTAAGCACATCGACGACGAAACGAAACGTTACAACGCTTTACTGTAGTCTTATCACCTATCCACCGAGCATAACACTACCTACAATTATTGAGGACAAAAGTTCAAAAGAAGATTTTTGCCAATCACTGGGCTTACTAGGTGACTAAGAATAAATTTTATTGGAATGTTAGCAGCATCCTGCACGTTAACAACATCAAAGTGCGTAAATATCGCATCCCTAATTACTGCGGATATCAGGCTGCTTATCTACTTCCTGTGTCTATAATTAGACGGCTATATATGCAATGTAACCAGAATATTGTGGGCTATAAAGTCGGTGTATAATTCAAGCTGCTAATGAACATTCAGTTCACTTAGACTGAATAGTACTAACAGTGCTTAGATTGACTGCACTGCGCAAGTATATTTTAATGTTAGTGTCAGGCAAAAAGCATGAAGTCCACCTGATGGTAAGTGGTACCGACTAATAATCAGCATATAACGTTCCCACTGCTAGGACACAGGCATGCTCGCTGTGAGAGAGAGTGGTCCGTTATCCACCACGCGGGCCCAGTGCGGGTTGGTGGATGCCATATTATGTTTTCGAATTTTTGGTTTACTACCGCCTATTAATGTCTGCACTACCAGATGCATCGCGGCTGCGTTGCCATCCCAGAGACAAAACGGAAGTTTCACTAGCACCCATACCTTTCAAATCTCAACATACGAGGGGCATTCAATGTATTCTCGGTATGGGCATGAAAACAAAAAACGTAAATTCAATAAATAAAAAAATATTTTTCAATCTCAATGCATTTATTACATCTCGCAATTAACTTTTCAATACAGTGTAAAAAATAAATTTCCTCTTTCTATGAAAAATGCGCATTTATTGCCGCCTTGATTTCTTCATCGTTGGAAAATCGTTTCCCACGAAGGTCTTTTTTCAAATTAGCGAACAAATAATAGTCACTTGCGTCTAGGTCCGGGCTATAGGGTGGGTGGTTATTTTTTTCGAAACCAAAATCTCGAACAGCAAGCAGCCTTGGAAATACGCGCCGTGTGGTCAGTTTACCCCGTCTTTTTTCTTTAATTGCTTCCCCTAAATTTCGTACCTAACGAAGATGGGTAGGTTGCTGTGTTTATGGTTTCACCTTTTTTGTATCCTCAAGTAGCAATGCTGCTTGGTGACAGAAATAAATAAGATATGGGTACACACAAAAATTGGAGCATTCTTGCGAATAATGCCCATTTTCACTAGCACTAGGGAACACCTAAAGAAAAGTAGGGTCAAAACCGAAAGTTGAAAATCCAGAGTGCAATCATATTTAGGCATTACATTTAGGTGTTGTTTCAATGTCACCGAAAACGGGCCATACCGAACCAGCGATTTTAAGTGTGAAGGTCTCTTTGAAACATGATATTCTCCAATGGGAATGATATACTTATAATTTAGAATCTTTCATTAAATATTTGTGTGGGACACATCTGTCTACCTACTTACGACCTGACCTTTCTAGATTCATTGACTTTCTATTCCTAAGTGATTTTTACCTTCTTTATGTATATCGTTGTTTAATTAAAAGTTTCGGTATATAATCTTCCATCCAAGCTATCGGTAGCCCGTTGAGGTAGGTCTGTATCGACAAAAGTTAAGTTTTTTGACACACCCGTGTCATATCATTATGCCCGTATTCCCCGCAGGGTTAGGCACAAGTGTCCTTTTAGTACAACCAGATTTCGCATTTAGTTTATTGTAATTCTATAATCGATAACGTAGTTCACACGTACTTATTTACCTTGAATAGTTTCTGATTTTCTATACTGTCCCATTTCTATCACCCTATATTAAACTAAATGTTGACGAAATATTTATACAGTGTAGACAATAAACGAAATAGGGAACAATCTACAGCCCGCATCGCTGGCTTTATGCAAACTTATATAAAGCAAGTTCGTTCGTTTAGTTGCAGCTTCCGAAATGAGATAAAACAGGTCAAGTAGTTTAATGAATAACAGCTTTGGCAAAAGTAAACTTCATCCTTCTGCCCCGTTTGTGGTTAATTAGCTTTATTAAGTAAATAGATACTTATGGCATGTTCTTAGAAGATGTATGTATGAGGTAGATATTGTGTTTAATCTTTAGTTTGGATTTGGAAGTTGCTACCAAAGTTCTTGCTGTTGGCAATTTTTTTGTTAAATATTGTTCGTCAAACAGAACAGCACCCTAATTACGTAACACATTATCTATCACAATCTGAATCATTTTGAAGCCTATTGTTAATTCATTGCTTCATATGTTCGAAAAATTTGTCTGCTCAACAAAGAACTGAACTGCCAAATTGAATCCTATTCCTACCGTTAGTGTGTTACGTAATTACCCCGCTGATTGTGTTAATTTTGTGCATCACGGTGATCAAGGTTTTGTTTGTTTAACCTGCATAGTGATTAATGCGTAGCCTACCTAATTAATAAGGTTACACAGGCAAAGAAAAGTACAGTACTTAGTTGTTTTTTATATATTTTTCAACAACAATCTTTTGCATATCTACGCAAAAGATTGCTTTAGATATTTAAAACAAAAATTAAAAAAAAGCAGGCAAGTAGACTCAATATCGTAAACTTCATAAATAGCCATAGTTCTATTCGAATAAAATGAGGGCAGAATTAAATTAAATGTAGTCCAATTCACAAAATAGAGGCGCCTCAGAGATTAATAAATAAAACTACGCATAGATCATTCGACACAGCGACCACCCGCTGTTCCATACTATATTGACTTTGTGACCCCATTTTTCCCCATTAATCCGACGTTTAGTAACGTAAACAAATATTAGATAATATATCTTTAAAAAATGCTACGAGTTTATAAAACAGCAACTAACGACAAATGTCTTATCGGATATCATAATGGCGTTTGAAAAATTAATTCGGAATATCACATGGTGCGACGCGCACCTCTCTATGAAACGAAACGATTAAGCTACAAAATGTCAAAAAGCAAAAGCACCAAGCACTAGGGGCGGCGACCGCGGCTTATAGAGGGGCGAGGGGGGCAAAGGGGAGCGTGGCTGCCAGTTTCTCGCCGACCACCGCGCCGCGAGCACGCCTTGTAATGCTCACAGTATTTTGACGCGACATGGCCTCGTCTGCGAGCGGCAACATCGTCGTCGAGTGGTTGCGATCGCTCCACTTGGGCCAATACGCGGAAAGTTTTATTGATAACGGATATGATGACTTAGAAATATGCAAACAAGTAGGAGAACCAGACTTGGATGCTATTGGTGTCCTGAACCCTGCTCATCGTCAGCGATTGCTTCATTCAGTCAGATCTTTGAGAGAGGAAGGAGCGGCGGCTGTTTATTTTACTTTGGAAGAGGCAGCCGCCGCTCGGGACTCTTGTAGATGTGAGGAAGAAGCCAGGAAAGAACAGGCGACAGCAGCAGTGGAACCGGCAAAATATGTTGACGAGTATGAGGAAGGGAAAGCAGAGTTAGTGAAGATACCTCGGATGCAACTGAAGCGTTTACTTCGCGAACGCCTCGCTCAGGACGGGATCCGTCTGAGCCTGCAGCCATATTCCACCACGGTCAGTGATTATTAGCCCTAAACGTGGGCAGTGCTTCTCGCGGTTATGACCCGTGATTTGTGAAAGTGAGAGGATATATCTCGGAATGTATGTTTAATGTGTCTGGAGTGAGACGTGAATATAGAGTTGGCATTCCGTATACTATGAGCCGACCGCATAGAGACACTGCCTGCGTCTTGTTATTTCTTTTGAATTAGTCTGTGTGCGGTGTGGCCCGTCTTCGACCGCCCCGAGCGAATCGCTCCTCGGGACGTGTTGCCATAAAGTTTGTTGCGTGCGTGATTTCCCTCGAGATGAGGAGTTTGCGCGCCTTCCTGTCGTGAGAAGATTGTAATCGCGTGCCTGCCGGCTCTAAATTGGGTTTTACGATAAATCGCGAAACCTGTTTTAGCTCCCTAAGGCGTTAATTAGTAATACGGCTTGTTCTGACATGAAACAAAGATCTCATTCCCATATAAATATCTGATGGAACTTTAAAGTGCTGTATTGCATTTTCTTGACTTGTTAAAGTTATTCATAATTTGCTGGGTTACTAAAGATCCTACGGATTATGCTGAAGAAATTTCGACGAATTCAGGCGATGATAAAATTTTCTTAGAGGGATGTCAATCATGAGTTCATTACACACAAATCTTGTCTTTTAGTCCATATTCATAATGAAGCAATAAAATGTCTTAAAATAAACAAAAAGACTTATAGAAACTAATAAACATGAGAACTCCAGGGCCTATAATAAAACAACGACAAACAAGAGGGAATCATAAAAAGTAAACGATTAAAATAAAGCAACGTTTAATGGGTCATTATAAGAAGCTAATAACATGTTATTGTACAGAAGTTTATAAATTTCACGAGTAAACGTTATCTTTATCACATGGGTGGAAGCGTTTAGTTGATATTTTAATTGAGGTGTTATTAATTATTCCAGTGGGTAGTGATTAAGAGGGTGGAATATTGCTTGGAGGGTACGCCTTTCTCAGTAGTGTAAAATATACCCAACATTTATCAGCAACTTGACATGCACGTCGCATTCTTATCGTTCATTGATTTTTCTGTATCAATGTAAATATGCTCCAATTCGATTACACTGATTAATTTGGGCTTATTTTCATAGTTCAGCTAATACAGGAGCAAATATTGTAGGCAAAGTTTTGTTAAAATGTGAACATTGGTCGTCATATTCAGCTGTCCACAAAATGTGCACATACGTTTAATATTTTACTCCACCACTAAAAACAATTTTCAATATTACTTCCCTGGTATAAAACCCAACACAAAATCCATAAAGCTTTCCGCGTATTCCTTACTTTTTACTACTTGCAGAATTTCTTTGTTTCCAACCTGGCTTACAATGCATTGTTTCTAATAATTTCGCTAACAAGTGGTTGGAAAATAGCACGCTACAATGGACAGTGCCTACAATAGCAAAACCATTTGAAAACAAAATAAATTCCTTTCATTCTTGCAAGAGGAATGTTAAATTGTTTAGATTTTTTTTAAGGACCTACTCTTTTAACTTCTGGCGGAATTCCAGACAGAATTTTACAACCTTCGATATTTATATATTTGGAATATTATTCGTTATTTTCTATATCGAATTGTGAAGCGACGAGCCTACCGTAATTACCTGTGATGATTTTTTTACCGGTTTTCGGTCTCCATGTTGAAACCTGTTCGGTTTCAAGTGCGCCAAGAACCCACGTCGAACAGGCGCGCATTGGATCGCCGGCAAAAAAAATAATCTAAGAATGCCACTGGCATTACAATCTTGGAGCCGAAGCTATGTATAACTCTCGAGTAGCAACAGTACATTCAATATTTTGCGGTGACAATTCTTTTAAAGTCTGTTAAAAAATGCAACAATTTTCTCCCCATCCGGATTTTCAAAAGCGGTGACGCTAATGTAATTAGTGTCGTCATTTGTATCTATGTCGCTATTAACGAAATGTGTTGTCAAAGTAACACGCTTTGGATTAATTATCACCATGCTGCATTGTGATCGATCCACCCCCATATCTACCTGGGAGCATTCCTTTTCAACTTTACCCGGTAACAATAGAATTGGCTAGGATTTTTTGTCTGCAGCCGCTTTGTAAAGCGATTACCGCCGGAACTGTGCACAAAAGCTCTGACGAAATTTGGTAGGTATCAATATCGTAGTTCCGATTTAATAGCTAATATTTGTGTGCTGTTGTCGTGCATTGTGTCTGCTATATCCGCTGTGAGATCACCATTATTGTCAAAGTTAGGGTTGTTCCATGTAACAGCTTGCAGTGGATTGTGTTCTGTGATTAATAGGCTCACTTACAACTTTGTGTGTGTAAAAGTTAGCACCAATAATTTAAAATGAGATGAAAATTAACGTTAATAGATATTATTATTTCGATATAATTAAAACTAGCAAACTTACTAATCTCTAACAAGTTGAAATCGATTTTCTTTTACCTTCTCTAGGAAATTTAAAGACAGACTAAGAATCTAATAAATCGGCAATTTGTTTCCACTAATCGTTAACGATCCTGTGCCAGAGTTAATCCTCTCTTAACCGTATCTATTACAAATACCGATCTTTTGTAGTATCACTGTGAGCCCATTATGATCCACATCTTCCTTTAGGTTGCTAATTTTAATCGAGGGGAGCGGAGGTGCGGATGTAACGGATTATATCGACATTAACGCCTTTTAATGTATTCGATTCTATTCTCAAATGATACATTGCGGTATTTTATTAGTCTGGAATTCAAATGAATCGCGATGGTTACCATCAAAATATTTTATTTAACTATTTATGTACACACATATAAGCAGGCAAGAAGAAAGGAACAGAAAAGTACGTAGAAAGGTGATGCTTATTTCTAAAGAAATCTCTTCCAGCATACCTGCGATAGGAGAGTATATTAAAGAGATGTAGACAACGTGTGTAAGACATACGTCTTACATTTACATTTATTGTAGAAGGGAAAACAAAATACATAAAATGTAAAATAATTTTCCAATTTAAATATAAACATACAATATGAGAAAATACTTACATACATACATAAATACTTCTAAAATAAATATGACTAAAATATATAAAAATATAATGTAATTTAAATGATAAATACATAATATGCAATTACGACAAAGTGGAAAGATAGTGTTCTTTTACTCTATTAGCAAGTTTATCGCAAAAGTGTTCACATTTCCCAATTTATGACCACATAACATGTATAATTATGTTCAAATAGTTTAACATGATAATATCATTAAAAAATTCGTTGAAGCTACAATCTATGTGACTAAAAAAGTAATTAAAGGTGTAATATATTATTCAACAATTGAAATGTCTGAACTGACAGCTTTATTTCTGATAGCGTCAACATTAAGATCGGTCCCTTTAATGTTTGTCCACTTCTGAGTCACTGATACAAAACGGTTTAAAATACCACACGGATTTTAATGGTCGTAAAAAATAATGTCTCATGATTAGAGTTCACTTTAATCCGAAGAGAAAAACCTAATATCTATTCAATACACTAAAATGGGTTAGAAAACAGGTAGAGTAGATAGAAAAAAGTAAATTAATGAACGGTTGGATGGTTCTCATAAGAATTAGTTTATGTATGTTAATGGAAAGAGGACCATAAAGTTCAATAGATGTTTATAAACGAATTGAATTGGACTCGACGTTAGTCACATTTCTATCTGCCCATTTAAAGCGCGTGGGCAAGTCCATAATGTTTACACAAGGCAGTAAATGAAAGCATTCGTTTCCATTCTTCAAACTTTTATTTGTAAAGCTTTTGTTGATCATACGAGATTTGTAAGTCGTTGTTGGTCCAAATAATTATGTCTTTCGGCTTCCACATATATGATTTCCGTTATTCATCGTTTTGGGTCATTTGTATTCATTTGTAAGCACGTTGTGTTTTTTGTGTAAATAATATTTGTTTTAATTAAAATTGTGCTCTTGTACAAAGAGTTGTTTGCTCTTGAGACGAGGTTTAAAATTAGCTGGAGCGGGTTTTCCTACCTGTGTCGCCGCTTTGTTACAATGAATGTGTGCGGAGTCACGCGGTGTCCCGGCTCCTTGATATTCCTCCACTGCATTGGGCTTATCTACGCTTTGGTAATTTTAATCAAATGCAGATAAATAACTTCGTACATCTTCACTGGCCGGCCTTCAAAACTTAGTACCACACTTTTAAAATTTGTAATAACTTTTAAAGTACACAAGATATATTTTCGAAACAAAAAGTATTACAATTTTTTTTTAGTTTATAACCTGCTTTTAAAGAATGGGTGAAAAAACTTTAGAAACGAAAACACTCCTTTTCAAATTGCTGTCTTACTTTTGACTTTTTTGTTTCTGTTTTTGTTTTCACATTTATTTCTTGATCAATGAATTTTGATTCAAACGCCAAGGTATCTACAGCGCGTAAATTTTACTTATCATGCCTCTTTCACCTTTAGAATGTGCAAGAAACATGGCTTTTCTGGAACCACGCAACAGTATGCGTCGTAGTGCAAGAATGGTGGGTGTAACATTAAGAACGGTCCGGCAGGTGAAACAAAAGTACGAAGAAACTGAAAACCATCTGAGGCGAACTTGTAATGGCAGACCCAGGTGCACTAGTATCCGAGAAGACCGCTATATTGTCTCCACTGAGTAGAGAAATCGCCACCTCAAAGCAGCTGAAGTCCAGCAACAACTTTTTCAGACCCAAAGAGACTATATTAGTGACAGTGCAGTGAGAAAAAGACTTGCTGAAGCAAACCTGAAGCTCCAAAGGCCAGCAAGTGGCCCCAAACTTGAGAGAGGGCATCGAGTAGTAAGCCTGCGCTACGCCCGTGAATACATACAGTGGAGTGAAGAAAACTGGGCCAGAGGTTTGTTCACTGATGAGTCTCCATTCTCACTATTCAATTCCGATGTTAGGCGAAGACACAGTGCGAGTGTACAGGCGTCCTGATGAGCGATACATTTAAGCCTGCTTCACAGAAAGAGTCCAATACGGTGAAGCTTCTGTACACGTTGGGCTGGCATTTCTTCATATGGTCGCACAGAGCTAGTGGCCATAGAAAATAGCACCCTGACTGGGGAAAGATATGCTCAAGAGATCCTTAATAAGTATATAGGGCCATATTTAGTAAATATGGGTGATGGATCGATACTGATGCAGGATAACGCCCGGCCACACGCCACTCGGGTCGTACAAGAGTACGAGTACATTCAGGAGGTTGGTATCAACTTGATAAATTGGCCATCAAAAAGTCCTGATCTCATCCTGATCGAGTACGCCTGGGATGAGCTCGGGAGGCTGATCAAAAGCCGCAGACCACCTATCACCCTCAGGGCCCTAAAACAGGCCATAATGGAAAAATGGGGAGAATATTCCCCAACATCGTCTTCGAAACCTTGTCTTTTAGTATGCCAAACCGGCTCGAAGCTGTAATCAGAGCCCGAGGAGGCAATACTAGTTAATAAAATGTAAATGAGGCGTAAAACATACTTATCAAAGTTATTTGAGTTTTTTGCCAGTTAGTTAAAACTGTTTTTTTTTTTGTTTTTATCTTTTTTAAGTTAAAAACGTTACTAATGTATAATAAACAATCATTTCAAAGAAAGTTGATGAAATTTGCTATCAAACGTTTTTTATTTCAAAACTCTGACTTCTATAGTTTAAGAAGAATTGCAATTTTTAAAGTGCGGTGCTAAGTTTTGAAGGCCATATTATTTAGTAAAAAAGATCTCGTGTAATTTATTGCAGCTCTTTGCTAGTAACGTAATTGTATTTGATTTTAGTTAAATGATGTTTTTAGTTTCTGAATGGGTTTTTTTTTCTGCGTTATAGTACAAGAAATTCCATTTGACTTTTGACAGCTTATGTAGAAGTTATTAATACCATGAAAAACATAAGATTACTATTCTACTATTCTGGGCTACCTTATTACAAACACAAAATTTTTCCTCCAAAACTTCTAACATTTTTGTCAATGAAACCCGAATACAAAGTTTCAGGGTCGGAAACATCAACAATTGAAGTATGGCAGGTGTAAGGCGATCTGAGTGAGTTTGCCTGACGCTTCCAGATGTTTGCTATGCCCACAGACTGCAAGCCCAAAGTCGGCAAACTTAGGGATTTGCTCTTCAGCTCACTAGGGAGATTAGCATCGGTAATTGTAAGGCCAAGGAAGTTTGCTGAATCTATAGTTGTCGGAATTAGATTTGTATTTTGTCAAGTCTGGCTTTGTTAGCTGTTCATTATGCTCAGTTTGATAACTAAGGAGCTAAGGAGTTGTTCTATCTTGATTAACTTTAGGTTCAGTATTGTCTGCCATTGTGTGTGCCTGTTTTCGTAGAATTTATTTTGGGTTTACAATTACGCATTCGCCTTTCATGTTCTCGTTATCAGAGTACATACATCGTACACCTATACATACGAATAAATAACACTGAAGTATCTGTTTGTAATGTCAAAATAATAACTTTTTACTAAATGCATATAAAAATATTTAGGTACGGTACCTAACAAAAAAACAATTCTTAAAATTTTTGTCTGTCTGTTTGTTCTGGCTAATATCCGAAACAGCTGGACCGATTTCAAGTAAATTTGGTATAGGGATACTTTAAACCCTTTTTTTTTTGGGTGGGAAATCAACAAATGATCTCTCCCGCTCTGGGCGGAGCGGGAGGGCGTGTCAGACTCTTACTGACTAAAACCCACCCGTATTCCTTCAGTTACCTGTGCGCCAGAGCCACGGTAACTCTTTCGAATAATCCGCGACCCCGGCAGGCATCGGCCCTATCGGACCCCGTCAATTATGCTGACATATCTTTGAGGCGCGCGTGGACCACCACGCGCCGTCGACCCGGTCCTGGTCCTTACCGTCGACGAGCTACCCATTGCTCGCCGTCCGCAAACCCGCGGCTATGGTGCCCGGGAGTCGGCAATCGACTCCCGACGCCCAGGGTGTCTCCTCCTGCGGTGGCTAGGGGCGTGAGGGCGCAACGAGTGCCTCTCCCTGACGCGTTCCGTCTCCCCCTTCACGAGCATTACTGGTTCGCAGAAGGAGGTGACGGCTTCCCATGTCCTTTCGCTCCATACCATGGCCTGGACCAGGGCCGGACGCGAGAGATCGCCGCTACGAGGACACGGCGGTGCTCCGCCCAAGCCAGGCAGACCTCCACCGTATGCTCCACCGTGGCCTCCGGTCGATCCACAGAATGATAACACCCGGGCGTTTCCTCCAGCCTTATCCGAAACAGGAACCTCCCGAAACAACCATGTCCGGTGAGAACCAGCGTCGGGCTGAAGGCGAGGACGCCGTGGCGTCTCTTAAGCCACTCCTCAAAGAGGGGATTTACCGCCGCAATTGTAGCGTGCCCAATACTTTGAACCCTGGGGTAGGACATACTTTTTATCGACATACCATAATATTTGCGAGGTTTGCGTACCTACGGACAGAGCTCAAAGCGGCATGAATATAGTTATGGGAAAGATGTTGCTCTTGGTAAATCAAAAAATAATGCATGAACTATTTTCGTGAAAAGTTTTGATAATTCAGTGTCATTTCAAACTTTTCTTTCTGAATATTTTAAAGTTGTATTTTTCACGAACCTGGATTCAATAAATATTTGTTTATGAACAACAATTTTTTCATTTTTGATCATCCATACTTTTTGTTTACCTTTGAAATAAAGCTACATACTCGTATCTTCGCTTTCGACTTTCTTTCTCATAACTTCATAACTCTTACATAGAAATAGTTTGTATTTCTCTTCAAAGGTACACGGTCAAGTATTCCAGATTTATTATTGTTAAACGATAGCGTAGGCAGTAGCTGTTACTCTGTCAACTTGACATCAAAATGTTTAGTAGCATTATTTACATTAATTTTACAAGTGCTTATGATCTGCTGTAGATTCTATGCATTCCTAAGAAAGTTCTTTACCAAAATTCCTTTTGAAGTGCATAGTGCATTTCAAAAGGATTGTTGCTTACATGAGCTTCAATTTTCTTTACATTACGCAGTGCCTAACCCATGACTATATTCTGGTAACCAGCCTGACTTAACTTTTGTTAGGTAAGCGTTGACATCATAAAATCATCAGTCAAACATTTAGAATTCGAACTCAACAGTTACCTATTTAATCTTATCTTATCGTTGAGCTGTTTCGTCCAGGCCCTGCAGTCTCGACATTAGATAGCGACAAAAGTCTGACGCTAAGTCGTATCGATGTCAAATTTCTTTAATGGATTTTCAACCTTATGCTTTGGAATTAAAGTTGAAAATCTATTAAAGGAATTTGACATCGATACGACTTAGCGACGGATTTTTGTCGCTATCTAATGTCGAGACTGCCGGCCCAGGGCCTGGAAAGTAATGCAATTATTAATCGATTTCTGCTAACATAATATTATAGTTTGTAATTCTTGTGGGTTCCTACAATATTTTTCGTATTGTAGTTTAAGATTACATATTTATAAGATTTTATGCCGGGTGAAAACTTGTATCAACTGTTACTGTGATCGAGTATATCGTTTTCAATACAACTGCCGTGAGTATGTTCAATTCATCAAAGAAATAAAAGACAGCCGATTTCCGAAGGTCGTCGTAATACAGGGAAAGGTTAGTATTCGATATAATCTTACACTTAATCCGGTTATAGGAATATGTTGTAGACCTATGGCAATACAGTTATGTTGGCTCTTTACGTGGTCTTGTAATATTAGTCACTGTTCTACTTACGAAGTTATCAGTACACGGAAAGTGACATGATAATTTGTATCAGTGATGAAAAATGTCTACTAAAACATGTCATGTGGAATATATCTACTATTTAGACTACGTAATGAGAATACTATTAACCAGTAAGTAGGAAAGAAAGCGAAGTTTAGGTTTTTACGACGAACATAAAGTTTGCTGTTAGACAAACAGCTGGCTATTTCAGAATTCTTCTAATCTAGGATTTCTTTGCTGGAATTAGCAGTTAGCTTTTCTAACTAAAATCGTAGGGTATGATAATTAGTTTCATGACTGCCAGTATCACTTCAACTTGAACCTACGAGTTCTCTAATTATTTGTACAGGGTGTAAATTTATTGAAAACAAGTAAAAAGTATTTCTGACTTTTCAAAGAAACGTTCATAAAAACCAGGTTCAAAAACATTCGAAGTTGAATTGTGATAGATCTTCAGCTTTAATCTGTCCACCGGAAGATTTATTTATAAGAGTTCTTAATCAAACACACAAGGGCCTTCCGAGAAGGTGAGCTTCAAAATAAACTGTTTGAATCTTTGTTTTGGCTTCTTAGGTGGCTTTCTCGTATTGAATTTGTCAGTTTGTACAATATAAATAGGTAAGCGTCGAGTTCATTGGGTGTGGTTAATTATTTTTTTAATTAATAAACAAACAATTTTTTTGGGTTGAAGATCGATGTTTATGAAGTTGACGTGAAAGATCTTTCAAATTATGATTGGTTCGCAATTCTTAGGATATTATTTAATTACACTAAACTTTTTAATATCCTAAAAAAAACAAGGCAACCCGCTTCAATATTACGTCAAATCACATGGCTTTATGTATTGCCATATAAATCGCAACTAAAAAAGGATCGTATACCCACAAAAATTTTGGAAAAAAAAATCGAAATGGCGCGCTTCGGGAAGCGTCACAAATTGGTTACAATAGCGAAATAAACGTTGCGGAATTTTTCATTTGCACACCGTTTCACACTTTGGTGTTAGCTTTAAATTTTAACGGTTCGTGCGGGCATCGATCAAACATTGGCTTGTCGCAAACAAGAATATTCGAATATTCATAGTTATATCCTTTGATATTTGTCGATTGTTCGAAGTTCCGAACTATGTGTAGGGTTTTAGGATATACATAATATTTAATATAACTAGCCATTTCCTGCAATTTCATTTAAACCCGAATAAACCTTTTATTCAAACCGTCTAGAGTTTCTAAAAATCCTTCCTTAGGTATTCGGCCTCTACGGAACATTAGACTTTGTTTGTAATTAGTCAATCTGTCAGTCCATCAGCCTTCAGATTAAATAAACAGTGGTAGCCGATATAGGTCACTCCTCAAATCCCACTAATGGATTCCTTAATACTTCGATTAATGCTAGAATATCTTAAGATGTAGATTACCTACGTATTCCGTTGAGCTGCAAATAGGAGCGCAATAGCTCTCTCTAAATCAGTTTATCCAGTGGGTTGAATACCTACATTAAAGATTTCTACGGTAATTCAAGTAAATCGAAAGGCAAACGACAAACTGGGAATATACGTTTTCAAAGTCAAAGTCAAATCATTTATTTCAAATTAGCACATAAAAGGCACTTTTGAACGTCAAAATTTACAAGAAAATAAATGATAAATGATTTTATTTCTGTAAGTAGGTTTGTACAAACACTTTTACACGTCAATCATGTTTTTAATAGAATTGATTCTTGTTGCCCCTTCCAAAAGGTAGTTTCGTATGAAGAAGAATTGACAAGAAACTCCACCGTTACTCTTTTAATATGTTTTACAATATTATATAGGTATACATTAATTATATAATTATATGTGAAGACGATGCACTTAGAACAAAATTCCTATACCACAATAGGTAAAATGAATTAAATATAATGCAATGACAGGTAAATTAATTATGTGATAGACACATGGTGCTCACATATTCACAAATATTGAAAAGTAGATGATTTTTCCAAAATTTTAACAAGTAATAATTTATTGTGTGAGTTAAAATAGTTACATAATGTAAGAATCAATGTCATAAAAATTATAAATTATACAATTAAATTAGCAACCAGTTTGATTTTGTCTAGACTCTAGATTGTCCTATGGAGCAGGACCAGCATGTTTCCAAGCCTTCTTATCTAGGATATAATCCTCTAATTTGTAATATGCTTGTTTAAAAAGTGTACTTTTTATATGCGTTTTAAATTTTCTTTCATTTAATTGCAACAAAATACCTTGTGATATACAAGATATTTTGTTGTTACATTTAACACAGTACCTACCCCATAAAAGATGTATGTACTTTAGATAATCTAAAAAATGGTCGATCTATTTGATCTTTATTTCTAGTATGAAAATTATGTCTATCACTTATTTTATTAAGAAGATGTAGATTTTTTGTTACATACATATCTAATATTTTCATAAATGAAATGTTTTGTTCAATCTTAAAATAATCAAATGATACTGTTCCTAACTGTACTGTTTCTAATAATAAATTGGTAAATCGACAATCCAACAGAAATGAAATGCAACATAACATACCTACTTTTATTATGTTTTACTTAAATATATGAATCTACTTCTTACCTATTTGGGTTAAAAATAAAGAAGGAAAACGAAATTAAAAATAATGATCTACAAAATGCTGTTGTCATTAAAATATTCTTGGTTTTCATTTTCCTACTTATATTAGATGCTAACTTTCGTGTAAACATAGGTTTGGTTAACTTTTGTCCTAACGAAAGTTACCTACCTAGGGTAGATAGGTACGTATACCTACTGTAGCGAAATAAAATAAAAGAATTTACCACATTAACACGTATAATTTATAGTTGTTAAAAAAATACACCGTTATTACAAATATATAAAAAGTAAAAAAAACAATGAAATAAAAAAAAAACAATCAATTAAAAAAAAACACAAGCCATAATCAAAATGAATTGCACATAGGGTGGTCGATATTTTGTATAAAAAAAAGAATGAGGGCTATCGCGCTTGAGTTCGCCGCTAGAGGCGCTAGTGTAGAGCAAGATCTCTAGATGTCAAAATATGTACTGAAAGTCACTGTTTCCGGTTTTTTTATCATGGATTTTATCGAATGATTCATAAAAGCTGTAATGGTTGGTCCATTCTTGATTAATTATTGCTTAAGACTTTAAGTAAAAAGTTAGGATCTAATTTGGTAGCACTTGAATGAAGAATAAAAAAAATCTGCTTCATGCTTGCCAATTTTAGGAACATTATAATCTAAATATTCATTTGAAGTTTTAAAATGTAATAAAATAAACATAATATGAATATAAAGGTACTTAAACATATCCAAAACATCAACTAAAAGTACTGCAACAGGACCTTTCTCGACAGTGGCGCCAACTAGTGAGCACAAAAACTATAGACCCCATTAGACGAGAAAAACGAAGACGCATAAGATCGTTAATATATTTTAGTCTTGTTTTCGCTATACACCCCAAAGACCTCGATTGCAATCGGTATTCTAAGGACGCGCACGTTAAATATAAGGTTCCTAGGAAATATATTGTCTGAGAGACGGCGGCGGCGCTAACTTAAACCGTGGTCATGGTACGGTCTTAAATTAAGAAGAAAAATACTTCCATAACTAACGCGTTATAAAAATTATTACGACCTAATAAATTTGCAACAGACTAGTGAAAAATGTGGAACATCCACCAATCGGCGTACGCTGTTAAGACTGGATCACCAGCTTTAGTAGTGTAGTTTCGTTGTAGGCCGAGAAGTTATTTCCCTATGACTCACAGGCTAGACATTTAGCCCGGGGAGTGGGACCGAAATTCGGCTTGATAAACATGGTCAATATCTAAGACAAATAATAGGAGATAAATACCGCGATACAAGCAGAATTTCTAATAATACAAAAGATGAGAAAATTTACATATCGTTTTGTTGAAGATATGATTCCTATTGTTATAAGGAACTCGAAAAACTACGTTCACTGAATGTTCCTATGACAAAGAAATAAAATTTAATATCGAGACAAAGAGACAGGGCTTTCGATAATTTTAACGAATAAGAAATAATACATAGGTACCCAGTTTGAAACGGAATAACTAATAACTTCATTGAATAAATCGACTGATTACTGTTAAATCGACTTCATTATTGTATTTCACTCGGGGAATTTTGGCCTATATTGGTCTAATTAAAAAATCAACTAACCATTTGGTTCTACGAATTTTTCTTCAATGACATCCATTGTAAGAACATTTTGCTTGTCAAACGCAGAAATTCTAAATTTCAAAAAATTCAAGAACAAAATTAATTGCCGGTCAAGTAAAGCATAAAGTAGGTTGAATATATTTTAAGTGAAGGAGCTATATTACAACAAAAAAATGCATGTATGTAATGCACTACCTACCCTAGGTAGGTACCTTACAAAAGTAAAGTGTTTTTTAACTTGGGATTTAATAGAACAAGTTCACTTTCAAAATTAGTTCAGCTGTTATGGAGAAAAATGGTATTATTCTACATTCAAACTGTTACTATTCTCCACGAAAAATCATATCTTTACTATAACCAAGAATCATTTTAAAATTGTTCAACGATAAACGAAACAATGTGTTTACAATTTCTGGTGTATGCTGGTAATTATCTTACTGCTGATAGTTTTACTGAGAAAGAAACAATATTATCAGTACAGTGTTATTGTTAACTTCGCGTTAAACAGTAAACTAATATAGGCTTGCTTTCTAAGAACTTTGCTTATATTACAAATCCAAGGATTTTGTCGTAAGTAGGTCTATAGTTACGTAATAAAACTAAGGTATTCATGAGTGTTACCTTCATACTTTCTTTTATAACTTTGAAATACCTAAGTATTTGTTGTATCTACTTCTAAGGCTTAAAATAAACTAGGTTTATTTGTAGTTTATTACAATTTACTGTAACGAAGAAAAATGCTACAGAGATTTTCAACAACTTTTTGTATGTTGATAGTGTTTTCATCTAGCAGTGGTTTGTTTTTTCTGTCTGATTGATTTGTACATAATTAGTTTTATATGAAACAGTATTTTGGTTATGCATAGTAAAAGATTCCAACCTACTAAATTACATTTCTGATTTGGTGCTCACACCCTAAATCCAATTAAGTAGTAAGTACTGTGTCGCGTACACTTTCATACTATGTTACGTAAAAATTTCTTAGAGTAAGTAGTCTCATAAATATGATGTGATATGATAATAATGTTTCATGTAAATTAAAATAAAATAACAGACATTCGTTTTAAATTGGATTTACGTAAACCTCTCGTTAAAAAAAGATTCTTCGATCGGGGTCTTATAAGCATAATCTCCAATGGTTGTAGCCCAAGCTCGAGTAGTCTTAGAGCTTGTACCTAAAAAAAAAAACAAAGATTTAAATAAAGTTTATTTATGCAAAATTGACCTCATATGGACCAGGGATACGCAGGAAGAATAGATGAAAATTCCCTGAATCCCTATGAATATTGATATACATTTTGGAACAAACATATACACATAGTACACATACATTGAACACCCTACATCGTGTACCGTACCACAGTCTGTGCTTAATACCACCAGCTTTAGTGTCCGCTCTGCCAAACATTGCTTTACAAACTGTACGATGTATTCTGCTAGGCTGTGGAGTGTGAAGTGTAGGTATAACAACAAACAAACACTAGAACTAACAAAAATCCCTTTATTTCTGTTTCGGTGGTTTTTGGTTCTACTTTTTTTTTGTGGTGTTCTTCTGTTTTTGTTTCTAGAGCGGTATACCGGTTTGAAAATATCCTTCTGTTTTGGTAAGGATTTTCACTTTCTCTTTGAATATTCTATAATCTAATATACACGCAGTATTCTTCTGCGTTGACGATCATTATGAGGCTTCCTGATGACAAGTGAGTAAGGTTTGTGTCTGCTTCGAATTCAACCATAAGTCAGGAAAATTAGGCTTTCAAATTCAAGGATTTCACATCAGCCACTTTCCTAACGCTTTATTCAGTATAGATTCCTATTATGAGTGACTGGGCCTTAAATTAGCAGCACAATATCTTGATTTTATTGCCGAGAGTAAAGAAATCTCCTACCTGCCCCAATTTTGGTTAAATATAAAATATGGATACCAATTACGTTTCCGTCTATAATGAGCGACATTCGAATGCTATTATTTTCGTATTAACTCGTGATCGGTTCAGACCACTGGACACAAATTTGGTTCCCGAACGAAATTGGTTAATAATGATAGGCTGTCCAAAACAATGCAGCTTCCCTGTTATATAATTTAATTTTAGGTTTTATTAAAGCCTTAAAAATGTAACGTTTAATCTAGTCACAGTTTTTGGAATGGTATGTAATTTGTCCATTTATACTATTATTTTTGCGACCATCCTGACACACAGCATTTTTTATAAAATC
The DNA here is from genome assembly GCA_917490735.1 of Dryobotodes eremita. Classification (NCBI taxonomy): domain Eukaryota; kingdom Metazoa; phylum Arthropoda; class Insecta; order Lepidoptera; family Noctuidae; genus Dryobotodes; species Dryobotodes eremita. The sequence goes on along the minus strand of OU823248.1, from coordinate 12,193,288 downwards.
CTTGAGACAACTAATAAAAATATCAAACTCGAATAAAATTCCTGACATCAAAAACTTTACGACGGTACTCCAATCTGGCGCTATATCTAATTACCCAGAACCTCCATCCAGGCAATAAGTGAGCTTCAAATCTAATTTCGCTCACGTAACTTAATATACCTAATAGTACACGATGAACTATTAGATTTACTTCAAAAGGTTAAAGTGATCAGGTTTCATGTTTGGCCCGTGAATGGGACGATAAACCGTCTTATTTAATAGCTCGGCGTGGGTTGACCATGCATGTGCGTATACGCAAGTTTTTTTTTTTCTCACTTTTATGTCCATCAAGCAAGGCGCCTGAGTACAACTGGCACAGCGGGACCTATACCATAGGTGTTTGTGATTCAGTTTATTTATTACACTACTGTGAAACATCCTTTTTTGCTGGACACCTCTTTTGTTGGGTGTATTTTATTAACGGGAGATACGGATCTTTATTAATGATGGAAGGTTAAGGTCATGCGCGATGAAGAATTAAATAAAGACGTAGAGAAGGAATGTTTATTTATTTTTGTACCAAAATCACTGACATTTTATTCTAAGTAACTGAGGAATCATTAATGAAGTCATCGATAAGATTATGCTACTGATATTCGCGATACTTTCGTATTCTGGAAATTCTTACTATTTCCTCCTACTTAGCTGCCTTTTTGTATAAAACAATAGATAGAAAGAAGGTCTTAGTTATCACAAAAGAGATAAAATAAATGATATTATTCTAATACAAAAGCCTTGTGGTTGATCCGTACGTGCTCTCGAGCGAGACTCTTGCTTCGTTTTTTACGACCCTTGAGCGATAATCCCGTGGTAATGCCTACTAGGCTCTCAAAAATCAGTCGACCAAAGGTCTAGACGATCGTCAAAAGCCCTTATATCCTCTAATAATGAGTTAGGCGAACCTACTCATCGGCTCTGACTACACACTTCTACACACTGAGGTACTTCAAATTGTGAAACGTTGGTGCTTAATTTTTGCAAGGGTGTCGTAAGAGATATCTGAGTTATGGAAGCCCGAACCATATGTGTATAAAAATGTAGTTCAAATGGGTGCAGACTTATGCAACACAGTTGCAGCAAAATCGCTAATTTTCACAGTTTAGCGATCGTCTGCTGTTTTCGCAATAAAATCCCATTTTCTGAATGAACATAATGTTCATACTCTGTAGTTCCGTGTTGTTCGTTGAAGTCATTGATTAGATATTCTTGAATGTTTCACGAGTCAGTTTCAGATGACCGCCGGTAGTCGTTTCGCGTCAAACCAAAATTAGCTTCACGTTATTCAGGAACTAATCTTACTGTTTATGATTTATGACTTACAAGTCCGTTCTCAAAGCAATAAGGATGTATGGACTTAAGAACAAAGGATTTGTGGTTCCTCACCATCGTCCGACCAGGCGGGCGGTATGCCCTAGTTGGCCACAATGCCACGCACGCACGCCAGTTTTCCTAGTGATAGGTAGTACGAAGGAAGTTAAGGCTGCATGCCACCAACTCTATGTATTCAATTAGCATACGTTTCTACTGCGGACGGCTAAGTAGCACTTACTACGTGGGTGCCCCTTGATCTATAATAATGATATATTGAGTTAAAATATAGCAATTTGCCCGGGCAGTCAACTTGACACTTGTAAACCCACAAGCATTATTATCTTCAATTGACTTTTAAAGGGTAATAGGATGGAATTTTCGTCTAAAAATCTGATAAACGCATAGCTATTGTTAAGTGAATCAAATTCGTTGTTGGTCTGAAAATTGTGATTAAATGACAAATGCATGAGAGTTAGTTAACAACTTTTATAACATACGGGGTGATCGTTCATTTACTCATGTCCAATTCAAATTGCAATAGACGAGACCTGATAAAAACGTACATAGTTCTCGTTAATTCTCTAAACATGGAAATTGTAGAAAATATGTCTCTCTCGTGTATCAAGAAAGACGAAAGAAAGGAAAATTTATTATTCTGCAGAAACAAGACGCACATTACAAAAAACTATTATAGACAAAATACATACACTAATAAAAAGTAGCCAAAAGCCTCGTACCTACAACGTTAAAAGTTTAAATGATGAATGATAAATGATTTTATTTCTGTAAGTAGGTTTGAACAAACACTTTTACACGTCAATCATATTTTAAAAACTAGATGAGGTCGGCGTTTCCTATCTGTCTACTCTGAGAAGAAAGGCCGAAACAAACTCAGAGGTCACAGTCTCTTAAAGTCCAGACATAATCTTGGTCAGATCATGTGAAGACCATGTAGATTTGTGTCTGAGATGGTCTTTTGAGGAAAAACCACACAGATTGAGTGGACCTGTCCAGTCAGTGCACGCATTTGTCAGTAATCGTGTAGCTCAACTCAGAACTTAAGGAGCTCAACGATTAACAATGTGTTTCTATTGCTTGCTGTACAAATACCAAAGACAATAATACACAATCCGTAATGCGTTGCGACACTGCAACGGCTTATTTTTATTATTAATCTTATATTTTGAATTGTTTCTTAATATATTTTTTTTTCATTGTTCTCACATATAGAAGCAACGAGAATAATGTACCCAGGATTTTGTAATATCTTGATTTAAAAAGAGTGTCCTTGGAGTTTCTTGCCCGTTCTTCTCCATAGAGATCTACGTTTTGGAATGGGCAACTAGCTTCAAGTTTCTGACTAACTGACCGACTCTTTGACAATTTAAAAGTTCCTGTAAATGGTTTAATTGAAATAAAAGCTTAAAAAAAACATAAAATGAACTAATTATATAAATAAAATATATCTAAAATAAAACGACCATTTTATAGGCTATCAACAACCAATTGTAAGGAAAGGGCTCGTAATGGCATCCGAATTGAAACTTTCACTTAATTTGCTTGAAATTGATAGAAGCTAAAATGGAATGAGAAATGTTGTTATTTAACCCAAAATTTTAATGTGAATTCGAGATTACTTGTTAACTGTATTATAAAAAATTTCATTAACGTGAATCCTCGGCTGTAGCCCGCCAAATTTGATTTTATTAGTTTTTTTTTTTTTGCAAATTGCTACTCTGTTTTATGTCGTAGGTATGTTGATCAAAAAGCGATTCGCGACTAATTAATGAATAATATATTTACTGAATAATAATCATCACTTTCATATCAATGGTCAAACTTTGGAAATTTGTTCCACCTAAGAATTTGATTATGACATAAATTCTGAAACATTCTTAGGTGAAACAAATTTTAAAATTTTGAGCATTGATATGAAATTAATGATTATAATTCAGTAAATATATCATTCCTACAGTCGCGAATCGCATTTTGATCAACATATGACGTAGGTAAAACCGAGCAGCAATTTTAAAAAACCAAAGATAATTTGAATTTAGCGGGCTACAGCTGAGGATTCCAACTTAAGAAGAAGTTTTGTTCTTATGACATACTAGTGTAATGTAGCAAAATTGACCTGGAATATACATACCTACAACAATGAAATTACCATAGTGAAGTGGGAATAAATACTTTTGCGTTTCTTTCTTATTGTTGTATATAATCGCTTTTGACTGTACTGACAGGTACATTATTAGAAATATTACTTTGAGGACGTGCTTAAGTAAAGTTTTAGATTACCTACCCAATATCTGAAGAAAATAACAAGTTGCGTCTAAGAAATACCGAAACATGGAAAGTCCTTCAAATATTAAAAGCAGAAGATGAATCACTGTCCCAAATTCCTTTACTCTTTCCCTAAAGTGACGCATCCACCAATAAACCGAGTCGGGGTAGAATATATATTTTTATACAACTAGCTCGCCCGGACAGTGTAACGGGAACAATGCATTCCTGTTGTTACGTTTCGGTCAACAAAAGGCAACAAGAGCAAATGTTTTTTGTCGCCAACCCCGCTAAATTAAACAGGGAAGCTGATTTTGTTTTTATTTTTTTTTCCGAGCAATTTTGCTTTACGTTGAACGTGAAAGCCGAAACAGTAATGACCTTTATTATTCGTGTAATGGCAAAAAATCTTTCAAGTGGTGTTTTTGTTTTGTTTAGATTTTGACGTGTTGATTTTTGGGCTCTGTTACAAGAAGTATTTGTTTGGGTACCGTTCTTTCAATTTTTTTTAAACAATGCAATGTAGTGTAGGTATTGGCTTGCAATTTTTTTCTTAGGCTTACTTTGCTGTGGTGTTCTTCATACAATGCGCCAGAATGCGGACTCCCGTAAACTCGAACAAACCACACAAGTTACTACCGCAATTAAATCCAAAAATATCCTTGAGCCGGGCCGAATACGGAAAGAAAAAATATGCACAGTTTCGATTTAACGATTACACCCGTTAAGATTTTATTTACAAAGTATAAGCTATATACACAATAAATAACTAAGAAATGCGACTTAACGTTGTTTTGCATGCTCACAATCGGCTGTAACTTGACTAAATATTATGTCGCGTGCAGTATAAATTTGGTAGGCAGACGCAATTAAATATTTACGATTAATTTTACGACTACAGTCCTGAAATACTATACAGTGTTGTATTCAAATCAATGCATTATTTAAAGGATGGATTTTAATTACGTGATCGTTGTCAATGATAAAAAAATGTTAGCAGTACTAAAATGTCACGTTGTATTGAATAAGGAGATAGTAAAATTCGTCGAAAAAACGGTTTTCCTGGAAATCACGCTTGACTCAAAGCTTCAGTGGGGTCGTTACTTAACACGATTTGCAGGGCGGCTAAGTTCAGCCGCTTACGCTGTTTAGAGAATCCGTCAATTAACAAACCTGGATACCGCGAGACTGGTCTATTTTATTTACTTTCATAACATCATGTCTTACGGTATTTTGCTGTGGGGACGGGCTGTAGATATTGATTCTATCTTTATTCGGCAAAAGAGGGCTGCCTTCAGAGACACGAATATCTAACGGAACTGTTTAAAAAAAATAACATCATGACGGTACCCTGTCAATATATTATATTAAAACATTACATGTTCGAAAAAATCTATGTAACATCGTTTTAGTCAGATAAGTGACAGGCATCATTTCAACACTAGTAATAAGAACAAATTAGATCAACCACGTTTCAGATGCTCTATTCCCATCCAATACCAAGAGCTAATACCATTTGGTATTAGTTTATTTCCGAATTTATTTTCTATTCCCAACGAGTACCACATTTTAAAACCAATACCAAAACAAGTTTGAAGAAATCAGATACAGTCAGGTTCAGTAAAATTAAAATGCTTTGAGTGACGAACTAAGTTTCCGAAAACATAACAAATGTTCCCGAAAATCCTAACCCTAGACGGTCGACGTCAGTGGCATCCCGAGGTTCGGTTGGTTAGGTTCCTTTAAACCCTTTAGACAGAAATAGGAGCCCCGCGGATCGGGGCTCCGTCGACCAGCTTATTAACCCTAACCCTATATTTAGATTACCCTAGATTTCGGTAAAACGCAATTTAAATAAAACTTTGTGTAGCTGAGTGTACAAAAAGTCACGCTTTGGAATTCGTTAGTAATAGATTTTTTATTTAAAACAATGTGGTCGTTGGGAATAGAAAATAAATTCGGAAATAAACTAATACCAAATGGTATTAGCTCTTGGTATTGGATGGGAATAGATCTTTCAGATTGACTAAAGTACATACTTCGTTTATGGGGTACCGTGTAAAGTGTTATAATAAAATACCACTCGATATTCTTCAACTAAATGAGAAGAAATTTAAAACATGCATTAAACGCACACTAATTTAGAAGCATTTTTCCAATTTTGTAAATGTGAGTACCATGGATCCATTTCTTATGTCATTATAATGTATATTGAATTGAAAACATGGCGGTTGAGAGTATGTCATGCTCATTTAAATGTCTCACTGATAGTGGCGCGTGTGTTGGATCATTCGGTTCCCTACAAAATGATTGAGCTGGATGGTGCTGATCCACGCGTCATGTTCGTGAACGGGCGCCGTCGGTTGGGACTGGTCATCTCTTAACTGCCACGGCTTATTTTCAATCTATATTTTGAAAGTGTTCTCATATTTTTTTTTACATGTAGAGAAGCAACAAGAACCACAGTACCCAGGATATTGTAATATCTTGATTTAAAAGAGTGTTCTTGGACTTTCTTGGCCGTTCTTCTCCATAGAGTACTACATTTTGGAATGGGCAACTAGCTTCTACTGTCTGACTAAGTGACCGAGTCTTTCTCAATTCAAAAGTGCCTGTAAATGGTTTAATTGAAATAAATGCTTGGAGTTTAAGTTTGAAAAGTTATCCTTGGTAGAATACCAATGATACATATAACATGCTTAAAAATAGTGAATGCGATAGATGCAAATGTTGAGTTTAATTTTTATCATAATTCGGTAAATGTACATGATTCAGTTGGTGAATAAGCGCCTTTCCAGCGAATGGATTTAACGATCTATACCGGTAATGACAGACGAAACCAGAATTAATCAACGATTCCTTCACACGCCACAACGATCCTTAACAAAATTTAAGCCATGTCTTTTTCTCAGAGATACATTCATGTTAATTCAATTTGTTGTAGTCTTTATGTTTTATGTATTAAGGAACTTTCTTCGTGTATAACATTGCCTAAACGTGTTTCCAGTGTTGACCCGACCAAGGGTTCGATTAACATTCCTCTCTCCGTATGATCGCTTCGGGATCCAATCAGGCCGGTGTTCACATAATTGTTTGCGGACATGATTTTATCGGAAAACTACAACGGTTCGAGCCTTCGGGACAACGGTTGTTCGTTTCATGCCATCCATCTAGAAATTATTGGTGCCCTCAAGTGTTTTGAAAACAAATTGCGATGATACAGGGAAATTGGATATCGATATCTGGGTTTATTTGAATTAAAATATATCTGTAATAATAGGGAACGAAGGGTTTCATTATTCAGAGACTAAACTAAACACGTAAATTATTTTACTGTTCTAGCAAATTCCGTAGGCGTGAAACTCTCATGCTATCACTAAACAGGAAGCTCTAAGCACGAAACCCGTTGTTTTTCCCGAAGTTACGGAAGTATCCTACTACTTATTACTTTCGGACCTAACATTAGTCTGGGGCCCGTACTAAAAAGTTATGACAAAACGATTTGACAGTTATTCTTACTCCCGATCTGTTTTGTGCCCATCCGAAAAACTTAATTAATCGGCACCCTAATTACGTAACACACTATCTATGACAATCTGAATCATTTTGAAGCCTATTGCTAATCCATTGCTTCATATGTTTGAATAATTTGTCTGCTCAACAACGTAAATAACGCAATGAATGTTGTTGAACTGTCAAAATGAAACCCATTCCTACTATTAGTTTGTTACGTAACTACCCCGCGAGACTAGGGTTCACTTCTGAGTTATGAACTACTTTCGGACGGGCCCGTATCTTCGTTGACAGACTCAGAGAGTAGGCCTCCAGCTACTATAAAACCATTTAACACCCCACATCCGCACAAAAACTAGTATCATTATCGGTTCCGCGGTAACCGCGACCGTTCTTAACCCGCTAAGGACCTCCACCGTAATCTCATTATGTATGTATGCTCAACATCCTCGAACGCCATCATTTACCATCAGTGCTGCTACTTTGTGAGGTCGTATATCGTTACCAGTGTCCCTTAATCTAGCGGTAACTGTGGAACAACAAAACTCATTACTCGGCGCTATTCGTGGCCGTACCTGCGAGTACTGGCAAGCTCGTGTTGTGTGTGTGGTGTGAGGTGGAAGCGACAGCGGTTTTTGTAAGGGTCGTGGTTGAGTACTTATCGCTGCGTACAGAACTGCGGGCCAATGTTAGGGAATTTATAGCTGTCATGTCCCAAATTAAGGAAATTGCTTATCCGATATTTTTGTTGTGAATGAAAGGGACGTCAAAGTTTATGAGTGACTGTTACGATTAAAACGCCTCCGTGAAAGTCTACAAATCGAATGTTACTGTTTAAGTTTACTTTCTAAGTAATCATCTCTAGCCAAACCACAGCGTTATACTTGCTACACCAGTCCGTCCGTTCATAACAAAAGTTCTGGAACACCGTAACTTACTGGAACATAAATTAATATTATGCCTCTAACTTATAACGTTACCCGCATTAAATCTCCTACAACCGGGTATAGACAAAGGTGACATCTAAAATACGACCGCACCCGTCGCGTCGCCCGCGGCTTACTTTTACTATGAAAGTTTATCACTTGCGCCGCGTCATTATTTGGCTTAGGAGATTAGCAAATGGGGGCAACTTGTTCGGTTTACGAAGACTAAGCCAGACCACTAAACCCGGAGAACTTACCGCTACCTTGGCATGGGGATTTTTAATTATATCATTAACTGGACCAACGCACGCGCGTGCCGATTAGCAGTTTTATAGCTATGAAACCGCGTTTGGCCCTTATTTATGGGTTACAGTGTGGAAAGTTAGCTTACATGAAGTAATTTTGTTTCGTTAATACGTTTTGTTGGGTATACGAGGTTGTCACGCTTTTTAAACTGAATATAATTTTAAAGTTTCAACACCGTCTGATATGGTTTGGTAACACGAGTAACCACGATAACGGGTATGGTTAAGTAATTGTACCTAATCAGTGGTGTAAAGTGAAGGTTTAACTAAAGAGAGATCGTTAACCTTTTGCATTCTCTATCCCGTAATTAAACCCGACCCTCAGATATTCCCCTAACGCAAGAAGACGAATAGCAATTAGAATATAGAAAGTCAGGAAATATTCCCCGTTTGAGTATTTCAAAATCAATAAGATATTTTCATTACCAAGTTTTATATCTCGTCCTATTCATTTGAAATCGATGAATGGATACCTGTTAGAAAACGGTTTACAAATATTAAGCACCGTCTTACTTATCCGTCGATCAGATTATGAATCTCAGTTCGCTGTAATCGCCTTAAGTACTAATCTCCCCTTTTCTATTACGAAACTCCTTCAACTTGAATAATTAATTTCGAATTTTGTACCAAAACAAATAAATGATTGAGTTTCCACTTTTTTCATAAGGTTTTCTTAAAATTGCTCCTTTATGTAAGCATAGAGCTTTAAACTGTTTAATTAAAAGGTAGAAAAGTACATCTAACACTTACGTGTTAGTAAGCTGGTATTTGGAGTCTTATTAAAACTTTAATCAAGTTTGTAGGTACTTTTTTAATCTGGCCACATCAGTGTTATTTAGCAGCAGAGCGCGCGCTTACTCCGCTAATTTAAATTTCAGCAATTTATAAATACACTTAATTAACTTAACGTGTTCAAAACACATGCTGGCCAGGTGAATTAAGAACACCTGCTGTATTATTCCTACGCGAAACTTAATATGGAGAGCAATTTTTTTTTTCTTTTTATATTCCTTTTAATTTGCAACCCGATAACTCATGTGACCAAGGAGGACAGATGAGCCACTTAACTCACGGTTTATTGAATTTCTACCGGATCAGACTCTCTATGTAATCAAAGGAATAAAGAAGGACCTGTTTTGTTTTTATAAGCAAGTTTCGTGTGTACATTAATCAATCACATAGGCAGGTACTGAAAGAAAATTCGGGCACAGAAATGTATTTTAGGACCTAAAAAGATTTCTTTAACAGACAGAAAATGGGCGAATGTGTATGTAATGTTAGAATCAAAGTTGATGGATGTTTTTATTGAAAACGTTGACAAAGCTGTATTAAATCTTATACTATTGATCTACCTACGAAAAATGGCATGCTTTGAACGTAGGTACATTAACCAATTAGATATTATAAAAAGATAAAATACCTTTAGAAAACTGACAACAAAGAGCTATTAAAACAATGCCCAAAGCTCGTTATAAGAAGGATATTTTCACAAAATTTCTAACGACATCAACTTTGAGTTACTTGTCACTTCGCTCAAATGGCAGTCATTTATTTTGAACAAGTTCAAAACTAACTAAAGGAAAAACTGCTACAGTAGTTACATCACGATTTGGCCAGGAATTGTGCGAGGGACACACGGGGTCCCAGAATAGAGTGCTAATGTGTTCCGTAGCTGACAGTGACGAAGTTTATACCAATTTACTCTTTCGTAGAAATATCGAACATAAAATGCATGGAATATAGGAAGTTTAATTTCAAATCGAAATCATTAGTTTATTAATGACATACAGTGTAAAATTATATTATACTTTTGCAATAGCTCATTCATTATTTTATTGGGTAAAATAATTGAAATCAAAATCCTTTAATGTGGTTAGGCCTTTGAACTTTGTGGCTGTAGCAGACTGTTGAATTCATAGCTTTGTTCATTCATTCGAGAAAACTTTACAAAATCTAGCTCATATTTCTACGATATTATCACTGTACCTTGCACGTTAATTCCACCGTCCGTGAAACACACATGTTTGGAAAAGAAAAGAGGAAAACTTTCATTTTTACGCCGTCTAACGGATTCAATATCGACGCGGCTTGAATGAGTTTTGGGGGTGGAAAAATCGTTAATCATCCCTTTGTTGGAATTTTGTTACGGCCTAACTCGTTGCTCGCCTGTTTGGCCTTCCATTTTTCCTTTTGAATGCTGAAAGTGGGGCCCGTTCTTGACGAATTGTTTTCATGGGAAAACAAAAACGGAGTCGTTGAGATTCGGGTTCGTAATATGTAAGGAAAGCCGGCTGGTATTTCATTTTGGACACACGAGTAATGTAGGTATTTGTATGATATTGTTTTGTTACGAAAACTTATATTACTGAGGGATCAGTTACAGAAACAAAAGAAGTCTCAACCTTTGGACTAAAATAAAATAGTAAAATATTCGATATCTTGTAGTTTAAGAGACCGATTAATTTGTCGACTTCTTCACATACATTCACACGTCTAGAATGTAATCCGGTTTCGTATCATCCTATGTAACGTGAAACTTGACTATTGCGTTGAAAAACAAGCGAAGTGATAAACCTCAGATCACACTCTCAATTACAATTGCGGTTATCTCATACCTCCGGTTTAAAAAAAGTAATAAAAACTTAATTAGAAAAAGCAATGGTTTATACCACACTAGATACGTCATATAACGTTTTTATAGAAACAGGTGTGATTTGACCTTTAGATTTGTAGAACGATGGTTAACACAAGTTTAACGAATGAAGTTTCATTAATAACGATCAATAAGGTGTTTACTGTTCCCTCCTATAAACCATTAATCAGAATTTGCCAAATCAAGCATCGTTATGGCATCAGACATTTTTGGCAAAAATTATAATCCACTATTTTCTTTCTTTTTCTCGTTGATTTTAGTCAGTGACTGCTTTGTTTTCTTTTTCTTCTTTTAAATATATTGTTTGGTACTTTTTCCTGGCCTAACCACCTTTTAACACTCGGATGGAACATTCTGGCAGAAGCTGGATGCAAGTTGAATGGCGTGCGATCGGAGAGTCATATGTCCAGCAATAGACTGCTGTTGGCTAATCATGATGATTATGGAACCGTTCTTATCTACCTACACGAAGTGTAAATGTTTTACTACTAACAATCCCAAAGCGGTCTGGAAATTTACAACACAATTTCAAACTTCACTATTATACTCTGTAATGGTATAGACAAAGTTTTAATTAGTGCTAAAACTGTCGCCAAAACAACATTGAGAATACGTAAGTAAAGGGGGCCGTTTAGTTTGTTAGAAGTGTTAAAAGTTTATTGAATTACACGACACACACATTGCCAGTCCATCGTTTATCTTCGAGAACAGTAACCCTTCCCCTTGAAGGATTTTTACGACTTGTGCGAGATGATAAGCAGTAAGCAGTCGATTGGGTTTCTGTTATTTTGAGAAGATAAATATACAACTATAAACTGTCTTGCACTTTCGAAATTTTAATTTTTAAATGTAAGTTGGTAATTTTACTGCAAATTGTGCGCATGTATAATATCCGTTATTGAAAAAATTATGTAACTTATAATTAGATTTGGTTAGTTTACCGTAAAAAATATAAATATTGTTAAATCATAGTTGACTCAAATTAAAGTATTGTTTTAAATTATTTGATGTATCGTTTTACGAATGAAATTCCAGAACGCATCGGACTTGAAACAGTATGGCTATGAAAACTTCTCGCGATCGCGTGCCTCTTAACATAAACAGCTTATAGCAGTTAAAACGTGTTACGTATGAAATGTTTCCAGGTGTTGCATGCTTCAGGGACTCATTATTTAGATTTATATACAAGATTAAGCATTTGGACCCCTATTGCGATTAATAGTGGCGCTACACTTTATTGTGCATATTATTTTATTAAACTTCCCATTGCCAAACGTAGTAAATTAAATCTTTAATAATTTATGTAATTGAATATTCTTGAGTCGGTTTTTTATTGTTATTAATTATAACGAGGGGCGTATTTCTTGATTTCCATTTATTGCTTAAACGGAAACAACAAAGAAGTTGAAATATAAATCATCTTTTTTGGAACAGGAAAATTGTAGTCATAATAAAGTTAAGATTGTTTCATCTGATTTCGTTATAATTGGAAGTGACGAAAAAACATATAGACAAAAAAAAAAAACCGGGGACAGGAAGTTATAATAAAAAAATATTACAACACTGTTATAAAAGTTTTCGGTAAACAACAAAAATACTGCAAAAGCAAACGAACAATATTAAAAAAATGTAAACAAACAAATACAAAAGCCAATTAAAACAAAAAACAAAGTATCGCAAACAAATGGATGTCAGACAATAATTTGTTAACAAATAGGTGGCGATACGGTCGTAGGTTATCGGTCCCTCAGTTTACACAGCATTGTCGGGTCCAAATCAGCGCTATATAAATACTACAGCAGCTCAGATATGCTGGCTTACTGGTTCCATTTGATTGTTGCATTCAAGTTACAGGCTGACAGCGATTTAAGAAAATAAGGATGTATTTTTCATAAAAGTCTTTTCGTTGTAGATTTTCTTGACAACATTCTCTTATAATATAAGTATTACAACAATAATGTCATAAATAGTTACATACATTATAATGTATTATGTTTTTTATTGAAATTGAGAATTAAATTCAACGTCAAATTCAGTTTCAAACAGGATGTTGAAAATTGTAAAAAAATAATATGGGCCTTAATTTTAAACTAATTCATTTTGGAATGAACAAGATAAGAGCCCCTCAGAAAATATTATTCTGTCTTACCTGCTTCTATTATGACAAGAATCCAGAACATACCCGATCGGCGCTCGCCGCCAACCCGCTTCAGCCCCACCAGTTACCACTCGCTTCCTCCCATCTCTCACACCACCCATCCGAAACACAACTGTGTCAACACGGCGGAGATAATTCGAATACTCGATGAGGAATGTGTTTTCTTATCTCAAGGTTTGCGAGCAACCGCCGGGTTCTTTGATGAACTTGTAACGAGCAACCAGCCCGACTAAGATAATAGCCATTTCAAGTTTAGTTACTTTTACTAATGAAGTTAGGATTTTATGAAAATACGTAAATGTTTTGATATTCCGGAAGTGCTACCGGAGTTGAAGTTCAGAATGTTTTGAATTTCATTGCAAATTAGACCGCATTACACGTTAGTTTACTAAAGTATATTTATGATATGCTGGAGAACATTTCTGCTGTTGCATTAATCTGTGATGTTATTTCCCTTTTCAAAAGTCTTCGCTTATAAATAACTAGCTTTTCCGTGGGGGTTAAATTATTAAATTATTATTATTAAATTATGTTAAATTATTATTATTAATTTATTTATTATTATTAAAATTATTATTATTCGGAAATTATCCCACGGGAACGTACTACCGGGATAAAAAGTATCCTATGTGTTAATCCAAGTTATAAACTATCTGTGTTCCAAGTTCCATCCAAATCCGTTTAGTAGTTTTTGCGTGAAAGAGAAACAAACATCCATCCATCCATCCATTCTCACAAACTTTCACATTTATAATATAAGTAGGATGACTGGTAAAAAAAAATTGGAAAAATAAAAACCCGTGAAAAACTTCTGCTTATTATAGATTATAATAATTTATTTTATCAAATAACAAACTTAACATTTGTCTAATTGGTATCATCTGTAGGTGTAGCTACAATAGACTTATGTTAGTTAAAAAAACAGGTAAAAATTGCAACTAGCATCTTTAATAAGTAATAAAGTAACTTTGTAAGTATTAAAGGCAGTGGATCTTTAAAATAGGTAAGTCATCCTACTAGCTTTTTCTCAATTGTAAAAGAATATTCCACCAAACTACATTCCAACAGAAATCATTCGGAATATTAATGTTCCAAATACAATTTCGTTGATAACACCTCTCAGTCACTTCAGTCCAGTCCAGTCCAGTCGGAAACAGCCTTCACCTCACAAAGGCACGCCAGTCAATCTGATTTCAGTTTTAAGCCTACATGTGCTGACCCAGTCGAGCGAAATGAAATTAGATTCCTGTATTCAAAACATCGAAATTCCTATTTTGCTTTAGGTACCTACTGGAATCTGGACAGGAAAATCTTCTAAGGTTATTCAGAAATAGTTATACTTATTTTTATATTAAGTTATCTGTTTTAAAACGGGCTTCTTAATAAGGAAGTACTCTAAATCATAAAACGAGTTCAATGAACTTCAAAACACAAAAATCGTGTGTAAGAGTTTATACAGTCAAAGGCATTTGATTAGCTTACTTATATTATGTATGAAGAAATCACGTGTGCTAACTCAGTAGTCAATAACCTATGTAATGAATCTACTGTTAAGGCTCCCACAAAACGGCGCGACGCGACTCTAGTAGAACCATTTCTATGAAAACTTCATGTAAATTGTTCTAAAAGAGTCTAGCCTACGAGTATCTGTGGAAGCCTTTACGAATATGTATGTGACTTTCAACAGCAAAAAGGTAACCATCTAATGATTTGAAAAATATATCCTAATACAAATTTGAGTAAATATTAATGATCTGCGTATAAAAACTTGAACCTAGCAGCCCGGTACCTAAGTAGTTTAATTTTAAAGTCGATAATTCTCTCATATTTGAAAACCTACCTACCTAGTGTTGAAGGTAGCCCACAAACCTTCAAAACGTTCTTAATTATCTAAGTAGCAAGCTCACGGAACCGTATTTCCTTTTATGTGACTAACTACTTCCGTGTGAAGATAAGGCTAATAATATTGTGTGTTCAAGCTTTATACATTACTAAAAGTATCGGAGCGGCAAGCTAAGAAGTTGATAAGATATGCTTAACTTTATAAGACACCGCTTGTCCGCTGCTTATAAATAAATATTTGACTTGAGTCAGTCAATCAATAAGGGAATTCTGTCTTTAGAAATATGTAAGATTAGAACCATATGTAATTTCAATTATTTACCTACTCGTTTCATTTTCCACTAGAGTTATTTCTATAACAAAATTACGCCAAGAACTTATCATGCATTCTGGTATACCTACTCAAGTGTATGTACCTACAGCATAATTTCGAAGTTGAAGTTATCGAAACTTTAGATTTAGATGTTTGATTCAAATCAAGCCGTAATTGCGACCCGGATTCGGATTAATTTGATTTTGATAATTGATTTGGTAGAGAAGGAAATTGAAATCTGGTTTTGTAAACAGTTTTCATTCAAATCTAAACCGCTTTCAGGCGGTCGAAGGCCCGGGCAAGGGACGCAACCTAGGTTATTTTAATAAAGTTAGAAATAACAACAATGGTCAACAAACTAGTTAACATTTGAACCAAAGAGGTCACAATTCACAACATAGCTATGAATCTACTTAATATCCAAATCTTCATCTATTCACAGACCCATATACTACTCAATCAACATAGAACTATTATGGTCAGCAACCAGAGTTGCATCGTTTGTCGGCGTGCTTTGAACTTGAGTGCAATGACCCCATATCACTTAGTACACAGGTGTAATGAGGACGGCTGGTATAAATATGTATGTACCTAATATAGGTGCTGCATATATCGATTCTATAAATGGATTTCCCGCTACTTCGAGACACTGTCATTATTTTTAAACGCGGAAATGGTGATGTGTTCAATTTGAGGTTAAGTTTGCTCAGGTTTATAAATTTATTAATCTAACAGGTTGTAAACGATTCTAAGTAGATTGCTGGTTTATGTTTCTTTCGCATACTTTTATTTACTTTTTATATCGGTTGCACGATCCCATACTGAAAAATTAAACTTTACCTAGAGGCTACCACAAACAGGCGCGACGCGATTCTAGTAGAAAAATGTCTATAAAAACTTTATGGAAATTGTTCTACAAGAGTCGCATCGCGCCTGTCTGCGGTAGCCTTAATTCTGCTTTCTGTGGCAATTGCGGGCCTGCAACCCCCGCACAGTAAATGACACCCTTTCCGCAACGTTTACTTGTATTAAAATTATTATAATAATTTGGTACATTTGATTTGTTTGTAGTATCTACCAATTTCCATAATAAGTTTAAATTCAGTGACGCGTCTAATCACAAATATGCTGATTGGTTGAATAAACGATTCTAGAATTAGCCTACATAAATAGGCAATTTAGGTACACAAATCATTCAATCAGTTATGTTAGGTACTTTTTACAATGGGTTTGTAAAGTCATGCGCCGAGTTGATAGATTAAATAATTGTTTCCCGTAGTAGTGGAAAATGCTAGCAAAAAATAATCAATCAGAGTTAATAAACATAAAAGTTATAAATAAACTTATATACCGATCACGTAGCTTGTTTTCGATCAATAATTGGGCTCTTTTGTCACAAAGAAACCATTTAGATTTCGTTGATAGTTAGTTACATTATTATAATAATAGAAAATATGCGTTGAACATTAAAGAAAATTTATCTTGTTTGACGAAAATTAATTTACCACATTATGATTTTATGGTTACATTGAAAACTCCACTGTACTTTATTGACAAACTCATACTCAAAGCATTTATTTCAATTAAACCATTTACAGGCACTTTTGAATTTGTTAAGGAGTCGGTCAGTCAGAAATATGAAGCTAGTTGCCCATTTCAAAGCGTGGTAGGTACCTATGGAGAAAAACGGACAAGAAACTCTATGGACACTCTTTTAAATTATATTGTTATATAAATATTAGTTACATCATTAATGTTGATATAAAAAAATATATGCGAGAACGATGTAAATAAGACGTACCTATACGTTAAAAGTATCCAGAGTCAAAGCAGATAAAACCAGCATACTCTATTATCAGTATGGTAAAACATTTTAAACAAATTCATTTGTATAAACCGAACGCAAGCAGTACAATAGGAAAAATATGAACGAAACTACACCCTACCACGCTTTCCACATTTTCCTTTTTTTATCTGACCGCAACCTATAATTCCGCGATAGTTAAATCGGCTGTGTATTCTAACATCCGACAAAACCTCGGTTACGTTTGATTGATAGTTCCATAAAGTTTTCATTTTAAAAATTGATTTGTTTTTTATTGATTCCTGGTTATAAATTGATTTTTATGGAATTGGTTAGAATTTTAGTTGACTCTCCGTTGCTTACTTACTTATAGTATATTCAGAGGACGGGAAAGTAATTTTTGATTACTCTCTAACTTGGCAACTCATTGCGTGGTACTTATCCATTAAAAGTTGAATTCATTATAGTCACTAATAGTCAGCCCCATGTAACCTTCTGAATTTTCGTTTATTTATCTCTCTAATGAGGCACTTGTTACATTTCCAGGCCCGTACAGAATGTATCGATTACGTGTGTTAGCTAACTAATGCTCACTTGATTACCCATTTAAATACATACACAAAAAAGTATGAAAAAGCAATACCAGTATTTCAAATCTATGACAGGTAAGTATAACGGTGTACCGGAACTTCGCGGCTCTGTCAAGTGATCAACGTTGAAAACTGACATCTGTTTACATTTCTTTAGGGTTTGCTTTTGTTTGTAGTCTTATAGTTGTGTTAAGTCCTGGGCACATCATACTCACGCGATACGAATATAAACATGCCACTGAAGGTCTCGCAGCTCGTGGTATATTTTCTAATAGATGAACGCATATTTTCTTGTAATGGTCCAACTTTGGCGATGGGCTTCAGCAAAGTTTTGGACCATTTGTTGTGTTTTAAACCTGTGCTAAAATGTTGTCGGTATTGTAACATCATTATGTCAGGCTTTATGGCTTCAGGTGTTGGAAGTTTCTTGTTACTTTTAAATATTAAAGCTTCTTTCTTAACTCTTTTGAAAGAACAAACATTTTTCATATTTGTTTTATGTCTCGTGAGAAATTATTTGTAACGCTGAAATTATAAATCAGATATGGTATACAAAAAAGTCTACTCTTTAATAATTTATATCCGTTGTGAAAAATACATAATACGGACGTACACATAATCAAAACAACGCACATGTGTAACCTCTTTTTGTATAAAAAAAACAAAGACATAAAACAATACTGGCCTTTTTATATTTGTATCAACCGTCGTCATATCTATCGTGCGTCTAAATTATTCACTTTTTGTCCCATATTTGACTGCTAAATATTCCTTTGAGACGACATCGAAATTCGAACAAAAACTATGCATTAAACAAGGCAACCACTCATCCGTATTCCGACAAACTATAGCGAAGCCTATTCGAAGTCGCCCAGGGGCCTTTGAATTGCAAAATGCTATGGCCATTACAAGAAATTGTATAAAAAGCGAACCTCTACTCTATATGTATGTTGAATGGAAACGACTTCTTTTATATAATGGCTAGATTTAATAACATAGCTTTTCGTTTTTCTATCATAGACGGAGACGGCATGCTAGTGTTGATTAATAGCACTGGTTACTTTATTATTATCATAAAAATGCTGTAGTAAACCAGTATCAGTTCATATGACTGAGAGCATAGTCCATCATCTGTCCAGCCAGAGTTAATGAACTTACCAAAGCACACGTAATTTAAAACAATACAACTCATTTACAAGCAGAACTATAAAATAAAGTCGTAAATATAATTAAATTTGTGCCCTTCGGTACTTGTATCACTGGATTACATCCTGAGGCAGTTCTGTTATTCAATGGCCAGCTGGGCTGTTTATTTACGGGCAATGTATAGTAGATGCCTCCATAATTTAAAGGTAAATTAACCCCGGCTCGGTTGATAGTGGTTATGCCACCCTTTTCTATGACACCGGTTAATTGCATCCTACATTTTGTAGCCGGAATTTTGGACAAAATATTTTACGGTAACTTAAAGTGCCTTTACGAGGACATATCACTACATGGTTGGGATATTTTGCAAAACCTGTTTGTAGCTCTAAAACGAGTTAATGACTTTCCTCTTGAAACAGAAAACATAGAAATTGCTGTCTTACTATCATCTCCTTTAGTAGACTTCAATATGTATAGTCCACAATTCCACATCCAGCATAACATGCGTATTTAGTTCCACGTTCTTCTTGGTCCGATAATGCAACGCCGACCTTATTCCCTGATCGGTTGGTAAGATGAAGTTAATACTGCCATTAGGATATCTCACACATTTGAATAGTTCTACGGTACGGTACGGAGATCTTGTCGCCTACTTGCGAACTGGTTGATTCTTCTTTTAGTTTTATTTTAGCACTGTATTAGTTTGTTTTATTCTGTTCTGTTGATGTTTGGTTGAATCTCTTCTCGTCATGTAGTCGATATTAAAATTGGTCTCTTGTATTTTGTTTCCTCCATGCATACTGATAAAATTCATTTTGTTTGTTACAGGTAAGACACCAGAGTTTATACACCATATAGATTCACGGAGAATTTGTAAGTTCACCACACTATAGGCTTGCACCAATTAGACAGCAAAACAATCGAATAGCAATCGTCACTACCTGACCGAATTTTCAGGCACCCAAATCAGATCTAGTCAATCACACAGTGTAAAGTAACGAATAATACTTACTAGCTTTACGCGAGTGCAGAGGGATTCGTTAAAAGGGTGAAGCAGCCTCGTCACATTGTTTATTTAGTCCGCTCGTCGGTCGGGCAAGCCTAATCCGGATCGATCGTCCGCCGGAATGTTCGAGCCGGCCTTTGAGCAGCGTTGCCCCGGCACGTCTGCAGTATTTACAAGTTTTTAGGGTGCTTGCAAGGTTTCCGTGTATGTTCTTGTACAAGAATGTAATGTCAATATTTTGTTTGTGTTATTTTGTTTTTGGAACGTTCTTCTTTTGTTTGGTTTGTAAGTAAGTATTTGAATTGGGAGGATTCTGATTTCTGAGATATATTCATTTATAGTCTATTTGCAGAATAAGAAACAATTTTTCAAAGTCACAATAACTAGAAAAAGCCACTTAATTTTGAGTTAAGTACTTGAAATAATTAATCATAATGCTAAGCACATATTATTAGTTAAGTTAGAACGCACGTGTTGTAGCAATGAAAAATTTTGAAACTATTTTACCTATTACTATTTAACATTTTGGGGTAATTCAACAAACACTGACATGGTATTTAAAATGCTAAAGCGTTGTATTCGGGCTATGTTTAAGATCAAAACTACCGACAGCTGTCAACCACTGTTTATAAAATACCATACACTGACACTTCCGTCACTATATATCTTGGAAATAGCTTTATTTGTTAGAAACAATCCTCACTGGTTTCCTCTTTTGTCAGACAATGTCACTAGAAATAGACGTGTAAATATAAGAATTTGTTACAGCCTCACTCTGCGAAAACAGCACTCCTTCATAAAGGCGTGTTTTGTATGGCACCATTATTATATAATAAAATTCCAGAGGTTATTAAAAATATAAACCAGCCAAACTTATTCAAGAGAGAACTTAAGAAGTTACTTACGGAAAAATGTTACTACTATGTTAAAGATTTTTTTAAATGATAGGTTATAATCTATCTGTGTTATATTTTTATTTTGTTATGCTGTTTTTCTTTCCTAATTGCGTTTATTTTAAGTGTATAATTTATTTTGTACGCCAATGGTGGCAAAATATGTTGAAACTCTCAGATTTTCACTTTTACATAAATAATTGCATGTGTATGTATAATGTTACACATGTTTACAAACAAATAAATATATCTTTATATGTTTATGATTATTATTGTATGAAATCTATTCGCTAATTAAATTGTATTCACACACGGTTTATTATTATTCAGCATTCGTTTAATAATTCGAAATAAGAGGATATTAATAATGGCAATATTATTTTATGTACGCAAATTCAACTATTGTATTAATTTAGCTTTGTGTTTAAATATATCATACGTTATTATGCAAATTAAATTATTAGTTACATCGTAGATTCAAGTGAATTAATACAACTATTTTTGTGATAATTCATGGAACTAAATCATGAGGCAGCAAAAGTTTTAAGACCTTTTTAAATACAAGATAGTCCATAAAAAAAAAAACAGTGTGACCAGTTCTTTGTATATTGGTCGCTTTCGCGTTGTCTGTCATCAGTTGGCTATTATTGCTATCCCTTTTTGTTTCTTTAATTTTATTATCATCTGTCTCTGTCTCTCGTATGGTGTAAATCCCCAATCTCATGTTTATAATCACTATGCAAATTGGAACATTTCAATATTGCGCTTGAACGGGACCAATACGGCTTATTATAATTGAGTTCTTTATGTTTTTGTTTACGAGAATGGTTTGATGCTTTGATTGTTGAATTATTATTGGAATATCTTTTGATTTAATACGTATAATCAAGTGGGTTATTGAGAGATTGCTGACACTAGCGATTTAAGGATAGTACTTGAGAGTTGAGATAAAGTAAGGGTGATTTGAGAGCATGTATCAGCTGCGAATCTTCTCGCAATCGTTTTAGAGACGACTGAGTGAAACAGTTAGCAACAATGAAGTAGTAAGTGATAAAAATGTACTCTTTTGCCTCACTGAGTAGATACACTTTGAAGCTTAACTAGCTAATGAAACAAAATAATGAAACTAAGTAAGACGGTAGGTTTTCATTTATGTAGACTTTTAAAGATTCCATTTAATTTCCCAAGTCTTTGGTAATGTGCAAAATAATTCTCTCAAACCATTTTACCTTTGAACTCTTTGAATGATTTAAATTCATCGTTATGGAGACTGGAGATTTTCAAGTCATAATTTACTCACACAACGTATTTTTCAGCGTTACTACAAGTAGAGTTACTTAAAAACTATTCAGTTCTGGAAAAATTAAACATTCCACCATTATGTACAAAAGAAAACTATCTTAGAAACTCTTGTTAATAAATAAGAGAGAATATTCAATATTTTAAGGTATTGAACTTAATAAAGTAGTACTTAAGTACCTGGTTAATGCTATTATTCAATACCTCAGCTCTTTTCATATCTTTACGATGCTCTATGTATTAACTCTGGCGTACTCTTTTCAGTATGATACAACGCGTGTCAGAATAAAAATATATTAATAGTACATTACGATACGTGTGACCTAAGTAGTCCATTATTGCACGCAGTGCATTAATAGACTTACTTAAGTAACGAGTATTGTATACTATTTTATTCTCATTTTATCGTAAAATTCGAATTATAAACTTCAAAACGCGATTATATTGACATCCATACTAATATTATACATTCAAAAGTAACTCTGTCTGAATGTTACTGTTCTACGCCTAAACCACTGAACCGATTTTGATAAAATTTGGCTTGAAGATAGGTGGCATCCTGTGGAAGGACAAAGGCTACTTTTTGTTCCAGTAGCACGTTCCCGTCTGATAATTTCCGACATTCACGCGGGCGAAGTCGCGGGCAGAAGCTAGTGCTTTATAAATACAGTACCTACCGAAATTTAAAAACATAATCATATTATAACACTTTATCTCTAACAAAATAATGTTAAAAAACAATTTTATTACTAATACGATACAGGGCAAATCCAAGAGGTTAATATCACTAAGGTGTTACCATATTTTTTTTTTCATAATGTACGCTTAATCGGGGCGCACCATTTTTATAGCATTACAAAAAAGTTTTGATTCCAATTTGTACTTGTTTGTGGCAGCGCCCGCTTTAACGCATGCGCGGTGATGTGCTGGGTTTTGGCGCCATTCATACGTTTTGTTGTACTAAATTTCGAGGGAAACTTTGATATTTTATTCAGTAGGTTCAATCCCAACGTATGAGACTAGATAAAGTAGTGTATGAAACTGCACATAACTAGGTATTAAAACAATCGTGTGATACTATTAAAACCCTCGCCAACGGCTCAGTGTTTAAACACACTTGAGTTTTAATACACCTCATTATGCAACAGTTTTATAAACTACTATTATAGCTCGTGTGACCCGCCATCTTTTTAATTAATGGTAAAATAAACGAAAACGGGTAATGATATAATAAAATAAAAAAATAATAAATGATGGTGACTGAATGATGAAATATGTTGTATGCTAACGTATACAATCTTTTAGATTTATTAGGCAACTTTAATGTTACGTTTTTCTAATTGCTTCTGGAACAATGTCACCACTCTCATCTTCACTTAATTCACTTCCTGAGTGGTTCATATTAAAATCACAGTGTTACCACTGAAAAAATATGGTTATCCACGAACAACAATCTGGTTTAAGATAATATTACAACATGAAAACCAAACCTAGAAGTGGTAGGTCAGCGTTTCTGAAATAGCGTTGTCACTTTTTCTACAGCATGTAACTGTTTTTAGGCGAAATGCTAACCTTTTGACATTTGTGTCCTACAAATTTGTAAGTGTCAAAAAACATTTAGAAGTATCTTTTCTTGTTTATTATACATCTGTGAAGTTAGCTGATAGATTTTCGCACGGTGTAAAAATGGACTAGGTACTTAAGTCACAAAAAAGCATGACATATGTGTAGCCGCACATATGTCACGCTTTTCAGGTCAGAGTGCTATAAACTTTTAAAATGTTAGAACCACATATTTTTATTATAATACCAGAAAAGACTATTCTATCAATATTTCATGATAGGTATATTGAGTTGATATTAAATCCACGCACAACGTAGAGTGCAGTACAACAATGCATTCATGTTTCTACCCTAATAACTTACAAGTACTATTAAATTATTCTAATTGCTAATGTTCCAACGAAATAGGCTTGCCAATTAATAATTCCGAGTAACTTAGTAGCATATTTCGAAGAATTTATAACGTTACCAACAACAATTGCACTACAGTCTGGTACAGATACCAGACTGCATTGCAATTGTTGTTGGTAACCAGAGTTAGTAGAGGTACTAAACGAAACCTGGTTGATTTCCGTCAAGTAATAGTTGAAATACGTCAACATTGTTCAGTACTACATGACGTGCTGTCTACTGGTGAACTAAATACTATTCAAGCTGTTGATTTACGATTTGTTTAGTGGACTAATAAGTGGACTTAGCTTAGCTTAAGCAATTTGTAATTGGACTGTGGCAGTTGTATCAGGAAGTAATTTTAGTTAAAATGGACCATCAAGTGAATACTGAAATAAAAGCTATGCAGTATAAGCAACCCGAGCTGTATATTCGAAATAGAAATGTAATAATCTTATACGCATTCAAGCCATTACTTCCGAAACTACTTGATTTCATAGCAAAATTAAGTAAGTAACCTGAATAATGATAACAACAGACGAGAATAAACTATCAGTGCAAAGCTATGGTGCAAAGTCACACAAAAGCATGTTTGTAAAGAAATTATCTCAACACAACAAGACAAATATCAATATTTGTGCCTTTACTACACGAACAGACTAGCATGTTAAACTACAGACAGAACCAAAACACTTCATTTCTATTCAGGAAACGTATTAGGAAATAAACGATCCCAATTTACGAGCTGATAAATACTAATAACATTACTCTAACAATTCAAGACGATAACGGAACCCCGCGTAATTTAAAAGAACGATTACATTAGCATCTTGTTACCGCATCCTGAGATCACTCCCTTATAAAGTTGCCAAAACATCCTTTGATCTTCACATTGTTTTGTCCGGCTCACGGAAATTTATTTTGAACACACCCTTGGGTAACGTATTTTATTCAAAGTTGGTATAACATCTACAGGATATAAACCCTTATGTGTAAATGTTATTTTGAGAATTGTGTTAAGAACAGTTTTGTCGGTACATAATGTACAAAGTTTAGTAGAGGAATGTTAGGTACCGTAGCGGGCAAATTAAATTTATAGGAAAATTGTGATACGAAGTGAACGAGCATTATTCTTCGTTGTAAAGATAGAGAACAATAGTAAATTTTACTTTTAGGAAAGGCAGACGGAAAACAAATTGCTTCTAAGAAGTGTCATAGATAAAAGCGTTTGTAATCTGTCATTGCTTATCATATGTTTGCGATCTCAGAGCTCAGTTTACAGTGTGTGCAAAAAACAAGCAACTTGTGTGGCTTGCTTCAAAAGGTTTGATGTTTCATCTTGACGAAAACCGGACAAAAATGTCAAGGGTAGCTGAAAATACCTTTACCCTTAATACCGGGAATAGTCGAAAAAACTTCGCCACTGGCTACCTTGAACTCCTTTAAAGATTAAGACTTCTAATCGTATCCGTCCCTCGCGATGGAAGCGCGCCTGTGGGAAGATAAAGGACTTACCTCTTCAAAACTTGAACCCCTTACTATTGTGGAGTGCATATTAAAGCGGGCGCGGCTTTCTTGTGAATTGGCTCCTTGATTTGAAGTTTACAGTCGTCGAAAGCCAATTCACGGGTTAAATAATTTCGACTAATTCTTGGCTTTGTTATTCCGAAAGGGTTTATTTACTTGGAATTAGCGTCGGGTGGTTTATAAGCTCTTCGATTTGTGGCGAAGAGATTGGCATCTCTAATTTTTTGTTTGTTTACTTTGCAAATTCGTATGCGTGTTTTTATTAATATGTAATTGATAATTATGTGTACCTTTGAGAGCTTAAGTTTTACTGTTGTTTCATTTAATATCAAAAGTAGTATGGCTACTGGCCAATTTGTTTTTATAGCTTCAACGGTGACTTTTATTTTTGTTGTAGTCACAACTCCATTAAAAATTGTATCTCTTTATCAACGCGTTTTACGATTATTGCTGGAAATAAAAATATGTTTATAATCGCAAAATATAGTGTAACAAGCGATATAAAAACTAAACTAGCCTTGTGCGATAAATCAACTCGGCTGCTGAATGGGCAATCGAATATTCATGCGTATAATATGGAGCCGTTAATATAACGAACATCCAAAGGCACTTCTACACAGACCTTAATTATGTAAATGTCTATGATATAAAGCTCCATTTTATTACAAGCGTAATTGTTTTTGTATAATCAGAATATATTATTGCTAAAAATGTTAACAACGCCGCTCATTACAGTAATTGGAATAGAAAAACCATTAAATTTGTCATGTGTGTTTAGAACGTGTGCCTAAGATTGACTATATGGGCAATTTTAACATGATTCTTTAGATACAACCGATTACATGCACCACTAACATTTTATAGCTACAAAATAGCTAGGAATGTTAAGTTAAACCGAACTAGTGATTATATTTAATGTGTTCATAAATATGGACAACGGGAAACTTTTATTGGAAAAATAAAAATAATAGCCAACGCTTAGGTTTTCCCGGAATTTTCATATTGGCATAGCTTTATAAGTTGGTCGATATGATTTCATGGGAATTTTATGTCAAAGAAAATTACATATTTTTTTACTTAATAACGAAGATTAATGAAGACATTAAACAGGTAATTTATATTACTATTTACTGTCCTTCTAAAACTTGCCACTACATATTTTCATAGCTTCAAACAATTTTAAAACAAAACAACAACAACTTTTCACAACGTGCACTGCAAATAATTCTCTCACTTATGCCTTTGTAAACACAGATTAACTGCTAAATGAAATAATATGAAGTATTCCGTACTCCGTTGAGTAGACACGAAGAATAAACGTTTTGTACGTCTCTTGAGATTTAACGGCGAGACAGAAATTGTTCATCCCTGCTACTTATGTTCGACTGATGGCGAAATGAGATTTTTGTAATTTCAAAGCTAAGCTTTGAGTATTGTGCGGGCGTCAATCCTATTGTCGTGAAACAAAATATCTATTTTAACTTTACATTGTTCAGCAATAAATATTGCTTTGGAGGAAAACCTACAGTAAATAATTCTATCAGCTTTGCTACTTAAAACGTAAGAGCTTTTCTACTAAAGGATACTAATATCAGAAAATATAGAAAATTAAACTAGAAATGTCGAATTCTATCTCAATAAATCATAAAAGCCTGGCATCCATGAGTTCCTATGGCACAGTCTCGCCAGATAAACGGATTTCGCTTAACTTGATTCCGGAAAAGTCCACTTTCATCATTAACACAAAAGTTCAGAAACTGTATCAAAGCCATAAACCGTAGTAGAATTTTTGACTCCCCATATAGCGGACATACTCGTAAAAGAATCATTTTTCAATTTGCCAATACCGATTCTTGTGAATGTTTCACGCAAAAACGTACACGACACACGATAGCCACCTACGTTGCGGAGTGGAGCGGATTGTTGCTACTTTTTTATTCGCCCGAGTTCCGACAAAAAAGCAATCTATGAATCGGCCGCTTGCCCACAACAGCTTTGCACGCGCAATACTTCATAACATGACTACTACTTCGGAATTCGGTCGATAATCGCGCAATTTTTAAATTGGAAATTATTAAACAGCTCGGTCGTGTAATACAAGATTTGCGGCCATGAAAGCCAGTGTCGCTGAGCTTCGTGTATTAGATTACCTACTTTGCGGTTTATGTAGACGCCATGAGCATTGTGGTTACAAAGCTTCTCACGGTGCACACTGCTCCTAGCTCGTACGTGTCTAATCCGAATTCCTACTATTGTTTCAAGCGGAAGGTGTTATTAACACGTTTTTTCCACACCTCTAACAGCACTCGTTGGTCTAAAGTTACTTCAGATACGTCCGCGTAGAAGATAAGTCTTTCATTTCATTTAAAAAACATTTTATATTCACAGTAGCTCCGAGACATTTGTCCGCTCGTAAGAATATTATTCTACGGGGTATTCTAAAGATACTGTGAAACTGTATGCGGTGTAAGTCTTGTGAACGGTCCGGGTAATTTATTCGTTCCCTAAAGCAGTGCATCACCGAAGACTGCGCTGCTGCTGCCCGTAGCGTGGGCGGCACCCACCATTGTGACAAAATAATGTCTCCTCACTATAACCTTCTTCCACCTACCGTTGCACCCGAAAAAACGCCTTATTCTTAGAACTACACAACTGCTATTTGCGCGCATCGTCGCACCAGATGGTACGCCGCGATAGCGCTGAATAATCAACGCTTAAAACGTCTGGAAAAGGAAGATACGGTAATGTAATATGAATAACAAAACGACAGAGATATATTCCTATTTAATTCTTATTACTTACGACCAACAATGGTCAAATAAATTATTTGAGTTAAGTAAGTAATTCTATTGCCGTGAATTATGGGTTGTTATGTGGCACTACTGAATCAATAAACGTTAATATAAGAACGTATTCTGTAGAGTCGAAGAGCTGCAATGATCTATTTTTGATTCGGACACGATAGGGTAGGACGATTGTGTTTCTCACTCGAGTCGGCGTCGTGGCTCCAATTTTCCGACAGAGTGAGTTACCAGCAATTGATGCGTTGTGACGCGACGACAGCTCGCGAGCTTGCGATTAATTACTTTCGCAAAGTCGACTTCACCGTAGCCGGGTAGGGCTTCGCTTCAACTGTCGTGTAAGTTTTTGTTACAGCGTTTTTGCATGCAAAACTCGCAGTCGGAATAAATTGAATTGATACGTGGCAACACCCGACGACACCAGACGTATCGTCTGTGTACGCCTTTACTGGACTCGTTTTGTATTATTTATTTTGACGTCTCTTGAAATAAACTTGAAGGCAAGTGCAATCGTGTTTGCCTGTTATTTTTATCAATGTTTAATCGTTAATTGCTTGCAGATAAATTAGATTTAATCCATTTTGTATTCAGTGACTTAAATCTGCAACTGCAATCACATTCGTATTAAAATTGAATAAAATAAACGAGCTCGTTTATTTTCATAACATAATTTACCATTACAATCTTGCCTACCATTGCTTTGGTCTGCATGCATTTGCGGCATACATACTTTAAATTCACACACGAGTAAAGTACGATTCACATTTATTCAGAGCTGAAATATTAATATTAAACTGATAGTTTTAAATTATTCATACGATACGAGCTGAAGTAAACCAACACTATGCAATTATGTTCAAAAAGAAGTAAAAATAGTTTTAATAATGTTTGCTTTTTCTCACTTGTTAGAACTATCACGCCATTTCGATATTAGCATACAAATCACAGACAATTCCAAAAAGCAGTAATTTGGATGTCGTACACGAGAAACCGTTTTACCTACCTGCCTCCAGGCGTTTAACCTCGTGGAAAATGTGAATAGTAACTTGTTCCCGTCAGAGGCAGTTGCAGGGTTCGGCTGGCGATGTGTGAATCGACCTAGAGTGTAGTGAAGTGTAGTGTTCCCAACAAGTGGGGACCGCCGCACTTGAGGGCGTAGTGACGCAAGGGGGGGCACGACCGACAGCTCAAAAAATTGACTGCATATTTATTCAATTATATATTCTTGGTATTAGAAAAGGTTAAGGCTAGATTCCAAAATCGAAACGCTTCATAATACTTAGAAACTGTCAAAACATATGTAACCTAAACAATAAAATCTAAACTATCCGACAGGGTGTAACTTGACTAATTAACTCCTAATTTCGACTATATCGGGGGCGTACTGATTTTAAAATAAACTTAGTGGGGGAGCGCGGCGTATAAAGATTGGGAATCCCTGACCTAGAGGGTGCGTGGCTTCGTGCCAAGCCGAGGCCTGCGGAGGTGCCTCTGAATCCGACTGCATGCATGTTAGTACGTGTATACTGATTTATGAGACCAACTTTACCAGTGCTAAGCAGTGTGTGTATGATTATATTAAGGACAGAAGGGACGAAAAGTTGGAAAAAGTTTTGATATTAGTTTGGAATGATTTTGTAAATTGTTTTGAGAGCTTTTATGTTTTCTGGACTGAAGATATTTCAATAGTTTTTCTGTCACAATCTTGCATTCTTTTCGCGTTTATCAAGTTCCGTTGTATTATATTATGGGAAATCAAGATGTTCATCGTGTTTCCATTTCTACAATATCAAGTGGTTACGACCAATGCTAACATAGTCATGCTCATTATTTTAATGAATTTAATTATATCAACAACAGCCTTTTAGCGACTTTTTTTCTTTATTTATTTAGTTAACCATTTATGTACACACATTGTATAAACAGACAAGAAGAAAGGTACAGAAAAATACGTACAAATGTGATGCTTATGTCTAAAGAAAGCTCTTCTAGCATACCTGCGATAGGAGAGTATATTAAAGAGATGTAGACAACGTGTGTAAGAGTAGAAGGGAAAACAAAATACATAAAATCTTAATAATTTTCCAATTTAAATATAAACATACAATATGAGAATATACTTACATACATAAGTACATACTTCTAAAATAAAAAATAAAATATGTAACAACATAATGTAATTCAAATAATAAATACATATGCAATTATGACAAAGTGGAAAGATAGTGCTCTTTCACTCTACTTTTAAATACTCCAACAGTTTGGCAGTTCCTAATGTCAGGCGGAAGAGAATTCCACAACCGTACCGCGTTCACAGCGAAAGAGTAGGAGTAGAAGTCGGTTGAGTGGGGAGGGGATTTGAGGAGATTTCTAAGATGCGACCAACAAGGCGCATCAAAAGGACGGGCGTACGAGAAGCGTTCCCGCTGATAGGATGGCGTTTTAGGGTAGGACAGGATTTAAAATATAATTTTTCTCTATAGTGATTTCAGGTGTTAATAACTGCAGGTATGCTGCATTCTGAATAAATACACCTTCACCAAAATTACCACTAACTATGCAAGTTATTAAGTACCAAAACTAACAAGCTTTAACCAACAAGACTACATAATAGAGTAACTAAGCTAACTACAGTACTAAGGCTGTAATTGAGACTTAGTCTAAGCTTTGACATGCTAATGTGGTGGCCAAGCAACATGTGGCCGGCGACACACGCCACGCCACTTTGACCGAGAAATTGACTTGGTCGGTCACTTGCAAAGTTGCGACGTTTTTATGTAATAGAAGTCTACTCTATGTATTTCTCTAGAATAATCTAGTTGAATTATTTGAACATACCTTAAATAACCTTACGCTTTCCTTTGATAAAGAAGTGGATGTTATTGAAATCAAGAGGCTACTTGGATCAAACACATTTATTAATACCACAATTATTATGATATACAACGACTTTTTCTCCTTGACGGAACAATTTCAAGTGACATATTCTAAACGGTTTTACTCGAATATTAAAACACTGTCATGTAGGTATACAACCTCCATCACGCACCCTTAATCTATAGCAGATGCATGCGCAAGATTACATTAAGTACCTACCTAACATATTACCTACATGTGCACGCACCCTTAAACTATTCAGTGTGTACACACCCTAAGTACACAGTATATTCAGCTGGAGCTATCGTTCACTGATATACAATCTATCTTTATTACTGAAGTCTGTTCATAACACAGCTCTATAACAAAAATACTAAACACAAACAAAATAAAAATATCTATTACAATTCATAACAACTCAAAATAAAATCACATCAAAAACAATATTAGCTAACATCATTACATCACACATCGCTCGCCCCCTTAATAGATAGTTTTTCTAAAAATTGCTTTAGTTTAGGGCCTGGTAAAGATTTTGTTAACATATCTGCTACCATTTCTTGTGAAGGCATATATTTTACCTCAACCGCCTCATTGACTATAGCTTCGCGAACGTAATGAAACCTAATATCGATGTGTTTAGTCCTGTTATGGTTCATCTTATTTTTTGCTATTTTATGTGCTGATTGGTTGTCATTATAAATGACCACCGGTTTGATACAAGTCCCCTTTGTTAAACTTTTTAACAAATTTCTTAAATAAATAGCTTCTTTCGATGCTTGACTGAGGCCTATATATTCTGCCTCTGTGGAGGACAGCGCCACGCACCCTTGCTTACGACTTTCCCAAGATACTATATTATCTCCTAGTCTAAAAATTAAACCTGTACAAGATTTCCTATCATATGACCCACCCCAATCCGCGTCTACGTAGCCATTTAATTCTAGATTACCTGTTTTCTTAAAAGTTAGTCCAAAGTTTGACGTCCCCTTTAAATATCTAAGAACCCGTTTAGCACATTTAAAATGTAATTCATCGTAACATGAGTTAAATTGTGACAAAACACTAACAGCGTGCGCGATATCAGGCCTAGTACTTTGAGCTAAATAATTAAGACAACCTATAAGAATCTGATATGGCAACTTACAACCAAAATCTGAGGCTTTCTCTAATTTGAGACCTACTTCCATTGGGGTAATGACTGATTTACAATCCGTCATATCGAAATCTTTCAAAACATTAAGAACGTACTGTTCTTGATCAAGATAAATCGCACTTTTATCTCTCCTAAGTCTCATGCCTAACACGTGTCTAGCAGGACCTAAATCCTTAACTTTAAACCTTTTAAGCAAGCCATTTTTTAATTTCTGCTTCTCGGTTTCGTTATTTTTGGAATAAAATATAAAAATGTCATCAACATATATGACTACCACTATTCTATTTCCATCGCTAAACACCTTTTGATAAAGACAAGGTTCTATTTTCGACTGTACAAAGCCTAAATTGTACATCTCCTGATCTAGCTCATGGAACCAAACGTTTGACGCTTGTTTGAGTCCATACAACGATCTTTGCAATTTACATACCTTTGCCTCTTGACCTTTAACAATCGCCCCCTTAGGCTGAAGCATGTAGATGTCCTCTTTTAGCTTGCCATACAGGAAAGCAGTTGTAACATCCCATTGGTCAATGAGCCAATCATATTCTACAGCTAATGAGAATAGTAATCGTAAGGTTGAGCTTCTTACGACCGGAGAATATGTTTCATTGTAGTCTATTCCACGTACCTGCGTAAATCCTTTAGCTACTAGCCTGGCCTTATATTTCGACACTTTACCGTCACTGTCTCGTTTAATTTTGAAAACCCATTTACAATGTATTGGCTTTTTATCCCGTGGTAAATCTACTAGTGTCCACGTCTGATTCTCATTTAATGATTTAATTTCATCATCCATAGCATTTTGCCATAAATTAGAATCAGGCCTTGCTAATGCTTCTTCAATTGTTATTGGATCGCCATCAGTTTGCGCGATAGCATTATAAATAACAGGCTTGCGCTCACGAAAATTGTATCTTCGTTCTGGTTCCGCTGTACTGCTCGTGGTAGCAACCGTTTCATCAGGCGTTGCAGCCGCCTCAGTGTCAATACACTCCGCTTCATGAAACTCTTCTTCATCTTGTATATTATTACTAGACGCACCACTTTCAACCACAGGTTCTATCCGTTCCTCCTCTATATCAATAGGAACGACTGTGTTCTTTTTCATGTCGGTACCATCTCCAGGAAAAACATTTTCCAAGAATTTAACATTTCTTGAGAATGTTATTTGACCCGTTTTTGGGTTCATCAGTCGATAACCTTTAGTAGTTTCACTATAGCCGATGAAAATCATTTCTTCAGTCTTCATATCAAGCTTTTGCCGTTTCTGTTTAGGTTTCAATGCATATGCTTGACAACCGAAAATTTTCAAATGACTCAAGTCTATTTTCTTATCTGACCAAAGTTCTTCAGGTACTTTATTCATGACTGCCTTAGTCGGGCTTCTATTTTTTAAATATACTACTGTAGATACCGCTTCGGCCCAATACTTTTTACTAAGTTTGGCCTCACAAAGCAACGTTCTTGCTTTTTCTATGATAGTTCTGTTCGCCCTCTCAGCCACACCATTTTGCTCAGGCGTATAAGGAACCGTCTTCTGATGCTTTATACCAGCTGATCTTAAAATCTTATTGATGGCTTGATTACAGAATTCTTTACCATTGTCAGATCTGAGACACTTTATCGACTTTCCTGTCTGCTTCTCCACTTCCGCTTTATATTCACGAAATTTATCGAGGGTTTGACTCTTATTTCTCAAGAAGTAAACATGCGTCTTACGCGTATAATCGTCGATAAACAACAGCATATATCGAGATCCACTGAATGATGGTTCTTCCATCGGTCCGCATAAATCACTATGTACAATTTCCAAAACTTCTTTCGCTCGTGTACCTTGATTTTTGATAGAGCTCTTACAAGTTTTTCCATTTATGCACGGAACACATGGTTCAATTTTATCACTTGATTTAAAATTCAATCCAGTCACCATATTTTTCAATAAATTCATATAGTTTTGTCCCAAATGAGCTAATCTCCTATGCCAAATATTTGACAAAATTTCATTTGACAAAATCAAGTTGACAACACAATTTTCTTTTTCAATCAACTCGAAAATTCCATCAACCTCTTTGCACGTTGCTACTATTTGGTCCGTTTTATTTTTAATAGAGCAACCTTTTTTGTCAAATTTTACAGCGAACTCCTTCTTTACAAGATCGCTTACTGAAATTAAATTCATAGAAAGTCCGGGAGCATGATAAACATTCGTTAATAGAAAATCAGTGGTATTATTTACTTTCGGAATGGCATTCCCTATTCCTATAACTTTCATTTCTTCCCCGCTTGCAACTTTTATCTTTAAATCATTCTGTTGCCTTTTGTAATTCAACAATTTTCCGGCATCGTTCGTCATGTGGTTCGAGCAGCCACTGTCCAAGTACCATCGGTTCTTTTTCACCGTGTTCGCCATACTCAAGCATGGATTCGCTCTCTTAATGACTTTGCATTCAGATGCTTTATGACCTTCTTTATGACATTTGAAGCACTTGACTATAAATG
This sequence comes from Dryobotodes eremita, assembly GCA_917490735.1. Classification (NCBI taxonomy): domain Eukaryota; kingdom Metazoa; phylum Arthropoda; class Insecta; order Lepidoptera; family Noctuidae; genus Dryobotodes; species Dryobotodes eremita. Next base: position 12,158,391 of record OU823248.1, on the reverse strand, counting down.
CCTTTTTCTTTTCAAACTTCTTTTTATTTTTCGCCGTTGTAACTAGAGCTTGCTCTCTATTCTGACCATTTTCAATCTGTCGGCTTGATTCTTGCATCAACTTTGATTTTAACTGCTCAAGTTTAACTTCTTTTCCGCCATTGTCTATCGCCATTATAAATGGGTTGTAATCTGACGATAAACCGCTTAATAATATAGAAATTATCCACTCGTCAGAGATTTTTGCATCAATGTCTGCAAGTTGTTGCGCCAAACAAATTATTTTGGAAATAAATGTTTCCATGGTTTCGCAATTTTCTAGTCGGCATTGCCATAACTCTCGTTGCAATCTGATTCGTCTGCCCCAACCCTTGTCTTCGTAAGCCTCGCTGAGACTCACCCAAACTTCACGTGCTGTCTTCGCACTATACACATGTGCGAAACATGCAGGCTCAAGTAGCAGACATAACGTCGTTCGTGCCTTCCTGTCAGTATCTTTCAATTCAGCTGTTATCTCTGTAGCTTCAATTACCTTGAACCAGTTTTTTGACTCTAAGTAATTCCTCACCACAAATTTCCAATTAGCGAAGTCCTCAGCACCATTCAATTTTCTTATTCCACAAATTGAACCTGAATGTTCTTCTGCCATGACGAGAATTTTACAACTGACACCTTTTTAAGATACTTACTCGTAGGTATGTATTGTGTTCTAGCTTTTAGGCGTTTTTGGAGCCTGGAGCTGGGCCCATAACCTATTGAAATCAAGAGGCTACTTGGATCGAACACATTTATTAACACCACAATTATTATAATATATAACGACTTTTTCTCCTTGACGGAACAATTTCAAGTGACATATTCTAAACGGTTTTACTCGAATATTAAAACACTGTCATGTAGGTATACAACCTCCATCAGATGTGGTTGTAGATTATTCCAGACAATTTGCTTGCCTGAGTGCTATAACTATTAAGTGATCATTTTTTGCTAAGACATGAAGTTCTCATTGCTTATTAAGAGAAACTCTTCCACACTTAACAATCAGCCCTTAGTACCTTTGAACACGGCACGGTATTTTTACGGTACGGCGTCTAAACCGCGCCGTAGAAAAAACGTGTCCGTCAACAAGCTTCCATAGTGATCCATACAACACTGACGACCGTGCCTACACACAGCGAATAAACTGTAGTTTTTCACGGCAAGAGAAACGTGTGTGTAAAAAGAGCCTTAAAGTGAACCTAGCAGCGCTGCCTTCAGAGTACGTATTCAATTGACCAACCAGGTACCTATTTCAAATGGTGCGATTATAAAACAAAAACATTCTCCAGTTTTGGGCACCGGTACCAGGCACAAAGTGAGCCCAAATAATGTGACATAAGGTGGGTGATGTTGTGAATGAACACCAATAAGGTAATTGTCAATGTATAGTTACATAAATAAATATATAAATGTTTGGAGTTTTGTTCATAAAAGGCCTGAATTAATTTATTACGGTGAATCATAATAACTCATTTCCAAAATGTATTTACTTTCATATTCGTTCTAAATCTTAAATATTTCAACACGCAATTGTCACATTATAAACGTAATCAATCAAATAAAATCTCTACACCTATTTTAAAGGGGATAATAAAATATTGGACAAGAAATTACAACCCTAACTCCTATGGCTTAAAGTGTAAATTTGCATAATAGGAAATCAACCCTTGAAACGGTTGTCACTCGAAATTGACATCTGGCATTTGCTTTGATATTATTGACGGGCTAATTCATTAGTCTTCACTCTGGGGGCAAACGGTAGTGCGAGCATGCATTAGTTATTGTTATTTTGCTTAGAATCTTACTGGGTTTGTTATAGAGTTGAATTTTGAATAATATACGCTATCAAAAGGCTCTGCACTATAGTAGCTCTACATTTGGACAGGTTTTTTCATTATTGTTTCAATATTGAAGTCACGAAAGAAATTTTATTATTTATTACAGGTTCAAAATATAAGAAAAACAAACGCTGTCTCCAAAATCATTTGAAATGCCAACAACAAAAAAGCTCATAATAATATTTAACACAAGAATAACGTCTTAAGTAATTTTGCCCAACAACATAATTTATGTTCCCATTTTCCTCGAACTCAGTGTCAAGACTAAAAATAACCTCATTACTCCAAACCCATTTTCTTTACCGCAAACTGAAGAACTTGAACAGCCTTCACCTTGTTCGTTTCCATGAAAAATCTGAACCCTTACTCAGTATTGCGTGACATTGAATTATAAGACAAATCGAATCCATTCTAGTATTCAGAACTACTATTTTTACTTGACTGTAAGAGTAAGAGGTCTACCAACAATTTTTCTTTTCCTGCCTGTCTTAGAATGGAGAATAATGTAGCGTGCCAGTCAATTATTTATCCGTGCGCGATGTAAGGGTTAGTTTGAAAGTAGCTGAAGGGAAAATCGGTTGCTACAATGCTAATAAGACTTGAAGTTTTGTTAGCTACAGCTACTAGCTTGTTGCTTTAGAAACAATTGAATAATCAACGATAATGAACATGAATTTTAAATCGACTTCTTTTATGTAAAGGAGAGCACTAGAAGTTTTAATTGACCTGCACAGCTATTCCCAACAATTCGATACGCTTTCGTGCTGAATCGAACAACAATCAATGGTATCAAAAGAGCCCTCTAAACGCTGTTCACAAATCGGAAACCCGAAAATTTTGTCAGTTTAAATCAAAATATATCCAAGCTAGCATGGCTGATGGCTGTATGCCTATAGCAAAGGGGAACAAAGCTCCACTGTGTTCTAATCGTATGAATAAAGAGACAACACAGGCGCTTCCCTTGCCTTTATTGGTTTCGCAATTGCCCACCGTCGAAGCCTGTAATTGGTCCATTGCTTTTCGCTTCTCTACCCGATCTAACAAACTTTCCACTCTAGCTATATTAACTTGCTAACGGTATACGTAAATTTGATTTTGCCATTAACACATGAGAGGTACATGAGGGATAGTGTTGTTATGTTGCAGTTTCTCGTTGAGGAAAATTCACCCTTGGCTGCATTGTGACTAACGAATATCGTATAGGGAGCTTAGTCAACAGGGCTGGCTGAAACTTTGTTTCATCACGAATTCATGTTTTTTCCAAGGCTTTGCGTGCTGCGATTTCCAACTCCAACAACGACTCACTTTTTTTGTTTATTTGATTAGGTAACTTATAAGAGCTGCTTAATCGAAAACTTGTAAATAAACTTCTCCCAGCTCCTTAACATTTATGAAAACGTTCGCCATCGATGTCTAGTTAGGCGCTTTACATTCCTGATTCATGTCTCCAGCTCGCGCCCTTAGCCTTGCAGTTCCGAAGGGTACGTATTTCCGATTAAAGCACCTTACTTCCCCCTTACCTTCCTCACTTATTGTGTCACCCTCGTCACGATTTTTCATAGACGTGGTTCTCCCATCCTCTTCAACACACTTGATTTGCGAAGCACGTATACTTCGCCAACATTAAATTACTTTCAATCCTTTATTTTGAACTTTGAGCCTTTGTAATAAGGATTGTCTTAACCGCAAAGTAATCTTAGTAATGCGCCCAGACTATCTCATCGTATTGTCTGAGTTGTAGGGGCGGTGTTTCGTTCTGCGGCGACATCGTTCAGTGCACCTTATTGGAAAAATAAATCGAATAGTCAAAGCTTTCGTGTCTGGCCGTCGTTATCAATAATCCAAGTACGTTCTCAACTTCTAACCTTCCAATTGATTTAAACACACCCACTTAGCATGGCGTGAAATTATCTTGAATTCAACTGGCAAATTGCTTTAGTAGAATAGATTTTACTAATAAATTGAGTACGGTAATTATCTTCCGTCCATAAATACTTTGCCTCATAAACAAGTGATTTGTTATTCAATGTAAATTATCATATTTTATGCATACCTTGTTATATCAAACATGACAGAATTTTCTCATAAAATCTTATTTGAGATAAATTAAGTTTTGCAAATTCAGAAATTATTTACTTTGATTAACTAAATTACAACTGAATTAAAACATTATTTTTTTTACAGACAATGCTGCAAAGAATTTTATAAGAAGGATACATAAAGTATAAGCAAAAAAAAAATTGGTACTCGTACAGTTTATTACTTCATAATTAAATATCTCATATCATACCAACCTCAAGCAATTACCAAGTTTTCAACCAGCCAAGTCCGCGACCCAATTAAAATAATGCAGTTGTAAATGAATAAAACCGATATATTATCATTTATTACGGTTCAATTACTGTATGACGGACAATTTCTTGTTAATAATGCTTGTGGTCAGCCATTTTTATTTATGCGTCGTCATGGTAACGGTATATAGTTTTTGCGGGCGGAACCCCTTTGTTGGAAAAACTTCGAGTCAGTTAATTACGGTATGTGAAGTTTTGGCAGGTTTGTGAGTTTTTACGTTCCCTGTCCGTAGGACGGTGGTTAGTTAAGCATGAGGTTTAAGTAAAAGGAAAACAAGTTACTTTGTTTTACTTAGTTGTTTAATTATATGTGTGAAAAACTTTACATTGTTATTAATAACAAGTTTGAGTCATAAGTAACGTAATTAAACCAGAGTGAAACCCAAAACAGGGCACGCATCACGATGCTCAGCAAGTAGGGAACGACTAAGAAGGTAGAGGATTCCTACACAGCGCTTCTGAAATATCTCTGGTATTATCTCGTAAATTTATATCATCAAATCAGTTTCTAAACGTAGAATATAACAAAAACTCCATAGGTTAGACAGCTTGTTATGAAAATTTACGGAAAGTTTTACTTTCTATTATTATTATGCCTTAATCAGAATAAAAAATAACTATGTTTTATTATGATTAAGGCATACATATGCCATATGGCATATTTTATGATATTTTTGTTGCCTTTAACTAAAGGCAACTAAAATATCAGAAAATTGCCTTATTAAACTCTTAACTAAACGTCTTCAAGCGTATAATAATCAAACTTTCTCATTAACACAACAAACGAATAATAAAACTCCGGCAACCCTAAAAACCATTAGCAAACTAGTTTAATAACAAAAGCAACAGTCCGGAGCCGAGACCTCAAACTTGGCAAAGTAAATAAATCAGAACTTGGCTCACACCACTACCGAGTACCGTCAGAACTATAGTGCACGTAGATAAGCCGAGGTGGTCATTATTGTGGATAAATAACTTTTCCTACTGACAAATTACCGGTAGTGCGGGACTAAGAAAAAATCGCACTGGTTGTTATTGTGGTAAGAACTGTGTCCCAATGTTTTAATTTAAGAATGAAAAAATAAGGTTTCTTTTATTTTATTTTTTTCTTTGTGAAGTGCCTAGTAAACCGTTATAAGTACCTACAGACCTACATTTGCGTGATTTATATTTGTGTTTTTGAAACATGTGGAGTCTTATCCAACTGTGAATACTTATCCAGCACTGTACTTCGAATTTACTTACTACGTCGGTATCAGTAATCATAGTTGTGAAAATAATACTTAGTTCGAAATTCAAAACGCAAACGGACGAGTTTGAAACGCATAAAAATCGCCCCTTATTACATGCGACTTAAACATAACTGGCGAAACGTGGGTGTACTATAGGTACACCTCTGCCTAACCCTTCGGGAAATACAGGCGTGATGTTATGTTACATTCCACAAAATTCTCTCACCTTTCCTCACAAACAGTCACCAATAACTCGAACCGATAATTAATCAACAAAAATCGATACTGTCCGATATTTATAATATTACGGACGATCATATTTCATGATCACTTGATTGATTTACTACGGTCGAGATGCTTGCTTTCCAATTCGATTTATTGTTTGCGGTCGCTGGTAAATAATGTTCGGATGTAAAGTGGCAAGAAGTGACACTTGAAAGTTGAAATGCAAATAATGTTTATGAATTTGATTTGTGTTTGTTGTTCAATTACTTAGAAGTTTTGTTTACAAATGAAGCAAATATCTTCGTTTATCTTCACAGTAGGTCTAGACAAAAACTTTTCTGATAGCGTTAACGCCAGACGCTAACGTCAAAATGTATGGCAATGACATTACTTGCGGAAAAAATACGTAATGTCACGTGGTAAGCAAATGTCAACTCCATACAATTAGATTTTTCAGTTGGCGTTAACGCTTACAGAAAAGGGATTTTGTCTAGGCCTCAGGCGTAGGTGTTTTATCATAGTAGCTGTAACAATAATAGACCTAACCGACAAATTATAAGTGCTATCATGTCTAATAAATACTAATACATTAACTATATTATATATATTTGAAAAAACCCTAATATAATAATACAAATTAGATTTGGTTAAGAAGGCTGACAAGCTAAGTTTTCAAAATTTTCCTGTGCCTGACGACAGGGTCCACTATAATTTAAGGGTAACCACCTAAATACACATTGTGGAACACAAATAACTTTTTGAGTACCTATTCAATAAGAAACTCCTCCTTTTTTTGAAGTCTGCTAAAAATTACGAAACTGTTTACAAAATTAAGCTTTAGGCAAAGTGAAAAGAATTTAGCATTGAAAGTTTTATGAATTACGACGTAAGATCAAGCAGTTAATTAAATTGATATAAAATAAATATAAAAAATGGACACTCTTTATCTTTTCATTGCGTGAGACGGCTACCAATATATCCAAGTCGAGACAGGTACAAAAAACATTCGGTTTGGCACTTCGAGCAGGTTTCTTTTTTGTCTACACAATTAATCAGTTTTATACGCGGCTGCGTATTTGTACATCCAAACGTTCAAATTAATCTTTCGAAAGAATCCACAAAATTTGATTGATTTGTTTGGATACATTTAATTGAGTTGGTAGCCAGATTATACGATAAATAAGAAAATAAATAAATCTTATAATTATTAAAATAAATGCCAAATATAATTAATGATATTGGTTTATTTTTAACCGACTTCAAAAAAAGGAGGAGGTTCTCGATTCGGTTGTTTTTTATTATGTTTGTTACCTCAGAACTCCTTCATTTATGTATAAACCGATTTGTTAAATTCTTGTTTTGTTTGAAAGGGTATACTTATAGAGTCGTCCCATATAAATTTGGTCAAGTTCTTATAAGTGCTTTTTGAGTTAGCTTCAATAATACGTATTTTTTCCACTTAGTGTATTTTGATGATGGTATAACAAGTTTCTGTCACTGTTATTTACTTAACAAGTAAACGTATACGAAAGTGAAAAATAAAACTTTATTACAAACAAAAAAAAACATTACAATGTGGAAAATAACTTTAATTTCGGAAGTCGGTGGCAAAACAAGAAAGTACAAAACCAATGACACCGACTTACGAAATTAAAGTTATTTTTTCGTAGTATATTTTTTGGAAGTCCGTATTTTTGGTAATCTTATATTTCCTATACAAGGAATTTTAAATCGTCATTGGCATAGTATCGGATTTGATCGTTTCTAAGTTTGCCGCCTATTATGTAAAAGCTTTCGCTATTCTACTCATATAATTGGATATCAGTATAGTTTTTGCAGAGAACTTCCTTTCCCTTTCAAGTCTTGTTTTTATAATACTTATGTCACAGGCGCGTAGGCATGTACATCTCTTCCAGTAACGCATGCATTTACATCCAAGTAAACTATTAAATGATTCCGATCGCTCGGGGCATGCGTGTGGAGCTATCAATGCTGCCTACCTCAGGTCATCGGGTCAAGCTTGAATAAAAGTTAACCTGGTATGTGGCAATTTTTATTTCTTTTGTAATTTCACATAACATAAAAAGTATCATTAACTTATTTGAATTGTTAGTCCTCGATGAAAAATTTATGTACCATTATACCGACCTTTGAAATCGAGTCATCTTCATCATCCTGAAATTTCCCCTGTTCAGTATTACGTTTAGATACTCCATATTTTTCTAAATAAAAACTGTTCAGCTTCCTTGAAATTAAACTATCGCAGCACCTAATGCGAGTCCCGTTCAAATTAAGAAAACCCAGTACAAATACACACAAAAGCAAACAATAATTTTACTCGGACATGAAATTAAATGACTTTTTCCTGTCATTTAATACGGAGTAATAAAGCCGTCGTCAAATATTCATCCATCACAGCAAATCATCTGTGCAACGTTGACGATCGTCCATTATTTATTTGGCAACGATCATCATCATTATGTACGGAAACCTTGGAAGATGTGGAAGGTAAAGGCGACAAGCGAGTTTGTAAGAAGTAACTGCATAAAATAACATCATGCCTGTAATCCCCGAAGGGTAAAACAGAGGTGTACCTATAGTACACCCACATTTCGCCAGTCATATCTGTGTATGTGAAGTAACTTATTGAAAAATTCAACCAATCAAATCAACTCCGCCTATCGCAGTCTCCTGCTGGGCATAGGCCTCTCCCATACTGCACCACAACACCTTGTCCGCCGCCTTCCGCATCCAGTCTGTCCCAGCCACCTTTTTGAGGTCGTCGGTCCATCTTGCTGGGGGCGTCCCACACTACGCTTGCCGACACGCGGTGCCACTCCAGGACTCGTCCGCTCCACCGGCCTCCGGTCCTCCGACAAACATGGCCAGCCCACTGCCACTTCAGCTTGCTTACTCTGCAAGCTATGTCGGTAACTCCGGAAGAAGGTGAAGATTATCTCCACAATTTATTATTATGTTTTATACCAGCTCCTGCTGTTTCAGTTGGGCAAAAACCTTCAATTCATTCAACTTCTCACGGTTGTTTGGTTTTGTTTCCAATCTTTTAAGGAAACTCATCACGCCATCTTCACCTGGGCCTAAGATTATCACGAAACCTGTTATTAAAAGTAAATTACCTATTAGGTAAACAAACTGGTAAATACTGGTATTCAGCTGCATCCGGTTAGACTGGAAGCCAACCCCAAGGTAGCTGGGAAAGGCTAGACAGATGATGAGGAGGTAAACAAACTGTGCTCTCTTATTATATTTGATACAAGGTTATCAGCGCAGCCTAATCCGGATCAAATATTAAAAAGACGGTCTTTTTTTTTTGAGTGGGAAATCATCAAATAACTTCTCTCGCTCTGGGCGGAGCGGGAGGGCGTGTCAGACGTTTACTGACTAAATACCCGTGTTCCTTCAGTTACCTGTGTGCCAGGGCCATGGTAACTCTTTCGAACAATCCGTGACCCTGGCAGGTGGTGTACTTATGACAACACGATAGAAGTGAAAAATTACGACTGGAGCCGACTATACTCGAATGAGCGTCACCGACCCGAGCGTGTTTCGTTCACTGTTGACCGAGTTTCGTTCACTGTTAAGAAAGAGTGCCAAAGTGCGCCTAAAGAAGTTTTCACTTCATAAACTTTCAATACAGCTTTTAATAAAATTACTCATCTCCCAACATCAGTAGGTAACCCATATGGCGTTAAAGAAAAAACATCTCCAAAGATACCAATATAGCGGCACACGGTAATAACAACAACCAAATATTACCAATTCTAATGACGTGTGCGCCCGCGCCGTGCCCACATCCGTTACTCGCGGTTGCCTCTACCTTGCACTGAAACAGAAGTACGGACTGCGCCCAATTACATCGAAAAGCGTTGTTCCCTTCCATAATATTATGTTCCAGACATTAATAATTAGGTAAATAAACTGTAATCTTGTCTCTTATTGGAATGGCTAAGTATAAGATATCTACGTAACCTAATCGCGATCCAAAATTTATCAGAAATCTGTCAGTGGCAGAATAAGCCCAGATTTTGTAGTATAATGTCATACGTCACTTTTTCCTAAACACATATAGCGTTCAATAAAAAACATCCTCAAAGATACCAATATAGCGGCACACGGTAATAACAACACCCAAACATTACCAATTCTAATGTCTCCACATCCGTTACTCGCGGTTGCCTCTCCCTTGCACCGAAACAGAAGTGCGGACTGCGCCCAATTACATCGAAACGCGTCGTTCCCTACCATAATTTGTCCGAAGATCACAGTAATTTAGCATTTTGTAATATTCCATTATAAGTAGCATCCGGATGACGTATAAATTGTAGACGGCCAAATTGATGGCGGACAAAAACTGCACTTTTGGAAGGTATTCGGTTAATTTAGATGCACGGTAATCGAATTTGTAGTGATTACAGTGAAGTGTAATTAATTCGTGTGAACTACCATGCCAATTAATGTTTGGGCTAAGTATGTATTAGGTAGGAGATTGTTATGCAAGATAAGCAAAAAGTGCAAGGGTACAAGCAGCTTATTTTTCTGTTAGTGCATTCAAAGTTTTTATTGGAGATCATAGATAGACTGATGTGACAGAATAAGTTGAGCGTGAAAAAATTTGGGTAAATTCGACATAGAAAAAATTGGCGCCCAAAATAGCTTTACTCTTCCAACTATTCCGGAACACCACACTACAAAGGGCATGAATGGTTAAAGAACGCACATGTACGAAAATGTACGTACATACATGCATCAGTGTATGTCAGAGGGCACGTCATAATCCACCCAAGCACAAAGATTAACATTTAAACAAGTTTTATGTAAATCATACTGGATAAAACCCGTTTCATTTTTGTGATCGCTCGCTTGGAAATGCTTGCTTTCTTTGAAATTGCATCATTCTTTAGATTAGTTTCTACTGAAGGTTTCTTAATTTCATGTAATATTTGAGTGAAGATGTACTTTGTGTAAATTAAATTTAGAAAATGGTATTTCTCGTCTAAGTAATGAAAATAATGAAATATGTTTTACCTTTTTGGTAAATTAGAAAGTATTTTTAAAAGATGTTCGGTCTGCTATAGAGCAGACAAAACAACGATAACAATGATTCTTATAAAAGAGGCGTCAATTCACTTGACGAAAAACGTGATTCGAATTGATTTAAAACGCAGCCAATCACAGCGCATTAAAATGACAGTTACAGTATCAACCAATGAGATGGAGACGCAAAAAGTTGTGGCAATCCTACGAGGTTTAACATTCGAATACCTACATCTACTTTGAATATCATTAAGCGACCTTGAAACGCCCGGAAAGTGCCTTGTCGGCTAATAAATTAGTGGCTAGCCTCGGTCTCGGTGACGTATAGATTTTCATTGAAGGGTTAAGCCTAAGTTGAGTAGTAAAATACGATAGTTTGTGTGGCATAAACTTTACGTGGTTGCGTGTAGAAATTGATGGAAATATTTTTATCGTATCAAGAAATAAATAGAAAAGTGCTAATTCACAGCACTCGAATATTTTTTAAGTCGTAATACTGTTTCAATAAAAAAATCCTAAATAATTATAATCTACGTTAAATTGCATTGATTATTTTGGTTAAAACTAGAATAAAATTCAAGTTTATTGAGAAAGCCGAACAGTCTTAGAAATACAACATAATATGAGGCCACCAGAACCAGAGTGACCCAAATGCAAATATAAATAATGTGAGTATTTCTCCTCAATTTACCAAAGATTGTTTTCGAAAAAATTTAAATGCTGAGAACTTGATTCATTTATGTTACAGGTGAGATATTGGATATTAGATAACTTAATTAGAACGTATTATTATTACGATCTAATTAAGTTATCCAATAAACATCTCACATAGCCCGAAAGCCAATCAAAGCTGTGGTCATCGCTAGTTATAAACAAATTACTTTCTTGTGAATGTTCTAATGAAATAGCCTAGTCTTATAGCGCCCCATAAGTTTTACGGCACCAATATTAAAGGTATATGAACCAATTAGCGAGCTATGCAGTCACCACCCCCTCTATATAACCTCGCCTTATTCTTTGTTCAGTTCAAGAACTAAATAATGGAGTACAATTACTATTGTTTTTACCCTTTAGTAATATAACCCTTGATCAAAAAATCATGGCTGCATAAAACCATTGTGGTGGCTTACACAAATACATAAACAGTATGTACTGCTATTGTATTTTATATACTTGTACATTATGTGGGCAGCTTTATTTATTTTTATTTATTTAACTTATTTTTTATATTTTACTTTATGTTTTTATTTAAATATTTTGACCTTCAGATCTCCCTAAATAAAAAGAAAAAATAAGGCATCAATTTGTTTGTTTTTGGTACAAAAAAAACCAAAGCTGTCGAAGCTAATGCGGGCTTTGTACAGGTGACTATATGACTGTCAAAATGGCAATTGGACTAGGCCGCATGTGACTAAAATAGAAAATTTCAAAGTAGAATAGGTTTCGACTTTTGTCGTGCGGCGACGGGTCGCATGCGGCGGGTGACTAAAATCGACCGTGACAATGCTCATTCGCAAGCGATCGCCCACCGCATGAAGGTCAACATTTTGATGCAAAATTAACTAGACACCTGCGATTTTTATCGACCTGTGTAAATGGGGTGGCGATTTGGTAAGCGACCAGCCAGCCGCACGGCGAAAATCGACCTAGTATAAATCCCCCATAGCATAAGCATCCCGAGCAGCTAGTCAGCAGCTCAAGAGGAAAAAAATCACAATAAACTTTATTATAAAAGAGTTTTACTTCCTTTTTCATCAATCTGCAAACACACGTGAAACCATCGTCCTTTTACCGCTGTCTAAAAACCTCACGGCACATGGAATAGAAAACGTCATTTGCAGCGCATCCGTAATCTACTGTCGAGTTGCTATCGTATCCGTCGACTGACTGATTCGATTCAGCCGCGCGCTCTTCTTCGTGTGAAAATAACACGTCACTCAAATACAAACGATAATAAATTCAATTTTCTCTCACCCTAGCCGGCGAAATGACGGCCGGACAGGATTAAACCGCGTCCCATTCGCCTTTTGTTTGCCACATTTTCTCCGTATGTTTATTTTTTTTTCGGACCGTTTGTCTCTTTTTCATAAGTTTCCGAGGCGGACGGAAGATCGGCTGTTTGCGGATAAAAAACTTATTGCTAATGAAAGAATAATGAAATGTCTTTGTATTGTATGTAGAATCAAAGTGGCCTTTGATTGTTTCGCTTTTTATGAGCTCCTTGGAAGCTCATTATTACTGTCTTTATTATATTTTCAATCTACGTTACAATCCTTTCTTTCATAAATTAATATGTAATGTTTTCTAATAAGAATTTAATGGACCGTTTCTTTATTGAGCGCCTGATCAATTTCCTCGGTATTGCGCTAACGCTAACACTGTTGCAGAACTAAAGTATTCACAATAAGAGGCAAACGCGTCGTTTCTCAGAATTCTTGATCGTGTTACCTCGCACTGCCGCCAATTAAACCACGTTCTACCCTCGTTTTGTTTTTATTGTACACACGATACGCGGATTGAGTCGGCACTAACTAACGCCGTCTGATAGGTATTTTCAAAGAATTTCTTTAATGTAAGATTAACGTTTAAGGTTACTTTAGAGCTGTAGGATGATATCAGTAGGTATTAACAATAAAATGGGAATCTGAGTTTTGGTATTCGAAAGTCTTAATTATAAAAGACCGTTATGGCGTTTTTATTTTTATACTTACTGTAAATGGCCGAACAAGTCAACGAACTACTTAAATAATGAGCACGCATGACCAAATTCCGTATTTTAATTTAGTTAGTAGCCTACCTACTGAAGGAAGGATTAAGGAAAATGTAGAAATTATTTTAAGGTAGAGAAATAATACATTTCAGTTAGAAATACCTATTTGATTCGAACCGTGAACCTCCGGAGATTAAAAAGCACGTTTTAAATCTTTTACGAAACATTCAATTCCCGAACCCACGTCTATGAAGATTTAATTTCAAAAATCGAATAATCCGAACCGACTTCGTGTACGTTCGGTACCCACACGAATATCGGGTTCCATAATAGCGTTCCGCAGAGAAAATGTTTTATTGGCCTTGTCGCCTCTCCAGCCAGCAATAAAGGGCAAGACTATCGTGGTGTATAAAACGCACCTTTATTATTTCTTTGTTTTACATTGGATTGTTCGACTTCGCGTTTGCCGTATCGACAATCTGATTATGAACGCAACCACAGTCGCAACCGCAACATCGAGCCATCATTTTCATATCGCCCTGTGCAAAACTGTCGATTAGAGAGGAAAGTTCGCTATCATTAGGTATATAAATTTTTCCGTCTACTTTTCGTGTGGTAAAATGCAGTTGATTATTCGGTTTTTGTTTTGTATTTAAATCTCGCCAGTAGGTACCATAAAGTTTAAAGTGATAATTTATTCGATTATGTGTGCAAACTTCAGTGTCCCATAATCTAAAATTACATCCAATAAATCAATAAACCGTTTTTGACAAAAGGTAACGGTATCCGATATGCGTCCAATAACAAAATTAAGGTTGCAAAAAATGCGTGCTCCGTTCACTGAATCGGCAATTTGCATACGTAACGTCAAACCGTGACTACCTGACTCCGGTCCCGAATTATCCAGCATAAGGTGCAATTTATTTTGTATTTTTTGTTATTTAGGTAAAGTTCAGTCACGAAATTCACGAACCAGATTATGAATTTAAAGTAAACTGTGGCTTCCTGTGACTAATATTTTCATGTTTTATTATTACCCATGTGAATGGTATTTTATATTTTGATCTTCGTTTTTTCCCAGCTAGTTTTAGAAAAGTCATCTAGTACTTTGGTGACTTTTCTGCAGAAAACATTATTAATTTCTTCTTTTATTATTTGTTTTTTTTTAGTTTTGACAATTGACTACAGCAGCCTGATCTCGAATCGCAGAAAAACCGGATTTTTAATGAGTGGTTTTATTTTAAAATGGATTTTAAGAAAAAACACGTAGGTAACTTATTTTAGGACTTATGATCGAAATATTACATTATATATATAATATAATGTAATAAATATTTGCATACAATTTTAGAATATTGCATCTACAAACTTTTTATCAGAGTAACCCATACACTTCTTAAAACAAATGGACAAAACACGTTTTCTATAATTGTAATTGGCCACACTATACCTACGGTAATAGAATTTTAATAACTCCGACTTTTAGTCGCAAGCGGCATCCTTTCAAGTCTAATCGCGAGTAGCGGTCACCGCTAGCCACTGGAGCCTGGGGGTGCTCGGACATTCGAAGCCAACTTGATACGTTGACAATTCAATACCTTGCATTAAAGATAAGGCTTATTACAAACTATCACATGACGTTTTGAATGACAGTGCACATAAAAATCTATGTGGGGGTCCAAATGGATGGGAAAGATGGTATATCAAAGTGAAGCCGAAGGTCATACAGCGTTCTATATTCGTTATGAAACATGTTATGTAACTCCGCTGCGTTGTGTACGTTAGCAACAATGTTTGCCGAGCAAACATATCCAGCATTCACATTTAATTGAATGAAATTGAAAAGCTTAGCCTGTATTTTGAGCAATCTATGTTATTCAAATTCTAGGTAATGTAATTTGAGTATGTTTAGAGAGAGAAAAGGAAAAGTCATGGGTGAAAATTATACAGGGTGGCACTATCGACGCGCAAATTGAAACCATGAATTCAGCACATGATCCTAAACCCCCTAGCATAGAAGTTTTTCGCCAATTATCATTAAAAAAAATCATAGAAAAGTGCAATACCTACGCGGTCAAAATGTATGGAATAGCAATTTTCTTTTTAAATAACCGACGGGTAATTTAAACGCAGGGTGGTTCAGAATCATGTACTGAATCCATGGTAACAGGTTGCGCGTCGACGCGAAAGAAACAAAAGAAGAGAGGAGAGTCTTTTGTTTCTTTTTAGGTAATTTACGTAAATTTATTTTTTATTTCAACGTAAAAAAATGAGAATAATTGTCACTAGAATGACATCTACATCAACTTCTATTAAAATGTTGAGTAGGTATCTACTGCACTTCGTGTCATAACATTGTTAACCAGAATGTCTATCGTTCACGATAATGGGAATGCACGTAATTGAAGGAAATAGCTGGGAGGCATGATGTCGTCGTCAGCAGTTTTAATTAAAGAACTATCCATAGGAATTTTCTTAACTAGTTTTAATGCGTTTGAATTGTAAAGTAGCTCTATAAAGTCAGCTAACAAAGTATACAGTTTCTTATACAAGAATATTAAAACACTTAACTAGATAATATGCTTCGCATCAGTAAATTAAACAAAAGCCCGTAGGTATTCTAGAACGTTGGTCCCTTTAAAAGTTTGAATTTTGAATTCTCGACTCAAGTACAGAATAACACTTTCAGTTTCATACAAACAGACAGTTAGTTATACACGAGCGTCGTTAAAGAATACGGCCTTAGTAAAAAATTAAGAACGCGTCAGAATACAGCCGGGGAGTTTCCTTCGAGTATTCCACCAGATAAGATAATGCGTGGCAGCGTGGCCTATGATTCTCGATTACTGACTGCACCGACTACATGCCATGGCAGCTCACTAAAGGCGCTAGAGCTGTATGATAACACGTAGAGGTGCGACTCGACGGAAAGAAAAAAAAAATACGTTTATTTGCGGTATACATGATGCAAAGAAAAAACACAAATACAAAAAAGAACGAGTTGGGGGAAAATATGCGGCATAGCTTTAGCGAAATATTCTACTTTGGTATACAGGGTGCAAGGGACCTCGACGCGCAAAAAGTTACAGAAATTTTTCGTCGTTTAAAAAAGATCTGCTATTTCATGCATTTTGACCATGTAGGTTTTGCACTTTTGTATGAAATAGCTGTATTTTTTATAATCAACGAAAAATTTCAACGCCTGTCAAGTATCATGTACTGGATTACAATTTGCGCATCGATGTCCCTTACACCCTGTATACGACCCTTTATAGTAGGGGAGCCCAAGCGGGGATTTCGGGATTTACTAAAGCGCGGCAGATTAATATACAGGCGGATACCTTGTACCCGGTTAAGTACCTCCACAAAACATGAGGCCCATATATAAGGCCGCCCGTGAAGAATACAGGATCAGATTAGTAAAAAAAAATTGACCATCAGAAATTCTCGAGCGCGTCAGATTAAGGTAGGGTGAGTTAATTACATCCTAAAAAGTGTATATTCCACTAATCTGACAATTTGAGAGTGACGTAAAGAAAGGGGAGGGCAACAAAGTTGTAAAAAAAAAACGTCATCTCGACATTCTCGAGCGTAGCAAAATTTTTTTTTATTTTGAAGGAAATAATTCAAGAATAATGAAAAATATATAATCTGACGATTTCCGCAAGCCGAAATAACAAAAATTCGTCGATAAAGTTAAATGCGGGCAGCGGCGTGATGCCTACATTTCCTTCTCCGCGTTTCTATTCCTCTCTATCTATTACTCTCTCACTCCGTCCCCACTCTGGTTTCTGCTGCAATGACGCCATCACAGCTGATCATAAAGACTCGTTCGTGGCATACTGTTTACAACGTGTTTCCAACGTTTTGGCTTTTTTTGCTATTTTAATATTATTTGTGTGAATTAAAGTTTATAAATATTAAGGTCATAGGAAGCTTCCCTGACTACCCCCGCGATGTTGTCACTATGTCTGTATGTATGTGTGTGTGTGTGTGTGTGTGACTATGTGATTCGCTTATAACTTTTGAACGACTAAACCGATCGGAATCTACTAAACGGCGTTCTAAAGATTTCCCTCAAAATTAGATTTCCTGTGAATTTGAACCGATTCGGGCCGATAGATTTTGAGAAATTTTGAAAAATGTCAAAAAAAACACGTTTTTTTTTAAAGTGGTTTTTTTGGAATAACTTTTAAACGGCTTTATCGATCAACTTCAAATACTAATCCGCCTTTGAGCTTGAAAAACCACGTCGATCGCCACCAAGCTGGTCAAAATCGGTTTATTCGTTCGAGAGATATCGTGAACGAAAGAAACCCGAAAAAGTGTTTTTTCGGGATTACTCCGAAATGTTTGGTTCGATCAATTAAAATTGCAAAATGACTTATGAGGATGATAAAACTGCGTCGAATGCCGCCAACCGCGTGAAAATTGCTTGATCCATTCAAAAGTTATTGCGGTTTGAAAATTCCAAAATAGTGTTCTATGAAACTTCTATCAGACTTTCGAGCTGGGAGAGCTCAAATGCATAGAAATATTATTTCTTTGAACTCAGCGAGCTCAAAATATCACATAAATTATATTTTGAGCTCAAAAATGTCATAAGTACAATTTTAAGCGCCCAGGAATGGAATTAGCGGGAAGTTGCAGGGATGGCCTTTAAGGTGAACCGTTTTTCTAATTTTTTTTTGTCAGATCAGGCGAATCCCTCTAGATAATCGTCAGATTATGAGACAGTACGTTTAGAACATAAAGATGAACCATATATATCTTAATCTGACGCGCTTGAGTATTTCAAAATGGCGACTTTTTTTTGCAGATTTTGAAAATGGCCGCGAGTTTGCGTCCCATCGAAATCGTCAGATTAGTGAATGAGAGCTTTTTTTTGGTGCACTTAACACTCCCTTAGAAAATCTGACGCGCTCGACAAAATTTTTTTTTTTTTTCTTTTTCAACCCTTACATACAACCACCCGCATCATGTAAACGATCAGATTAACATACGTACATTATTAAAAATACGTAGGGCATTGATGCTATCAATATCTGACGCGCTCGAGGATGTCCATGCAGCAGTTTTTTTTTACATATTTAAAAATCTATAGCCGCTTCCCCCACCGATGTAAAGGTATTTATTTATTTATTTATTTATTTATTTAAGGAAAAACAAACAGTAGCACAATAAAAAACAGTCACAATATCTTAAATATAACATTTTAAACAATTATGCTACCCACTACGTTTTCCACAGATTACAATATGGAGTATTTAAAAAAAAACTAGCTAGTAACACAGATACAATAGATACAATACCTATGCAAACGGCAATTATCCCGGAACTCATATCTGGATTTTTTAATTTATAAAAGAGACAAAAAAAAAGAATATAAAAAAATAAAAAAATAAATTTAAAGTAGGTTTGTGTGCGTGCTAATATCAAACATTACGTCATTATACAGTACTTTGCTGATCCTTTAGGGTTGCTTGGATTTGCTTCTTAAACGCATTTTTACTAAGAAAAAGAATGTCGATTGAATTAAACTCATTGTTATATGTCTCAACTAAACGATGAAGTGGTGAACGCGAGCCAGCGTTGGATTTACAAAGGCGGGTAGCAAATAGACGTCGAGAGCGTACCTCTCGTACATGAACTGTTCGAGGAACCAGGTAACACAGACTCCTAACTAAGTCCGGACAATCAAAATGATTGCGGCAAACATTGAACAGAGTCATGACCTCCAGAAGTTTCCGTCTTGATTTTAAGGTTAGAAGATCATACTTTTTAAGAAGTAAGTGGTATGACATTTTATTCCGATAACATCTAAAATTCATTGCACGAAGGTATTTACGTTGTACTAGTTCTAATTGTTCACTATATTTTACGTAAAAAGGGTTCCAAATAGGTACTGCAAACTCTAATTGTGGCCTAATTATTGATTTATATAAGTGTAAGAAGGTGGAAGGTCGACGAAAATCCCTGGAAGATCTCATGACAAAGCCAAACATTTGGTAGGCCTTGTTAACAATTTTATCTATATGAGCATCCAGATGGAGCTTCGAATCTAGCAGAACACCAAGATCACGGAGAAAACCTACTTTACTAATTGGCGTATTAGCTAGACGATAGTCGAACTCGGTAATATTTTTCTTTTTGGAAAATGTTATAACGTGACATTTTGGGAGACCGAGGTGAAGCTTATTGGAAGAGCAGTAGCTAGAGAAACGGTCTAAATCCTGCTGGAAGTGTAAACAATCGTCTTTATCAGAAATAATTTTGTAGACCTTTAAATCGTCTGCGTAAAGAAGAAATTTTGAATTTTGAAAACAGTCTTTTATGTCATTAATGTATAAAATAAATAATAAAGGGCCTAAAATGGAACCTTGTGGTACACCGGAGGTGACCCGAAAAGAGCCAGATTCAAAGCCATTAACAACCACCTTTTGTGTTCTGTTAGTTATGTAAGATATAAACCACCGTAAAAGGTCCCCTCTGATTCCATTATAAGCAATTTTATTAAGTAGTAGTGTGTGGTCAAGTTTATCGAAGGCCTTCTGAAAATCTGTGTACACCGCATCAATCTGCTGTCTATTATCGAGACTATCAAACAGTTGGGACATGAAAATGAGGAGATTGCTAATGCAAGATCTGTCTTTGACAAAACCATGCTGTTCTTTTATTAAAACAATATATCATATAACATTTTTTCTTCTTATCATCTAAGCTTTGCAACCCAATAGGTCTCTACGACGCTCGAGTAAATCCCCATTTAGCATCGTGGGCTCCCCTACCATTAGTAAAGGTGAAAACCTGTTACGTATCACGCAATGGATCACGTTCGTACGTTGTGTGCGTGTCTTTATTCTGCAAAGTACGATTTTACTGGGAAATAAGCTTTTATCAGAGGTCTGTACTGGGTTTGAATGTTAGGTAGGTACAAGTTTTTACTTGTACCTAAAAGTGTATAATAGTGTACCTAACAGTATATACAGTCCCATGGGATTTGAGTAAGACATACATTGGAAGAAAATGTTTATTTCCGACTAACTTTTCCCCCGGCTTCGCTCGCGTGGATGACGGAAATTATCCCACGGGAACGTACTACGAGGGTTAAAAGTACCCTGTGTAGTAATCTAGGTTAGAAATAATCTGCGTGCCAAATTTCATCGAAATCCGTCCAGACGTTTTAGCACCAATCCGTAACGTACAAGCAGACAAACAGAAAAATTGACAAAAGTTCTAATAACTATATTTTCGGCGTCAGAGTCGTCCCGCACCTCGCAGCAATTACTTTCTCTCACGTTAGTATTTTATTATTATTTACAGATGTGTTTTTAAGACTACCTGGAATTTCTTTTAACTTCAACTATGTCAACACAAATCAAACGTGACGTTTGATTTTCTCTGTAAATTCTTAGAAAGGACTCTAAGGATAGTGCCGCAGGACTTTGAGTCTTGTGATTATTTTTGTTACATTTGTGTTTCAACGAAGGGTATTTTTTCTGATTAATAAATAAATTAATCAATAATCAAACGGGGAACGGGGGTTGGTGTTTAATTATTATCAAACCTCCTTTTTGTTACAATAAGTAGTGTAGAAAGTATGTTTTTTTTTTTTAAAACAATCTGACCATTCATATTTCTTTTTCAGGTAAGCATTCCTCAAAAGCCAAAAGTCTCGAACTCTCAATGAATATGGTAAGGCATTCGAGTTCAAGCTCACACATATTCCCTTTGATGCTTCATTCTAATACGCGTGTAAGTACCTATACAATGATTTGTGCTCTCTAGATGTGTTAGGACTTACGAAGAATAATTGCCGCGTGCATTTAGTAAAGTGTAATGGTAACGAAGTGTGTTTGAAGGAAGCAGGAAAATGAAAATGCATTATCATGAAAATTGTGACCTCTTGTTTGGTAGTTTTGAAAACATGTCGGTGAAAACATGGTGATTCTTTGCAAAATCATATTTAACTAAAATATGTACTATCGCTCCCCATTCAAGTTTTTGATTAGATGATAAGGCCGTCCAAAAAATAAAAATAAAATTGTTCATTTATAAAACCAGTGGTTTAACATTTTTTTTTGCTAACGACATATAACGAAACGCTGACTTTAAAACATTTTAAAATGCGTTAACGTTTTATTTCATCAAGCCACTAAAACCGAAAACGTCATCCGAAAACCATAAAACGTTTCCAGTGTTTGTAAATCCACGACCTTTGATTATACACCGGAGGGAATGTCCTTTGAAGTCCACCGCTAGGTCGGTGGTCCACATTTACAGTTTCTTTTTGTTCTCACATCTCAGCTTCCGTCCATTCGCATTGTCCATTAAAGGATCATAGGCCATTATGCTAAGCAGTTTGTCGAACTCTATATTACTTTATTACATCTATTATTTTGTTTGCGACCGTATTTTTATTAGACGGTATAAAAACGGATGAAGTTGATACTGGGAAGTGATATTTGTTGTCAACATAGATTATGCATGATTACGGTTGATGTAAGCATATCAAATATTATGATAACAAGTAGAGAGGCTCTACTTTTAGTTACGTAAACAAGATTCATAGAATTCTGTGATTTATATTCAATAATAACTTAGGGGAAAAAACGTAAACATAACAGTAAAACAATTATAGAAAGCTTTTTCGATCGTTTGTTTTGATTTGAAAATGGAAAAAAAATGTTTATCCCATAACTAGACTCCCCCACATGACGTGTGTCAGTACCACATCAATTACAATTGCTAATCCAAACGCGGACTAAAACACGCAATAATGAAAAAACGTATACATTTTTAAATTTCAAATCCAATCCTTTCAGTATTCTCTTGTATTGCTACCCACGTACGGGTTTGCTCCTGTAAAATATTAATAATACAATTCCGGTTCTATTTTCGTAGTCACTCACTGCTTTAAGAGGATTTCGCGGCAGTGAGACGTTTACAAGAGCCGTAACAATGTTATTCTTCGCCTTGACAAGCTCAGTCGGGAAGCCGACCGATCAATCATCGAATAGTGCGGTACGTTCGGGCGACGTGCCAAATGTCGATTCGTCGATCCGGACGCCGATATCGATAGGAATCGGAACTCATGGTCGTGTTGTTGAGTTTTTGTTGGTAATTATGATAGGAGTGAAATGTTGTGGATATTTAAATGTTGGAAGTGTTTGTATACATATTTGTAATTATATCTTAATGGTACAGGTATCGAAAATTTCAAACGTGAATGGACACACAAAGCAAAACAAGCATAAAAATGAACCGAAATATTGTAGTAATTTTGAAGAGGAAGCGTTCCGATGTTATTAAGAATGGCTGATGCGCCGCCACCGATCGAGAAGGGATGTCACCTACCGACATCACTACATCTAAGCCCCTTTCCAGGGGGATTTAATCGGGATAATACATGTGTCGCATCTTATTACCAAACTGAGATTGTGGCAGGAGCAAACAAGCTGTAGGCCCTCTCTATTGCGAGTCAACATGATATCACTTACGGAACCTCTCGTCACAAAGTGTATTTGTATTGATGAGTTCTTTTTCATCTTTTAGTGTATCCACTTACGAAGAGCGGATTACATTGTTCACGAAACATCGATACTTATTTTTCTATCGACTAACATTATTCGATTTGCTACAATCATATTTATGTTTAACGTTTTGACAGACCGTCACTAAACTTCGTTCTTAATATTGTTATTATTAATTCTGAAAAGACAGTTTGCGTATGACACTTCATTCAAATTATAGTGTCAAGCTGTCAACGAGTGTCGAATGACTTCCCAATAAATTATCTTCAAAGTAATCGTAAACGCGTACAATTCCTATCGTCGTCGTTGAATAAAATAAAAACATGTTTGATTTAACTGCTCTCTAGTGACAAATGTAATAAATTCCGTACTGGGAACTCGTAAAAAGTGTATCGTATACAGACGTCAGCGCCAGTCGACGTAATGTGACGTTGAATTAGTTCCTCTTAACTTTCTAATAAACAAACTGAAATGACATAATAGGGATGAGACGATAGTGCACGTGATTAATATTAAATAGCAATGTGAGATTGGACTATAACTTTTTTTATGCATTTCGTAAGTATACTAAAATGTTTATATCTTTCAAAATTTTTACTATCTGTATATCTACGTGTGACTTTTAATTGGTTAATTTGGTCAACTTGTTGATGTGAAGGGAAATGAGTTTTAATGTAATTATTGTGATAAGTTAGGTAAACCGCTATTTGAAAAGCCAATAGTGACAATGTCATCTTAGTGGGTATTCCTAGATTTGAAGTTATTCTTTGGCCATAGTTACCAAGTAATAAGACAGTTTAAAACGCATCGCAAAGCATGCAAGAAAATTGAACAACGCTTCTGCAAAATATCTATGGAGGTAGGTACTTCTAACTTTAATATTTTTCTGTAATTTAAACTTCTTTATTGATGTCCTTTTTATGTCAAATTTGTTCTAGTTTGATATCCTTAGATTATCTATTTCTGTTTCCGTTATTAATTTAATGTTTTTGAGAGTTTTCGTTCATTTTTGCTATTAACTAAGATAATTATGATGACATAACCTAGTAGATAATAATAATAATTAATAATTAATCCTATAATCATAATTTTAATCCTAGAAATAAATATTAAATATGTAGATCAACAATTTTTCAGATTATTTAAAGTACATCTCTTATGGGGTATTGCGTTAAATGTTACTACAAAATACCTTGAGATAAATTGCAATTAAATGAAAGAAAATTTAAAATACGTATTAAAAGTGTGGCGGCAAAGCTTAAAAAAAAAGTATACTTTGTAAACAAGCATATTATAAAATTAGAGGATTATATCCTAGATAAGGGTGCTTGGAAACATGCTGGTCCTGCTCCATAGGACAATCTAGACTAGACAAAATCAAAATTGTTGCCAATTTAATTCTATAGTTTATATTTTTTATGACATTGATTTTACAATCTGTAATTACTTGAACTCACACACAAAATGATTACCTACTTGTTAAAATTTTAGGAAAATCATCTACTTTTACAATATTTGGTGAGCACCATGTATCTATCACATGTAATTAATTTACGTGTCAATGCTTTATATTTAATTATTTTGAACTATTGTGGTGTAGTAATTTTATTCCCATACATAATTATAATTATTGTAGGATACAAAATATTGTAAAACATTTTAAAAGGGTAACTGTGGAGTTTCTTGCCCATTCCTCTTCATACGAAACTACCATTTGGAAGGGGCAACTAGAATCATTTATTTTTTTTCAAAAGTGATTTTTGTGTGCCTATTTTAAACAAATGGTTTGACTTTGACTTTAGATCCCAGAATTTTCTCAACTCTTAGATCATACATTTTGATTTCTCAAATTAATTTCAGTAAGTGCACTACCGAAAGGAGTTATAAATAATAGCCATTATTATGCCTTCGTAACGGCCGGTGTTCAGTAGGAATCTGTCAAAATTTATAAATTTTATCATATTACTCAATTAATATTGAGTTATTTATAACCCCGTTGTGTTAATATTATTTAATGGCTAACGAAGGTAATGGATGGTAGAAAAGGACACTTTATCTGCAAAGTGATTGGTTTAATCACCAACCATCATGGCTTGATATTTGATACCTACTAATTAATGTTGATTAGACCTTAAAATATTATAGACCCCTTCTATTTTCTTAAAACAAAACTAAATACGCAATAATCCGTAAAGTGGTTTATTAAGTAGAGTTTACTTGTTCTATAACAGTTTAGAGTCATATTTTCTTCAGGTTTAGAGGAGATAAAACTCGTTTTAGTGTTAATAAAAGTGACTGCCTTGCGGGATCCCTCTAGCCGTGGGTGTCACGTGAGGCAATCAAAGGGTTATTACATGTATCATGACTGTAATGTATTAAATAACTGTATAACTTTAAATATTGATCGTTATAACTAGTCAGTCAAACACCATCATTTTTAAAATTAAACGGTCCAAATTGCAGTGGCAAATCTCCATGGTCCTGGCGATTAAACCATTATCCTTGCAAGATCATTTTACAACCTAATGCGTTTTAAATTACGGATATACAGGACTCAAACCAAGCGTTCAGAGAATTATTCGTTCGTATAATTGTAATAGCGCGTGTGAAGAATTTCTTAATTGATATAATAAATTAAATGGCTCAGTCAAGTCTTTCGGCTCTTTTGTGATAACGTGTTAAGATTATGAGATTTATTAGAACACGGAAACTGTGTACTAATTGGCGTTTTATGAGGGCATGGACGTGTTTGTCTTTTGTTTACATTTCGATATAGTTATTAAAAGGTCTACTCGGTTTTATTGGGAACATACCGATGTATACGGATATGTTTGAGATATAGCTCGGTTGCATTGTGTATTGAAATGCCTCAAATGTTTGGTTGTTGTTGATATGGTTTAAGTTATTAAATAGATTAATGTTCTCCTATAATTTTGACCTCGACCTTAATGATAATAGGTCTTGGAGGATGTAGAGTAGCAGTAGCTACTTAAACAGTAATCTCTAAGTATAAATTGCTCTCTCTTTGCCTTTGTTTAGCGTGAGATAAGCATTCACTTCATTCAAATTAACACGCGCCATTATCAATATCCCTTACTTTTTATCACACAAAATCCTTTCACCCACTTTGACACGTATATTAGTCAACAAACATTCCCGTGGGAGTTTACCTACACTATCCAAAGTACTTACTCGACCACTAGAGTGTCTTTTGTTTTAAGTTTCGTTATTTAGTGAAACTGTCGGTAGGTGCTGGCTTTAAATTAAGTCGAGTATGACAGGTTTCCCTCGCGATTAGATTAAACTAAGAAGTACTCGAATCCTTTGTTGAATTATATTATGTAAACCAAATATTTGTGTGGTTGATATAAGGGTCCTTGGGGAATGAAGTACCTATCTTGAAAACTATTTACTTATAAATATTTACAAAAGTACCTAAACAGCTTATTTCTAAAGAAAATGACCACAGCAGCTTCGTTAATTCAACGTAGAGACATCGTTCTGAAATAATGTGCATAATAAGTGGCATCTTCGTTATTAATTAATTATATCGAGTCCTACAGCTGTTGTATGATTGTCACAATTCATTTTGAATTAATGCCACAGTGTACGCAGCAGCGACGCAAATATAAAAGCCATTATTGCCATTCTAATGACAAGCACAAGTGCCACCTTGCCACTACAAATAAGTCGGAAACCAAATTAGAATAGTCTACTGAGCATTCCGCCGGCGAAATACTAAGCTGCATTACAATTTTCATCGCTCGAACAATCACACACGGCTTTGATTTACGTAGGTACCGTCTTATCTCAGATGAAAAGCCGACTTCTCTAAGATAAAAGGAATAAATCACATGTCAGCCGACCGACTTACGCTGCACGAATCCTGAATCTTGCCGGGAAATACCTTCTCCCTTGAAGATTATCTACAACTTTATTTTGTTCGCTGTACTACTATCAATTTATTGTTCCTTATTGGACCACTGTTTTGGTTCGTTGTTTTGATGTGAGATTTTCTATTTTCGTTACTTGTCTGATGTAGGCAACAAATTAATGTTACAGCCGATTTATGTGTTACATGATGTTACAGTTTTCCTTGTAAAATTTTCCTGCCTAGTTGGGTCTACTCCTTAAATCCACTTAGCGTTACTTAAGGAAATGGTACCACATCTAAATAACCAGTTTTCACCTTCAGTAATGAAGTTGTCATTGCGTTCGGAAGTATATAAGTAAAGGGCGGTAGGGCAGCCGGTCATTAGCGACCCAACACTCAGGCCCGATAAGATAAGCCAAGTTCGGCCCCTTTCGTCCTTATCGTCACGTCAAAATATTTTATGTGCCGCGATTAGTGGCCGGACAAAAAACTGTTGGAGCAATTATTATGATTGTTTAGTAGTGTGGGAAGCTCGTCCTAAGGATTGTGACTCCGGCTTTATAAGGAGACGGTTTCCATTTAAAGGTGAGGGCAGTTGTCCTTCAGTGTGATCCCTTACTTAGCGTGGTTTTTTGTGTGATAAATTGCTGTTATGATGACCGCTTCACCGTATATGAAGCGTCGCCTTCGCATGTGGATCAAAGGGAATATTGTGTGGTGAAAAATATATTTTATTTTAGTAAAACATTGTATAGGACATGAATTAAGTTTCGCCCAACACAGACAAAAAAAAAATACTGATAGTATTTGGAATCCCACCTCAGCATTTGTTACTTGGCAAAACTTTGCGGGAAATGTTTCAATTTAAAAGATTATTACTTATTCAAGTATTCGGGGAGATATTTATGTTGCCAGTTTTGGAAATAAGATGGCAATTGGAACATGCATGATGTAAGAATTGATATAATTTCACGAGTATTTTTAGAACATAAAATATCAAAAATGTATAGAATAATAACTAAACCGTAATCAACATGATATTTAATTATTGATGAATGTACAATTTAATTTTTAAATAAATAGATCAGTCCTGTCTTAAAAGTGCCAGTTAAATGGCAGCACATTCTTTATTGGTCTTAATCATAGTCACTGCCCGTTAACGTCATGCATTTGACATAAATTTGTAAGTTATGCTTTGCACAGACTTATGACCAACATAGGCATTCAAAGATGAACAATGCAACGCAATATTTTCTTTTTCTTTTTCTATACGAAACATCCTGTGTGTTAAAAGAGTACGTTTTAGTACATAATATAATAATGCCATTAGTTATTTTTTGACGTAGACACCAGACGCTTCCTAAAAGCGATGACAAAGTGAAGAAGAAGAAAAAAAGAGAGATGAAGTGTGTATAGTGATGTGTAGTGGTGGTGTGAAGTGATGAGTGTGAGTGTGATGGTGGTGTTCTTGCACTGTTGAATACACACTTTTGCATGTTACCTTTAGCATAAAACCAGTTTAAACAATTCTTGGTGAACCAATAAAAATAAATAGGTTATGATCCTGATGACCCCGGGGTTATAAGTCATATTTTTGGAAACCTCTACGCGAGCCCTTTATTTTGACGCACTAAAAACTTTTTTCACGACTTATTTAGTGGGTTCTAAAGTTCACCATATTGATTTTTGTGAAACGTCACCTTTCACCTATTGGTTTAGGAATTTCCTTCAAAATCCTTCGAATTGCGATTAAAAGTAAAGTGCGTTACGCTGGGCGGTCATCACAAATATAGCGACATGTACATTATTAAAATGCATCCAGATGCCTGGATGCTACGAGAGAATAAAGAATTCTACATACATAGGGCGTAACTCTGTACCCCTTCTTGTCGGTCAGGTCGGTCTTTGACGATTTCTACATATTTTATTTATAACTCTGTGGTGCTGCGTGTGACAGCATCATGAATGTTTTGTTGTGATTTCTTGTGATTTGTTCAAAAATATCATTGGCTGTGTTTCTGGTTATCTTTTTTGCATTTCTGAGTGACTTCGACTTTCTTGGACTATGAATCTTCGCATTACACTCACATGTCATCTCGGACCACTCTGATTTTGCTTTGTTTCCAACAGAGATCCAACGTTATATAAACGGGGTCATAGCAAAATGAGTCATTTGGGATACAGGCGTTAGACTTGAGTGAAATTCAATATGTTGTAAGAATGTGGATTACTCAGCGATCGACTGATTTGAATTTATTTTTTGAAGTCCGCAGATTTGGGAAAGGCTTATGTGTCTTCACAAAGTTTTACGACGGAAGAAAATATACAGGGCTATGAAACACTATTATAGCTTCATAATATATTTTGTTTTATTTGCGTTCATTTCTGGGCCAAGCTTGTATGGGTCCGTTATCCATCTCCTTTTAACTTCACTGTACAGGAGACTGGGTAAAAGCGTACCCAGACTCAAAGTTAATTGTAGCAGTATGAACTATGTCGGTCTTAGTTGTCCTCATCGAGTAGTTTAATTAATCCTAAGACAGCATGTCTGAATTCACTTGGAGAAAAAAGATATGTGAAGAATTTAAGTTGATCAAAAAAATATAATGAAATAAAAGAATAGGAGAGTTCTTTACTATAGAACGCTACGATGCTTACATACTCCTGTTACTTCGTTTTATGTTCATACATCTGGTCATATACTCACGCCTGATGCGAGTACTATGCACCTGACCTTTCTGAAGAATATCATCGCTAAGGCCACTACATGTCCTACTAGGGCATACCCTCCAGGCGTTTCCACTCACATCTGCCTTGTTAGTTTTGTTAGTTGCCTTTCATTCATCCCCTCAAAATGACCAAACTATCTAAGCATACTCTTTTCCATTTTTGTCACTACAACTTCTTTTAAACCACACCGTTGACTTATCACATAATTCCTCAACCTAAAATTTATAATTGCACCACACATACTTCGCAAGGAACGCATTTTTACAACATTTATTCTACTTTCATGCCTCTTTTGGAAAACCTAACATTCACTTCTATACATAAATGTAGGCACTAGCACACCATTGTAAATAGCCAGTCGAGCTTTTTTGTACATCAACTGGTTAGGTTACAATCGCAAGTATTTAATTCACTCTATTTCCCGCATAGTCTCTTTTTCAAGTCTTCATCAATCTTTCCATCTCTTCTAAACTGACTCCCCAAATATACAAACTCATTTACTTGCTCCACACTCATATTATTTATTTTCACATCACATATCAACACATTCTCTTCTCTTTCAAACATCATGACCTTCATCTTATTCACATTTGTATTCATCTCTTTCATCTTATATGCTTCATCCATTACAGTCATCATGACTTGCAACTATTCTGCTGACGATGCAAGTAGAACTTGATCATCTGTGTAGAGAAGGCATTTGACAGGCAACTCATTCATCCTCAATCCGCACTCACCCTCTCTCAGTTCTGTCAGAGAATTATCCATGTAGAAATTAGGTATCATAATTATCAACTATAATATCGTCCCACGCCATGGGCGCTGGGAGCGGGGTGCAAGAACCTACATTTGTACCTCCGTGGTTTCAAAATAAAATATAGGTGTAAAAATATTCAGAACTAAAAAAATATCCGAAGGCAGCTAATATTTGATTAGAGAACTCAACTTATTCGACGCGTTGAGATCATATCATTTACGAGCTCGCTTCGCTCGGTCTAGCATTCTGCAATGTCTCAATTCTGTAGCTTCCGTGCATTAGTCAACAAAGCACCGAACTCCTATTTCAGAAAATCTAATCAACTCTAGGCAAAGTGCTAACATTATCAAGCTTGCTTTTCTTTCTGTATGCATGGACAAAATAAAACCTATCGCATTCAAGGCGAGATGCAAAAATTTTCGAGTTCGCTTTGCTCGAATTGTTACGCTTTTCTGCATAAGTCGACAAAGTAACTCTTTGTATCAATGGACAAACAATAATTTAACATATGCGAGGTGAACTGCAAAAATGATCCAGCTCTCTTCGTGGAGTTGAAGATGCACCCCCTTGAAAATAAACTTGCCGGCGCCCATGTCCCACGCAATGACTGGACCAACAAAAGGTTGATGTCTAACGTTGGCCAGGTACCATACAGTACTCTTTATGTGAGCATACGTACCCACTGACCTTTTTCTCTTTTTTAATAACTATGGTTACTATAAGTAAGTAAAGTAGGTACTTATTATCAGTGTTTGGTGCCAAAAGATATGGTGATATTATAAATATATTCTATTAATTTTTTTTTATTCTGTGTATTTAATCAACTTAACTTCTTCATATATCTTTTTTCTCCAAATGAATTCAAACATGCTGTATTAGGATTAATTAAGCTACGTCAAGACGGACATAGTTCATAATGTTACAGTCAATAATTTTTTTGGGTATGAGGCCCTTACAAGATTACCCATTGTCCTTTCAGCATGATCTTTAAATTTTTCGTTCACCTACTTCAGAACTTCAGCCATTAATAAATTAGCTACTCTTGGAAATGCTTCATAAACCTGCTTTTCAGTGCTTACCAATATAGGTCATTTATCCGTGAAACTGCGTACAACATGTTGTAAATAAAAATCTACGATAGCGATGTCATAAAAAGGTTTTTGATACGCCTAAAAACTTATGAATAAAGCATAGGAATTTCAGTCATAACCGTTGCCTTCTTTCGCAAAGTAACCTCGCCTATTCACTTGGACGTAAAAATGTTGAGCAGCGCTTTTAAGCCTCTCAACACGCAAAGAAAGTAATGCTCATAATGTAGGTATAACGCTTTTTCTATTTTCAAGCTAAGCCTGTTAGAAATTCATTTCGGAATATAAGTAATCTTTTTTCCTTATACTTTACATATTTCGTGACGAAGTGCTTAAAGATGTGATAGGGTTCTCTTTTCTACTTGAACATCATGTATTACTACTTACGGAATGGGTATTAATGTACTATGCTGAATAGAGTTGGTATCATTACTTTTGAACTGCTTATGTTGAATATTGAACAGAGCGAATATACATTATTATTGATGTTAATTCTTTTATTAAGTGTATTTTTTCCTGTTATAACCGTTGCTATCTTTAGAAAAGTGATCAAAAGTGACTCAGTGAAGCTAGTAAAGTTTGACAAACTGCGGGTAAAAAAAAAACATTAAATGACCAATACGAGGGTGACAGCTGCTATTGTTTCATCCGAAAATTACCCAAATTGGACGTCATTTTGTTGCTTTTACGTAATGAGGTTTTAATTCTGAAACACCTTTTGTAAAGGTGACTGGGGACTTTCAAAATGACCTTTTATTTTTTGCCTTAATTGTGTTTCCAACGAAATATGAAAATTGCTTTTTAATTTAATGTGGACTACAAAGTTTTCGAATAAACTTGGGGAGATTTAAATAGTTGAGAGGTTACTCAGTTAAAGTTTATTTATAAGGCCAGTATTTATAAATATTTTAGTTAGTTGTTTTAAATTAGTTTCTTCGAGACTTATTTGAACTTATTGTGTCGCTTCTGATGGTTATTAGATTCATTCCGATTTTGACTTTTGACTTTGCTAACTTAAAATATATTTTCAATTGAATTATTGTTTTTGTATAATTAATTAACTTATGCCAATTTATAGTGTTGCTAATATCATTACAAGACTGTAATAAGCCAACGCCGTAATCTCACAAGTCTAATGATAATAACATAACCAATCTACATTATAATTTCAAAAGTTAATATCAAAAGCACTACCACGCAGATGTCGAATAACAAGTTTACGTATTCGTAGTACGACACGTACCACTAAGTACGCCATTACGTAGCATTTCCGACAGTAAATTGCGTATCGATGTTACCGCACTATGTGATTTCACGGTGGAGCGTGTTAATTTTGCCAATATTACCGTCGTTATATGCGAACATCGAGGGAACATACGGGTTGTTTCCTGCGTCGCGTATGCTCTGATTGAACCCTATTCTGAATTAATTTTAGAAAGTGCGTGAACAAGCTAATTTCTAGAATATACGACATGGGAAACTTTTATTGTGACGTTTAATTCAGAATAAAATAACGTGACATATAGGTAGCTGACCTTTTAAATATGATATTTATTAATACGTTGGGCTTACAAATGTAGGTAGTCTATTAACACCGTAGATACTACGTATCATCATCGATACTTAAATTAAAAATAATTTGAAATAGCTTTGGTGCCCACTAAAAATGCTCCAATGAAGCGACGACACCTACAGCAATTACTGGTATTACGCCCATCCATCGTCAACTGTCCAACAGAAATGCAAACCCATAATTTCCTAAAGTGTGCATTTAGGAGCACATGAGTAACATAAATTTGATCAAACAAATAGCTCGTTAGGTACTGTGACGTCACAGCCACCAGCTGCCCATTCATTGTCATTTACTTTGATGCTCTATTGATCCTGGTAGGCACGCTGGCATATTAATATACTACAAGCCATAAACTTGTGACGCGAATATTCAGCGTATTTCCTTGGGAAAATGCACAGAGTGTTAATATTATGGCCGTTAACCCTGTTTACAGCCGATTGACGTAAGCTGTGGTTAAAGCAAATTGTATATGATGAAACTCCTCTAAATATGGTAGATGTGACAGTTAACTGAGAACTAACTAATGTTAGGTCCACATTTCTATGAATCAGCCTCCGCTCTAGATATGTTGGTGACACGCGACGGAGATTTGATAGCTGAAATTGTACAAATATGGACCCGCCAGTGTGAGTATGTTTCCGATTGGTGCTAGCTTCTGAAATAACTAGTTTTGCCAGAAAATTCGTATTTCTGTCTCGTAAAGTAGTAATCCTAACTATTTAGGGGACTTAAATACAAAGAGGAATCACACTTTGATAATATATATATGTAACATTGAAGCTTTGTATTTTTACTTGCTAACATGAATGATTTGCTGGGCTTATGAGTGTCAGCCGTTTCCTCATTTTAGTTTTCATATCTCCTTGACATTATTTTTTAGGCATCAATAAGATGGAAACAAATAATTTGACTTGTTAAGTAGGTATATTACCTGGACTCATGGCATCCAATTACATAAGAATTACCAATTTGTGTCTAATTTTCACTGCTTAGCGATCGCCTAATTCGTGATTACATTGCATTTTGACAGTGGACCCACCCTCGTCTCGAAAATAACATGTAGGTAATCGCCTTGGTCCTGAATCTTGGACCATAACATGCGTAGACTCCCGAACACATAGAAATATCCCTTTTGTTACAAGATCAAAGAGACACTTGGTACGCAGGGAAGCGACGTAATTGATGGTGTCTTTTGTGCATTATTAAGCTACCATACCTTATTTAATAGTAGTATTACGTGTGATAACTCATTAGTCAATGTAGTCTGCTGGTCTATTTTGGTGTGTTATGTTATGAATAAAGGATAATGTGTTGTTCGTTGTCTCTGCCTCTGCAGTCATTTGTTTTGAATCACGGAAGAAGTCGTCTGAAACGACTGTAACTTCAACTTTCTTTTGTTTGTTAAACTTAAACAAAGTTCATTCGTGGTATTTGCACTTAGTTATTCCTATGTTCTTTCTTATATTTATTTATTGACTGTTGAAAAAAAAAAATGATTCCGACTTAGTTTCGTGCTCGGTGAACTATGGCCATAAAATAGTTCATCACACCATCCAACCCTTCGGTATTCACAGGCGTGACAGCTAATAGTCAAATTAAAGTTTTTACGCTCACTACGCTAAGTAGCGTAAAAGCCACCTGCTGTCTTGATTACCTAATTGTCCAGCAAACACGCACAAAAAATGT
This sequence comes from Dryobotodes eremita, assembly GCA_917490735.1. Classification (NCBI taxonomy): domain Eukaryota; kingdom Metazoa; phylum Arthropoda; class Insecta; order Lepidoptera; family Noctuidae; genus Dryobotodes; species Dryobotodes eremita. The sequence continues at coordinate 12,123,721 of OU823248.1, read as the reverse complement.
AACATGAGAGGTCACGAGAATAATATAATTACCTACAGTACAGACTAATAACACAGTAGGTCCTGTAGCGTGCATGAAACTGGAATTAAACTATTAATCAGATCCTTCATTAAGCATAGAGTAATTACTGTGCTTAATGGATTATCTGATAACGTTTTACAACATAGTGAAAAACGGCAGGAAAATGTCGTTGGATTTTTATAATATTTCAAGAAAAATATTAATATTCATACGCACTCACACCTGTGCTTGTCTCCGGGAAGAGAAGACTTTTAAAGCGTTAAATGAAGAGTTACTTAGGCCGGAATACATCATTATAATCAGTAAAATCAACCAATAAAAAAATAAAAAAAACAATCAATACAAAATAAAAAAAATAAAAACAAAACAAAAATAAAAAAATGGATGGATGATAAAATCAGTCAAGTCATTAATCCAGATTTTTCACTGCAATCAATCCAGCAATTTTTCAGCGTCATTGTTTGTAAAATCTCTTAGTCGTTACATCGGCATCGTATCCCAAAAGTCCGTATGAAGGTGGCTACTCACTAAAACGCACGTGTACGACGCAATTACGTATCTCCTCTAACCAGACACCTATAGCTGGTATAGCCACTCACGCACATGCTACACACGGTGTCCGTATAACGCCACCGGCACGCGTTCCTCGACTCGAATGCATTTCGCATGCAAAACGTGCCTTCACCCACGCCTGCGTCAGTTGTTCAGAATCTCTAACTTTAATGAAGGCTTTCGTAGTTGTTGCCGTGGGTTTCAGTGAATGATTGAGATTATGCGTTCTAAAGTTAACTCGTGGGGCTAATCTGTGTGGGGACTATCAATCGAAAGACAAAGAAATGTGAACGATTTTTAAACGAGTGGTGTAATCGATTAAAATTTTCATCGGTTAAAAACTTTAAACAAAAGTTTATAGTTTCAGTTGTTGTATGTGGCGAAGAAAAGTCTATGGATGACCGCTAGTCACCGTTCAAAGAGAATTTGAATAATAATTGTACAAAACTTTTTAGTTCAATGGTGTAGCCATCAATAACTAATCTTGATATTTTTTTATTAACTGACTAGCGAAACATCCGCCTCTACCTCGCACGGTTTTCACGACTTGACAAAACTTCGAGATTTTTTTATTTTACATAAGTGTTATATAATACCTTCCGGAATAAATTCTGTAAATGATGGTGAAAGTTGCATCAAAATCCGAGGCGCATTTTAGAAGAACAAAGCTGTTACACAGAAAAACACGACAAGCGACTTTAATTTATAACATGTATAGATGTTACAATTCATGTAGGTAATAATAATAACCGTAAAATTTTCAATGTGGTAATATGATAATTTTTCTGTCATTAACTCATAAGACTCATTTACTCATTATTATTTGTAGTCTACATTAAACCTTCTTTGTAAGTTCGCCATTTTACATACCCACAATATTTTTTCAAGCTTCGCAGCTTGGTACTCATCGACCCTCCTGGTCGCTGTCAATTCAGCAATCGTTAGTTTATCACAACAACTTCCTTTGTATCTTTTGTTCACGCAATTTGCGTCACACGAGAGCTAATGAAGCTGTCTGGGGCGATGTGGGGGACCAGGGTTTGGACAGTGGGTGAAATAACATGTGAATTGAGCGAATTGATATTAACTACAACAGGACAATGTTTTAGTGATAAGAAAACGTTTGTTTATTTATAAGTGGTCTGGAAAATGTTTGTATATATATTGCTAAGAGAGTGGATTCATAATACATTTCACATTCACCTAACAAATACATACAAAAATAATAACAACCGCTCAACAAAGTTAGTGTCATATAAAATACCAAGCTACTTTAGAAAAAAATACATTAATCCTTCATAAACCGACAAAAAGAGGAAAAGTAAAGTATAAAACGTCACAAAGAAAAACTGAACAAAAATTATGCATGAAAAACACACAGTGCCGACAAAGACGTATTAATTTGCAACACTATGCAATTTGGCGCAAAAAAAAAACTCAAAGCCATTACAAAAAACACGGTTCCCGCATATAGCCCTATGAATAGGTAACTACGGTTTATAGTTGAAACGTCAAACGGATGAAACAAGCCCTTTAATTAAAAGTCAGACTTTAAGGAATTTTACATGCGATGTCCGTATTGAATCGATTCACTTTACATTGAATCGTTTCAAGGCATAAAAATTTAATTAGCTATATCTACCTAAAAAGTAATCCTTCTCTTTTTGACACTTGAGTAATGAGGGAGAGGTGAGAGGTACGATAAATTCTTGGTAGCGGTAGGAAGCGGCGTCGAGGCGCATATCCGGCCTATTGTTGGGAGTACGGTCCTTGAACGTCTTTACTAATTAGTCAAAAGCATAACCTGTTGTGTGACGGTAATTACGTCATATTGTGGAGCTGTGAATGCTTTGTCACCCCGCATTGTTGTTAAACGTAATAATTATACCAAAGCTATGGTATTCGTGGGATAATGTTATGAGCTATAACTAAATGGCGTAAGTACGGGGCTGGATTTCCTGTAAACATATTAACCGATAAGACACCTCCAACATAAAATCCATCCCCAGTCTCCGAACAGCCTACGCAAATATAAATGTACCTATTCTGAAAAGTGACAATCACAACTTCTTAAGAGCAATGTTCGTCGTAACGCTTCTAAACGCTTAATCTTTTCGCTTAGTCTCCTTCAGGCGGGTACAAGCGGCGGCTAAATGACGCGTGTAAGGCAACGCGAAGCAATTTGGCAGCAATTCCCGGGCCGGCTTAGTGCAATAAGACTTCACTATTTTCACGGAATATAATATTTGAGCAGGAACATTGATCCTCAAATAGAACTCTTGTTATGGTCTAGATATTTTCGTTTGTTTGCCAATATTTTGTTCAAGGAGATAGGTTATGCTGCTTAGGTATAAAAGCTAACATAAAAAGTCTTAGCTTAATGTAAAGTCAGGCAAATTGATTACTATGCAAATGACTAACAACCACAATTGATAACCAATTCAAATCACAACTGTCATTCTTTGACAGTTGTATGAAATGGCTATAAGACGGCAAATTGATATAGGGTGTCAGTTTACTTAATAATTAATTGGCTTAACTTCACACACGTAATTACGGCCCTATATAATCTTACATTCAATAATTTGATGGTACCTGGCAAAATATATAATTTAGTTAGTACAGAAACTCCTAACAAGGCTACTAAATGGATATTGATCACTGTATTCCAGTACTGTCCTGTAAGTGACAGATCACTAGACCGTAACTCGAAGGACTATTAAGTAACCATTTCCCTCGGTCGAGTCCGTAGAATCCCTTGGGACAATCAGTTACACAATGCCTGTACATTCTATTTTTATTGCAGTCCCCGAACCATTAGCATGGGGAAATTAGCTAATGCGATTTCAGAATTAGGTTGACTACTGTATGTAATTGTACGTTAATATTGAGAACACAGGCGGTTATTTTAGACTGCCGATAAGTGGTGGCTGATTCATGCATATATTAAAAACTACGTCCTACAGAAAATACAGATTTACTACTCACAATATAATAGAAGATTTTTGTAAGTTTAAAAAATGAGACAAATAAACTAATGACTTTGGTGGACTTATATGACAGTAAAATAATGTTGAAAAAATCAATGAAAGACAGTTTGTTCTTCGTTCACGGATGACAAAATTGAAGATGACACGAAAACAAAAAAATATATCGTCTCGTTGACGATTATTTTTCGTTTACTTTGTGTTTTACGATAAAACACAAAGTAAACGAAAAATACTCCTCAGACAAACTTCTGATCCAATTCACTTCTTCATCAATTTTATTTTCAATTGCCAAACTTCAGTGCGTAAACTTCTTACATAAATCGTACTATTGTTTTCATAATATAACATTGTAGCTTCAGTGACTATTATTACGTAGTTAATCTTACAAAACAACTTAAAGATATTTGGCAAAGGTTTCGCTGAGTTTGGTTAACTCGAGCTCCAGAAAAGTAGCAATATTGAACCGTGCCAACAATTGTGTAATCAGTATAAGTATACGGAATGGACTGTCAATGTATTGAAATGGGAATGAAGTTATGAAGAAAATGTAAATGGTATCGGTCTTGACTGGGGTACCATTTGGTCCCACGCAGAAGATAGACTAACATTTCTAAGTAGCCAACGTTTCTTTGAATCGATCGACGTTCAGATCTGAAGTAGTAGTGAAATAAATAAGTGGTATAATGTTTTTTTGCCTACTTGGGCAAAAGAAACTTGGCAAAACTGGCACCTATTTGTCTGAAGAGTCCTTAAATATGTGACTGTTTATGCTCGTTCTTTTGAAGGAATTTAATGTAGTTACTTTTCGTTAACTTGTGATATCGTTTGGGATCCGATTTATCCTTTGACGGAAACGGAGCGTGAAAGTAAGATTACGTCTGCACAATATGTTACGCACTTTCTTGATTTAACTTTAGGTATTTTTAGTTTTGAGATAACAGCAGCTTACGCTGTAGTCAAACATAATTTATGAGTTTCTACTTAGTTCGACATCATTTCTCACAAAAAATATAAGTTATTCCATATTTTATTAAATTTAATAGCCTATTCTAAAATTCTAAAGGCCCTCACAATTTCTCAGACCCATAATTCAGTAGACATACCATTTACTATTTCAGTAGAACCTCAGCTTAAATAAAGTACAGAACAAACTAAGGTGTCTGCCAAGACTTGCTAAGGTCCTGAATATTGCAGGCAGGTAGTGCTATCTCTTTCGCACGACCAATGGATATATTTCAATATTTTATGTGTCTAGCCGCCTCGTGGTTTCATTTCCTTTAGAAGCATTTTGCTGTTCCTTCAGAAGTTGTTGTAGGGGCTTTTATGCCCTACCTTAGATTTTAAAGATGTGTGTTTATTACTCTGTTGGATGAACTAAATGTCTATCTGCTATACATATGCATGAATTTAGAACTACATACTGCAGAATGTAAGTTTCTGCAAATAATGCAGAAACAAAATGGAAAGTTCGCGACAAAACTAGAACTGTCCCAATGATTCCACTTTAGTTATTTTTTCAAACTGGCTCATCTTAAATAATTGATTTGGGTCGAAATAATATTTAAATTAAAAAAAATAAACTTCGTCTAACACAATATTTTCAATTTCAATGATCACTTCATTTCAAATAAAAACTATATTATTGAAATAGATTGCATAATAATCGACGTTATAATCGTAAAAATATTGGGATTTTGAACATGTAGATGTGATAAAAATGAGATTACTATCGTATTATTGCCTGTTGCTGCATGATATGTGAATTATTTAAATCAAAACACATACATTTTTACAAATTTATTGAAGTTACTATAATGTTGTAGTAAGAGATATGAATCGATAGATGTCATTTACAGATTGGAATCGATAATCGATACGATTATTGAGAGTAGATACGAGTACATTTGAAACTTTCGTAGATTCATATGGTTTAGGAAATTATTCAAGAAGCTTTTGCCCGCGGCCCGCGTGGTTTGTCGGAAAATATCCCACGGGAAAATATTACCGGGATTAAAAGTAAAGCATATTACTCTATTTGTTAATCCAGGTTATAAACTATCTGTGTGCCAAATTTCATCCAAATCCGTTCAGCTGTTGTTGCGATAATCCAGAACATACATCCAGACAAACGGACAAGAAATTCTAAAATTTATATTTTCAACATGACTCATTCCCGTACCTCGTAGCAATTACTTTTTTACAAAAATATTAAATGTACAGTTTTGACTACGTTACTGTTTTATTATATTAGACGTATATGTCAAACTCAAACTCAAAAACCATTTACAGGCACTTTTGAATTGTTAAAAAGTCGGTCAGTTAGTCAGAAAGTTGAAGCTAGTTGCCAATTCCAAAACGTGGATCCCTATGGAGACGAACGGGCAAGTAACTTCAAGGGCACTCTTTTAAATCAAGATATTACTAAATCCTGGGTAATATTTCTTGTTGCTTCTATATGTAAGACCAAGGTAAAAAAAAAAATAAGAATAAATTCAAAATATAAGATTACGACCCGCCCCGGCTTCGCCCGGGTAGCAAAGCATAATATAATATAGCCTATGTCACCCGGAGATAGTGTAGCTTACCAACAGTGAAATAATTTTTGAAACCAAAAATTGAAAAAGTAAGAACAATTGAATTTCGTTTATTACAAAATAAATTTAGGTTATACCGGGATCCTTCTTTTCGCATAATGTTCTTTGTCCTAATATACTTCGGCATAACGATTTTGGCACAATTTGTTTTGGCATAATAATACTTCGGCATAATTTTTTTAGGCATACATTTTATGTTGGCATAATCATCTTAAAGACTAATTTGTTTTGGCATAAATTTGATTCGCATACAGTTAGTAGGCCTAATGACTATTAGCATAATACCTATTGTTGGTTAAAAATTTAATATGCTGTGCAACAAAAGTTAGTGACAGAACCGAATTGCTGCAAAACCGACTCCACGTAGTCTTGTTTGTCCTACCCCTAGAGTGTAATTTAAAATCGCGTAGGCGCGTAGGAGCGAGGCGGCCCGCGGGCTGAGAAGCAGTGGTGAGCGAAAGCCATCTGCGACGATTAGCACGCATGGGGCTGCCGGAGGCCCGCAGCGCCGGAGCCGTTACAGAAACCCTGCCTGCTGCATGCTGCATGCTTGCTTGCATGCTGCATGCTTGCTTGTTTGCTGCATGCTTGCTTGCATGCTTGCTTGCATGCTTGCTTGCATGCTGTATGCTTGCTTGCATGCTGTATGCTTGCTTGCTTCATGCTTCCTACAGCGAAAAAAAAAACCCACAAAATTGTTCATAAAAAAGTTATGCTTTAGAACTTTATGCTTAATAAATTTATGCTTTAGAATATTATGCTTAATCATTATTATGGTTAGAGAAATTATGCTTAAAAAAATTATGCGTAAGCTGTTATGCGTAATTATATTATGCGAAAATATAATTATGCCAAACAAAATTATGCTAAGTTATATTAGGTCTTAACATTTTATGCAAATGGATAGGGAACCGGTTATACCATACCCTCAGCAACACGTGGTGGTTATGCTATTAAATTGTAGCTTATAAGAAACGTTTGTATTTTTAACATAGCGCCATCCATTGAATACTTACTCAATCCAGTCAACAGATATCGCCATCTGTTAGAATCGTTTGGAGCTAACAGATAATTGTGAATGTCAAATAATAGACAAATAATTTGCAATAAAATAATATTGCGACTATAAATTGAGATGTAAGCTATCCTATCTTTCAAGTTGGATCAAATTGCACACGGTGTGCAAATCAAATTTAAAATTTGTTCAGTAGTTTAGGAGTCCATCGCGGACAAACAACGTGACACGTAATTTTTATATATATAAAGATAAAGATAATTAAAATTTGCCGTGGCAGTTAAGATATGTCCAGTTTCAACTAATGGCATCCGTTCACGAAAATGACGCGTGGATCAGTACCATCCAGCTCAACCATTTTGTAGGGAACCGAATGATCCAACTCACGTGCCACCATCAGTGAGACACTTAAGTGAGCATGACATACTCTCAACCGCCATGCTTTCAAGTCAACATACATAATAATGACATAATAAACGAATCCATGGTAGTCACATTTACAAAATTAAACACATGCTTCTAAATTATGCCAAACTATAGTTTAATATATATTTGAGAGATAAATACAATTTTACTACCAAAATGAAAAGATAATCATTAATATCTAATGAAGTATTCAACAATTAAAACTTATTTCATAAAAATAAAATAATTAACATCAAGTTCATAATGTCAGAAAAAATAAAAGGGAAGCATCACTTCCAAACATTAAAATTTTAACTAGTTCGCCCAAGTGGCAGTGGAGCAGGACCAGCATTAAGCCAAGCATTTTTATCTACGATATAATCATCCAACTTATAATATGCTTATCTACAGAGAGTGCGTTTAATGCATGTTTTAAATTTGTTCTCATTTAGTTGAAGAATATCGAGTGGTATTTTATTATAACATTTTACACAGTACCCCATAAAAGAAGTGTGTACTTTAGACAACCTGAACCATGTTTGATCTAATTTGTTCCTATTTCTTGTGTTGAAATGATGCCTGTCACTTATCTTACTAAACTATCTTACCTGTCGCAAATAGATTGTCGAATCCGCTGTCCCCCTCCCCCGTCCCCGTTGGTCTCGTGGTCGCGAGCGTGACTGCTAAGCGTGGGGTACGAGTCCGAGGTCAGGGAAAGTGTTATTGGGCTTTTCCATTATGAATGTCTCAGTAACAGCTCAGAGTTTGGAAGTTGACAGTGTGAAAACCCTGTGCCTCGGTGCGTACGTTAAGCTGTTGGGCCTACACCTGATCTGTCTCCGGTCATGTCAGATTGGCATTCCATCAGACTTTGAGAGTGATGGAAGAGTGAGTGCACCTGTATCTGCGCATACACTTGTGCACAATATCTCCGGATTAAATGGGCAGTCTCCACTGACATTGGCCGCCATGGCCAAACCTCAGGTTTTTTTTTTTGGGTGTTAAATCATCAAATAACCTGTCCCGCTCTGGGCGGAGCGGGAGGGAATGTCAGACTTTTACTGACTAAAACCCACCCGTGTTCCTGCAGTTGCGTGTGTGCCAGGGCCACGGTAACCCTTTCGGACAAACCCGTGACCCCAGCAGGCATCGGTCCTAGCGGACCTCTTCAATTTGTGCTGACATCTTGAGGCGCGCGTGGAAAACAACGCGCCGTCGACTCGGGCCTGGTCCTTATCGGACGGCGAGCTACCCATTGCTCGCCGTCTGCAAGCCCGCGCTTACGGTGGCCGGGAATCGGCTACTAATTCCCGACGCCCAGGGCGTCTCCTGCGGCGACTAAGGGCGTGAGGGCGCAACGATTGTCTCTCCCTCACACGCTCCGCCTCCTCCTTCGCGAGCATTACAGCTTCGCAGAAGAAGGTGACAGCTTCCCATGCCCTCTCGCTCCGTACAATGGCCTTGACCAGGATCGGACGCGAGAGATCGCCGCCGCCGATCGCCTCTGCGAGGACACGGCGGTAGTCGGCCCAAGCCGGGACCTGACCTATATGCTCCACCGTGTCCTCCGGGTGACTCACACAGTGGTAACACCCGGGTGTTTCCTCCCGCCTTATGCGTAACAGGAACCGCCCAAAACAACAGTGTCCGGTGAGGACCCACGTCAGGTGGAAGGTGAGGACACCGTGGCGCCTCTCAATCCACTCCTCAAGGAGGGGACTTACCGCCAAACTTCGGTCTGGAGGACTTTTTTTACATAACCGCAAGCTGTTTTACAAAACAGTTCCGTTATGTAAAACAACTGAATGACATTTAGCGGTTTTTCATAATTACTGAACTTTAATACCCAGAATTACATAAACGTTTTGCATTTATCAATGCAGCCTGCAGCGGGTAAACGATTTCAGATTATGTATAACAGCGTGAAATGAAACGTCAGATTAAGGATTTTAAAAGAGAGAAACAGAAATAAATAAAACGAGTAATATGAATAAAATGGAGCCTAACTCAATTGAAAACAGTGATTTTAAGGAAAATATTAGTTAAAATATATGTAAGTGTTTTATGAAAGTCAGTCCTAAAAATACAAAATTGTGAAGTAACTACGACCAATTTGGAAGCAGCGCTCGCTCGCTTGGCTCGCGCCCTGTTGGTCACAGTTCTAAAAATTGATCAGGGTGCCCTAGCTTAGTTACTGCGACCAAATTGGCATTAGAACCCACACCAAACGCTTATGTGACTGCAGATAGGTCATTGCATCACGTGTAAATGTCGTCGGTAGCAGTTTTGTTAAACGTAGCGCAATGACAATCCAGCTAAACGTTGTTCAGTTGTTTTACATAAAGGAAATGTTTTGTAAAACAACTAGCGGTTATGTAAAACAGCGGATTTGGCAATCCATCTGCGACATATAGATATAGAAGCACAAGTACCTACTAATTTATTTCTGAAGCTTTCTACTTATGACATTCTCTGAGATGTTCAAGCGAACTGAAGCTAATTTATAGGGAGTTATTTTATATTCTTTGATTGTGTATTATTAAATTAATCTTCTCCTCAGGATGGGTGATTATGGAAAACTTTCCTTCTTTCTCTAATTTTTTCCCCAACTTACCAACTAATCAGTCCAATAACTTTTGAATCGATATTTAATGACTCCTTAACTTATAAAACAGCTATCAACACGAAGTCTAAAGTCATCCAACATAGAAAATAATACGTAAAAAGTTTTAATCTGTAGCTGTCTAGATTATTACAGTTGATAACGAACTGTAATTATTGGTCGTACAATACAAACTGTAATTTACAGAGCTGTATTACTGTAATAGGTTTAATATGTGTCGGTCTGTCTGTACGTTTATTTGCTATTTTGGTCCGTTGTAAATTGGTTATTTTATATTCTATGTTCTATTTACTTTTTCATTCAAGTGCAGGCGGTAAAATGACTAGGTGTCTAGTAAATAAATTACGTTTTTTAATCTGTTAATAGTTACACGTTTCCAATTAGACATTCAAAAGCAGTTTGTTACTTTATTAAACGAAGTGAAGACTTTTAATACAGTGTTATAGGTATAAGCTATAGGTAGTTGAGCAAACAATCATTAATTTGATTTGGTAAATTCATTTCATTGACAAATTGGATAACTATGAGAAATGTTTATCCACAATCTGAATTGTGTTCACAGCAATAATTCAGCGATCATATTATATACGATGTGGTAACCATGATTATTATTTGGGCTAAAATAAACACTCGAACGTACCTCCCCATTCACTAAACTGCACTCATCTTTCTAATCTTAATGGCTTTTTATTTCGACTTAATGCATTTCTAGATAACCACACACTACAAATAGCGGTAATAACTTATCGTTTTCAAGTACTCCGTCTAAATAAACCGCACAATACATCAAAGATAAATTAAAAGTCATAAATATTTTAATTGCAAAACACTTGAGCTATTCTGGTGACATCTGTAATTCTGATTTGTTCTGGCACGTGAATCATAACAGCAAATTTATTAAAGTATTCTAATAAATGTATATAAATATGTCGTGTGTTTTTTTTTTAATTTATATGTCGTAGTGTGTACTATTTCTTATTACTACTTTTTATATAGTAGTAATAGTACACACGACGACATAACAAGCTATACATTTCCAGTTTTATCTGATCTCGCATTGTATTGGCTTTTCGTACAATGAGCAGTCAGTTTATACTGAAAATGTATAGCTTGATATGTCGTCCTGCGTACACGAAAACTTGTACATACTAAACAACTATAATACTTAACAAGGAAGACTGGAATGGAATCGTATTACCCAGTAACTGGGTTCAGATAGGCAGTCGCTCCATGTAAAATACTGGTATTCAGCTGCATCCGGTTAGACATAGTCTTCATAGTCTTTTCCCAACATAGTCGGGAAAAGGCTCGGCGGATGATGACTGGAATGTACTGACTCAATTACAATTTTTGATTGTCCTAAGGCTACATTACACAGCCGTAAAGCTAGAAGAACAAGGCTTTCGAGAAATATAGGCAACCTGTTTGCGGTTTTTTACTATCGTATTTTGAGGTTCCACCGCGGGGTCACGGACAGGGTTTCGTAATATGCGTGAGCGTAATCGTAAACATGAAAAGCGGTGCGCGTAAATAGCGCAAGCGGTAAGCGTAAATCTTTTGAGCAATCGTTCAGCACAACCGCGCTGTGGACGTCAATTTATCGATTGCTTTACATCGCCCTACTCTGCGACCGCAGTGCCGTGGCCCCCAATTTTAATTATTCACTTGCCATCTAAATTTTTAATCACACCCCATGTTCGGCAATTTCACGTGTCGAGAACGTGTTTGAGCTGTCATGAAATAAAAAACCAAAGATAGAATATCAGCGGACATTTTACCCACAAAAATAAGTTACGTTTGACGTTTCTGTCCCAGCAGTTAAAACAGTAATTATGAAAGAACCCGTCTAACGTTTCCCCGGGGTATTCTTCTAAAACATAATTTACGCCAGCCGAAATTCGAGGGGTATCTACAAAAAGCGAGCCGTATCTACATGTCGCTTGCATTCGACGACGCGACTCATTTCTGAGAAGACAAATTACGGAATCCGTGGCAGTCGGCCGCGTAAAAAATGCAGCAATTAACTACCAGACGACGGTACCGGAATAACTATCACTATTTCGGGTGAACGATCATTTCGCTCGTTATTTTAGACTATTTACGTTTTTTTGTCAACAAATAGTTTTAGGGTGGGAATATACAAATTAAAACTAACTTCTTCTATAAAACTTCAAAGACAAATACTTTGTAGACAATGTTGGATCGTTGCTTCATTCGAAACGACTTCATTCAAAGCATGTTTAATTCTAGCTTCTTATTAATGTCTGAGTGTGCGAACGTCTGTAAGAAATAACAAATGATCTTGGCCAATATTAATGCGGTAGCTTCTCTAGCTCGAGGCGTATGCTCGTTTAAACCACACAGATTTATGGCCCATAAGCCAGTCGAAAAGTAAATCGTAAAAACGAGAGGCAGTTTGCACTTGCCAATAAAATAATAAAGCAATAAAAATATATATTCAACTCAACGGGGCGCATGTTTCAACCGTAGAGAGGTTAAATTGCTTCCATTCGGGGCGATAATTGTCAGTTATTTTGAAAGGGTAAATTATGAAATGTGGTTGTAAGCGGTCCGATAAATATAATCAAAGTCGTTTGAGACGCTAATGCCGCTTAGATAGCTGTTGTCAATTAATTATTAAGGCAAAATGCAATGTAACATAATCAGTTATTTATCACCGGTGTGTCAGAGCAAGTCGTTTGTCAATGGTTTCACCCACGGCGCTACATCTTGGGCATTCGTCAACACTGTTACTTTTTAAATACATTATGAACCTTAGTCAACTCTGCATAAGGGGTTTTATTGGAAAACCTCTGCTTATTAGTTGTTGTGATGACAACCTGAGATTACCAGTTTATCTGATTTCATCGTCTTGAAATACTTATTTTTAACTGAAACAAACGTTGGTTATTTTAAAGATGCCGACAGAAAGCTTTATAATCAAGCCATAAATGTACCATGAAAGTTCCGCAATTGCATCGCGGTGTCGAACTTATATAAAACATAGGAATGTAATGAGCGCATTAAATTTACAACGCAAATACATGGCTCCCAGCGCGCGTACAGTTGGTTAAATCAAAAAGCCGCCGTCAATGCGCCTGTCTTCTTGTGCGACGAACAGAATGCAATCCGTGCAGCGTCGGCTCCCACAATCAGGCCGGCAACCGCCCGACTAAAGAGAAGAATTCAAACAACGGCTTTTTGAGCGGCCCTTCACCATTCAAATTAGCTTAATGCGTTGAGCACAAAGCTTTGCGATAAGCGTGGAAACCGGGAAGCTGCTCGTACCGACAGATCGCTTAGATATTTTTATCAAAACATTTGGGGATCGTGTCGAACTTTTCTGAATTGACGGGCTATCGAATCGAATCGAAGTTTGGGAACTGTTTTTCCTTTCATCATTACGAGTTTTTGTGTGAAGAAAGAGTTGTGTCTTGAGTTCCGGCGCAGACAGTCATCTCTGTTGTGACGTATCTGAAAATAGACAACAGATGTAGGTATCGTTTGCAACCATTCGTCGTCGCACAACACGCGCGCTCGACCGTTGACAGATTGGACGTTTTATATTTAGAACAACTACGAGTATCCTTTATTTTGAACCGTTCATGAAATATAGTCTGCCGATTTCAATGTTTATTTTTGTTTGTTCAGGTGCTGTACCATGATTTGTTTCTCCATATTTGTCAACAAGCCAAGATTTTTTTTTATTATTCAAATGACGCGATTGAAAAAAAATAAAACATCATGCAAATAAAGCTAAGATGACGATTTTATCAGCCTCATAAAAGGCGATGTTGAGATACGAGCTTCGACTTCCGATGTCAATACTATCAATTTCAATATGTGTTTTCCATTGACAGTGTTTCGATGTTTGCGGTAAAATATACGAATGGGGAATATTTACGATCAAACGATTGAGTTTCTGTTGAATGTGTAGCATGCTTCCATTCGGCTGTCACTTTCTACCCACGTGTTATTCAAATGCTTTTGTTTATGCATTATGTGGTTTATGGACAACGGAATACGCCCGCGATTCTACAATAGCCTATCTTTTGTAAAATATTTCATAATGTCTATTGAATCCGTTGCCTTCGCCCATATAATATTTTATGACTCAGCATTGTAGTAGTGCAACTCGTAATATTGGAACACTAGTGTTATTGGATGCCACAAAATATCAAAATATTAGAGGAATCCCGGAATTTTTGATTTCAATACCATTAAAACGTAAAACAAAAATATATCAACTGAATTCTTTAGTGTTACGAATTTAATGTTATTATTCCTTTGTCATTTAAAAACGATGTGCTTTTAATTGAATAAATAGGATTGTCAATTTACAGATGTCAATGTGCGTTGAACTAAACAGTACTTACAAGCGAAGATAATGACATTACATCTCATAAATTATGATAACGTGACCAAAATTATGTACCTACAGCAAAACATGGCATTAACCGTCAATGTATCAATAGATTAAATTGAATTGTATCGGCGCACACTGGTCCCGAATGATAAAAAAGTGGACATTAAGAAATTTTTGACAGAAGGTCAACGGATTCGGCTGATTTTTTTTTTGTAGACAGCTGATGCAATTACAAATCACTTTTATAGATTGAGTTTTTGCCAAATAAGCCGTATTTTCAGAGAAAAAAAATATTGAAATATTTTTTGTATGAAAGAAATCCTAATTTTGTCTTTATCTTCCAAGATTCAAACGTATTCAAAATAAAACTTAGCGCAGCTTGTAGAGGGGCTAATTTCTCACTACTTTGTCATAGACACTCAACTGCGATTTTGTGCTCCTTTTGAGTTACATGCACTTTAAATATTTTTTGTATGAAAAAATCCTAATTTTGTCTTTATCTTCCAAGATTCAAACGTATTCAAAATAAAACTTAGCGCAGCTTGTAGAGGGGCTAATTTCTCACTACTTTGTCATAGACACTCAACTGCGATTTTGTGCTCCTTTTGAGTTACATGCACTTTAAATATTTTTTGTATGAAAAAATCCTAATTTTGTCTTTATCTTCCAAGATTCAAACGTATTCAAAATAAAACTTAGCGCAGCTTGTAGAGGGGATAATTTCTCACTACTTTGTCATAGACACTCAACTGCGATTTTGTGCTCCTTTTGAGTTACATGCACTTTAAATATTTTTTGTATGAAAAAATCCTAATTTTGTCTTTATCTTCCAAGATTCAAACGTATTCAAAATAAAACTTAGCGCAGCTTGTAGAGGGGTTAATTGTTCATCACTTTGCCATAGACACTCAATTGCGATTTTGTGCTCCTTTTCAGTTACAGGCACTTTAAATTTTTCGTTGTCGGATGAGCTTTACTAGTTTTTTGTAGACAGCTGATACAATTACAAGTAACTTTTAAAGATGTATTTTTTGTTAAATAAGCCGTATTTTCAGAGTTAAAAAATTAATTCAGGCGGATTAGAAATAATCTTGTTAAAGATAGACTAAGATGTAATAACATTTTCTTCATTAATAAGTAACTCTTATAAATGTCTTTCTATTAAAAAAAGTCTTATTTTAAATATATCAAATAAACAACTTGGATATCTCAAAACGTGTACAGACATGTTCAGGTACAGGTAATTTATTGTGTGACTCATATTCAGATTATAAGCATTTTTTGGTAATGAGTCATTGCTTAACGCAGTTAACAATTAACCCCTCTACAAGCTGCGCTAAGTTTTATTTTGAATACGTTTGAATCTTGGAAGATAAAGACAAAATTAGGATTTTTTCATACAAAAAATATTTAAAGTGCATGTAACTCAAAAGGAGCACAAAATCGCAGTTGAGTGTCTATGACAAAGTAGTGAGAAATTAGCCCCTCTACAAGCTGCGCTAAGTTTTATTTTGAATACGTTTGAATCTTGGAAGATAAAGACAAAATTAGGATTTTTTCATACAAAAAATATTTAAAGTGCATGTAACTCAAAAGGAGCACAAAATCGCAGTTGAGTGTCTATGACAAAGTAGTGAGAAATTAGCCCCTCTACAAGCTGCGCTAAGTTTTATTTTGAATACGTTTGAATCTTGGAAGATAAAGACAAAATTAGGATTTTTTCATACAAAAAATATTTAAAGTGCATGTAACTCAAAAGGAGCACAAAATCGCAGTTGAGTGTCTATGACAAAGTAGTGAGAAATTAGCCCCTCTACAAGCTGCGCTAAGTTTTATTTTGAATACGTTTGAATCTTGGAAGATAAAGACAAAATTAGGATTTTTTCATACAAAAAATATTTAAAGTGCATGTAACTCAAAAGGAGCACAAAATCGCAGAAGAGTGTCTATGACAAAGTAGTGAGCAATTAGCATCTCTACAAGCTGCTTTAAGTTTTATTTTGAATACGTTTGAATCTTGGAAGATAAAGACAAAATTAGGATTTCTTTCATACAAAAAATATTTCAATATTTTTTTTCTCTGAAAATACGGCTTATTTGGCAAAAACTCAATCAATAAAAGTGATTTGTAATTGCATCAGCTGTCTACAAAAAAAAAATCAGCCGAATCCGTTGACCTTCTGTCAAAAATTTCTTAATGTCCACTTTTTTATCATTCGGGACCAGTGTGCGGCGCTTTAAATCCAGTATATACTTGATTTGTGTCTGACAGAAATAGTTTCCAATGCAAGTAATTTAGGATATTGATTCCATTTAGTGTCTTTAAATGTTGTGATTTTAATAGAACATCTGAACCCTACTTATGAAGAATAATATAACACGAAATAAATAAAAACGATACGATACCGCGTAGAAATGTTTATTTATCTACCAATAAAATTCTATTATCTAAACTAATGTTAGTAGAACTAGAAAAATCTTAGCGACGCTTCTGATTTATCTACGTAATTCTTATATCAATCTCTATCTGATCTAACCAGCCGTATATATCACGCCGTAAGCCTCGTGACTCATGGCGCGTAATCCCTTGTTATTTCACAACTGTGTTATTATCCGATATTATCACCATGGGCCAGCGTGGGCCATGTTTACCCATGTTTCATGCAAGTTCAACTGTTGAGGAAACAATACGTCATTGTCAATCTTCACTCGACCAATTAAATAAATAACCTCCGGTTTGTCTGTAATTTCTTTGACTGTCACTTCGAATTAATGCTTTCTTACTTCAAATTCATCACGTTCTTTTGCTTCAATAAATATTCTGGTTTCTTCATCTGTGTTTATTTTGTAATTAATTTGATGTTCATCAGATTTATTGGGACTAAAATGACCGGAACTCATTTTATGTAGCTTTTAATACAAATTAAGATTATGTTCTGAAATCATTCTTAAGAAAGGTAAAAATCATTAACTAATGCAGACTAGCTACATTACTACATACGGTAGGTCCTTAAATACTGAATTAATCTCCAGCCAAAAATACAGGATAATTTTAAGTATCGCTAATATTTCTAATTCTCCTTTCCTCTATATTAAAGCTTACTCCCAATACCCAATTTAAACTAGAACAAACTTCACTCCGAAACTTAAAGTTTTTATGAGGAGTCGCGTCGTCGTCGTTTTTGTTTCTTTTACAATATCAATATCTCGCTGAATATTTTGCTCTACGTAATATAATACGAGATGGGACTGGCGTAGTATTTTATTATCTCGAGAATACTCCAGACAGGCATCATCTATGACATCAAAACTCAATATCCGTTCGGTACATTTGTTATAGATTTCACATTTCCGTCTTGGCTTAAGTGCTTCGCTGTGACATTTGCCACGATAAATATTTTGAAATACAACTCTTAAGTCGACTTTCCAATACTAGTTGGCATTAAATTTTACGAGTGTATGGTAGTCTTATTTCATGGGTTATTGTTTGGGTAATCTTCTGGTAATAGCATATCGTGTTTTGCGCATACACTCTGCGCGCTGTTTAGAGATTCGGGAATTTCTAGTTTGCAGTTCCACTATCGATACACTAATTGCAAAAGCAATTACTTTCCTAGTGGCTGTTTAACAGACACCCAATATTTGCAACAACATAAAATTAAATGCTTCACTAAATGGTTCTGCTTCAATTCTAAATACGTTTTGCAAACCTATATATCTGATTTAGGAATCCTAAAATTTTGTGATATTTTGCTTCCGTCGGTCCTCTGCCTATCGAATGATGAAAAAACAACATTGACAAAATTTTCTAAAAGTTAAATTGTTTGACAAAGCTAAATTGTTTGTCGAATTGAAGCAGTTTGTCGATCCCATTTTAGCACCGAAGTAAAATTATAATATGCTAAGGTTAGAATATTAATGAAATTCGCTTTACAAGTAAAATGATCAGAGCTTCGTCGTTCGTAATTTTTTTTATCATATGCGACAGTAAAAATTACAACTTTCCTAGAACTTTCTAACATTATTAAATAGGTAAGTTTCAGAAATTGCTAGCAGGAAAATGTTTTTCTTTACAGTTTTGATCACTTTTGTAAGTAATAAGGACGTGTCCCATCACTGAACTTTAACATCTTTAATTTTAATTTTCCTATACAATTATATTTATTTCTCATTATTCTATAACACTCTATATTTTATATTTTTTATAACTGTCAATTTTATACAAAGTGCCCACGACTTCGTCCGCGTGGATTTCAAATTTTCCGAAACAAACTTCAAAACCTTGTTTTACAATAATTCCTTGTTTTCCAGGTCCTAGGCTACCTTTTTGTCCAATATCTTAACGATCGAGTTTTGATGAGGTAACAAACAGATAGACAGAGTTACAGTCGATACTTTTATCAATAACATCAACCTGTGATTCACTCCACGTAGATCTAGAAGCTTCTACAAGAAAAGCATGAATGAATTCAACCTATTCTGGCCACAAAGTGAGGGGGGCAGGTGAATCTGTATATAAATCGTGTCAGCGTCGCATTCGGCTCTGTGGCACGCGGAACCTCGTCTTATTGTGCTATCATTTGTTTTGTTTAGCGGCAGACGGGACGCGTTATTTTAGATTCGCCATCTTCAATGTTCGAGCTCTGCTTGTTTGTGAATTGCAGATTTGGTTTGTGTTGCAATTAGAATAGGATAACATGGGTATACCTACTGCTGCCTACCTTTATCTGTTAGGTAAGTATCCATACTAACATGAACATTTTAATTTCTGTATTTCCTTCTTCAATTTACCAACTTGAACATTAGTTGGAAAAACTCTTCTGGGAGAGAAGAAACGAGGTTCGCGATTACCTTCTTCAGATTGTTTAAGTGTGATAAACTGATAAGATTTTCTCACTCAGTCACATAACTCACAGGATAATAAATATCTCCTTTGTGATTATTAAAAGCAACGAAGACACCGCTTTTCGTAAAAGTCGTCACTCGCTAACTCTTGCTTGAACGAAACGAGAAGTTTGAATCCCGAGAGTTTTGAGACGAGAGCTCTCACCCACATGTACCCATGTATTTGCAAGTAATTGAAAACTCACATGACAGCTATCATTTCAGATACTTACTGTTGTTGGGAAAAAATAATATGAAGGTTGTTTCTGGGAAGTATTTTATTTTATTCTTTACAATAACAAATTATAGTCAGGAATATTATTATAAGAAATTTTTCTGGACAGTAATTATTTGCGGCCAGTTTCTCAGTATCCGTATAGATATAGATAGACAATATTAAATTAAATATAGAATAGAATTTGTACTCAGAGGCCAAAAGAAAATTTTCATTCTTTTCACCTTATATCGCTCGTTTTATTTCAGAAATTCTCATTCCTAATGCGAGTTATGTAGCGCCACATAGTCCATTGTCTCGTATTTTGTGTTTTATTCTCATCTTGCTTGGCGTGTAATGCTATTTTAGATTCGTGATCTCTTAATAGTATTTGCTATTCCAATACTTGCTACTGAATAAAGGAGCTTTGAAAATCTTTGTTGGAAATAAATGGCTTTAGACAGGTTCTTTTGCTGATACTGTTACAGATAAATTGGTTATTATGGCTCGTTGCAATTGATTGTACAATTGATTTGGTATAAATTTTTAAGTATACGTTGTACTTTCTTTTATTGCCTTCATAATCTAAAGCGTGGATAAGTCTTTAGAGCAAACCCATCAGGTCATCTTTAAGAATTTCAGTAACCCATTTCAAGTATTTGAACCGTATGATATTGCATACATAATGGTCGAAGTAGGTTATGCTAGTGTGTGACAATAATTAGCTAAGGTAGTAGTTATAATAACATATTAGACGTATACGTATTTGACGTATTCGATGTTCAGCAAAACCAGTTTACCTATTTTCTTAGAACTCCTACTCAGGATTGTACGACAAACGACGAGACATAGGCATTATTTATTAAATTTCCTAGAGATACAGAAAATAAGCAATACCTAAACATAATATTAAAAGGAATAAACTTTATACGAAATTATATTATGGTGGTCCTTCGGTTCCCCGTACGACTGTAAGTTCTTTTCCTTGTCCCTTATACCGTAGGCCGTATGCTGAACTTAAAAAGAAGTAAACTCAGTCCCCAGTTCTTTTGCATTATTATGAACAAGGCTTTTAAAAGTTATAACACGTCGCCAGCATACAACCTTCTATACGAAATTCAATCGTTAAATTAGCTGTGAACGATTTCTTTACTAAACTTGAAGTAAATTATGTTAATTATACGTCATTAATGTCAGGAATCAAAGTAACAGCATAATCTTTGAAGCTTTAAATCTTGTAAACTGGTTTTGAATCAATCATCATTAAAATACTAGGCTAATATAGACGTCTTTTTTATTGAGTTCGATTGCGTTTTATTTTCTACATTTTCTTTTTATTATTAATACTACAATTACGTTGCTGAGTGTAGATAAAAGACAAGATTAAACATCGGGGAAAGCTTGGTAAATCTCTAAGGTACTCTAATAATACTCTACGTCTCAAGCTGATAAATATGTTAAAGCTTCAGCTTCGTTCAGACGGAACGTAGAGGCACAATACAAATCGATAGTCCGTCGCATAAAGTTTTCACGATCACTAAAACAAATGTCTCTTCTCTCTACTACATACCTGGTACATCTTATGTGAAAATCTTCCTTAGCTATCTTGTTTCTGGGATAAATTAAACCTGTTACACTGTTAATACCTACTGTAGCGAGGCGAAAAGACCACCCTTTCTCTTCCCACGGCTAGTGTACCAAACGACTAGGGGATTATATAGGGTGGCACCTTCTTCATGTATTTGTTCTGCACACACCGATTGTTTATTGGCAATTGTTTTAGAGACAAAGTTTCCTGACATTTTATAACTGAGACATTCACGTCTTGTCTATTCTGTCATCTGTTCACATGAAACGATTTAGGAACCCTTCTAAAAAGTAAACAACGGATAGAAAATTCATGTAGAAATTTTCAGTAAAAGAAAACACAATGAAAATATAAGTAATTTGACTCAAAGCTTACGCGACAAAAAGCATAACTCTCCTGCTTCTTGGTCGGATAATTAATACTGCATTGAATACCTTGGGGTCCGTTGAACCCAGCATACAATGGATGTAATGGCACAACATGAGCCGACAGGCGTCTGCCTCACAAAGGCTTGGACTGTCACAGACCGCCGCGGCTAACTAGGGAAGCTCGGTAGTAAGTAGATGGCACTGTTGGAGGACTATGATAGTTACGTTGCTTAACATTTTCTGTTTAATTTATTATTTTTCGCTAAATAATATGAAAAGATTTGCAACAAATAGATATCTCAGCGAAGTCTGTCTGGGTTTTCTAAAAAAGAGGTAGATTATTTATAGAGAGCCATTTGATTCCAAATAAACATTTACTGTGGGAGAGTTGTAAATATCTTAGTGATTTTATGAGTGGGTAATAAAGACTTGTACGATTTTAAGTTTCAATATTTTTGCAATAAATATCTCAATTTGAATTTATACGACTGTTAAAGTAATGTAAGAAATGACAGAAAATAAATTATTATTAAGACGCACGCCGAGTAAAAGTCTGTGAATTTGATTTAAAAAAACTAATGTACACACATACATACATACATATAGTCACGCCTTTAAAAGTCGTGTATACCAGTGTAAATTAATAACAATGATTTTAATCCTCTAATCTGTAGTTATCCAGATCGAATTGCAATAATCCAATTTGGTTCTGATGGCTCGTCACCAAAGCTTAGTCAGAAGCGCTTAGCAGGATTTGACACATTAAGGCTATTGATAAGGTTTCCTTATATAATGATTTCGTTGCACATTTTGGGTTATTATTAAAAGCTCTTCGTCCAATAGTTGAATGTGATAAGTTGTGATGATTGATAAAATACACACATCAAAAAAGTCTAAGCAACATGTACGGTTTTGAACTTTAGAACGATTTTTATTATTGTAATATATTTATATTTCTTTTATAAATAATTACTAAGCATTTTTTGGTGCATTAGTGACTAAATCAACAAAATCCTTCATTCAATTGTTCATTTAATCACAATAATTAACAATATGTGTACCTTAAGGCGCTTCCCTGACCAAACGACCTTGAGCGTTCGGTCCTTCTCTGTTCCGTCGCTGAGTCTCGCAATGTCCCGCTCCCTGCGCACGCCCATTTATCATAGAATTCACAAAAATTTAAAAAAATAAAACAAGCAGTTTCTGTAAATGATGCGTGTTGCTTAGACTTTTTTGATGTCTGTAATATAACATCCTTATAACCATGTTATTAATTAATACTCTGATTTCCCGCAGTAAAGCAATGTCAAGAAAAAAAATGCCTTGACAATACATTGGTCGTGCGTGCAGCCAGCCATATACTTACACCACAGCGTCCGGGACCAGTTTTATGACAGAGCCTTAATGGTGACTCCTAGCTTGTCCGCATCTGTTCCTTGATGAGCATAAATTACCGATTAAACCGGTATTTGACTGCCTATTATATTCATTTTGTACTTTTATACTCTGTGAGTGCATCATTTATAGATTTTTTGTGGAGTTATTATGCGCTAAAACTGGACGCATGCGATGTTGAGTGATTGTTGCGCTCTGTGTTTAACTTAAATTGAAAATAATAATGTTGTAGTAAAATATGTACAAATAAGTATGCAGGGAGTATGTTAACTTATTAAATAAAACCGTAAAACCGAAGTATCTATAAAAACAGAGCGTAGGTTTTTTTATGAATAAATATTGAAACAAATACAACCTTTAGAGGTAAGCTGCCAGTTTATTTTTTAATAAAGTAGAAAATTCAAACGTCCCTACTATGCACAGCTAAAACTTTTTGAATATTTAATTTACATATTCTAGTGCAGTGTTTCTCATGCGGTGAAGCCGACACGTGTATACTGTCCTAGGAACAAGAATGTCCGCGCACAGAGCACCATGAAACACAAGTTGCTAAAAGGCAACAACCAGGCTCGACCACAAACGCTCCTATCTACACTACACCTATTTTATTAACGAGCCGACAATTTAAAGCGAACTAGAAACTCATTTAGTGGCCATTACCTCCAACTAACTACCGGTAAGCAGATTAAAATGCATGCCAAAAGTTTAAATTTATGTACCGGACGCTCTCTTCAATTAAACTTGTTATAATGAAACTCTGGAAAAACTGAGTAAATTTCTGCGAAGAGACGACGCAAATAATTCCCAAGTTTTGCAATTTATACTCATTTTAAAGTTGAGTTCGATGGCGCAGACGTTCCTCCTGTAACTCACGACCTGAATTGATTATTTTAACGCTTTTCGGATCTTTTCAACTTGATAATTTCGTCTTCCTTGTTTCTTGTTGTGTTCAAGTTTAATTTAAGCCAAAGAGTTGGGTAATCTGATATTTTAAGGTGACATTTTGTTATTTTGCTTCGTAAAATAATATCCCAATTATAATTTCCATGTTTTCCTCTTTCACTGGAATTCTCAAAAATTATAACTTCCAAGAAAGTGTCTTTGAAATATGCCTTATACGTAGAGTCACTGTTATGTACGCTTAGCTTTTTATAAACTAGCTTTTGCCCGCGGGTTCGCCCTCGTGGATTTTGGAAATTATACCACGTACGTACTACCGGGATAAAAAGTATCCTACATGTTAATCCAGGTTATAAACTATTTGTGTTCCAAATTCCATCCAAATCCACCAAGTAGTTTTTGCGTGAAAGAGGAACAAACATCCATCCATACATCCATCCTCACAAACTTTCACATTTATAATATTAGTAGGAAGCAGGATAGTACTCTTTATTATCGCTGGTAGTAGGTAATATAAAATACGTAAGTATACGCAATATATACTTACATTTACTTTCGTAAACATATTATAATAATTTATTATTCATTATGTAAACAAAGACAGGTACACAACGTTAATTTAATGAAAACACGGAAGAGAACCATTCATACTAATAAATTTTGAAATTAACACACGGTAATTAACATTAACATGCAGCCCATTAATTTATTTAGTAACAAACAGCTCTGAGATACTTGTGGTCGTATAGACAACTAATGCTATTCCACGAATAATTTCAAACAAAACGATAAAAGAATTCCCCGAATGCCATGTTCTGTTTCTATTACCTAACTTTTCGTTTGGTTGTTTTTCGTAAACATTCCAGCTGCCGTTGGCAAACCATTCAATGAACCCGTTTCTATGCTCTAAACGACTGGTCGTGGTCTAAATATACCATTTAAATTCAAGAGCAGTTACTATGCCTTCTACTGAAGCATCATGAGCTATTTATTATTGTCTTTTATGGTGGTTCTTTGACTTAGTTCGCCCTCTCCGCTGTATTTTTAAGTGTTTCAGTCAGCAAAAGCTTTGCCATTGACTATTCTATTTCGACGGAAGCAGAGCGG
Organism: Dryobotodes eremita; assembly: GCA_917490735.1. Lineage (NCBI taxonomy): Eukaryota > Metazoa > Arthropoda > Insecta > Lepidoptera > Noctuidae > Dryobotodes > Dryobotodes eremita. The sequence goes on along the minus strand of OU823248.1, from coordinate 12,098,699 downwards.
GCGTGAGGAGCATCGATAATCAGCAGCACTCCATTCGGATAGTGTTAATGAATTTCTTTAGTTGAGTATTCACAAAGCAGTCGCAGTCCGCAAAGAGTTCATTTGAACAGCTTCCAGGCTTCAGGGGGAAAATAAATAAAAATCGGCCGCATCAAATTGTGCGGAGTGACTACGAGGCAAGGTCCCGCGAGCACTTTCTCATGCAAAAGTCGAACGGTTACTTTAATTCTTAGCTTGAGCACTTGTCGGTTTTACGAGCGTAGAGCGATTTAATCCACTTAAAACGCAGAGCACAAACTCCGAGCCGACAAAGCTCTCAGCCGCTCTCATTTAAAAATGGAAATAAACCTTCGGCCATCTTTGACTCAATGCGACCGCTAGTGGAATTCTAAGTGCGGTCTTCAATGATACAGCTACGATTTTTTACCCATTTGATGGATTGCCCTTGATTTACTGCGCGGTTTCAATGAATGATAAAGGAAATAGTAATACAGGATATCTAGACATTGAATCACGTACAGGAAACTGTAGACTATACGTGACTACCACATGCAAGACATTGAAACTTTCAACATGTTGACGTTATGAAAGCTAGACCACCGAAGTGGTTGAGTATGAGAAAGTGTTAACAGATTTAGGCCCACTTGCACCGCCAATCACTAAACACATTTAGTGATAAACGAGTTTAAAACATAGTTCTGTTTCTATCAAATGTTTGAAGATGATAGGGACCGCATGATGTTTAAAACTCGTTTAGCGCTAAACGTGTTTAGTGATCGGCGGTGCAAGTGAGTCTTTGTGTTTATCTTGGCAAATTCTTATGAATCACAAAGATAAACATTCAATCTGAAATGTTTATTTAAGAAAGCGATGGTAAAACACTGTAAAATAATGTAAGGTGTCTGGTTCCAATCTCTTGAGAAACAGTTATTAACTGTAACAACTTTTCTTTCAGTATTTTAAGAGATATATAACCAGAAATAAGTGCACCTATGTCTTTAATACGTGAAAAATTCAAAAAGATATCATATCCTAAAAAACACTACTTTCTATTTCGCAGTTCATTAATTCTTGACCTTCACCTTGTGTATCTACTAATTTTAGCGCTCAATATTTCAACATTAAAATATTCTGGAAGTTAAAGATATCAAAACTTATTTTAGCGTAAACAATCTTCAAAAACCAGATTACCGTATAATTTATCTCCGAAGGAATTTCAGAAATTATCCGCCCTTAGTCCTCATCTTTAACTTCCCATCTCAATGAAAGACTTTTGCGGTGAGATTATTTTGACTTGTTTATTTTGCTTCCGCACAATCCTCCGTCCGTGGGCGTAACTTTTGTATATAATTCTATCGCGCCTTATTGCGTTAATTATCAATACCCGTGTGTGAGAAGAGTATATTTACATTTAATAAACTACTGCTGAGGATGTACAAAGTGCCAAAAAAGACACGCCATGTAGCTGAAAGTTTGGAGCTCGCAAATTCGCAAACAATAAATTCAGTTTTCGGAATTTTCTATCCAGAACTGTTTTGGACACAGTTTATTCTTGCTCTGGCGCAGAGCAACGCATTCACTAATTGAGATAAAGCAATTTAATTTTACCCGAAAGCCACACTACACAAGTGTCAAAACAACCCACAAAGTACGGGATAATCTGTGACCTTTTTATGACCTTGTCGTCGTAACAAATTGTTGGAAAAACACAGTACATCCATCTGACACATTTCAAGCCTCACACAAAACCAATTATGCTGATCAACAAACACCTTAAATTTTAAGAACCGGCCTTTAATTCTCTCTGCTTCTTAATTACCTTACTTTACGTCGATTCTCCCCTTTTTTGTGACTCAACGGAAATTGCTCGGAAAAGTCACTTAAAGCAAATAGGTCTTGGTAGGATAATTACGAGTTTTTTTTTCTCAATTTCGTTAATTTTGGCGTGTCACTTGTAACTACTTTGTAATTGAACGCCGTGTTTATCGAGACTTAACGTCGGTACTGGTTCTTCGATAAATCGAGTTCGTGCTAAACGTTCAATAACCATAATTATGTATACTTCTATACTGATATTTTAAAGAGGTGCTTCGGTGAGTTTGTATCTAGGGGGTAATCTTCTGAACTTCTGATGCCATTCCGAAAATTCTTTCAGTAATAGGAAGCTACAGTATTACCAAGTGTCATAGGATATAATTATTATATTTTAAAACAAAAAAATTCACGCAGCCGAAGGCGTCGGTAGAAGCTAGTATTTAATAAAACGTGGGGAGTATTTCGTGATATAGATGGTACTGGATTGATTCAGACATCATAATTATTAAGTTGTTTAAACCGTTAGCACTTAATTTATTCAATTAATGTTTCGTTCTTTATTGTCTTAGCTGTTTTATTACCACATATAAAACGTGAGTGTCAGCAATATAAAAATATGTGTAGTTTTATGTGATCAGATTAAGTTATCAGCGACAATCTTGAATGACAAGTGTTTCGCAGCTTTTGTGAGTGTTTAAAACGCAGTAGTATACAGAGATCGGATATTCGGATGCATATTTACCTAAAGTAAATTTTAGCAATGAAAGTATGGAAGCGGCTTCCTAATATTGTTTTTTGTTTGTAATATCGATCCCGGAATGCCGGGAACAACGGAAATGCATAACCAGTCGGGTGTATGATATGGCAGTGACTTAAAAAAAATATTTATTTGAAAAAATACCCCGGGATTCTTGGATTGCAAAACTGTTCAGATAGATATTTATTTAAAATTAATGTTTAACGTCCGTTGCAAATATGGGTATGTAGGATGTAAGAGGAGGGGTGGTGTGTGTTAGTTAAAGTTAATATTTTTTCGATACAAAAGCGCATTCCATATTAGCCAACGTCTCAACTTTAGGTGAATATGCATGATATCCCAGTGGTAACCATTCACCCTTTAAGAGACATTTTATGACAATGTTTACTAACCTACAGTCACAGCCCAAAATCTGGATTTGTGCTCAGTTGATGACAATAGGCTCGCCCCCTATTACATTCGACGAAATGTCGAATGTAATAGACATAGACTATCTATGTAGGTATACCTCTGCTTAACTTTTCTGGGAAAATAGGCGTGAATTATGATGTTTATTATTTTACTAACCTATTTCATTTCTTCCACAGGACGGAGACCGGGGCTACCTAGAAGGTCTGGCCTCCCGATACGCGGACCTCTTCTCAACACACTATGGCGATGTTCTAGACCACCTTGAAGAATTACGAAGACACGAATGGGACGAGATGTCTCCTCGAATGAGGGTGCTTGGAGGCCCTGGAACACCTCAAACTCCACCTTCGGCAAGTCCTGGTTCCCTAGCTTTGAATAACTTGACCACGTCGCATTCGCAGCCCATTTATGTGCCTGGAAAGTATTCGGTGAGTTGACTGAGGTTCTCATTTTTTTTTGGGAATGGTCATCAATTTCACGAAATAGTCAGTTGTAGATTTAAAGTCTTTATTTTATTTAAATTATTTGCTGGCTTCTGTAGTTTGTTGTTGCATGAATGAGTGTTAATTTGAACTTCTTCTGTATCTATAAATTGTAAAGTTTTCAGTTCAAAACTCTTTGGAGTGTAGCATGCATTTGGCACCATATCAGCATACTTTTTTGGCTCCATGCGAGATTTGTTATCTGTACCAATTTCATTTGACACAGTTTCAATCGATCTGCTATCGTTGTCGTTTTCCTGGGATATTTGCACTATCATGTTTAGTTTTGGCTATAACAACGTGTTAATTTCCATCTGCACAAAAAGCTACACAATCTGTCCAAGAAGGTAATAGCATAGCACACACGTGAAATTCAGAGCACATTTGTAATTATTATAAAATCTTATCTCACGTTAATTTCATCCCACATTAAAACTTTATACGGTGACCTGACAAATGCAAAAATAACAAATAAAACATTCCCTCCTAAATGAAAAAACGACCTTGCAAGAACAATCTGGAAAGCACGTGATGAACTTGAACGTTAATCCACAGTCGGCCATCAGACAAAAGTCCAAGGTCATAATGATGAGCTCCGCAGAGGCCCACAGATAAAACGGCCTGAATAAATAATAGGATCATGTCATGTAATCAGACTAAGCGGGCCAAATCGTCGCTTTGTGTAAACTTAGCCTGGAATATTAGGCTTTCAACATTGCCAGTGATATTTGAACCGTTTTTGTGAATATGATTTCATTTTTTTGTGAATACACCCCTAAGTACGTAAAGCAGATTACCCACCTTCAGAAGGTTTCTTCCGCATGTATATCAAGTCTGATATTAATACAGATTTTTTTGTGAAGACACCTATTATGGCTTTTGTCAAAAGGTATTTTCTTTTCTCCGTCTAATATAAATCTAATTTGCTGAAGTTGTTGAAGATAACGGATAAAGGTTACTTTTATTACAGTCAATACTAATGATATTTTATTGAATTTGATTTGATTTCATTTTTATTGTTATTGCAATGCTTAGATGAGGGGCTTGTGGCTAAATTATAAGAGCCGCACAAGTCGAAGGTTAAGCAATGCTTGCCGCGGTCGGTTTGTGGATGGGTGACCATCCATTATATGTCGAAACCCCTCCGTGCCTCGGAAAACACGTTAAGCCGTTGGTCCCAGCTGCCATTCGTAGATCTTTTACAGTAGTTACGGGTCCAGAAGCACAAGTCTGAATACCAGTCTTACCAAGGGGTATCGTGTTAACCAGTAACTGTGTTATGGAGGCCAGATAGGTAGTCGCTCTATATAAAGTACTGGTACTTACCTGCATCCGGTTAGACTGGAAATTGACCTCAACATAGTTGGGATTTAAAGGCTACGCAGATTGATAGTTCTGCTTCGGTGAAATATTGTGTGGTTAAGCTCATATTTTAACAATAGTATGGTACTTTTTGTTAGGCGTTAAAAGATTTGTTTTATTAACAGCTTGTTTCTTTTAACAGCCCTCAAGCTGCCTCACAGAGAAAGAAGAGGACGAAATATACGGGTTCGGGTACGGCGTGTTCGGCAAACAGATGCTGCAACGGCAACAGCAACAAAAACAACTGTTGTTAGCGCAACCGACACAACCGCTCATGCACAACACGCAACATAACTATCAAAGGTGAGTGTGAATTTAGATTAGAATAGATTTATCAAGATAAAACATACCGGAATATATTGGGTCTTGTTAATTGTTGTCTATTCCAATGATGACTGCAAACAAAACACTAGCTTTAAAAAAAAGCGTTACTATGCCGTAACTGTAGCAAGCAAACAATGAAGCACCTATTTAAAAAAAATTGGCACATACTTAAGTATTGAAACAATGATAAATATGAGATTAAGGTAAGTATAACCAACAGAAATAATAACTATAGTTACCTAGGCACATAGCTGCATAACATTGTGCCAGGTATAAACATCTTCAGTCTTATTACAAAAAACTAAATAAACCTTGGTTTAAACCTGTCCTATCAAGTCCAGGCTTATCTGCAGAACCATGGTCTAAATTTGTCCGTATTACAAAACTTAAAAAAAACGTGGTCTTCTTAGTACCGTCATTTGAACCATTGCTTAAATATCAACCACAGATTAATACAAATATTATTCGTTCACCATGATATCATTCTATTGCAACGTTCCGTATGCTCAGAAAAGAAAACCTTTTGTTAATACGCTAATGATTATTATGATGTTTAGGAGTGTTAAAAATATTGAGACTGTTAATTTGCATGGAATATTAGTTATTTCGTCGATTGCAGTTTTGTATAGGCACATTACTTAGTGTCGTATTAATTACTAATATTACATCCAAGTACGTGTAACGAAACGTAACATTCTGGCGCGTTATATGAAACCATAACAATAAACAAACCCATCGCAAGTTGAACAAAGTTAATTTAGCTTTGGATTTTTTGAATTATCGAAGTCTATATTAGTACAATTGCCTCTTTGTTAATAGTATTACGAGTACCTTCTATAGTAATTTTAAAATTATATTGTGATTGACCAACAAAAGAAAAAACAATCTGAGAATTGAAGTACCGGGGAAAAAGTAAGTAAACATAAATTACTTCGATGAACTTGAAATCTTGGCATCCTCGAGCATCTCTAGTCAAATCTTCTCTTAATAAGTCCACTATTTTCATCGCATAACGTTTATTAAACCTATACTTTTGCCTGAAATCTTCATCGGATAATTCTATGAAGGGATTGATTCGAACACGATTTATGTTGTGTCGGCGTGGTGTTCCCAACAACTCGGCGGCTTCAATATCCTCAATATCAATTAAATCAACCGTGTCAATATCCATTTTAGAGTTAAAGTCAACAGAACAAAATGAAAAAGATGCTATAACCTAAAAGAGAAACTGACGGATACGATTTAGACCATGGTTTGATCGTTTAAACTAGGGGCCGCCGAGGTTTAGCTTTAGACCATGATATGGTCCATGGTTTTTCGAAAAACCACGATTTGTAATATCATTTTTGTTTAAACCGTAGTTTTTAGAGATTTAAACCTGGGTTTTTAGTTAAACCGCTTTTTGTAATAAGACGGTTTTTGTTATAACGTTAGCACTTCGTTGCTTAAGTGCCGATGATCGTCATTTTATAAAAGCTTTGAAAGAGCGACTCTGCAGATAAAACTTAATCATTTGGGATTGGCAACTGCATTAAGCTGCCAGTACACGTCAGGGTATATCAAGCTTAATGCAATTGCATATGCAAAGCACGTCAAAACTGCGAATACCATATTTTATGCTTTCAATAAACATCGGTATAATCAATAAATTACTAGGTTTACATAAATACTTAGTTTTGTATTTACATACCAAGCGGGACGGGTCTCCCTCAGAAAGCATGTTAAGATGGTGGTCCCAGCTGTCATTCGTGGATCTTTGACAGTCGTTACGGGTTGTCTGAAGCCTAAAAGTCTGACAACCAGTCAGTCCCTTGGTAAGCCAAGGAGTATCGTATTACCCAGTAACTGGGTTGTGGAGGTCAGATAGGCAGTAGCTCCATGTAAAATACTGGTGAGTACTCAGCTGCATCCGGTTAGACTGGAAGCCGACCCCAACATAGTTGGGAAAAGGCTCGGCAGATGAGTCGTTACAAGGAGTGGTTTTCAAGAGTTTTAATTCATTTACTTAGAATAATAATGATACACAACATATAAAAATACCTACAACTCAAGTCAGCTTGTTAAAAATCCAATTAACTCTAAATACCAATAGGTACCTAAAAAAGGTAGCATTACGAACACTCGAACGGTGATCATTACAACAATAACTTGCAATCAACCCTGCGAATGCCGACGCAAGCCGAAACAGCTTTATCCTTATTCGACTAAGGAAATTCGCGGTCGGCTTACACGAAATGTTAACGATAACGAGAATAACACGGGACGTAATCATAAATTATTTGGACTTTAACAGGTGTACTCGTTAGATAAGCTTTTCCACTGCATGTTTAAATGCTAATCTAAATTGAAATCAGACATTCGATTGGCGACAGAAGCGGCCTCCGCGTTGAGAATAGTCGAAGTGATGCACGGTTAGTGGGAGAGGCAAACTGCATTCTTCTTGAGGGAATAAAAAATAGGATGGAGTAGAAACCTGAATCCGAATCTGTTAATTAGTCAACTCAGTGCTAACGTGATTTGTGTGACAATCTGGTGTCACCCAGTCCGCACTCAAAAAATCCTAACTCCGGCCCTGGACATTCTATCAGCGATAACAGTGACGGAAAAGTCAAAAATATGTAGGAATAACATAAGCTACCTAAAATCCTTTTGAAATACGTTGTAGAAATACAAAACGCTATGAAAGTGATCGCCTAGGCGCTCTACATATTTTTTTACGATTTTACGGTGTAATTTTTACTTTATTAATTTTTTTAATAATGTTAGGGATTCTAAATATTTTACGAAAACACGCGTAATATCGGTTACAGTAACAAAGAATATATTTTCGCAAACATGATTCTAATCCTAAACAAACAAAAATCCAGCACACACATAAATATTCGTCAATCGACCCAACACTGAGTCCCGCTGAAGTAAGTTCTCATTACACCGGTGCTCGCTGTAAAATAAATTCAAATTAACTACTGATGGATATGTCCGGAGCGGGCGCTCGTAGGAAGAAATTTGTGTTAAGACCGTATTTAAATGAAGGACAATCTTTATTGACTACTAAACTAGAACTAATAAGGTAACTGTAGTAGACGATTTATGGATAAAAAATGTTTTATTTTCTGCCTAAATAAATAATAATGAGATTTGGTAATTACAATCTTACAGAGAATTTGATGGGGTTAAAAAAGATGGTGTGGCAAATGAAACAACAAAAATTGCTAAAAGAGCTTTTCAGTCTTCGACAAATGAAGTTGTTTCAGTTAAAGCCCTATCTATTATTTTTATTTCTATTAAAAAAGATCTTAATACAAACATCAACGTAGTCGGAGGGTTAAACAGAAACATGAATAATGTGCAGCACACATTGCTTGTAATACTTTTGAGAAAAATAAAACTCCGATGACGGATTCAAAATTGTTCGTGTATGACAAGAGGAATACAAATGCTACAACATAATAGTCATGATTTAAGCCTGTGATGAATACATTATGTTTCAAAAGCGTATTGTTATACTTGAAACTAGTTCAAATATCTATTATGTAGTTATTTATTTTCCTCAAACATAACTCGAAATTTGTGCGTTATTTTGACAACCTTCTTCGAGATAAATTGAAAATGCTCTACTGGTCAAATACATGCCAGCAGCGGCCGGCAATGTTACTATAAAAATCCATATCTGTTGTGTTATTTAAAAATGGAACGAACCACTTTTTGACCATGGCAACCAAGGAGGTAACTTATCAAAGATGTTATTTAAATCTCGAATTGGGTAAGCAAATAGAGCTGTTTAAAGTGAAAAATAAACAAATGAATATATTGGCGGGAGAAAAGTTATCGTTGTTCGGCATTGATTCTGGAATTTATGATTAATTTACTTAGTTTGAATTTCCGCGCATTATTTGAGAAAAGTACTATACAAGCCTTGGCCGCAACCAGGCATTAATGGCCTCACGTGTGTGTGACTAACAAGATATTACGTGAGGTTTTGCAAATTCTCTCTCAGAAAATGCGGACAGATGTTAGTTATTGATTTTTAATGTTGTAGCTGAATTTTGGTATACAGTTTGGGAAATTAACTGTTTATCAAATTGACACACTACGGTCAATTTGTTGTATTAAAGCCATTTCATAGGTACAACAGCTGTCATATTTGACAGTTGTGATTTAAATATACGGGCAAGCTAAGTTGGTAATCAATTTGCTTTTCCTGACTTTACCAATTTTTTTTTAATTCGTCTTTGTGTATAAATAGGTATGTGTTGGCTTTGCTTGAATAGGTACTTGCTAAAAGCAGCGCAATAAAGAAAAGGTTTATTTAATTAAAAAAGCTTGAAATTGTACCCCTTGCTAATATTATTCTCAAATAGAAAATATCAATCCTCAAAATAGCTGCCACCACTAGGCTATATTTATCTCCTAAATTGGTCCTCAAATAAAACGAGTAGCGTTCAGCGAAAAATAGGCCACCCACACCGTAACCTGTGGGTGTCAACTATTAAGAGGTTATAACAGGTGGACGCCTGATGCATGGTGGGTATCTTCATTCGTGCGTGTGCTTAATGACCACGTTAAGCACGGACCACAGCACACCTGTCAAGCGTATTAATTGTGGTTTCAAACCTGAAAGAGTGGTCTTTGATATGATAAGACTTTTACGATACTCCTATTACCAATTAAATAAGAAAAAAGGCCATGTCAATTCGCTTCGCCTATCGAACAATTATGATGGCGACTCTACAAGATTGCAGTCAAAATGTTATGATGGTCTGTAAGCAATAGACAGGGAAGGTCTTGCTCAGAATACGAAAACATGTAGGTAGCTATTGTTTGATAAAACTAGCTCTTCCCCAGGATACCTCATGAATCGTAGGTGGCCTTATAATGAGACAAATTAGACACCGACAAACGATTCACAACAACTAAAACGTATGTTTCGGATTGAACCTATGCAGAAATTTTACTTACTTATTGCGCCAATCGAGTACTTGAATTTACGATGTCAGATGCAAATGTCTAGAAACATTTTTTTATCCCTAATTACATCGAAATAACATAAAACTTAACACCTTTCTAAACACAGCTAGGAATATTAAAATCTGTAGCTTTCTCGACCAGGCGGGGGTGTTCTCATAAATTTGTACCAAGGAAACCGCGTCACAGCGCCCACGCATCCAATCTAGCATGTCTTACAATGCTAATTAGATCTTTGCACCACTAGTTTGCCTAATGAATTACTCGTAAAAGTGTTATTCGATTGCAAATAGAGATTATTTATGGTAATATGGACTTAGTGGGCGTCCGTTAATCGGTAGTCCGGGGGTATTTGATTATATTAAATTGAGAAGGGTTAGGTGCTGTGTATTTCTACAGATTTTAACTTAAATAAAATGTAGGATTGCATGATTAAAATATATTAAAACCTTTGTAATCAACCTAGTTGCACAAAACACAAGTTAGTTTTCAGTAAAGAAGTATACTTTATTTCTGGAAAGGACACTATTCTGCACAGTTTCCCGCAAAAATATACCAGCTCCTGTACGTTTAAAGGCGCGACACGACAGCACGACACAAAGGCGCCGCTTGTTGCACGACGAGCGGTGCCGTTGTGTCGCGGGCGATTCGCGTCGCGTGTCGCGCCTGTTTGTAGGAGCCTTAATACTAAAAATAATATATAGAATGTGTACAGAAGTTCTCCTATGTAGTTATAAGACGTAACGAGGTACGGTAATTACCTATCCGTTTACCAAGTCAGAGATTACAAGCAATATCCTCCCATCCGGCCTATAAAGAATTGACGAGGTTTGCTCTTTATTCTGCAGTGGGTGTTTACGGGCTGATAATTTGACAATTTATTGGACAGCAGAGAAATATTAGCATAGTAAAGGTGTCGTAGGATTCCCACAAATAGCTCCTGTTCTAGTAATTAAAGTGGAATGCTTCAGCATTAAGCCGGATCTTTAATTGCTTATGCAATAAAAAATATAATATGCAGTAGTTTGCCATTAAATGAACCAGACGTCTGGTTACTTAAATAAATTTTTATATCGTTATTCTAGTTACTTATATGGTTACTTTAAAGGTGTACGTTAACAGCTTTTATTGTTTAAATTATTTGTTTTATAAGGGTTTATTGGATCATTTTTGTAAACGGTATACGCCTTCTGTTTGACATGCAATAAGACTCACGCTGGATTCAAGCTTTATAAACTTTAATAGCTTTGTTAGCTTTTGCTTTTGTAGCAGGTGGCATTCTGTAGTTTCTGCTTACCCCCTTGGGAAAAAAGCGTCAGTTTATGTATGTACATATTATGTGTGTTTATATAGCACATTAAAAAAAATGCAGCTTTGAGCTAGTGATGATCATACATCACTAATGGGTTACAAAAAAGACGGCAAGATTCGAAATTAACAAGAAAGAAACTCGGGATTGGCGATTATTCTATACTAGCTGTTGCCCGTGACTTCTTCTACGATCCATGATGAAAGTAACCTATGTCCTTACCCATGTCATGGGCTACCTGTGTACCAAATTTCATCTAAATCCGTTAAGCCATTTTGGCCTGAAAGCGTAACAAACAAACAAACTTACCTTCGCATTTATAATATTAGTTCGGATTAGGATTTGTTTTCCTTCAAAAGTAAAATAAATCTTGCGTTATTTACTAGAATACGGCACAATAACCAATCTGTAGCTGTAATGAAAGCGACTATTTTATAAACTCAACGTTTATTAACACCGCCACTTGCTAATTCCTAAGGAAATTGATTCTGAGTACCAATTAACTCTTGGGGAGATGGAGAGGATTTGAAGGCAATTGAAGTCATGTACGCTAGCATTTGCTGTGATGTCAATGTTTTAGGAGATTTTTGGAAGAGTAGGTAATGGCTATTACTTTAGAATATTTTCCGGAAAGAAGATACAGGGGTATTATAATACTAAATCCTAATATTGTCTCGCTGTAGACCAAAGTCCTCTTTTCATGCAGAAAAGGCAGGATAGGTAAGACACAACAAAAATGCGACTTCTAGCGTACAGTGGAAAAATATACCTATATTTCTGCTCTAGCAGTTTAAAAAAAAAAAGTTTTTGCTCTCTCATTTTTATAGATAAACCCCAAAAAAAAGGGGGAAATAGGAATCGTAAATCAAATAAACCAGAACCCTCCATAAAAAAATCTCGCTACCCGCTGATTAATGTACAAAAAGTTTTAGGGGTAACTGCAAATTTTCTCCCATTTCCTGAAATATAAATGAACGAATTCCTAAACAACGACATCCCTTTAGAAGAACCTTGAACTCTTTGCATCCGACCAAGCATCAAAGCTTGTGACTTCTTAAAGTATTAAAGTATAAGGTTACCCCTCTGTACTTGTGTGAAGAAAGTTCCGGTGAAAATTCTCAACTCGATATAAAATTACCATGTAACGTTGAATAATATTACCCTTTTGTTTTGACATAAATGTTGCAGATTTATAATAATAATTAAGACAAAATTGTATACAAAATCATTCATAACTGCGGATGGAAACATGTGTCGGTACTAAGTATGATTTCGGGTATTAAATATTTAACCCACTCGTTAGATAATTAACACCCAATCATACTTTAAAGTATGACTTGGGTGTTAATTATTTGATTTTGAATTTTAAATTCAAAATCAAATAATTTATTTTCTCTTCAGTAACAATGGCAGCATATTAATTTAGACAAGCTTATAAACTATGTGATACTAGTTTGTGAGAGGCTGGTGTCTGTACTAGGAATACCTGTATAGCAGATCAACACACCAACACCATCAACACCACCACCTCATACACCACCACTACCACCACCACTTAGTACTCAGTCAGGGAAATTAACCGTTAAGCAAATCGACACACTACGTCAATTTGCCGTGCTATAGCCTTTTCATACAACTGTCAAAATGACAGTTGTGATTTGAATATACGGACTATTTAAGTTGGAAGTTAATTTGCTAAAGAATAAATTTTCCTGACTTTTTAAACGCAGGTTATTCTAATCATCAACTATTAGAAATATAAAATATAAACAACAAAAAATAGTTCCAACAGTTGAATGCTTGAAGAGTATATAACTTTTTGGTCGAAGAGCAATTTATTTAAAAACATACGTACATTATTATGCATAAAGGTGTTGCAAGTAATAAATAACACTTATGAATGTTAATATTATCATTTCTACAGTTGAATAATCTAAAATATCTTCTCGGAATATAAATCAATCTTCACCTTTTGTGCCCTTCAATAAAATACACCACTTTATCAGCCCAATATACTTTGACGACTAGCAATTTCAATGTTTAAATACAATAAACATACGCCTACATATGACAAGTAAAACAGACGAACTAACGAACCTTTACGATACATTATGTAAATTCTATACATACCATTCATAATTTTGTGTAAATTGATGGAAATAAGCGCTGAGACTAACGATCTTAACACTATGGTATTAACATACGTAAAGAGATAACTGATGTAATGTTTGAATATTACAATATTATTATCGTATTACAGTTGTTATTGTATCTGACGGCAAGTGGCGCCATCTAGTTTTGTTACGAAGTTACTGGAATCACCGAATAGGTCGGATAAGAGTGACACTGGCTGGTGACAGTCACTTTAGCAGAGCGCCGCATCAATGGTTGCGTGGCAACTAAAGAAACGGAAGACAAAATGACAGATTGTAGAAAGCTTCAACGGCGCGATGTCAAAATTCAAGAAAAGAATGTCTTTTTGTTAAGAAAGTAATTTGTCTTCTCTTCGTAGAGTAGAGATAGAAGTGGTCATGCTACGCATGCAGATGACAGCGATGATGTCAGGGTAGCCGTTGTCGTACCACGTCCACGACGAACTGCTATATTCCGGTACAATCCTGAGGATATTGAAGCTGCTGAACCACTAATACGATGACCACTTCTGCGCCTTTATAAATATATCAATACTCGTACCTATAATATTATTGATATAAGAACTCTAGTAACCTTATTCCAAGTTGAATTTCGATCTACATCTACAATAAGGAAGTCTTGTGGAAAAATTGATTAAAGAGTAGGCGAAAGAAAATACCTATGTTTTTTTTTTTTAAATATTATTCCTAACTTTGCCTGCCCTAGTCCCGTGGGTTTTCATAAATCTCTAAATACAGCAAGGTTCAATATTACCACACATATTGCTAGATGCAACAAGCTTTAATAAAAATAATCTCAGGAACTGCAATAATGTAAGTACATGCAAGACAACCTGTCCTCTTATGCTCGAACACGCTTTTGTGCAGCGTACTTATAATATTTACCCGACTGAACAAACATTACTAGCAATAATCAAAAGTCGTGTTTAACAACTTAAATCAATAAAATACCAAGAAACAGGCTGTATAGTGTGTACTGGCATTTCGGGCGATATACGTACTCGTTACTCAATTAACACTATACACAGACGGGAATCTTACTAACAAGGTACGCGATTAAGGGCGCCGAGATACGAGAAACGCGAGAAACGCCGTGATACGCAGCCTAACTAGACGAAATTTATCTAAGTGCTATAGAATGCGCGGTGCGTCGTTATTTTTGATTCGCTATCTGCTTTGTTGGCTGGTTTCGATTACGTTTCGACATAGGGCCGGTTTCGTATAGCTTTTATGAGTCGCCTGACAATTATTGGCTTTGTCATGACCGAGTGAGAGTTATAACGAGCGTCTTTAAATTAAACTTTATTGGGTTTCAAATGAAGACCGCTTTGAAAATAGTGGTGTTGAACGACAATTAAATAGTTATAGCTCGTGGAAAGAAGTATTTATCGTGTCCCAATAGAAAGTTAATACTTAGGTTTAGAAATAATTATGTAATGTACTTGTATCAAAATAGTCTTCTGCAACAATTTAAAAAAAAGTTCAGTTGGTAAATCCGGAGAAGTGAGTTTGAAAGCTTTTACATAAATGAGGCAGATACCCTTTTAAACCATTCAACTACCTGGAAAACGAATGAATATTTATATATGTATCACCATTTATTTATTTTTGGCTGGGAAGTCATCAAATGGCCTCTCCCGCTCTGGGCGGAACGGTAGGGCGTGTCAGACTCTTACTGGCTAAAACCCACCCGTGTTCCTACAGTAGCCTGTGCGCCAGGGCCACGGTAACTCATTCGAACAATCCGCGACCCCGGCAGGCATCGGCCCTATCGGACGCCGTCAATGATGCTGACATCTCTTTGAGGCGCGCGTGGAACACGACGTGCCGTCGACCCCGGCCTGGTCCTTACCGGACGGCGAGCTGCATTTATTACCTATGATTGTAAAATAAATTAAGCATCTTATTTCAAACGAACAGTAAGTTTTTGATAAAGCGTGTTAACATACCAACAAAATCGAAATTAATATAAATTTATTACCTACGTAGAACTAAATTGTTGAGAAAATCAATATTCATTGCATCCGCGGCATTGCATGGTGCCGATATGATACTCATTCTGATTTATTGCCCGATCCCAACTTTATATTGGGTTTGCCAACTGAAACATGTGCGATATTGAACCATTGTTTGGAAATACGCGTCTTGAAAATCGATAATTATTATACAGTTTTGGTATGTTTTGTTAGTAGAATAAGTTCGTCTAGAGTTATTTATCGATGTAATAACATCTAGCTATAAAATGCAGTTAAGGATAAAAGAAACAAATAACAAGAAAAAAAGGGATCAAAATGATTTCTTTATTAGTAATAGATACAATTTCACTGATAATAATATTGACAAAGGCAATACGCAATAATAAACCCGTGAAAAGAACGACTTCCATTTCCCTCAAAACCAATCAATATTCAATTATCGCTGACAGTCACATTTTCAGATTCAATAACACGAAATTGAAATAACATTTAAAATACCAGACGTATTAATTTTATACTCGTAAAATTAACGTCGGTTTAAACGTTCAATTATCGAAGCTGATTAAGGGCGCGGACACATCAAAACGAACTCTTTACAAAATTTACGATTTCATTAACCACCACTCATTTTACGGACAATCATCATTAGCAGAGCATTGTTAATGCCGAAGTCGATTAATTTCCCATTTTCCGAATTCCGAATGTTTTGCTTAGTCCGATATTTTTCCGTTTTTCGCAATATCCGAGTTGTGTATTTCTGTTTACGGGCAACTGTTGGATTTTGTTTTTTAATTATTCTTTTTGATGTTGGTCTTTGTGAGCATTGTCAGGGGCTTAGAGATTATTAAGAGCATTGTGTAAGAATTATGCAAATGAAATGCAATACCGTGACACACATTGCTGTTGAATAAAAAGACCAAAGTTCAAAATACCTTATTTTATTTGTGAATGCGATGAGTGTAAATTATTTTTGTTCATAATAATATTTTATAGACTAATGTTAAATGTCTTTTGTTTCAGTTGCCTAAGTCCACGATCAGCGTATTTCTATGAATTCCCACCAAGCGGTGAGTATCTGTCATTTACTTTATAATGAAGTTTGTTGATCTGATTACGTTTACCTTCTATAACAACCTATAATTTTCAGAATAAATTCATTAAACACGTAGGATTAATTCACTTCAAGTATTTTAGTCATTTTTTGCGATTAAGCTGAGTTTAATTTTGTAGATACATAAATACCTAATGTTCTACTGATATTTTATTACATTAGATTAATTTAAGTAGACTTAGAAAATGCGTTCAAAGTAAGCAGGAAAATGCACGTGCAACAAAAATAAAAGCAGCTATAATGTCGTTGTTGATATTTGCTCCTATTACTTCACCACGTCACTCAATGTTAATAAGCAATTAAACAATAAATTAAAATACCTTTGAAAACACGCCACAAATGTAGAGAAAAAACCTAAAATATGCCTAGCACTTGAGAGCTTGATTTATTACCTTCTAATGTTGGCTAGACGTGTCGAGTCGTGACTTGCTTTTTTAGACCTAATTCGTGAAAAGCAATTTTGTTAGTAAAATTAATGGGAGTTTTATAGTCTATGTCGTTTTTCTGGGAAGAGTATATTAGCAAACAAGTAGTATAATTTTGTTAACAAATCTAAATTATCTATTTGACAATTTTATCGATTATATAAATAATTTAATAAGCAGATTTAATGTAATTTAAATTAAAACGACAGCTCTTATTAAGTCGGTCAGTTAGTTATTTAAGCAGGAACATTTAATAATTTTTTCTCTATTTTGTAGTTAGTTACAATTTAATTTTAAGCAGGCATTCTTTTCGTAGACAACTGCCTGGGCACTGCCAAGAAGAAGGTGACAACGTTCTCGAGGCTGCTACGAGGTTTGAAGTCTCATAGGAAAGAGAAGCACGGGTCCTGTTCGCCGAAGCACACGCATAGTCCTCGACAAGTACTGCCACCCCAACGGGTAAGTATTTAAATCGTACTTCCAAGCTTATTGCAAACGGTGACCTGATGTTTTTGCAAAATTAAACGATATAGAAAGATAGAAAAAGTATTTAACAACAACCAACAACATATCAACCGAGTGTTTGATAAGCTTATTACCTACTACAAAAAAAAATGCTAGCAGTATATGCCAATAGAATGTCACTTTGCCTAGGCCTTCAGGTTATATAGGGTGGCAGGGACATCGACGCGCAATGTGTTACCATGGATTCAGTACATGATTCTGAATCCACCTGCATTGAAATTTTTTGTTGGTTATTTAAAAATAAATAGCGGTTCATACATTTTGACCGCATAGGTATTGCATTTTTTTATGAAACAGCAGATTTTTTTTTTAATAAACGACGAATCTTTCTTCGCTAGGGGGTCTAGAATCATGTGCTTAATTCATGGTTACAGTTTGCCCTTCCATGTCCCTGCCACCCTGTATAACCTGAAGGCTTAGGCAAAGCGACAGTCTATCAGCTATAACGATGATTGGAAAGTCAAAAATGTATTGGATTATTGACTTTCAACAGCTTTGACATAATACTGTTGAAAGTCTTATACGAAACGTTTTGAAAGCGATTGCCACTTGTCTAGGCCGCTTAGCGACAAGACTCGATTTTTTTATTTAATATTCAGAGAAAAACAATGTCTAAACTCCCTGTTCTCTCATATGTAAGCGGGTACCACTTTATAATTTGTAAAAATGTCAGGTATCCATTTATCCATGGAATGCCTTTGCTAAAATGTCGTTGTGTTGTATTAACAGGATTGATGTGTGTGAAGACTCAGTAAATAAAATAAAAACAGGCAGATCATGCATTTAACGATGGTGAATTTAACTGCTGACATTTTGTCTGGAGTCATATTGTATGAAAATGCCACCACTAAATATGTGATCTGTCATTAACTAAGGCAATTAATTGTAATGCCACTAGTGTTACCTCAAATAACGTTTTACCAATAAACTTTGAGCTAATACCTAATTTAAATATTCTAGATTGATGTAGGGCATGAATTACTTTGTTTAATATTTAACTAGACTATTTCAGTGACTAAAAGAAGAAGTTAGAGATAATGTTAATAACGTCCATTAATATTACAATAATTATAAAGTTTACAACAGTAGAGTGGGTGGTTGATTTTGCCGTGAAACGTATTACCTATAACTTGACATCTCACACTTAACAACTAACTGTTGTACACAGTTTAATTAGAAACACTGCTGTATTAATCGACATACAATATTAATTATTTTAATTGAATGTGCGATTTAAGATTGAATTATACGATAATTTACTTGTAAACATCTGTAGGTGCTCGAGACGGGATTGCAGTATTTAAAAGCCTTATCTACTTAAAGTAGTAGATAAAATAACAGTGCAATCCATAACTAAACATGGACCTAATTTAGTTCTCATTTATAAACGATCTACCATCGATGGATGTTGATAATATAAACTGACTAACTTATGCTATGTATATAACATAAGTTATTTTGAAGGGAACCGAATAACAATTACTCGATGAAATCAATAAATCTTTTATTATGACAGAGTCCCAATACCACGTATAGATATATATCGTCAGATGCTACTTGAACAGCTCTCAGCTCTCAGATCACTCCAGATTTTAGGTCAAATACAATTAGATCGAAAACAATTGAGTTTCCAATAAAGTTCGCCATACACAAGTCTACCGCTATTGTCGTTGCGATTTCTCGTTAGCAACAACAACTGTTTGTAACCGAATCTTAGTTTGAGTACACGCTTAGGGCGTCTGTCTCTCGCGTTTTTCATACATTCCTTTTTGCAACCCCCCCCATGCACCATTATGTGGATCCGGCGCGACGCCGGTACGCCTTTGACATGCACTCCGAGCAATTAGTATGACGCGTCGTGTGTACGTACCAACGTATGTACAATACGTACTTGCGTCGTTTAATTTTTTTGGAATGTTTGCGTTCAAGCCTGAGTTTTTTCGGTGGGAAGATAGCGTTGACAGAGGTTTAAGAATTTATATTAAAATGGATAACCTCAGACTTGTGCGATGTTGAAATGCGTATCAGGGGAAAAGATATCTCAAAATAAATAATAATTAGATAAAGCTCATTTGATTCTTACACCAGCCATATGTTGATTATCGCGTAAAACATTTAACGTTTCCAACAAGGACAGATACACACAACAAATACAAGTCCGCAAGACATCTTATAATGAAATGACAAGAAAAATATGAATTCCTCAACATACCAATAACCCTCACACAAGAAATACACGCTTCGAATACGCAACTCATCTCAGCCAAATTAAGTGCTACATTTTTCCACGTCCACCTATATATTTATTAATCTCCAGACGAGAGGGGTGAAGAACAACCCCCCCTGGGTAGTACGTCACCGCATGCCTTTTGAGAAATGACGCCTGCCAAAGTTAAGTCGGTTGAGCCAAGCCAAGACGGTGAGTTATGAACGTTTGTTGGGCCAAGGGATAAAGGCCATTAGAGCCCCGGTATAATCCTTATCGGCCAAGTTGCACTTAGGATTAGTCCTGTCAAAAGTCGCCTTTTTCGGTTTATTGACCAAGCCGTGTCCAGCTGTGATTAGGGGATCAGAAGTGGATGGCGTTATTTGTAATGCTTGTAAGTAGGCCATTACTTTAAAAAGTTGGGTTCGATATGAACGTTTGTTGAGATTATGGATTTAATGATGAATGGGGACAAAATATTGATGATAACGAAAAGCTTGTTGATATTAAGAATTTTTTAAAGTAGAGCTGAGGTAATGAAGGTTGTCGCATAATCGATTTCCAAAATTCGTGCAATATTAAGAAAATAAATTTAGATCCAAATTTGTAATGTAAGTACATCAAAGAGGAAGTAGTTAGCTGTTTAATAATTACGTAACACAAATTAGCATGTCTTGCTAACATAAATCACTTTTGCAGTGTCAAGTAGGTTTTCTTTTTTAAAGTAAGTCCAGCCAATTTTCACTGGGGTAAATTAATTTTTGCTTAGTCCCATGCCCCGTCGCTTGATATTACGCCGGAAAATCCGCGAATAAACTCCTTTAGCCTTTGCTGTTATTTTGCAGAATTAGCAGTTTCGAAGAAAATAAAAATTCTGATGGGACACAACTTTCTTTGATCTTTGGCCTACTTGTTTTATATCTAAGAAGACGTAAGTTAGTACCGATAAAATATTTATTTATAGGATTAGTCTCGTTTCTGAGCAGCCAGCTACTTTTGCACGAATATGTATCTTCGAAGATGATAATAAAGTAACCGCAAGAAAATGAACTAGCTGGATTTTACTACATTTATCGGTTGTGATAAAGCTATTTACTGTGTTGATAAAATGACCAACCAAAAAATATTAAGTACCAACACTAAAAACAAAATTTCTTCGACAACAACAATTTAAAACTTAACCACAGCTCATTTTAAGTACGAACAAAGTAATCATACAATTTGCCTCACACGGTATTGGCACGTTGCCTCCGATACTTCTTGTGGGAGGTATTATTGGTCCATGTTTATGTGTATGGTTGGTGCTCTATAGAGGGTAATAAAACGTTATAGTTGCTTCACGGGCGCTTTTAGCATTTCGAAGACGATAAATACGAGCATCTTGTACCGATAAACGAGTATTGCACGTTGCATTGTTGGACAATTTAGTGGTAGAGTATATTGCGTGTTTAGGCGCCCATTTCACCTTCGCCGGTAATAAAGAAGGAGATAAAACAGGATTTGCTGATGATGGCTATATGGGAACAGCGTAGCAGATAACATTATTTTATCTACAACTTTGAACTTTGCGTCTGACATCGATTTAAAATGTACCCAGGTACCTTGAGAAGAGACTTGCCTTTGTTTATTGTCACATTTATTATACTTGGAAAAACGAATATTAAAGGTTTGTAAACGAAGGTTTTTGTTTTGGACAAGTTCAGAAATTCGCAACATGACAATTCGTCTTACTATCTAAAATCCAAATTTTATTAGAGCAGTTACAAACAACTGTATTCGAAGATTTCAACAAATTCCCGAAGTTAGTCGCAAATTGTATACAGCTAAATAGAATTTAACTCCAACTACAAAACGCGAAGTATGCAAATGAATCGTAAAAAGATTTTCGTGTAGAATAGATTAAAACGTAGCCGATATTAAAGTTTCACAAGTAAGCGAAGTTATTCGTTGTTACTAGGGTTAGCAAAAATATCTATCATTTTCTACAAGCTTTTATATTTTAGTTTGTGATACCGTCAAACGGGGTGAATAGGAATGCAAGGGGTGAATCGGAACGAAACTTTAAAAGGGATGTTAACATTTAAATAATATAGTTTGTTGCCAACGAGGGCACTTAATCGTTAATGATAATACAGTAAACACATTACAGTCCTTTTTGGTAACAAACTATATTATTTAAATGTTAACATCCCGTATAAAGTTTCGTCCCGATTCACCCCTGCATTCCTATTCACCCCGTTTGACGGTATTTAAAATCAGCTGAAAAACTAAAATTATGGAGACAATGATTCAGTTTCATTTGTTTGTTTAATTGCGAACGATCTTGATTATAGATAACAGGGGCTATTCTCTAAGTCTGTCAACAAAGATTGGGCCCGTCCGTAAGTAGTTGATACGGGAAAACGAGAAACGAATTAAATTTTTCAAACGGGCTAAAGCACATCGCGAGTAGGGACAACTGTCAAATCGTGTTGTCATTCATTCTTAGTTCGGGCTCCGAAGTAATCTCATGTCCGTAGGCGATACGAAGAAGAAAACTCCCGTGACTGAAACTACGGATTTCATGCTTAGGGAGAGGAACCCCTGATTTTCGGAAGAGAAGTCCAGAAAAACTTGTTTGACCGCCACTAATTCCCATTTAATTACTTACTTATTTATTTATTTTTTTATTATTATTATATTTACTTATTTATATATATGTATACACATTAAAATAGATACAGATACGGCATATTAGTATTGAGTACAAAGGTACCCATTATACCGAGAAGATTATTTTTAATGGTCTAAATATTTTTTTTGAGTTCTGTGTATCAATAATTATTCATAATATCAGTCCTGAAACACAATCAAGGCTGGCTTCCAGTCTAACCGAATGCAGCTATGTTTTACATTGAGCGCCTGCCTATCTGACCTTCACAACTCAGTTACTGGGTAATACGATACCCCTTGGTAAGACTGGTTGTCAGACTTTCTGGCTTCTAACGACCCGTAACGACTGTCAAAAATCCACGAATTACAGCCGGGACCAACGGTTTAACGTGCTTTCCGAGGCACGGAGGAGTCTTGGTATGTAAAGATGGCCACCCATCAAAGGACCAACCGCGGCAAGCGTAGCTTTATCTGATCGATCAACACGTGTGGCTGTTATTACTAAGCCATAAGCATCTCAGTCCTGAAACACAATAAAATGTGAATTTCAAAACCACAGACTATTTCTATCATGTTTTTATTTTCATCGTGACAGAACAATAAACCAGATTAGTCCATACCGGTACGCGGGGCAACCCTAGCGCACCACATTTATCAAGTTTACCGCTGTTATGTATTCAGAACCATTGTTTTTGACGCAGATTACTTTCCTAGCACGTTTAGCTATGAAACTTGTATGCAACTTTGTTTTGAATATTTTTGAATTACTAAATGACTTGAATGTTGCGCCTAGTTTGCGGTTTTGTACAAAGAAAGTTTTTATTGTTCTGTTTCTGGAATATTCTTTTAGAGTTAAAGTTTGATCTTAGTTTCGTTGTTAGTGGGTTTTTTTACGTTTGTTGTGTCACGGGTAGATTATACTACAGAATTAATTAGAAAAAGGTAGTTATTAAAAAGTACATCCACCTTCGTTAATCTCTACATATATCATCAATTTACAGTAACTCGAAGCCGTTAAATATTCGCACTTGTTTTTGTTCAATCCATATAGCTGCCATGAATTCACCTTCAGCCATCAAACATAGACAATGGAAAAATGAATTAATAATCCAATATCTCTCAATGCTTGTCGCCAATTATCGTGTCAATTGCAGCCCTGAATTACTCTGTAGCCTGCCAATCAAAATTAAATTTTATTGCGATGCAAATAGGTTATTTATTCATCGTTGCTCATAGATAGATCGATCTCTAAGCGAAAACCATGTTAGTGTCAAGTTAAACGTTAATTGCGAAATTGATTTGTTTCCCTAGATGATTTATTATTATGATGTAAATTATTTAGTGCTACATTGCAAATGTTATCTTTGGCGGTATAAATCTCAATTTAACTGAGTGTGAAACTCCTATTAATGTACAAACATCGTGTGTCATAGATTCAGTAGGGAATTGTCTTAAACTATGACATTTAATTTAATCAATTAAAATCAACCAATAATATTGAAAAGGTTTTGTTTCCAAAATCGGTACCATAACATAACTCTTCCTTTAAAATTGAACGTAATTCCAATAATACGATGGTACCCAAAAACGTCCTTAAATCCGAACCCATTAAAGCCGTCAATAGCTCAAACACAATTTAAAACGATATTTCCGCATAAAGAAAACGTGTGTGACTTTGATAAGGGGCCAATAAATCGTTCGAGGTTCGAGTTTGGGGCATCCGCGTCGCATTATAGAAGCGCCTATTGTAGGCTATTCGCATTATTCCCTTATCAAGTGGGAGTTAATGGGCGAGCATTGTTGGTCCTATGATTAATTGATTCGTATGTACATGCTTTCATTGTGATGCAGATATCCTTAGCTTTTTCCTTGCTTAAGTGAAAATGATAAATGAAAACCCATTGTTATACTAGTAGTAGTGACGTTATGAGCGTATGCTAATTAGAACGGTGTGATTTTGATTGTTTGTTTACTTCGTTTGTTTTGTCGTTGTTGGCAAAGACAATAGTGAATTATGAATGAAGTTGAGGTTTGGTAAATATTGAATGTTAGTTTCGTAGTTCGTCTGTGGGGTGTTGTTTTTGGTACTACTGGAGTAATATTTTGTAAGAGAAATAAAGACAGAATGATAATATCAATATGGAGTAAGTAGGTACCTGCCTGTTAAGCTCCCAATAAAATGATTTGGCCTTCGGCTTTAAAAAGGTCGCCTTATATATTTCATCGGTGGCTTTTTGATGTTCAATCACACGACGCGCGACGTTTCTAATAAAAACGTTAATATCCCCATTCCGTTTGAGATGGAAAAGAACATAATATAACTTTGTTCATTGTAAATATTTATTAAAAGGTACAAAAATATTACCTACATATTGACGTTATACGTACGAAAGAAATTCATGATGAAGACACACTTTTTTAATAATTTTGTGCTCAAAAGCTTCATTAATCAAAATAGCAATTTATTGTCCTTAATGAAGTTCTAGTAGGTACTAATTTCACTTAGGTACTTACAAACTTTTCGCTTACAAAACTTTATTTGCACTAAAATTATGATGGTTGGAAACTTCAGCCAACTTCAGGCGATAATTTATCATATCGCTCGAGGCTACGGTGATTCGGGAAAAAGTTTGACTTTCCGAGGAAGCTTGCTAGTGTATTTGCGAGAATTCTTTATGAGAAAAATGATTTGCCGATCATAAGATAAATGATGTAAATTTTACTCTGAATAGGTACTTAATTTATGTTACATTTAAGTTGTGTAGAACTTAGATTTAGTATCCGTTCAACTGCAGTTATAACGTTCGACGGTGCGCACTGAATTTGTATGGTAAAGATTTGCGACACGAATATCAAATTACTGTAGGTACTAATATATTATCTGTGTAATTCTGTGTATTTTTATGACGTTTAATTGTATGTATGTGTTAACGAACCTTATTAATTGTCAACATTTACACGACAGCGTCGCAACTCGTTTCGGAACACAATTTTAAACTCCAAAAAAGGGACAAGAACTTAAAAAACCTTGATAGAAAAGCCAGCGTTTGGCCTCAAAATTACAAGGGATAATTTCCAACAGGTTGACACACCGGACAGCGTGCTACAAAGTGGCCTCGGCCTAGGGCCTGGGCCCGACACGGCTCTAAGGTCTATGATTGACCCCAGAGACTATGACCGCCTCCGCTTCTTTCAAATGAGTGCCGCCCAACCAAACACCTTCGAAGAAACTATACATAGGGTGAGCATTCAGCACGTTTTCCTTCTCCATCTATGGGTGACAGAGCTGTTTTAAATTGCCATGGAAAAATCACTTTTGATTATTTTAATTACTACCTACTACGAATAAGAAGCTCTGACCAAATAGAATCTCTGAATCTCGCGCGGGATGCGGAACGCGACTACGCACTTCGATTGTTTTAATGATTAGGAAGTCACGCGACGATTCGCGCCAGTTTCAACACCTCCATACAAGTTAGTTGACACAAATTCGGTATGTAAAGATTTTTTCAGGTATTTTTTATATTTTTAATTTATAGGCTTGGTTATTTTAAGCAACTAATTTCAATATTTTGGTTTTCCAAGCAATCGTTAATACTAAATAAATCTTCTAATCTACTTCGAAAAGTAGGCTGAAGAGTTCGATGTCGTTGCCACGTATAAATTATAACATAACAATAAAAATCCTACTTTTGACCTTTTTTGCTTGATATCAGAAACTTCAAGCATGACACTTGATAGTTAGTTGTTGGACTCATGAAATTAGAGGTGGGAATAATCGACATAATCGAATATTTACTTATTTATTACTTTAAACTCATCAATTATGAAATTAGTAACTCGATTATAGTTACTAATTTTGTATTATTAATCTGTACTTACTAGTCGTTAGAAATGCGAGTTTAGTAGTCATGTCGAGTAAACACGGATAGTATCTAAGTATCTACTATATGGTTCACGAATGTGAATGATTTCTTTCTAAAGTAATATAAAACCTATCGACAAGTACCAGTTTGTTTCATCACCATATTTAGTAGTTTCAAAATAGTTCGAATGATTTTATAATTATTGTTGTTTATAGAGAATGGATTTTCTTTAAGCTATCGTTATATTGATAAACAATCATTCAGGCTTCGGGATTTAATTTTTTTGTGTGGATTGATTTTGATCGTTTGATTTGAATCGAATCAAAGGCCAAATTTTTCGAATGACTGCATTATAGTTATGGTCATCCCTAAAGTTGACATTATATGACTTGATTTTTTTATCACGGGAGGCACTGAAAGTATTCTCAAACTGCTTACTTTTAAACGTCATTTGGAGGTGTAATGAAAGTCAAGTGTTTTCATGTATATATGTTAAAATAAACTCCATCTTATAATTTTAAGTGCTACAAAATAGAATAAGAAGGGATTATAGGGATAAGAAACCTAAAAGCTTGAAATGGTTTTCGAATGAGCGTAGGACATTTTTTTCTTTACATACCGAATTGGCGCGAGCAAATTTCGTCCTGCATCCCGCGCGGAATTCGCCTCAGTTTGACCAGAGCGTTATGTTTCCAAGCAAAAAACGTTTCAGTATCTTTAGTACATTTTCGTTCGTTATAAAGTACAGGCTGAAAAAATAAAAAGCAGTACCAACATGGCATTTTAAAAAGAGATAATGTGAAAAATATTGTATCGTTAACGTCTCTGGTTAGCTGTGCAATTAAACGCTCTGACTCAAAGGTGCTGAAGGAAAATGCCACAATCTGTTATGCTCTGGATGGCAAACTATTTAGCCCATTTATATGTGTATAGACGTATTTTATATTTATTTGTTTAGGAATTTAAATTATAGTAACGTTTGGCTTTTAAACGTTTTTATGATATTAAAATAAAACTACGTTTTATTTGTATAATTACTGCTTATTTAGTTTATTTATCAAGAAATTATGTATCATCTCATAATTATTATGTTATTTTTTAAATACTGCTATATTTATATGTTTCAAAATTGAAATTGTCAAGAATATTAATCAGATTTTGTCGAAAATGTAATTATGTATTCAGATATTTCATATTTATTTGCCAAACAGAGTATTAACAGGTTTCAAAATTCAAAATCTCATCAAACACTTTTGGCTTCTTTTAATCGGCATGCTCAAAGAATTGGAGGTGGCTCTACAAATCGTATAATATCGCATACAATTATATTTTATTACTATCACGTTTTCACCATTTTTATTTATTATTTTTTCTTTTCATAACATAAATCACATTATTATTTTTGCACAGCTCCGTAGTTTGGTGTTATTTTGCACGAAAAAAGTTATGCATGGTAATTAATTACACAGAAATGCATGTAGTGCACGATGGACTTTTGTTTTTATTTAAGGACACTATAAAACAACCAATTTCGTTAAAACATTAAACCCTTATTTGTCACACATTTTGATGCACATTTTTTACGATATATACTTAATTATTTTTTAGAGAACTTTTAAAGTACACAAAAAAGTTAGTTATAAGCTCTTTATTTTAACGAACCAAATAAAAAAGGATTCTTCATACATACCGAATTAAAACTGAAAATTAAACTCATAGGTATATTTCTTGTTGCAGTTAAAAGTCCAAGAAGCAATGAAGAAAAAAGACAAACTAGCAAGAGAACAGGAAGAGGTAATATAATTATTATTTTTAAAATCTTCAGAGACATAATACATGTGTCTACTATACCTATACCGTGCATATGTAAATTCAAAATAGAAAAAAATTCAACTCACAATTGCCTAAACATAAAACGAAAAAACAATGCACAGAATTTGAAACTAGAATTGATAGAAACGTTTTTTTAGTCAAAATTTAAATATTCCAAAACGATACCGTAACTTTGCAACAAAACGCGTTCCCTAAAATCCTTCCATCAGATATTTTATATTCACAACTGCGCTCGAAAACAATGCATTAATGCAATCGAAAAGTTCCCTTCGTTCACAAAGCCTACATCCGAAAATAATCTGATGCCAGCCTCGCACCAACGTGTAATCTCCTGACTGGCTCAACCATTCGACGCACCTACCGAGGCAAGCTAATCGTGCCCTAATCTCGGACTAAGCCTATTAGAGGCAGTTGTATCGCTTCCCTACGAAACTTCGGAAGCCCCTTGCTCAGCACATTTCGCTCGTAAAACTATGGGTAGAACTTCGGAATATTGAACATTGAAATTTTACCGTTCCAATAAACTGTTTGCCGCAATTTCGGTAATACCGAAATCGGCGATACAGAATTTTGGGTGTTTATTGAAAATATTGGACACTAATAACTTTCTCCGCTGTGAATAGGTAAATTTTGTTAAACGATGTTGCTATGTTAATAAACGTCAAACAGCAAAATTACAACTCTATTATAAAAATAATTTCATGTTACATATTCCTACGGCATGTTCCCGTAAAATTTTGCTAAAATCTCATTTTCTAGAACAGTGCGACAAGTAAATCCCTTTCGTGTATAAACTGCGCCGTCTTGGTAACTAAGTGTGCATAAATTAAGTTAATGTTCAATACTTTTCTACTTACGAGAAAGTGGTCTTTTTATTGCCCCCTTTGAATATTTATTATCGTGTTCACGCATTCAGGAAAATATTTCGTGAGGAAGCATTTTAAAAGATTTCTCGACCCGCTTGTCGTGCAATTTATGTTTAAAAATAAGCGCGTAAACAGTCTTGATAAACTGCTCAAGGTGAGTTAGATTCCTGAAGAATGAACCTTATCGATAATGTTTACCTTTGTATATTTGTTTTGGTCTTTTACTACCTACCTTATTCATAAATAATAATATTTCTACCTCTATGTGTGCGATTGTACGTGCACACAACACAGGCAAATAAAAGCGTCTCATTTCCTTACAAACACCATAAAGATTTTACGTCTCACTTAAGGCATTGCTCCTTTACACGAAGAAACTGGGATGAACTCGGCGGGTGAGAAAAATTGCAAAATCCAAAAATGTTTAGGCACAATGTAACGGACTCGTGAAAATTGCTCATTACTTTTAAAATTAAAATTTTCCTATCTCGTTTCCCCCTACAAAATAGCTAGCTCTGTTTTCTTGCAAAATTAAAATAATGTTATCTACTTTGGGGGAAAAAGTTCCCTAAAATATTCATGTCTGATGTGTTAATTTTTTTTTGCAAGCATTCATTATTGTTACAGATCCTTAGAGATATAAGACATGGTCTTATGAACATGGGAAGAGACGGTGTGCGAGGACCCTTCGGAGGTATGTCGCAATTAATTCCGGGCATAACCTTGTCCAATAACATGTTTATTAATGTTTGGACAAGGTTGAAAAACAATTTAAAATGTGCTTTTGACCTGAGTTTTACATTTGTAATCTGATTGTTTTTGATATTTTGGAAAAGATTGAAAAAATGATGAGCAATATGAGTTGTTGAAATAATTAGCTATTTAAACGTCTCTCAAGTATTAAAACAAACAGATTTGGCTATTTATTGTTGAGCTCCCGTGATTACGCATGATGCTTGCACGATTTTTGAATACTTATTTGATCAACATTGTGCGGAATGCTTATTTTGACGATGTAATTACACGTTCGACATCATGATCATTCGGTATGCTTTCGATGTGCATCAGTCATTCATCATTTTATTATTTCTTGTTACCTAAACATGAACACACTCGAGTGTTCAAATTAAACAATTATTTTTTATTATTGTGCGATTTTATCGTAATCAACAGCTTGAAACCATCAGCGCGGTAGACTTTGATAGAAAAGTTAATTGATAAAATCAAAGCCATTGTTATCATTCATCAAATCAATGTTTTCTTTGCGAAAAATGCTGAATGCATGTTTTGGATAAACAATATTTTGCAACCACGCACGGCTTAACGATGTTCGTACACAGCTTTTCTGCAGTGTTATCAGTGAATCGCCACTATATGGAAGGCATTTTTACGGTAAACTTTTTTGGCAATTTTGTTAGCACGTATTTTTTTATTTGCATACTGGGATTGAGCTGCACTGGTCTAATAGAAGGCTCGTTTACAGACGACACATACATGTACGATGACGAAGCAAGAGGTCTCTCAGGAAGAGGGCACTGGTACGACGAACCACCATACGAGAGTGACCCTGAAGACTTTTTGATGGGAGGAGGAGCACCGGCGGCTTCATTTCAGAATGGACGTGTTTGCTTTACTCTCAACCTAAGAAATGAGTCCAGAGGCGAAGGCGTAATATCACTAAGAAGCGCCGGCGATATAAGTTTAGCGAGAACCCCTCGGCGGGGATTAATTATTCCGCAGAGTGGCCCCTACCCAACCACTGTGATCCCCCTGCGAACGGCAAGAGATCGGGAGAGTGGGGATTACGCCGCATCTGATATCCAATCTATAGGATCAAGACTATCTGGCATCTCTTTAGAGTCAAACCGGTCGGAGCGAGATTCCAGGAGGGGCTACAGGCAAATGTCCGGCTACCGGATAGGTGCTGATCCCTTATCACCTGCTTCGTCTGATTACGAAGATCAAGAAAGTGAAACAGATTCACAGCATATAGCCACCGTGCATAAGGTAATTCAACAAGTATTCTGCCAGTCATTGTATTTTCTTTGCAGTCGATTTGTTTACAGTATCAAGTTAGCGTAAATTAATAAATTTGCTGATACAAATGTTGCTTTTGATTTTGATTTCCTTGGCCCAATTAACCATTTTATCACTAATTCCAGTCAGCTGAAGAATGCGAAGGTGTGTCAAACTTGGCAGGAAAAGTGAGAGGTCTTAGACAAGACGTCCAAAGAAAGATATCAAGATTAAGACAAGAAAGGGGCCCCGAAGGCAGTGACAGACGGACGAGTGGTGACCAAGCGTTTCCATGTTCTAATAGTTCTTTCGAAAGTCTTCCCAGCGGATCAGGCAGTAGTGAGTGGATTTATTGAGTTATTTTGTTTGTGTTAATATAAATGGTTTTGTAAATAAGTTGGTCTTTCCTTTCTTTGTACCATAACACCCCATGTGTTACTTACAGATACCCTCTTGTAATTTATGTAATTCTCAATTTTATCTGCATCGTAACCTAACCCTACTAACTGCATCGCATTGAAATACTAAAACTACTACCTATTCACAGTCCATCAAGATGTATACAGGTATTCTACTTTCAATGTGTTGGTCGTAGACATTGAAATTTATTTTATCTGAGCCTAGAATATTTATGTACAGGCACACAAGCGTTGGTTCGCGCCGGTAGTAATCACTCATCTCTCTCGGCAGAAGAAAACATAGAATTAAGTCCAGCCGGGCGGAGTTTACTCGTGCCGCAAATGCTGTGTCGAGCTCGGGCCCTCGTCGATTACGTACCCAATATTTATGAGAAAGATGCCCTGAGATACAAGGTAAGACGACTTAATACCAAAGCGTACCCGCTGCTTGCATCTAGGAAGGAATTTCTAATAACGTGTTATTTGTCAACAGAAAGGAGACATCATAGAAGTGATAAACATGAATGCGTCCGGCATATGGCGAGGCGTTTTGAACAATCAAGTTGGAAACTTCAAGTTCGCCCACGTCGAAGTTTTATCTGAAAGGGACACAGTCCGTTCAAGATCGTCCAAATGGTGCAAAAGTCGCGAAAGGCTTTGGGAAACTCGACCACGTACTGTAGAAGAGTTATTGAGACGGATAGATTTATTAGAGTATGCTGTGGCCTTTGCAAGGAATGGATATGAAGACATAGAACTATTCAAGGAAATCGAACCATCAGATTTGGACTACTTGGGTATAATGACTCCTGAACACCGTACGCGTATTCTCGCTGCTGTTCAACTTCTGCACCAGCTTGAATGTGAGTTGGAACAATAATTTTGACCACTTATCTCAAATAAAGTAATCTATGTTATGAAGCTTCTAAGAAAATTATCAACTCTCGTAGGTGGCGAAGGCGAAGCAGAAGCTGATGGCGGCGGTTCAAGCTCCGAAGGTGGTGACTCTCCCTTCGGCAGACGACAATTTCCTCGAGACTCGGGGTGTTATGAAGCCGGTGTCGGAGTTGGAGGCGTCCGAGTTCGGACTTCACCACTAGTCCACAGAGCTGATGAGCCGACACACAGGCCCCCAGAACCAGCACCGCAAGCTAAGCGGTCCATTCGTCGACGACAGCCAGATGACGCTGAATGCGACAGAATCGAACGCTATCCGGGCACAGGTACGGAACGAACAACCGTGCGCAGTGGCGGTCTTCCCGGCGGTGCCAGAGATGATACTTGTGAATCCGATCACCGACTCAATGTAGTCAAGTTTGTAGCCGGCGGGGAGCCATGTGCATCGGAGAAAAGTAGCGACTCGGGGGTGAGTAGTTCGTCACTAAGTTCCGCTCACCCCCACCGTCCCTGAGCGAGGCCCGCCGCGCCCGCGCTTGCCTAGGCGCTGGCGCGGGCGCGTGCGCAAGCCGCGCAGCCGCCCGCTCTCCCCGCCGACACTGAACCATCCGCGCCGCCCGAACCTGAGAACGAATGAACTAGGCAAATTCTAAAACCCCATATTTCACTTTTTTAACGAACTAGAAAAGCGTCTTGCATTGTCAATACCAATATTTTCAACATTCGCACCAGGTATTCCTATCACATGGGTTCATTATGTCATATTTTGTCAGATACATTTTAGTATTTAAATCAACTCAAAATAAGACTGAAACTTACTTTCTGCATAAGAATGAAACGAATGCGGTAAATGTTTTGGGCGGTGCGATCATAGATTAGTGTGGGTAAACTTCTATCTGACTTCTACTGAAGCAACTAAGTGTCTGATAAGACGATTGTCTTTAAAATATCATGATTTACGATGTCAAACCCACAAACATTCTTTGTGTAAGAACTTGTTACTTAAAGACTGACTTGAGTTTCAAAGCACTTGTGAGTGCTGTAATTTTTATGAAACGATTAACAGTTATAATGCAATAATGTAAAGATTATGATAACTCTTCTTCTTTGATATATTCAAGTAATACAATGTGGACAAAGATAAATTAATCGATGTTAATAGATTCAATCGTAAAATACATAGATTTCAGTACGGAATATTATAATGAATTGTAGATATTTATATAGGTTGCTTGTTACGATTTCACATGCGGATTTTGAAATCGCTTTTTATCATTCCGTTATAAATTGAAAAGCATATCATGGATGGCAGCAATTTATTGTAATTTTAGTTGGCTTTTGATTCGTTACTCTGTTCAAAATACAAACTATACTTAATATTTCAGCTTTATCTACTACCTGTATTGTATGTTGCAATAATTCCGTTTGGCAAAAAATTCGCATAAGTACATTTCCTTTAAATTTCACTTTAATACTGTCCATTCGTACACAGTACATAAAATGTCCGGGTAATGTCCGTATTTCCCAGTACGAGGATGATATTTTGAAGTGAAAATACAAATACATTAATTTCAATGCATTTCTCGTTTATTTTGAACAGAGTATTTATAAAAGCATTTATGACTGTATTTAGATATTAGTATTAGAGGAGGCAATATGCCAGTTTGTGTAAGTACTTGGGCGTTGGAAGCGCAACATTCAATAGCAATAATTGTAAATACATTATAGATAGGTTAATTATTATACGTTGATAAAAAAAGTTTTTTGTAATTTTTTAAGAGAGCTTTATGCGGTATGCCGTGTGTACAGATAATGTAGTGAAACAGTGAAATTTTGAATTTCACCCCGCGATCCTCCGTGTCATGGTAAAGCAATTTGACATACTTTACGATCTTCACACTTGTGACTGGGCTCTCGTAAAATTGTAACTACTGTCAAACTACAGACGAGGACAAAACAATATTAGGTTTAGCAGGCTGGGAAATGTGTCGTGTTTCCCTGTTGAAATAATATTACGTTTTTCATATTGTACTACATAATATGATTTTCTTTTTAATATTGTTGGATAAGGTGGAACTGTCTTCAATGTGTGCCGTTATACATATCGATGTATGTCTGTAGTAGAATATTTCGTATTCCGATCTTGTGGTTGCAAAAGTCTCCGTGTTCTATTTCAATAACATGTTTAATATCTCCTTCTTATGTCGGTTCACTATCCAATATTCAATTTTGTTTTTCTTATAGAGTACTAACTTAATGTGACATACCTGAATGTTTGTGTTTAATGTTTTTGAAGAATTTTGCCCTTTTTTGTAT
The DNA here is from genome assembly GCA_917490735.1 of Dryobotodes eremita. NCBI lineage: Eukaryota > Metazoa > Arthropoda > Insecta > Lepidoptera > Noctuidae > Dryobotodes > Dryobotodes eremita. Next base: position 12,064,034 of record OU823248.1, on the reverse strand, counting down.
AAGCTCAGCCATTCGTGTCAAAATTGGACACTCCCGACTGTCCGTGGTGTTCCTCTTGTAAATTTTGTAAAAAAGAAATCTTACACACTTTTCGAATACAATCGTGAACTAGTCCGAACTATTGAATGTACATAGTTAAATGTTTGTTACTTGTATATTGTAGATAGAATATATTTCTTTTGACAATTGTATATTCAATAAAATTAATTCTTTATTAAAATTCAATGTTAAAAAGATAATTTATTTATAATCAAAATTATGTTAACGATGCTCAGGTAGATTTGAACTTATCCATAGGTTTTGTGGTTATAGCGTTGTTTTTAAGACTTGTGATTATAATAATTAAGCTGTATAATTGACTTATTTTTTTCTTTCTGTTAGCCATACATCATTAACTGTGCGTACTTTTTGTAGCAATATTTATATATTTTTTAAACAGACCTTATGTGTAAGTTAACAAATCTGTTTACAAACATGGATTCTAAATAAATAAATCCAAAAATTTAATCTGCTTTTTTTATTTACAAAGTAGCTTTAGCCTGATGAATTAATTTTCAATACTACAATTACTAGGAACATAACTTTAATGAAAATATATTTTTAAGTGCAAATAATGACATTGGAAAATATAACATGAACACAAAAAATTCAAATAAATTTCTAAATGTTTGGGAAAGGGTTAACACATAAATTAAAATAAAGCCACAATTTACATTATTATAACCTAGCAATAATTCAGGATTGTAGAACAATCAGTTTATTACCTGGAACAGTTTGAATTATTATGGGTAAATTATAGAATCAAAATAGAGCTGGAGCTGAAAAATATAAATTAGGACAGTATGGAAATTGAACAAATTTGTTGGCTTATGTATTGATGAAGTATCTGTGGTTTACAAATATCTTTTTTTAACTTATATAGAAGCTTCACTATTGTCGGCGCACTATGAATTTTCAACTTGATGACAGATCATTGTCCTTCAACTCCTAAAAAATCGAAGCAAAAGGTAAATTAGTTACTCAGAATTTTACTTTAAGTTATCAAAGTAAACAGGAATATAGATGCTGCCTTAAGCGAACTGTCGCGTAATCACGTAATATTAAACTACTATTTACTCAACAAATCACCCTCAATCTACAAGCCCCGAGCTACCGTAAAACTACTCATTCATAGATCATATCTCAGTATTTACAAATATCATAGAGAAACAAAACTTGTTTATTACACCAAGTATTCATATCTTATCCGTGTTATTAATGAGGAGTACTTAATCTCAGTCAAAGTATTACTTCAATTGATTGCGAATCAGTATTTCTGCTGTGCCGATGCATCATCGATTTGTGGAGTCGGTGAAATTGATTTTGCTTCCAGTCTTTTACTGCAGACCATTGTAGACTTTATGACACAGGAGATAAGGGTGAAATACTGTTATCAGGTGCATTGGTGTATTTATTTAGAGATAACAAGCAGATTCACGGTGTAGTGAATAAATATCGACAGTACATCAATGTTGGGGAAAGTGCTCACTTGTTTTGGAAAACGACTTCATTACTTCTATTTCTACGAGTATGATATAATTGTAATCGGAATTTCATAGAAATGAATATATCAGTACATTTATTTTGAAGTTCTGGTTTATCAGAACATTAATAATTATCTTTCAAATGTAATACGAAACGGAAACCTAGAGCTGACCTTTAGGCAAATGTAACGTATGTTTAAGTAAAGTCATTAATATATTTATCACAACAATATTTACATCTAGAAAACGTAATTATTTTCTTAATTATTCAACTACTCACGCATAACTCGAACTGACAGATACAAACAGTAATTTTTGCAATCACAAACGTAGACAAATCGCAGCGATTCGCAGCCAGTGTGCTATCTCAATGCGCCTATAATTATACAAGCCATGACTTATGAGGGCTCACCGAGGACCTTAATCATGTTCCTTTGCATATTTTTTAGTTCGCACGCGAATAAATCTTGCGAATAAATCTTGCGACAAAACCCAAGGGGTGTGGCGTCATGTTGTTGTTGTAGGAAGTCTAGTGCAATTGTTATCAGGATGTCTCGCTTTATTTTTAAAGGATAAAAATGATAAACTGAACGTTTAATGTAGGTATGTCTGTAAGTATATATATATATATATATATATATATATATAATAATAGAAAAGTTATCGTAAGCGCAGCTTTTTTTTTTTGTTGGGTAGTCATCAAATGGGCATGTCAGACTGTTACTGACTAAAACCCACCCGTGTTCCTTCAGTTGCCTGTGTGCCAGTGCCACGGTAACTCTTTCGAACAAACCGCGACCCCGGCAGGAATTGGCCCTGTCGGTCCCCGTTAATGTTGCTGACATCTCTTTGAGGCGCGCGTGGAACACAACGCGCCGTTGACCCGGACCTGGTCCTTACCAGACGGCGAGCTAACCATTGCTCGCCGTCCGCAAGCCCGCGCCTACGGTGGCCGGGAGTCGGCTATCGATTCCCGACGCCCTGGGCGTCTCCTGCGGCGACTGGGAGCGTGAGGACCCAACGATTGCCTCACCCTAACCTGCTCCGCCTCCTCCTTCTCGAGCATTTCTGCTTTGCAGAAGGAGGTGACGGCTTCCCATGCCCTGTCGCTCCGTACCATGGCCTGGACCAGGGCCGGACGCGAGAGATCGCCGCCGCGAGGACACGGCGATGCTCTGCCCAGGCTGGGCAGATTTCCAACGTATTCTCCACCGTGTCCTCCGGTCGATCCACACAATGTTAACACCCGGGCATTTCCTCCCGCCTTTTCCGAAACAGGAACCTCCCGAAACAGCCATGTCCGGTGAGGACCTGCGTCAGGCGGAAAGTGAGGACGCCGTGCCGCCTCTCAAGCTACTGCTCAAAGAGGGGACTTACCGCTGCAAGCACAAACGACGCCTAACCTTTACTCACAAGATACGATATCGTAAACACATTAACTCAGCCAACTGTACGAAACACAGGACATACATTTATAATTCTGAAGGCACAGGAACCAAGTTACGACTGGCGGAAAATTTACGGTGTCCATAAACGTCCGAATGCAAACTGTATGACGGGGACTGCGAACGCACATAGTAAAATTTAAAATTAAAGGCGTTCACTTTGTCGTAAATTTTGGATGGCGATTTTATTTATTTGTGTTTTATTTGTAGAGTACCTATCGATAAATATTTTAATGGGGATTAAGAATTGAGTAGTGTTATATGCAATCGTTTTATCGAGAGAGATGCATAATGATGGGAACGTATAATGTCTACAAGATAGAGATAAAAATCCAGTACTTTCCTTCTTTAAGTTCTCCGTATAAATTACTCAAATATTAACAATATTCTACCTTTTAAAAGTAAAAAAAAAACAAGATTGTGTTGAATATTTTTAACGAGCTTTTCCATGTGAACTTTTTGAACCCTGACTAAAAATGAATATTCTAATAAAACTTCAACAAAAAGGAAATTTTTTAAACGTTTGATCCCAGTGATTTGAATTATTGAGTTACCTACATTGAGTACTCAAAAAAATGGTACAATATATTTGCGTCGTTCAATTTTTTGTTGAAAGAGGATGCCCTCGAATTGGTCACGTTAAAATTCATGAAAATTCGTTGTGAAAAAATGTAAACCGAAATTGGTACATACCTTCCTAACTCCACAGATTTTAATGATTCTTTCAATGGTTATATTTTAAACAATTTTGACCGAGTTTTTCTGTATTGCTGAACTTACCAGCCGTGATCGGCTGGTAAGTAGTGGTGTTGGCTGATGCCAGCAGTGCCTTCAAAGCCGATAAATCAAGTTTATGTGTGGCTTGATGCACTTCTTTTCACACAACGTGTCTTGACGTAAATTTTATATTCTTCCAATCTTTTTTTTTTAACCTATCAGAAATGTTTATAGAGCGATGCTTTAATAGCTTCCATGCATAATGTGACGAATGATCTTAGCAATTGGCTAGCCCAGCCAAGTTGCGATAAACACGACTTCTCAAAAAGCTACTGTTGCTGACTTATAGGTTAAAATGATTACCAAAAAGTACAATGCAATAAGTGAATTAAATATTTTTGAAATCTATTACGATTTTACTTTCATACACAAAAATTTCCATGCGGTAATATCATATTACTAATCAATATTCTACATAAAATTCATACTCTTATTAATTTTACACATACCGAACTATTATTTTAATAAATCGATTCAAGCTGCCCTCACCTATTCCCCGAACGTTGATTAATCTAGACATTAACACACGATGAATTTATTAATGGACGTACGAATAACTGGCTATCAATAAATTTACATGTATTGTGTAATCTGACGGATCTGCATTAAATTTTATGATTTACTTAGTGTGCAGGTGACTAAATCTAACAACTATTTTAATTCAGTTTTTTATAAAAATCATCGTTTCCAGTCAACGCCATCATTACTTTAACAAATCTGTTTTTTTTACTTACAAATGAATTCCCCAACTCGACACATTTCTTGTAAAAGAGGTGAGGAAATAACTGACCACTTTAAGGTAAGTGAGCTAAATCCTACCCTGAAAGCCTAGTCAAGTAAAGTTTCCAGAAATGTCTTAGAATATAGGCATAAATCAATTTATTTACGAAAATCGTTGCTAGATAGCAAGTGGCTGAATAGTTTGTAAATTCATGAGAATGTAGCTGATGAATTCGTCTTGATTGCAGATCCATACTACAGAAACTCTTTCATACAATAGACATAAAGAAGAGGCTGGTTGGCCTTATCGAGAATAGAATAGAATAGAATACTCTAAAATAATATAGTGCATGAGGCACATGCACCTAGGTTGGGAAAAGACTCTAGCAAAAACTTATGAGTTATATTGGTTCCCTCGAAAATTCGTTGAAAATACTAAGCTCTTTGCAAACATCAATACTATGTGGTAAACAAGTCTCCGAAACCCACACTCAGCATTTAGCACCGCATTACCGCATTTGGCGATTCAAACATCATTGAATGATCCAACACACACAGTGTAAAAAAGTAGCATTAACACCCATACTCGTTGTATTATCTAACTGCATATCAGTTTACAGTATCGTGGCATTCTGCGGCGCAACATGGGTGTTCAGACATGTTTACCTGGGTGAGGTATGTGCACTGTAATTAACTTTTTATTTTCACACCGACAGACCACCGGTACGGGTTCGTTTGAATAGCTGGATCGGAATTGCGAACAGGCAATTTGTAGCTGCTATAAATATTAGGGGGAATAAAGGTATTGTTTTGATAGATTGGCTGTTGATATTGGTCGGTTTATGTGTTTAAAAATAAGTAAAGTTGTCTTTGTTGATTCATTAAATGAAAACTTAAGTAAAACTGTACTGTAGGTTGTTAAATGAACTAAACAACTGTATGTTTTGCACTAATGTGTAGGAAGTATCAGCTATTCAGACGAAAATATATATCCCTATACTTGTGTATGGCTGTGACTCTCACTTTAACTTTAACCAAATTACATACCTACTAAAATAATTACAATTCTCGTAAATAACAAACTCAACTGGACATTTTATTCCGCTTAAAAACTTTATCCAAGCACTTATAACGAGTATATTCAGCAAGTGTGTGCACATCTTTAAGTTTATGCTAAGAACACATTCAACTGATCGGAGATGGCCACTTAACATCGCCCGTTAGTTTACGATGCCAATGACTGTAATACTGGAGGAACAGTGTAATGTTGGTTTTCCAACCGCGTGCAAAATCTTTTGTGCTTCGTCACAGTGTCGGCACTCGATTTACAAAACTAAGCGCAATGGTCGTTGTTTTAAATACTTACAGGACTTGGGCGTTGGGTTTTTTGTACACTGAGTATGGAATAAGATATTCAGAGATACATCCTTCTCCTAATACGACGAGCTTAATTTTTCTGGAATTAAATCACATAAAAGCTTACGTCCCTTTAATTGAAAACATTTCTAGTTAAAACCTCGTAAAGATAGAAACCGGTCAAGCACTCACCACTTTGATAAGTACCTGTGCATAATTTCTAGAAACAATGTATCGAGTAAGTGACATAGCCCCATTCGTAGAATTTCTCAGGATTTGCATTTACGAGTTTACATTGTAGGAAGCTTGGGAAAAGTTAGGTCGCACTAGAGGCATTGCAATGCTCAATGCGAAGGAGTGCACTTCGTATGCGTGCGCTGTTAGGTTTTAAGAAGAAAGATTCAGTAAGATATCTCGAAAATAGTTTCACATTCAGCCGTATTCATAAATGTAGGCATCTTTTACGCTTCTGAACTTTCTACTTATATTAGTAAGCCAAAAAATTTTGGCAAAGCTTGACCGTTTTATGACTCGTGTCTATGGCTGTTTGGCATCTTGTCTACGATGTAGCAAGAAGACATACCTACACAACATAAAAAATAACCTAGAATAGCCTCCACTTCCCGGCCTAGCTATAGCAATCTTATAGCTAATAGATTGATCAAGGTGAAATCGGTCTGGCTTTACACTACGTTAAAAATTTATACTCTGCTCTCCGAATACCCTAGTGTACACACAACCTAACTTCCTAGTGTTGTTCTATCGACGTAGTGGGTACATTGTTTTACGACATCTACTTCGACTAATAAGTACCTAGTTACAAATTAGAATTAGCTTACGAGCTCTATTTATTTATTTATTTTACCATTTATGTACACACATATATAAACAGGCAAGAAAAAATAACAGAAAAATAGGTACAAAGATGATGCTTATTTCTTAAGGAACTCTAAAAAAAAATTGTGTAAATGAATGTAATATACATTTTTTTGTAAAATTAATTCGATTTTATCGGCGTTAGCTGTTAACTGTGTTAAGGCTTTGTATTTACATGTTTGTGCCAAAATTAAATCTTTAAAAGATCTGAACATCATTGATTCATTCATTTATTTGGTAATTTCCAACGTAAAGAGAAAAAAAACAAAATATATTCCAGCATGATGGAAGCAGCGTTGTTCGATTTGCAAGTCAGGCAAAAATGTGTTTGGGATTTTCTTTTAATAACGACGAACCCGCTTCTATCACTCTAAAATCTCAAAACTTCGTTATTCATAGTAATCGCAAGGGAAATCGAATTTTGAAGTATGAAGCCTTGTAGTACTTAGATTCAGAGACAGAGCATGACTATGCACTACATTACTGAACGAAAAAAAAAATGGCTTCTTCTCATGCCTTAGTAAAATATTAGCAAGGAGATACATGTACATGGTGACATCCTGGGGTACAACGAAAGTAAAAAAAATATCACCGCTCGTACAGGCTAAAGACACAGGAAATCATCATAACTAAGAAATAACATAATAACTCAATACAGCTAAGCATAAAATTAGTTCCCACAGTTATTACTACCCATTACTTATAATTTAAATGACGATCCCATCCTGCTGGAAACGCACGACTCTCTACTTGTAAAAACGTGTCCAAGTCTAACTTAGGATTGCATTAGTTGCTAAAAAGAAACTCGAAGAAACCTGTCTGTCTTGGACTCTTGATACACACGGACGGCAAGGGTGCTAAGTAACTTACACAAATGATCAGTCGATCTATTCTGTAAAAAACTCACCCTGAAAACGAAGGTGAAGTGATCTGTCAATAGTGTCAATCCCATGCATCAGGTAGAATGACAGCTCACTATACAAGTTCATTTCATCTAAGTTTTCACGGCGAGATTTTTGCAGAATATACCGGTAGGTAGTAAAGTCAAAGTCAAATCATTTATTTCAAATAGGCACATTAAAGGCACTTTTGAAAGTCAAAATTTACATGAAAATAGAATTGATTGCAGTTGCCCCTTCCAAAAGGTAGTTTCGTATGGAGACGAATGGGCAAGAAACTACAATATTATGTAAACATTAATTATAATAATTTTATGTAAAGACGATGCATCTAGAATAAAATTACTATACCTCAATAGGTAAAAATAATTAAATACAAAGCAATGACAGGTAAATTAATTATGTGATAAATTAATTATGTGATATTGTGCTTACATATTTAAAAATATTGAAAAGTAGATGATTTTTATAGATTTTAACAAGTAATAATTTAGTGTGTGGGTTAAAAAGTCTGTAGTCCTAGCGCGAACACTATGGCTGAGATTAATACACATTCCTTAGCAAGGTGCTTAGTATTATTCCTGTCACTGTCACGCAACAGTCACACTAACGTGCAAGACAGAGGCAGGAACATAACTAAGCCTAGGCACGTGCTAAGTAACGTTTATTAATATCGGCCTAGTTGAGTTCACGTTTCATTTAATTTGTTGCCACCAACTCGTATGTTGGATTGTCGCAACGTTGAATGGCCGTACCTACTTGGAACTAAACCAAAGCATCGAACATCAAAGAGTTTGCTGGTACAGTTATACGATTTCTGCTTGTAGTACATGGATGTTTGAACTAATTATGTATACTGGATGATGATGAGTCATCATCATCATCAGCCTATATTCGTTCACTGCTGGACGTAGGCCTCTCTTAGTGAACGCCACTGAGCCCGATGTTTGGCTCTCCTCATCCAGTCTCTGCCAGCGGCCTTTCGCAAGTCGTCACTCCACCTGGCCGGCGGGCTAGCCAGCCTGGCAGTCAGCCTTTGTGCTGCTGTAAAGTATGTGTGTTTAGTTATAGGTAATTTGTATTCTTGTTATTGATGGAAAAGTACCTACGAGATAAGTTAGAAAATTGTATATGGGAGCTACATCTGGCAACAAACTGCTTTGCAGTTTGACAGAAGTAATTTTTGCTTGTAAAACTTAGCATTTCACCACAAATAAACGCTTTTAAATTATTTTTTTTACTACATTTGCCTAAATGCGGTCTCCACTCTAGAACTCGTTTTCCCTAACGATTTTCGGTTCTGCGAGAGATGTGACAAGCCCATTGCCACTTCAGCTTGCTTAGTCTTTGGGCTATGTCGGTTACCTTGGTTCTCTGGCGGATAACCTCGTTTCGGATTTTAAGTGACTGTAGCGGCAGTCAGTAAGTATGCTATATTATTATGCCACATGCAGAAAAAGGAAACCAAACACTTCCATCCACAATTTCTCCATACGCTTTAAACTGAACAGAACGCCAAACAGCATCATTACATACACAAATCAAATTCACCGACATCCAGACTAGGAACAAATGTTTGTCTGAATGCGGAGCGATGGGGACTAAACGTGACTCGATAGCGCCGCGTAGCATCGAAGTTGAACTTACAACGCAGGGAAAATCAGATTGAGAAAATTTCAGAAAATCTACGTGATTCTATAGTTACCTACTGGTAAGATAGAATTTGAAGCTAGCGATCTTGATACGACATTTAGGTCCAGTCGTTGTGACGATGCTTGGGGGTTTATTCATAAACGTTGCTTAAAGTTAAGCATTGATTAGCGACTGTTTAACCATACATTTTTGACGTTTAAACGTCACTTAATTTTAAGTAACGTTTATAAATAAACCCCAAATTGTCGAGCAGCGGACGTCTTTTGCCGAAGGATGATGATGGCCGTGATAGCTTAAAAGTAATTATTATAATTCTAACTTTAATAATGTATGTAATTCACCATATAGATACTATAGCCATATCAATTTGATCATACGTCGGTATTCAGGCTCCCGCAAATAGGCGCGACGCAACAGCGCGATATGACTCTTGTAAAACTATTTATATGAAAGCTTCATGGAAATTGTTCTACAAGAGTCGCGTCGCGCCTGTTTTGCGGGAGGGTTTAATTCATATAATTTTAAGTCGTCATTTTTGTCAACCAATCAAGGCAGCATAAACTTGATTACACACAGTTATTGCTTATACGCAAAAAAAGCTCGCTTTAGAAAGTTCGACAAATAATTAAACAGTATGTCCGAAGCTAAGTCATCGACAAGGTCTTGGTAATTCCAGATCTCAGACCGCACTCACAGGTGGTCTAAACGGAATGTTAATGCGTTAAAAGTGCCATAATTTCTGCGTAAACTTACGCTTTCAATAATAAATGTTTAAATATTCAAGTTTACAGTTTTTTTAAACTCGTTGCTAGTGAAATGAGCTTGAAAATTAAGTTTGTGGTCGTAATTGGTACTTTGATTTATTTGCTAGTAAGTAATAGTTAAGTTTATGAGTTAGGTTGGAGTTATTTTTTTCAAGTGTTGTTGAACTTGGCATAAATTTATCTTTACGAATGCTTTCAGAAGTTAAGAATCTTGAGAAGGTTCTTGGATAACAACATAACATCACGTCAGTATTCCCAGAAGGGTTAGGCTGAGGTGTACCTATATTACATCCAGATTTTGCTAGTTATGTTTAAACCCCATGTAATAGGCGGCGAGCCTATTGCCATCAACTGGGAGCAATGTCAAACTCCAAACTTGTACTGATAAATTCCAGATGGAAAAATCCAATAACACTTTGCCCGACTCGGGAATCGAACCCAGGACCTCATGCTCAGCAATAACGTTTGCGACCACTAGACCAATTAGGCAGTATATTTCGGATAATTTTATTAACCACAAGACGGCATTTATCTTTAGACTGACATTGAAATGAATTTTATATAGTCCATTAGTAAGGCCCTGAAGGTCTGTTGATTGATTTATTTCCAACTTAATACCTAAATAAAATATTCTCTTCTTGTTCGTTGTGAAAGCCTGCTTTGATGAGTTTTCCTAGTAATTGGTTTTAGAATTACCATGTATTTATTACTTAAGTAGATTGGTAAATATCTCACAGACTTCGTCAGATAATAGTTTTACGAATATTACGTACGTTATCAAAATCTCGAGTCGCTGTTATACTACATAGTAACACAATTAATTACGTATGGAAATTTAATCTGAAGCTTTAGTAGTTTACAGAGGGCTTTATATATTGAAAACTGAAAACATTGAATGTTATTTTGTTTGTTCAAATCAAATCAAATTAAAATATTTTATTGCACATAAACCAACATGGGCACTTATGAAACGTCAGAAGCTGGTGTACGGTTCCAATTGGTTGTTTCCTATGGCGAAGAGCCGGCAAGAAACTCCACGGTTACTCTTTTAAAAATTAAGGGCTTTTACAATGTTTCAAATTACAGTGTTGATAGGTATGGGAGGATAGCGTAGACCTGTCAACAAGTAACAGGCACTCAACAAAATATAAAAAGGTCTACAAATCTACAAGTTAGGCCTACAACGTTCTCACATTCACAAAATATAGAAGAATCTATATAAAAATAAAAGCCTATTTAAACCAAATGACATGATTGCCATTACAACTGTAACACATCTGAATTAAAATCCTGTTTACAAAACCCATAAGTAAAGAGTTGAAATAAGAATTGGAGGTATATAATATCAAATAATGAAAAGATTATGTCAAAGAAGAAAGCAAAAATCTTTTTTTTTTTTTATGATGCTTCGTAATTTGGGAGCAGTTAATAGACCCTTAAATAGTGGTGCCGTTAATGAAATACCAGCGAAGCCACATGTGCAGAAGTAATTATTGCCAAACTTCATTGTCTTCAACGTAGTCTTTAATCTTATAATATGCATTTTTGATAAGGATACGTTTGATGTGGGTTTTGAACTTTCCGTCGCTAAGTTCTGTAACTGACTTTGGCACCTTGTTATAAAAGCGGATACTGTTTATAAGAAATGACTTGCTTGTAAATCTAAATTTGTCTCTTGTTATCTAAATTTGGGTATCTCAATTTCATTTTTACTACGTGTATTTATATTATGGAAATCGCAATATATCGCATTCGCAAAATTGTTACATACAATTTTACTAGGTACTTCTATTGGTTTGTTTGGTGACCTCAAGGGTCACGACTGTTGATGTACATATATACTCATAGGCATATAGTTATAGAAATTCCTTATTAGAACATCTGGTTATTGGCCGCCGGCTCTTTCATACCCTGATTTTGTTAAGACACATAAAAGAGGGCAAAATCACAATAAAGGGGAGATTCGAAGCGCACGCACCGAATGTTTGCCAAGGGAATCAAGCCCAGACATATGATTACATGCGTTTATTGCCGACATCCTTGCAGGTGGTCCTATAACGTGTAATTTACTTAGCCGGTCTGCTATCTCGCTAATCGATGTTTACTTCGATAAGTCACGGAACAACCGATAATTTTGGCCACCCGTGTGTCTACTTTCGAAAGCAAAATGGGCTTAAAATTAGAAGGGATCGTTGGTTGGACGGTATTACAATTTGCTTAAATTCTTAAATACTTGGATCTAGGTAACTAAGTACTTTATTGTGTTCTTACGTCAAAACAAAACAACAATAAAGTATTTAGTTCTGAATTTAAATAATTATACACGATAAATGTAATAATTGATCGACATGGAAATTAGCATTCGTTTGTATGCAGAAATGCGATGATTCCTGAAGGACATTAAGAAAATAGTTGTACTCTACGTAACGGAGAATCGTGCCAAACCACAAGAAGCGACGACGTCACTTAAGTCCTTATTCGGCCAAATCTCTGAAACGCGAGCCAACCCTCGGAGGAGTTTTAACCCGACGCGTTTTTCCGAACTCATGACCGAAGTCGCGTTCGCGAACCGTTCCACAAAAAGCCCTCTACCCATTTAATTTTATGGCAAGGGCGGCGAAAACTCGTCTCTCCTATCCTCCGCTGGTCTTTTATTGTTTGTATTTTTTCGCAACTCGACGGCATTCACCGAGCGCGCAGAAAAAGAGGAGTATTCATTGTTCACGTAACGCTTCGTACATGCCAGCGTACGTTTAACCGGGAAGTTTTAACTTTTTAGGTTTAAACGTTGCGTTTGGTAATGAGGTTTAGCGATCCTTTTAGTTTTGCTTAGTTTTTGTAAAAGTTAGTCAGTAAATTACCTATAAAGAAGCAGCCTTCCTTTATACAGCCATCGTGAAGAAAACATTAATCGGAATGTTACTCTCACTGGTATTGTAAATTCCAGCAATGAACTGATTTTATGATAACTGTTTCTACCACAGTCGCATTCAATATAATAATTACTCAGCAATTCTATTCGTTAACCAAATCAGGTTCTAATTTAAGGAATTTTCGTTACATATTTTAATCATGAGCCATGATTATGCAGTAATAATAAGTATTTTGAAACGTGAATATCTTGCCACGTATTCGTGCCAAGTTTTATTCCAAAAGACTGAAACGTGCTTAAATAAAAGTAATTAAACGTTGAAGCAAAAAAATATAGGTACTTACAGATATAAAAAAAAACGTAGCAAACCAAAAACCGGGGTAAAAGGGAACGCTCGTTGAATGGCTGAAAAAATAGAACGTCAGCAAGCCAATAAAATAAAGAGGTTCAACAAAAAAGAGTAGATTCTCTAAAAAAGGGTTTTTTTACAAATGTCTGTTACGTGAGACTTTCTAGTAGGTCACTGTAGACCAGTGGCTTGAAGTTATGAAAAATTGCTCAAGTTAAAACTTTTAGATAAGTCCTTATTACTTTTTTGCTAACGTTGAAGAAGTCTTTATTCGTGCAGAAATAATATTTTAAGATTCTCTGTGGGAAGTTTTAAATTTAAATTTGGATTGTGAAATAGTAGGCTTAACGGTCTGTTGATAGATAAGGTGGGCTGAGTAGAAAAAGTCTGAACTGTAAATTATGTTACAAACTCCTCGGAAGGACTTTGATCGGCAGTATTATCATCGATATTTAAAACTACTGTGAATTTTATTAATACACATACGTTCAACTGCCTGCTGCTGAACACCGAAATGGTTCTCATCCACATAAAAGAAAAAACGCTGATCGAAACCACCGCCTCCACATAATACCAACAATAAAATTAATAAACCCACTTCACCTATCTAAAAGTCCAGTGACAGTCCAAAATCTCTTGTCACTTACATCTCGAACGGGGAATCGATTAACACTCGACATTGTTGAGACTCCATTGCCAAGGGACCCAATCGTGTAGTGACAGCGCCACGGATATTAACCACTCGTTGGCTAATTGTCCCCAGTTCAATTATCGAACAACTGTCAACGGAGTATTCAACGGACAAGCCCAGAAACAAGTATAGCGAACGATTCGATTTACAATTTGTTAACTTGGTGATCGGTGTCACCGGACCGGCACCCTAATTGCATAACACACTATCAATCACAATCTGAATCATTTTGAAGAATATTGCTAATCGATTGCTTCATATCTTCGAAAAATTTGTCTGCTCAACAACATCAATAACGCGATGATTGTTGTTGAACTGGCAAAATGAAAACCATTTCTACTGTTAGTGTTTTCCGCAATTACCCCGCAGGGTTATTAAAAATGTCTGTGTGATGAGCGGTGAACTCAATTATTCATTAAATTCACCGCAATTTTAGTATTGAATAGAGGTTATTTGAGTTAACTTGATACTAAGCCCACTATGGAAGAAGACGTGACAGGTGCAGGCAATGGTAACAAAAAGTTTATATACGAATGCAAATGAAAGAAATAATACTCGAAACTAAAGTAAAACTTAACAATAGCAAATAACGTCGAATTCCAATAAGATCCCAGGTAATTAGGGACTCGGATCTGAACCATTTCCGAATTTAGGTACCATCAAAATAGATCGAGAATAATTACATTATGATTGATAAATTCTATAGCAAAACTTAGGCTTTGTGTATAACAATTATTTAATGCCATTCAATTTCTAATTGCAGAATACCTTATGATTCAATGGATGCGAGCGAGGCAAACTCAAAAGGAGCATCTCGAAATGAATCGTCGTTGAATAATTGATGTCTTCGTACTTTACGACACGGTTATCTACTAAATACAATGAATAGAGATGCAGACTGGTAATCAGGCATAATATTTGCTACAGTAATAATAATTATGATATTATTGCATTTTCTATATTGTGATATTTAAACATATTATAAATTAATGTCGCTTTTCATGTCTGTCTGTGACCGCGTTGTTCGTGTAAACTACGCAACGGATTTTGATGCGGTTTTCAATATCATTAAGTGAATTTATTCCTGAAGGTTTATGTGCATAATATATTAATATTAAACTTACATAATAAAGGGAAATAAAACTCAACGTTTTGTCAAGTCATAAAAACCGTGCGAAGCAGGGGCGGGTCGTTAGTTATTGATATATAAGTGAACTATATCATTATTTTTGAAACGTGGATTGTGTGAAAGATGATAATTATTATTTCAATGTTTATATCCCTTTTAAAGTTTCGTTCCGATTCAGTAATGACTATGAAAGAAGAAGACAAGCGGCGTGAACCCCAAATAACTTACTATAAGGGCAGGACAATTCGACTCGTGAAACAAAAAATACGGTAAATATCTGGCTACTGACACAGGACTACAAAGCTACTGAACATTTACTGCAATCAACATAAATATATAAGAAGACAAATCATTGACATTCACATGCACACACACATTCACACATACACACACCAAACACAAGCACACACAACACACATACCAGCACACTCTATTTTTAATTTAATTTTGTTTTAATCCTGGCATAATTATAATTTTGTTATTGAATTAACGATTGTTATTTTATTATAGTGTGATTAATTTTGTTCTTATTTTAATTGAATACTGATTTAAAAATAAAATCTAAACTTGTTTAAAAAAATCCTGGTTCTTATTTTAATTTTGTCTTTGATTTAATTATATTATTTTATTCTAATTTTATTTTTAAGCTTGTATAATAATTATTAATATTGTTTGTTTTTCTTTTTGCTATTAGGTAAACTAAATTTTAAGGAATGTAATTTATTACCTTACTGCATAAAACTTATTTTATAACCTAACTGGAAGACTTTCACTGACTCCTGAAATACAGATATTCTAACCCAGCTCTGGATTCAAGGTTTCACTTTTTTTTTCTGTAATCTGTGTTTATGCCAATAAAAGAATTTATTTATTATATATTTATGATTGATGACCATAATTGCTGTTTTCGTTCTTTTTAACAAAACTGAATGATACACCTGAGGTTATACCAATCATCTTTCATGTCACATACTGTTTTACTTAAGACCGTGCTGCTGTTAATTTCTCATTAAACTAAGTGTGGTCCTAGCAAACATCCAAGGAACGCGGTCAAATAGTCAATGTGCAAGTGGCTTTTGACCCCTTCTTATCGGGTCAATAGTACCGGTAACGACAGTACTGGAATTTTGCAATAGTAGGCGTTAGAATTGAGGCTAGTGTTAACTATTAAAACCTGCTGCATAAAGCCGATATCAGACGCTGCACTCGATTGAATGTTTATTTTTGTTTCATTCAACGTTCACGCGACACCGACAAAATATAAATAGGAATGAACGTTCATCTGCTCCTTTCATTTAATTTTTCAATCATTCGGTAGGAAAGTGAAAGATGCTAAGTGATGAAATCCAAAATCGTTGGATCGGTTCACTAATTAATTATTTTTTTACTTTTGATTCATTTAGTGTTCAAACGTTTCTTCGAGTGAAATATGCCAAATGAAAAGCAAAAAGTGAAGTGTTTGAAATCGGCTCAAGATAAGTTTCCGTTTGAAAATGAGCAAGTAGGTAATAATATTCAATGACTAGAAAGCTCTAACTAATCTTTGGCTCCAGCTGCTGCTTTGTTTTCGTCTCCAAGTTCTAATTGAATCAAGTTCTGTCTCTTCTTTAAGAAAAACCAACTGTTATTTGCGCCGTAAGGTTTACTTTTCGCTTCTCATTAATTAAATTGTGTTAATTCAAATGCCGCTGAATGAGGGTGTCTGTCAATAGAATCATTGTCTTACTGTAAATATGGCTATGTGATTTGCTAATTGTATTAATTACGTCTTGTTTTGCTACTTTATGTTCTCAAAGTGTTGGTCCTAATGCACAATGAAAATAATCATGTTCTTTCTGAGATTTACATTATCATCGTAATATTCCCTGAAAAATTTCGGTGATTGGGGATATTACCAGACCTTGTAAAATTAATAAAATAACCAAACCTGATGACCAATCTAATAGCCAAGCTTGGTGGTTAGCTTGGCTGCAATATTGGCCGATATGACAGCCAACAGGTTTTGTTTAAAAAAAAATACAGACGATAAAATAATTGTTTCCTGCAGCATCTCTTGCTTGCTTGCTTTTAGTATATTATAAAAAATACAATTACAATGAAAACGAATCTATACACATAATAAAATAGTAATGAAGTCAAAACTTGTACATTGACATTTTTGAAAAAAGTACTCGTAATTGCTACAAGTTATGGGAATTGGGAACAAGTCAATGAGTCGAATTGTGGAATCGAAAAACTATATTTTCGTCATTCTGATGACGAAAATATAGTTTTCGATATTTTGTCCGTTTGTCTGTTTGTCTGGATATATGTTCCGTATTGGCGCAAAAACGGCTGAACGGACTAGGATGAAATTTATAATCTGGGTAGGGTACTTTTAATCCCGGTAGTACGTTCCCGTGGGATATTTTCCGACATGCACGCGGGTGAAGCCGCGGGCAAAATACAATAGTTAAAGTAATTAATACAATAGTTGGATTAATTAAATAAAAGAGAAGAGATGGATGGATGGTTGGATTAGTTGTAATTTTTATGGTGTACATAATAAAGAGTATTCTAGTCTATTCTATTCCAAAACTAAACCTCAATTACAACTTCTCTATTTTATCATGTGAAAGAATTTTTAATTGCAACTGGATATAAAAAGCTGATGGTATTCCATTAAGTCTACCCACTTAATGCCTTTGGAAATGGACTGAAAAATTGGAATTGAAATTTCATTTAGCATGAACGATTAACCGTTCCAATGTGATTGCCATGCATCTATGCTAATTCCTTTCTTTTTTGTGGAATTCATCTTTGATGGTCCGTAATGGTTGTTAGTGGTCTAACCTGGTAGGATTTTTCTTTCAATTAACTTCATTATCAAATTGATTTTATTGTTATGCTGAAACCAGCTAAATGTAATGATAGCTAAAAGGTGTTCGATTTACATATTTATCACAAATCGGTTAATTATAACGTTTGCTAATTACTATTAATTATTAAGCTAACTAAACCACAATTATTACATTAATTTAACCGTTATAATTAAAATATATTTTTCATAAAACCGTATAAATTAACCGCAAATTCAATAAAAAAAAAACATAAAATTCATAGTACTAGGTGGAATAAATGTTTGAATGCATATGAATAGCCATATTAGTGAGAATCTTTTACTACGCAATTCATATTGATTTCTGTTATGACAAATGGGGTACGTTGAACTATAATTCCTTTGTTTTCATCGAAGAAATCATTATGTCGTTATGCACAAGACGTCCTACGTACCTACCTTTAATTGTGGGAGAAATGAAATCTAAGAAAATACTACTACATTCTTATGTTATTGTTCGAATTTTCATTGAATACCTAAGTGATTCATGGAAAAAATAAATCAGCTGTCAGTCAATTTGTAAAGGAAAGTCCCGTGAAATTGGACGGTGTAAGGTTCTCCTATAAATAGATTACGTTTTTTTTTATTCGGATGATTTTTTTTAATTGAGTACATCTCATAAAATTTGTAGGTAATCAATAAGCATTATGAACCATAATTATGTAAATTTTATCATAACGGAATTAACTGACATTTTCGAACGATATTCAACGTTTTATTTAAGAGCACCTGACGCTAATCTGCAAGTACAGTAAGAAACAGAAACACCTGCAATATAATACACAAGTACACAAACAAGAATATCTTAATTTATAAAAAACGTATACGGAATGTGTCCATTCAACTACAAAAAAACAGTTTACGATACGATTGCTGTCACAATACAAAAGGTATTTTTGTTAAGCTCACGATGTTCAAGAAACAAGCCCGTTCTCAGATGTAATTTGAAAGCGAATGACATAAATTCTTAACGGACAAACAGACAGGACGACTTGTACAAATATCCGATTACATACAAACAAAAAATAAAACACGTGTGGGCGAAATTTCATCTGGCGACCCCATTCTTGAATTGGTCAAGCCTCCTTGATGAACATAATTTTTATGCAAATGCGTAAGAGCATGATTATCGAGATTCCACAATAAAAACTTTATAAAAATGAACCTTAAACCTTGGTTTCTAAGGTTCAATATGATGTGTCAAGTCTTTTTGATAAATGTTTGTAGTTAATAATAAAATATATTTAAGAAGCGTTTTATCCACGCCTAATTATTTCAGTCAAAATTGTTACGATTTATTTCCATTCCGAAGAGATTGTAAACCTATCAAAATATCTAATCGAGTACAAAAATATAATGAGGCTGTTAGACGGTTTATTTTGTATACTAAACTGGATCATTTTCTTTTGTTTTACCATTTTTCATCGACTTGTTTTCCTTTCATCCATTTGGCTGTATTTGTAACACAAAATGAAAATATAAATTAGTTGTAGCTAAATAACAACTCGATCAATCTGTAGTTAAAATTTTACACTGCGCTTTGCTGTCAATTGTTGGGTCACACAATGAGTTCACTCCGTTCACATTCAGTCGCATGGAACCATATCTGAACTTGTTAGAGAACAGCCTAGACGTGAAATTCAAATTACACAACATAACATTACGCCCGTTTTCCTCGACGGGTCAGGCAGAGGTGTACCTAATAGTACGCCCGCATTACACTGGTTATGTTTGAGTTCTATGTAATAGGAGGCGAAACTGTTGTCATCAACCGGACACAAAATCCTATCTAATTAAAATAATAAATAAATTAAATAAGCAAGATGTTGCTTTTCGCTTCTATTGAGTGATCCTTAAAGTATTCTAATTAATTAATGTTTTTCGTAAAACACCTGCATAGGCTATTAGATACCTGGTCTACGAATCTAGGTTAACAATTCTATAATTCAATCTAATGCAATATTAGCATACCTAGGACATGTATATTACCAAATACATGTTTTATGGAACTGGAGTTGGTTTATCTGTTTGAAAAGTTCGAATAGACCAACAGATATAAGAAGGAACCTATATTCCATACGTTTGGATTTAAATACCTCTAAATGATGAGCTTTTTAGGGAGTTAAAAGTTGTAATCACTATTTTGACCGAGCCGTTTAAGTATATAATTCTATGGGGGTTGCGTATAGTAAAACTATTCAAACTTTACCTATAATTGGTTTAGTTTCTAAGGGTTACATTTGGAATGGCAACGTTTACGGAGAATAGTCTCCTACGGGTGTAAGAGGGTAAAACAAGGAGGAAGGAGGACCTAAGAACCTTTAATTGACCGAGTGAGCGCGTAGCGTGAGCGAAGCGTCTCCGTTTCAGCTTGGGCAAAATGCTTTCGTATGCCCGGATGTTCGGCTGTTCTCCTCTACAGGTCTCATTCCTCAACTGATTTTCGTAAAATTTTGTAAGCAGATTCGATAATTATATGGAACTTTTGTCGATTCAGTTTTTCGAAATTTTTCGAAGTGGCGGAGATATGGGATGGAAAACGTAAATAAATCATTTTCAGCCGCTTCGCGCTCTTTGCGCGCATTTTTTATTTTAAAGGATTTTGTTTTGTGAACAAAATATTCAGTTTTAAGCTATGCAAAGACAGACTCGCGAGGTCTACAGCTTACAGAGCCACTAGTTAGAAATAATGAAGGCTTAAAACAGACTAGCACAGGAGTGTGGTGATTGGGAATGCAAGCAAAGAGAGGCATTTGCTCCAGTAGTGAATCTGGCTGCATGTGGGTGATGATAACGTTAACGCAAAATCAAGTGCAGAGTCAAGCGTAGCGCAAAATCATTAGTAAAATACATAACTAAGGTGAGAAAAACTTTCTCATATTAATCAAAGAAAAGAATATTCAAGACATGAACCAATTCTACCTACAAACGACAACCAAGAAGCTTTCATATTACAGACAGATGTGGCACGCAATATTTTGTATCCTCTTTCAATATTGAAAACACACACATCTTTACTCTCATCATAAATTCATTCAACAAATAAGGTAACAAATCAATATACAAGGCAGGAAAATACAACACAAATATGGTAAAATTTCACTCCTTGATTCAAGTCATTATTTTACCATATAGAGATATTTTGAAGCAACAGCTTCCACTTTCGAAAGTGTCTCGTGACAAAAGGGCAGAAGAATGGTCACGCGAGCGTTGTTTACGGCGTTTTCAATATGTGGCACAGGGATATTGTGTTTGAATGGTTATTATTGGTATTTATTGTGATAGTATAAACTTTTTCAATTTATTACTTAGTAGCCTTTACCCGCGGCTTCGCTCGCGTTAATTTAGCATTTGACAATCAATTCGGGTTGTTCGGGGAATTATAGTTATGAGGCTGAAAAACAAGTCTATCGACACTCGAGACTCACAAAATGTATTAGGTGCTTAAATAAAAAAAAAATTAAAAGCTCTTAACACACCACTAAAGTCTCTATAATAATATAATTCAATCATGATTCGAAAGACACGTGGCGCCATCTATTATCATAAGAGCGTTATTGTTGTTTTCCTCGGGAACAGTAGATTTTTTCGGGATAAAAGGTACCCCATGTCCGTTTCTGTAGACCTGACAAAGTATATGCAAAGTTTGAGGATGATCGGTTCAGTGATTTAGGCGTGAAAAAGTAACAAACAAACAAACAAACTTACTTTCGCATTTATAATATTAAAAGTTAGGATAGTTAGGATATAGATCCAGTTTTTATGTAATAGTAATATACCTATACCTACCTTTAGCCTACCTACCTTTTTAATAAATATAAACATTTTTGACTAGAGCTATTTATAGCTCTAGTCAAAAATGTTTATATTTATTTGAATATTTTGTAGTTGGTCACTTACAGATATATTCATGATAATCTTGCTATTTTATACTCCATTTAACTGTATCACGAACTGAAGTTTTCCGAGAACAATTCTTATTTATAACCGAATTTAAATCACAATAACGAACAAATTTTGAGTTACAAGGAAGACTCGAGACGGTTTAAATTATACATTATATCTCAAACGATAACGTCCGCTGAAACAGCTTTTGTTTAAAAACCGTCGACTGTTTCATTAAAACGGCCCTTTTTTATAACACAACCAAAAATCTTACGCACACAATTGCAAAGTTCTGCAGAATACTTTAATTTAAAAGTTTAATTAAACCGCGAAACGAAATGTAATAACAATTTTTAGCCGAACAATCATCCGCTTTAAATGCATCCACAAGTCTTTAATACGGCTGTGTATCATGGAATTTAAAATATCGTTCCGTGTCACGCACTACACGACCGATGAACACGAGTATGGAATAATAAATAATTATTCTGGCACTCATTACGGAGTAATTAACATTAAATGCGCTGGATGCATTATTTATGCTCAGTATAATACGAGTTTAGAAAATTTAAAGTTAGTGTTATTGTAGGTAAAATAGTTTGGCTCGGGATTAATTCTCTAGCTTAAGATTCTTATCTGCTTCGATTGGTAAAAACAAACAAGTAAATGACCAATTAATTATTAGTTGCCTAACCAGTAACCAAGTGCAACCTAAGTAGGATGCAAGCCTCTCTTTGAAATGGGTAATTCAACGAGCACCATGGGCAAATAGTATCTACAGATCTTCAATTTAATGAACTTTAATAAGATAGCTGAATACTAATATCCTACTGAAGTCTTGAGTAATACCCTAAGTTTTTGTTGGTATACCACCTGCAATGATAAAATTTCAAAGTGATACAAGACCGAATACATGAAACCAATTCATATGACGACATACGGATTGTATGAGTTGCACACACAAGAAAAGTAAAACCAATGCTCACTACAAAACTCTGAAGAATATTTTCTTCACCCCACAAATTTCGGGGAAACTTAATAATATGTAGCGATATGCTTTCAAACCGTAATGAGTTCGAGAGTGCTCTTTCCTGTACCTACGTTTATTTTGTGGACTATAACATATGACAGGACGATGAACTTTCTCAATATTTTTATCTCAGCTCCGTGAGAGAAACAAACATTGTGAAAAGTTTTCTTCTAAATCAATATTAATGTTCAAGGGATACAAATTGCACATTATTTTATGAAACTAGAATACAATCCCATGTTTATTTGGTTATTCAGAAAAATATATCCCTACCGAGTTTTTATTTTAGTGGAACGGTTTAAATTTAATTTTGCCACAGACGTTTCCCGGCTATGTTTCATATTGAAATTTATTATATAAATAATTAACAAAGCGTGTCATCTTCTTATCTAAATCCTGGATAAGGTTTTCAGTTTTCATAGTATGATTTCATTAGTATTGCACTGTTGAGAAAGTGACTCACAGCTAGGCGCATTGAGTCACCTCCTGTGACTTTCTCAGAAAGTGTAGCTTATCTTGCGTTAATTGGATAAGTAATATTCGATATCTACGTAGCGACTCATCGCATCATTAATTTGAGATCTTAATCTCAAATGAATGAGTTCTCAAATGTGCTAATATGGCACATCGATCTTTAAGGCTCGTATACACTGGCGCGACGCGACGCCCAACACAAAGGCACCGCGTGTCGCGCGACGAGCGGCGCCTTTGTGTAGCGCTGTCGCGTCGCGCCTGTCTGTTGGAGCCTTTAGGAAGAGACTGACACACTTTAACGACTGCATCGCTCAAAGTGCCCTTACTGCTACCGCGCTGTCATTGTTGTTTGTTGTTGTGTTGTTTGTTTGTTGTTGTTGTTGTGTTTTTTTTAATAATTATGAAATACAGTTTCTGAAAGCGGGCGAGTTGATAACTGATACGCTGTAAAAAGCCTAAAACTCCAACTCGAATCTAACCCACTAGTCACGTTACGTAACAGATGTAAAACGTAACCCGACCCTAACAATCTAAAACAAAAACCTATAACTCACAACCCGCAAAATCACCTTTCGAACATTTTTATTCCCACATCCCGTCAGATCACGTTTGATATAGTTATTTTTACAAAGGTAGTGCAGTGGGGGACAGCGGTCGGTGAGCGTAACGTATTGGCGGGCTTACACACGATCCCTTGACTGATTTATTGCGTGCGTAAATCTCCAATTTACACGACAATGTGCCTATGTATAGGTAGGCAAGTGATCTAATCGACGATAAGAATCAGGTTTATCCTCGTTTTCGGATTTAGCCGTAATTTGCTTTGCCTGGTTTGAGCGGTCCGAAGGATGGATTGTTGAATTTTAAGTTTCATTTGACTCGTGCTTTGTTGGTTTACTGGCTTAATTGGATTGAAGTAAAGTTCTGTCATTGACAACTTATGTAATGATCTGCATCGTTTTTTTGGTTAATATATCGCACTATCTACAAGTTTGAGATCAAAAAGTGATCGTCATTAGATCGATGCAGTCCAGTGCTGGTCTTGGGGGTCGATATAATTATGCTCTTCATTCCCATCTCGTGTCATATCTTGGTTCTTCACCGAAACCTTTTCTACGACTGAAGAGGTTTGTTTTTGAAACCGACTTTGACATGACCAGAACGTGGAGGTACTTTTAATGTACCCTGTCTGTAGGTTCCTAAACATAATAATTTGTGGTAAGACCAAATAAAGATACATTTTCGAACACAATATCGAAGAAACATATCGAAAAATACAATTTCCGTACATCCAATACCTAATGAATAAAATAATTCCTCAAGTGCCTACATATTCACGTATAAAGGACGTCTACAAGACTTCGTGGTCACAATTGTTTAGTCATGTCAGGCCTTTTGACTTTATCTTTATCGATCAGTTTGTCTAGTAGTTTGTGCTTAGCTCGGGCTTACCACATTCTTACATACAGTTAAAATATACATTCGTTGTGAAACCACAAAAGGTTTTAGGTCGTAGAGGAATGACCCATGTACAGAAATGACCACGGTTGAAATAGGTCAATCCCCAATAAACCAAAGGTAAACCGGTCGGACTGAGGAGCAAGATACGGTGTGTTCGAACTTCACCCATTACAATATAACAATAATATTACGTTTATTGTGGATCACACATAAAGGTACGCACAATCCATATACTATTAGTAACAACGGCTTAAAAACTATGTCAGTAAACTTACAAACTAACCTAACAATACCTAATAAGTACACGTGCCTCTAAACCCATTGCCTACTTTTTAGGATGCTGTTGGAGCTTCCGTGCAACCTACCCATTATTGAAGTCGCCCTCTTTCTCATTATGGTATGAAAATCGTCAACACAGGCTTCCGTGAACATCTGCGAAGCGCTGCAGAAGCACGGAAGCCCCATCAACATCCTAAAACCATTATTAAACTGAACGCGTAGGACGTTTTAGGCCTTCTGCGTTAACTTCACCCACAAGCTGCACGTGTGGAAGATTTGCCAGTAGGCCTTAAAAAGATACACCTTAACATCTCTACTACAGTGTACACACGTGGTGATCTAAACATGTATCTATTAGTTAATTCGCAGGAAAAATGTAAGCTAATGTCATTGTTTAATTCATTCAATTTAAAATGTATATTTAATGAAGGGACTAGAATAACAGCAACCTCAGCTTCATGCATATACAATGTATTTACTAATTGTAAAATAAAAGACTCGTCCTTAATTAGTGGCGTCAGGTCTGACCATACTGGTCAACTTGTATCATTTGACTTAGATAAAAAGTTACACTTAGATAAAACCGTTGAATTAAGACCTTTAACTAAAAATAAATTTAAAATGTTTATTAAGAATGTTCTTAGCAATATTTTAACAGCTAGTTTTGATTCACAAGACTCTAATATAAACTACCGTACACTATTTTCTACAGTATGCCAAGAATTCGATAAAGCATGTCCTGTAAAAAAAGTTACAATCATTAGTAAACCAAAATTTAGTTCACTGCTGGCATTAGAAAAACAGAGATATTTTATATAATTTGTATCACGAGAAATCATTGACTTCTGATCAAACCCTTCATGATTATGTAAGAAACTATTCTAAGATATTCAAAAGGGTCTGCGCTCAAGCTAAATCTAAATGAATAAATAGCAAAATTAGTATTTCTAATAATAAAATAAAAGCTGTGTGGCAGGTAAATAACAAAGAAACTGGAAACACAAAACAGCGAGATCAGAATGAATTGTCTCTAAAAATTGATAATGAAACCATTTCAGATAAGTTAAAAGTTGCTGAGACACTAGAACATTTCTTTACCAAATCCCAATAGAGGTTACGAAATGTCTCCCTTCATCATCTATATTAGCTGAATCACTTCTCAAAGAAAACTTCAGTAAGGACATTCCAAGTTTTGAATTCAAGCACATTTCTATTGTCACAATTAAAAAAGCGTTCAAAAGTCTTAACATAAAAAACACTAAAGACTTATGGGGGATTTCCGTTAAGGTTCTTGTAGATATCATTGACACAATTGCCTTTGTCCTAACAGGCATATTTATTCAATGTTTAGACAGCGGTACGTTTCCTGATTCAATGAAACATAGTAAAGTAGTACCAATTTTCAAATCAAGTAGGAAGGTTGATCCCTTCAATTATAGACTTATATTGAGCAGCATTGAGTAAAATCTATAAAAAAATCATGCTTGACCAGATGTAGTCACATTTTAACTCAAATGAGATTTTACATAGTCGCCAGTTTGGTTTCACGAAAGGTAGGTCGACGACTGACGCTGGAGTAAAACTCATCAGTCATATTTTGGAATCCTGGGAGAAGTCCCGGGATGCAATCGGCATTTTCTGTGACCTCTCAAAAGCGTTTGACTGGGTTGACCACAATACACTGATCTGTAAATTACACCACAACGGAATTCGTGGACAAGCTTCTGATCCTGTTCTTTCCTATCTATCAAACAGGCGACAAAAAATAAACTTTAATGGGGCGACGTCCTCGGGGTCCTTGGTTAAGATAGGCGTACCTCAAAGTTCAATTCTTGGCCCTTTCCTATTTCTAGTTTATATTAATGACCTTCCTTACATGATGGCTAACTTATCGGATATAATTTTATTCGCTGATGACACTTCTCTATTTTTTTAAATAGATAGAAAAGATACAGATGTCTTACATGTCAAGGATAGTCTGGCGGTTCTTTCGAAATGGTTCGCAGCTAATAATCTTTTACTTAATGCGAACAAAACTAAATGTCTTAAGTTTTCATTACCAAATGTACCCCAAGTGGGTCTAAATTTAAAACTTGATGGCAAGAAACTAGATGTTATTACGGAAACTGTATTTTTGGGAATTACTTTAGATTCACAATTGCAATGGGGCGCCCACATTAGAGCTCTTTCAGGCTTAAGTTCAGCTGCACATGCAGTAAGAAAAATAAGGCAGTTGACTGATATAGCAACTGCTAGGTTAGTATACTTTACTTATTTTCACAGTATTTTGTCTTAAGGCGTTCTGCTGTGAGGATCGGCAGCCGACGTAAATTCAATTTTCATTTTACAAAAGAGGGCATTCCACGCGATCTATAATATGGGTCCTCGCGAGTCTCTTAGAGACAAATTCAAAGAAATTGATATACTAACTCTACCTTCTCTCTATATCTTAGAAAGTATTTTTTATGTTCGCAAAAACTTAGGACTTTTCAAAATAAGATGCGATTTCCATAATATAAATACACGTAGTGAAAATGAAATTGTGATACCCAAATTTAGATTAACTAAAACAAGCAAGTCATTTCTTATAAATAATACCGGCTTTTATAACAAGTTGCCAAAGTCAGTTACAGAACTTATAGATGGAAAGTTCAAAACCCACATCAAACGTTCCTTATCAAAAATGCATATTATAAGATTAAAGACTACGTTGAAGACAAGGAAGTTTGGCAATAATTCCTTCTGCACATGTGGCTTCGCTGGTATTTCATTAACGGCACCACTATTTAAGGGTCTATTAACTGCTCCCAAATTACGAAGCATCATAAAAAAAAAAAAAAGATTTTTGCTTTCTTCTTTGACATAATCTTTTCATTATTTGATATTATATACCTCCAATTCTTATTTCAACTCTTTACTTATGGGTTTTGTAAACAGGATTTTAATTCAGATTTGTTACAGTTGTAATGGCAATCATGTCATTTGGATTAAATAGGCTTTTATTTTTATATAGATTCTTCTATATTTTGTGAATGTGAGAACGTTGTACGAGTAGGCCTAACTTGTAGACTGTAGATTAGTAGACCTTTTTATTATATATTTTTTTCTATATTTTGTTGAGTGCCTGTTACTTGTTGACAGGCCTACACTGACTTCCCATGCCTATCAACACTGTAATTTGAAACATTGTAAAAGCCCCTTATTTTTAAAAGAGTAACCGTGGAGTTTCTTGCCGGCTCTTTTCCATAGGAAACAACCAATTGGAACCGTGCACCTAGCTTCTGACGTTTCATAAGTGCCCATGTTGGTTTATGTGAAATAAAATATTTTGATTTTGCTTTTGAAACCTGCGTGCTAACATATTGCAGCGAACCGCCAACGCCCTACGCTCTCTGTCCAAATCTACATCATCAGATAAGATTGGATAAGTCCTCCGTTGCCACATGTCCTAGATACTTCACCTGAGCAACACGCTGCAATAGTGTTTCGCTTATAGTCACTGGAGGAACGTTATCTAACGATGCATCCTTGCTATTGAAACCCATCATTTGCGATTTCTTGACGTTGTATGCAAGCCCATGCGTCGCCGCATAGAATTCACATACAACAAGCAATTTCCGGAGTGCACTGATTGATAGACTCAGCATCACCAAATTGTCTAGATAGCTCAAATTATTTTCTTTTTTATTTATTTAATTATTAGTTGCACATGTCCCGGTGTCTGTAATCAAAACTTGCAAGTTTTTGACCCACTTCCCGGCCTTCGATTGAGCTGAAATTTTGCATGAATATGTAAATCGGATGAAAATGCAATATTATTATGACATGGAGCTGAATAGAATAGAGTAGAATACTCTTTATTATGTACACCATAAAAATTACAGATATAAATGTAGACATTTTACACAGGGTGACACAATGGGCGGTCTTATCGCTAAAAGCGATCTTTTAAAGACAACCTTTGGATGGATTCAAGGGAGAAGGAGAGACAATAATGCAGGTAGTCAGTGGTGTACCATCTACATATACAACAAATACATACATACATAAAACATATACTTATCTACATATAATATATACAATAATAAACATGAAACAAGAGCAAGGAAACTAAATGTAATGATGATGTTTAAGGAGAGAGGAAGTGTTTTTTTAACCATAATTGTAAAAGTGCACAAAGATTGAGCACGCCTTATCGACTCGGGCAAGGCATTCCATAACCGTACTGCTTGAACTGTAAAAGACTTGTCGTAAAAGCTGGTGGAATGCATCGGCATAGAAATGCCGAAACTTAAGACTAGAATAGTCTTAAGTTTTCCGATGACCTAAGATATCTATTATGTGTGTCATGAAGGAACTTGAAACGTTCTGACGTTCTGAACGTGCTGATCTGATGATGGAGCCGGAAGGTGGCCATGGGAACTCTATAATAAAACTACGCAACCCCATCAAGTTTGGGCTCGTTTGATTTGTCTTGACAAGGACTCTGGTCCTAGATGATATCTAGGTTCTGATGAAGGAGCCAGGCGGTGGCACCCTGGGAGGCGGCTGTGGGAACTCTGTAATAAAACCACGCACCCCCATCGAGTTTGGGCTCGTTTGGTTCGTCTTGACAAGCACTCCGGTTCTAAATAATAAAAAGAAAAATAATAATAATAAAAAAATATCTTAATTAGATAGAAATGACTAAAATAGTTATTTTAGATCATAAATACGAAAAAGTAAAAATAAAGGAATCTTTTTTTACAACTATTTTTTATGAGTTTTTAATTAAAAAGGACTAAAAAGTTAAAAATAATTTTATTTTGATTGGAATTGGAATTTAGCGTTTTCAAATAAAAGTGTGTCACATTTTAACAGCACGAGAGAAAAAAAGGAGGGTGTAACGCTTTTATTTGAAAACTAAATCCAATTCCAATCGGAATACAATTATTTTTAGCTTTTTATCAACTCATAAAAGCTTATAAAGAAAAAGAAATCGTTAATTTTAAAATCTAATAATATTATTTTCAAAGACACCGTTTAAAGTAACCATAAATCAATTTCTGGTGTGTCGCCGTACATAAACCGCAAAACCAACCCAGAAAAAGTCGTACCTATTGGTTGTGTTGCCTTTTTACTGTGTGTGTTTTTATTTACAAGTAGTGAACCAATTCGTTCAGATCGACTGACGATTTCGTTTGATTTCATCAAATGATTATGACATATTCAAAATAAACATACACGATTTGGTTTGATTTCATCAAATGTATATGACATATTCATTTGATGAAATCAAACCAAATCGTGTATGTTTAATTTATTCGTGTTTTTGTAAGCCTCGCTCGATCTGGTAAGTTAAATTATTATTCAGTTCTTTTGAAAAGACTAATGACAAAAGACGTTAAAATTAGATCCAAGAACTTGGTTTCAGAAGATATTGAATATTTTAGGTTAGTAATTATGTTATTCACACAAGACTTATTTTGGAACTTAATAACCAGTTTACTAAATCGTTAATTAGGTCTTACGAAACTACTTTTGCTTAATTTTGAGTAGGTAAACCAGGGCCTACCTACCGCCTATTTCTCTTCGAAACGAAACGAAACGTAACGTAACGTTTCTTTTCGAAACGATTTCTCTTTTCAGCATGTTTGGTTCTAATTCCCGTTACGAATTATATAGAACTACTTAAATAGAGTAATCTACATAGTTCAGCTTAGTTTATCCACATTCAATATTAGTGATGCATTTGATTATGAAATACAAAGACTAACACACCCCCGATTACTCTGTATTCCCGCCTTTGCTGTAAGCCGCAACCAGACTATGAGACCCCTGCCACCCCTCTCACCTCTTTGGATTACAAAGGGTTAAGGGGTGATTGAAAGCTTCATCGCGGCTCGATGTAAACTGGTCATATTTACCTGAAGTACCTACTGGTAAGCACCCTTTATGTTTAGAATGTAGTGGCGATGGATGTGTCACGGCTGGAACATTCTTTTTTAAGTAATCTTTTTTATTCATCAATATCCTTCTGAATGAAGTACCTGTTTAGAATTTCAATAAAGTGCCAACTACATAAAAATTCGAGAATATCGAAACGAAAAATTATCGATTAAAATCATATGAACGTACAGGTGGCAGGGACATCGACGCGCAACCTGTTACCATGGATTCAGTACATGATCGTGAACCTCGTGCGTTCAAATTTTTCGCGGTTTAAAAAAGAAATAGCTGTTTCATAGTCTTTGACCGTGTAGGTATTGCACTTTCTTATTCAATATGTTTATTAACAGCGAATTTTTTTGAAAACCGATGAAAAATTTCTATCCTAAACGGTCTAGAACCATGTGCTAAATTCAGGGTTACAGTTTGCGCGTCGATGACCCTGCCACCCTGTATAATCTCAAGGAAATAATTTGCGATCACAGACTTAATTTTAAACGTTTACAATTTTAAATGCACTTAAATGTACTGAGTGTTAATATACAGAGGGTGTAACAAACGTATACACTTTTCCCAACCCCTATAAAATTACACGCGTAACGCTATAAAAATAATGTCATGTTGTTTTGTGAAATGCCTAGAAAAGAAATATGCTTAGGCAACGGGCACTTTAGAGAAAGCTACTCGCATTGACATCTTAGAGCGAATTTCACCAATGAGACTGAACGCGATAAGTAGATACATAAAACCGGGTTTAGGAGCTGTCAGTGTCAATATTCCTTAGCAATGATGGCACTGACAGCTCTTAAACGCAGTGTGCTATCGCGTTCAGTTTCATTGGTAAAATTCGTCCTTAATGTTAACGATGTGTCTCGTCTTTTGTTTCGAGCCTGCACGATTAATTTCGAACTCGAAAGGAGAACAAAAACGAATTAGAAAAACCCAGAACGAACACAATCAGAGTACCTAGGTAATACCAGTAATAAATAATCAATGTGGCCCTGTAACATTATCAAATAAATTATATGTAAACTAGACATAGTACACATGTCATATTAAACCTTATTACCTCACAAACGCTGTCATATCTGTCACGCCGCCACATGAACCGATCCAATTGTCATATCCATCAACCCTAATTCGTGTACATTATTTGCATTCGAGAGGCGGTAGCTGTCATCGAGCACAGTTTATGCAGGACTGACCCATGTTTATAATAACTATGCAAATTATTCCGATATCGTCCCCAATCGGCCTCCGACGGGCTAAATTGAATTTGTAACTCTGATTAAACCCCCCTTTGAAATGCCGATATGTACGGACAAAGATTTTTAATGAATATTTTTTTAATTAACATTTTTGGTGTGGAGTAAAAGCTTACGTTGTGCTACGTATTGTTAGAACTTGTTTTTTAATTAAATTTTGTGTAGTGTGGCAAAAATGTTATAGAAATGTGTGCGTGTATTGCATCTTTGGAGATGTCAACAATTTTTGTTGAATCTAAATTTAATAACATTAGAACTCCGTTAAATTATAACACTAATTTATAACATTCTTTAAATACTCACTTAAATAGCATGTATCAGTAAGGTGTGGTCATTATTTAAGACTGTGGTAAAGAACACCAAATTGAACCACTTATTCCACGGGAGCAACATCGCAATCGCAAAAAAAATATCAACTGTCACATACAAAACTTAAATATATACTCGACCCAAATGCATAGGACGGCGGATTATATTGTTGTGATTACGATGTTGTACCCATGGAGAAACTTGTTCAGTTTGATGGTCTACCACTACCCACACCTTTAAATATGAACACAACTTTTTGATACATGCTGTATACTTACAAAAAATACAGATCAATTCGTAAAATCGAATAATTTCTGTAACTCGATTACTTTCTAAAACATAAAACGACTCGACATAAAAGCAAACAGCAAAATTGACCAAGATTTTTTTACAATTCCAATAAATTAAGCACTTTTAATTGTCTAGACTCTCCACGAACTCTGAACATTCTGCAAATCAGTACAAACATAATATAATAATATTAAATTCTGTAAGTTAAAATCCAGGGATTTCACGTCCCTACGTAATAGTGTGGATACGATCAGCCACGTGGCACCCTTTAGTACTGTTTGATACATACGAGCGGGCTTAACGACGTACTTGTTACACAAGCATGCTCGGATATAGTCTGAAAAATAAATTTAAATAAATAAAGACTAATAAACTGAGTATTAATTATAAAATAACTCTAGGTACTGATGAAATTAGTAGTTATTCAGCCTTCTTTCTCAAATTACCTGCTTCATTGGTAGGTACTTACATCCTAAAATTATTTTGAACCCCAATGGAACCTAGGCATATTTAACGTTAATAATATTTACATGGAAACATAATTTCTATGCTGTGATTGACGGAAACACACTATTGATTCACCTGCTATGTCGAAAGCTCGAGGTTGTTCGAAAGAACAAGTGCACCAACTCTGGACTTTAGGTACAGACACTGTCCTGCATAAACCTACCCCTCTTCCCCTGTTCTTATTTAAGAAGGGTCAGATAATTCACAGTACTGACCGTACAGCAAGTTCGCAAATCGAACCATCTGTGTGTTCCTTCAATCGTTACGCACATTCCTATAAGATTATACTAATGCCATTTTGATTAAAATGCAGTGCCTTTTTCAATATTGTATTTTACGCTTTGCGTGTTTTAAAGTCCTGTGATATGGGGGAAACAAATGGATTTCCTCATACCAAATTATTCAATAGTAATAACGATTCAATAAAGTTAATGGTTATAAAACGGTTAGGCATTGATATAGCCACAGCTGAGTAATAAGGTGGTTATATTGAATGTTGTTATAGTGAAGTTATAAACAGCAATATGGAGTTGTGTATTCATGGAGATAGAGAAGAGTGGTCTAAAGAATTTAAAATAACAGTGCCCTTAAATAGATGAAAACCTGCACCTAAAATTTGTTGGTTTGAATTTTGAAACAACTTCACACTACCTTTAAACAATTTTATATCCTGTACGTAAAAGGACTCTTACTCCAATACAAACTAAATCAATTCCTATCAAACGAAAGTCGATTCTGCTCGAACACATTTCGTAGATAGGCTGCACAAACAATCCCTAAACATTACGTTATCGCTCCGTCAATCAGGGCATTTCAAACAGTTTCTTATCATAGATTTTTCCTAACATTGATTGTTTACTGACAGGCCCGGTGTGCGATAGTGTCACAGTCAACCGGAACGATATAATGAGAGATACAATACGGCACGCCTTAGCACACACCTGCTTGTATAACTAGACCTCCCATTATGGTGCATATTGCGAGGCCTTGTTAATACGTCAGGGGTCACTATTAATTGGTCTTGATTAAAATTTAGATCTGTGAGTTACTGAAGCGGTAGATTGTTTAACGATGTAATTGTTTCTGTTATTAGGTAAGTGATATGTCATATAGATTTATGTCATGTAGCGTACATACTAGTGATTCGTACTAAACTGGTTTGAATTAAGGACAGATTTGAGGGTACGGCAATTAAGTGGAGATTTAGTTACGCTCTGTGAAAAGGCTCGGTTGGCACAGAAATAAATAGAATAATTTCGGAACATAGCTTGCCTACCAGATAACTAGGGGTGTTACAGGCCCTCTTTTCAATAACCTTATGTAAAAGCTTCATACTTTCGCCAATGTTTATCACTTGTGTTCAATTTCTTCAAAAAGATAAAGAAAGCTGCTACATTTATATTTCGACGATATTCGGTTATACCCAGAATCGTAATAATGTGAGAAGATATTGGTAGGATTCGACCTAATTCTCGCTTCTGGGTGGCTACCATTGTGACCAAACCGTCGTCTTCCAAAAACTCGCTAATTTGTTTGCAAGTAACCGAATTTGTACCTTCGTACTCATATATAAAAGGTTCTTAATCGTATAAACTGGTAAGAGATGATACAAAATGATAGCGCCGTGTAATCAACTCTCGAGTTTGGTGAAGGAAACGGGTAAAGATATGAAATTTTAATGGATATGCCACAAAATATTAATAAAATAAACTGTAAACGTCTACTCCAGGTATACATTGTTGGGTTATATTTTTAAATGGGTTCAGCAGAATTCAAGGTAAATCAATAAGCGTCGGCACTGTGTGAAGCCGTTAATCTGTATTATGATTTGCATTTCAATATTGGGGTTTGCGACAGAGTGATACCAGTCTAGGTTCTACGAGCATTAGACTAATCTATTTCCATTTCTGATATATGAATAGACTCAAGACTGGAATCTGCTCTTGCGTTTGTTATTTCTTCCA
Organism: Dryobotodes eremita; assembly: GCA_917490735.1. Classification (NCBI taxonomy): domain Eukaryota; kingdom Metazoa; phylum Arthropoda; class Insecta; order Lepidoptera; family Noctuidae; genus Dryobotodes; species Dryobotodes eremita. The sequence continues at coordinate 12,028,709 of OU823248.1, read as the reverse complement.
CTTCATTTCATTGAGTTCCATCTCCAAGGACTTCGTGTAGGTACCCATCCATCGTAACATCTTTATTTACGTGTGACCGAGTTGCGGCTACGTGTTGCTTCGTTACTATCTAAGTGTCACTACTGTGCAGGTCAGTACCACTGCGGTATTTTTACGAGCATTCGCTTTTATTGGCGCTTGGATGAACCTCATCTAACTTTGACCAGTAGTCGATGTTAATTCAATGTGATGTTTATTTCAACATCTCTTTTAGAGCTGCTCTTATGAATTAATTTATATTTGATCTTCTATATTTCAGTAGATAGTTTTGCGGTAATGTAACTGATTGACAGAGTTTTGATCGAGAGTATCTATTTCTTTTTCAAATTTCTATACTTCTGATTCAGACATGATCCTTACCATCATTTCACGCGGATGATGTTTCATTGCCGTCTTTTCCGCAACAATAAAAAAAAAACAACATGAAAGAGACACAAATTCGTATTTTCGCACATTAAATTACTAATTCAAAACAACTTCATTGCGTACGCTCAATATGCTAAAAATACTACGCTCAACACCCCTTTTTACATCCATAATGTAATGTGCAAGCGAAATATGAATAACGAAACGCGTAAAGACATCTGTTCGTGTATGAAAACGGAAAAGGAGCAAAATTTAATATTGAATTAAGGCGTTACGTAGAAATCGAGAAAGGAGCAAAGGTGAAAATAAATCCTTGTGATATATGGGGGCCAACCTTAGAGGGCGTTGACAGTTTTTGAGGTAACATTTTTATGTTTTTCCCCTCTTGTATGCACTCTGTTGTAATGTTCTTTATGATTTGGAATAAAACGTAAGAGTTTTAGCTTGGTAATGTGGTGATGCAATTTTTATTACGGTGCTAACGTGAGTTATCATGTTTTAATTAGTTTTACACTTAGTTACTACAGTATCTACAGTCTTATGAGACATTCACTTTGACTTTTAGGATTTCTATTGGGTAATTGAGTAAGATTTTCAGTACTTAAACTCTAAGTTTCTTTGCTGGTATCTACCTAACTAAATAATTAAAAGTTTTTAGTATGTGCCTGAAGACGGGCGTCGTCATCGAATCAGGCCTAAAAACACTAGCGTGACGGTTTGGACTCGTCCCTGACAGATTTTCCGGAGAAGGCACAACAAATAGAAAATTGGAAAAGTATGGGGGAGTTCTTATAACACAGGTTTACAAAAAATATATGACGGAGAAGGTATGTTTCTCTCGTTATTATCAGTTCATCAGCTATATTTTGACTACTGTGGGCGTACTATGGGTAGTGTTGGTTATTGCGCAATAGAAAAACCGTTTACAGTTCAAATCAAATTATAATTTACGAACTAATTATTCACACTAGCGAATCACACACTGTAGGTTCACAACACAACTATACGGAACGCAGGACAGTTTCTAAACGTGTTCACTGCTTAACTGCCAACAACAAACTCTGCTTAAACTCTGGTCAAGCGTTATGTTATAGACTCTGTCGAGCGCCACTTGGTGGCGCTGGCGTCCCAATTAGTCAAAGTCAAACGATTGATTTAACGTATTTCCGACATATATATTTATGATGGAAATGACGTCGAGATTACGGTAACTGTTACACACATTACGTACATAAACTTTAGCCTTCTTCCCATGGGGGTAGGCAGAAACTACAGAACACCACCTGCTACGATCCTTACATACTCCTTTTGCCTCGTTTACGTTCATACGTCTGGTCATACTCGCACTCCGGTTGCGAGTACTAAGGACCTGACTATAAATGTTAATATGTAATTAAAGTAACACCACAGACCCAGTTTACTTTCTGAATAGTAATTTATGGCCATATTTGTGTTACATTTTCTGGTAACAGAACCAAGAAATATAGTATAACTAAATGATTGATGATGACTCAAACGTTATTCAATAAGAGTTTTGAAACATTATTTTTATATGTTTTATGCTTCTGGTTGCAAGAATGTCTGTGTGTTGATAAACTAGGCATCTTGTGTTCTTTATGACTGAAAATAACAAAGAGGTTACCTACTTTATGTATGTATAAACTCTTGGTACAGTCGACCGCAGGTCAGTGGTAATAAAACCAGTATTTACTGCTTTCTATTGAAACACCGTACTAAACTGGGCCAGCTCGAGGTCAAAGTGTTACTCCACTTGTCTGGTCTGTTGTCCTACCACTGACATACGGTCGACTGTACCTATTTAAAGTTCGCTATTGAGATGGCAGTTGCTTTTCCTAGTAAACAATCATAAATTAAATTTCTGCTTGATGCGACGAACTGACAATAACACACTTAAAAAAAACATTACAAAGAGAAAAATTACTTTAAGTATTTTTGGAAGTCGGTGTCCTTGGTTTTGTATTTTCGTGTTTTACCACTGACTTCCGAAAATACTTAAAAGTTATTTTTCACTTTGTAGTATTTTTAATGGAAGTCGGTTGTTTTTGTAAAAAGTTTAGAATTTGTCAATTTTTTGTTGTGGTACCTACCCCACACAAATTCGTATCCCACTACTTGCTATGTAAATAACAGTGTCAGAAAGTTATAATAACATCGTTAATATACACTAAGTTGCAAAAATACGTATTATTGAAGCTAACTAAAAAACTACCAAAGCAAAGTTAATAAAATTTATATGGGACCACCTCTGAGGCATAAACTACCTATTTAAAAATATTTTTTGAAATCGATCCACAATTGCCGGAGATAACGCGTAACAAACATACAAAAAAAAAAAAACATACAGACGAATTGAGAACCTCCTACTTTTTGAAGTCGGTAGTTAAAACGTAACCTACAATCAAGACCTATCAACTTTAACCAAACACTACGACAAACAATATCTCATCATCGTCACTCTTCAAGCTGGTGTTTCAATACCCAACTGTCAAAAAATTCCACATCAAAATTCCAATTTGTATCGCAAAATGTACCGAAATACAATTGCAGAACGCAACGGTTACATGGCTATGTCATGAATAAAGCATATCGCACGAGGTCCAATTTTCCGACGGTTTACACTGCACGACTAATATCTTCCGACTGCACATTCGATGCTGGGAATGGTTCTGGATACGTTATTAAAGTAACTTCGATGACACCTGCAAATGAGCTTCTGGTTAGATATGTGATTGCTAGAGGTTTTCAGACAGTGTTACAAAAGAGATAGCTTGAAAAATAAGAAAAACAGAAGAGAGTCACATAACATAACATCCCGCCTGTATTCCCAGAAGGGTTAGTCAGAGGTGTACGTATAGTACACCCATATTTCGACGGTTATGTTTACTTTCCATAACCAAATAGGGGGCGAGCCTATTGCCATCAACCGGGCACAAATTCAAACTCCGGGCTGCTACTGAGAAATTACAAATGGATAAACCCAATAACACTTTGTCCGAGACGGGAATCGAACCCAGCACATCTTGCTCAGCAGTAACCCTAGCGACCACTAAACCATTGAGGCAGACAGAAGAAAGTCCTCTCAAAGAAACGAGGAAAAAAAAGGCAACGCACATGTGATGCCCCTGGTGTTCGAGATATAGAGGTTCTAAAAAGACCCATCACATAGCCGTCAACTACGCATTCTGTACATCAAACTAAGTAACATTGCACAAAAATAATTACTGGGAAACGAATTTTATTTTTCGTGTGAAAAATCACTGTTTATGGTAGGGTACAACATAACGCACGCAAATCGTTGTGCTTATGGGTGCATGCAACGATGCGGGGGTCGCGGGGGTATTTAAAGTGGTGTTATTAGCATTAAAAACTTGTTTGCGTAAAACAACGTCATTATAAGTTGGAATTTTGACCTTCAATATCTCCGTAACCAGACGGTTCCCATGCATGGTTCAGTATTAAAAAAAAATACAATGACGGGGAGTACAAGTGACTCTCGGTTTCGTTAAGTGTCTTTTTACACCCGTTATAGACACTTAATTACCAAGATGTCAGTCGCCAGAAAATGTGTCTAATGCATGAATCGAGAGTCGATCTACGAATAAACTTCATAGATCGATCGCTGCAGTATTTTAGTACTGATCCACCCGCGATCTTATCACTCCTCTAAAAGGACTCAACACAGGATCAAACTAAATACCTATGATAATGATTACAGACACTTAGAAATCCACCAGAGGTCGTCGGATTTAGTCTTAAGACATCGGTCCTCCTTAGCAATGTTGGCGGAGATCAGGCGCAAGTGACATGCCTATCGGAGCTGAACTCAACATAGTCTGAAAAACACTGGATAGCCAAGCTGACGTAAGTAGATACAGTTCGTGCAAAACTTTATGAGCCCTCTGAACGTAGGCCCGAGACCGAAACAGCGCATGGTACAGTTGAGTGAGAGTGAGAAAGTTCCCTCGGACACCTATAGTATGCATACTGCGCAGCCACTCGCGTGCAACTTCTGAGAGCTCATAAAGTTTTGCGCGAACTGTACCATGCTACTCCAACAAGATGAAGCAGGTGCTTTTCACCTCGCCCAAGTCGTAAAAATAGGGGTTCTTGTTGTAATAGGTCCAGGTGGTTGCAACCTTCCTAAGTACTATTACCGAATAATGTATTTATATCCATACGTGTTATGAAGAAGTCGCGCTTAAAACAGACAAGATTTAACTTATAAAAAAAACAGGGCTTGTGATACTGAAATATTACATAAAATCCAACACAAACAATCAAAGAACTCTAAAAACATATTATGCAATAATAGTTTCTCATAAAATACAGTATAGTCACCTCTGCCTAACCCTTAGGGGAATAGGTGTGATGGTATATTATGTGCACTAATATAATGTTATCTTCAGTACCTTTTCCTTTTACCAAAAAATCAAAAGGATGTCACACTACACTTTGCAGAGAACTGAGAAAAACAAACTTTTCAAATTGTTTTCACAAGGGTATCATGATACCCGTATTTATTTTCCATTTGAGCTAGAGTAAACATAGTTATTTTTATTTCAGATCAAAAATACACGTGCCTTCGTGTGTGGCTTTGGACGGACAAGAAAAAGGTATAAAACCATTGGATGAAAGTAACTTAACGTTGTATATAAATTAAGTAATTAAGACCTTGTGTTATGAAATATCTTATCTATACAGTCCAAAAATAGACGAAGCCTGTTAAAAAGTGGTTGTTAGTGATTGTTGTTTTATTCCAGTAAGTTAGCTCATTTCAATATTTGAACCTCCGTTATTTTCTTAATTAAATCACCAAGTTTGATCTCCAAAACAGAAATCCGATCAAATCCAAGTGCAACAAAAACTATTGATATTTATTTTTGCATTGGCTTTTGATCTGGTATTTATTAAAAAAAGGTTGTATTTAAAACAAGACTAAAATAAATCCAGACTATCCTAGCTGATGAAGCTAATCTGGCACCGTCACCGAAAAACATGACATCATTTGAACTTGTGCACAAACGTATGCTAATCAGTTCCCACTGTTGGGACACGAGTCTCCTCTCTGTGAGAGGGAGTGGCCCATAATCCACCACCCGGGCCCAGTGCGGGTTGGTGGATGTCACATGTCTTTGAATTTTTGTTTCTAGGACGTGCCGGTTTGGTCACCATGTTTTATTTCACCGTTTTGAGAGCAGTGGTGATGAAATTATATATAAACAAAGTAAAGTACGTACCTAGGTTCGAACTCACGACCTATAACTAGTAAGTCGAGACCGATACAACTGGGCCACTACTGCTCTGCTCTCTGCTAATCACCCACAGAGTCTCTATTAAATCTATCTCATTCACAGCTCCTCTTTCTCAAATCAAAATACAACCTTCTTAATGTGCTTTCTATTGAAAACAAAGTTATATTTGACTCGTTCACCCATTCCCTAAGGCGGTAACTTGTCATCAGTGTTCCTCGCCAGATGTTGCATGCCGATTCCCCTTAACAATACTAATTGAGTTTTGATCCCCTAAATGTGACTTAAAATATTCGGGGGATTATGGTCTTAAGATGAAATATACTTTATGTGGGCGATATTAGGTGGTAATTTAGTGCAATGTTATTAGTTGCTTACCAGGCGATCATAAAAAATATCTTTAGAATAAACTTTCGGTACTAATGTGTTTATTAAGCCAGTGCAACAGTGGTTGAAACTTGTCAGTCTATTAGTATTATTTAGTAAAAGAAACATATGCCAAAACTAGGAAGCACAATAACATTCATGACTCTAGTATTAAAGACATTGGCACCATCATCTTAATCAGCATAAGCCTGTAAAACCCACAAATGAAAACCTAGGTGGAAAAATAAGAGAATATTGGGCCAAGCACCGAGCTTGGTACAAGAATTTGTGGTTCATAAAAAATATTCATTTTTTATTTCACCAAATGGCGGAGCATAGAATTACTATTGTGCAAGGAGGTATTTTCACTCCAAAATAATAAGATCCCGAGAACAGCGAAGTCTCCAATATCTATGCAAACTGGTGAATTATGGCCATAATTTTCTCGGCGAAAATCATCTTCGTCGCGCAAGACACTTTTTTATATTTAATCACATCGATTAGACGAAGATGAATATTTTCAGCTTTGCTGCATAATTTACGATGGGAATAAAGTGTCCCTATCTTATTTCAACATTTACGAGAGTATCTCGTACTCCGGTTCTACACAATTAAATTTAATTAATACGAATAGTTCGCAAGTCGTACGCGCTAATGGCTTGAATACGTCTGTTTTCACAAAGGGATATAAATATACTGCCGGTGTTCATGTCTAATGCAATCCTCTTGCGTTCCAGCTGCTAAAGCGCTGTCCTACATTGCAATACGATACTCAATGTTCGTGTTCATTTCCTGCTTTACTTAAAATACAGCGGCTGCAAGGTAATATCGTCTAAGAGGATTTGCTTTAAACTTACCAGAAGTCGAAATCTAAGTTAGTTATTTAGTAGTTTTTTAACTAAAGTCTGAAGCATTTTAAGGGGTTTTTACACTAGCTTGTCGTAACACAAAATGTATACTTTTTAAAACACGACTTTTATAAGTGATGCATAACTATTATTTACTTCTTATAGTCTAGTCTCAACATTTAGCGGTCCATTTTAAACAACTTAAAAAAACAAGGTCCTCATTTTCAAGTGTACGCAGTATCATATATTATGTACAACGTAAAGCGGTGACATTTGATGGGGGTAGTCCTTTGAGGCTTTGAGGGTACCTACGTAACCATCGCACCTAATTTGGAATGCGCATGTATGTATTTACCTCGTGTTTGTCCGGTAACTCGGTAAACCGCAGACAAATCTCAATGGAATATTTAATTCTGTGTCTGAGAAGGTTTTTATAAAGAGTACAGAATATTGAACTTTACAATATATTTTCATTGGACTGCGGTTTTAAGTAACAAGATTATCATCTAGTTAGTAACGATTAAAGTCACAAACTATACAGGTAAAACCTATAGAACACAAATAGCTTTTTACCAACAGCATCATTGGACCGCGTATCGGTTGGCGAACGTCGTGTGGGACGCCCCCCTCTTTTAGACGTACCGATGACCTCAAAAAGGTGTCTGGGACAGACTGGATACGGAATGCGGAGGACAGGATGTTGTGGTGCAGCATGATAAAGGCCTATGTCCAGCAGTGGACTTCGATAGCCTGAGTTGATTGATCATTGGACCTACAGAAGATCGCGGGGAAAACCTGAATGAGACTCGCACAGACCAGGGAAGCATGGCACAAAAGGGAGGTGGCCTATAATCAGCAGAGGGTGGAACAAGGCTGCCAATGATGATGATGAGGATCATTTAATAATTTCCCCTTAGGTACAGGTAGTAGGTACTGAAAATCTTTAGGAAGTAAAAGATTCCAGATAGTTGCATTGTGGCTTATTTTCAAACTGTTGGAAAACCTAGTATTAATAATTAATAATAATTAGGTGAGTATCATCTGTTATTCAAGCGCTGAGAAAAGTTTCTATATTCATATTTAAGAGAATTGTTAGAATATTAAAATTCTTTATACCGAGTGGAAACCTCCCGTGACCGCGCCGTCTCCCATGTGGAGTGAATAGTAAAGTTAAGTTAATATTTCCAAGCAATAATGAAAGCCGACTACGCAGTTCGGAAATTTTCCGCCAAGAACAAAGAAACTTACAATTTATAGAACATCTGGCCTTCCGTTCTGCAACAGTGTGCAGATTTTTTTTTCTACAAAATCGTACGTTTTGCACCGTATTCATATTTTAGCTTTTTCTAGTGTTATTTTTAAGGCTGGCAGCATCGCGATAATCACGGAAGTTAAGTGTCCGAGGGAAGCTGCTGCTGTAGAGCAGTTTTGCTAGTGGGTCATATTATTATGATGAGACGAACTGATACTTTGCGATACAGATTTTAAGAGTACTTTTAATGTATGTTTTTCATGATTTGTATGCACTGTGGATTTAAAAAGAAAATAATAAAACACACATCATGTTATTTATATTATTTATTTTAATATTTCTAAATAAAATATAATATTATTTTAGTACATAGGCGTAATAGGAGAAAAATACAACAGTGTCAAAATAAACATGATTTTATAGAGGTATGAGGAACAGGATGTAAAATTCACCCATACTCTATGGAAAAGGGAGGATCCCCCGACCACGGGTGTCGTGTCTGGTCCCGACGATTGATATCGGGACGTTGTAGTTGCGCGGTAAACTCTGCTTGCGCGATGCAGGATTTTGCGTGACGTCAGTATGACACGTAGCTCGCATATGGCGTTGTCGATGCCGCTACAAACTCTTTACTCTCTTGTGGCCCATGGCCCTCTCAATTATTCATAATATTTTTGCAGACACTAACCAATGTACTGAAGCATACCTGAGCTTCCAAATCTTTCAATAAAAATAACCAAAAAGCAATACATCTTACTGAGTAGATATATCTATCTACACAAACTTATCCGTTTACTTAAAGATTTATTTCCCGCTCGAACTATTTCACACAAAATTGCCGTTACATAGCAGGGCTGGTTTATTTTTGATAGAATCTCTCAACATTTGGCGGAGGGCTCTGGTGATAAGCGCACTAAATCCACTCGGCTCGATGTGTTTAATTCTGAAGTAATCCTATCTGTCGATACGTTTGATGGAAGATTTATAAGTAGACTTTTGAATAAGAGGTTATTTTATCGAATGGATTGTGCATTTGGAAATGTAGGTGGGATCTTTGTTTAGCATTTCGTTGATTGGAAACTACACGAGAATCTTCACCGTTTGTTGAGTACGCTGTTGGAATTATTGTCCGGATTTCCCTGAAAGATATACGTTAGTAATAAGCAGTCAGCACCGTTATCAAGCTTGCTGAGTAACTGATATCTAATATATATATATACTTAAGTAACAAAAAAAGTTTCAGACTAGTATACTAACACCTATCTGAACTATATTCTGCCAGAAAAAAACAATTACCACAACCAGATACCGAACTGCCAAAACTCAAATTACAAACAAATTCCAGTGCCAAAAATGTTGCGACATTCAATTATATTATGAAGTCGTATAATAAATGGGTGTATTAATGTTCGTGGTCGCAAGTCGAGGGCGTTTCAACATCGCACGGACCGTTGCCCATAACTGCAATGCACCGCACAATCCTGGTTTATGGCAGACAATAGAGTGAAGCTGATCCGAATATAAACATGGATCTGGAATTTTCTTTTTGGCCAGTTATTAGTTTTTCTCTTTCTAATCGCTCTCTTACTACTGAGAATCGTCACTCCGTTTCAATTTGTCAACGGTTTGTCTCCATTTGTTATGATCAGTGTCCTGGTAGGCTTTTGGTTAAAATAGAGAGAACAAAAGGAAATACCAATTTATTTTTTTTACAAAAAATGAACAAGGTACGAAAATGCTAAAAAAAATCCGAAAAGCACGCATCAGAAATGTTCGATTTATATGGAACACATCCCAAAACCCTAGGTCCTAGTTTATTGCTGTCAAACGTCCATAGACCTTCCTTAATTAACCTCGAAACAATATTATTGCGAAAAGGAATTGGAATCAAGGATCTTTCTATAAAGTATAATGACTGAAATACTTTTAAGACGTAACTATAAAAAAGTCTGTCCAGTAATTTTTCTGTTCCCTGATTTCGCAGTAATTTATAAGCAACGGGACCAGCCCCTTAAAAACCTTGCTCTATCCGTATACGTGTACACGGAAAAAGCGGAGGGAGAATAAGCTGATTCGCACCGCAATCGGCTTGTGTTTTTACTTTTTATCTCTAAGTTGTTGCGTTAATCTTTTGCTTTTCTAAACTGAGTGGTTTCTATACCTGTACATGTAGAACTTTTAATTCCGAACTACAGAAGGGGTGCTTAAAATTGTGGTTTTCTGACACAAATCTGACTTAGACAAGTAAACCCGGTGGCAATGTAGAGGATGTATTTTTATGGATTCGACTATAACTACGATAAATGACAAGGGATTTATTTCAAATAGGTTTTAGGCAATCAAAAGTGTAATAAGATATTTTCAAAGTTTTCGTTTAGTATCGTCTTGAACCGCACACGAAATAAATTCAACATCGTAACGACTCTTTTGAAAAATATTTAAACCCAGATCCAAAATTCAACTCTTTCCGCATTTTTTTTTTTTTTTACCGGGTGAAATTCTAACGCAACGCCAAGAAATCTCGACAGCAGCTGTCAATAACAATAGCTACACTTTGTCTTGCTACGTGTGCAATCTGAAATCGCCTCCGTTCCTATAACACGCCAATTCTGTTGGCCAAACGAGCTGTGAAAGCATGCTATTCACGTACACACGTCCAATCCGCCCTGCGGTCTAGACAGAACTGCACTGTAATTTGGAAGGGTGGTCCTGATGTGATATCAATAATTTTGAAACATGGCGGTTGGCATCAACGGGCGATGGAATACAAAAGTTTGGGCGGTACCGGTATTTTTATTTATGTCCATATCGATGGGTACCTAAATGTATTTTTAGCAGTACCAACGACGTAACAAATACAAGAATGTAAGGTTCAAGATCACGCCTCATCATACCGTATTATAAATTCATCAATCTGATGACTCGTACATTTCTGACAAACGAGAGACCCCACGTTTTCGTTTTAAAATGTCGAAATTTTCTATCGCTAAAAAATCGAACCAATTAATATTCCAATCAAAGCCAATGCATAATTCTTTTTGTGATTTGCAAAATCTGCATTAATATTCTGTACTCGAGTTACAAAATTTATGTCTACCATAATCAATACTGAATAATTATTCTATTTCGGGCCCCACAGTGAAAGGGCGCGTGCTATGTCATCGTGGACTTATCGCGTTGGTGGCGCGCCTGTCACTGGCCGTCACAGCCCCGCCGACCGTTTAAACGCAATGAATTTAAACATGGAACTTCGAATTGTATTTTTAATTTTGGAATGTTTGTTTTTTATGGAGATTTGGATGCAACACTGCAAGACTATTAATTGACTGAAAACTTGAACACTGATTGCATTATGACTACTAAAAATCGCATAAAGCAAAACAGTATATTTATAATAATAATGTCGAAAAATTTCTTCAGTTGGCTCTCTAGCTTCATACATTGATCGATATAAACATTTACTAATCTCATCCCTGTAATAATAACTTTATTAATGCTGGCTTTCAATAAATTCCTCTGACCTAGTAATTACAGCAAGGCAAGTGATTCCCTCAGCATTGCCCAGCTTACGTGCAAGGGTGGTGTTACAAGAGGTGTTTTGTCAAGTAATTACGTTCATAACTCCTTTGCTAACAACTTTGATTGACCCTTTGACGAACAGAGTATGTAACTATGTAGACATCGATTCGCGTGCTATGAGTAGCTTGCTAACGTATGCCCGCCTGCCACTGCGAAAGGGTAATAGGTGGGAAATAGCTGAGCAGAAAGGAGTAAATAGTCCTCACCATCCATTAAGAAACAGTTTCGGTGAAAAATGGGTTTTGCCTTCTATTGCCGGCGAGTTTCGAGGAGTGAGCTAGGCGGGAAATGAGAAGTCAGATGAGCGAGTTGTTTGCCTTCCATTATCAGCAGCCATGAGCGAGGAGGCGCTGAAAAAATATCTCAGTGCTAAGCGGTGCGCAAAGGAAACAAGCCGCGCAGTAAATTTTGCGATAATGATGTCCGAATTTAATAAATAATTTGAGTATCTAATTAATGTCTGTTATTCCGGGCATCCCGATATCCACAATCTTTTTCCATGTGATATCTTTTTTATCTCCATGACGATAATCTTTGTGGTTGGTGTCCCACAACGACGGGTACTGCCGCACTGCTTCAATGAACAGCTCCATGTCGACATGTTTCGCAAGCGCAGGCGTCCTGAACTGACTGACAAAGGACGACAGCGAGCCAGGAAAGGGGTAAGGACAGCGAAGGGGGCGGAGGTGTAAGCAGAGTCCGTTTAAAACTAGTGCGTGACACAATGACACAGTGGACCCATTTTAGCTCGCTCTGTCCGCTTCGCTTACACGTCACGGTGGAAGCATTTCTATAAAATTTTGCGTTGCGAGTTGAGCAGAGTCCGTTAGTCCGCTCGCAGTGGAAGGCGGCCATAATGCATGCCTTTCACTGCGAGCGAAGCGGGCTCCGCACGGACTCCGTTTAACTGGCAACGGCAATCTTCATAGAAATGCTTTCGCTGTGAATGAGCGGATGGAGCAGAGCAAAGGAGTACAAAGAGCTACAAAAGTGGTCACAGACCCGAGCGGATTTCTAACGGACTCTGCTCGACTCGCAACGCAAAATTTCATAGAAATGCTTCCACCGTGAACGAGTAAGTCAAGCGGACTGAGCGAGTTAAAATGGGTCTGCTGTGTCATTGTGTCGCGTACTCGTTTTGAATGGACTCTGCTTACACCTCTGCCCCCTTCACTATCCCTGCCCCTTTCCTCGCCCACTTTCGTCCTTTGTCAGTCCGTTCAGGACGCCTTTTTTTTTTGTGTGGGAAATCATCAAATGACCTCTCCCGCTCTGGGCGGAGCGGAAGGGCGTATCAGACTCTTACTGACTAAAACCCACCCGTGTTCCTTCAGTTGCCTATGCGCCAGGGCCACGGTAACTCTTTCGAACAATCCGCGACCCCGGCAGGCATCGGCCCTATCGGACCCCGTCAATTGTGCTGACATCTATTTGAGGCGCGCGTGGAACACGACGCGCCGTCGACCCGGGCCTGGTCCTTACCGGACGGCGAGCTGCCCATTGCTCGCCGTCCGCAAGCCCGCGCCTACGATGGCCGGGAGTCGGCTATCGACTCCCGACGCCCAGGGTGTCTCCTCCTGCGGCGGCTAGGGGCGCGAGGGCGCAGAGATTGCCTCTCCCTTTCGCACTCCGTCTCCTCCTTCGCGAGCATTACTGCTTCGCAGAAGGAGGTGACGGCTTCCCATTCCCTGTCGCTCCGTACCATGGCCTGAATCAGGGCCGGACGCGAGAGGTCGCCGCCGCCGATCGCCGCCACGAGGACACGGCGGTGCACCGCCCAAGCCGGGCAGACCTCCACCGTATGCTCCATCGTGTCCTCCGGTCGATCCACATAATGGTAACACCCGGGCGTTTCCTTCCGCCTTATTTGGAACAGGAACCTCCCGAAACAGCCATGTCGTGTGAGGACCTGCGTCAGGCGGAAGGTGAGGACGCCGTGGCGCCTCTCAAGCCACTCCTCAAAGAGGGGACTTACCGCCGCAATTGTGGCGTGCCCTGCGCTGGGTTGCGACAGTCGCACTCTCCATGCCGCCATGTGATCCCGCCGGAGCTCTGTCCGCTGTGCCGCGATTTCTCGCGGCAGCGGAGTTACGCCCCGGCGCTTCGCCTCCTCGCACCACACCCAAACGTGCGCAAGGACTTTTGCCGGCGAATTTCACGGCGGCAATCTGGCAAGGAGGCTCGCCGCCTCGCAGGAGACCGTGCGGTATCCCCGGACCAGCCGGATTGCCATGACCCTTTGGGACGCGTTCAACCGGCGGGCTGCCCGGAGCCTCAATGAACGCGCCCACACCGGCGTCCCGTAAAGGGCCATGGACCGCACGACCCCCACGTAGAGCCTCCGGCAGGAGGCGTTTGGACCCCCTAGATTGGGCAGGAGCCGCTTCAAGGCAGCCCCGGCCCGCTCCAGCCTGGGAGCCAAACGTCGGAAATGTTCGACGAAGTTCCACCGGCTGTCGAGGACGAGTCCCAGGTACTTCATCGTCGACTCGACGCCGATGTGAACCCCTCCTACCGTTATTTGGGAACCCGATAGTGGCGCGTTCCGAGGACCATGAAAACACATGGCCTCGGACTTGTGCAAGGCCACCTGGAGTCCCAATTGCCGGATCCTCTCAACGACTATCGCAAACCCGCGTGTCATTAGTTCGGCCGCCGCCTGGTGCGACCTCCCCTGCGCCAGGACCAGCGTGTCGTCAGCGTAGCACACTACGCTGACGACAAGCTGGTCACCAAATTATTTATATTTTATGGATAATCAAATTATTTATTAAATTTCGGACATCATTATCGCAAAATTTACCCCGCGACTTGTTTCCTCTGCGCACCGCCTGGCACTGCGATATTTTTTCCGTGCCTTCTCGCTCATGGCTGCTGACAATGGAAGGCAAACAACTCGCTCATCTGACTCCTCTCATTTCCCGCCTAGCTGACTCCTCGAAACACGCCGGCAATAGAAGGCAAAACCCATTTTTCACCGAAACTCTTTCTTAATGGATGGTGAGGACTATTCACTCCTTTCCGCTCAGCTATTTCCCACTCATTACCCTTTCGCAGTAGAAGGCGGACAATGTGGTAACTCCCACTTATGTACAAGGCGTTATTACAACCCTATTTAATGATTATGACGCTAAACAGTAGAACTTTAAATCCAGTAGTACCTACTACTGGAGTTAAAGTTCTACTTTTAACCTATCTACAGCTTAAATTTTTAAGGGTACCCCAAAATTGGTGGACTTACATTTATTGATTTTTGAAATTATAAATTATAGCTCTGAAACAAGAAATATTTCAGAAGCCAGGTCTCGCATAATTTTCGCAGGATAATATGCAACTCTGTATTTTTTTTCAAACTCAAATCTCCAAGGAAGAAAGTTTGGTAAGTACCTATATTAAACAAAGCAGTTATATTTTAACTCCACGAATTCTATGTAAGTTTGCAAGAAACTTCTAACTTGTATGCAAGTCGGAAGCTTATTTTCTTTGTAATTTAAAATTTTCCAACTGCATGTGCTAGGTGTTCTAACTTGTTCTTGTTTCGCTGGCGCATTTAATAAGTTATGTTTCGTACGAATATAAAGAAATATTTGTAACGTACAACTTTGTTGTGTTGATTGTAGAATAAAAGTAAAGTGAGTTGTTTATGCTTCTGCAAAAATACGCGAGTGTTGTGATACGAATTTGAAATGTACGTCTTGGAATTTGTGTGTGTAAAACCAATTTGAAAATGGGATGTATTTTAGATTTGTCATTTAAAATTACCTACATGTCGTTTAAGGTATTCTATGAAGTATCTAACATCAGTCAGTCTGTATCTGTAGGTATTTTCTACGCAAATTGTTCCATAAGTTTTCACCGCGGATGCAAGTCGTAGTTTTTACAGAATAAAGGCTCCTACAAACAGGCGCGACACGCGACGCAAATCGTGCGTGACACAAAGGCACCGCACGTCGCGCGACGCGTCGCGGCACCTTTGTGTCGCGCCGTCGCGTCGCGCCTGTCTTTGGGGGCCTTAACTAGTACTGATTTGTCATAATTATTAATTAGATATGTAACGATTACGATCAGCGGTCAGCAATAAAGCATGTTTTTGGAAGATCAACCAGCATCCACAAAAATAAAAGGATTCCAACTCAATCGAATCACAAAGCTCTGTTTAAAAATGGATTCAAAAATTTGAGAGTTCGGATTTTAAACGGGGATCAGAGTAAATCCTCTCCATAAATAACCGTTAGTGAAGTCATCAAAAGGGTAGCTCTGCTCAGGGCGAACCATGTCATGTGAACCTACCATCAATCTTAGGCCGGTCGCTGGCTGCACGCACAGCGTAACAAAGGCTCGGATTGTAGTGGTTATAAAACAGCGAATAAAATACTGCCACTAAAATGTGCCCAAAATAACAATTGTTCACACACGACGCGTATAAAAGTTAACGAGCATTTCACGTTGATATTCGACACGGAAACAGGTATTTTAAAGTCTTTGGGTGGCTTTTGTTTAGGGTTAATTTTTAGTTTTACGATATAAGTGCTAAGCTGTTCGGTGGGTAATTCGGTTATGAGCTTTAATTTTGAAATTGTGTTCTAGTTTCTAGGTTAGTTATTTTTAGTAGCAATTTTGGTGGGTTCATGGACTTTTTGCGTCAAACGCTCTTGAACTCATTGGTGCTGCTTTCTGTAGTTCACGATTTTACTGTTCCAAAATTGTATCATGTCTTTTCTTTAAATAATTATATAAGTTGCTAAATAGCGTTTAGTTCTTGATCGTCACTAAAATGTATTACGTACTAGACATTTTTATTTTTTTTGTCTGGAATGTCTTATTCACCAACCCGCTCCTCGCTCCTCTATTCGCTCCTCTTACCACCATACGCACTGCCACCTCTAAGGGCTCGAAACGGCTTTGTCTCGCGTCTAGACTCGTAATCCATTATTACAGACGCCTTCTAGCCAGGAAGTAGGGACGGAGCGATACTTCTATACGCGACACTTAGCATATTTACAGTACTGATAAATGTTGCATATTTATCCTTCGTTATCGTCCTTTGGACGTGAATGGAACTGTTGCATTTTTCTTTCAGTGAAAAAAGGAATTGAAAACGTCACGGTTTTGGGTATCGTGTTAGACAAGGCTCTATTGTTCCGCAATTTTTTTTTTAACTTTGCTTTATTTTAAAAGACGAGAGTGCAGTATATTTTTTTATAAATATCGTAAATCATCGAAATATGTCAAAAGTTTGACGTGCTATAACAAATTCCGATTAAACGCGCAATAGCTTTCGAGAAACTACATGCTTCTTATCCAAACTACTTAATTTTGCCTGTTTGTAACAAGGCCTAATTACCTGTTTTACATACTTTTTCTTATATCTTAATCAGAATCTTACAGCACGGTTTATTACATGTTATATGCAAATTATTGTCACCCACTGCACAAATTAATTAAAAAGGGATTAATAATCACCTCGTCGAATACGCATGGCAGGTATAGGTTATCGAAGATCAACAATTGTGACGGTAATCATTTAAAAAAACCAAGCAAATAATGACGGCATTCATGTTAAATTTTCATACGGGAATGTGATTCCACATTGTTCTTTCGTGCATTCAAAATGTGCCCAACAATGGAAAATTTAAAATGATCGTAGGGGTGCGTACCCATTTCAATAGACCTTTTTATGGTGCAATATCGGGAGTTGTTTTGCTTAAGCCGCCATTAGTTAGCCTAATAACTGTGAGGGCGTTAGCAGGGTCCCCCTAGACTACCACCTGATCAAATTATCATACATAACTTGAGTTATTGTCGAGTGAATTGGTCATTATAAAGTAATGTAGTTTGTTTAAATACAACTTTCCGGTAACGTTTCGTTTCTGTTTTTTATAAGAGGGGTTCCACATAATTTATTGCTCTCAAAGATAAAATTTCCCTAATGGATATTGTTCACGAGACAGAGTGGTCTATTTTATGCGCATTATGAGTACATGTAACTAGCCCCGACTTTTTTGGGGGACAAAAGATTCTTTTTTCAATTTCACTATATAAATGGGATAGAATTGCGTTTTGTGATCAAAGGAGAGATAAAAAAGTTGATGAGAAAATAGATGAAACTGGAATTGAAGTTGTCTTAGTTTGTTTGAAAATGTTTTAATTGGACTTTTTTTGTCTACGAGACCCTTTTCTATTGCTGACTGAGAAGAGATCCCAGTGCCATGAATTCTATTGTTAATTGTTTACGTGGTAAAAAGAGTTACTCTTTGAAAACTATAGTCGTTCGTACAGATTCATACAATACAGCTTCAGCTACAAGCAGTTGCCTGACACTTCGTTGACTTAACTGCTTTAACGTGTCAGTGCCGACAACACGATATTTGGTTGTATCGACAGTTTCACCGATAGGGTTCACATTTATGAACATGGCACACGTGACACACAAATCCTGTCTGTTCTATCAAGAAGGACCGACCTCACTAAATAATAGTTCCAATTTATTGACAAAACAATGTGCTTGTGACAAATGAGGCAAAGTGTTTACCCATTCGAACACACACTTCATGTTAGTTTTGCTAAGTAAAGTATAAAATAATAAACCAACGTTTTTCACATACCTAATTTTGTTTTATTAACTTTTCGCACAAAATTATGTAAGTACCATTCCAAAGTTTCTAACAATTATAAAAAGTTTGTTTTCTAAAGTAGCAATTTATGAAATGGCGCACAAGTGGACTGAATAAAGTCAAAGTAATAAAATAGTTTTTTAATCATCGACAAAGCTATTGTTGTTTTTGCCTCAACTTTTATACGATAATGGTTCTAGACCAATTACTTACCTGATAGTACATAGAATATTGGAAAACAAATTGAACTTATACAGGGTCAAATTAAATTTGCCAGCGGAACTCCACAGACGTGATAGGTATCGATTATCTTTTCTTCTTTTTGTTTCTTTCTTTTCTTTTTTTTTTTCGTTTTTTATATTTTTTTTGTATCGTGTTTACACGATAAAATAAAAAATAAAACGATTACATATTTTTTTTAGGGGTCAGCAACGGCTGGTAGTGTTGTTACATGAAGTATGAGTTGAATAAATATGTTTAATCGTGTTGAAGATATCGATACCAATCACGTCTTTGAAGTTTACACAAAAAAACAAATTTTTTAAACTGATATTTCAAGTGAACGACGCCGCATTTTTTTTACATCTAATTTATTTTAAAAATAACTTTTATTATGCTTAGATATCGATACCCATCAAGTTTACGGAGTTTCGCTAGCTAATTTAATTTGACCCTGTATACTTACTAGAAAGTAATAAATATGTGACTTCAGCAGCAATATTGCCTTTCTACTGTGTCGAGTGTCCATAACTGACGCAGACATTGATGGACCAAAATACAAAAACAAAACACAATCTAAAAACAACCCGGCCATGTGCGTGTTGGAGCACGCAGAATGAAGGGTACCGTAGTTGGGATGAATTTATCTTAAGAACAAACTTAACTTTGTAATATAAAAAATGTTCTACCATACATCGATATACGTCGCGGTCAATTCTCCAACTGCAAATCTAAGTTTGTAATCACAAAAAAAATACTACAAATTTAATGATTTTCGGACTTTTTCCTTTACTTGGGCTTGACCGTGATTTTAGGTCAACCGAAAGTACTCCATAGGTTTTGATTTATTTGAGAGTATCAAAATATGTCGCATAAATGGCCGTATTTTTTTATTGCGTTCACTTAGAAGGTTGATTTTTTTAGAGCTCTAAGGGACTGTAGACTTACGTATTTGATATTAATTTCAATTTGATACCTCTACGCATACCTGAGAAAAAGGCTCTTGACAGAATTATAGACGGACGGACGAACGGACAACGAAGTGATCCTATAAAGCTTCCGATTTTTCCTTTTGTGGTACGAAACCCTAAAAATATGAACAAAAACTGGGTCTAAATAACAAAGTCTATTTTTATGAAGAATGGCATAATCAACTATTTATTTTCATTTCTTATTACGAGTGCGTCTCACGTCCTAAGTCTAATGTAAGCTGTATAGATGAGCCTCACGTAGACAACTAATTTAACACATTGTCAAGGAGAGGAGAGAGGGGAGTCCCCTCTCGCCTCCACAGTGCAACTCTTCTAAGAAATTGAAACGTATTGTATGAACTAAGGGCCGAGTTACCAACATTTCTTGGAGCCCAAAGCTGTGGGAAAACGTTGGCAGTGAATAATTAATCGTTTATAAGTAGTGTGTGATGTTAAAACGAATGATTGTAGTACGTGATGTGAGGCATTGATGCGTGGTTACATCATTTCTCGTTTTAATGGGTTCTGGCTAGTTACAATAGAACATGATATTCAGATTGTTAATTTCGGAAAATAAGTAAATAAATCGACCCACTCACAGAGTTTTCGACACACTATGCTAGACTAACATCAGCCTCTACACCAATGTTACGAGTATAAGCAGCACGTCATATTCTTCCTTATATCTCTATTAGCCACCATGTTACGAGTTGACTTCTTTCCTAGTAATATTACGTATCATAATACTTTCATGGGAGACTAACTTTAAAACATTTATGTCCAATGGACGTATTAGTTTCATGCTACATATTGAACCGATACCAACCTCGATATGACATAGTATTACGCAAGGCGTTGCGTTGGGACCTGTATTGAATGTCTGCTATTGACATTTCTATGGACTGCCAGCCGTTATAGGACACACCTCAATATAATTGGTTGTATTGTCTGCACTGCATATAACACCTGTATTGAAATGACACTTGTGATAAAAGGTTTTAGAGTTGAAAATGAAAATCCAAACCGTCCAACGGTTAGAAAAATGAGATCTCCAACCTAAGAAGAACCTAAGAAGCATTATAATTAAAGCAAATGATATCTTTCGCTGCATAGTAGCTATTTGCTACTGTTCAACATTGGATGTGATAAGGATTGATATTAGTTACAATGAATGACCATAAATGCAAATAAATTTGCTATAGTAGCTAGATAAAAGACTATAAGCGGGTAACGGCTAAATTTGAAGGTCTCGAAGGGAGACAAAGAGAGTTGAAACTAATAACGAGACAGAACAACTTCCTTACCTAAATAAACTACATTTATTTTAACAACATGCATTGTCAACACAACCCCTACACATAAATACTATTATTATTTCCATGACGCCTCTACTGCGACAGTTGAAGACGATAACACAATTGATAAGCATCAAATTCTTTGGTTCGTTCGCAGTATTTGTAATGAACTGTGCGCATCTCACCTCGGAGAGTTGTTCTCTAGTCCGAACACGTCTTCAAGGGAAGCACAGTCACCCTTCAGTGGATGAGCGCTAAAATTGCGCTGGAGTAGTCTTGTGTCTGGTTTATTAATTTATATTGGTGATTTTTCTTTATTTTTTTGCCTATTTGTAAGTTTTTTTTTCTTAACATATTTTTATAAAAATATCATCAGATCCCTATAGTGATGACTCACCACTATAGGGATCAAATCTTACCGACATATATAGTTGTTATTGTAGGTTTTTTTAAGTCAACTACAGTAATTTTGTTAAATGATAGTAGTTGACTTTAAAAAAGTGAACATATTCAAAGTCCTAGCAAAAGAATAATGAACGTGTTCACCTTTGTTTTTGTGATCCTTCATAAGCTACATGTATTATTTTGTCTGTATATCTTTCAATTCTGCTTCAAAACCGAACCAACCTACAACCACTTCTATTATTTCCATAACTCCGAACAGCATCATCTTACACCCGCGTAACCCCGGCACAATTAACCATAAGTATTAATACTGTTTCCCCTACCGTTTCCGCGCTATTTCTCCTTTGCTTATTGCGTGGGGTCTCGCTGTTTTATTGGCACCGATTGTATGTACTACGACACTATCCCTTTTATGAATGTTATGGTTTATTTCGCCCACCCCTAGGATGTTGGTGTTCCTGAGAGTAATTGGCACCGCGGCTACTTGCACCCCTTAATGGCGGGAGGCATATATGACTTGCCACTTTATTACAAGAGGAACAGATCAGGAATTTTTCTATGAATAAATAAATGTTGGAGGAAATGTACCGTGAAAGTGTTGATGTAAGTGAATTGTTATGATTAGTTCATATAATATTTTACAAAAAGTACCTAAGTATGTTTTGTGTACGACGAAATTTAATAGCATTTTGGCGTGTGATTCCGAGGTATTCCGTAAGTATTTGAAGTCTGGTGACTCGTGGATGATGTAAAACCAACAAATTAACCCAACAACCAGTTATTAAACCAACAACAACATTATTCTCATGTCTGCTCGAAGTGTCTACCAATGCGAACTTTGTAGAGGTCCAGCTTTCCCGTCTTTATTTGAATGACGGCATGACGTTTGGTACCATGCAACTTGGAAGAGTTCAATTTTCACTATTAAGGATCCAGCAGGCTTAGCATGACGCTTTCTATTTCTTGAAAGACAAGACATAGCTATTTCTATACAAAGTAACATTTCGTTTCTCCATTTTTGACATCGCACCGTAAAAATCCTTCCACAATCTGTCATTTTGTCTTTCATTTCTACCGATCGTTGTCTAGGTCCTTTTTTATGTAGACTATTTATTTTCAGAAGAAAGTTTTCTATCCCAAACCACAGAGTACATTTAATATGTCCCAAACTGTCAAAACCACACTGACAACTGACAGTTGTCTGAGGTAGTCAAGAAAATTTGATTTTGTAATCGCCATGCTAAAAATAGTAGAAAACTTTTACTCGATGGCCACAAAGTATAAAAATGGAATGGAAAAATGGAATTTTTCACTTTTTGTGTGGAAAATGTGAAAAATGATTACCTACATGTTGAGTTTTAGGGGTTTAAGGGCTTCATAAAGGGGGTCGAAATTTTCATTATTTTTGCGATAGGACACACCATTTTCAAGATATAAGCAAAATAAACGAAACACGTGAATAAACTACTGAATTTCGTAAAAAGTGCAGTTGACTCTTTCTACTTTGCTGCCGTCCTACTGTCTTCACGGAACGTCATTTTTGTCTGTTCTTCCGTCGACAAAACGGTGCTCGTGCTAAGCCTGCTGAATCAACTGAACGAAAGATGCATGCCATGTGTCAAACATCACCGGACGCAGATTTTCGTGTGACTTGTACTGCAGTGGAACTTGTATTTATGGCAAATATTTATTATGCTAACTTTTATATGGAGACAAAGTCACATACCGTTAGATACAGCAACTATGTTTTCTACATTAAACTACACAATAAGACAACCTATTTACTTAAATGAAAACTGTAGTTAAACTACATCCTACTACCGAGACAATTAAAGTTCCGTTCCAAGTACCAGCCAGGAATTTGGGGTTCTTGTGGTCGCACCCACAACGCATAGGTACCCATAGGTATAGCAAAGTGGGGTACTCAATCGGCTATCAACTTAATTGATCACAATGTTGGTGTACCTTTTGCAGCAATTTGGACTGGTTAAACGCTTACTTGGGCGTTTCCTGATTAATCTTTAGGGTTGTAATTGCGACTTGTTGGTTTTCGACGAATGTTACCGTCTTTTGGTGTTTTGTAAGGGTATTTTATTGGGTTTACGCATGTATTGTTGTTGTTTTATTGAGTAAAGGAATATCCTGTTTACTATTATGGCCTGAAAATTTTGCTTTCAATGTAGAATATAAAAAAAAAATGATATAGTCTAAAGACTATAACTCCAGTCTCAAAGACCAAAATGTTTATATGGTTTTATTTTAATTCGAAGCGTAGTTAGAATGTGTCATTTTGAATAAAAAAAACCGGCCCCAGTGCATGTCGGGCCTAGCACAATGAATAGATTCATAGTTGGGATGAATTACTTATCCCAAAAATAAACTTAACATTGTAGTTGAAAAACGTGTACTCCGTGTGTACTCCCATACATCGAAATACGTCACAGTCAATTCTCCAACTACAAATATAAAACACAAATTAACGATTTTCCGACTTTTCCGTTACTTGTGCTGTAGACCTTGCTTCTTGCCAAATTCCATGATTCTAGGTCAACGGGACATATCTGTAATCCGGCGAGAATTTTCCTTTTCTGGTTGATAGTGGATCATCTGGTTCGCTTCCTAACCGACTACAAAAAAGGTGGTTATGTGTTTAATGCATATCCTGATAGAAATTATTCACGATGGATTTTTGGGATTGTACGCAATAATCATGTTAATTTTTCACGGTTTCTTTCGAAGATGGCATAATGCCCTTCACAAACGGGTGCTGTCCGAATAATAGAAGCTTCGGTTTACTTGAATTTTCATATCGTTCCTGACAATCTCATTTCAATCCCCGTTATAGATGATATATGTAACCGTTGTCTGCGTGTGTCCGAGAATACTACGGTTTACTCAAAATTACTGTAGCATAAATATTGAATGATCAGTAGGCCGTGACGGCGATGAGAAAAAAATGGGTATCAGAAAATTATGCGAGCTGAACTGCAGACTCAAACGATCTGACCTGATTTAATATGGAGGAAGATTGTCCAAAACTGTTTCGTATTATGCGACATTGGTATATGACTATGTGTTACATGACAATGTGACGTGACGTAACGAAACTGGTCGATGGGACGTACTCGTCCAGTTCAGGTTGATGATGTGATTTGGAGCAACTGGCCGAAAGGATGGTATTGTCCGGTCCATGCCACCGCTAAGAGGATGGTCAAAGGGACGCAGTTGTCAAATAGTGGTCGTGTTGAGAGAAGCATGTTGTCCAGTCCATGAATTGAGATGGTCGAAGGGGCACATGCTTTCAGTGACTGATGTAACAGTGTCTAACGGTGTTGACTAAGACTACTGGGCTATGGATACTGTGACTTGTGTGTAACTATGACGAGCGGATAACGGAGTGATTGAGACTTTCTCTATTCCAGATCAGCGTTAGCGAATGAACGCCCAAGGATGGTCGTGATGTGAGAATGGCCGTGATGGCGCAGCGAGTGGTACCGCCTCGTTTAGTTACGAAATTACTTGAATCACCCTTTGGTGACCTCTTTAGGTCGGATAAGAGTGACACTGGCTAGTGATAGTCACTCTAGCAGAGCATCGCGTAAATGGTTGCGTGGCGCTTCCTGATGACAAAGAGTATGTCAGGGGCACAGAACATATATACTCTGGTCAGGGGAGTTGCTTTCATACCACGTCCACGACGAACTGCTATATTCCAGCACAAACCTGATGATATTGAAGCTTTTGAACCACTGATACGATGACCTCTTCTGGTAAAAGCGATCTTGCGCCGTTATGATTATTCATTACGAATTGCATTCTAGGAAAATTTCGGATATCTATGCTCATAACATATTATTGAATTTATCTTTACTTTCACAGTACCTAGTTATATTATATCGTAATTCTAATGAAATTTGTCAAATGTTGAGTGTAGGTACAACATTATCTTAGAGCTTAATTACCTAAAAATTTGAAGTGTAGCCCAATCTAATTTATAAACGTAAGTACTTGTACTAATCGCACTCGTACAAATAATAAAATCATTTCCAAATATAATAAACCAATACATTCAATAGAAACGATAAGCAGTACTGAACAAAACGTATTCCACACGTTATTATCACAAATAATATATGCGACCCAAATCTAAATAGACTAACGACCGTTCTATGAGTTGTGATCAATTACTGACTCTGTATAATTATCGGAGCACCCATCTCAACCATAAACGATATCTGTATATTGTATCTCAGTACTGTGGGAATTAGGAACATTGTAGTGTTAGCTGTTATTTATATTAGGAATGTTTTGGTTTGTAGTGTTATAATTATATCATATATTATATTAATATATATTAATTTATAATATATTATATTTTATTATAATTATATTATTATTATATTATTATGATTTGGTGCGAGTGTAGGTAATGGTGATATAAAAATGCACAGCCAAGACCACTAAATATACAAATCTGAATTTGGAAACGCAGGTATATCAGTTCTTTAAAAAACACCTAAACGGGAATGTTTCTAGTATCGACGATCTTACCTAATCATTGACAGTTTGGTTGGCCTCTAGTCAGATTACAGAAATGAAGGGATACATATTTTTTAATCAAGTAACTCATATTCTTTAGATCAAGTTTTTTTTTTTATATTAAATATTAAATTCATTTATTTTAAACCAATCATTTTTCCATAATTGTTAGTTGCAAAGGTCTTAAAACTATGTTAGTCAATACTAAAATCAAAAACAAATCATCATTCATAAAATTCATAATTCAAATAATAAAATCATAAAATCACTCATGTCAAAAAAAATCTTAGTTTCGTCTCGTCACATGAAGCTCGATATATCTTCCCAGCACTGCAGACTCTGGCCTCTCAGAGATCATCCTTAGGATTCCGTTGACGCTCCCCCGAATTCGACGCATCAGAGAAGCTGCTTTCTTACGCATAATGCCATAAATGACTCTTGTGTCAGCAAACATGCCCGACGCGCTGCAGAATCGAGGAAGCCTTGCCAGAAACATAAAGACGATATTTTATTTTATGCGAATACCGTTGTAGACCCACTAGGTGTAGTTGAACCATAAAGCGCTGGCGTAAAAGTTTTGGCAGTAGGCTCTGAACAGTGTTACTTGTACGTCTACTGTACACCTTGCGGATCTATGAACCCACATGTTAGCTCGCACCGACAACGCTCTTCGTTCCCGCTCGATATCCGCATCTGCTTTCAGGGTCTCTGTCACAATGTGCCCTAGGTACTTAAGTTGAGCGACACGTTCTCAAGGCAGACCGTTGAGATAGATAGGAGGTATATGCTGCGATTGTTAATTCCTCTAAAGACCATACACACACTCTTCTTCTCGTTGTAGCTCAGACCGTAAGCCACAGCATATGACTCACAAATATGGAGCAGTTTTCTTAAACCACTGAGCGATGGCTCAGCAACACCATTTCGTCAACCTAACTGATGATATTAACACAGACGTTATCTATATGACAACCAACATGGCTGTTACTGAGCTCATTGATCAGCTGAGTAACGTACAAGTTAAATAGTCTTGGAGAGGACAGGCCTCCCTGTCTCACACTACACTCCAGTGCATACCCACCCGACAAAACATTCCCCCTCTTTACGAAGTTCTCCTGGTTTTTGTACCAGAACGACAAGATGTTAATGATTTCAGTGGCGGCCCCTACCTCTCCAAGCTTGGCCCAGAGCCTGTTGTAGTCCACTAAGTCAAAGGCCTTCGATTAATCGAGGAAGGAAATATGTTTTTCTATTTACGTAGTAGTTTACAGTATGTTTCCTTGTTGAAATAGCACTTTCAGTCGACAGTGTCTCACGGAAGCCAAACTGTGGGTCATTAAGCTTAATGTGCTTGCTGATTTGAGCGTCAAGTAGACCATCGAAGACCTTCGCAATTACAGTCGCTCGGGCTTATATCGAGGTTTATTTCAAAACCGACTGTTAGACACATTCCGCATTTCACCAGAGTCAGACGAAAGATCGCGTGCACACAATCGAAAATGACACATCGTCCATTAGGAAACCGTCCCAATTCCGGCATTGGACTCTAGTCCGGCACGCCTCAACAGAATTGCCGATACCCTATCTTGGTATAGTGGATTACTTTAGATGAGAGATTAATGCACTGGGCACGTGATAATGGCTATTAGCAACTATTGGTGTTATGTGCTCCGTGGAGTGTATTAGTTTGCAGATAACAAGAAGTTCGGGATGATAAATCGTATGTTTTATGTATGGGTGATAGGTTTATTGTAATGGGTGCTGGCAGATTTAGTAGTTTGCTGTGGTTAATTCTGTTCTATAGTTGGATATTTATTTATTTAAACTTTTCGTATAGAAAAAAGTACAAACGTGAGCTCAATGCCTTAGGCACTGTCTCCTAGTCAACCAAGGGTGGTGAAGAGATAAGATGGCAAGTGCTCTGTTTGAGAGGAACAATGATTACAAAATATATTAAACATATATCATAAAGAATTATAAATAAAATAGGTACACACGTACATAAATAGGTTATAATCATATAACACACATACATATTTACTATAATATATACTTAAAAAATATATATACTTGTATACAAATTCAAGAGAGAGATGTGTTGAGATGACTAGGCTATTTATTTTGAAAATAACTCTGCATTTCCTCTGAAATGCATACCGATATTTCTCTTGTTTCTTAGCTGCCAGCTTCCTCCTTACTACTGATGCCTTCTAATACTTCAGAAAGTATTTATTGAGCCTTAAATTTCCGATAGGGCGACATTAGATACTTGAATTCATAAAAGGTGTGGTGCAATAACCTTTGAGTTATCAATGTTTAAGTTATGTATCTTTGAGTTATCATTGTTTAAATTATGCATGTTTGAGTTATCAATTAAAAAGTTCCTTAATCTGCCAAACATCAAGACTAAACCAATTAAACTATTAAGTCCACTTGCACTAAATGTCCAAACTATTCAGTACAAATGTACTGAACATATTCTCTATACATTTTGCCTATCGATTGCCAACGTATCTACCCTATAAATAGCAATGGCTGACAAATGGCGGGCCCGATCTGATATATTGACGTGTTGATATGCGATGCCGAGGGGACGATTTTCAACTTCATTGACATAAATCCCGTTTTCAAGAAATATATTGGGTTTTATAGGGAAACAGACTGCTAGTGTTTGTATGGATTTTATTGTTTTCCTAGAGGGATAAACGAGAGTTGCTGACAGTGCTATAAAATATATTAAATGTTATTGTGTATGATAAGCTCTTTAGCCCTTGCAGGGGAAGTTTGGGTTTAATAATGTAATAATTGGTATTTTGTTAGCAATCATTGATATTTAAATGCCATTTTAATGTAGTGAATGGGGCATCAAAATCAATATTGGTGCATTACCAGTTGGCTTTATAAAAGTCAGCTCGACCGTGGTTAACGAGTGTTTACTTCTCGGATCCCGCTACATGTAGATTTAATTTAACCATCATTTTACTTTTCGTCATAACTACAAACATCATAATTAAAGATATATAGTAATAAGCTTTAGTGGGCTATAAAGTTCAGCCGGAGTTTTAGATAAACTGTAACGAATATTTTTTTCGATCAACAAAGTTTACAGGTAGGCTATTTTCTTTTTTAATTTAAAATGATTTGAAGGGCTGTAATCATTGGATTTTATCCCAGTAAGGGTCAGAACTGATAACTCTGTCATCGAATAAAATTATATTCATTCCATGAACGGAAAAAAGATGACGTATTCTACATGCTGCGTGCCACAGTCATCGGAAAACGCCAAATAAAACTGCCCTTTCAAACTAAAAGTTTAAAATTTTATTAACATATTTGCATACAATATTTACTCGCGAATATCGTGTCAGCATTCCAATTACCATTTTAAGTTAGCCTTTATTTGCGTTACTGGCGACGTTTTTATTTTTCGTTTAGGCGAAAAAATTTAAAACGAAACGAAATTTTACTTTATTCGATCGCTTTTGGCAAATAATTATTTATGATGCAAACAGTCGTTGTTTGGCAGTTTTCGAGTTTTGTTTTGTATAAACAGGCGATAATGGTCGAGGTAGCGTGTGTGTGAATACCGACAATTATAAATATTATTAACTATAACACATTGTTATGCAGTCCAGTTGAATAAGTTTAACGTATGCTTTTTAGGGTTCCGTACCCAAAGGGTGCAAACGGAACCCTATTACTGAGCCTCCGCTGTCCATCCGTCCGTTTGTCTGTCAGCGGGCTGTATCTCATGAACAGTAATTATAGGTGTCTACAGTTGCAATTTTCACATAGTGTCTATTGTCGCTATAACAACAAATAAAAAATAAAAATAAGAATATTAATGGGGGTGGTAAACAAGAAACGTGTTTTATAAATAATGTAGTGTAATATTGTACGGTAGTACGGAACCTTCCGTGTGCGAGTCCGACTCGCACTTAGCCGGTTTTTTTTCATTACAGTTACAAGCATAGGTTTGTTCACACGGCTACGTAATCAAGCTATACATTTCCAGAATAAACTGACCTCTCATTGTACGGAAATCCCATACAATGCGAGATCAGCTTATACGGGAATGTATAGCTAGTCGTGTATACGTTATACGTAAGTTTACCTACTATCTTTACCTAGGAGAGGTGTTACGATAACATATGATTCTATAATATTACAGGCGGTTCATATTGACGTAGGGTGAGGATGTTTCAATTAATTTAGCGTAACTCAGTCCAAAGCTGGACAAAAGCCTCCCCCCTTTATTGTGCGTGGTCCGACACGCACTTAGCCGGTTTTTTTATTCAAAACTTTATGAATTTGCGCCATCAGCGACCTTTAAAAATATTGGTGGCCGTAACGCGCATAAAAGTTTATTTCAAGCCATAAAATGACCTTACATCGAAATACCGATTTGGCATCGAAGTGTCAATAAAATATTATCATCAGGTCACCGTTCCTATAAAGTGTTGACACGTGACCTAAAATTATTAATAAAAAATAACGATATTAGGATACAAGGATATTTTGGCGCCTGTATGACATTGACAGGGGGGCGTTGTTGGTAAACATTTGTGAAATTGTCACTCTCTTTGAGTATTGACAAAACAAGATGGCGGCGTTAGTTCCAATTTTGGCCGCGCGCCAAAATAACCTTGTATCGGTGTACCAATGTTAATCATTTGGTTTTCATTTTCAGCATTTCATTATGAGCACTGGTGAGTGGCCTGTGCTTACGAACTATTCTTCTTTTGCTAGGTATTAAAACTTTTTGTGAAATTGACCCTTCCGTAAAGTAATTAAAAACCAATTTAGGAGCCACGGAACCCAAGCTAAACCCATCAAGGCCAAATTAAAATTAACAAGCAGCTGAATTACATAAAAGTTTTATGCATAGTAAACATGTTTCGTATTTACTTTACATTTCAGATATTATACAACGCCCTTATGTATACTTAAGTTTTAAATAGGTACGCCAAAACCTACAAGTAAGTACTCATAAAAGCTTTTCGGCTTATAAAAGTTTATATAAAACGTGCTTCAGAAACCTATAGGGAGGAATATACAGCCTGTATAGAAATATACATTATACAGGTTGGAATAAAAACCGGTCAGTAGATTTTTCCGGGTGAAGCAAGCAAGTTTCCAAACATATTTAAATACCGTTTTAATTATACTTTTAAAACAAAATAAGGTTTCTTTTGAGTACCTACAACTGGCAAACATCCATATAGAAGGTGGCTTACTTCCCTTAACCAACCTTCTTTTTGCTACCCTGTATTTGTAGCATAAGTTTAACTACAATTCATCCACGTGCACTCATACATCAAACCCTAATACAATATGCGGGTGACGATATCAAACGCATTTGGTGGACACGCACGCCCACTTTAAGGACCCTATGCGCAGCGCGTGCGCAGCTCCGTGTTCTATTTGCATTCGTGGTCCGACTGATAAATTACTATTTCACCGTAATAATTGGGTTGTCGAAAATGATTTATTTGTGGTATCAGTTTTTGATCTGAATTAGAGAACGATTGATGTATGATTGTGGATGTAGATGAACCATATTGTGTAGTTTTGTTAATACTTACTATGTTATATTTTATAAACGAGCAATAATGCTCGTTTGTTACGTAGCGTACCGTAGTTTGTACGTTTAAGTACTTATGTACTTAAACAATGCTACGTAATGGTGTTGGTATAAAGGTATCGTACACTGCGGTTTAGTCAGCAGCTACCTATGCATTAACTTGATTAATCTGGTGTTCTGTGGTATATTACCAACACGCAGCTATTTATATTGAGTCAAAAAACTTAAAATAAATCTGATTGGACTACTGGTCGTAATGAGCCAGCAAAAGTACCTAAGTATCTCCTCAGTTAAGCCATTAATTTACACCTTAATCACATGAAAACATAATTAAATTTAATTAAAAACGCCGCAAGGGGTAAGCCTAAAAAGTTCACTGTGCAGCGCACGATTTTATTTTTTACGACACATCAAAAGAAAGTGATATCACGTAATTTTATGGTAATGGAGGGGTGCCCCACAAACCCACGTATAAAGCCTTTTAAATTTATGGTGTAAGCCTTGTGATGAGCCGAGTGTTTTATGGTTTGCAACATTTAAACTCATATGTGGTCTAATACTTGTAAGATTATGCCGTAAGGGTGCGAAGATAAGTCACCTCGAGAACTTTCAAGTCATTGGGTCGACATTATACAGTGGATATTAGACTGTAACTTCGAACATTTCTCTGTTATGTTTTGTCCTCGAGCAAGTCCCAGCTTCCTCTATGTAGAAGAAAATTTGTGCTCGCTTCAAACTTATCTAAAGCGATAAAGATATACTTCGAAAGTAACTGTGTCGAGATTATCAAATTCTCTAAGATAAAACCGGAAAGCTTTGTATGAAATTCAAACATTGTTCAGCCTGCAGGAATCTGAACTTTCATATATTTTGTAACGTTAATTTTAAGTAGAAACCATACAATTTTAGTTCCATGTAAGTATATTGACAATGGATGAATCAAATTTTATTCATTTAAAAATGTTAGACGAACAAAGTACTCTCAAAATAAATTAAAATTAATGTAACAGAATATTAATAAATCTTTAATCAACACAGAATAATTTATTCTTCATATTAAGGTCGAGAGATCTTATAACTTTATTTTTAATAAGTTTCATGCAAATCAGGCACTAGAGACTTAATATAGGTCTGATCAGGGTCCCGGATGAAATTGAAAAGATTCTGTGCAACGTCAAGAGTAGCCCCACTTGACGAAGGTATTGCTTTCAGGGTCTCTTACGATATTTAATATGGGCAGCCGACAAACCACATTGTATATTGAATAAGGGATGGTCCAAAAATGTGATGTGTTAAAGTCAAGATGATTTCGATTTCATTTTGTTTCTCATATTTATAGAAGCAAGATCTTGATCCACCACCCTAATTACGTAACAGACTATCACAATCTGAATCATTTTGAAGCCTATCGCTAATCCATTGCTTCATATGTTCGAAAAATTTGTCTGCTGAACAACGTAAATAACACAATGAATATTGTTAAACTGTCAAAAAGAAACCCATTCCTACTGTTAGTGTCTGACCCCACAGATTGACTGTGTACGGGACTATCATAGTTATCAAAATGTTTAATTTGCGTTATAATGAACTTCTATTGATGGATAGTAAACTGCAAGACTAATTTACACTATTCATATTTCAGTATAAAATAAGCCGTCAATAATAAGTACGCACGACCACATATCAAGCTAGATATCTCCAGTATAAGCATTATTTACATTTCTCATTGTACGAAAAGCCTATACTATACGAGGTCAGCTAAAACTGGAAATGTATAGCTTGATATGTCGCCGTGTGTACAGGTTCAATTCAAACCAAGTCTACCAAGGTATAAAATTCCATAATTAAAGACCACGATTAATCTAATGTATTGGTATCTGTGATGCTTGTAAGACATACGTTAGCTGTCCCCGTTTTCTCACGAAGTTGATCTCTCTGAACCAGAGGTCTTCAAGGTTCCTCATTTTACACCCAACTAATGGTCAGTAAGAAATTAAGTCACGAAGCGTGGCGAATAGCAAAAAATCTGTACTGGATACCACATTTTAAAGATATAATACTCGTACCGAATTCACTTCAGGAACATCTGGTCCTTTCAGAGTCCTTCATAAAAATGGTATCTCCAAGCGGCGTACAAATAATTATGCACGTGCACCCTAGGCATTCGACTCCGAAATGTAAAGTTATTGAAATTAAGTGCTGAGGTAACCAACTACAGTACAATTATTTTCTTAATATCCTTCGGGATTCATCGCATTTCCGAATACAAACGAATGCAAATTTCCATGTCCATCAATTATTAGATTTATCGTGTGTAATAATTTTAATTCAGAACTAAGTACTTTAATTGCTGTTACGTCAAAACAAAACAACAATAAAGTACTTAGTTCTGAATTCAAATAATTCTACACGATAAACCTAATAATTGATGGCCATGGAAATTAGCATTCGTTTGAATTCGGAAATGCGATGATTACCGAGGGACGTTAAAAAAATAGTTGTACTGTACATTAATTATTTTTATTGAATTGTTCATATTTTCAAATCACAACTGTAATTTTTTGACAGTTGTATGAAATAGCCATAACACGGTAAATTTTTCTCAATAATTAATTTTCCTGACTGTAACTTGCTGACAGACTAATATTTTTACCACGGGATAAATTCTCTTTTAAAGTTCGTGCCGATACAAGAGAAGGAGTGGAGAGAATTTTGCATTCCAAGCGATATTACCTCATAAGATGAAACGACGGCAAAGATTACACATAACATTTTATAACTGTTATGTTATGTATCCTGACGTTGCTTTTCTTTACGGATTAAGCGATTTAAACGCCATGTACGTCGATTCTGCTTGTAGCGTAAAAGCATTATCTTTAATATTTGGTCTGGAAATCTTGAAGTAAATGTTGAAAGGTCAAATCCATATTGTGGTGAAATAAAATAGAATCGGGTTTTTGACAAGAGCGCTAAAGAAAAATGTAATGTTATCAGTGTTTACTTTTTATAAACTTAGTCAATAAAATGTAGCCTATGTTGCTTTAATTTTATACGATCCAGAGTTTTTGCAACACAATATTTCTCAATATATCAGTAGGTACCTATTTGAAATGTCACTCATTTCTCCCTGATGATAATGCTAGCTCGTTTCTAACAGCGCCTTTGACGTTTACGTCGCCTTAATAACACCTCTAAAGAAAAAGAAAACTCTTTAAAAACGGGCAAAAAAACGCCCTTATTCTGATTGCTATCGTTAGAGTCAGTAACGAGGCAGACGATTGATCTCGTCGTGACAGCGATACTTGTGATAAGCTTTATCCATTCTACGATAGTATCGTCAATTCAATTAACCTAATGATGTCTGGCCCCCTCGTTGAATAGGACTGCGATCTAGCTACAATACTTCCTTAATAGGTATTGGTTGATACATATCCGATGATAGAATTATCAATAACAAACGTTGATTTAAGGAAATTTGTTTCATTCTGATATCCGATTGGTTAGTTAGGAAGACTTCTGATTATTATTCTAGGGTGATATTCGTGATTTCGTTTTTGCTGAAAAGATGATTGTTCTTGAACTAAATGATCATGTTCCATCTAAGGCCCATGCCGCAGAGTATTATCTCAATTCATATTTTTTAATAAATGTTTAATTAACGTTTTTGTCCCTGGCGACAAATGTCATTTCAAAACATCATCACCATCTTCATTAATTTTTTTTGTCAATAAATTGATTTTCTAATTCCAGTCGTTGGTAATGAAATTTAGATTTGTAAACTAAGGACAAACATGATAGATTTGCTAAACCAAACGGTGCCAGCTTTTACAATCCATCAATATTTTGACAGAAAACCCTTGACTTCTTTACCTAACCTTATTACAAATGGAAATCATGTTTTCATATTCTAAGCGATGTTTTTATTGAAACTGACATTGAAAATCAATACTGTCCTACTGTTTGAAGATAAGTAGGTACCTTTATAAAGAGAGGAAGATGACGGAAGTATACCCTTTGAATAATTCAAGTGGTTAGATGGGTAGGTACTCATATTTTATGGTTGACAGCGTGTTATTTAAGCGTTGAACGCGGCGTTCGCTTCGACAACAAACCATGAGATTTTCAACAACGTATTATCTACGGACAAACATTGACTTAGATCGAATCACTTCAATGGAAGCACAGTTATGATCTTATGATACTTACCGGTGTGGAGAATGGAAAGCCGGAAATTCGTTAGTTAGAACTGATGTGGCAGAATACGGTAAGCGAGTGTGAAAAGAACAAAAATAGAGGAAGTTATACAATGCAGTGCAAGAGCAGTAGTGCCCTAGTGGTAACGACCTCGACTTACGGTCGTGGGTTCGAACCCAGGCAGGCGCTTTAATTTGTGTAATTTATTTAATCGCCACTGCTCTGAAAACGGTGAAGGAAAACATCGTGAGGAAACCAGCATGTCCTAGAACCAAAATACGAAGACATGTGACATCTACCAACCCACACTAGGCCTGCGTGGTGGATTACAGCTCACTCTCTGTCACAGAGAGGAGACCTGTGTCCCAACAGTGCGAAAGTTATATCCGGATTATGCTATACAATTCATAATCGTTCGTCTACTTAGCGTATCGATGGCAAAAAGTACATATAACATGTTGGGCCCAAAATTCAGCTACGCGAACTTCACTCACTGACGAAGTCATTATGTCATCAAATGCACAGGTAACAGAGCATGCAGTGCAAGATGTCCATTGTTGGTGGGGAGACGACACATACGCCCTTAAGATCTGGTGATGAAATGGGGAACATGAAAGGAGCCTCCGCGAGCGATGTACCCTGCGACCTTCTGTTCGTCCGGCGCACCCTTTTTTTTTTTTTTTTGGTTGGGAAATCATCAAATGACCTCTCCCGCTCTGGGCGGAGCGGAAGGGCGTGTCAGACTCTTACTGAGTAAAACCCACCCGTGTTCCTTCAGTTGCCTGTGCGCCAGGGCCACGGTAACTCTTTCGAACAATCCGCGACCCCGGCAGGCATCGGTCCTATCGGACCCCGTCAATGGTGCTGACATCTCTTTGTGGCGCGCGTGGAACACGACGCGCCGTCGTCCCGGGCCTGGTCCTTACCGGACAGCGAGCTGCCCATTGCTCGCCATCCGTAAGCCCGCGCCTACGGTGGCTGGGAGTCGGCAATCGACTCCCGACGCCCAGGGTGTCTCCTCCTCCTGCGGCGGCTAGGGGCGCGAGGGCGCAGAGATTGCCTCTCTCTTTCGCGCTCCGCCTCCTCCTTCGCGAGCATTACTGCTTCGCAGAAGGAGGTGACGGCTTCCCATTCCCTCTCGCTCCGTACCATGGCCTGAACCAGGGCCGGACGCGAGAGGTCGCCGCCGCCAATCGCCGCCACGAGGACACGGCGGTGCTCCGCCCAAGCCGGGCAGACCTCCACCGTATGCTCCACCGTGTCCTCCGGTCGATCCACACAATGGTAACACCCGGGCGTTTCCTCCCGCCTTATTCGAAACAGGAACCTCCCGAAACAGCCATGTCCGGTGAGGACCTGCGTCAGGCGGAAGGTGAGGACGCCGTGGCGCCTCTCAAGCCACTCCTCAATGAGGGGTCTTACCACCGCAATTGTGGCGTGCCCTGCGCTGGGTTGCGACAGTCGCACTCTCCATGCCGCCATGAGATCCCGCCGGAGCTCTGTCCGCTGTGCCGCGATTTCTCGCGGCAGCGGAGTTACGCCCCAGCGTTTCGCCTCCTCGCGCCACTCCCAAACGTGCGCGAGGACCTTTGCCTCCAGATCCCACGGCGGTAATCCGGCAAGGAGGCTCGCCGCCTCGCAGGAGACCGTGCGGTATCCCCGTACCATCTGGATGGCCATGACCCTTTGGGACGCGTTCAACCGGCGGGCTGGCCGGAGCCTGAATGAACGCGCCCACACCGGTGCCCCGTAAAGGGCCATGGACCGCACGACCCCCGCGTAGAGCCTCCGGCAGGAGGCGTTTGGCCCCCCCAGTCCGGCGCACCCTAGACAATCGATTGGCTAATCCTTTCACTACGATGGCAAATATAAGTTCTAATCGCCCCTTACCAGGGCCAAACAGTCCACTAACAAAACCAGCCTTGTGTATAATCTCGATCAACATCGAAGGGATAAAGCAGAAATTCTCTCTGAATTATCTCGCATGACGTATTGTGACATCTTATGTGTTCAAGTGACCCATCGGGATCCCACCCAAAGCTGGCCTCACATTCCTGGACGACAGTTCAGGAATATGAGACGACAAGTTACAACTTGTCGCCTAGATCTGTCATTATAGGTGGTGAAAGGCGGGGGTTTTAGGGGACTGTCTTATGTAATTTTGACGTTCAAAAAGTGCTGATTCTCAGCCTAGTTTGAATAAATGACTTAATTTTGATTTGATTTGATTTACAATAATATTAAAGCCAGATAACTAATAGACGAGGCGGCGAGCCTCCTTGCCGGATTACCGCCGTGGGATCTGGAGGCAAAGGTCCTCGCGCACGTCTGGGAGTGGCGCGAGGAGGCGAAACGCCGGGGCGTAACTCCGCTGCCGCGAGAAATCGCGGCACAGCGGACAGAGCTCCGGCGGGATCTCATGGCGGCATGGAGAGTGCGACTGTCGCAACCCAGCGCAGGGCACGCCACAATTGCGGTGGTAAGACCCCTCATTGAGGAGTGGCTTGAGAGGCGCCACGGCGTCCTCACCTTCCGCCTGACGCAGGTCCTCACCGGACATGGCTGTTTCGGGAGGTTCCTGTTTCGAATAAGGCGGGAGGAAACGCCCGGGTGTTACCATTGTGTGGATCGACCGGAGGACACGGTGGAGCATACGGTGGAGGTCTGCCCGGCTTAGGCGGAGCACCGCCGTGTCCTCGTGGCGGCGATCGGCGGCGGCGACCTCTCGCGTCCGGCCCTGGTTCAGGCCATGGTACGGAGCGAGAGGGAATGGGAAGCCGTCACCTCCTTCTGCGAAGCAGTAATGCTCGCGAAGGAGGAGGCGGAGCGCGAAAGGGAGAGGCATTCTCTGCACCCTCGCGCCCCTAGCCGCCGCAGGAGGAG
Source organism: Dryobotodes eremita (assembly GCA_917490735.1). Lineage (NCBI taxonomy): Eukaryota > Metazoa > Arthropoda > Insecta > Lepidoptera > Noctuidae > Dryobotodes > Dryobotodes eremita. The sequence goes on along the minus strand of OU823248.1, from coordinate 11,990,285 downwards.
GAGACACCCTGGGCGTCGGGAGTCGATTGCCGACTCCCGGCCACCGTAGGCGCGGGCTTGTGGACGGCGGGCAATGGGCAGCTCGCCGTCCGGTAAGGACCAGGCCCGGGTCGACGGCGCGTCGTGTTCCACGCGCGCCTCAAAGAGATGTCAGCAAAATTGACGAGGTCCGAGAGGACCGATGCCTGCCGGGGCTGCGGATTGTTCGAAAGAGTTACCGTGACCCTGGCGCACAGGCAACTGAAGGAACACGGGTGGGTTTTAGTCAGTAAGAGTCTGACACGCCCTTGCGCTCCGCCCAGAGCGGGAGAGGTCATTTGATGATTTCCCACCAAAAAAAAAAAAAAGATAACTAATAGACATATGCCAAGTTCAAGAAGTTTTTTGGAACAAAATTCCTTATCTCACGGTACGGATTTGGTGGACGAGAGCTAGGCGAAAAAAACTGTAAGAATTTTCCGTCACGACCATTTCTTTATTTGTTTGTTTGGTTGAACGCGCTAATCTCAGGAACTACTGGTTGGAATTGAAAAAAATATATTTGTGTTGGATAGTCCATTTATCGAGAAAGGCTTTAGGCTATATAACCTCACGCTACGATCAATAGAAGCGGAGCATAAATAAAAATGTTGGAAAAACGGGAAAAAAATATTCCTCTTGAGAGTTTCCGTTGCGTGCGCTGCGTAAACGGTTAAAGTTACGCAAAAATCATGTATCACGGAATTATTTCCCTTTAAAAGTTCTAAAAAAAAGTCCGGGACAGCATATGTCCATCTTTTAAAGGTTGACTCAATATAACCCTTTTTATGGTAATCTTTTTCTATGGATGTTCTAAATATACTATCAAAGGAACTTCGTTCCAACCGAGTGTTCCACAACAATCACGCTTTTTTTTTTAAAGTTCATTTAAATAAGGATTTTGTTAATCAAATAACCTTTGTTCATAAAAAAGCCTCAGGCAACTGAAGGAGCACGGGTGGGTTTTAGTCAGTAAGAGTCTGACACGCCCTTCCGCTCCGCCCAGAGCGGGAGGGGTCATTTGGTGACTTCACACCCAAAAAAAAAAAAAAAAAATTAAGAAACAAAGAAAAAAAAAGGTACAGATGAGGAGGTTAGGATCAAAGCCACAACATATCAACTTTTGGCAATTTCGTTTTTTTTTCAAGATTTATGCACAAAATTATAAAACCTACCACTAGCAGTAACTCTTTACTTCAAAACAACTTATTCTCCTTAGTAAAATGATGTCTAATATTAACGTTTACTTCAAAACCTCAACATTCCAGGATAAAAAAAAACTGTTATAAGGACCTATTTATCACGTAAGTAAATGGCATTCTTTAAAAAAAATACAAAAATATGTGCCCTCTATTTATTTTTTATTTTTTTTAAGTCTGCCTTATTGAAAAAAGTGGTTATGTAGTGGTTTTGATTCTTAAGCTCCTCAGATAATATCTACTGAAACAGTAACATTATGAGCATAATAGCTAATGTATTCCAAACTTCTAGGTATATTGCGAAAGTTGAAATTAATTTTAATTTCTAATTAAAGCTGGAAAACGGCTTGTTATGCGTAGGATTAATATAAAAACTTTGTTCGTCAGAGAGGACTCTGGTAAACGAGATCCATCTAGAACTTTAAAACAAATTCTGTTGAATGTACAAAATAATCTGGTGTGTATTGGCCCATTGTGAGTAGTGTGAGTACTAAGAAATTGATAAGCTAGAGAGCTCCGTGTTTTCCTCCGAAATAATATAATGCATTTAAACTCAGTCGCTCTTTCCACCAGTATGTCAGCGCCCGGTAGTTGTGCCCCGAGGGTTTCGTGCAAACCTTGCAATTTTCGCAAAATTTTATAATTTCACTTTGTTTTATAGACCATAATGAACAGTAGGTCGCGCCTAAGGCCTCTTAACTGTCCAGTAACCTTAAAATTTTACGTCAAACTTAATGCTTTAGTATTTTATTTTCTTGATAGCTGTAACATTTTAATTGCATTCTCTTTATATTCGGCTTTATCGCTTCTTTTTTTAATTAACAAGTTCATTCGTTATTCTGAATTTAGGATAATTCAATTTTCTCTTTGACACCAAATCAGGATCTGCCAGTTTGGAGTGACTATGACACTAACTTTTTCCTAGTAAATTCTAATAATTAACTACGCCTAACTAACACAGTATTTGTTTCGGTTCCAAATCTGCCCGTTGGTCACCTGGTAGCAAGCGCGACCGCTGAGCGTGGGGTCCTGGGTCCGATTCCCAGGTCGGGCAAAGTGTTATCGGGTTTTTCCATTAGGAATTTCTTAGTAACAGCCCGGAGTTTGGAATTTGGCGGTGTGATAACCCCGTGCCTCGGAGAGCCATTGGCCCTGCGCCTGATCTCTCTCCGATCGTGTCGCATTGCGTGTCGTCCCATCGGACTATGAGAGTGATGGAAAAGGGATTGCACCTGTGTCTGCGCACAATACAATACCTCCCGCGCCGAAGCCTAGTCTCCGTTGAGATTGGCCGCCATGGCCGATTACAGTCAGTATTATTATCTATTTCGGTTCCAAATATAGGACTGCAACAGCTTGCGAGACTACATAAAGAAGGTATGCCAATTACTATATCAGATGATTCATCGCCCTCTGTTAAGATGTTTCCAATTAACACCAGCTCTCAATTTATATTATTGTAAGTACTCGTATTTGCCTAATAGATATGTACTCGCGTACTCGTAGCTTATACTGTGTTGATGATAACAAAGTTGTGTTTGAAGTTGTGTAGATATATGATAGACAATAATCTTGATAATTGAAGCTGTGTCAAAATACAACTCTATCTGCAAAAGCTTTTGTTGTGACGTATAATATACCAACATTGCGAACAGAGAAAAACATAACAAAAAAATTTGTGCAAGCTAGCATCATTAGTTGAACCTGTCTACCCTCACAACCGGCCCTCCTGCCCGCTGGGACACGGGACGTGATAACGTCCCTCTGCGTGAATACGACGTTTGTTCCCGAGTTTGGCTATGAAATCAGCGATTTCTGTGATATTACAAATTTCGCGCACTGTAGTTTTCATACCAACATCTTTTACCACCTTTTTATTATATGCCATGATGGAAGCTATTGCAACATATTTTGTGAAAATTTAAACTGGCTAACCTATTCCTATTAAAAGATAGAATCCTGTCATAGACAGACTGCCAGACGGCGAAGCGTCTTCTCCTGGATGGTGCTGCTTATCTTGACTGTGTTAGATCAAAGGTTGATTTGTGTAATGTACTGACTTCACTGAAGTTGTGCGTAAGTCTGGGGATACACGCTATCTAGATGTAAGTTTCATCGTGAAAGTTAAGTATCAGATAGTTTCAGTTTAGCTCAGAGAACACAGGGCAACTCTGTGAATATTTACAAAGTGCGAGTCGGTTGAAGACATCACATACGCTAGCGCAACAAAACTTGGTAACTCGGCATCGTGCGCAAGCATAAACTATTTGAAATGTAGAAGTTTTGGATTATGTTATGTTTGAGGTCATCTTATAAATTTTGCATTCGTTTAAATAAATATCTAACACCCATTTACTTTATGAGTCAAAATTTGTGACACCAGGATTTTCTGTCGCATGATTATTTAATTTACCGGTTCTAGCAATTGTTTCTAAGTTTTTAGTTCAAATTCAAAATCGCTGACCGGTATTCGCTGACGTTGGGGCCCAACACAACACGATCGATTAACTATTGGTCCCGATGTTGGATAGTGCAATTGGACGTTATATTATTGAGCCGGCAGCTCAGATAAAATGGGCCCGATGACAGGTAAGTAACTAATTGATTTAGGCTATTGTTCGGTTAATATACTCGTATCAAGAAAACGATCGTAGTTCACAGTTCTCTGTTGAACTGGGACCTTACTTCGGAGTTTCCGGTTCTTTTCAGGGGATTTCAAATGGGGAAAAAAGGGAAGTTATGTAGCAATAGATTGCAGAAAATTTACTTACAAAGTATGTAAGGATCGTAGCAGGTGGCGTGCTGTAGTTTCTGCCTACCCCCATGGAAAGAAAGCGTGAGTTTATGTATGTGTGTGAATGTTACTTCCAAAGATTTAGCAAGGACATTTAGAAGGTACCAATCGTATTTTTTTGATAGCCCGAACTAGAAATTAATTTTATAGGTAGGTATGAAAGTTCTGACGAATGTATTTTAGCGTCACTTTTGTGACAGCATGATTAAATGCTAAGAGGGTGAAATTATTAGATTACTCATAGTGCTTATAGGTAATCGCAACTCAAATTAAACTACTAGGGGTGTCACGCGTTGTATCTATAATAATGATATGCGTGATTGGTATCGGTACCAATGCACTTGTTAGCACCATGTGGGGGGGCCGTAGCGATCCCTTTGAAAGGGTGGCGAAGTTTTAATTTAATTTAATGAGTACTACTTAAATAATAAAACATGTAGATACCTACCTACATGGATTTAACCCCAGATTATTACCATTGCTATGTTATAAGTTTAGTTGTTAGTACTTTTAATACTTTACAATATTAGGTAGGTTCCCGTAAGGTTGAGTGACCCAAAATTTATTTTGGCCTCTCTACAGGGTTAGTTTTCGAAGAGCTGCTAAATTTTGAATCTCTTAATTAAATCATTAGACAGCAGTCAAATAACGAAAAAAAAAAACAATTGAAAATGTCCGTTTTTTTTTCTATCTTAGGAACACGCGACAAGGACAAGCGCATGTTGAGTAGGTACTACTAATCGACCAGGCCTGGTGATTATTCCTAGTAAAAAGCTACTACAAAACTTGTGTTTTTAGGAAAATGCTTCTCTATAGATATACAATGTTAGCGGTGGAACCATCTGGAGCATACACAAAGAGGTTGCGAGGGTTGCTCACACGCAAAAGAGCTACATAACGTTGGCCGTGGGAAAAGCAACAAATACTAAGGTCCACCTCCGCAACGGACAATGTCTGGCCCTGACCTTTGTTAATGGACATGGCGTAACATTATAGGGTGACGGGGAATTGCATACGTATAAAACTAAATGGGAAATTATTAGGAATGAGGGGAATTCTGGGAATAAAAACAACATCACCGGCGCCACAACCTGTTAAGATTTCGGCTTCGATCACGTTGTGTTGGAGATTGGTGGCTATGAGCGGAGTGCCGTTGCAAGTTTCGGAGGACTTCAATTTCTGAAAATAATTATTGGCACACCGACATAAAAAATTTAAAGAAATATGCTGGAAGACCGGGCGTTTTAAGGGAACCTAAGAACCCTACTGGATAGGGTGTATCATCTTCTTCTTCCGTAACCGTGTTTATCGAAGTATATTGCTTATATTTGTGTATTTATTGCTGCCGCTTGGTCGTTGCGGGGGTCAAAATAACTCGTTGGCACAGCCAAGCAGCAGCGTGGTTCCCGATATTGGTGGGATTCTCATACACAGAAGAAATGAGTTCCAGCTGTGAAGCAACGGAACAACATAAATTTTCCACTAAAATTACTTTACCATCTTGTGTGGAATATGTGCAGTCACCAATTTTCAAAACTAAATTTGAGAACTCTTGCGCGTTTGGGTGGGACTCCCAGATGTGCTCGCATATCTAGACTCAAATGAGTTGATATGACATTGCGCCTTAGAATCTTTATTTCTAGCATGTCTTTGAAAACTAACCCTGTGTACGGGATCGCCACTTGATTCATTAAAAAAAGAACGTCTCGTTATTAAATACCGTTCACCATTACCAAAATTTGAATAAATACCCGTATTAATTAAAAATCACAATTGCATTTTTATTGGCGAAAGACAATAACGAATCAACATACATGAAAAATTCATAAGCGATCCATTCAAAATCGATACATGATATTAAAGAACGCCAATGCATCGATTCATAACGGCCTTAAAATAAATCAGAGCATGGGGGCGTAAAAAATTCACTCGGTCTTTTAATATTTACCGATTGTTTTAATCTCCAAGTGAAATACTGACGTCCCGTCGAACATGACCAGTTAAAAATGAGCCCTCGAACTTCATCACCGTTCTTCTCGGTAGAACAACTTTCTTAGAATGACAAAGGACAGCGTAGGTCTTCGTAAATTGGTTATTTACCATATTAGTAGCTGTTAACATTCCTCAGTGATGCTTCATTAGAAAACGCTCGAAGGTTTTTAATTGTAGGTAATGAATATACAGCTAAGCGATCAGTGATAAATTCCCACTCAATTTTAGACTTTACAGTCTTTGAGTAAAGTTTAAATTCAAAATTTTGAGTTCAAGTTGGACACTGAATAAATTGTATGCATTAAAATTTAATCAGAGATATTCATTGTTAATTGTTTTTTTTTAATTTTAAAGGAGAAATAAAAGAAGCCATTATGAACACTTTATGGTTACAGTTTCTTTGAAAAGTAATTCAGTAAAAGTTGAATTATCCACCGCTATATTTACTTCTTTAAACATTAAGCATTATGTGTCAGTCTACAACCCAATTAAATAATGTGTTTATTGTTTAGACTTAAAAATGCTCAAAACTTTGAATTAAGTGAGTAGGTACAAACATTACTAAACTTTAAAGTATTAGTTTAGAGAATCCAACGTTTTGTTTTTTACTTCAATATCATCATATCATCATTACCATTACTACCACCATTTTACCATTTTTACTTCATTATCATTATTAATGTAATTATTTTCAAAGTTCCAAGACTCGTTAAGACACTGTATAAGTTCCCGTGTTCCCAATCGACCTAAATTCACGTAATGCAATTCCTCTTAAAATGGGCGGAGTTAAACTTGCATTATACTTTTATATTAAGCTTGGTTACAATGGGTACCTCAAGTTAGATATACACTTTGAACTAAGTTCTATGAACTTATAGAAGTTCCACGTTTAAAGTGCAATTTAATTGAAGTACCCGCATAAGTTGTTGGAGCAACTGTGGGGAATGTTCTACTTGACCCTTTAACTTGTTGTATGAACAAGACAATAGCCGGCTAATTACTCTCTTGTTAAACAATTATCCCTGTATGAAGAGGTACCAAACCTGTCACTAGGTATTTTCGAGCCGTCAAAGGCACACTCTAGTGATCGGTGCTCGTATTTTAGTCTAGCACGTAACATGTTGAAATGTTAGTATGGTTAAACAGGTTTTGCGTTTTTAATGAACATAACATTAGCCTCTTAAAATACCTATAATTTTTTTTTTAACTTGGGGTAAGTGGTAACCGAAAAAACAGGTTTCTTTTCAGCCCTTTCTATCTTTCTCTAATCCTATGTTTAAGCCAGTATTGTCTCCCTAAAGTTACCTGTCAAGTGATTACTAACACTACTATCGCTGCACTTCATTTCTTACTTTATCTCTCTCTCTCTACGCCTAACCTCTCTATTATACGGGAAGCAAAAGTTTTGTTAACTGACATTGTAGCAGTGAAATCCCACCACCTCTATTGTTAGTAACCTCTACCAAAATTTACTTCAATAAGAAACAGATAAGAGCTGGAACGAACCATAATTTTCCTCAAGACGAACCTAGCCTGAAAATTTAATTCAAACCTAGAAAGCATTTTTGTAGCTTTTCTCTTACCAACGGTCCTAGTGACCTCAGACATAAAATGGCGGCGATAAAATGGCGTGCCTGTAACCATTACCCAATGAAACCCCAACAATACTGCCGAGTTGCCTTCTCTGTTCGAGCATAGTTCTGTGTACAATACAAAGTACACACGTTTCTCTTTATGCTTTTAAACCGCTAAAATATTGTTTCTGGCGGGCGCGATACTGTCGACTCAGCATTGCTCGCGTCATAGGAGCATACATGTACAAAGATTTTTGAGTAATTGGAAATGACAAGGAAAGGGAAAAGGTGGCTGTTGTTTGCAGTGAATGTTAACTTGAATGTTGGAAAATGTAAGATTGGACGTTTCTGGATGTATGTTATTAGATTTTTTCCATCTTTGGATTAAGCTTAAAGTTTGGATCACATGGTATGGCCATCGGCCATCTGCGGGGTAACTGCGTAAAACACTAACAGTAGGAATGGCTTTCATTGTGACAGTTCAACAACATTCATTGCGTTATTTACGATGTTGAGCAGACACATTTTTCGAACATATGAAGCAATGGATTAGCAATACGCTTCAAAATGATTCAGATTGTGATTGATACCTAGTGTCTTACGCAATTAGGGTGCTGATTTCATTTAAGCTGGTGCCGGCCAAAAATATCACAATTTGCTCTGCACTGGATGATTGAATATTGATATATATTTTAAAGGGATTGAAGGAATGGTAGCATCAATGTAATGGAAAGAGGACAATTTATATTGTCATTAGCGCTACTTTTATTTAGTGAGCTTTTTATAAAGGCGAAAAATTTTGTATTAGTATATTCTTGTATTTTAAACTTTGGGCTCAAAATTGTAAAGAAATAATTCTCAAGTCCCGTCAGAAATAAATCCAGATTTACGAGTGTTTATACTTTTATAGTTTCAATTTTATTTTCTCAACGTCTAGGTTTACAGCGCCCCTGTGGCAGAGATACACAACACACGAGTATTGTATACATGTAGACGGCTAGACAAAGTCTGCAGGGGTTACCAATTTTTGTTTACAGTTGTGAGGTTTAAACCCAATATGTACAATGTACATGGGACGAAGTGTTAGATAACTTATAATTACTTGATACTAGTTTTGGGATTTTCATTACTGATACTTAAGAAAACAAATGAGTGAAATTATTTAATTTTAATGATTTCAGGCAGCTGTCTTTATGAATTTTAACAAAAAAAAATATCCTATCTAACCCAGCACTAATAAATAATAATCAAAATAATACCTATCATAAATTAGTTAAAGTAATTATAGTACAAATAATAGTGTCGTAAGCATGAACAACCAATCTTGATAAATGACCGTATATTAATGCTTAAAATAATGCAAACAATGGTACTTGGAAGCCTCAGGCATGACATTAATGTGAAACAAGTCAGCGGACGGAATTAGGTCACAAATCATAATAATATAGCATGCAATTACTAGTAATAATAATAAACCCTGGTCGTTTTCACGACGAACGTTTGCGACCTTTTATTGTTGAGGTCTTGTAGGAAGCCCATGTTTTGTTGTGATGGGTATTGATTGATTTTGACTGGTAAGTAATTGATTTAAGACCCACTTGCACCGCAAATGATTAATCACGTTTAGCGCTAAATGAGTTTTAAACATCATTCTGTCTCTGTCATCTTCAAACATTTGACAGAAACAGAATTATGTTTTAATTTTCGTTTATCGCTAAAAGTGTTTAGTGATTGGCGACACAAGTTGGTCTTAGTGGTAGAACAGGTACGCAGTACGCATCAAGTGGGACTTTGAATGCTTATAGGTAATTTCTACGATGTTTTACAATATATTGGGGTTTATTTATAAACGTTGCTTAAAGTGAAGTGACGTTTAAATATCATAAATATATGGTTAAACAGTCGCTAATCATTACTTAACTTTAAGCAACGTTTATGAATAACCCCCTTTATAGGTAGCACTTACTTTTTCATTCCCTTCTGTGGTATTCCCTGGACCTGTTGGGGATTAAGTTCATCTCCGAATTTGTCATCTGCACCTGCTTTTTACACTTTCCAACATTAAACTCTTAAATACTGATCATATCCACAACTCTAAACAATTCATTTATTATTTATCACATATGTGATCACATATATTATATTAAAAACCCATTGCGTAATTTTCGACAAACTAAAAAGGTGGGTAATCAATTTACTATTTTAATAAATGTCAAACTCAAAGTCTCGTCTTTGTGACCGCTGCGTGTACAGATAACACAACTTTTTTGGTATTGTATTGAGTCTCTGCGTGTGCGTTGATGGCGGCGCGGCGTAACGGAATGTTGCAATTTTAAAATGTAATATTATATTTTGTACAATTATCAATTATTATTGTTCTCTAATTTGTTTATCTAGGTTTGATCTGGGCACCTACTTTTGAGGTACTTTTTTGATTTTATGCGTCATATTAACTGCAAATAAAGGTACATCCTTTCTTCTTTCTAAAATAGTTTTTTTTCTAAACGAGGGCAGTGTACAGTCATCTATTTAGTAATATTCACGATTTCCAATCTGTTATATTAAAAAATTACTTAGTTTGGAATACAAGCGGGGCCCATAAAGACGAGATGACCACGCGACGATTCATCGAATCGAAAGCAGGTAGTTAAGTACTCGTGAATGTATAATTACATCAAAACAATGCAGGCTAATCATAACTGCTACATAAGGGCACAGAATACTACATTGAATAATGGTAAAGGAAATTGCAATACTTAAGAACCAACTCGGAAAATGGAATGGTGATGTACTGTGCAACTTGTTTGTAGAAGTCTATAAAGTAAATAAAGAAACGACATACATTTGCACCCTCTTGTTAAGCCCCTTAAAGGTCAGAAGTCATTGTAATGACTCAGAAACACGGAAGGCGAAATATAAAAACGTCAAACTTTGGCAAAGCTCGAGAAAACTCTTTTGAAAAATTGTTCTGTTGTTTATTCTGTGGTATAAAAATATAATCCTTTGCTGAAATTAAATTTAAAAATCCTTCCGTGCCACATCCAGTACACTAGCTAACTCCATGCACGATCGTGTGTTCCCCCACAGTGTATAATCCTACGCCGTGTATATTGGACTAGCCAATATCAAGTTAGTGTTGCAAACCAGCGTTTGCTCCCAATCCTTGTTATTGAGGTACCGTTTCGGCAGTTAAGGTAGGTCTACACGGATTTGTATCGCACAAAATATCAGATAAAAGCTTCCTCTCCCAATTGACTTATAAAAAGGAAGGGAAGTATTATTGTAAGAATTGAAGCATAGTATATACGTGTGTACAGATCTTTATAAAGCTATCAGGCCCAATGGTATTGAAGCTTTAGATATCGTTATGTATTCGTGGAAAATTGAAGCGAAATTAGATTAGAACATTTTGTGAACAACTGTTACGTCATAGGACTTTATTAAAAAATATCATTGTTTCCAGAAAATAAATATAGTTTTGTTTTTATTGCTTTGTCAGCTTAGGTGCAGTGAGCATTGTTTTCAGCCCAACGTTAAATCCCCAGGATTTTATATTGAACAAAAACGCCGAGATATAGACTCAGCCAAAATCTGTTATCGAAAAAATTGTGTCCCTGCGTATCTTTACGCTCGATGCGTGAACTGGATAAAGTGTGAAATGTGTTAAATTAATAAACTGATAAAATTAATTTATTTTTATTTCTTCAGAAATAATAAAAACCGTCGAACTATGAATAGGTCTGTTACTTTTTCATGACGCAAAAGGAAACAACGAAATTATATTTTCAATTGCTTGTTCCACAGACTCATACTGATCTTATTTTAGCCTTATTATTTTGCTACAAAGATAGTTAGTGGGTCAGTGGGTGTCTACATAAGTAAAAAAAAAGATTTTTGTTCTAAGTCCTCGTTCCATAGTGGCCCTAAGGCTACACTCCAACCATGACCAGCAACCTAATTACGTAACACACGATCTATCACAATCTGAATCATTTTGAAGCCTATTGCGAATTCATTACTTCATATGTTCGACAAATTTGTCTGCTCAATAACATAAATAACGCAATGAATGTTGTTGAACTGTCAAAATGAAACCTATTCCTACTATTAGTGCGTTACGTAATTACCCCGCTGGTTTAATTGTGTGTAAACTTTCACGTAAATCAGAAAAACGTCATATTGTTTTTTAAAATATGTTTTATTGTTTAATGAAACTCACAGATTGGCGGCTTCTAAATTCCGCACAAATCACATTACCACGCTTTTTATTCAGTTTCCCTACTAACATCATACGTAAACCAACACAGCCTACCAGGCCACCAGAACACACATCCATAATTTTATACAGAACACTAATTAATCACATCGGCCCAACACTACTGCAGTGACACGGACCAAGTTCATAATTGTATTCCAAGTTGGGACAGCGCTTGATTGATTACCACTCCGGGCTTGTGCTGTCCCACGGTATCGGCATTAGGACAACACCTGTAAATTGTTGTGTAGTGACAATTAAATGTTTCCGATGTTGTGTTGTGTTTTGATGTGGATAGTTGGGTTTTGGTTATTTGTGAGACTTGTGACCTACTTATATTCTATTTAATTTTTTAATATGGCAAGCAAAACCGATGTCGACTATTCTGCATATGTCTGAATTGGAAGGCAAGTGTGTATGATTAAAAAAAAGAAACAACATCTGTAGACACAAATAAAATTCTTTGATTTAATAAGGGACTGAAATAAAAAAAAAACATTGTTAAAACATTAAATATACATATACCTACCACCCACACTAAACCTACATAAGTAGGGTAAAGCTTAAAGGGTAGTAATGAGGGCTAGCGCGCTTGAGTTCGCCGCTAGAGGCGCTAGTGTAGAGTAAGGTCTCTAGAAGTCAAAATATGTACTGAACGTTCACTGTTTGCGGGATTTTTTATTACGGGTTTTATCGTATGATTAATAATAGCTGTAATGGTTGTGCCATTCTTGATTAATTATGGCTTAAGACTTTAAGTAAAAAAGTTCTAATTTGGTAGCACTTGAAGGAAGAATAAGTTTTTTCTGTTTCATGCTTGCCAATTTTAGAAATATTATTATCTAAATAGGTATTCATTTGAAGTTCTAAAATGTAATAAAATAAACATAATATGAATATAAGGGTACTTAAACAAATCCAAAACATCAAGTAAAAGTACTGCAACAGGACCTTACTCAACCGTAGCGCCAACTGGTGAGCACAAAAACGATAGCCCCCATTAAAGGCCAGTGCCAGTGACCTTTCTAGAACTACAAAAACTTACTAAGATACGAGATACGAGACGATACGCGAGTACGTACTTTTACTGCTAAATGTCAACTCAAATGTTAGTAACTTGTACCAAGATGACATTTGTGAAAGTAGACACGTCGCCTACGACAGACGTCGCTACGAAATGCCTCGTGAAGAAATGCATCCAGTAATTTACATATGTATTTTTTTTTTAAGAATTTATTACTGTAATTTTAGTTAGCTCGGCATAGCCCGGCAGTACCTACCGTACGGCTCTAGAACGAGCCCGTGACGTAAACGCGAAAGAACTGGAATCGAAAATTAAACTATACTTACTTCCTATAACACTTTGGTTTAAATGTTTGCAACAAACAAAATTGGTATCACCCATGACAGATTTGAATAAAGTTTTAAAACTAAATAATTAAACGTGCGAAACGAGTAATTTGATAAATGATAAATGATTTTATTTCTGTAAGTAGGGTTGTACAAACACTTTTACACGTCAATCATATTTTAAAACTAGATGAGGTCGGCGTTTCCTATCTGACTACTCTGAGAAGAAAGGCCGAAACAAACTCAGAGGTCACAGTCTCTTTTAAAGTCCAGACATAATCTTGGTCAGCTCATGTGAAGACCATGTAGATTTGAATCTGAAATGGTATTTTGAGGAAAAAAAACCACACAGAATGAGTGGACCTGTCCAGTCAATGCACGCATTTGTCAGGCATTTCAATTTTAACATCATTCGAATTTACGTTACGTTTACTCCGCGCGTTCGTGCTAGGCCCACTGAATAAGACAGCGCTGTCTTGCTCAGAAACCAAGTTGCGACCAAAACCGCATTTCAGTTCAAGATGTTTTGCGAACCAAGCAACAGAATCTCCGCTTTGCAAAGCAGGAAATCGAGAAACATAAAGCTGGTATCTTTTCTGAAGCCTTGCTTTTCGAAATTGGAGGATGCACTTACGTCGAATAGAATTGTATACCTACTTAGTTAAAAGATAATGTTAAGTTATATAAGAAGTACATAAGTTAGTTAATTTATTTTTGCTATGTAGTAGGTACTTGCCATATAATATATAAAAGACACATTATTTAAAATCAGAAGGAATAATTACATAAAAGAATTTAAAAAATATACACACATGAAAAAAAACAAAAAACAAAAACAAACAGACAACAAACAAATATCTACATTTAAATCTGTAATTTTTATGGTATACATAATAAAGAGTATTCTATTTTACGTGTATTCTTTTACAAAAAAATCGTTTATTTCTTATTTACTTAACCATTTATGTACTTACACACATATATACATAACAGACAAGAAGAAAGGAACGGGAAAATACGTAAAAAGGTGACGCTTATGAGTACTTCTAAAGAAATCTCATTCAACATACCTGAGACAGGAGAGATAAAAAGAGATGTAGACAACGTGTGTAAGAGTAGAATGGAAAACAAAAAACATAAAATCAAAAACCATTACACAGGTCGCGAAAAAGTTTTTTCGTATTTTATAGGTACAAAGATGTAGTAAAGTCTCTTTCGCTGTATGCAATGTTTGTATCTGGCTAGTTTTGTTGTGAGCTGTGTAAACACCCGGGTTAAAACCTACTAGTGGGTTAAAACCCAGTTATCATCCGTTTTATTCCACCCACTGTGCACTGAGTGGTTTGGCCGGGTGAAAACAAAATATTTCAGATTTTTTATATTCAAACATGTAGAGTGTAACACGCTACAGCCGGTGTGCGGGATGGCAGGAACGAGAGGGAGGGGTGGGGGGGGGGGGGCTTGTGGCCCGCGCCTCTTCCCCGCTCAGACTCTCATTCTAGTTTACCTCGCTGGGCTGAGTGCGCGCGTTTTGAGTTAATTTTTTGTTTTACTTTCGACCCGAAACTGTTATATTACGATCCGATCTTGCTTTTACCTGAATGACCTTGGCCTGAACACATTGGCTACGATTTGCTTATGAACTGTATTTATCAACACTAGAAAAGAATCTACGTAAGTAAAAGAAATATTACTATATACTAAGCTTAATAATTGATTCATCGTTGCTAAAATCTTAACCACATTTTTTTTTTAATTTATGCAGTCTAACGAGAAAATAGAGTTAATTAGTGCTTTTTGTATAAGGGTTTGTCTGGCTATTACATGAGAAACTAAACTTAGTTTGTAAACATTAAAGTACAATTGAAACGGGCTTTACTTACGTAATGTAGACACCCATAATATGTGATGTCCGTCTACTAAACCTTAAACTTCCTTGTTTTAGGGCAACATGGTGAGACCTAAAAATCGACTGATATGGAAACATTTTCGAGAAAGTGAGAACAGGTCGGCTACATGCAAGTATTGCGAGAAAAAATACAAAGTAGCGAACTTACCTGCAAAATGTCCTCATTGCCTCGAAAACTGCAAACAACAGTTGAGGACTAATATATCGCAAAGTTCGTCAGTATTTGCAGTCGCAAAACGCGATTTTGCAATCAAGTGATAAAGAAAATGAGAGACCTGAGTCTGAATTAAGTTTGTCGATTGAGGGCAGTGCATTTTCAGTGAGTCTGACCACAAATGTAAATAAAGAACATTTACATTCATTATTAACTAAGGCTATTTATGTATCGGGAACACTCCATTCAATAGTAGAACTCCCCGTCTGGATCAATTTTTTCAATGAACTCCAGCCATTGTACAAATTGCCTACCAGAAAAACTATTTCTACCACCATTTTGGACAAATGCGTCACGAGTTAAAACAATAATTAATATAATAATAGCAAAACCAGAACATGTATTTATTAAAAGTATTGCGACGGCAGAAAATCGACATACAAGTGATTGAATAAAGTTTCCAAACCGTGGGGCGCAGGGCACCTAAACTTGTAACGAAATAGGTACCCACTATTGACGGTCCATCATGCAGACTTCTTCTGATGGCTGGTGCTTTTCAGTCCATGATTCTACCAATAATAACGGCCCACTGCCTCCCATAGAGAAGAGGCCTGTGTCCCAGCAGTGGGAGAACCAAAAATTCGAAGACATGTGACATCTACCAATCCGCACTGGGCCTGCTTGTTGGATAACGGCCCACTCCCTCTCATAGAGAGGAAGCCCGTGTCCCTGCAATGGGAACATTATATAGGCTGATTATGTATACCTAAGTAATACAGCTAGCTACAGTTGGGTACCTGTCTGTCTACAGTATAGCCGAACAATGTTCTTAACATGTTTTGCAACAATTATCGCCCGTGACTACAAATGTAACAGGAGAACACTACAACTCTGTCCAGTACTGCACCCAATTCAAAACTTTAAGTGTACGTATACAAAGCGAATGTAATCTGGAAATTGAGCTCGTTGCAGCTTGAGACTTGTTTCACCTGAGCTTAGTTCAGACATCAAGTAAATGCACTGGCGTAGAACAAGTTAGTGTGGTGTGTTTAATTCTGTGATTCCTGTGTTTCTCGCACATTTCGCTGGAGTTAACTTCTGGAAACTGGTTTAATTCGGATATGGTTACCGTTTGTTCAAGGCGTCTGAAAGTCTGGTCAACTTCTGGATAGTAAATGTCTTGTCAAATGTCAGCTAGTTGTTGTGAATAGTCGACAAAAATTACAGCAATATAGTACCAGAAAAAATAAAGATAAAAATTTAATGGCATGATTCTTAAAACCAAGGCTTCTATAGTGGATAACATATCGTATTATTCTTGATACTGATTGTTATTACTAAAAATACCATAAGTACGTCTTCCTTTATTACATACAATACATTCCTGATACCAAACATAACCCGTTCAAGAAATATAGCCAAAATGGAATTTTGCTGACGAATTCTGGTAAATCGCGATAGAACTCCCACTCATCATAATTATTAGATAAGCTAGTAATCTTAATGTCAAGCTATTATTACTGAAACTCATACTATAATTAGCAAACAGTACTTACCACAATCCACATAAACTACAATTAACTGTCGAGGAGTAACTACAACGTTGGAGTCAGAAACAAATTAAATTATATTACATATTAATTTATCAAAGGATTTAAATACTAAAACAAAACGTTCATAACAAGCACACAGAATCCTTGTTAATAATTAAATGTTTTCTAACTGGATAACACACAATGACAATTTATATATATAAGAGCATCAACTTCTGAGCCAACGCGTTGAAAGTTGGATCTATATGTTTCATTGCAGTGTTTTCGTATAATTCTTGGAATACTGCAGGGTCCTACTAGGAGTTCACACCTCTTATCAAACTTTCCGGTTTTGTCACTAACTGGCAGGAAATGCCTGTGAACTAATTATTCGAGAAAATATTGATCCTGTAAACACGAGTGGTGTATTGCAACATGTGACCAAGAGGTCGTTGGTTACTGATGTGAATTTGAGTAAACCTGATCTTCTGATAATTGAGCATTAGTAAGCAGATCTAACTTTAATAATAACACAAAAAGGCGATTTTTTCAAAAGGGTTAGGCAAACTAGAAAAGCTGGCTGGGACACACTGGATTCGGAAGGCAGAGCTGTGGTGACGCAGATTTTTTTTTGGGTCGAAAATCATCAAATGACCTCTCCCGCTTTGGGCGGAGCGGACGGGCGTGTCAGACTCTTACTGACTAAAACCCACCCGTGTTCCTGCAGTTGCCTGTGCGCCAGGGCCACGGTAACTCTTTCGAACAATCCGCGATCCCGGCAGGCATTGGCCCTATCGGACAATGGTGCTGACATCTCTTTGAGTAGTGACGCAGCCTGGGAGAGGCCTATGTCCAGCAGTGAACTGCGATAAAGTGAGTTGATTGAGGCAAACTAGATGTGTTCACTTGTATATCGTAATTATGTTAAAAACCCATGTATTAGGAGCCTAATGCTATAAACCGGACACAAATCCAGACTCCGGGCTGCTACGGAACTCTTTCTAATTTCAGTTAGAGCGAAAAGCATCCTTTTCAAAATAAGATTTAAAAACCGATTTAGCAAAAATAATCCTTCAGTCGCTTCTATGAAATTTAATCTCAAATATACTTTAGAAAATGAGCGAACTCGAGCAAATAGTAGTACCTTTCAAAACAACTAATACGGGGATTGTTTGCGTTCTCACTGCGAACACGTTTTAATAATGCTTCATTCAACAGATGATACCCACTAGAATAAATGAACTATCTAGCGAACTGTCGCTCCGTTTGTAAAACGTTAAGCAGCTTTTCGTTGAGTAATTGTGTACTTGTTCAGAACTGTTCTGGGTAGATTAAAATTGTTTTGTTGTGGGTATGTTTTGTTATTTTTGGGATCATGTTGATGCCTACGTAACTTCGTGTGGCATGTTATGGGTATATACAAAATATACCAACTGTAACAAAACAAGTTGGTGTATTTTGGGTTTTAATAAAAAACAGATGAAAAACAGATAATCCTAAACCTAACTAATATTATAAATGCGAAAGTAAGTTTGTTTGTTTGTTACCTTGTCACGCGTAAACCACTGAACCGATTATCACGAAATTTTGCATATACGTTGTCAGGGGTACAGAAAAGGACATAGGGTACCTATCATCTAGAAAAAAAGTACTATTCCCGAGGAAAATAACAATAATATTCGATGGTCACGATTCCTTTGGAACGCTAGATGGCGTTACGTGTCTTTCAAATCCTGAGTGAATTATATTATTAGAAACTTTAGGTTGTTGAGTATTTTTTTTTAAATATAAGTAATACATTTTGTGAGTCTAGAGTGAAATCCAACACCGTTTGACCCAACACCATGAAATTTTGCACATAGCTAAGTATGTATGTATTTTTAATGGACGACAAGAATTTACAGGATTTTTTTCGACCTTCACGCGGGCGAAGCCGCCGGCAAAAGCTAGCACTAAATAAAATCTCAATCAGTGTCAAAGATCAAATGTGATAATCATGAAATGAAAAAAGCAAAAATGGCTACTTCAGTATTTTTTTAAATGACAGAGTTTCTGCTTGATTTCAACAATTTAATCAGCGTAACTTATTTTTAGGTTCCATCTCGCTAAAAGAAATCAGTGCAATTCAATTTTAAGTTTAAAGCTATAAAGCAACACAGATTGGCTGAAGAACCATTGGATAAAAGCGTTTCTGGGAAACTTCAAGCTTATATAGATGGCTAGTTAATTTCTGGATAAGCGCTTACACAGATGTTATTCAAGTAATTTGGGCACAAAATAAAATGCTTTAAACTGAATAAGAGATATATAATAGCAACATAATAGCTGAATAAATGTACAACAAGCTTAATATCGTCTGTATAAAGGGTGATCTACCTATTTAACAGCTATTAAAACTTTTTAAACCAGTTGAAAGTGCTTAAATTCAGTAATTCAGTCAATATTCAGCATTTAGATTATTTTTGTGCTTTTATGCAGACAATATGCAAATAACCGCCGACCGCATCTAGTTTTTAAAATATGATTGACGTGTAAAAGTGTTTGTTCAAACCTACTTACAGAAATAAAATCATTTATCATTTAACATTTAAGAAATTGTAAAATTTTAATTATTATTTCACTATTGTGACTGTCACCAATACGTCATATTCTGCAATGGGTGTATTATTGAATTTCGATAAGTAAACATTGGTTTCATATATGTTATAATCAAGGAAGTGAATTATTATTGCTCATGTAAATTTATTGTGAATATACATATATCTTAACTGTATTTCTTTAAGCGCCACTGTATAAAGCTACCATTCAGGAAGTAAGCAAGTGTTTTATAATAGCCTAGCTTACATGAGTGAAACATTTTCAATGCTTTTGTGAATTTAAGTGTGCGAAAACAACGTGGCTAATGCTGCGTACCATTTTAAAAGGTGTGAAGTATATTAATAAAACGCAGTATTTGGTTTGATATTGTATCGTTTATATTTTTATCAAAAATGTTATGTACTGGTGATGTTTATGTTGAATATAAGCTGTACACACAGCGGTTTCCTTGTTTATTTCTGCATAATAGATGTAATGTGCCCAGTTGTCATGCTATTATTTGGTTAAAACTGATTTAAAAGAACACTTTTGGGATAGCATTTCTATAATCACCCATTATAATGCTATTAGACAGCCTATTAGGGCTCTGTTTAGGAATATGAAAATCCAAATATTTTCGAATATCGGAGGGTATATCTACACAGGGTGTAAGTAAGAGTCCTGCGATCTTTTTAACCACATGTTGAGTCTGTGGAATAGTTATATCCGATTGCACACGGAGAAAAAACTCATTTAGTGAAAAGAAATTAGCCTCCTCATACAAATTAGCACAAAGCCACCGCGCGCAGAAGAGAAAATTAGTACTTATGAGAAGTTAAACAATAGGTATATTTAATATTGAGAATTTGAGATATTGTTTTAATTTTTTGTAAAGTTCTAGCTGTTTTTTTGCAGATTGATTATATTATACTTACAATAAAATAAACTCATACATACTTTAGTTTTATTACTAACAATATTAACAACCTCTTCAGTGAAGCATAGTCTACATATTATTATCTTGCGGGCATATATAATATTATTCCAGCCAGTCTTTGATTAAAAATGCCTAGTAAATCTTTTAAAGCTCCTTGCGAAATAATTTTCCCATTTTTTGAAGTTATTACGAATATTTCCATTTCTTCAAAATCACTAACACTCGAATCGCCGTTCTCTGAGTTTTCATTGCAATTTTCATCTAAAATTATTGATGAAGGTGCAAAATAATAGTTTACGGAACCCTTTTCAACCGTAAATAATCGTTTAAGTTAGTTGAAATAGCTTACTCATTTTCAAATATGCAGCCTTCTGCTTAACAAAAGCTAAAAAACCTCAAATATTCAGCTACTGAATAACTGGTTATGATGGAAGTATAATACAGCTCGAAGACAACAGGAAATAGGTTATTCAGCATCAAGTAGAATAATGAAAATTGATACCAAAGTTACATAGATAAATGCTGTCACATCAGCTATTATGCAGCTCTCTGCGGTCTTGGATGCCTTAAACTGAACAGCGTATCTTTAATAGTTCTGTTCATGACCAATATAAGCTTTAAAAAGGAAATCAATGCTATACAGAATTTATTCAGCTTAAAGCTTAATAACAGCCCAAAAACCATTCAATACAGCATTTGTCTGTGCCGATAGCTTTAATAGCTGTGTAATTAAGCTTTAAACAGCTTAATAGTACAATTTTATACTGTTATCTTGTTTATGTGTTGCTTGGGATGGCACCATCGATGAATGTTCGAGGATCTTGCCAATGTCAGTGTGAAAGAAAAAAAGTTATTTCTTCCCCAACCCACTTTTTCTCCATCACTAGTCCATAACACGAATTAAAACAACAGTGTTATCAAAATACACCTCATGTTAAAAGAAATTACTACCAAAAAGTCCCACGCATCACACCACTAAATCTGCCAACAAATCTGAGCAAAGCCAGTGCTGCTAATCGCATATTCTTCACAAAACCACCGAGCTAACGACCACGGACAGGACGGCTATCGAGACAAACTTTTTTGCTGTACCTACACGTTATAACTAGGATGACCATCATTATGTAAATTACTTTAATATGCCGTTTTTATTCATAGTTACATTTATTAGCAGTAAAGGGCACTCTGACCAAAGTATGAATAGGGTTTGTTATGATAGGAATAGGTAATGGTTATAATGGCAGCTACTTTACCTTCTTGGCCTTTTCTTGTAGGAAACAGAATTATGCTGTAAGTTGAGTGCAACGGCAGCTTGCGACCTAAAAAACTACTGTTTTGATAAACACTGAAAGATAACGTCTACAAGTTAGGTTTTTATGTACCTAGTTAAATGACGAAATACATTGTTTATTTTGAAAATCCTCTAATACATAGGTAATGTGCTCCCATTTTGGAATAGGAATAATTAAAACGCACCACAGCATAGATACCTCTTGGGGTAAACCATTACCACGGCGGATATCCTATGTTTGGGATTACGTAATTACACTTTCGGAAGCCCGACAGAATTATAGGTAGATCCATCGAATATTCAGCCAAACAAAATTACTCGAGTGATTCTCGAAGCTAATTTAATATTTAAGATGTTTAGAAACTTTGAATGTCAGATATAAATTTTCAGCTAACTTTAAAATTCTTAGAAATGGAACGTTCTACCTCATTGCTGGAAATGGTTACCCTAGTTATAAGGCATTCCACACACGTGCGACCGCGGCGTCCGCGGCCCCACTTTGACCACTTAATTCAATGAGGCTGGATTCAGCAGCCCAGCGTCGGGTTTACAAACACGACTGAACTCGTACGCTTTGTTACTGTCTTTTGTCGAGTTCCAGTAGGCTAATTAATGTATAGTCTGTTACAGGCCTTTGATTTTGGAATCTCGTAACGAGGAACCATTGGTTTTTGCCTAAACGTTATGTAGAAAAACTAGGGGAGGACGTCGCAAGAGAAAATAAAGAGGCGTCCTGTTTTAGACAAATCTGTAGTTTACTTTGTGCACAAATTAAAGTCCCGTTTACTCACTATATTATATAGCTTATCTTTATGTAATCTAAACATAAATAATTAAAGTTTGTATATTTCCGTCTATATTACAATAAATTTAGGTATCTATATATTAATTTTAATCCAGTTTAAAGCTTCCACATTTTAATAAAATGGTTTCTTTAATGATTTTAATCCACTTAAGTAATTACTTTTTGTTAGTCATGCATTTTTCTGTTACATAGAATAAATCATTTTAATCTTGTAATTTGAACCTAATCTTGTTCAAAGCGAATTAAATATAAAACTTTATAGCTAAATTGATTTATAACTAAGCTGTAAAACTTGATTAAGATATTAAAATGACATTGTCCAAAACACGATCTAGGTAATCACTTAACTCTTAACTCCTTTAAAATTAAATATGAATCACTTCTTCTATAAATTCCATTTAATGTTAGGCACTAAAAAGTTTACGACATGATAAAACCTTGTAGTTGGATTATATCATAAAAAAAATCAGTCCGAAATCTTCGAGATAAAAATCTCTTCTAAATTAAAGTTTTTTTTTTAATAATATGTAAAATCGACTGTTAGTTTCTTTGAATCAAAACTTTTACAACACTTTTATTTTTTATTTTTTATTATAGGTATTGTAGGTAGGTACTTGAAACCCACTGATTATCGTTGTTATAATCAACACTTATAACAACACGACTATAATCCCCGAAAGGTTTAGCAGAAGTGCACCTACTAGAATACCCTCATTTCGTCAGTTCTGTTTAAGTCCCATGTAATAGGGTAAGCAGGGAATCAAAAGATAACCTATTCATAGTACGATTAAAACTTAATGGCGGCTCGGAACATGAGGCGAGTCGCTGCGTAGTAACCAATTCACGTGTCAGCGGGGGTGAGGGGTGAGGTACTGCGCAGCGAAAAGCGCACTTCACAACCGCCATTAAGTTTGAATCGTACTGTTACAGGTATACATTTCCAGTATAAGCTGACCTCTCATTGTACAGAAATCCTATACAGTGCGAGATCAGCTAATACTGGAAATATATAGCTTCATATGTAGCCATGTGTACCTACCTAATACTGAGGTCCAAAAATATACACAAAGCACCTCCACTGCAACGAATATTTGGTTACTCTGGTGGTTGGGTAGCAGACTGAATACACCCTAAATTCAAACTCGATTTTTAAATAAAGAATAATAATGTAGTCTAGCCAGACTAGATTATTATTCTTTATTTAAAAATCGACATGCAATCTTAGTACCACAGACAACTTAGCCCCGTAGACACCTCATTAAGAACATTTTGTTCGAATATACTGTCGTCAAAAGTCAGGGGGGCCGAGGTGCAAAGAGAGCTGTGATTGGCTATTTCAATGTCACATGTGATACGTCAAATGACTCATAGGACGGCTTAGGGTCGGTATGAGACTCGATATTTTTTATCGATAAGCAACATTTGTAAGTACTTAGATTTATTTATCTATTGAAAAAGGTACACCGATCAAATACTAATCTCACATTATAGCACAGAGTATACCGTACCGTAATTCGTTATAGTTTTGGAGAAGCACGTGCCACATTTGCGCCAAATTCCATGCACTGAGTGTATTAATTAGTGCCAAAATATTTCGGGAATTAAAAAACTGAAGTCGATAATATCTGACAATATTGACAAGTGACCCACCAAAGTTGGTAACAAAAGCGTTGGTACAGCAGTAATAAATAAAATTTGTCGTTTCTTTTTGGGTTCAAAGCAATCCGTCGTAAAATGACGGGAACATATAACACTATTTGTAGTGGGACACCAATTTTCATCTCGTTTTGTAGCACTTATACAAATTTTCTTTAATTCTAGGCATTTAGGAAACCTTTAAAATAAAATAATGATTATTTATTTATTTTATATTTGTGGTAACATATCGATATTTTATTTGTAGATTTGTTATCGATTCATCATCACTAGTAAACTGTTACCGATGATAGAGCGAGATAGTCATATATAAATTAAAACGTGAAAGAAAGAGATTTTTCAAAAGACATCAACGAGCGCTACTGCACCTTTGCATTTGTTTCGTATTCAAATATTGTCGTTAAATTATTTTTTTAAATTATTTTATGCTTCTAGATAACTTATCGGTGAAATGTAATGCCGTCTTTGTGTAACCTCGAAGTTCTGCTACATTTTCCGCACCAATTCACTGCACAATACGGCATTTTGAATATTCTTTTCGATTTTTAAAACCTCAGAACAATAACTAAAACACGTCAACATTCAGTAACGGACTGACTGGCGCTTCCTAGACGAGTTGGGGGCGTGGCCATCACATATGAGGCCGTAGAGCTAATGCTTGGCGAGCGCGGTTGCCCTCCTATGCGGTGTCTACGGGGCTAAGTTGTCTGTGCTTAGTACCCAAGAGTGCCGCAAGGACCCATGTATTTTAATATGATGGTTATCACTAAGGTACTTATCGTGTGCAAGCTTTAAAAGTAAACTAAGGAAGTCATTTCACTGCACATTCTCATAAAGGTCGCATAAGCTGCTTCCGTTGGTATTAACGTAGCTACATGTTCTAGCTATTTTTAAACTCTAAAACATGTTCTTCAATGTTATGAGGTTAAGGTTATGAGTGGTCTTGGGCTAGAAGCAGGTTTTGTAATTAACGAAACCGGTACTAGTGTTAAAAAATCTTATTTTCTGTCTTTGTTTGAAGATTGTAATAACTATGATGACATAATATTACATAACAATATGCATTGTTCTTCGTAGGGTTAGACAGAGGTGTACCCATAGTTGGTACACCCACATTTCGTCAGTTATTTTGAAGTCGCATGTAATAGGGGGCGAGCCTATTGCCATCAACTGAGCACAATTCCAAACTCCGGGCTGCTACTAAGAAATTCCTAATGGCAAAACCTAATAATACTTTGCCCGACCTGGGAATCGAACCCAGGACCTCACCATGCTCAGCAGTAGTGCTAGCGACTAATAGACAGACGTGACAGTAACTATAATTATTTGTTAAACTAAACTAATTAGGTACTTAGCTGCTATGCAAAAGCCCTAAAACCGTAACTACAGTCACGAACACAAATAAATGATAAATGATTTTATTTCTGTAAGTAGGTTTGTACAAACACTTTTACACGAGACAACACCTATTTCATAGCAGTAGATATAGATTCCAAAATACAATGTTCGTGACAACCTAAAATTACAATCAATACAACAGGAGAAAATATCTAAAAAATATAGAAAAATTGCCAAATGTAAAAATACACTATTATTAGTGATCTTGACTGTACACACGGCAACATATCAAGCTATACATTTCCAGTTTTAGCTGACCTCGCATTGTGTAGGCTTTTCGCACAATGAGAAGTCAGCTTATACTGGAAATGTATAGCTTGACAATATGTCTTCGTGCATACAATCCAAATATCCGTAATCGCTTATCGACTCCGTAGGGCTGCTCTCCTGTCACATAGACAATGTATTTGTAGTTTTAAACTAAAGTGCCCAAATTGACATCCGTTAAAGTCCATCAAACGATGAACAAGTCAATAAAAGAGACATTTCCCCCAACAATACGACGAAGCGCCGAATTTAATCTAGTCATAAATAAAAAGATCTCGTTAAAAACTCTCGTCTCGCAAATACATGCATGTAAATTTTTGCAATAAAACTTTTAGTTTTGACAATAAATTCAATTGGTCGGTCAATAAATTTTCAAAGCATAAATCCTGCCAAGGTCTATAGTGTGACGTCGTAAAAGCACTTTTATAGCCGCTTACTCGGAACAATAAAGAAATGTGTCAATGTGGAAAATTAAACAGTAATTATAATAAAACATCCGTTTATTATTAGTTAGTGCTTTACACGAATTAGCTTCGTGTCAATAAAGGGGAACAAAATGTTTAGAACACCTGCAGTAGCCCGGACTCCGGGTGTTAACATTTTTATGACCCCCTAAATTACCAAGAGAAAACTGATTTAGGAAACGCAGTGTTTAAGCACACATCGTTTCCTGCTTTTTTGGTAGGTACATTACCTGTGATTGCTATTCCTATTTTAAATCTACAAGCTAGAATTTGGATGGATAGAAAATAGTCTCAAAAGTTATGTGGTAAACTAAAAGCGCGTATAATTGTAGTCCTGAATTTGTGTCAGTACTTAGCGGTGACGTCACAGGGACTATTCGTATTCTCATTATACATAAGTTTTTCTAAAACAAAGCATTACTATGGCTAACGCTTTGTTTTAGAAAAACTTGCACACTGGAATTAACTCCCACAATACCTTTGTGTCTTTGTGATCATACACGCTTAAAAAAAGATAGCCTTTTTAAATATTTACCTCACTCGTATTTTTATGTTCTTCTTTTGTAGATTTTTTATAAAGTACTAACCTAAAAGACAGGTGTTTTGGAAAATGAAAGGAATCAAAATAGCATGGAGAAATAAAATAATATAAACATTAAAGTAATTTATGCGCCACGTTGAAGCGCTACTCTATGTCACTCTCAAGAATTTTCTTGTAAGTATATAAAAACGGTGTTTTGATTTTCTGTAAAAATACACGTAACTTTCTCCTAACAAACTCTCACGTTAGTTCCGACAATCTCCTTTCCGTAATTTGTCATCACATCACTGACTCGACGATTACCTACTGACATGAATAATTTGGATATAATGTTACACACAGGAAGGTGAGCCACAGCTTACAAAATTCATGACTGTAAATATTACAAACCAACAATAATTCAAGGGAATATTTTTAGACTGTGGCCAAGTTTACAAGACTTTTTGGTACACAGCGCCCCCGAAGTGACACTTTTGTTTTTGTGAGATGTTCTAAATGTCACAAAGCGTGAAGAATGATCGTGGAACGTGACGAAAAGGCGGGTGTTCCAGTAATATTTCGTGTGTCTTTAGGAAATATGACAGTTCGTTTTATACTTTGATTTGAGAAGAGTTGATTTAGTATCGAATGTCTTGGAAGCATTTCAACTCGCTCGGAGATAATCACATGAATAGGTTCTTTGGAATGGAAGCTAATTAACTGTGGCTTCGCTCGTTAGAGTAATTATCGATGTATTAATTAATAGTATGATGACCAATTTTGGTGTGAGAATAATTTGTTGCTCCATATATTTTAAGTGTCGAATGACACTTAATTTTTATGTTCGTGATTAATTAGCTTTCCAAAAACATGTTTTATACTTGTTTTTATGTCGTAAATCTCCGTCAGTTCAAATTAATTCTGACGTTTGTGCCAAAATTAAGGCTGTGAAATTGCAGGAAATATAATTAACACGGTATATTATGTTCTCTTTTGTTTTGAAATGTCTGATTTATTTCTCATACCTACTTAACGAACAACTCACAATACACTAGCTGACTCAGAGGTACCTTGTGGTAATGAGGTAAAATCAAAGTGTAGAGACTAAAAATAATTCGAGTAAATTACTTAAAAATAGAAATAATGAAACAAAAAACTATAGCTTAACGGTTTAATTCTGAATTGTGCTGCTCAACAGCCGAAATAACTTCGAATATTTGCCTCAGTCTTTCCGAATTTAGCCTAGACGCCCAATAATTAGTGTCCCTCCATTCTCCAACCCACTAAATTCAGCCGGGAAATTTATAGATATTCTATAAACAGAAAAGATCCATCAGATTTGCAAACCGTAGCTCCCAAATTTACCAATTTAGATGTTGGAATCCATCAATTTACAGTCCTCTAATGGTCCAAATTGCACTGTCAAGTCTGGATTCAAATTTAAATTAGCAGAAATAGCAGGCCAGGCGCACTCCGAATTTTAGGTATGAAGCTACAAGTACGCGGCGCGGTCGACTTGTCGGACCAATTCAGTGGGGCTACCGACGCCGCGCCGCGCCGGGCCGGGCGGCCGGGGGTCGCTCGTTAGTTATGGTGGCCAACCACCAAATTAAAAAAAATAAAATCACCATGGTCCATGGACCACCATGGTAACTACCATGGCCTAACTATACTTAACTAAATATTGTTTAGTAAGATTTTGATTATGTAGACAACAGGGTACTCGTACATACTTTTTTATTTGCCCAATTACGTAGGTACTTAAGTACCCAGCCTAGGTTTATTTGAAACGTCATTTGTTCACAAAAGTAGAGTAATACGCACGGCACATAACTGGTAATTAAATATTCTGATTAATTATTCTTTAAAAGAAGACAACCCTAACGTTGTCCGAAGAGATAAAAGTTACGCGATAGAAAGAGAGGCAACTTTAAGGTATATAACTGTAGGCAATTAGCGCTATACGACCTGAATTGCACTTTATTGTGTAGTAGCAAGAGTCGTTATTTATTTTAACGATTTAGCGGAGTGAATTTTCTGTACTTGTACTATTATGTATACTGTGGAAATAGTAACATTTGAAATTTGGTGGCGGGATTGAAAAGTGAACGATACAGCGTTTCACTGTGCCCTGAGAAACACGATCCGTCTCCTTTAGCAGTCGTCGAGGCGATAAATTTTGTGGAATCTAATATAGCCGTGATTTGTGCACTGTAGTTTCGGATTCAATCTGACAGTTTGAATAAAGTTACACATGAATTAGATGTTCGTAAAGTAGCTCCTACTGAATTTATCGTTGCAATATTGTTGATAATTTAATTATGTCTGAGTTTGTAGTTTGTAACTGAATTACGCTGGATTGTTTAAGTTTGGGTTTAGTTACAAATAATGACCTCCAACCTCATTTTGTGTCGTCTAATCTAACTCTGTCTCGTGTTTGTTGCACACAAAACCTTCACAAACTGGTAGGTACCGAGTTGTCTAAACTAATATTTACACAAATCTGATTGAAGTAATTCCACTGTATTTCTAATTTCACTTGTTCTAATCGTGTTACAAAACCTGCGGGGTAATTGCGTAACACACTAACAGTAGGAATAGCTTTCATTTTGACAGTTCAACAAAATTCATTGCGTTATTTACGTTGTTGAGCAGACAAATTTTTCAAACATACCTAATTATAAACCAATAGATTAGCAATAGGCTTCAAAATGATTCAGATTGTGATAGATAGTAGGTATGTTACGCTATTAGAGTGCAGACCTCGGTGTCGTGTTTTTCCTCTGTCCATTCAATTTATAAGTTTCCTGTTTCCAGATGGTCGGTGTTCAAAGGTCAGATAGGTTTTAATTAAAAGTTTAACGTCAATTACGACACAAGTTATAACAAGATTTAACGTCTAGGCATGTCATAAAATCGACAAGACAGATCAAATTACCAAATCAAAATTGCGAACAATCCTTCAATGTCGTCACATCATTTTACAGCCGTACTTAAAACTTTGGAATTATCATTAAATACAAATTTGGAAACATTAAACTCAGCAAATCAGGTTCGCTTTACGATCAAGGTACCCAAAGAATTTATGAAACCAAACCGTACTATTTACGATTCGCACAGCAATCTATAACTCACGAACAGGAAAATGCTATCCTTACGATTTCATTACAATAAATCTCATGGCCCGAGTTATAAAGTTTTGTGTCGATCGAAACTAAACTAAGTAGATAATGTACTCTGGTCAGGCCATTCTTTACCTTGTTATAGATCCTACAAGTGAAATTAAGCTCGAATGTCATTAAGATAAGGTTGATAATCAAAACTTGAAATATTTTACCCTGCAACGTTGAGTATTTGATAAGTGCAGCCTGATAAGTTGCAAGCGATAATTGACCCATTATTTAAAGGGAAATGATAAGTTTAAATCTTGCTCTAGTATCTACGAGTAGTACTGTGATTGGAATTCCATCAGCTTAAGAAAACAAGAACCGAATCAAGATTCTGTGCTTCGATTCTTTGTGTATCTTATCGGAATAAATATTTACGATCACGATATAAACGTTTTAGGTAAATTGATCGTTTTGTAATTTGGTTATCGAGAGTTTATATCCTTGTTAGATTAGAGTGCAAGAAATTAATACACTAATCATAAAAGTGCACGTTAGGCTCTGAATTAATGTAAATATTTACAGTTACAGAAGTGACTTTGATAAACCATCTTGATTATGGAGTTGAGAGATTCAATGACCTAAAAAGCCACTTCTCATATTGAAATACTAGCTGCTGTCCGCGGCCTCGCCCGCGTGGATGTTGTAAATTATGCCACAGGAAAGTGCTACCGGGACAAAAAGTAACTGTTACTCCTTATAACATCAGCTAGCTGCTTGTGATAGTCCTGTCAAAATCGTTCCAGCCGTTTCGGATATTAGCCGGTACAAGCAGACAGACTGATAAATGTAAAAAAAAAAACACGTGTGGCACTCGGGGACTGCTGCGGTAAAGCTATTGCATAGCATTTTTTATCAACTTATGCAATCTGCTTACGTATTCGTCCGACTTCGGAGCAGCTCGTCTCGATCCGTGCGAGCTTCGTAAAGCAAACACGTTAAGCGAACGCTCGGCCGAGCTACATGGTAGGCGGAGTGGGGGGTGTTAGGTTTTATTTTCGTTACGGAATTTCTTGATTCGGTCGCCGCGCTCAAAGGCCGCGATAAAAGCTATGCAATAGCTCAAAAAAAAAATTTGTTGTATGTGTCGTACTTTTATAAAAATATGCATTTAGTAAAAAGCTGTTATTTTGACATTACAAGCAAATCCTTCAATTTTATTTATTTGTAGTGTATGGAAACCAATCATAATACTATTAGAAACATAATATTTCTCATCGATCACGAGCTTGCTCTAGATTCCTTATTGTTTCATTTAACCGCTTACCTAAAAAAGACTCGATAGTTGAACACATTTATAGAATCGTAAAACGATTTTACGATCCCCAAGCATAATCCAAACATAAAATTATAAACGTTATGTATCGAAGCAACCGAAAATCATAAATCGGCGTTTTCGTAACATAAATACATGTTTTCTATTGAGGGTGGGCACACTAAGTCTTAAAATAGCTGTGCAAGTGAACAGTTAGAGTTAAATATTGTGCTATTGTGCCTTTAATGTCTGTGAGGTGCATATAAACTGGTTTAGTGATGTTTTCAATGCACTAGCTTATTTATTTCTTGCCATCCTTGAAACAAAAATATGGAATATATATATTTTTGTTCATACATTTTAACTCATTGCAAAACCTTTTTCTGCTAACTGAAACTTCTTCCAGTCACCAGAAAGTTCTGAATTCAGTAATCAGTTGGTCACAGTCCTCAGCTAGACATAGGCCTTTTGTAATCGTGCCATATTGTCTGTTTTCAGTCTTCGTTCGCCATCTGTCGACAATAGAAAAAAACATTCAGAACATTTGCTCTAATTCAACATGAATTCATGTACTACAACTAATACATAATCTAATAATCATAATTTATATCTGTAATTTTTGTGGTGTAAAGAGTATTCTATTCTAACATTTTGATTCCAATACTATTTGCAGAACGTGATTCACTTGTGCTGTAAAGCATTAAGACCTAATACTTGTTACCAACGGATGGACCCTCGACAATAGTTTCTGTTCCTATTGTTAACGACACGTTCCCAATACGTCATTTTGACTCCGATCGTGCTAATACTGTTACGGGGAAACGCATCTGCCCTCTATAATGGATTTTGTACGGTATTATACAAAATTATTGAATTGGTTTTACGGTTCAATGTCGTTATTTGTTACTTAGTAAAGTTATTGGTCTCCATTGTGCGTGAAAGTGTAACAAATGTTTAGCAGCTTTCGTTGAAAGTTTGTGAATGAAACAAAAATAATATTTGTTCAAAAATTACTAATATATATAAAAGATTAATTTCTGCAAGTGTTTTCAGGTAAAAATAACTTCTCTCGAAAATCCGTACTTAATATTATAATTTCGAAAATTATCTGTATTTTACCTTTTCACGCCTAAACCACTGAACAGATTTTGATAACATTTGGCAAGGAGATAAATGGCATCCTGGGGAAGGACATAGGCAACTTTTTTCTGATAGAACGTTCTTGTGGGATAAATTCCGACATCCACGCGGACGAAGCCGCGGGCAGAAGCTAGTAAATTATAATTTTAAAACTACCAAAATATTAGTTTTCAAATTAAGTTATTGATTTGACAAACTTTCATCAGAAAGCCTTCTTCTCAATTCGCTCTAAAATATTAGAATATTGAATAATTAAATCGTCATCATCATCAGCCTATATTCATCCACTGCTGGACGTAGGCTTCTCCTCATGAACGCCACTGAGCCCGATCTTCGGCTCTTCTCATCCAGTCTCTGCCAGCCGCCTTTCGGAAGTCGTCACTCCACTTGGCCGGGGGGCGCGGAGAGTCCCACACTACGTTTGCCTAAACGCAGTCTCCACTCTAGAACTCGTTTTCCCCAACGATTGTCGGTTCTGCAAGAGATGTGACCAGCCCATTGCCAATTCAGCTTGCTTAGTTTTTGGGCTATGTCGGTTACCTTGGTTCTCTGGCGGATCACCTCGTTTCGGATTTTATCCTTCAGAGACTCCAAGCATAGCTCTCTCCATAGCTCGCTGAGAGACTTTAAACTTGTGGACCAGTCTCACCGTGAGTGTCCACGTTTCGGCTCCGTAAGTCATAACTGGTAGGATGCACGCGTTGAAGACTTTCACTGCGGTATGGAAAACGAGAAGACCTGACGAAGTTTATCAAATGCTGCCCATCCCAGCTGAATCCTCATATCGGCTTCCCTCTCAAAATTGTTCCTACCTAACTGCATATTCTGCCCGAGGTAAACATATTCCTGACCAACTTCAAGGAGTACACCGTGAATGACAATTGTTCATGACATGACGTTTAATATTAAATCAAGCATCTTAAAATGTTATAATTTCTAGAACCAAACAATTTATTTGATCAAACGAAAACTTATGAAGCTAATAACCGTTAATACGAAGAACACAAAAAGGCGACGACGGATTTGTACTGAAATGTTTACGAGAAAGAGACGTTCGTTATGACAAGAACTGTAAAGCATGAAGTGAGTTAATATACTCGTTCATTAATGAAAATATTTAGTTTATGGAATTTCTTAGTGATGTATTTATCGGACAAGATTCCTAATATTTTGGTAATTTGTAGATAAACATGTATCGCAACTGTAATTATTATTGAAACGATTATCTACGGTCATTATTATTTGTCAGAATAGGTATAGCTAAGAAAAATCTAGTCACAATTAGCAGACCAGTTTGCGCTTCAGACCCAAAACTCACATGCAATTATTCGCCTAGAACCAAAACTTCTGAAAAGAGGCAAATTCTGTAATTTAATGATCTGTGAAAAATGAGCCAGCAACAGCCACTGTGTTCCAAACATTGTACAGATCTTAAAAATTTCTCAGAAAGTCAGATCGTCAAAGTCTCTATAAATAAGACGAAGCCGGCAAGGTTCAAATGAATTCGCCATTCAATATCACGCTACATTTTCTTTTAATTTGTTTAAATGACGACAAATTTACTGCTACAGATTTTCATTTTACGTTCTGAATATTTTCGTCCGTTTTTTAGTGGCCCGCGTTGGAATTGGAAAAACGATTCATGGAAAATCTTCTTTTTTCAATTAGTATAAAAGATCTTCTGCCTTCTTTTCTTTTAATCAATATCAGTCACTAGAACAGCTTGGAATATTATATTTTGGAAGTTTTTGGTCCTACCGTACATTGTGAGATGTCTTGTCAAAAGTGACAAACATGTCCATAAAAGACATAATTATGCAGCAAAAACATGTTGATACTCTGTCTAGCTGTACCTAATAATCTGTAGTCTTCATTTATTTTCGTTTCTTGTATATTTAGTATAGTA
Organism: Dryobotodes eremita; assembly: GCA_917490735.1. Taxonomy (NCBI): domain Eukaryota; kingdom Metazoa; phylum Arthropoda; class Insecta; order Lepidoptera; family Noctuidae; genus Dryobotodes; species Dryobotodes eremita. Next base: position 11,956,125 of record OU823248.1, on the reverse strand, counting down.
AATAGTATGTATATACTTATTATTTTGCACCAATGACAACCCCATTTTCATGTCCACGCAATCACTGTCCGTTCCAAAGTTGCCAGGAAGAGATCACAGAAAGCGATAAGGCCACCCATTGTATGTTGTGTAGTGTTAAATTTACTTTCTTGTTATGTATTTTCTAGTGTACAATAAAATATATATAAATGATACAAAATACCTATGCTTTCCTCCAATTAACACTAAAATCTTTAAATACACAAACCGTTGATAGATTTACTTCTTGAGTTTAACTTTCAGTTTGATCTGTCAATATGGTCGATAGGCATCTGTCTATTTTAGGGTAGTTAGGCCTGTCGTCCACGACGCTTCGATGTCCAGAATGTCACAGCATTAGTATTCCAATGGTGGTCCGTACACGACACGACTTATTAACGCGATACTCTAACTAGTTTGTGATTGGTGGCGTCCTGCTGTGATATTCTGGTTGAGTTTATAACACGTTACTTTTGAGTAGCAACATGGACGATTAGCCGTAATCGTAACAACCATTTCTCTGAAATTAACTTCGTATTCGCTTTTCATTGCTCGTTTAGTTAGACGAGTCTAATAATGGAGTGTTATTTAGCCGGCAACATGATCGGTTTGCGATCGTTTGTCGGGTATAAATATGGCGTTTCGTGTTAATTTGTTTGTAGATGGGATTCTCGCAACTATTCAGGAATAACAGAGAGATTGCCTTTGGATCAGTGTAACTCAGTGATTGACACTAATACATAGCTTAGGAAATCGATTCAAAATGAGGTTTAGGAAAACAGGACCTTAACAAGCTTAAACTAAGTAGAATTCAAATTCAAATAGAGGATCCAGCACTAGACATGAACCTTGTAAGGGCTCAGCAATGTTTACAATATGAAATGTAAATTAATATTCATCCTACTAATAATATTATAAAAGTGAAAGTTTGCATGTTATGCATGTTTGTTACTCAGTCACGCAAAACAGCTTTTTTATTTATTTATTTAAATAAGTTGAAAAATAAAACTAAGCTGAACGGATTTAGATGAAATTTGGCACACAGATATTTTATAACCTGGATTAACACATAGGATACTTTTTATCCTTTCTGTGGGATATCTTCCGACATCCACGCAAACTAGTTGTAAATAAATATATATAAATCTAATATCTTTTAATTAAATACATAATTAGGTAGATAGTTATTATTTCGAAACATAGATAGGTAACTAGTTATATAGGTACTACATTTTATGAGGTTTATTTGTACATGGCATAGATCTACTCTTATCTTCGAAGGTAAGTGAGCGTATTTAAAATAAACATCATAGACTGCATAAAATACAAACAATTAACTATTCAACCACAAGATAAAATTAACTCCAACTGAAAAGCGAAACATCCGAACTGTATCAAAATTACGTGTAGTAAAATAGGACCCAGTATGTACCTAAGCATATCTTTATATATATAAAAATTACGTGCCACGTTGTTTGTCCGCGATGGACTCCTAAACTACTGAACCGATTTTAAATTTGATGTGCACACCGTGTGCAATTTGATCCAACTTGAAAGATAGCTTACATCTCAATTTATAGTCGCAATATTATTTTATTGCAAATTATTTGTCTATTATTTGACAGTCACAATTATCTGTTAGCACCAAACGATTCTAACAGATGGCGATATCTGTTGACTGGATTGAGTAAGTATTCAATAGATCGCGCTATGTTAAAAATACAAACGTTTCATATAAGCTACAATTTAATAGCATAACCACCACGTGTTGATGAGGCTAAGGTATAACCTAAATTTATTTTGTAATAAACGAAATACAGTGAAATAATATTAAAGAGAGAAAAGATATGATTGTTTGTTTGTATTGAATAAGCTCCGAAACTACTGAAACGATTTCAAAAATTCTTTCACTGTTGGGAAGCTACACTATCTCCGGGTGACATAGGCTATATTATATTATGCTTTGCTACCCGGGCGAAACCGGGGCGGGTCGCTAGTTTAAAATAAGCCTCATAGACTGCGTAGAAGACAAACAACTAACTATTCACCCACAAGATAAAATTAACTCCAACTGAAAAGCGAAACATCCGTCTATCAAAGTTCAAACGTCTTCGTTTACTATTTTCAGTGTGCTGTCATAAACAAGCACCGCTCAAGCTAGTTTGATTACAAAACACACCTTGTATAATCGCATGACGTCACAGCACACTATTTGCTTTCCCACGTCGATGTCCAATCGACTAAACAGTTTAATACACGGCTAACGTTTAATGAACTAGTCATTAGCTCTGAATTAAGGTTAACGCTTCTGTGTTTATAACTGTTTATTTACACTATGGTGCCATGAATTTAGGTATTGTTAAAAATAAGTTAAGGAGGCAATGAGGTTAAATGGTTTGTGAATGGGTACTGTTTCTTATCCAATGGCAAGCCTGATTGCAGCAATAATGATTCTCTAGCCGCTTATTGCTACAATTAGGACTGAAGACCAATGACGCAGTCGCTAGCGTCTAGCGCCTGCCTCGTTGGTCTTAGTGGTCGAAAACGCAAACTATAATTTTTCCATTGTGGTGTTTCCCGTAATCTGGGTTTGTTTCTGTTTAGGCTCGTCCCCCATCTAGGTAGGCGCAGTCAGCAACTAAAGTCCATTAACACTGTTACTTTTACGTATCATTTGGATTAATACAAAATTATTCCATACATTGCTTTTAACCTAGTCTCGCAAACTTAAACTGTGAAACTTTATCATCGCCCCGAACACTACTCGTATTGTTTTTATATAAATTATGTTACTGGAAATAAAGAACTTACAGTACATATGTGTGTACGTTAAAATACTCTTTAAATTTTATATCAGTTCAGATTTTAATAAATATTTTGCTAAATAATTATGATATAAAGTTACCAGAATTAAAATAATGTACCTGCTTACTGTACAGTCTTGATTGTAGTTTTATTATGCTCTAGCTAGTGCTCATTGAAACGGCCTATATTAGGCCATATCCAGTGGATGACTGATGTGAATTACGTGCCTTAGTTAAGGCCAATTTATACTGTGACAAGTGTGGATGATAAGTAGGAGTCAGTATTAGTTATGGTAGGAGTACATTGAATATTGCAAATGTATAAGTACAGGCAGGGAAATTAATTGTTTATAAAATTGCCACACTACGGCATTTTGCTGGGTTACAGCCATTTCATACAAATGTCAAAGATTTACAGTTGTAATTTGATCATATATTATGAGTATTATGACATAATCGAATAATCATCATAATGAATAGTCGATTTGCTAAACAATTAATTTCCCTGACTTAACCTTTGATCTACTTTAGTAAGTTCGTGTTGTGTTACTGTTTATTACTGAAGATCTCAATAGAAAAGCTCACTGAGCTTTGTAGGCACCGGAAGACAGTTACCACATTATTCAGCCAGGCTGCAAAGCTATCCATCAGCAGTGCGACGTTCGGTTGGCATGTCTGATTGGCTACAGTACCCTGCCGTACGTTATCTCTACTTTCTTGTTGGCTCTCAGAATTCTGCTAACCAATCAGTAACAAGAACCTCATTTGTTTTAACAACATCAAGCTTGGGTTGTATTTGTATGGTAATATGGTGTCAACTTGATGTATCTTGTGATCATAAGGCATCATTAGTATTATCCTTTGAAAACAAGGTTTAATTTCCAAGTCGGGAAAACAGTAAGCGAGTTATCCTATTAGGAAATCTTCAGAGGTAGTCACTGTGTTTGAAATTATGTAAGTATAGGTACCTGAATAAAGATCGAGTTTCCTCATTGTTTTCTGTGAATTGTAACGGTGACACTGCTTACAAAGAAGAAAACATGTATAGCTAAATGATTAAAAAGCCTACACGACTAAGCACCTCTTTAATCTTCTATTAAATGTCGGTTGCTTTTTCTGTCTTCAGTGGCCTCATACACCTCACCATTTTGTATAGTTCCGGAAAAGAAGAAAATTTTCTCAATAAAAATCAGAGCACTTAAAAAAAAGAGGGTGTGTGCTTATGACCACACGATTGAAGTGGAAACTTACGACTGGAGCCGAGTAGACGCGATTCAGCGCTGAGTACTTATACGCTATTCAGCGTCACCGACCCGAGGGTGACGGTTCAATTCCATGCACTATTCGCAATGAACACAAAGTGCGCCTAAACAAGTTTTCACTTTAATAATAGATAATTTACACGAATTAGTCACGTCGCTTTTCATAACAACCCTCTGCTTCTAAACACTTCTCGTACGACTTGCTTAAACACCTCCTGATTACCATTAATTTGTTTCGGACTCGCCACTATTCTGTGACAAACACAACAAGGTATAATGAGACATAAGACGGGCAAGCCCGTATGCCTCCCGACATGTCAACATCAGGTTCTGCTGTTCAATACAATCGCTTATTGGCTGTATAATAGTTGTATGAGTGACAAGCCCGCATCACGAATGAATACAATGTAATGTATGTATTTATAATGTGTCTTTTGTTGTTGCTTTAAAAGTTCCTGGGTTTGGGAAACGGTTACTGGTTATTTATATTCAGGACTGCTTTAAAAAAGATTATGTTGTGCTGAATTAATTTTATCAATATTATTATGTAACGAAAAGGATTCTGGCAAATAAAAAACACCCCAACTTCCGTGGGAACCACAAAGGAATCTTAGGAGCTGTGTAAGTGTACCTTTTTTTAACTACGTAAATTGTTTGTACTTGTGATCTAAAACGAGTTTGGAGAAAAGCCTTTGCCCGTTCCTGAATAATTACGGTATTAGATTATTATATTTTAAAGTAATTTTCATTATAAAAACAAAATTAAGATTGTTGAATCTTGTAATATTATTTTAGTATAAAAACAAAAGAAGTACCATCAAAGTTCATAATAGTCGTTTTGTAGGTTTGTCAAACGAACAAAGTTGTTTGAATTTGTAAGGTTTCCACAGTCGTATGTTGTATTATTATTTATAGAGAAGCCGTATGAGCCTGTCCGTCCTGTCTGCCAAGGTCTGATTGAATTATATTTATAAATACGCGTTTATTTATGCTTGCAAATACATATTATAATAAAGCTGAAAACTTTAGATAATCTTAATACAGTTGCACTAGATGCAAAACTTACATGTCTTTCTGGCTCACCCTGGGTGACCAAAAGAAGAAGCCTACCTACTATGTATGTATAAATATTCCCCCAGAAGTGTATGACAATAAGTAAATCATCGATAGGTACTAAACATAATGGCACATCCTTCTAATAAATGCAAACAACTCCTAGTCACTAAAACACCACAAATATCAGTAATAATAAATAAACAAAACACACTCACTACATTACACTTCTACACAAAACTCATAAATCAATTCCCAACAATACATACAGAACATAGTCCTTCCAGTTAGATTCGCGAATATAACAAAAGTATGAAAATGAACGAGGTGGGCCATCAATCATAGGGGTACAAAATTAAACGTCACACGCGTGTTGGACCCCGGACCCCGACTGGACGCGTGTGGCGCAGGTTAATGATGATACAGAGGTTACTTAAGAGAATCTTGTTGTTACGAGAAATATTATTACTATAGTGACTCGTAGGAATGAAGATTAAGAAGTGATGGACTAGGCAAAAGATGGAATTGATGAAACTTGAGAGATGAATGAAAATACCAAAAATGTTAACACGGCGCTTTCATAGGTAAAGTGTAAAAAATAAAGTTATCCTTAAAATAGAATCTTATAACGATGAAGTATAGTCATAAATGCAGGCGCTAATAAATGAAGAAATTGCAGACACAACAAAAGCTCAAATTGATTGATAAAATCATATGTTATAAGATCATCTAAAAATAACAAATAGTAAAGCAACATTAATCAATGAACCTAAATAGTATTCGAACGTTATTCCTATATACTCCTAAGAAACTAATCTAAAAGCACATGACAGAATTAATCATGCATGCGTCGCGTCAACGGTTCAACACCCACAAGTTGATGTTTCGCATGTATTCTCTATAATTTCACAGTAACCTACATTCTACAACCATCTACCAACGACTCATTAATACTACATTTGTCTCATCAAAAGACAGAATTCCTCCTTCACTCACCGTTATTAATATTGTATCAGCATAATTATTTTCATCCTTTTCAAGATCAAATGTGACAGGATCATAATTAGATTTATTATCACCAAGTGAATGTTCTAAAATGATTTTGTAATATAATTTTATTAATACGCCATGACAAATTGTCTTGTGAATTGCATTATGTGTTCAACGAGCGTCGTTTGTCAAAGTGCCTATATTATGTTAGATATAGTATATTTTCTTCTTCTAATTTAATTCCAGTTGCCACTAATATAGTTTTGATTGCAATATCAATTAGTGTCAAGGTAGTCCTGTGTTTATTTAGAAGGCACACAATCGAAATCAATTGTAACGAAATAATGAGAAATGCCTACCCGCTTACCCTGTTCCACAATTCCACATACATAATTCAGTGGGTTTAGTAGAATCTACGTAGTTTAAAATAGGCATTGGTTAATAGTGCTTGCTCCAACGGTTTGGTCGAAAATGTTTCAATGATTGGAGCAAAAATGTTTCATAATTCTGGAATTCTGAAATGAAGTACCTCAAATAATAATTCTGGAATTCTGAAACGAAGTAACTCAAATATTTACTTTGTAATAGTAAAGTGTACGTTCAGAAATATTTTATTTTATATAAAATTCTAAGTAAACCTTTCAATAAAAATTGCGTGTACATATGCTTTGGTAAACATTTTCTAGAAAATGATGATTAAGCCTGTATAAGCATGTTCCTTGATTTTATTTCTCACTAATACAATTCTGATTGTAGAACTAATTTATGTCAAGGCGGAACACTGTGTTTACAAACTAAATTACCATATTGGAACTACAAAGACAGTAATCAATCAAGATAATTAGGTAGGTACGTTAACAAATGCGTGTTATTAGGAAAATAGTAGCAACAGTGTGTAGGCAGAGCTTTTATAACACAGGTCTATTAAAAGGCTTATAATATTATATGATCTCATATAAAGAATAAAAGTAGTCACCAAATCTGTTAAAAAAACGGTTTGGTGCGTAGACAGTTACTTTGATCTAACTCGAAATCTACAATAACATTTGACATTTCAATTATTATAATTGACTTTTCATAATCAACTTTGAGTAGGCAATTTACAATAGGCAGAAATGTTTGATATACTCCTGAATAATATGCTTATTAGCTCCGAATACATCCCACGCATAGAAGTTGTGGCGAACTTTCTTTGCCAACTGGATTTTACTCCCTTGGGTGATCTTGTGCTCAGGTAGATAGATAAATATACTTGAATTATTTCTATCCAGTGTTGACATACGGAAAGTTGGTTTCCACAGAAGTCTTAGGAATACATCCTTAGATAAAACGACATTCTCAAATTCAGTTTTCAAATCTTTTAGCATCTCCCACAGGTTATCTTCAATTGCGAATCTGAGATTGGAGAGTCTATCTCAGTCGAGTTTGTAGGATATATATTTCTAGAGTTAGAGTCAATAAGTTCGGAGATTTACGTCTCACCGTGCCTCACACTTCGTTTTAAATTCAAATTCTAGGATTCCATATCTTGGCAGTCAATCAGGAGATTTTTATGTCATATCCACGTACCAAAATTTATGGATCATGCAAAAAACCAAGATGAAAAAACTGATAAGTAGGTCTGTATGAAAATTAAATGGTGGTTTTAATCACCCAAATATTTAATTTTCAAAAGTCAGTAGTATCCTAACACAAAGTGCAAATCACATTATTTTAAACGGGGGTATTTTTGAGCTGATATAAATTAAATTGATACAAAATAACCCTAATCTTCCAACTGCAGAACACCGCAGTAATATACTTAACCAATCGAATTTAACACGATGATTCTCACCTTAATTCAACGATAAACCACAGAACAGATAAACACGTGTTACCAACATGCGGAACACATAAATAATACGCTATATTCAACTTAATCCACGATAATGGTCCAACATATAAAATAATACAGGTTAAAATTATAACGTTGAACCCATAAAGGGGGATTAAAGGGACGAGCGTTGACGGAGAGTAACACCCGCTTGAATTACAACTGGGACCAACGTTATGTATGTTACAGTTTGGTTGCATTATTGGAAACAGTTTTAGAAACAGTAATAAAGGGTTATCACGTAACTTTTGAATTTACGATTTTCGGGAGACTATTGAAGGGTGTTTTTGGACACAACAGTGTGATGTAAAGAAAAGTCAGAAAAGTCCAAGTTTAAAAAAGTTTTGTGTGATATTATAATAGCAATATTGTGATCAAAACATTTAACTTCATGTATTCTTAAATTTTATCTTCGGTGACGACCTGACGATACCTAACTGTAAAGCCATAAAATATTAATCAACACTTTGTAAAAGTTTCGTCATTAAAAGTTGAATTAATCAAAATGATAAATGGTTTTAAGCAAAATATTTCACGCCCATAAATTATAACCAATTTTGTTTGAAATAAAAATAATAATCGCCATGCTGAGAAATTATTAAACAAATACAAAAGTGAATATATCAAGCGGCGCATCAAAGCATCGACGATGATATATTTGTATCGTGCGCACGCGCAAGTAAATGGGACCGAATAAATCAATCGCTGAGGCAAAGACTATAAACAAAATGATTGTACCTTTATGATTTGGGCTGGTTCCTTTGTCTTGAATGAAAAATTATAGGATCTGATACACCAAGTAGGTACCTACTTACTTTAAAATTAAGTAGGTAGCCTTATTGTTGTAGACGTAAACATTGTTTATCTTATGGTATGCATAAGTAACTAGAAATAAAAACGACTACTAACTACTACTAAGACTACAAATAAAATTAAGCTTTAGTAGTGTCCTTTAAAATAGTAATGATAATTTGAATGAGTTTTCTTTTATAATATTAATTAATTGAGCGAGCGCGAAGCACGAGCGAAGCGTCCCCGTTTCAGCTTGGGTAAAAATGCTTTCGTATGTCCGGATGTCTGTTCTCTTCTACAGGTCACATTTTTAACCGATCCTCGTAAAATTTTGTGAGCAGGTTTGATAATTATATGGATATTTTTTGTGGATTCGGTTTTTTTTTGATTCGAAATTTTTATGTCGAAAGTTTTTCGAAAAAAAAAAACATATTTCAGCCATTTCGAGCTCTTTGCGCGCGCTTTTTATTTTAAGGTTCGCAGTGAACATTTATTCAGTATCAAGCTATGCAAAGCTAGACTCGCGAGGTCTACAACTCAGAGCCACTAGTTTAATTTTTCATATTCTTAGGTAAACACTTTGGGTGCATTTTCACCAATAGGTACCAGGCTATTATCATAATTATCGTTCTTACCGAAGAAAGAAAAGAACAAAACCAAAACGTGCTCACGATATGACCCTCCTATATTTCATACTCTTTGCCCACCCAAATGCACGCCGCGCGCCGTCCGTGCGACGAGGGGGCGGGATGCGCACGTTCATAACTTACAAATCGTAGCAACGCACAAATTAATTGCTTCGAATTCGACGACCATAGCTCTCAAATCAACATTCGTTACTCGCTGTACACAGCTTAACACTCCCATATTCACAGCGATACCAGCAATGTATTCCGAAGCAGGAACACATTTTTCAAACTGTCGTATCTTTTTCAATCAACAATAATAGAAAAGTAAATAAATCTTCGTAGGTGTCGATATTAAGGCCGAATGGGGGAGATATTAACTTTTATTTGTGAGTTCTAAAGCTGAGCGATAAATGTTAATAATTACTAGAGATGCTAACACTCTCATTTAGGAGTGTTGACAGTTTGCCAAAGACTAATTAATTAGGGTTGGACAACCTATGGAGAAATGTTTAGAATGAATGGACTGTGCAGTCTGTAGGTATATTGTGGTGCTTGGGTGCCAAGAAAACGATAGAATAAGTTCTGGAACGTTTTAAAAATATAAGTTATGAAGGTATTTTTGCCGAATTCTTATTTTTTCAACATCGTAGCGTCACATCAAAGGCTGCACCGAAATGCTTTTTACCATGCCAACTAGGGTGTCTATTTTTTTGTTTTGATGTCTAGAATATTTAAGTTTACTAGAATATGCCAAGCGTTAAACCCAGAATGATCTGATACCTTATAAGCAGATAGTACTTACGTAAACTTCCGAGCTACGAAGGCAAGACGGAAGTAAAATAAACGTCAAAAAAGATCGAAGTGTAAACGTATGTTAAAGGCACGCGCTGACATTCGAACGGAGAATATTGGATTTGCAGACATGATTCAACTTTCCGTGTTTATTGAATAAATAATACTGATATACTTCTGAGGGTAATATATTTTAAAAGGTGTTAGAGGAAATAAATAAATACAGAATATAAATCTGCTCACTTTTCTCTCGTAACTCGCAGAAATTAAACTTTTTGGGCAATTAGACCAAAATGACAGCTGTTACTATCGCTTAACTGTCGTGTTGACAAAAAAGGTTGATCGCAGCTGTCAGTTTAGTCTAGCAAATTAAAGCTCAGAGTTTAGGACAATCTGAACTCAGATAGTACTGCGGGGTAATTACGTAACACGCTAACAGTAGGAATGGGTTTAATTTTGACATTTCAACAACATTCATTGCGTTATTAACGTTGTTGAGCAGACAAATTTTTCTAACATATGAAGCAATGGATTAGTAATAGGCTTCAAAATGATTCAGATTGTGATAGATAGTTTGTTACGTAATTAGGGTGCTGGTCTACAATAAAATCATCGCAGTCAATAGTTGTTCCAGATTGGTAAGACTTTGTAAATGAATTGAAATCAGCGATCTCCAATTAATTCGATAACAATTAAGTATTGTGCATGCTTTGGTTGCAACAGTAGGTAGCTTTCAGGTTATATTGAACCTAACTTTGGCAAACTTTCAAATATTTATGTATGCTAATCTCCAGCAACTTCTAAATTATCCAGACATTTCAATAACTTTATCAGCTGTCTGGCACCATGCACTAGCTCATGTAAATATTTATTTAACACGAGTGCTACCCCTATTTATCTGAGATAGCGCGGCAGATCACATTTCACGTAGGTTTGCTAAAGAAATCCAATCTTAGCCCGCACAATGTGGGAAGTACTGGAGACCTCACAATAGTCTGCACACATCCCACTGCTGCTTTCAGCGTGTGTTCTACATTCAGTTTATTTTTTATTTGGTTAGCTGTTAGGTGCACTTTATTTTACTGTATTTGCACGGAGTTATCTGTGAATGCACGGATAAAAGCTGCAATTGTTTCAATTTGAATTGCTTAATTATACCTGAATAGTACCTTTTAACTCCCTTTTTGCATCTAAAGAGAACTAAATATTTACCCACACGTGCACCTTGCTATGTAAATGCAAAGAGCATAAACCGGGACGCGTTATTGCGAAACGCTGTTTGTTTTAATGCGAACTCTGTCGCGATGTTATCGTTCTATATAATTGAATTCTGCCCGCCTGTCCTGCCAGATGTCTTCGCTGCTGTCTCGCAGAGGTACGTTGCTATGAAATATTTGATAGGCGCCCGCCTCTGGATATGAAACTGGTCGAAATGAATGTTCTTGTTTTGATCAAATTGATTTTTGTGGTTAATAGATGTAGTATATTTTTAGATTTACTTAAACTGGATAGTATGCCGCAATTATTTTGATAAATTTGTCATTACAAGCTCATACCTATCACATGCTGAAGTGTCAATCAATGCTAACTTGTTATTAATCGAGAGTTTAGTATCTGCTTGCAAAATATGACTTATATTCCTATTTCGTTTTTATTTCTTTTAGCCCTTCATTCCTTTTTAGAATATTTTAATATATTCTCTGAAGCAATAGTACCTACTTCGAATCTACGTCTCAAAGTTCTTAAAAAATATACTCATAAACGTATGACTACACGTCTTCACTTTAAACTTCTACTACATTCTTAGCTCGCATATTATGTAAATCGCATACCATGTTTAAACCTAGCACTCTAGATTCCTAAACCTTCAAGCTCGATGTCTAAACATCCCGACACAGTATTCTGAGATTTTTATTTCTCACGTCACGTAGGTATTGTATGTGCAGAATATTATGATTTCCAATACTGCAGGGCAAAGTAAAGCCAGTCATGCTTGAACAAAATGTGGATGTTGCTCATCTTGTTCGTTATAGTTTGAATATAACCTTACAAAGGTTTTAGTTTTCAGTGCTTTCTAAAAGTATGCAGCACTTTGAGCCACAAGAAATGTCTCCGTACATATGAGTGTACTTGCTAATAAAAATATACTTAGGTAAGTAACAGTAACGATCAAGAAATGAATAGGTTAGTTATTCATTACTTGTTTGTTGTATCTTATTAGTTAACCATTTATGTCCACACATATATAAATGCATATATAAATAGACATGAAGAAAAGAACAGAAAAAATACGCACAAAATAGTACGTACGTTCTAAAGAAATCTCTTCCAGCATACCTTTTTTTTTATTTTTTGTGTGGGAAATCATCAAATGACCTCTCCCGCTCTGGGCGGAGCGGAAGGGCGTGTCAGACTCTTACTGACTAAAACCCACCCGTGTTCCTTCAGTTGCCTGTGTTCCAGCATACCTGCGATAGAAAAGTAGATAAAGAAATTTAGACAGCGTGTGTAAGAAGTAAAAGAGAAAATAAAAAACCAATTACCAGTACCAATTGACGGCCAGTTTGGAGCAATGCTGCTGTGTTTTATATACCTTGCCGTGGCCCGTGGGTTGGATTTCCACACGAAGCAACTATATATTTGAATGACCTCCAGATGGTTCTTCCTGATTTAGTAGGAAACCAAGTTTATAAAAACTATTGATTTACTAAACCGCATGCTGATCCTGCAACAGTTTTAGTTTACAAAATACTGTAAAAAATAACATAGGTAGAAGTTAACACTCTTATAATATTTTTGTTTAATCTGCATTGATTGTTCAGTTAATTTTTTTGCCGTGAAACAACTAAACAATATTAAACCTCGATCGAATTACTTTGAGTGGCCTTCTATTTAATAATTATTTGCAAACTAACAACGATTTGGAATTTTATATTCACGATACACTATACGTGCAATAAATTTATTTTCTTTTACTCGTAACGTTATGAAATAGTTATTTGAAAACTACTTTTGTTTTTATATAAATAAATTACTATCGCCTTTTTTTTTTGGGTGGGAAATCATCAAATGACGTCTCCTGCTCTGGGCGGAGCGGAAGGGCGTGTCAGACTCTTACTGACTAAAACCCACCCGTGTTCCTTCAGTTGCCTGTGCGCCAGGGCCACGGTAACTCTTTCTTCGACCCCGGCAGGCATCGGCCCTATCGGACCCCGTCAATTATGCTGACATCTCTTTGAGGCGCGCGTGGAACACGACGCGCCGTCGACCCGGGCCTGGTCCTTACCGGACGGCGAGCTGCCCATTGCTCGCTGTCCGCAAGCCCGCGCCTACGGTGGCCGGGAGTCGGCTATCGACTCCCGATGCCCAGGGTGTCTCCTCCTGCGGTGACTGGGGACGTGAGGGCGCAACGATTGCCTCTCCCTCACGCGCTCCGCCTCCTCCTTTGCGAACATTACTGCTTCGCAGAAGGAGGTGACGGCTTCCCATTCCCTCTCGCTCCGTACCATGGCCTGAACCAAGGCCGAACGCGAGAGATCGCCGCCACGAGGACATGGTGGTGCTCCGCCCAAGCCAAGCAGACCTCCACCGTATGCTCCACCGTGTCCTCCGGTTGATCCACACAATGATAACACCCGGGCGTTTCCCCCCGCCTTATCCGAAACAAGAACCTCCCGAAACAGCCATGTCCGGTGAGGATCTGCGTCAGGCGGAAGGTGAGGACGCCGTGGCGCCTCTCAAGCCACTCCTCAAAGAGATGACTAACCGCCGCAATTGTGGCGTGCCCTGCGCTGGGTTGCGACAGTCTCACTCTCCATGCTGCCATGAGATCCCGCCGGAGCTCTGTCCGCTGTGCCGCGATTTCTCGCGGCAGCGGAGTTACGCCCCGGCGTTTCGCCTCCTCGCGCCACTCCCAAATGCGCGAGGACTTTTGCCTCCAGATCCCATGGCAGCAATCCGGCAAGGAGGCTGGGTCTTGTCTGTCTGGTCTCCTGCGAGGCCGTGCGGTATCGCCGGACCAGCCGGATGGCCATGACCCTCTGGGACTTGTTCAACGGGCGAGCTGGCCGGCGCCTCAATGAACGCGCCCACAAATTATTATCGCCTTGCTTTTATATTTGTGGCTTAAGTACGTAAAGGTATTTTTTTTAAATAAAAGCTTTTCTTATATCTTATGTTCCTGAAACAATGTTTGATGTACAAAATATTAGTACCTATTCTATTTAAAAATAGGCTTGGGTAAATTCTCAGTAACCTAGATAGGGTAATATTACCTGTATCTGGTAAGATTAAGGGTGTAAGCCCTATACGCACTCTGGAATTCAATCAGTGTCAGATAGAGGAAAACCTAGAATTCTCCAATTAACATTGTACCTAATTGGTGAAATCAATCCGCTATACTGTGAAATAATTATGTAGTCCTGTACCAAGAACATAATTATAATATCCTACATTGTGATTATAACCTGAACACTAGCATCTTGGGGACTAAGTGATCCAGGAATGATCCAACGACATCTTGCGATCATCAATTCACATGGTACAGTAAGTATACATTGCACGAATTCTTAGTGAAGTGCGCGTTCTTATAATTACAGCAACCAATTTTATTTCGTTTTTTCTTATGCAATTAGGTATATATTATAGTTTTTTACTTCTGCCGAGAGAAAAGCGAAGCCGGGTTCTTTAGCAGGCTAATTTCCCATTCTATAACCGGTTTGCAAACCTCAAAATCTTGCACGGTCATTTCGTTAGCTCCCTCAATGTAATTTCCTTTAACAATGATTTATTTTTAGTTGTAGGTATATTAGTTGTACCTATAAAAAAACCGCACGATATCTTCTACAAACTTCAAAAACGAGTACACTTACATGAATGCTCGGCGTCAACCGAAGTCCTTCAAAGCGAAATTCCTGTGTAGCAATTTAAACTTACCACGAGTTGCGAGTCACTGCCGGGGAACTTAAATCGATTCGTTTATCGATGGCTCACAACCGATTACCCTTATATTGCTGTTTTATTAGCCCATCTAAGATGATTCGCTTCTAATACAAGCATGTATGTTTCGCTAGACTGTGAAAGTGAGTTTGGATTAAAAGACTTGCTTGCTACCTATTTCAGAAAGGTAAAATTGGGCAGAATTGTCGTTGAAGTGAAGTAATCAAATTGAAGAGCCTTTCGTAGACACCGATTTAACTGTAAAATGCTATATCAAAGTTGAGTGATTTTTTAAGCAGGTAGGAACCTATTAATGCTTAACATCATATACCTTGCGATTCATTTTAATGCATAAGATGATCGAAAGCTAAAGAAAATTCATTATTGTACGCCAAAAAGTTAAATAAAATAATTACTAACGTAAACAAATATACCTGTACAACAATACAATAGGTGGTCTTTTCGCCAACCAATAACAGATAATCATTCGAAGAAATCAAAATCAAATTAGTTCTACACAGTATTCCCTTTTACTCAGAAGATGTAAGAATATTGTTTGGACAGGATTATTTTTCATTTAATAATACGGTACTACATTTTCTGTGAAGCTATCCTCAGACTAGACGCTTATTTATCCCTTTTTCGTCTGATCGTATCAGACAGACATGCCTGATTGACATCAAGTTGATTTACTCTCGATCGAACTTGTATAGCATGTCTGAAGTGGTCTTTACGTATACATACTTGAGTCGGCTGATATACCTATTATATAAAATTACCTTTTTTGTGGATGTAAAGATAATAATGTACACCGTGCTTTATATTGCGACTGTCAGATATTTGCAGCTCGACTATTGTAGCAGTCAATATACAAATGAGCTTTGAAAAACTGATGATATTAAACGTTCATCTGAGTGATACAAAATCTATGAAATGGGTAGGTGATGTACAGCGGGGTTATTACGTAACACACTAACAGTAGGAATGGGTTTCATTTTGACAGTTCAACAACATTCATTGCATTATTGACGTTGTTGAACAAACAAATTTTTCGACCGTATGAAGCAATGTATTAGCAATAGGCTTCAAAATGATTCAGATTGTGATAGATAGTGTGTTACGTAATTAGGGTGCTGGTATGAAAATCGTACCTGAATAAAAACTTTGGAACATAAAAGAGCATAAGATACAGTACAGTAAAATACCGGGTCGGTTGTTTCATTTTGTCTTATTTTCTTCATCATTCAGCGTTCTACATATTTTCGTATAGATAGTAGCTGCTATGGGTAGCTATCATAATGATCACAAATTGCCTATTCTATTCACTAACTAGTCGACCACCTAGTATTACTAATCCCAAACTAAATCATTCCCAAGTAAAATTTCACGTACAATTTCACATTATTTTAGGCGTTGACCGGAACAAACGGCGATTTGAATAAAAGCGCCGGCCGCGCCGTATGGTAATGGTAACCGGACGGAGGACGGCCGGACCGTTAGGGTTGTCAAGCAGAAATGTAATATACCAGGATATTTGAATACTGAAAGTAAATGGTAGAATTAGGTAGTGATCGTCATAAAAATTTACTGTAAATAGAAGATTTATTCTTATTTATTCATAAATATAATTATCATAAGTCGAATCAATTCAAGAGTCTTATAGTCTTCTAACTTCACTCATTCTTACCCAAATACCTACCTTAAGTCAAGTAAGTAATAGTTCTTTACGGTATATCCTAATTTTCCCTTCGCCGTCATAATATTCAAAACTTCAGTAATTGTGAAATTTTACAAACCGAGTGACCAACATTCACACTACCCCAATTCCAATAATTGGGCAGCCCTACACAACCGGATCGTCAAACATAAACAGAAACGGCGCCCGCGTCCGGTTTGCACTGTCCGATCCGGTCTATTATACCGTGTTAACTGCCTTTAACGATGTTTTTTGAGAGGTAAAAACAATATTGGACCGTTGTCACGTTCTTTGCCCATTGAGTGCTGCTTTACAAAAAATAATTGCGCTTAATGTTCGTTTAAAATGGTTTAATGCTTTTATCTGTCAACGTATTCAAAGATATGCGTTTTAGAGATACCTTGTATTACTTTTATTAAAAGATATTTATACAACTACATTATTGCTAATAACTGCTGATAAAACTATTTTAGCAAACACTTCGGATTAATAAATAAATATAGCAACCCATAAGTAGATAAGATTTTCAATCATTTTGTTTGAGGAACAAAGCAATAATCGGAAAATGATCAAACTATCAAGCATCATTTACATCATAATCTAAATTAGATCTGACTATACCCCTCAATATGCTTAACAAAGGATAGCAATACGCCATTTCGTTATGAGTTACAAGGGTCGGGTGCGCCAAAACTACGCATCGATTCCGCGTACTATATACGAGTACGGTACGGACTGGCGTTTCGCAAACGGATTTATGCCTGAATCCATAAACGGACACACAGACATTGGGATAAAAACGTGAGCAAACTGGAATACTTGAAAAGGATAAACAATAAACACGTTTACCCATGTCATATTAGCAATTTTTCTTTATACCTACATTTTTCTGAATGTGTACCTATAGGTTTTTCTCCTTTGTTTATAAACAACACTTCAAAAGAAACGCACAAAGGAATAGATAGGTTCTACCGTACTAATTAATATGTTAGCATAGGTATAAAAACGTGATTAAATAGAGAATATACACGTGAATACACTTCATTATATTCATCATTTCGTTCAAAATATTGTTTGACTTAAAAACCTATCAGAATCTATACACAGTTATAGATTCTTAAATATTCCGAAGAAATTCTACAAAATGTTTTCAAATAAATAAACCACGTAAAAATATTCCTCTTCAATATCAATATGGAAAGCATAATTTAAACCAGGTAGGTACCAGGATCCCATACCTCCACAGAGGTGTCATACGATTCACTTAATCTAATTACAAACAGATCGATGCGTCCGTGTGTCTCCCAGTAGTCAGGTCTGGCAGGAAGCCACGGTTCTCGTTTATATATCATCCTGTTTTGACGCCGAGCAGCCTGATGACACAGTATCGGTGGAATTGGAAAAATACGAACATAGCTTCCAGTTTTCAACATATACAACAGAAGCCGCTATTGAAAAGTAATTCGGCGGTGGACTATAATTTCAGGCCGATAAGGTTTCAGTATGACTGTAATTGAAAAACGGATAACTATAAAATGAAATTCTCTACTTTGAACAATGTTGAGGTATTTTAAACATTCTACTTTTCACTGTTGATCGTAATAATATTTTCTGTAGGTAAACCTTACTTATAAATCTACTAGATCTTGTACGAGTACATCTGAAAGTTATGAAGAAGGCTTTATTAGACCTAATACAAGCTTAATGAGTTAAAAATAAATATTCATTAGGGCAAAAGAATGATAATGAATGATGACTATTTAGTAAAGGATCTTATACAAATCTTATACAAATAAATAAGTAAGCTTTGAGAATGAAAATCCTCATAATTTGTAGTATTTGACAGACTGTTACGTTTTCAATTCGTAAAAGTGTCGGAGCTAGAAAAGTTTCGAAAACATTATGACTTACTTAGCTTTGGAGTCTTCTTTCTAAGTTTGCTTACTCTTAAGGCATTCGGACTTTGACTTGAAAATATCATTTGAAATCATTATCATCGTCTGAGTAGCCTTTTCCCAAATATGTTGAGGTCGGCTTCCAGTCTAACCAGATGCAGATGAATGCTAGTATTTTACATGGAGCCACTGCCCATCTGACCTCCACCTTCACGTGTTACCGGGTAACACGATACCCCTTAGTAAGACTGGTTTTCAAATTTTCGGGCATCTGACTGCCCGTAACAACTGTCAAAGGCAATGAGGTTATATAATACTAGAGGAGCAACGTCCTACTAACAATTTCAAAAAAACGTAACCACTTACGAGTTTAAAGTCGTAGCTATGAAACGGATACATAAATATATCAATCTGTCAAAATAATCTATGTTTGTCTCATTTCTTCTACCGTCAAACTAATTACGTTGGAATGAGACAAGACATTGCTATCGCAAAAATGGCCAGGATTGCCAATGATCAACATAATTTCCCCAGAATTAATTATGGTAGTTATTGAATGTATGAATGAATTATATGATTAATATTATTATAATATTATTATTATTATTGATTATTATTATAATTATATTATGAATCAATTATTATGAAAGGTTGTATTATGGAACTACCAATAGATTAAAGATTTATAGAAATTGACAAGGATTAGGTACCTACATAAAAGAATAAAAGAAACAAATGCGTCAACGTAAATATTATATTTAAAAACTATAAAGATCGTGTCAAATTATTTTTGTTTGAAATGGAATGATATTATAAATTAGAATTACAGGAACATACATTCGTCATTCACTAAACTCCCAACAATCTGGCAAAATCAAAATCGTTTTTACTGGTAGCACTGATGGCAAAAGCAATGTTTGATAAATTTATTTCGTTTGATAATAAATTTAGCAAATTTACTGTTGAAATGTAACACCACTTGCTGTATTGATTCTTTCAGACCGTGACATACAAATTTTAACAGCTTATTTTACCATTTTAATATTTTTTATTGCTAAGCAATTGCTCACTTGACGTCAAGCTGACAACTGAAATGAGATATGCCTGTGGACATATACGAAGTGGTAACACGTCGGCGCCGTACACTGCTGATCTAGTCCTATAAAACATCATTGGTCAAAGGTCTACAAATGACGGCCGGGAACAACGAGGTACAGAGGGATCTCGATATGATATGGATGGTCTCCCACCCACAGATCGTCCTCGGCAAGAGTTGCTTAACCTTGAAGATCGACCCGTGCAGCTGTTATTATTTAGAAAAAATTCAATCTTTTAGTACTGTATAATTGCATAGCACATGTGTGAGTACTATTTACCTACTATAAAGCTACCGTTTACTAGGCTTGTTTTTCATTGACTTGAATGTGCCCTGGCGGCTGAGAGTATGTCATGCTCACTCAAATGTCTCGCTGGTGGTGGCGTGTGAGTTGGATCATTAAGTTCCCTTCAAAATGGTTGAGCTGAATGGTGCTAAACCATGTGTCGTGGACGGGCACCGTACGTAGGGACTGGTCTATCTTATCTTAGCTGCCATGGCTTATTTTAACTTAATTTAATATTTTAGTTGTTTTTATATTTTTATTACGGAATCTTTTAACGTTCTGCATCGCTCTCTCTGTATAATTTCAACATGAATGATGTAACCAATATTTTGTAACCATATTTTGATTTAAAAGAGTGTCCATGGAGTTTCCTGCCCGTTCTTCTCCATAGGTACCTACTACGCTTTGGAATGGGCAACTAGCTTCATCTTTCTGACTGACCGACCCATTGACAATTCAAAAGTGCCGGTAATTGGTTTATTTGAAATAAATGTTTTGAGTTTGAGTTTGAGCAATGAGCATTATCAATTGAAATGCAATATGAATAATTAACATAATATTATGTAAGAAAATATTCTATTTATAATAGGTAGGTAGAGGTACCTACTTGTTTTCCTGAGAGAATAGAATTAACTCAGTAACAGACCTAATGCCAAGCCTAGATACAGATTTTCTGAAAACGGTTCAAACAAAGGTGACTTATATAAATAGATTCGTCGCAAACTTAGCTCCATAATAAAAAGATGAGTCTAAATTATATTAAAATTCACGGCAGTGTCACTTATTAAAAAGGCACTTAATTCAAACGCTTTAAAAGTAAAATGTGTGAACTAAAAACAAATTTAAGTGACTTTAATACATTACGCTAATGATGCTGCAGCACAAACTAAATATAACTTTTGTGTGCACTTAGCGCGTCTATCTGTTACCGGTATATTACTCAGAGAACAGACATGAACTAAATCTGATATTTAAGCGTAAACTCCGAAATTTGGTGGATTCGTAAAACCAGTGCTGATTTTAATGCTTGTATCTCAAAGGTTTCCTATTCTGTGTTCCTAGTCCACAAATGTTTCATGTTACGAATCTAAATTTATTTATAAATTCGCAAGCTCACTTATTACTAAACTCATTATGTTGTTTTGAGGCATTACGTTTACATTCTCTCATGAAGACTGTGAAAATAATAAGTATACCTAAATAAGTACTATTTACGAGCTATCCAATTATTAAAAACTTTGTAAACGTATCGAAAAAACTCGTCTTCACAAAAAATCGGTAGCAAACTCTCCAGACTATTTCAATTGTTGAGGTAAATAGGTATATTCCCTAGCGACCGATCATCATAGCGGTCCTAAAAGACCCTTATTCTGCGGCAGACTTTTACGGGCTGATATAATGAACTACGACTATTACTCTCTGACCGGTCTATAATTTCAGTATAATATCGCTCCATTTAATACGAAGGTTAGAGCAAAAAACTATACCAACGTAAGTACGAAATATTAAAGTGTTGAAATGAGCCGTAACATATTAAAGTCGTTACAGGACAACGGCTCAATAATAAATAACGAGCAAAGTTACCTCCCTAACCATCTGGTTACGTTAGGGCTGACACCTGAACGGAGAAAATATTACGGGGGTAGAATGATATATATTTGGAACACTTTTCTGGGACAGGTGAAAAGGTATAAGGTCTTATGTTACAATTATAACAGGGATTGAGTTACGTCTTTGTTCTATTGCCTGGCTCTTTGACACTGAAAACTAAAGTTTTAATATTCCTCGATCTAGTTTGACTTTAAAGTTTGTGTTCTTAAAAATAATGTGAAAATTATTCGAAGAAGTTTCTCAGAAATTAAAATTTTCTTTGATAGTACGCCAAGTCAGGTATTCTATATTCTAAGCTATGCGCTAGGTATTCTTTATTCTCCAGCTCGGTGACCAATTGTTAAGTTACTTACTACGAGGAACCGTCTCTTTGGGTGAAGGAATCCGAAGGAAAAGCCGAAGGAATAAGCTGCTTAAGTTCCGAGGTGAGCTGCACGTTTACTGACAAATGCGTGCACTGACTGGACAGGCCCACTCAATCTGTGTGGTTCTTTCCTCAAAAGAACATTTCAGACACTAATCTACATGGTCTTCATATGATCTGACCAAGATTATGTCTGGACTTTAAAAGAGACTGTGACCTCTGAGTTTGTTTCGGCCTTTCTTCTCAGAGTAGTCGGATAGGAAATGCCGACCTCATCTATGTAGTTAAAAAAATATCATTGACATGTAAAAGTGTTTGTTCAAACCTATTTACAGAAATAAAATCATTTATAATTTCATTGAAGGAACATTGGCTCAAGGGAGGAAAAATAATATTCAGTTTTAAAACGAGCTTGGTTGTCTGCCCCGTTAGTATAATGATCGCTGGCGCTACTGTGAGCATTAGATACTGGGTTCGAATCCCTGGTCGGACAAAGTTATATTGGGTTTTTCCATTGGAAATTTCTCAGTAGCAGCCCGGGGTCCGGATTTGTACCCAATTGATGGCAATAGTCTCGCCACCACATGGAACTTAAACATAACTTGCGAAATGTGGATGTACTATAGGTAGACCTCTGCCTAACCCTTCGAGGATTACAGGCGTGATGTTACGTTGATGTCCTGTTGGATTTCGGCGGAAAAAACAACGGATAGCCAAAATTTTATAATCCATCAATAGACAACCCTACAAAGCGCGTACAATGTACAGTGATATGCACTTTCGCCTTCATTACCCGCGGGCGAAGTGTTTGCAATTAACGCTCAAACTTTCCGGGTCACAGGTGAAACTGGGCCCATTAGTGGCTGACTTTAAACGTTTTAGGAATCATTAGCTGCTGCTAAACATCGATGGAGGCGATTTTGATTTTATTGGGTAGAACTATAGACTAAGAGAGTTGCTATGGTGTTCCAGTTTTAGTTGGGCGGTTGTGAGTTTTGAAAAGGCCCTTACCGTTGCCGGTTGCAGTAAGTGTGTTTATATGTAGATAACTGAGGAGTTATAATAATACCAGCCTATTATTGTCCAACTGCAGGGCAAAGGCCTCTTCTCATACATATAAGTTACGAGAACTGATCATCACGCTTGTTCAATTCAAGATGGTTGGCGATTTCAGACTTAAATTAACTATAAGTCCAGGTTTCTTCATGTTATTTTTCCTTTACTGATGTCAGCAATGTCAAAGATAAAGTCAGAAAGTACGTTATAAATTGAAAAATTCACATTGGCACTTACCCGGATTTGAACCCACAACCGCGTGTATGACAGGCGAGGCCTTAACCGTTGGGCCATCACGACATGGTCAAGAAGGTGGTGAGCAGTTATGAAAATTTGAGAAATTTATGTCAAAAGAGTAGAAAGAAAATTTATTTATTGTTCACAAATAAAACGCATATTATAAAATAAACAATAAATAATAGGTACAAAGCTATCTTTAGATGTTAATTAAAGTACCTTTGTAACAAAAAAATAATTTAAAGCAAATTGAAGACTGTGATGTGTTGATTAAATATTGAAAGTAGTGAGCAATATATTTTGCCGAACGTTCACAATTGCGGAATCTCAGATGGCCTACCAATATTTTGAAGTGTACATTTGAAAGTTAAGAATGGTGATGTTGACTGCCTTTATCTCGACAATTTACACATACTTACCTCAGTTATTTTATAATCATAATTAGAGATGGGTTCTAGTAACAGGTATATAACACGATATCTGTTGTCACAGTTACTTTTACACAAAAATAACAGATCCAAATATCTTTCATTAAAGAACAGCCTCTTATTTTTGTACGGACGATAAATACGTATTTAAATCACAATTATATATCTTCTTTATTTCTTTTTGTTTAAAGTCGCAAATCGTATTCCAAGTGTTGACTAGGAATGACGGGGTAATGTGAAATTATAGAATTACGTTTATTTATTAACTTTTTTAGTAATTAATGTGGAAGAGAGATTAATTGATTACCTTGCTAAATTGCTTGCTTGTGTGAGTATGTATGTAAGTAACAGCCATGGTAACAGTCTTTGAGGGACTGTTATTTTAAATAACAGGTAAGTTATATTAGTAGGAACAATTGTTTTTTTTTTTTTTTTAATATCTGTTATTTCTATATGTTATGATAAATATGCCTCACCTCTAATCGTAATAATTAATTGTGATTAAATTCGAATGGCTGGGATCCAGAACAGGTCAGTGTCCGCATAAATTTAGCAACACTTACAAATTCTCAGTCAAACGGACTAATGTAAACGATCTATAATGAGTTCTAAATCATGATAGAAATCTCTGAAATCTGGTACAACCAGTTGTTTAACTAGTTTTCCGGTTCACTTTCACTTCACAACGCAATAACTATAAGTAAACAACATAGGTACCTTTCTTATGTTGATGTCCTTACAAGGTAAACCAATTACGCAGTAAAATCAGATGATTTTTTGTTTGAGCTTAAAACAGCACCTTAATTGCGTAACACACTGGTGCCGAGTCTCTTGTACACCGAACTAAACTAACTAAACTATCACTAAAATTCCTTACTTTTGGCTAAGAATCATAAAGCTATTCTGGAAAAAAGTATCCCTAAAATTAAAAATAATTAAATAAAAAAATTTAAAAAAATAATTTGACAATCACGACTCCACGTGTTACTTGTTTGCCCTACCCCGTGTTTTTTTTAGAGCCAGAGTCACGCACGGGGCCGCCTCGACGTATTTTATAAGGTATTTTTCACTTTTTGTATGGAAAATATGTAAAAATTATTACCTAAATATAGTTTTAGGGGTTTATGAGTTTCATAAAGGGGGTCCAAATTTTCATTATTTTTGAGATAGGACACACCATTTTCGAGATATAAGCAAAATAAAATTAAAAAAAGATACAGCACTGTTTTTGAACCTGAAGTCGAGGTGCTGTGGTAAATTTTAGTTCATAACAACTAATTTTATGTCACACCTTTTTAATCGCGATAAAAAATAGCCAGATTTAGTTAGACACCCAAAATTTTAGGTGAAAAACGTCAAATTCAGAATAGCAAAATTGCCATTATCACTAAACTACTAATTCAGTGCCATCTTAGTGCTGTCAAACTAAAATATAGTCAAGTTGTGTCACTTTCGTCTATTTCAGTAAGAGAAATCGTCGTTTGATAGGAATAAACGAAATTTTTGTGATTTTTGGTCTAGTTTAGAGAATTTTGTGACAAGAGAATCGGCACCATTATCTATCACAATCTGAATAATTTTGAAGCCTATTACTAATCCATTTCTTCATAATTATGTTCGTAAAATTTGTCTGTTCAACAGCATAAATAACGCAATTTTGTTGATCTGTCAAAATTAAACCCGTTCCTACTGTTAGTGTGTTACGCAATTACCCCGCAGATTAGGTACCGGTGATAAATTAATTCATGTATGATAGGTATATCAGCTTTCTGATGTTAAATAGTTCGAAGGTGCTTTTCACAATCTTTTGATCTTATATTTATTTTATTACAGGCACTGAGACTTGAGGGGCTCGGCTAAATTAAGCTCAGCTTATTAAGGTCGGTCCGTGGATGGGTGATCATCCATTACATATCGAGCTAACTCATTTCGATATCGAGTTAACCCCAACGTAGTTGTGAAAACGCTTGACAGATGATGTTGTGAGTTGAGACCATAGGTTCCTACTTACCTATGGTCTCAACTCTCAATGCCTTGTCAACACATTTTTTCCGCGTATCGATCCATCCATCTCATATCTTAACGTAAATATGTACTTACTTGAGGATTATACCGGGTGAATGAGCAACAAAGATTCCGCTTCCAGATTACCGTCAGAAAAATAACATTCGATCATATTTTACGTACGAAAACAACAAATCTTTCGCAAAATAACAATCAAAATCAACATTCAAAAGTATAACTGAAATCTGTCTTGTACGGGCACTTCAGTACAAAAATACTCGATGGAATGCCCGTTAACAAAGCACTGCGGGTAAACTTATTCAATTTGAGTGAAGAGACAACTGTTCTTGGGTTTGAAAGGCACTGTGTACCGTTCACCTAGTAGTTGATTTTTTCATTTTATCTGTTCCTGAACAATACTTTCATTCAATCCGCTTCCGACATTAGACATGCAAGGCACGTTCTGTCGCGACTGCTCTGCTACCAAGTTTTGGGGCCGTGATTTGTGAATGAGAGGCAGCGGAAGCGGTTTTCTGACACGTCTTCGAGATGACGCTGCGACTAACTTTACTCAAATAGTCAGCCTTTGTTTGGGAAATCTACTTTTATACGGGTGGGGTAAGTTATTCTAGGAATATTTTGGACTTTATCCAAATATCTTGTGTCATTTGAACATGTTTGGATAGACCTCAAGTCTACTCAATCTGGCGTATGTTTTTATGCATTCATTAGCTTTACACCAACCAAATTAAAATGCTGTTAATTAAGTTCCGTTTTTGATAAGCTGGTATTAATTTACATACTGCGATTATTAACAGATTTTTTCTTACAATACCCGCTGTATTATCTGTTTGTCAGACACAGTGTTGCAGATAAAAAATTTAAAACTGAAAATCAATCTTAATGATCTTTTTAAATTAATTTGCGCTAACCGTACTTCCCTAAAGCGGTGATCCAAATTGGTGAATCTAATAAATCGTTGGAAAACAAATATTAGCGCATAGAGACTCGAACTGAGCCCGCTAATCTGCTAAGCCGTGGCCGTGCCGTAACTCTAACATGTGGACCCCGTGCAATTCTATTGGCACGTTCAAATGAACCACCGTACAGTGTTTGTCTTCATACTTTGTCGCTTGAAACTCATACATTATTGATGACCGAATGTTCAGTAGGAGTTGACGCCGCCTACATGATCGTTTGATTATTTCATAGGATCTCAAGTTACCAGAATTACGATCGCACGTATGAATAGAATTTCTTATTTTTGTGGAGAGTTTCATTTTGGCAGAAAAGTATTTTGTTTAGATCTTTTACACAGTTGCCTAATGTGATGTGTTTTCACATAAATAAAGTCGAGGATTTGCAATTTACTGCAGAACATCCTGAATTTATATTTATAATACACATTGAATGTCAACGCCAAATCAATCATGATAAGAGGGGGAGAATGAAGATGATCGTACGTCTGAACTACGACGAAACAGAGAAAATCATCATATCCATTTCGTAACATTAAAACCCCTCCTGATAAATTATTGACACATACACATACACACATATACACTCACCCACCCACACACAAACACACAGACGCACACAAACATACACACAAACACTCGCAGACTCAATACAGGCTTCTTTTAACCGTTTTTAGTTTATTTTCCTTTTATTCTTTTCATTTTTGTTAATCTTATTGCATAAGATTCTGTAATATCTCCTACTGGGAGAGGGCACTGGCTCTTGTAACACAGGTATATCACCTAGCACAGGAGTCAGGGAGTTCACTCTATTTTGTAACCACTTTCTTGTGTAATAAAGATTATTATTATTATTATTATTACATTAAATACATAAGTAGGTACACGCCAAGTTAACTTTTACTAAGTTTACCCTAGTGTACTGTTTAATAAACCCCTCCCAAATTCAAGTAAATTATACCGTCTAATTTACAAAAAAACCTTGGCCAACAAAAAAAATACTCCTGATTAAATGCGACCATAGTTGCGTTGGACCAACAATTAATCACAGCCGTTAATTTTATTAACAACACGTGGTATTTGGTTGTTTGTCAAGTGGGTATTTCGTCCATTTGTCAATTGCCACCGTTGGGACCTCCCGTCGGGACCGAGCGGCCCTGAAATCGTATTAATTTGATTATATCATGCGGTTGTAGTACCGGTGTTTAATCAATTATATTTATCAATGGACACTGGTTTTCTGTGCTAGATGGTTTTGATACCGTTACTATTCAAGATAAGCATAAATATGCAAAACATGATTCTTGTACCGAGAACTAATGAAACGAAACACTATCTAACATGCCTGATTTAAAAACTTTTATTTAGGTTCTCAATGTCATATTTCGGCCGCATTCCACACGTAACAAAACCATGACCGTTCAGAGTGGTTATTTTTTAGAATATTAAGATGGTTAATCAATACCAAATTATAAAAGGTAAGTAGGTACATTAGCTCAATGGGTCCTTTTTAATTCTGGATCGTCGATTTTTTCCCCGTCGCTTTTATCGTTCATCAAAATTTGAAAGCACCACTTGCGAGACAACTCCAGATCATCGATCTTCATTTCCAAACTCTTTGACTCAAACTTTGAGTTGGATAACTTTCTATGAGGTTAAGTTTTTAAAACTAATTCAAATATCTTCACCTAAGTTCTAGGACCCGTCAGGATTGGTAACGTGCATAAGATTGATAGGTACTTCTTGCTTATCTTCAAGCTCGTTTCTCTTAAGCTGAGCAGGGGTTTAACAATGCATGTTTTTGTACACAAAGGATTCTGCGTCTTTTCCTGTGTCGACTCAGAATCGAATAGCACCTTTTGCATAATTTGTCGCCTCATAAACATTATGCATGTTTAACGACACAGCATTGTGTTAAGTGTAAGTTACAGCATAAACCTTAATTAACGAATGATCACAACTAAACATTTTTATCATTTAGGGAACGACTTGACCCAGATATCAAAAATACATCTACCTATACATATTAGAAAAAGTCGCTTTTCGTGTCTGTGTGACCGCGTTGTTCTTCTCAACTGCGGAACGGATGTTGATGTGGTTTTCAACATAATTTAGAGGATTGTAATATTAAACTTATATATGTCGGAAATACGTTAAATCTAGCGTTTTCCTTTGATTAATCGGGACGCCAGCGCCACCAGGCGGCGCTCGACAGAGTCTAAAACATAACGCTTGACCACAGTTAAAGCAGAGTTGGTCGGTAGCGGTCAAGCAGTGAACACGTTTAAAAACTGTCGCGCGTTCAGTATAGTTGTGCCGTGTACCTACAGTGTGATCACAAATTAATCACACTAGCGTCAATACGCTAGCTAGTGTGATTAATTTTTTCGTACATTATAATTTGATTTTAACTGCAAACGGTTTGTCTATAAATGATAAATGATTTTATTCTGTAAGTAGGTTTGTATAAACACTTTTACACGTCAATCATATTTTAAAACTAGATGAGGTCGGCGTTTCCTATCTGGCTACTCTGAGAAGAAAGGCCGAAACAAACTCAGAATTCAAAATCTCTTTTAAAGTCCAGACACAATCTTGGTCAGATCATGTGAAGACCATGTAGATTTGTGTCTCAAATGGTCTTTTGAGGAAAAACCACACAGAATGAGTGGACCTGGCCAGTCAGTGCACGCATTTGTCAGTAATCGTGCAGCTGCGCAATAACCACAGAGCATCATTATAATACGGTAATAACCAATACTTTCCATAGTACGCCCACAGTAGTTAAAATATGGCGGATGATAACGAGAGAGACGTACCTTCTCCGTCATACATAATCAAGAAATCTCTATGTTTTGTCAACTCGCAAAAACCGTGCGAAGCAGGGGTGGCTCGGCAGTAATAAATAAATCAAAAGCGAACTCACCAACATCATCAATTAAAAACATTACAAGCTTCGCCAAAGATAGCACTTAATTCTCGTCAGCAAGTTTATTATGTACGCATTTTGAACAACTTCTTCACCAAGAATTGCGTCACCCATACTAATTAATTTTAGCTCGAGTAACTTTTTCGCAATCGCCATCACGGACATTATGAATAGATTACACGGGCGGACAAACAGAGTCGTTCAACTAAAATATAAATGAAAAGAAAATGGCACAATAAGTACCGGACTGGCCGTCATCCAAGCCTATTGACGCATTTAAAGCTAGATTTATATTTTATTTGGGTGTTCTCATCTTGTTCTTATAAGAGAAAGTATAACTAAGTATATGTGCGTTCCTTGCCAAAAGGATCGAACAGGTACTCTGGTGAAAATTCGATCACTGATCATTGGATGGAAATACCACCAACTAACAGAAAATTGTTGGTGCTCTAACATAAAATTACACTTGTGATCCCCTGGCGGTACTAAAGGTACACCTATGAATGTGGATAACTTTTTATTTTTTATTTTTTGGGAAGTCATCAAATAACTTCTCCGGCTTTGGGCGGAGCGGGAGGGCGTGTCAGACTTTTACTGACTAAAACCCACCCGTGTTCCTTCAGTTGCCTGTGCGCCAGGGCCACGGTAACTCTTTCGAACAATCCGCGACCCCGGCAGGCATCGGTCCTATCGGACCCCGTCAATGGTGCTGACATCTCTTTGAGGCGCGCGTGGAACACGACGCGCCGTCGACTCGGGCCTGGTCCTTACCGGACGGCGAGCTGCCCATTGCTCGCCGTCCGAAAGCCCGCGCCTACGGTGGCCGGGAGTCGGCAATCGACTCCCGACGACCAGGGTGTCTCCTCCTCCTGCGGCGGCTAGGGGCGCGAGGGCGTAGAGATTGCCTCTCCCTCTCGCGCTCCGCCTCCTCCTTCGCGAGCATTACTGCTTCGCAGAAGGAGGTGACGGCTTCCCATTCCCTCTCGCTCCGTACCATGGCCTGAACCAGGGCCGGACGCGAAATGTCGCCGCCGCCGATCGCCGCCACGAGGACACGGCGGTGCTCCGCCCAAGCCGGGCAGACCTCCACCGTATGCTCCACCGTGTCCTCCGGTCGATCCACACAATGGTAACACCCGGGCGTTTCCTCCCGCCTTATTCGAAACAGGAACCTCCCGAAACATCCATGTCCGGTGAGGACCTGCGTCAGGCGGAAGGTGAGGACGCCGTGGCGCCTCTCAAGCCACTCCTCAAAGAGGGGTCTTACCGCCGCAATTGTGGCGTGCCCTGCGCTGGGTTGCGACAGTCGCACTCTCCATGCCGCCATGAGATCCCGCCGGAGCTCTGTCCGCTGTGCCGTGATTTCTCGCGGCAGCGGAGTTACGCCCCGGCGTTTCGCCTCCTCGCGCCACTCCCAAACGTGCGCGAGGACCTTTGCCTCCAGATCCCACGGCGGCAATCCGGCAAGGAGGCTCGCCGCCTCGCAGGAGACCGTGCGGTATCCCCGTACCATCCGGATGGCCATGACCCTTTGGGACGCTTTCAACCGGCGGGCTGGCCGGAGCCTCAAGGAACGCGCCCACACCGGTGCCCCGTAAAGGGTCATGGACCGCACGACCCCCGCGTAGAGCCTCCGGCAGGAGGCGTTTGGCCCCCCCAGATTGGGCAAGAGCCGCTTCAAAGCAGCCCCGGCCCGCTGCAGTCTGGGAGCCAAACGTCGGAAGTGCTCGACGAAGTTCCACCGGCTGTCGAGGACGAGTCCCAAGTACTTCATCGTCGACTCGACGCCGATGTGAACCCCTCCTACCGTTATTTGGGAACCCGACAGTGGCGCGTTCCGAGGACCATGAAAACACATGGCCTCGGACTTGTGCAAGGCCACCTCGAGTCCCAACTGCCGGATCCTCTCAACGACTGTCGCAACCCCGCGTGTCATGAGTTCGGCCGCCACCTGGTGCGACCTCCCCTGCGCCAGGACCAGCGTGTCGTCAGCGTAGCACACTACGCTGACGCCGCTAGGGAGGTCGGCGCGCAGCACCCAGTCGTAACCGATGTCCCACAGATGCGGCCCCAGGACCGATCCCTGTGGGACACCGCACGACATCTCTCGCCGGTTCCATTCTCCCTGGTGACCGGGGTAGATAATTGCTCTATCCGCCAAATAGGCCTCGACTACACGACAGAGGTAGGTCGGCATCTGGTGATACCGGAATGCCTCCCGGATGCAACTCCAGGGCAGGGTATTGAAGGCATTGGCGATGTCTAGAGACACCGCCAAGACGACCCCACCCCGGGCCACAGCATCCCCCGTCGTGAGGGCTCGCACGCGCATGATGGCATCCACCGTGGAGCGCCCCCTGCGGAAACCAAACTGGCTCTCCGCCAAATCCGGCCCCACCCGCACCAGCTGCCCGACGAGGCGGTCTGCAATGACTCTTTCAAAGAGCTTGCCCACCTCGTCGAGCAGCACGATGGGCCGGTAAGCGGACGGAGAGTCCGCCGGGCGCCCCGGTTTCTTAATGAGGACCAGTTTCCCCGTCTTCCAACGAAGTGGGAACTGGCCCTCCTCCAAGCATGCGCTTAGGAGCCCTCTTAGTCGAGGCCCGAGAGCCTCCGAGGCCAGGACCCAGGCTTTTCCCGGTAAGCCGTCGGGTCCTGGGGCGGTATTTTTGGCACTCAGCCTGCGTACCGCCGCTCTCAACTCTACCTCGGTCACCTCAGGAGCAACGTCGTCATCGTCGGGTCTGTGGTCCGCAATTGGCACCGCAGGAGGCGGAGCCATGGGCGGGGGAGTATGCTCCCCCCGCGAGGGGAACAGAGCGCTCACCACGCCCTCCACGAGCTGGGGCCGGAGACTCTGAGTCAGCGGGGGAGCCCATGGGCGGAGTTTCTCCCGCACCACCTTATATGGGCGCCCCCACGGGTCCCTGTTCAGAGTCCCCAGCGACTCCTCACGGGCCAGTCCCCTGGCCCGCAGGATCTCCGCTCGGAGGGCGATCTTCGCCACTCTGTAACCCTCGTACAGCTCCGCCTGAATGGCTTCCGTATCCGGAGGGCGGATACGGAGCCTGCGGTGCCTGGTGTGGAATCGAACCCCTGGGTTGTGTGATTAACGAGGCAATTGTTGGTGCTCTAGTCTCTAAAGAATTTGGAGCCCATTGAATCAAGATTTCCAACTCATTATTATCATTATGAAACGTTGTACGAAATATTGGCAAAGTAGCAGACTACATCAACGTAATGATCGACTCTAAAGAAAGTATAAATTGTATGACAACACAAGTATTGTGTTGTCATACAATTTGTACGGTTTTACTTCCCTTCATATTTTGTTTCCTTTCCAGACTTACATTGAAATAAATTATTTCACTTTATCCCAGCAATCACGTTTGTCCGCCAAAGCAGTAAAAAAGTAAATAAAACTTTCTTTGTGTCTTCACACTGATTTGTATTCTCAATGTTTTATTCCAATGAAGACACGAGGATAAAGTAGGTACATTGTCCCAATACTAAGTATATTTCGATAATGAAGCAATAAATTCAGCCCATAATCTATGGCTATATACATTTCTCTATAATCTAATATATAAAAATCTCGTGTCAAAGTGTTTGTTATCAAACTCCTCCAAAACGACTTGACCGATTTTTATATTTTTTTTTGTGTATATTTTTTATGTCGTAAAGTATATTTCATACCGCTGCGGGTAAAACCGCGGGGCGCAGCTAGTATAACTATACATATTTTCGATAACTACTAAGTATTTAACATACTCGTATACCGTTTCATCTAGATTTTCAACGAAACACTCGATTTTCAGGATTTCTTAGAAAAGCGGTAAAATACCAGCTATTTAGTAGCTCGTAATATTAATAGGTTGCAATTGAGTTCCAACTATTTATGCTTTAAGCGCTGTATACCCCAATTCATCAAACGTTAATCACATAATTACTCTCAAAATTAATTCCAAATTACTTCAATATTAGAAGGTTATTCTGAACTCTAGTCCATATCCACGATGAGTTGGACACGTAGATATTATATTTTTACAACAAAAGTTGCACATTCGCGCCGTGTCGCCAACGACAGCTGTCCCTACAACGCAACGAATTCAAATTATGGAACCGTTTGTCACTGAATTTCCTTTATTTTTACCTTTGAAATTTCACAGTTATGATTATTTCTTCAGAATGATTTATTATTTTAATTTGGCAGTGTCTTGTGATGTAATTGACGTTCTCGTTTGTCAAAAACTAATTGAAAATCGGTGGCGCGTTTAAATGTAACTTTGTGTAGCTAGAGCTTTAAGGTAATTGATATTTTATTTGAGCTCAATTTGGGATTCTATTTATGAACACGTGATTGTGCTGGAAATAACAGTTGGTGCTTATCTGAAGGATTTGTCATCGCTGCACTTACTGCATCTATTAGCACACCGAAAGTTGCAGATGGATGACCATCTGCCTTTTGACTTAATTATTTAATTAAAGTATAATTATATTCATCCTAATTTGAAGTAGGTACTTTACTAACTTGCTTGCTTTCTTTTTTTTTTCTAATTTAATTTTAATTATGATCTGGCGGTTTGAGTAATTTATGCGGCCTACCCAAATGTCCTTTCTTTGGTATTGTTCGTCGAATCGTTGAGCTCCTTAAGTCCTGACTTCCTATGTCGAGCTGCACGATAACTGACAAATGCGTGCACTGACTGGACAGATCCACTCAATCTGTGTGGTTCTTCCCTCAAAAGACCATTTCAGATACCAATCTACATGGTCTTCGCATGACCTGACCAAGATTATATCTGGACTTTAAAAGAGACTGTGACCTCTGAGTTTGTTTCGGCCTTTCTTCTCAAAGTAGTCAGATAGGAAACGCCGACCTCATCTAGTTTAAAAAACATGATTGACGTGTAAAAGTGTTTGTACAAACCTACTTACAGAAATAAAATCATTTATCATTTATAAATCTGTGACATATTACACTATTACTAAAAAGTCCCAAGTTTTGCCAAAACATATAAAACTAAATTAAAACCACGCTGAACAGAAACTCCAATAAATAATCGAATAAATCTCAATAGAATGTAAATAACCCTACGAAGCTGATAACGTGTGTTGCCTCTTTAATCTTCTACTCTTAAAGCGAGTGCTGCCCGGAATACTTTACCGACAATTTATTTACAACTCTTCGTCTCCATTAAACAAGAAATATGTTAACCACAATCGAATACGGCGAATCTAAGTAAGCAGATATTTTATTCATGATACCGCAAATGGCAATTACAGTAACAAAGACTACGGACAGAAGGAACTTTGTATAAGATGTGCTGGCCACACTTTGTTGCTGGCGATTCTGAATAGTCATAAATGTCAATGGGAAATAAATAGAAAGAATGCCATCTATTCTATTCTTTTAGTATTTTTCATTCAAAGTTTCGAACCTAGTAACTCAATGGTATTTTATATACACCTTGGCTCACGTTGTCGCTCGTATTAACAGCATTTCGAAGGATTGGGTATGTTTCGAATAAACATCCAATTTCTGCTGAATTCAATGTAGCTATATCCTGTGAGCTGTTCTGATAATTATTTAATTATCAGTATTGGCAAATAGCTACCCTCCGATTAAAACCTACGTTTGCAGCTATAATACTTGATTGGCAAAATATTTGCAGGAAAACATTCACACTGCCACTACTTCATAGCCTAATCATTCCACTATCTACTACACTATATCAATGAATGATGAGATCTCTAAAACTTCATTTCCCAGTCGTAATTCTGCTGACTATAAACCCGTATTCAGCTTAATGGGCTAATCAGTCTGTCCGCACATCCCTAATAAAAAAAAGCTTCGGAAATCGTTAACCGAACGATGTGGCATTGTTCACGGAGAGAATTATGCCCAATGTTAGGTTGATGTGTCGTTACACCGTTCAACCATCTCTGTGAGTTAAGGTCGATCGCATGATAAGGGTAAGGTTTCTGCCTTTTTTATATAAATTATTCATTTTATATGCTATTCTGAGAATTGGAAGGAGAGAGTATGTGATGACAGATGACATGCGTGAATGAAAGTCATGAGTTCAACCTTAGACGTTATTTGAAGAGTATACAGGGTGTATCAGAAAGGTGTGGACAAATTCATGGGTGTGATTCAGGCCATCAAACTGAACAACTTTCTCCATGGGGCCAACATTCGTAATCGTAAAATAATAATCAGCCGTCCTATACATATGGGTCGAGAATATCAACTGTTCCATACAAAACTTCAATACCTAATTGAAGTTTCGTATGGAACAGCTGATATTTTTTTCTTAATTACGATGTTGGTTCCGAGGAGAAAAATGTTCAGTTTGATGATCTGTACCACACTTCTCTGATACACCCTGTATTTGGTCAAAAACCATTTTATCACCACCAAATTTTACGAAAAATCAGGAGTGTGCTACCCCGGAAAATATGAAAAAATACGGTAGGCTTATAATTCGTGCGTGACTTAGTGGTAATAATAATTAATCCAGTAGCTGCCCTCTATAACCAATTACCCTATTCGGTCAAACATTACAAATGGTCACTCCACATGCGACTTACGACCACATTTTATTACGTCATGTTACGTATGAAAATATTATTATTTTCACTATTTTGACCGGGTTAAACGAAGCCGGAAGAAATTTGAAACAAATCTAGCTGGGTCATGCGTTTCAATGTAAAATAATAGACTTAATAAATTGTGCTTATTCTATGCCTGTTGGTATGCTTGTTTTGTGGCCTCGGCTACGAAAGAATCCATTTGTGTAAATTAAATTATGTAAATATACACGCTAAGTGTACTACGGTAGTTCGTGATTTATCATAGTAAGTAACTATTTTATATTTATGCTGTTACGGAGATAGACGTTTCTTTCAGGTGCTAATACGACTTTCCATTTAAAACTTTACATGAACTAGTACGTAGAACTTATGGGTATCTATAGGCAGTTAGTGGCAAGTAAGTAGGTACCTACATCTTTTGTAGAAAAACTCATTGATAGGAGTGTCACTTATATTTAAAGTTAAAGAAATGCAGACGTGCAATTTGCCATTGTATCGCACAATCTATATCGAACCAGATTATTTCCTCGACGTGTTCACTGAATTCGATACGGCCCATTAGAACGAAACGCGGAATTACGTCGAAGCACAACGTTTGTACGCAAAAAGTCACAGCGAGTTGTAATTCAAACAGAGCTCAAAGTAAGGGGCCATAAAAGTGATAAAATATATATTTAGCTTTTTCTCCACAGTCGTTTTCCCCGTTCATAGGCCCGAGAAAACGTTCGTTTCCTTCCCAAGAACGTTTGGTGACTGGGTAATTGCAGTTTATGTTAACTCAGATAAACGTGATAACTTTTCCGTTCACTTCATTCGTTCATTCGTTCCTTCGTTCGTTCGTACATCGGCTTATTCCCGTTTTCCGAAGACGCGGCTAATAAAATAAACTTCAGTATCATGATATTTATTGGTGATACTGTGAATATAATTCCTTTAAATTCAGAAGTTGAGCTTTACTATTCTGTCTGCAGACAGAATTAGTCTTCAAACTTACTTTCTTGTTATCGAAAAGGAAAATTACGTATTCTGACAATGTCAAATACTTTACTTCGTTTGGATTAATTAGCATTCATAAAACTCTATTTGCATTAGTTACAAAATGGAACTCGTCTTAAGCCAAGAGAGACCTATTATGTTAAAATTAAAGTTCAAGAAAATATTTATAGACAGGATTTCGTATAATCATGCTCCTGTAATGCCCCGCTAGGCACCGGCTAAATTAGAAGGGAAGCTACATTTCCTTGTCGACCCGGTCACATGTCGCACACTTGTTTGTCAAACTAATGACATACACTCCTAAATAATAGCAGCCTATTATTGGCCCACTGCAGGGCAAAGGACTATTCTCATACAGAAAAGGCACGAGCATTGATCACCACTCTTACTCAAGACGGGTTGGCGATTTCAGACTGAAATTAACTATAAGTCCAGGTTTCTTCAGGATGTTTTTCTTCACCGATGTCAGTGATGTCCAAGATAAACTGAGAAAGTACACTCACCAAAAGTGATATGTAACCGTTTAGTGTAAAAGTTTAGTAAGAAACCGATGAATGTTTCGAATACAATTTAATTTAGAGATAGAAAACAAACAGTTCATTTATCAAATTAAATTTAATTCGATAACATCCATCGGTTTGTTACTAAACTTCAACTATATTCGACGACCCTGGTTACTTAACTCTTTTGGTGACTGTACATATGAATTGAAAAAATCACATTCTTAGGTACTTGCCCGGATTTGAACTCACAACCTCGTGCATGAGAGGCGAGACCATAACCACTAGGCCATCACGACATAACAGTCTCCTAAGAAACACACCAAATAAAATATAAAATAAAACACACAATTTAAATTCCTCCTCTTCAACAAACACTAATTTACTTAAATAAAACAAAACCACATCACATTAAAAATAAACATAAAACGGTCCCTAAACAAATATTCGAATCAATTCACAGACCATTCAGCTTTGCATTCATGAAAAAATTGCCAGTAATTAATCTAGTATGGTTGTTAAATTAAAAATTCTCCACTGTATCCGACACGGGGCATTAAACGTTTGGGACTGTACGGCTGTCTATCAAAAAGCACTTTTGTGGCATGGACGCCACGTGGTGCGGCGCGGATTTACCGCCCGCGGCATTTCCATGTCGACCGCATTGGGAAACTCACGGAGTTATGTCTACTAGATAGATTTTAATATTATTTTGTATGTTTAGGAACTCGGCAAAGGTGAAGAACACAATGATCATGGGATGCAGCTGGTACAGGCAGACTGCTGTGTCACAATTTAAGGAACTTTAATTATAATGGTAAAATAAGATAGAAGAAAGGTATTTCTTTTTAATTTGTTGTCACACATCTTATTTATTTATTTTATTATTTATGTGCACACAATAAAATAGATACAGATAGGGCATATTATTAATATTGAAAGGTACTGCTTATTTATTACGAAATTTCTTCCAGCAGACCTGCGAAAGGAGAAACGAAAAAGAAATTTAAACAATAGTGTGTGAGAACGAGACGAGAAGAATTTGATTTTGTAACATCATAAACTAGAATATTAAATATACTTACATATAATGCAAAAAATATCATATACTTAAATAAATACATAATGCTAAAATACATACACAGTCACTGTTAAGAGGAAAGGTAATGCTGTTTTACTCGATATTTGAAATGAGAAATAGATTTCAAATCTCGAATGCTAGGCGGAAGAGAGTTCCACAATCTTACAGCATGCACAGAGAAGGAATAAGAATAGTAGCTTGTTTTATGAGGATTGGATTTAAGGAGAGATCTAAAGTGTGATCTATACGGTGTGTCGCGAGGGCGAGCGTAAGAAAAGTCACTTACATCTTAGTCACTTTTTGTATGAGGTTTTGAACGACACACAACGCCAAGCCTGTCGATACGTACGTGGCACTAATCTGATCGCTAAAGTTGGGATAAAATTTACAGCTGTTTAAGTATACGGTTTATTCGCAATTAACGAAGAAGGTTATGCTTCCATGAAAATTTTTGCTCAAAAGATAATGGTGCATGGTATCTAGAAAAGGTAAATGAGTAACGATATCTTACGTTAATATTATCCTCGTTTTTAAATGATGTTGCTTATTTTTTTGTAAAACCAAACTACGCAACTACGCTTTTCAGCATTGTTTACGTTATGACCTCTTCATGTTTCTCTACATCCATGTCACCACTATACTATTGCCAAGCTGACAAACGGAGGCTACAATTAATTTCAGAAATACAGCCATGTTGACTCCATTTCGGTTGAGAAATTAAATATAAACATGTCATTGCTTCGGGCCTTGTGGTGGAGAGCCCCACGGGTAATGTTTAATTGATATCTTGATTGCTTCGCGCAAGGGCTTCACGATTGATAATAATTATGATATGAACTTGAAGAACCCACGGTTCTGTTTAAGATTGACAGCGGTGAAATAAAGTATGTGAGTACAGTCAACATGAAAATGAAGTCATCACTTCATTTTCATGTTGACTGTACTCACATACTTTAAAAAAAAATACATTCAACATCAAAACAAAAAAAAAACAAATCAATCATCATTGACCAATGTTACAGATCGGTGCAATTAAACAGAGTGGCGCCGTTTTACTCATAGTTATTTCATTTTCAATTTACTTTTATTTCCTGCGTGAAAAATCATTTGTACGCGTACTTCTTCCCATTTCACTTCAAGTCAAACCCAGCCTGGCTACTTCCTTCAAGTAGGTACACAATGTCTGTCGGTTCGCCGTGTCCACTCAAGAACTCTTGCAAAAGCATTGGCTTTTCGACAGATATAGCTGTTCTTCTACTTGAGCTTCCTTTGATTTTGTTTGACATTGACTTGACACTCAACTTCAAACACTAAAACGAAAGGGCAGAGGATACTGAAATCTGATTCTGTTTTTTATTCATTTACTAAAATCCAATAGAGTTTATTTAAATCTAAAAGCTGAACCTGTCCATACACTCACATAGTTTTTATTTTATTTATCACAAATTTGAATCCGAAAATCGTTTTTTTTTAAATATTCACGCGTTACTGTGCAAAAATATCGGACTGAAATAAATGAAACCCAGATTTATTCGTTCACCGATTGATTAAACGGTGGTGCAATTATCTTATGTCCAATTGGTTCAATTAAATTGTCTCTATTAGCTGCAACAAATTATTTGTGAACGATTTACTTTTCAATGAATAAAATTATTTATACAGAGATTTAAATCATATAAATCCAACTGAAATGGTTTAAATCTCGCTTTTTCCTTGAAATATTGAGCTGGTTTTATTGAGCACTTTCTTAGAGCATTTACAGGAAACCAAATATGACGTAAAAATACGGCAAAAGTGTAGACCTACCTTCGTTGTGTACACATTTCATAAATGTGCTTTCATGCGTCGTGTCTTATCGTGCACGCCTTATCTGCATTGTGCGTAAGAAATTATTAAGGTGAACAAACAAAACTAAAGCCAATTAAATTATATCAAGCTGTTGAGACTGAATAAATGGGGAGGGTAGAGGATCACATATTTTGTAGTGAACTGCGATTGCATAATCAGCCTATAATGTTCCCACTGCCGAAACCAATATCTACGAGTACAACTCGTAAGTCGAAGCTGTTACCACTGGGCCGCCACGCACTGCTCTGAACTGCAACTGGCTTGGTTTTAATTATGACCAACCTTGAAGTTTCTTCATATTATTTATTAACGCACAAACCTTGGTAAAATTCTTCGAAGTTTACTTCTATTCACGCATTCAAAGTCACGCATGCACAACACCAATAGGTACCTCTGCTTACCCCCAAATGACATAGCTTCATATTTTTACGTCCCCACCACAACACACATCCTCATAAGGAAGTGTTTTGATAAAAATAATAAGTTACGGACACGTATCCACCCCTCACGCAAGCTTGCAAAACCTTTACAATATTTTTATCGTATTTTTTCCTTCGTCAATAGACCACGTATGTGGCTCCCTTACTCTTGATACAAGAATGCTAAGATATTATCGGGGTAAATTTACATACTACTGAAAATATGCCGTAGGTACATATCTACCGCCTGAAGTAGATAAACATGTAAATATGGAAGGTCATTAAAAGAACAATTATCTTCTGATCTGTTTGGTAAAAAAATACCGATGAATTTTTAATCCTAAAAATGGAACCATTGCGAATATTTCTTTCGGGTTTTTCAAACAGAATCTATGTAAAAAAATATATATACAGCGTGGGTGTCTGTTGGACATACAAATTTGATCCGTTATCTAATTTGGAAAAAAAACGGAACACCTACAGACAACCCACACGAACAAAAAATATAAAACATATTATGTGAGTATTAAAAGAAATAGCAAAATTAATTTTCCTTTCCCCGGTGAAAAATGAAAATGGCCATATTAAATAATTGGTATTATGGAAAAGGGTTTCTATCTCTGAAGAATATAAGTTAC
This sequence comes from Dryobotodes eremita, assembly GCA_917490735.1. Classification (NCBI taxonomy): domain Eukaryota; kingdom Metazoa; phylum Arthropoda; class Insecta; order Lepidoptera; family Noctuidae; genus Dryobotodes; species Dryobotodes eremita. The sequence goes on along the minus strand of OU823248.1, from coordinate 11,914,316 downwards.
AATGTCAAATGAAACTGGACAGCTGTAAAATATCAGTAATTTATTTTGGGCTTTACAAATTAATTTGTATGAATATAATGTTACTGTTGTGATATTTCCACATTTCTCATTTCTGTTTTGTAGACATAAGGTTTAGATTCCTATTTACAAACAAACATATCGATACATCATAATATTAAGATCTAGGCGAGACATTATCAGATCCCTATTCTGGTTCTAGGCTTGTATCGAGTGAGATCGATGCTTTATTTATGATACGCGCACATATTTCGGGTTCTCACCAATAGATACTGCCGCTTTGTCTGTGCCTACGGAATTGAGATAAACGACTATCCGAATAGTGTTGAGGATCAAATCCAATTTTGCAGTCGCAAATTGAAGAGGGAACGTATCGAGTCTATACTTGTTAGTCGATACATCTCTATTTAGATATTTTGTTTTGGCGGATTCTGTTCGCTTGGGAGTCGGGTGTCGAATTAGGAAAATTGTTTATTGAATGTGAAGGTATGTTTTTAATCATTTCCGTGTTTCCTTAAGCCGTCCTAAAGATACTCCAAATAATCAATCAGGAAAATGAGAACGCTTCCTTCCTATGCGTTGATAATAAAATAATAAACACACCAATCCGTTCGTTTTATCAGTCTTGTTATAGGAGACTATATTTATTTTTATCTAATCGGAAAAATATTTTTACAGAAAATACTCTGTTGTCAAATTACCTAGAAACAAGAGCGCTTAAAAGTACTGTACGAGTCATTTAGGAGCGGATAGGATATCTCGATTCATTTGACACACTACAGCACCCTAATTGCGTTACACACTACCTATCAATCAACAAATCTGAATTTGATCTGAATCATTTTGAAGCCTATTACTAAACCATTGCTTTATATATTCGAAAAATTTGTCTTATCAACAACATAAATAACGCAATGAATGTTGTTGAACTGTCAAAATGAAAGCCTATTACGCAATTACCCCGCTGTTTCGTAATAACTTAAACAAAGTGTCTGAATTGCTGTTTCGTTTGACTGGCGACGATTCGTATAATCGATGGCCAACCATTCGTATCGAAAGGGTACTTGGAGAAGAAGTACGATTACCTAGTTCAAACTTTGCTTTTGTAAAGCACCCCGTATATTTCTTTGAAGAGCACGTTTGAAATGAAATCATGATACTGATAGGTCCATGACTAAAGCTGTATGAAAGATAGAAAAAACATCGTTTAGATATGACTTTTTCTTAAAAAGATAAGCAGGTTAATTTCTGAAGAAAAACAAAGTATATGTGTGGTATCATTACATAGATAACTCATCCATGCCTTTATTTCAGTGTATCCGTTTAGTAAAAGTTTACATAAACAAAACATCTGTACTTTACCTATATCCCTATAGGGTTGGGGCTTGGGGTACAATTCACGCAAAAACAACAGCTATCTGCGACAAAGAACAACACAAGACATTTTTTTTTAAATTACCAAATAAAAGCACTCATAATTTAAATTCAAAGCAAAGAAGTGTACTTTATGGTTCCCCTGTTTGTTATACGAATGTAAATTTCATTTTCTTACCCCCAAGAACAAGACGTTTACTATCCAAGTACCCCATTGCAACGTGTAGTAATATTGTAAAATGTTTTCATAAAACATGCGCAGGGGGACACGGAGACTTTGTAATTGAATTCTGAAAACCCTACTCATATATATGCTCATATTGTAATTGTAAACATGCCTGCATGGTGCATCAGTACTTGGTTGGCTTTCATATTGTTTTCCTCCCATTCATCTTTAGGTTTTGATTTGATTATATAAAATTCCTCCAATTAATCCACTTTGTCTTGAAATTCCACCTTGTATTCCGACTGATGTCTGTATTAGCTTAATATTATATTTATATGTATAACGTTTTCAATTGAAAATTTGAACACCTACACAAAATAAACTGCTAATCGATGAGGAACGTATTATGAACAAAAACAAAACCCATTTTCGATTGAGATATTCATCAAGAGGCTGAGTGAAAAACTTTCCTTCGTTTGAACATAATTTACTTAAAAGCTATTTAGGTTCTCCAACTCAGCCGCAAGAGAAATTGAAATAGTTTTATGTTTATTCATAAAAAAGTGAGGAAAGCTACCCGAAGTACGAAACCTCAGACCTTTAATGTTAACTTTCTACCTTCGTACACATTTTTTTATAAAACAAAAATATGTTATGTTATGGATATTAACCTTTATTATTACGTATTATTGTTTCATTTCCCGGGAACGTGCATAGTATTAGAATGTTTAAAAAAGGTGGAATAACATTCATAAGAGATATTATTAGGAGGCTTGAGTTGATAAACGGGTTCTCTCACGTGGTGTTAACACGATGATATATTACACAATTTTCTTTACGAGCAAAACGGATTTATAACAAGGCGACGCCAGCATTTTGAGCTTACAATGTTTTAGCTAGAATTTCATGGAGCAGCGTAGTATAGAGTGTGTAAATATGGTTTCAGGAATAAGGTTTATGATAATCAGGGAGTGTAATATTAATATAATCGTAATACTAGTTTATGAAACTGTTGCAAAATGACGGGTATTAAAATTACGCGAGTGTTTTAATACCTACTTATGTGCAGATTCATACACTACTTTATCTACTCTCATACGTTGAGATTGAACCTACTAAATAAAATAAAATAAATAAAAGATCAAAGTTTCCCACGAAATTCAGTACAACAAAACGTATGAACGGCGCCAAAACTCAGCTAATCACCGCGCATGCGCGGTTATTAGTTGGTTGGTCGGTTTTTAGCTGGGTTTTAGCGGGCGCTGCCACAGTCAAGTAAAAATTGGAGTCAAAACTTTTTTGTAATGGTGCGCCCAGCACATTCGTTCCATTAGAAAAAAATAATTGAAGGAAACTCCTTGGTGATATTAACTTCTTGAATTTGCCCTGTATCGTATAGGTAAAAAAAATGTTTTATATCATTATTTTGTTAGAGACAAAGTGTTATAACAGTATGATTATATTTTTAAATTTCGGTATTGTGTTTATAAAGTATGTCAGTATAAACTCGTTTTGAAGTTTATAATTAGAATTTTACAAAATGAGAATGGATAATAGACACAGTACATTATTGCAAAGGCCGTGAAATAGGCAATTGCAGGTCAAGAGGCGAGGACTTCACTAATATGAGACAGGCAATTGCAATTTCCGGCGAGGCATATATAGTGCTTTTCTCAAAAGAATGCAAGGAAATAAAAACATACTTTTTATATTATACCATGGTATAATAATATACTTCGCCAGGCATAGCATTCCGAGACACAGGGTGACACAAGCCTACGTCATCACCGCTGTGTTACCATTAGTGTGTAATAATAACTCCCCAATCGCCATTATTACCTGTGCGAATCCGATAAAACAATGAGGTTTTAACAAACAATTACGTTGGGATATGTTTAAATTGAATTGTTTTACTTGATTAGAAAAACGAAACGACAATTTAAATGCTACAAATATATTTTTTAACAGAATGGTGACTGAAAATGTTTCCATAATTCGTGTTTTGTTGCAATAAAGTGGCAACTGAATAGTGACGTAAGCATGTGTCACTCCCGGAATGGCAGACCTTGTTTTTTTGACCATGTATTATACATTTAATTTTCAATTTTCATTGCCAATTTTGCCAGTTGGTTTTCCATTGCCAATTTGGCTTCTGATCTTAAACCTGGTGGAGTACAATCAATCTCCTTTTAACTCTCTGAACCATTGGAACTCATTTTAATTATTAAATTTATATTTATTAAGCATGTAAATAACAAATCAAGATGAATTTTCAGCTTTGCCGCCAATTTTTTTATTTATCGGCTGTGTCGAAAGGCAAACGCATTTATCTATACAGCCACGTGAACGCAATTTGTACTAAGCAAAGAGACTTGCTTTGGTATGCCAAGAATTATAAAAGAGATCCAATCAAAGAGTATTTAATAACCCCAGCACGCCGTTTCATACAACATTGCTGGAGCGTTGTAATGTTCCAAATTCAAAAAACGCTCCAGCAATGGATTTGATTTTCTTTGTCCGTAAATTCGATACCTTGCGTGTTATTTTTTTGAAAATAATGACAATATTTCCATGCATGTTTGACAAAAACATATTTATCTTGGATGCTTGAAAGTTAATCTGGTATGATTGCTAGAACATTTAATCACGATTGAGGACGACATATATGATTAGGACAGTATACCTCCTATTACATATTAAGCTTTTTTGGAGTAAATAATCAATTGAAAGTTTTTTTTTTTATTCCAGAACGAAATATTTACAATGGTGCATTAATGTGAACAGTAAAAACGTAACTTTATCTTTAAAAATGTTAAACTAAAAATTTAAATACTCTTCAGGAATATTCTTCCGAAAAAAATACCCAACCATTACAAAGAAACAATGGGTATTCGTGGGTATTACCGCCCAAAAAGAGAAACCCACACAAAAAATAACTAAAAACATATTTCATACCGTCACGTACGCTCCTAATACTGCAGGCAATCATAAAATGAAACATCATAAGGGGAATAAAAACTGAAAAGAGGTCGTTACGACCGTGGACGGGGTCTTAACAAATCGTTGGCCATCATTCAAGGTTATAGCCCTAGGGTGTTTGGACTTTGGAGGTCCGGTGACTCTAGACGAAGATACGTCGTTTCATTGTGTGCAAGCAAACGATAACGTTCTGTTCGATTTATTATAAATTGAGGTCTGGTAAGCCCCAGTCTTATTAGCCGGCATAATGGTGGATGTTTGAAAAGGATATATATTGTGTGCGACCATTGACTGACGGAATCGTACGAAATTGTGTTTTTTTTCCCCTTGGAGCCGTTGAATGTACCGGTATTTGTATGTTTCGGATATATTGTTGTTGTTATTATGTATCGATATTGATTTCATTATAATCGTAGTATTAAAGAGAACAACAATAATTACTTAATTAAAACATCAGCGGCTGTGAAGACAGTGGTCTAAATTTAACCAAGAACTTAAGGCATTATTGCACCGTTCAACAAAATTGAATCACTTTGATTGAATGGCGCAGAAATTAAATTAAATTTTGTATTTCTGATATTTAGAATGGTCCTCTTTTCTGTTTACACGATTCAATTTAGGTTGGTTTATCGAAATTAAAAGGGATAAGTGAAACATGTAATATTGTTACTAGATCACGTTTATAGTGTTTGATTAATAGATTTTAACCAGTTAATCAAAATGTTCATTAAAAATATCATACTTTCACTATTAAATATACAGAACGGATAATTTCGCTGCCATTTAGTGATTAACATATCCCATATAAATTCGTCAATGTTTTCCAGCCAACCACGATAAATTTTGTACGGACCATTTATTATCTCTCTAATAAACCAACAGTATACCAGGATAATTTGATATAAATACACTACGTTGCAAAAAATCGAGCACTTGTATTTATCTTCATTGTTGGAAAAGCTTCCATGTTCGAAGTGTAAAAATACTCATTAAGTAGAAAAAACTTGTGTTTCCATAAAATACTCCTTTATACCAGCCTATTAATTATGGGAATAACAGTGTTTCCATAAGGGCTAATTTCACCAAACTTTTATTCCTAGAATACGTCTTATCCTTTTTTTTTCTGAGAATACATTTTGAATTTTTGACAGTTTTGCCATACTAGAACTGTCAGACCACAATTTTATTCCACGGATAAAAGATATCTGACTTTGGTAAAATCAGCCCTAAGGAGAAAAAGTTGTACTTGGATTTGCTACACAATACGTTAACAGGCGAAGCCTTTTAGACGCCAGCAACATAGGTATTCCAATTATTAAAACGAGATCGAATATGCATGATTTTCAGACATTGAAGAAAAATACTACAGCTCGATTTTTTGCAACTATGTGTAGGTATTAAGCAAAATAAATCATCATCGTCATCGAATATGCATGATTTTCAGACATTGAAGAAAAATACTACCGCTCGATTTTTCGCAACGATGTGTAGGTATTAAGCAAAATAAATCATCACCATCGTCATCATTTCAGCCAAAAGACGTCCACTGGACATAGGTTCAAGCACCGCCCCTTCGACCGGTTCTGTACTTCCCGCATCCAGCGGATCCCTGCGGTCTGCACAAGGTCATCGGTCTACCTTGTGGGAGGCCTTCCAACGCTACGTCTTCCGGTACGCGAATCAAAATCAATATTGAATTTTTATTTACTGCTCTTTTAAAATCCTGTCAATGGCTGAGACTGTAGTCTGATTCAGGTATATTGGTTTACAGGAATGAAATGCATTTCCATTTTATGGCTGCAAAAAATAAGCGAACGTGGTTTTACTTTATGAAATACTGCATACTATTTTGATAGCTTTTCCATTTTAAAAACGAGCATTTTTAATAAAAAAATTGTGGGCGAATAAAATACGAACACTCTCTACTTAGAGCTCGTGGCTAGATAATGGCAGCCTCACGGGTCGATCGAAGGTTAAGCTACGCTTGCCGCGGTCAGTTCGTGGATGGGTGACCATCAATTACATATAGAGACCCCTCCGTGCCTCGTCCCGGCTATCATTCGTAGATCTTTGACAGTCAGTGGCCCAAAAGCCTGACAACCAGTCTTACCAAGAGTTATCGTGATGCCCAGTAACTGGGTTGTGGAGGTCAGATAGGCAGTCGCTCCATGTCAAATACCAGTATTCAGTTGAATCCAGTTAGACTGAAAGCCGACCCGAACAGTTGGGAAAAGGCTAGGCAGATTGATAAAAAGACTCTCTGCTTACGACGAACACGGTTAAAATGGAATTTGTAGCTTGATTATAATTATAATTATCTTCATAAAAAAACTCATCGTTTAGATTCTGATGAAATTGCAAATTAGTAAATTATTAACACGAATAAATAAAGTATTAGAAGTTTATGTACTTACTCACTTACTACTTGTCTATTAATTGTAATTATTAAAACATTATTCAAACGGTCGGATTAAAGAAAACGCTTGCTTTGTTATCTTCTTAAGACCTCTTAGTTCAACAGACACTCTCCACAAAGTCCTTAAGACTCTCATCTCTAATACACAAGACTTTCGTTTTAATATTCAAGACTTCTAAAGCTTACACGATCATCCCTACATTCTGATTAATGTTCTTCATTATTCGAGCTAACTTTCTGCTTTGGAAACTTTTTAAAACAATTTGTCTAATGGACAGGAAATCTGTCACTGACGAAAAACAAAAGGGAAGTTTCACATCAAAAGGAATGTTTTGAGACTCCCGATTGTAAGTACCTACTTACCTACAAAACGAGTTGTCTCTACCTATGTTGTTATTAGAAGGATTAAGTTGTTGTAACTAGGGGACAGATTAAAAAAGAAACATTTTATAAATGATTAAAAAATGTTGTTTGTGTTCATTTTACGCCAAGTGTTTTTATTTTCTTTATTTCTTTTTTGGGATTATGTTTCTGACAGAGCGAGCATTGACCCTGTCAGAACAGTAGTGTCTGCCTAGGTTCACATAATATATATTTGTGTATTATATGTATGTAGGGATATTATACCAGGTCAAATTAAATTAGCTGACGAAACTCCACGCACGTGATGGGTACCGATATCTTAAAATGAGAAAATAATTTTTTTATTTAGTTTCATCGCCATTAGATATAAATATCTATTACGTATAGTTTCGCCAGCTACTTAATTTAATTTGATTCTGTTGATTTCTAAATAATTAAGATCAGATTATTCATCTTATATTTGAGTATTTTTCACATAATCAACGGCATCACCTGAATGAAGCCTCTCCATAGATCACCATACAAAGCCAGCCAGTTGGTGTTAATCGAAATTGTCCACATATTTCTGAACAAAAGCCTCTCGGTATAAACAGCTTAATTATTACTATAGTATATCGCAATTCAGTGGATACGGTGACCTAATCCAGTAATCTATTTACATTGTTTATTCGTGTTTTTAACAAATATTTACGGTCACTGTAGCTCGCAGTCGTAATCGTACGTCAGGATTTAAGCTGATGTTAAAATAAATACCAGAGGAAAATTCAGCAATGTATAGTAGCCGAGGTTACTGTGAGAGCGATGAACAATCGCTTGAAACTTAATTCTTTGAAACTTTGTTCATATTTTCTTTTTATAGGTTTACTACTTCTATATTTAGTAAACTTGATCACTCGGTTAACACCGCAAATTATTTATCATGATGCTCAAGCAAGGTCGTCTTTAAAAATGGTTCATCTAAATTACATAACAGCTAAGAAACAGCTGGATTTGTCCACTGTGACTAGACTCCTAAAATCATTTCATTTACAGCACCCAGGGTTGCACAAGAAATGATTTCTTGCGAAAAAAAAATGTATTTGTTTTTCCATCATGCGCAATTTGTCTTAACTAGTCCGAAGTTGCGAAGCCACCCGCTATCATTGAAGCCTCTGTGTCCGTTCGTTTGTCGAGTTCATTCATACGATTCATGCGATTATAGCCATAACATCTGATGTATGCTGTATTTAAATTTTAAGGTACGGGCCCACCAAATATTGGGTATCATTTAAGCTATTACCAATTTAATTAGTTTTGTGTTTCTTAAATAATAGGGTTTGTCCTCCAAATAGTAGATCTGTCACCAAAATGTAGTCACCAAACAATGCAAAATCAGTTCCACAATAAATCACCTAAAATCCTGAGATATAAGGTCTAGTACCAAATAAATGTTTTTGTATGTATTATATTGTGTTGCTAACAGGCACCGAGCCTTTGTTTCGGCGAGGCCTCCCATTTCTGAATGGCGATAGTAACGATAAGGCGTAGTCGACGGAGCCCCGCTTCGCGGGGCTCCTACTTCTGGGTGGTTTGAAAAAAAATAACCACGAAGGGGATGGCGGGGTCTTTCAGACCCCGCCATCCCCTTCTAACCTAACCTGTCCGAGTCGGGGTGCCCCAAGTCTCGAATTAATTTGATAATTCATACCTGGGAACAATTTTTGTTTATCTGAGAACGAAAATATTTCGTGGCGATAGATCTATTTATTAGGTGATACAACTTGATGACAAATATAAATTTTGGTGATAGAAAATATAGTTTCCCCAAATATTTGGATTTTTCTATCAGAACGTAACTGGCCACGTCCGATTGTGTTTCGCGCCGCTCCGATTTTTTTCGAACTAATGAATTCGAATGCGAATTGGTATGGTCTGTGAATTTATTATTTCCAAATTCATTTTGGTGAACGTTTTCTGAATTTTTTAATGTTATTTTAACTTAACTAAGTATCGATATAAAATTTTACGAGCAAGCTCGTAAGTACACTCGTACCTACTTTCTTGTAATCGTACAAATGTTGCAAATGGAAAACACTCGACTCCGGCAGTCAAGTGCGTTTAATTGCATCTTTACTGCCAACAGAACACTAAAGTCCAGAATACCTATTTCGCAGATTTCAAATAAACCTTATCTGGAACATTGTAACCGAAGTAACAAAGAAACAAAAGATCATTAAATATTACAACACACGAAACCAATAAATTGTGTAACGACGCTATAATCTAACAAACTAAGAGTGCAAAACCGGGAGCATTTAAAATTTATCTTTGGAAAATATTACCCCAGTTTTGGACGAAGGAAACCAGCTAACTCTGCAAACTAATGTTGCAGCCAACTTACCTCGGTATAAAAAGAAACGAGCCAACGTAATATTCCTTGGGGAATGTAATTTCTTTGAATAATATTTTTTTAAGTGTTCCGTGTCTAGCTAATTACAAGATTGTGCTACTTTGTTTACCTCGCTATGAAACTAAGTAGTTACTGCGTCTAATGAAAAATGTGGTTTAAATAAATTTATAAGAACTGAGTTTACAACTTCATACCTTTATGAATTTTTAAAAGTAATTACTAACACTACGGGCCCGTTGTTTAATACATAGTTAAACATGACCAATAGTCAATTTAACAATAGTCAATAGCTGTTAAAGTCTAACTACTCTGTCTGCGCATGGTTAACTATTATAGAAAATTGTAATTTTTTTCAACTGTAGTTAGCTTAACCATTTGTCAAACAACATACTTCTGTCACTTTTAACAAATTGTTAGTTTAACTAACGCATTTTAACTATTAGTATATTTGACCCTAGGGTAGTGACTAATAACAAAAGAGGTAAAAGATCAGAAGAACGGAATTTGGTAAATAATCAGTTTGATACACCAAAATCATACTATCGTAAAAACAGCTGATTTGTTCCGCCAAAATTGCAAACTCCGTAATTCTGCATAACTTTTCCGTACCACCAATTTTTCATATTAGCACAAACGTTACCATTAAAAAACAGAATCTCAATCCTTAACCCAGACTTCCAGACACAACACTCAAAAAATTTAATCACAAGCAGAAGAACAAAAAAGAAACGAAGGAAAAATCATCTGCTCAATTTGATCCACAATAACTTCGTTCGCACTTAGTGCAAAAGTCTCACGTACTACTCTTGGGATCTCTCTCTGAGATAAGTGAATTGTAAACCGGCATACGTGACATGGAACCCTGGTAGCACTGCTAGTACAAGCAAATAATTTCAAAGGTAATGCTTCATTGGTTTGAAGCGGGAAAGGATGCTGTTGGGTGCGAGTGTCTGGGGTCGATTCCGAGATTGGACAAAGTGGTACTGATTCTGTCAGTTTTTTGCTAAAAGATATGTGACTGAAAAACCAACTCAATCGGCAGGTAATTTCAATCAATATTTTTTTTTTGTAGCTGTAACTTCGATCAAGAATAACTGTGGGTACTCACACTTTGTAAAAGCCCCTTAAACTTTTAACCGAAATCTCAATCAATATCTACAGCATTTTCATCAAATATCTATAAATAAAATCCTTCGCATCGTATTCTAAAATAAGAAATACCTAAGAAAACTCTCAAATGAACCGCAAAACTTTTACAAACGAGATTAAAAAATCGGCAAACTATGGTACGGGTAATACCCCCACAATAAGTTCGTTTGCGCCTGGTGCAAAAGTCTCACGTGCGACTCTTGGGATATATCTCGTAGATAAGTGAATTGTCGACCGACAGTCGACACATGTGCCGTAGTCTGTGTGACGTCATTACGAATACGATTAGTTGGATTACTGTGCAAATTGTGAATTAATGTTGTGACAAACAATTTAGCCGGCGGACCACTCAATTTAAATGGGATTCAGTTTCAGTTTGTGGTTTCGAAATTACTTATCTAACTAAGTACTATTTTATAAAGGACAATGCAGGACGCGTCAATAGTGGTGACTATTGGAGAGCTAAACGGGAGCTCAAACTACATATTTGTACAAATAAATGTACTACACTACGACATTCTACATATAAATATATCTTAGTTAGAGTTTGCAAAAAAATACTTTTTTATACCTTGTAATTTTTTTTGCCTTCTTATCTTAACACTTAACCCTTTTTACGATGTCTAAGAAATTCATGCCTACAAGACTAACTTTATAACCAAATAAAATATTTTGATGTAGGGAAATTCGGCACCTATAAAACTCCAATTTAATATCTAGTCTAGAAGTCTCCCATCTTACCAAACACGGGCAAAAATATCTTAATTCTAACTTGGTTATCCATTGCGGTATTCTACAGCTGCATTTTAAAACAATAAAAAGAAAACCGTTAATGGAATTTAGGAAGCTGAAAAATACCGTGATTGAACAAAGTATTAGATTCACAGTTTCTTCGAGTTTGCAGGCAAACTTGACTGAATAGAACGTTATCACAAATTCTCTCGGCTAACTTTACCGACTCGCGTTTTATTAGTGAAACTGTTTGAATGCAAGTTCGGTCCAGATCTAATTCTGTTGTTAGAATTGAGAACGACATTCAATGAAAAGTATGATGCACAGATAGATACTTAAATTAGGTTAATCTTCTTTGACTTTCAGCTTATTGATTTTATCATGAAAGTAGCTAATACGAGTCTTTGGACTAGACCCTTTCGCACAATTATCATGCTTTGTTGTTTTTGTGACGAGTATGTAGATCAAGTCATCGACGGTAAAACAAAATCTGATCCTCCTGGCACAACAATATAGTCGCCTGTCTCAACTGTTACTTTAGCAAAGCGAGAATCGTAAAAGCATTATTCAGTGAGTTGAATTCTTATTATGTGTCGATATTTCGCTGTCACACTACATTCAAAATTGAGCCAACATTGGTCATAGTGCAAAGAATACCAGCAATGCGCCAGTTGAATACACAAAAAAGTTTCTTAACTGAAAAACCATCCCTCAACTATTTCAACAACGACACGAAACGCGAAAAAAACAACTACACAAAAATTCTAGAATTAAAACCAAAATAAAGTTAGCACCAAACCGAATAATGTTCGGATTTAAAATTTTACGTGCCGAAACTTCGGTGAGCCGTTTACTTCTAACGACGAATCGGCAGTTTCGAAATTTCACCGGCAATCCGAAATCGATTTAATCACGGGAATCATGCAAAGTTTCGCACAAAGTTTGTTTAAACTTTGAAATTGGAACAAATTGGAGCAGCATGGCTTGAGGCTGTGTGAGTATTAATAGTAGATTCATGACGCCTAAAATTTAGTTATGATTTTTCAAAGATATTGTTGACGCTGGATACTCTATTTTGCTGAACTTACAAAACTCCTCTGTTTTTATAATACGTTTTAAGTCAAAGTTTTTTTTACGAATAACTATTTAGTTTATATTTTATTTATTAAGTTTAGACGGCAATATTATTATCACCATAATTATTCAAAGCTATATTCAAATTCACAAAAGCTATCAGTCCTCTTTTAGATGAAAATCGTGTAGGAAGTATAAAAGAAAAAAGTAAAATCAAATGAAATAATTCCCTTTCATTGGTTCTGTTCCTACAAACACTGCTTTTCTTTTATTATAGGCTCGTTGTTGCTATCAGTAGGTACCTAAGAACAAAGAACTACTATAAGAACACAGTGTTCCATTGTCCAACTATCTCTTCGGTAAGGTAACATGATAGCAGACATAGAAGAGAACGGTAATCGACAGGTGAATTGTCAAATGGTACGGATTTAGTTCACCAAGTTTGGAGAAACGTGATCATTTCTAATAATTGTATTTGTCAGAGGAATTCCAGCTACCGTACCATCTCTAACTACTTTACCTACTTTCAGTTATTTCAGGATTACATTTTCATCTTTTTTAATAGAAATCTGATCTACATTTTTTTACTGGGTGATGTAGATGACCTTGATGTCTCTCCCTATTCACGATTTTATGAAAGAATAAGGAAAAAATTCGTTGTAATTTCATTACGTTTGAATTCTCGCTGAGTTCAAGGTCCCACATTGGAATGTTCGAATCTTTGTTCTGAGATTTTGGAATAAATTAAAATCTTGCTTTGTATATTTCGAAGAACAACCTGTGATGAAACATAGCAGAGACATAGACATATTTACCTAATCAGAAGACAATTTCTACCTATTTACATTTCTGCCATTGTCAACGCAAAATGTTTCAGCTCAGCTTACAATAATCTTGTAAAAGCAACTTGTTTTATATTTCTCAAACTGAAGACTCCTAAACGAAAGTACACATGGTTCCGTGTTTCAAGTTTCAGTTTAAACATTTCAATGCAGTTTTATTTGCTGGCATACGTGTTTGGACGCGGAAAATGTTGCTGCACACACTACGCATAGAATAAATGTCATGGAATATTTTAGTACCAAGAAATAGTACCCTATGTTAATCCAACAACCTTTTTTTTTTTGGGTGGGAAATCTTCAAATGACCTCTCCCGCTCTGGGCGGAGCGGAAGGGCCTGTCAGACTCTTGCTGACTAAAACCCACCCGTGTTCCTTCAGTTGCCTGTGCGCCAGGGCAACTCTTTCGAACAATGCGCGACCCCGGCAGGCATCGGTCCTATCGGACCCCGTCAATTTTGCTGACATCTCTTTGAGGCGCGCGTGGAACACGACGCGCCGTCGACCCGGGCCTGGTCCTTACCGGACGGCGAGCTGCCCATTGCTCGCCGTCCGCAAGCCCGCGCCTACGGTGGCCGGGAGTCGGCAATCGACTCCCGACGCCCAGGGTGTCTCCTCCTCCTGCGGCGGCTAGGGGCGCGAGGGCGCAGAGATTGCCTCTCCCTTTCGCGCTCCGCCTCCTCCTTCGCAAGCATTACTGCTTCGCAGACGGAGGTGACTGCTTCCCATTCCCTCTCGCTCCGTACCATGGCCTGAACCAGGGCCGGACGCGAGAGGTCGCCGCCGCCGATCGCCGCCATGAGGACACGGCGGTACTCCGCCCAAGCCGGGCAGACCTCCACCGTATGCTCTACCGTGTCCTCCGGTCGATCCACACAATGGTAACACCCGGGCGTTTCGCCTCCTCGCGCCACTCCCAAACGTGCACGAGGACTTTTGCCTCCAGATCCCACGGCGGCAATCCGGCAAGGAGGCTCGCCGCCTCCCAGGAGACCATGCGGTATCCCCGGACCATCCGGATGGCCAGGATAATCCAGCACCCTAATTGCATAATACACTATCCATCATAATCGGAATCATTTTGGTGGATATTGCTAATCCATTGCTTCATAGTTCGAACAAATTGTCTACTCAGCAACGTAAATAACGCAATGAATGTTGTTGAACTGTCAAAATTAAAGCCATTCCTACTGTTAGTGAATTACGCAATTACCCCGCTGGTTATAAACTATATGTGTGCCAAATTTCATCCAAATCCGTTCAGCCGTTTTTGGTCTAATCTAAAACATACATCCTGACAAACGTACAAAAATTCTTCGTTATTATTTTATTATGTTTATAGAAAATCATAATGCTTTCTGATAAACATAATAAGCACCATTGCCAACGTAACTAGCAACAGGCTAAAACAACAATACTAATACATAGTAAAAATTATTTCTGAAAAAAAAACATCGCGATGTCTCCCTTCCTTAGGTTTTGCTTTTGAAAAATAGATACTTCCTTTTTGCTCTTCCCTTTTTTTCTGATTAAGTTCGTTACAGGGGTCAACTCTCTAAGTCCGTTGATGAAGATACGGGTCCGTTCGAAAGAAGTTGAGCCGCCAAAACGCGTGTTAAATTAAACTTTTCGGATGGGCATAAACACTTGGGTAGGGACAACTGTCAAATAGTGTTGTCATTTATTCTTGGTTTGGAAACGGAACTAATCTAATATCCGTAAGTGATACGGAGTAGAACACGCCCGTAACTTCGGCCGAAACGACGGATTTCGTTCTTAAGGAGTAGACCCCCAGGCTCTAAGCCATTTAGCAATCCCTGAGGCACGACGAGCGTTAATCCCAGTGTGTCTCTTGGACTTTTAATTTTAGTAAACAGAAATCACTAGGCTTTGATCTGGAAATACGTTCAACGACATCTTTCTACTGCTTACGCTAAGGCGTAAGCAGTAGAACGATGTCGTTGTACGTAATACATAAGAATTTGTCGTGTTCTGCTATTATGTTCCAGTTGTTTGGACTCTATCAAAACAACTCGAAGAATTTCATAAACATGGCACAGAAAATAAAGTAACTCTTTACCATCGCTGCGTGAAACTATTCCACGCAACATTGATCTCGAACGCGTTATTCATTCATGAATGAAACGCACATTGTATCTTACATCACTATTCACTACCAAAACAATAAACTCTTCCATAAATAGTCGAACAACAGATAAACTTGTCTGATCAAAACGTTTACATTCTAAGTGCTGCAACGAAAAAATATAAATACAAGGAAAAAGATCTTCGTCTCAGAAATTTCATCGAAAACTCGATTGGGATTCCTACCGCGTTCGCGATACGAGATCGATAAACGAAACGACCCTTGCCTCTTGAAAAAGTGAGATTCACCGCTTTTGCTATTCAGAAAGCGAATCTTTGTCATTGAAAAAGAATACTAGTCGTACTTATGCAAGCGGTTGTGATAAAAAGGGATAAAATATGACGGTGGGTGCCGAATGGAATTTTGATGCAGATGCGCTTGAAATGTGAAGTTTTATGATGTCCAAGATGGGATATTGCTCGAGTACTTCGATTTATTGATATTGTCTTTTGTTATAACTTTGAACTACTTTGGAGGGGCAAAAAATGTATGTGTAATGTGTGTATACACATAAAGCTTAGGCTTGTAAAATACTCTTTACGATTCGGTAGGTAGTATAGATGAGGGTAATTAAATAATGCTATTAGTCAAATATCAAAAAAAGGTCGCCATCACATGAATAACGAGATTTCTTTTGTGCAGAAAGTCAAATGCATAAAAATAACATGGCCTCAAATACATCGTTTTTGTTACCATATTTTAACTGCATAGTAACACAAATTGGATGCAATATTTTTTAATATTAAGTTTAAAATGAAGGCACAACACAAGTATTGTAATAATTAAAATGCTGCGGATGTGACAAATAAAATGAATAGTAAGTACATTTTTGCGTGCGTAATAATCCGACGAGCTACCAAGACAAACTGAAATCTAGCCTTGGGAGAATAAAGTTGAAATTGTAATGAATATTCGTGTCGGATGTCGGCTTGATAGCACTGTTGTATGCCTTAATAACTAACAGTGAACGAGTCAAAAGAGCGTGATAAAGAATTTACATTTAATGAAGGAGTACTGAGTGCAGACGCAGACGGCGGCAATACGTTGCGGTTGAATTTGCATTTTTATGAAAACTTCCATGACATTGCCGACCAAGGCGTTCAAAAAGAATATCTCCACTTTGTTTCTGACAAAGATTGTCTTTATGGCAGTTTAGTGGGTGTTTTTATTCGCACCGACGTAGAGTGCGATGGTGCATTCGTTCGACGTTTTATGAACGTCGAGAGTCAAGAATCGAACAGAAACTGCTACTTGGCACACGTCCAGCCGACCGTCAGTTTACGTTCGAGCTAAATGCTTTTTTGGATTTTTCCTATATTTGTCTTGGTGAAAAGGATTTGTCGAGAACGGACGTTGGTGGATTTTTGGCAAACGCAGGTTGAATTGCTAAAAATACGAGTAATCAAGAATTGCACTTAATCCCATTTTTATCGTTTCGATAGCTTTAAAAGCTTCAGAATGATCGTCATTTTACGTGAATGAATATTATATTTTTCTACTTTTTCAAGCATGGTTCACGCTAGATACCTACTGGGTTCTGTTTTATCTTTATCAACTTTATGACATCGTATGTTTTAACTACTCAATCTATCGGTATATTTTCGCTCAGCCTCTTTTTTCCCTTCAACAAAATCAAAAACCTAATTCTCTCTTATCCTCTTTATTATGCATGTAACATGCGACTTCTTCAACTCGCAGTCAACTTACTTCAAAACTTGAAACTGAGCCCTTTCCAAACCTTCACTTAAGATACTTAAAACTGTACATTTAATTCGCAACAATGGATTTCGTAAAGCTCTTGTTCACGTACTCCCTAACTAACTCCGTCTGAATTCGTTAAACGTTAGGTAACCAGATTGTAACTTAAATCCGGTTAACGTGCCCCGGCAATTAGCCAGCAGGTGAGGACGTGTGGCAAATAAGCCCACTGAATAATGTGTAGCTTAAAGAAACAGTGCAGTTAAAGTGCAGGATTTCCAAGTTATACAAGTGCATGAGAAGTTTTTACAAGGATTTAAAGTTAATCTCAAATGCAGAGTTGGACTTAATTAATAGGTTAGGCGTTGTGAAAAAACTCTTCTTTTTATGCGTTAAATTACCTAACAGCCTCATTGCCGAGCCAACTGTCTCGTTGGTCTACTAGCAAGCGTGGAGTCTTGAGTTTGAATCCCTGGTCAGGCAGTGTTATTCTGTTTTGGCAGTACTCAGTGGCAGCCTGCAGACAGGATTTGAGCCCGAATAATGACAATAGGGTTGGGACTAAAACCCAATTTGCGAAGTGTGGGTGTACCCTATACTATTTAGAAAACAAACAACTACATTTGTATAATTTGTAATCCTGATATTCAAGGGTCAGTCGTTGATATTTGGCCAATCTAGGTCATGCGTAGGAGCCTGACGTCAAATTACCAGGTAGACTAAGTTCTAGTATTGAGCCATCTAAGTTTGTACCTATTGATCCCACTTTATGTTAGACACAATTTGAATCAGGTAAGGAAGACAGTGACAGAGATGACAACATAGAGACACATGAGTTTAGAGGAGCCCAGCAGTATAGATAAAATTAAATAAAAAAATAAAAGAAAAATGATGATGTAACTCAATAAATGAACAACAACGTTATGAGATAAGACACTTTTAAGAAAGCTATCAACTTAATTTAACGATTTAAGGATTAACAAGATCTATCAATAAAAGTATTAAAAGGATCCTAAGAGCCAATTTTTCTGATGATATAAGCTAGTATAACATTTTCGTAAAGTCATTCGCTAAGGTGAAATAAGGAACTCGTAAAAGTCACATAATTTTAATCCGCGAAGATTTTACTGCGTCAAAGAGCAAAATAAGCATCCCAACCCCATTTTATGCATCCATAAACTTTAAATGATAGTATGTTATCTTTACTTTAATGAAAATATGCAAAAACAACTTTTATATTATATTGCTGTGTAAAATAAATGTTCTGCAAAACATGTGCGTAGGTCATGCGTAGGCATAAAAATATTTATTTCAGGCACCTAAACCCAAGTACGTTCCTACACTTTTCTATTAGCATCTTAGAGCCCGATCACACATACCACAACTACACCACATCGCAAAATGTGGGCAAGCAGTGGTTACGTGTGACAAGTGTCGCTGCAACTTCTTGCAGTTGTTGGGGTAACTACAAAATTTCGATGTCGTTGTGTTGTCGCTAGTAGTTCCAATGTGGTTACGTTGTTACTAGTGTTTGCAGACAGACAGATAGTTGTGTTGCGCGGTCTCGCTGGTGTTTGCATTGTGGCTGCGACGTGGCCTTGATGTGGTCGATATCGCCCAACAAGTTAATTTTGACGGCCAAATGTGGTCCGTGTGAATAAACTATTCATATTCAAACAAATAAGTGCCTGTCTTCGATATAATATGATATTTTTTGTCGATTCAGTTTTTCGAAATTTTTGAAATGGCGGAGATATGGGGGTTGAAAACGCGCTCTTTTGTTTTAAATAGCGTGGTGAACATTTATTCAGTTTTAAGGTATGCAAAGACAGACTCGCGAAGTCCACAGCTACACATCACAGAGCTACTTGTATGTATGCTTTACCTTATGACGAAAGATTTTTTTTTTTGAGTAGATCTCGTAGTTGACCATGGGAGGTTGTCACTACTTAACCGGGCGACTTCTTCTTTGTGTGGCAGCTCGTAGTTGTGACCTCTGAGGTCCTGGCTACTTAACCAAACTATCCTGTGGGTGCCTTAAGATTAACTCAAAGCCTCCAGCCAGGGGTAACCGGACGACGAACTATCCTGACCTTATATACCCAAGTTGTAAACGAAACCATAGCGCGATTCAGAAAATGGGCATCAGCTAACAACGCCATCTATCGTGCGATGCGGTAAACTTTTGGGAAATTAGAAAATGACGAATAAAAAGGACTATTGTACCGACAGGTTATATCGTACGTGGTTGTTATGAGATCAGCTAGAAATGTATGAACTTAAAGTTTTTAATGCACAAAGCGACTCAGACCCCCGAGAAGCTCACAACAATAAATAGATTGGTTCATAAGTCGACGATTTAGTTATTAAAAAGATCTTTTGGCAGAAAAAATAATTTTATTTCGCTGTAATTAGAACATAAAGATCACACTGCGCTTTTTTATTTTTTTATTTTTTTGTTAATGCTTAATTTCAGAACTAAGTAGCTGCTACCTAAATACCTACATAAGTACCTAATGCTTTTCTTTCTTAGCCAACAGTGGCCACAGGGTAAACGATGCAATTCGTGTAGAAGTGAAGGTGTGGTAGGTTCTTAGATCCTGGGATTCTCCGTGGTTGTGGTTCGTGTAATCGGGCCCTTATAACCACCAGCTTGTTTATATTTAATCATCTTTTCACAGCTTGCTTCCTTATTATACAAACAGAAGTTCACGAAAGCCCAAATGTTGTTATGTTTTATTTATCAATTTCCAAATTAAATTCAGACATTGTAATAACATCGTCTTGCCTGTATTTTGAAGAGCACTGATAAAGCGACATTATTTTCAGTAATGTTATAGAGGTATGAGAAAGTGGGTGTCAAGTTCTCTCATACCTCCATAGAAAAGGGAGGATCCTCCGACCAGACGGGTGTCGTGTCTGGTAGGGAACTGCCCGTTGATAAATGATAAATGATAAATGATTTTATTTCTGTAAGTAGGTTTGTACCTACTACCTACTCTGCTTGCACGATGCAGGATTTTGCGTGACGTCAGTGTGACGTGTAGCTCGCATGTGGCGATGTAGATACCGCTACAGTGTTATTAATCCCGTGTGCTGCGAGTCAATTGCATTCTCTAATTAACAATCAATAAAATATTCCAATTCACTAATCACTCCAAACCACTCCAAGGAACATTCAAGCTCTCAATACCACAGATAAGGCTAGAAGCCGACCACGTAATGACAAAGGTGAGTACGTTTAGTTAGGTAATCCATTTATCAGTCGGAGTCACGCGTCATGAGCCAGTGATTAAATGAGGCTTAATGATACGGCGCCAGGGACATCGT
Source organism: Dryobotodes eremita (assembly GCA_917490735.1). Taxonomy (NCBI): domain Eukaryota; kingdom Metazoa; phylum Arthropoda; class Insecta; order Lepidoptera; family Noctuidae; genus Dryobotodes; species Dryobotodes eremita. The sequence goes on along the minus strand of OU823248.1, from coordinate 11,893,643 downwards.
GGTGAGTAGTTTATGTTATTGTTGATCGTACTATATGGTGTTATGAACATCAAATTGAAGGAGGCAGTTCCTACGTAAGGCAGTACAGGTATTGCAGTTGGTATAAAATAGTTTCGCAAGGATAAAGAAGAAAGATAAAGAGGAATTAAAAGAGCAAACATATGCAGTGATTGGTAAAGCCTGAGATGAAAACCCTAATACCAGTGGATACCTGAAGTTAAGAAGACTGATTGTTAAGTTTCAAAACTTCCACTATCCTACTATTTTGCTGTGCTCGGCAGGGTTCATTATGGTATTATTAAATTTTAAGTTACCACCTCAGTACACATCGTGGAATTTAATAAATTATTGAGTATTGAGCACAAGATAATTGCTGTTACTAGTAGAAAAAGTTTTCGAGGTAGATAGCGAATGTTCCGATATTGAGCTATTCTGTGTCAACTAAAGTCTGTAAGTCCCGTGATATAATTCAAGGTGTTATTCAAAAGTTAATAAAGTTAAAAAAATAAATTAAAGCAGTGATCACTATCACTGGTATTGGAAGTTATGACAAAAGCCCTATGCGGCATTCAGCTATGCTAACGACCTAATAGGTATGTTGACAGCATTTCCAAAGAAAGTTTAACTTTACACTTATAAGCTAATGATAGGGAGAGAGTGACGAAGTGTAAATTGTTAATAAAACAAGCCATATTGTGAGTGTGTGTGCCATATTGTGTCTAAAAATCACCATAAAATTTGCTACCATTAATGGCCATGTTCAGACAGGGTAGCCGATAGGGATCGTGAAACACAGCCCCATTGCTACTGATAAGTATATATCTCAATTACCAACTCAATTAAACCGGACACAATGCTAACGCATTTCTACTATATTAGTAATAATAGCTCATCGTTCCCAATAATCATTGGTGCGTGGCGTGTGGCGTCGAACGGATTACAAGCGGTCAACGGATAATTTGAGGGGCAATATCCGTACTATCCCGCCAGTGCGGATAATGCGGATACGGATAACCATCGGACTTACTTGCTCCGATTATTTGGTTGTGATTGAGTGATGTGTTGTCAATCAATAGGAATGTTGAGGGCTCGATTTTGTTTTATTTAGAAAATTCAGTTTTTTGTGGTTCTGTGGCGTGATTGGGATTGGTCATCGAAGATTGATTTTCAGCGTTAGTATAAAACTCGTCCTAATTAATATTGGAAACCTGTCATAGGCACTTAAGTAGTCGATAGGCACAACGATAACACTGACAAATCATACAGGTAAGCCATTAGCCTTTTGTCAATGCACCTATCGCAGGGCTGTAATTGGTTAATAACTTTTTAGTTTTTATTTTATTTTTTTATTTAACCATTTATGTACACACATATATAAAAAGACTGGAAGAAAGGAACAGAAAAATACGTACAAAGGTGATGCTTATTTCTAAAGAAATCTCTTCCAGCATAGCTGCGCTAGGTCAGTATAATAAAGAGATGTCGACAATGTGTGTAAGAGTAGAAGGGAAAACAAAATACATAAAATCTTAAATAATTAACTAAAAAAAATCTTCTAATTTTTAATTATTAACTGACAAAAAACAAAAGTAGCTAACTAAATTGTTACCAAACAGATAATTGGTTTTTGCAACAATGTTATTCGAATTTCAGATAACTCCGTTTTGCTTTTAAGTCGTTGAAGCTATTCTATGGCAAGAATCTACACATCCTGAATTCTATGGACTGAAGAGAACTCGGCGATATCTCACGTCCTTTCTTACAATGTTTGTGTGTCATGGCCGCCAGTACCCAGAGACGCATTCTCCTTCGTAGGACGTCTTGTAACTATGTTATTGGTATCGAAGTCGAGGCTCTCCCCTACCCGTCATTGGATTACTTATTCACTCAAGTTTATTTATTTAATCATTTATGTACACATAATTAACTGACAAGAAGAAAAGAACAGAAAAATAGGTATAAAGGTTATAAGACGTAAAATTTATAAAATTAAAGAGGTACGTACATGTCATTTTATTATAAATGTGAGTACATTGAACAATTGTGTGTACAAGAATTTAATTGCTTAGTAAATTTTAATTTACTTAGCAATTAAATTCTTTAACTGAAAAAAAATGAATAAAAGACCAACGAGTCAAGAGTTTTAACCCTACGTCAATTTTCTGTGATATAGCCATTTCATACTTAACTGTCAAAAAATGACAATTGTAATTTGAATATACGAGTAAGTATGGACAATTTAAATTGGCAGTCAATTTGCATTACAATTAATTTCCCTGATTTTACACACCAGCGAATACTCGCAACTTCGCACGCCATCAAATACTCATCTATAGTAATTGATTGCTTGTAAGTAGTAATTTTAAGATAATAGAGATATTTTTTAGTTATTTTAGTTACCTTAAAATAAAAAACCTTTGCATACCCGTTTTGTATTTAAACAAACTTTTTCAATCAACAATCCTGCACAAATTATACAACTTTTTTATCGAATATCGATACCAGAGTATCGAAACTTGGTGTATAGCTTATTGTTTTGCTAGTGCAACGAGCAAATTGAATTTTACCAATCCACAAGATTACATTCAAAGTACTTTTCTCCGGACAACAGGAGAATACGACCTAGTATCGACTTTTAATAAAAATAAATTCAGTTTAAATGAAATCAGACCTTTTTATCGAGCCTTACAGTTTTAAGTGGGGTCCCTCTAAATTGGGTATCTTATTTGAGAAACTTTTATACCTGTTTTTTTTTCGGTAGGTAATTTGAATTTCCGACTGGTGTTTGCTTAATAGACAAGGGTGGTTTTAAGAGCAGGTTTATTGACTTAATATTCAAAGAAAACTTAAGTCGCCAGGAGTAATTTTATAGTACCTACATATACAGGCCGCAGCATCTTCTCTTACGCTGCTGGATATTATAGAACTGAGCCAAAAAAAAACTTGTATTAGATCAACCAGAGAAAATCTTCAAATATTGAGATATATCGGTCAAGTTGTGTTATCGTCCGAAAAAATTCAATCAAACAAAAGATTTCTTCGAAATTCAACAACATACACTTGAAATCAGCATCAATTTGTAATCGATGAAAGAAAATCCCAGACTTTGTACAATTTGAGAGTCACTTGACAACCTTACTTACCTTACTCGAAACCTTTACAATTCCAAGTATTTGATTTTCTTCGTAAATTTCGTTCCCAATTGCCGCATAATGTTACTAAGACTTCAAACTTTATGCCGTACGGGGCTTATCTGACGTACACTGGCTTGCAGGAGAACTAGTTTCGTATAATTTCTATTTTATATTATAATAGATAAGCTAACGTGTATCGGGTAATGCCTGAAGAGGAAATTTCGTTGTGAAACTTAAACTAAAAGGTTTTATAAAGTTTTCGGTTGAATGCCGTGGGTGCGGGCAGAATAGAGCCTGACTTAGATATCGGTTTTTTGAAACTAAGTTAGCCGTGCCAGGATTCTCTTCCCTGTATTCTATGGAACCCCTTTTGTCAAAGTTATTTATTTTAGTTTTAAATGAATTTTGTAAAAGTTACATTGATGTAATTTGGCCTTTTGTTTCGATGAATCTTTATTAACCGACTTCAAAAAGGAAGAGGTTCTCAATTCGTATGTATGGTTTTTTTATGTTTATTACGCGATATCTCCGGCAATTGTGGATAATTTTTTTTTATATATATATCTAGGGTCTGGGAATTTTATTAACTTTGGTTTGAGAGTTTTTCACTTAGTTTCTATGATACGTATTTTTTCCACTTAGTGTATATTGTTGATGTTATAATAACTTTCGGTCACTGTTATTAACTTAGCAAGTAGTTGTATACGAATTTGTGTGGGATACGTATCACAACTAAAAAGTGAAAAATAAAAACTTTTACAAAAAATTAAAAAACGAGTTCCAAAAAAAAACACTATTAAGTGAAAAATAACTTTAAGTAATTTCAGAAGTCGATGGGAAAAAACGAAAATACAAAACCAAATAATTACTTCCGAAATTACTGAAAGTAATTTTTCACTTTGTAGTGTTTTTTTTTTAGGAAATACTTGTTTTTTTTTGTAAAAAATGACCTTTAAGAAGATACCTTTTTGTGTAAAGTGTTACTCTTACTTATATTTTAGATATTACTCTTATGTCCCTAACATAAATTAAGAAGACAAAACACTGAATTATTAAATCGCCTTTTAGCACTGCACGTACGCAGAGAGGTGACATATTTCTTACAAAGAAATACGAGGCGAACGGAAATTGCCTTAATTTATAACTAAAACTTCGACTGCACCAAAAAGTGTGTGTGTGAGTGTGAGTGTTTTCAAAAAGACCTCAATGCTCAAAACCAAACGAAGAAAAAAAACTCTAAACGACATAATGATACCGGCCGGATTATTATTCGCTCCATGCAGTGTTGCAACTTCAAAATTTCTAGATAGTGCAAAGACACGTTCAGAAGAGGAAACGGGCATCGCAACCTCCCCTTATCTTAACCGCAGGCGAATACGGGCAACTGAGCATAACTGTGTGCATACTAAGCTCTGCGCTTATTTTGCTCGTTTATGCATTTCCGTGTACGGGTTCCGTAGTTTCTTAACGGTTTTATTTATGGAATTTTGTATATGAAAGCACGTAGCGTTAAATGAGAGCTGGTTCGAAATATTTTAAGCCACCTTTTTGATGGCTTTTTTATTTTCAAAGCTTCGATAGAAGTTTCTTTGAAGATGACATTATAGACGAGGCGAACAGAGAAGACTAACCTAATTGGAAATTGGATATTGGTACCAAACCGGAACAGCGCAAAGGGGAACAACAATATTGTAAGTATAATGGAAGATTCATTTTTATACCCAATTTACCCAAGTATGATTTCACAATAAAAATTGGCCATCTCTTCTTTTTATTATAATGTCAGCGTCACACATAAATATCGATACGATGCAAAATACATTAGTATTTTTGTAAAAATTACCATCGGCTTCTATCCGAAAACGTAATAAATTGCACAATTGGCAAATCATAGCCAGGCAATATATTTTCTTTAACATAAATTTTACTGTACCGATTTCTAAGAAAAACAGCTATGAACATCATAATTATTAAATATAGTTATAGCGATGAGCACTTTCCCTACCACTTTGAGTGCTTCCTCAAGTATTAGACTTATTAAATTAAATGTCAATATCACGCTTGATAAAACCCCCCGCATCACAGGTGTAACTAAAATTAATACTGTGTTTCAATACTCCATTTGAGTATTAAATTGGATGTTAATAATTGTAATGGATTATTTTTTTGGAATCATGAAAATGTGAATTTATACATACATACATACATAAACTCACGCCTTCTTCCCACGGGTGTAGGCAGAAACTATAGAACGCCACCTGCTACGATCCGTACATACTCATTTTGCCTCGTTTACATTCATACATCTGATATATATATGAATTTATAGTTTTAGTAAAACCATGATATTAGTAATAGTTCCAGTGTTAATTGGTTCTCAACTAATCTTGTAGCTTTCCTTTTTTATTTTTTGTGACGTATTTGCTTACAGAAAACCTCTTCATTTAGGAAATAACCGATTTCAGCATAGCCGTCCCTGCAAATGCTCTTGTATTGGCCAAAATTCTAGGAATGAACGGTGGAAAATGTAATTTTGCTGCATTCTGGTGGTTGAAAACAATATAATGTTTTGTCACATTTCCAAGTCAACACTGATCGAGTTGCTTCAGGCACTTCTTAGTACACACGGCTATATATCAAGCTATACATTTCCTGTATGAGCTGACCTCTTATTGTACGGAAATCCTATACAATGCGAGATCAGCTTATACTGGAAATGTATAGCTTGATATTTAGCCGTGTGTACCACGCAAAATGAAGCGATTTTCACGTAGAGCTAACCGTAAAATGCAATATTATGTAAACCCTGATTCCGTTAAGTATCAGCTAGACTATACTTAAACTGTTGCTTTCTCCTTCTACCAGATGAAACAAGAACAAGACAGTAAATAAGAGATGTCAATTAAACGAAAACTTTCTTTCAAGTATAAATGATGCGTCAGAAGATGCCACAGGCAGTTTAACAGCTCTAAACCATGATCAAAATAATAATTTGATCTAACTGTTAGTGAAAGATATTGTAGCGGCATCTACAACGCCACATGCGAGCTACGCGTTGCACTGACGTCACGCAAAATCCTGCATCGCGCAAGCAGAGTTTACCGCGCAACTAGCATATATACAACGTCCCGACATCAATCGTCGGGCAGTTGCCCACCAGACACGACACCCGTCTGGTCGGAGGAACTTCCCTTTTCTATAGAGGATGAGTGAATTTTACACCCTGTTCCTCATACCTCTATAATATCAATATTCTTATTGCTTTTGTTTCCTGAGAAAGCGGCGAACGATCACACAATAACGGCTGTCGAAATAAAGAGCGTGTTTTGACACCTTCATGTCAAATACTGGTGAAAATGATTTTCATGACGGCCGTTATAATATGACAGAACCGCTTTCCTAGGAAACCAAAGCGTTATACTTAGTTCTAAGTATGCAACCGAAACAGCTTAAATGTATCTTCCATGGCTTTTAACTAAACCATAAATCCCAATAAACAGCCAAGACTTATTGTTCATCTCCATTTAATTTTAATCCAGCGCCGATCTAATAAACAAGCGTCCAGCGAAGTGTTTGCACAAAACTGTGCAAACACGACAATATTGCTATAAGGCCCATAAATAATAATACAATTAGGCAGAGCTACTGGCACCCGTGGGACTTGATTTATTACCAACAGCGCATAATTTGTGACTATCCAAAGGTCACTTGATTATTTACAAGAATATTGTAAATATGAATTATTGTCATCTTGATAGTACGTTTTTGCGTGAGTGTTTTATTTAGGGGAAGCATAAAAACGTGTTCAGATGATTAATTTTTGCACGGTTTAATTATATATTCTAATTATTTTGTCTCGCTCAGAAGGCATGCTAATTATTTTGTCGCCTGTGTACTACAAAACATGTCGTTCATCACTTTTAATAATTTCAAATATAATTAATTTAAACCTTCAGTCTTTCTACCCACATGATTTATATAACAAAGTACTAATAACAGGCTTTGTACAACACCTACTCGTACCTTCATTACAATAACTTGTCTGACCGTAATACGTTGAAATTTTAATTAAAATAATACGTAGACGCTTCATTAATAGGTATTATTTCATTAGCATTGTTTCTTTCTTATTAGTCCCACAATCCAAATTATACGAGGGTAGGCGTTAAAGGGACGCGTATATCGCACCGTAAATTGCCTACAATAAAATCGTAACATTGTCTTTGAAGTTTTATGACTAGAAGTGACGTAGTTCTAGGTGTTAAGTGCGCTCACTCAATGTCATAGGCCGAAAGTTTTTATTTAAAGACACGCATATTTTTCCGCGTGGATATGGTCTGGGATTCCATGAGGATCCTATTTAAAAAACTTAATTGTTTAAACAGTAATGTGGTAGAGAATAGAATAGAAAAGAATACCTTTTTTTTTTGGGTGGGAAATTATCAAATGACCTCTCCCGCTCTGGGCGGAGCGGAAGGGCGTGTCAGACTCTTACTGACTAAAACCCACCCGTGTTCCTTCAGTTGCCTGTGCGACAGAGCCACGTTAACTCTTTCGAACAATCCGCGACCACGACAGGCATCGGTCCTATCGGACCCCGTCAATGGTTCTGACAGAAAATAATACCTACTCTTTTATTATATATACCATAAGAGTAGAAATACTGCCTCATATTTTTAATTTACGTATCAATGCCTAAATCTAAAAGAAAAGAATCAACACAACACTTTTAAAATAAGTTTTATTGCGACTTTGACCTTCTTCCCTGTAGCCACTTCTAGTGAACATTATAAAAACGTGATAGCTCCCGCTGAATAAGCAAAAGGGAAATAAGGCAGAAACGGTGGGGGTAGGGGCCAATGTAATTAATGCTTACGTTTAATTGTAGCCCAAATTGGAGGAGACGGACCCTTACAGATGTGAGACGAGTCGCAATGAAAAATAAAGTGGATGATATTGTACTACTGTGGCTGGAAAATTAGCTGATCGATGTTTCTTTTTTGAATAAGTCAAGGCAAATTAACCCTTAGTTTATTATAATTATTGATTAAAGAGTTATTTCCCGAAATTAGGTAGCCGAAGCTTTTTTCGTAGCTAAACGAAGGAAATTAACTCTTAATTTAGTATAATTATTGATTTAAGAGAAATTTTTAATAAACTACGGGAAAATTTAACTAAGTAATTTTGAAGTTCTAACTTCGCGTGTCTTGTTACCGATAAAAAGTAAGTAGTAAATAAAGACATTCACCTGAATATTTCTGATTGGTGAATTAATTTCCTTGAAAGTTTGTATTAGTACTACTCTAAACCAGAAGGCCAATTCCCGTATTTAAAAACGTTCAAAATCTAGTCGCAATCTCATCTCGGCGACAATCAATGTTAAAAACTTGTCAATAAAATATAATAGGTAAAATAAAATAAAAACCCCGATACAAAAAAGAGCTGATGACCTTGAAACGGCTGAACAAATATTAACAAAAAAATACACGTGTGGCACTCGGGGACTGCCGCGGTAAAGCTATTGCATAGCATTTTTTATCAACTTATGCAATTATAAATATTTATTGATTTTTATTTATGCAGTATTTTTTTCTTTGATATTAATTCAAGTACAGTCGTACCATATACATACACGTTAAGCGAATGCTCGGCCGAGCTACATGGTAGGCGGAGTGGGGGGTGTTAGGTTTTATTTTCGTTACGGAATTTCTTGATTCGGTCGCCGTGCTCTAAGCCTGTGATAAAAGCTATGCAATAGCTTAAAAATATCCACCCGCTAAAAAAGCTACTTTCAAATAAAAAAACCGCATCCAAATTGGTTCACCCGTTTAAGAGCTACGGTGCCACAGACAGTCACACAAACAGACACTCACACACACATAGCGGTCGAACTTATAACACCAGTCTTTTTGCGTCGGGGATTAAAATTTAAGGTAAATTAGAAATATTTTTTAACAGAATGAGACCATGAACGTTCTTAAAAATACGGGAATTAATTGCTCCTCTGATAATTTTATAAATCCTCGTAAAACAGGAAAAGAAGTATTGCCCCGGCAGCGTCGACTCCATTTCAATACGAACGAAAAGCAGCTTATTAATTCTAAATATCGAAACTTTACAAACAAATAAGTGATAAACCAGGAAGCTTGTTTAAACATTGATATCTTTAATCTTCTAACGCCGCGAAGTAGAAAATCATTCATAAATATATAGTTACTACGATTTAAATACAGAATTTCTTCAGAGTGTCGTCAAAAGAGAATGCTAAGCAATGATGTGTAACTTTTACCTCGAATCTGAATATAAATGCTAATGGCTTCTGATCCATACTTTCAATCTCGACGCTTCTTTCAAGAGATTATTATAATTTTGTCAGAATCCTTGGGTTAAGCTGGGATTCTTAGTTTGTATGTAAAAATGTATTAATACAATAATTTGATTCAATCTATTCAGTTGAATTATTAATTATTTTTGCATGATAATTTCTGTCAAATAAAGTTCTTTTGGTCATCGCTTGTCAACAAAAGTTATAATAAAATGATTTCGCGTAGCGCCGCGTATGTATAATGCTACGCGTGCTACGCAGTGCTACGCCGTAGCTCGCACTGTGAAAGTGATATATTCGAGAGGTACAAAATTAACAGCATTTTGACCTGAATGGGGAACGTACAAATATTACCTGTTTCTTCATAAATCCTACAACCGTAATATCACGCTTGTATTCCACGAAGGGTTAGGCAGTGGTGTACCTATAGTACACCCACATTTCACCAGTTATGTTTAAGTCCCATGTAATAGGGGGCGAGCATAGATATCCGAGGGGCGAGCCTATTGCCATCAACCTGGCACAAATCCAGACTCCGGGCAGATTGTTTTAAATCATTGTTCCTCACAAACAGAGTACCTGCCATATAATCTCTTCACCACCCTTGGTTGACTGGTAGAGAATGCCTAAAGCATTGATTCCGCCTTTGTACCTCTTTTGAGTGCAAAAAGTTGAAATAAATAAATAAAAACCCAATAACACTTTGCCCAAACTGGGAATCGTACGCAGGAGCTCATGTAGTAGTGTTGGCGACTACTAGACCAACGAGGCAGGCAGCTGCAGAGATAAATCCTACACTCACCTATTTATAAAAAATCCATTTTACCTAATCGGACCCAAAGCATTTTTCCAGTTTCAAGAAAAGCTAAAGGTATTATCCGGTACCAGGAATTCATACCTTACTCTAGTCGGTCTCTAGTGTACCATATTGCGCGGTACCCAGACGTTTCCTATTTGTTGTAGCTTATTATTTTCTATCTTTAGTTGCAGCCGCTGGAATTATTCCCATTTCTTGTAAAATTCGCTCGTGATTTACTAAAGCAGTACTGTTGGTTTTGTTCGTATTGTCTTGGAAACATTTTTACCGGGTACAGTAAGAAAGAATTGGTATACTTTAGGTAAAATGGGTACTATGCTATATAAAAGTATATATAGGAGTTCATGATCTTTTATCAGGAATATCAATTAAACTTTGTTATACGTAGGTACCTACTGCTTAGAAATAGGTTTTATTCATCTTAATTCAATTAATGTTAAAAAAAACAATTATTTCAACTATAGAAGATAACGATACGCTATCAGTACCAACAACAAAGTATCCCCTTTTGTTTTCACGATTGTTTTCTTAAAAGAACTTTCCATTAACTCGTTAAGAATTCCATCGAACTTTCAAGTTGACAAATAGTCGTTTTTCACACGAGACAGAACGATAACGTTTTAAAGCGACGCTGAGTAATACGTAACATGTGATCGAGTTGAAACGGATAAGAAAGAAAAAAATAATAAATGAACCGAGCGTCACCTAAAAGAGATTTGAAAAAGGTCGTTACCCTGATAAACTGCGTCCCTAAGTTTGCTTCGAGTTCTTCTTCCATTTTGTGACAAATTGATGTATCCGGAGCTGGATGCTCGGAAAAGATTTGTCGTTTTTGACGGACAAGTTATTCGCAGCAAATAATGATAATGATATCCGAAAATGTTATGCCCGAATCATAAAGTTACGGTAAAATAAATTGGTGAATAATAATATTTTTGCTACCTTGTGAAGACCGCAGGAACCCGCTGGATGTGAGAAGCGCATAACCGGTCGATGCGGTGACGCTTGAGGAAGGCTTGTGTCCAACAGTAAACGTCTTTCAGCTGAAATGACAAATGATGTTGATAAATATTTTTTACAAACGGTTAAAGTCACATGTCTTTCATAAGTGAGCTTCGGCAAAACTCCGCGCCTCCCGCGCCGGTTCAATTCCTGGACAGAATAAATATTTGTATGGCCCAGCTGACAGTTGTTCCGGGTCAGATTGATAGTAGTACCCACGGAAGTTAGTGCCCGTAAGATAACTGAACATCACGCCTGTATTCTCCGATGGGTAAGGCAGATGCCACCCAGGTTGTCGGGGAGATTGATTGTATAAAAATGCATCATCAATAGAAGAGGGCACAAGTGAACATTTTCGAGGTTGTGAAATACTAGGTGGGCACTGAACTAGACAATATTAGCATAATTCCAGAACCAAAAGTCGTCTTTTACAATACGAAGTAAAAAGTTACCGTGGCCTATTATTTGGTAAAAAAGTAAAAAGTAAGTGAGTTTACATATTTATTTGTAAAATCTACCGTCTAAGTTATCCAAAGGCTCCTAACCACACTGAATACAAAATGTCGAACCTACCTTAACATTAACTTAACTTTGAAGGACGAATAACATTAGAAATGTAGCACGCGTCGCTAGTCCTCCTCATATTATTCGATTGTTAAAGAAAATCCCAAATAACCTTTTTTCACATATTTGCCAAAGGTTCCTTTAGGATTTTGTTTTGATGGAAAAAAATGATATTTTACTCTATATTAAATTGTCGATTGATATTGATTTACTGACGTAATTTTGAAGAAACAGTCTGGCTTTAAATGCCTATTGAAAGTAGATGGGTAACTAGACCTTAATACTGATAAGGTTATATTTTAAATTACATTTTGTACGTTAAAAGCAAAAGTTATTGGGACAAATCCAGAATGTAATAAGCTACGGGTTCAGTACATTTTCAACACCTCTCACTTATTAGAATTCTGGCTTCGCGGAAGTAGAAGCCCGAATTCTCCGAAGTGAGAAAAAAATACCAGTTTGGAAAATAAAGCTTTAATGTTTTACAAAATATTGAATTATGTATTTTTGGTAAGCTGGATAAATCCTACTTCTTTCTGGAAATCACGCTAAAATAATGAATATAAACTAGGTAGGCATCTATCTTTAAATATCGATTAATATTATGAGTCCATTTTAATCCATATCTATGGGTTAATACTAATTACTCGCAGACTCTTGTAACCAAACCCAAGCTCAATATTCTGCTTAGACACAATAACGGAGCCGTTAAGATAGGGTGCAAATTAAGCCATTGATGTGGTTTCGTAAATATAATATTGTAGTATAGTACATTAAGTACATATTACTGTGCAAATTGCGACTATATTAGTTCATAAAGTACACGAGAGTCAACAATGTACTGTATGTAGCGTATGGAGAAGTAATGTGTCTATTTGAAATTAATTTACAGCTGTTATTGTATTTTTATCTGTCTGTTGTATGTACGTTGCAACTTACATTGAATGAAATAATAAATTTAGTACATAATATTTGTTTGGAGCCAAATTATTTCAATTTACTTTGCCTTATGTGACAAAAATAGATTTCTATAAACTGAACGCGATAGTAATTTTAACCACATGCAAGAGCTGTCAGTATCAATATTCCAAAACAATGATGACCAGAGATCGGATATTCGGATGCATGTTTACCTAAAGTTAATTTTTAGCTATGAAAGTATGGAAGCGGCTTCTTAAAATAATGTTTTTGTAAAAAAAAACTCGGTATGTCAGAAACACCGGGAATACATAACTAGTCGGTTGGTATGGAAGCGAATTCTTAAATATTATTTATTTAATAATAAAACCCCGGGATTCTTGGATTACATAATTATTCAGATGCATATTTATTTAAAATTAATGTTTAACCCCCGATGCAAATATGTGTATGTAGGGTGTAAGAGAAAGGGTCGTGTGTTAGTTAAACTCAAGATTTTTTCTACGCAAAAGCGCATTCCATATTAGCCAACATCTCAACTTTAAGTGAATATGCATCCGAATATCCGAATTCTGATGATGACACTGACAGCTCTTTGACGCTCTTTGACGTAAAAACTAACTAACTTAACTATGAAACCCATGTATAGATTATATTAAACCAAGGATAGTATACGATGCGAGAACTGTTACGTTTTGTTACTCATTTCGATACGCATGAAGCCCCAATTTTTTTTCTAAGCAAGCAAACGGTGCTAAAGTAACTTTTAATTACATACAGAAAGCCGTGATAATTATTTTTTAAATTGTCTGTCTCCTTACAAAATCCTTTAATACTTAATTACAACATACAAATAAATTATTCAAATGTACGGTTACATATTTATATAGACAGTACATAAGTAATTAAATACAGCCCGAAGACTGGGACTATTAAAAGCAGGCGAGCATCGTTTCGCGGGGCGTTTATTCCTCCAATGCTATAGAGAACTCTAATTAATTGTTCAGACTGGCTCATTTATTACATATTTAATTGTTAATGCAATTACACTGAGGACTAATGGCATTTTTACAGGCAGAGGGGTCCGAATCCTAAGTGCGCTTTTTTTTTTTTTTTTTTTCTGGTGTAAATATTTTAAGGAGCAAGCCTGTGAAACAGCTTTTTTAAACCTCCTGAACAACGACATTCAATAATTTTATTTTAAGATAAGACGACATATCTTTCGTCTTTGCTGGGGGTTTTGTTGTGCCACTTCTTATTTCCAGCTAAAGCTCTAGGAAGAGGTAAACGACGGGCGTTTTGGGATTTGTCTTACCTATGTAATTTTGAAGTTCAAAAAGCGCACTTTCTTAGCCTAATTTGAATACTTAAATGCCTTTTGATTGAGATTTTCCATTATTTTTAAATTGTTTTGCTAACGATGTTTTGTACCTATCAAATATTTATTTTTCTTTATAAAAAAATAAAAGTTCACGGCCTTACAAAATACTACATGTTTTAAGACGGTTTTCAACACCACTCTCGGTTATTTTATTTTACAAGGAAGGTGTCGGTATATTAACTTTTATCATGAAAGCTTTGGCCTCTAACATAATTACAATGAACGAAAATGAAAAAATTACCTACAGCCCCATTTTGTTACATTAATACACCGAACAACTTACTTTCTGTACGCGCCTTATATTATATTCAAAAGTAATAAACTGAAACATTGATTAAACGGACGGTAATAAAAGAACCCAATAACCATTAATATGACTTTATGAAATTGGAATTTTTGATCGTCCAAACTTGACGTAGTCGCAAATATTACGTCGTACTTATATTTTGAGAGAATATTCGATATTTAATTAACCCATTTATTAGTGCCAGTCCTTTTATATTAGGAATAGCCGAGCATGCCGCCCATACATCAATCAAAAGACAAAAGTCAAAAATCAAAGTCGTGTTACGTAGTAATCGTACGAGTATATTCACTTCAGCTTTCAATCAAAATCACACAACACAAAGAATAGAACTTTGTTAGACCATCACACATCAGTCTCTTTGAAACAAGGAATGTGACAGATAGACAAAACACATAGACAGAAAGACAAGAAAAACAAAAATAGAAAAGGGTTAATTCTCACACTATGTAAAAAAGGAAGGACATTAGCCTGAACCTGGTATAGGTACATCCTAATGTTAACATCTATTTCGGATATTATAAAATATTTTTGACGTTCATCGATAACTACGATGTCGATATTTCCAACGCACTTGTTGATACCATTTAGAATTCAGTTCACATTTGAAGTGAAAAAGAGCGAAAATAAAGGTAAGTGCGTTTGTTCGACCCGACAAATTGAAAAACAAACACTATTCATAAAATATTATCAAAGGTACACACGAGGAGTAACGAGGCATTTGGGTTCCCTCTGAATTTGTCAATTTCATTCCACACGACGCTCAGTCGTAAGGAATGCTTAAGGAATAATGATGGCATCTGTTAAGGTAAATAGAATACGAACTGTATCCATCCGGGATTCACAGTACACCTCTTTCTATAAACCTCACACGGCACATTTGTGAATAAAGTAGTCTTAAATCAGATTTTCCTAATTTACAAGTCTGAACTCTATCTTTTCTTACTTGGGTTGAATTTGCTTTATACAATCTGGTACAGTTACATTTTTTTTTATCAAACGTATGTGTTACTCTGAAGCTTTATTACAATTTAAGCGATGTAACAAATTGTAAAACGTGCTAACGCAAATTCTGTTCACGTCCGTACTTTGTTTGGTACCTTCTTTCATCGTTTTGAAAGTACATTTCTGACATGTTGCCCTCAGAGTTGGACTACCAGAACGAGTTCGTTAGATCTGTGAAACGAATTCGTTTGCAACTTAAAGTTATTATTTTAATAAGCTGTTTTGTAACCAGTAAATTTGTACCGAATATGTAAATGATTAGAACGAATTCACTTTACCAACACACTTTTTCTCGAATATTAGTAAAAATAATTTTGAATGGGTTGTGGAGGTCAGATAGGCAGTCGTTCTATGTAAAATGCTGGTGTTCAGCTCCATCCGGTTAGATTGGAAGCCAACCCCTACGTAGTTGGGAAAAGGCTAAGCAGTGGATGATGATCAGTAACATTAATTTGCTTAGCAACAGTCTGTCAATTACTAATTCAAGCTAAAAAATTAACCAGGAACTGAGACCTACATGGAAGCTGTTCTTGAAGATGCGACCCCTTTTATCAAAAGTATGTTATCATAACAACAGAAAAGGTCAAAACTTGACCTCCTCTGAACCTTTACCAAATTCCATCACATCGAAAGTGCCCCATAGGCATATTTTAATATTACATTTCATAACGAAACCCGCTGAACCGTGCCACATTCAAAATGCAAATCCCCTTAGGAAAGTATTAGAAAAATATAAAGAGACTGATAAATCTCACGTCGAGTCCCGAGAGTGTCCGACGTAGCGCGATATTTCACGGTATTTTAACAAATTTAACGAGCTTCCATATTTACTTCAAGGAACCTCCTTTAGGATACATTGCGTTTATTCATAACCCTTATTATTTCTTATCTTGATGCGCTGACGTTGGATGTACGAAGGGTGACACAATATTGTGACTGTGTACTACTAGGTAGGTAAAACTTTCAGACGTGAATAACCACATATAAACCTTTTTCGGAATAAGCCTTTGAATAAGACTAGTGAAAATGCTGACTGTTTCAAGTTTATTTAAAATTAAACCAATTATAAATAACAAGTATCATATTTCTTCAGTACCTAATTATATTCTCACATTTTCCAAGCGTCGATTAATCCTAGTAAATGAAAAATATAACATGGTAGGACCAGCTGTCTATTTTCACACACAAATTGCAAGCCTCGTTAGTCAGTAAGGGTGGTGTAGGATAGTTCAACATACCTTGCCTTATAGTGTGAGAAAACTTTTATTGTTCTGAGGCTCAAAGAATTGCTCATAACACGTCGTCAACGATGTCCAAGAGGTCATTGTTTTTTCAAGATGTCTGTTTAGATGTTTAATTGAGAGTTCCATCTGAAATTACAGCACAATACCTGAAACCTAGCAACAAAGAAAACCAGTTAGAGCAGTTATTTGTATACAGAGTGGCGATTAGGTTATCACCATAAATAGTACAGCGGTTATTACAAGTTGTTTTCAGTCTGTTAAAATAATAAAATAAACAATTTGACAAAAAAATTCAAACAAAATAAATAGCGCAAACATTGGCACTGAATAAACCAACCTTGATAATAAGGCACTAGACACGCGTGGGGGGATGGTATTAACAATTCAACACAAACTTCATGGTATTGTTACCAAATAATCACTAATTAAGTTTGCATAATCACCCATAATGTTCCCACAGCTGGGACACAGGCCTCCTCTCTGTGAGAGGGAGTGGGCCACGCGGGTCTAGTGTGGTGGATATCACATGTCTTCGAATTTTTGGTTCTAGGACATGCCGGTTTCCTCACGATGTCTTCCTTCACCGTTTTGAGAGCAGTGATGATGTAATTAAATACACAAAGTAAAGTGCCTGCTTGCATTCGAACTCACGACAGAAAAAAAACGAAAACAGGCAGAAAATTCAGTTTAGTTAAATACTAAAAAGAAAAAAAAGGTCTCACAGGAAAATACGTAATGTAGAATAAGTGGTTTCAATTAATGTGATAACCTAATCGCCACACTTTATACTATTGTGGCAAGTGTATTTACCTTAACGCTCCTCTATCTAACGATAAAGATTTGAAAGGAAGTTTAATATAAAAAATAGGGATTTTAAATACAAAACTTATGTAGGTACGCCTTGTCTCTATGAAAATCCATACTTAAACTCACGTCTTCTGGCCGTGGCGGTAGGCAGAAAGTACAGAACGCCACCTGCTACGATCCTGGCACACTCCTTTTGCTTGGTTTACGTTCATACATCTGGTTATACACGCACGCCGGTTGCGAGTTCCACGCGCCTGACCTATGACGTATGTCTCTATGAACTTCTCAAAAGATACACACTTGTTTAGCTAGAGTTATTAAGAAAATAATCAGTAATTGGACTCACGTTAATCAAAACAACAGAACAAACAACACTCTATTTGGTTTTAGTGAAAAGTTCATCCAGTATAACTTTATTATACCTAGTAAATATCAAATAGAATACCAGACACTGAACCTTTGCTGTGAACTTTAAACTTTGCTTTTGTAGTGAAATTAATTTCAAAGTTCAGATAAAATGTATTTAATTTTACCTCTGGAGCAAGCAACGTGAATATAATTAGTACCTATTCTATTTTTGTTTAATTCTTTTAGTTTTACTCCTTTAGTTATATGACATGTGTATTATGTGTAAATACTGATAAATGCTGTTGTTTAATTATTATTTTATTTTTATTGTAAAATGCCGCAGTAATTAATAACAAACCACCACATATTGGTAAATATTATTTGGGAAAATATTCAACAAGTTTGAACTGCAGCAAAAAAATCGTTTTCGTTCCGAATACAACATGGTTTCATATTAAATGTGAAATGTTGACCATAAGAATGCTTACTTTATTAAAATGTGCCTGAAACTCCTGGCTGCTTGTACTTGTACTACTTAGCAGGTAGGAATTATTATTATTCAAATGTTTAAACTCCAGTTTTATATTTCATCAACGTTATACATCTTTAAGACCGGTAAAAACTGTGAGTGCATCTGAATAAAAAAACAAAACCAGTTTCGATCCAGGGACAACTAGGTCAAGGCAATTTCCTTTTAACTCAATTCGCTCCCTGCGCCAAGGTGGCCAGAGCACCTTTCCAAAGCGTTTGAAGTCAGCCTTCCGTCACTTATCTACTTCATTGTCCTTAGCACATCACCAATCTATAGGTACCCCCAATTAAAATATATTTTCATAGTTCCTTTCTGACCAAATATATTATAATATATATATGTATATATATTCTTTCTATCAAGCTTTAAACAGAGACAATCACACAGCTGTGATTGACGGACGATACTTAAGAAAGACATACTTTTTCTAAAACTTGATTTGCTAAGTATATTTATCGTCGGGTCAGCAACGGAAGTCGGTGTACACTTTGGTTTTTATAAATTATTGGAGACCAAAGTAATGACAAAAATCAAACCTGCTTGAATATTCAAATAACACAAATGATTGTGTATTATATGAGGTACTAGAAAGCAGTGTATCGAATCACATTGTGTCACTTTGAATAGTTCGAAAAAGTAACGAACCTGCTTTTTTTTGCTGACGTTACCAACTGTATCAGCTCAAACACAGAGCCGCCATAATATTTCCCAAAACAGCAAGTCATAAAGCAAAAACCGTTGGCTGGGCACTGTGGCAATTTATCTGTGGATCACCTGAAGCATCGGGGTCATCAATCCAAAGCCCGGGGGGCTAGTTTTCCAGGAGATTCAGTCTTACACCTCTTTCCCCCTCGATTGCGCAGCTGAACGTAATGCGTTGGCCTTTATAGGTTGTTGTTTTTTTTTTTTACTTAGCTTTTGTTTCGTAACAGGTGCATTGTTTTGTTTTTAGCCAAATTGGTTCAGTAGTTCTCAAGTGATGCGCTTACCAACGAACGGCTGGGCCGATTTAGCTAAATTTTCTTTTATACTCCGAATCCATCCGAATTAGGTTTTTATGGAAAGAACATTTGGAAATTCGGGTAAAACTGAAAAATATTTTTTTTATGACATTTTTGTATAAAGACCATACCTATTGAAATTTTGACATGACAAAGTCTGTTGGGTCAGCAAGTTTACCTATATTTCTCAATTTATTTATACCTAATTAATTAATGAAAATAACAATGTAATATTCTAACTTAACTAAAACTATTAACAAAGTAAAATATGGCGTCGAAAAATTCCTCCGCATCGCTGTCGACTGGTAATGTATAAATGTACCCAAGAGACTGGCGGCATTGCCACGTTTTATGGCAATACTTACTCGTAGCTCATTTATTTATAAATCTAGTACTTCTTATTAATTAAAGTTGAATAATTACTGTGTTTCTTGTATACCTATTTTATCTTACCCACTTACTGCTAGTTTTTCACGCAGTACAGCTGAGGCAATAAAAATCTTTTATCAGCGGGTTACTTGTGACCAGCACGAAGTTCATTCAATACCTTTACGCTTTCCGTTAACTGAATAAAAAATTAAGAACAGCCATGATACAACTGTAAACAATAGTTAACATAGTCAATTCTCCCTATTACGTAGGTATGTCAATAATATAAATAAACTAAAATTCATAAATTGGTAAAAAAAAAATGTGTAAGACACCAGATGTTCAAGTGTGTGTCTGTGTGTGTCTAAGAATAATCTTGATTCTGAGAAAAATATTATTTTCGATTATAATGAAAAGAGGCATTAAAATTAATCCATTAATTAATAGAATATACATAGTAGCAATGATAATCCATAATTCATCACTTAAAATGTTTTTCTTAATTATTCCGAAATACGTAATAAAATATTCAAGCGCAAAAAATGTACGATCCATTAGGTACCGCACAATATTAATAACATTGGTGGCAAACTGAATAATCTGAGTCTTAAGATTATGAGGGTAGAGTTGAAATTAAAAACGAATGTTTAATTTTGTTTGGTTCTGTCAGTGATGGGCTGTGAAAAAATAATGGTTATGTATACGGAGCATCACGTCAGTTGCACACGTTGACTTTCGGGAATAATATGCGGTGTGAAGTAATGGTGGATTTCAACCCATCATTTTTATTTTAAATTGGAGATTAATTCATGGGCCGCTGCAATGTTCCTTGTTTCAAATTGAAAATGTTTGTAGGATACAAACCGACTACTGTTAATATAGTGTACTTAGAGTTTTCAAGAAACACTTTTTACTTCTTTATTCGCTCAAATAAATTGAATATCCGGTAGGTAACGACGACATACAACAGGTACCATATTTTTTTTTTGATTGCATGCTATTATTATACAAGATGTAAAAAGACCGATTACATACCCCTCAGCTACGCATTCTGTACATCAAACTAAGTAACATTGACCAACATTTTCGCTGGGAAATGAATTTTATTTTTGGTGTGAAAAATCGCAGCTGCGTGCGTTACGTTGCGCACTACCGTAAGCGCGCAACGTAACGAGCGCAAATCATTGTGCTTATGGGTGCATGCAACGGTACAGCGGTCATGGGGGAATTTAAAGTTGTGTTATAACATTAAAAAACGTCAGTAAAAAATTGAAATTTTGACCTTCAATATCTCCGTAGCCACAAGGTTCCCAGGTATGGTCCAGTACAAACAAAATATCACAATGACGTAGTACAAGTGACTCTCGGCTTCCCAAAGCGTCTTTTTACACCCGTTATACTTACGTAGTTGATAGCAAAAACTTTGCGTTTACCTAGCAAGTTTGCAAAAACTCAAATAAGATTTTTCATAATCTTCCTAGACAAGCATTTCATGCATTCCTTTCTTTTATTCAAAAGCATTTTATTTCTTAAAACAGCTACAAATCCTCAGAAACTTGAGCACAAACAGAACAAAGCACATTGTACACACGGCCAGTGTTTTATGTCCTACTTGACAACGAGACACAAATTGGGACCCACAGCGAAACAGTATATCAGACGTTTTAGAAATTCCCCTGTAGAAGTACAATTTAGAAAAATATAAGTTGTGTACATTGCTGGTATGCTGCATTGTCATGAGCTTTGCTTCAGGTCACCTTGTTCAACTTCGTTATTTTATAAAAGTATATATAATATACTAGTAAATTAGCTCTTAAATTAACTTGAAAACATCTTATTTTCCCTGAAACAACATCGGATGAAAGGTCAGGATGTGTCTAAGCTTTCTTTCTATAAAAGCTAAGTTACTATAGCATAGGCACATCAAAGATTGAAGATGTCACTTCTCTCTTAAAGCGCTGCCGTCAATATAAATGAAACAATCTCTAATCTTAACCAATTTAATTATCTAAATAATATCAAAGCAGAATTTAACTAATAATCTTGACAAGTTCTGTGATGTTTAGAACTTACAATGATTTACCCTAAACAGGATCGTAAATAAGCATTAACCCAGCTTTTGGAGGCCATAAGACTTAAGACTGGGCTGTAAAATCATTTACCAGTATTATATCCTCTTGAGAAAGTTCTAAATGTTGGCATGGATAATCTCACGGATTTATAACAAAATTTAATATTAAATGAGCGCTTTATTTTCCCTTTTTTTCCGAGAATTACAGACACTGCCATTATCGCCTAATTTTAATTAGGTAGGTACTGAAAGTTTGTCGGGAAGAAATCGTTAGGTACTTACATATTATAATTTCACCGTTCGTAAAAATACTGACTGTAATTCCACGATCCTCTAAAAAAAAAATATTTTATGAAAATAAAAATTAAACAATCGTTGAAACATTTTGCACTGAAAATCTTTCAGAATTTTATTCGCAAAATTCCTATTTTTCAGCACACGTGTACATTTCAGTCTCGCACAAAGCAAAACAAGAGCTACACTTCAGCAGATGGCAGCAAAATAAATATATTATAATGCCGTTTGTCAGTTTTTCATTAGAGAGTTAGTGTAAAATAAAATATGTTAAAAACGTTATTAATGATTTTTTTTTATAAAAAGGAGGCATTACATGGAAATATAGATTTCTTAAAATTATGGTTTATATCATCTTTATGACGTTGGTACACTTTTAGTTGTCTAATTACGACAACTTATCGGCCACTGAACACATGATTTTGCTTCAATCGACAGAATAAAATATTTATACTATTGAACAAAATGAAACAGCACATTGTTCTAAATAATAAACCAAACCACTGCAGCCATTTTTCACCATAACCCCAAAATCAACAACGTCTCTATAAATAATTTATCGAATAAAAACATGGCGAGAGCAAAAATAAATCCATTCTCGAAGCTCAATAAACAATAGGTTTGGAATAAAGAAATCTTGGCTTAGCTCGGTAAAACAATAAATGTTATCCCATAAAACAGCGTTTACTGACCAATAGTTGTCTACGGAACACTTCATACAATATTTATGCGGCACGAGATTCTCCTCCACGTTTCATTTTTTAAACTCGTATATTATTTATTAGATTCTGCTGGACGAAGGTGGACGTGCACTCATGTGAAATTTGAAATTGGTTTGAAATCATGCGACGTTTTAACAGAATTCTAGATAGGCTGTGTTTTGTCAGACAAGCAGAAAATCAAAAATCATCCTGCTTTTGACCGTCACTGTAATAAAAGTTTACGAGAATCAAGCCAAAATCTTCGACCACAAACGGTAGATTGTTGTTAGTTCGATAAATTGGCTAACAAATCCGTTATAGATCGACTTAAAATAGGTCAGCTACAAAATCTCCTTTCAACTGATCCAGTGTCATTTCCCGTCACCGACAGTCGCTCAGACAGCCGGCAAGTGGTTTCTATTTGTGGCTAATGTGTGTTGTACGGTATGGCATCATAGCTTTAGAAACGAAAACCTACAATACACATCCCTTTTAAAATAATCTATTTAAACAAAAATAAAAAAGTGAGTAAGTAAATCTGCAAATAATAAAAGAGAATTCATAGCGATTTTACAAAAACTGGAAACTTCTCGCAAGAAACTTGTCGTTTATCGTTTCAAGCCCCAACTTTGCATAAGCAGAGTTTAAATCAAACTTTATGACTTTAGGATTGCATTATACTGTGAGATGAGCGAAATTGGATTATAAAATAAAAGAAGAATATACGAAGAATTTAGTATTTAGTATCTTTCTTCAGTTTATGTCGAGAATTTATTTACGTAAAAAAGATTCGTGTGCTAATAAATTGAATAGGGCTGTATTTTCTATGTAGCGATGTATTTAATGCGAAATCAAAGAATAAATTAAATCTTCCTAGAATAGTTCTGAACGTTTAAAGGTTACCCGCAATGGAAAATATGTTTATATACAGGGTGGCAGGGACATCTATGCGCCACCTGTAACCATATTTTTTTTTTTTTTTGCCTGGGATATCATTCAATGGTGCTGACATCTCTTTGAGGCGCGCGTGGCCACCTGTAACCATGGATTCTTTTTTTTTTTTTTTTTTTGGTTGGGATATCATCAAATGACCTCTCCCGCTCTGGGCGGAGCGGAAGGGCGTGTCGGACTCTTACTGACTAAAACCCACCCGTGTTCCTTCAGTTGCCTGTGCGCCAGGGCCACGGTAACTCTTTCGAACATCCGCAGCCCCAGCAGGCATCGGTCCTATCGGACCCCGTCAATTTTGCTGACATCTCTTTGAGGCGCGCGTGGAACACGACGCGCCGTCGACCCGGGCCTGGTCCTTACCGGACGGCGAGCTGCCCATTGCTCGCCGTCCGCAAGCCCGCGCCTACGGTGGCCGGGAGTCGGCAATCGACTCCCGACGCCCAGGGTGTCTCCTTCTGCGGCGACTAGGGGCGCGAGGGCGCAGTGATTACCTCTCCCTCTCGCGCTCCGCCTCCTCCTTCGCGAGCATTACTGCTTCGCAGAAGGAGGTGACGGCTTCCCATTCCCTCTCGCTCCATACCATGGCCTGAACCAGGGCCAGACGCGAGAGGTCGCCGCCGCCGATCGCCGCCCCGAGGACACGGCGGTGCTCCGCCCAAGCCGGGCAGACCTCCATTCCCTGCCACCCTGTATCGAATAATATTCCTCAGTTGAAAATCAATTATTCGGAAGAAAATTACGAAAAATCCGAAAATTCGTCTGTAAAAACACTCATTTCTCGAGTTAGCCTCCGGGTAACAATTTATTTGTTTTATCTCAAGAACCCTTTGTTGTTACAAAACTCGAGAGCAACGAATAAAGCAGTTACGATTTAACTAAATGGACCATAACCGCTTTCTGAAGGAGTAGTGATGGCAATTAAATACGTACTCGAAAAGATAATAAAGGATGTAAAAATAAATTACTTCGAAAATGATTCAAGTAAAGGTTCCGGGCTGGTGGATATTTCGCTTGTGTGGTTTGATGACGTCATCCGGGATAATAATTCGAAAATTTATTTAGACAATTTGGCTTGTAATGTTATGGTTATTACAAACATTGGGGAAGTAAAATGCCATTATTTTCAGACGATTGATTAACTAAATGCCATGCAATATGAATTGTATACACGGTCAGTAGGGCACCGAGGATTTTCTATGTAGTGGAGATTCTGATTACTGATTCTGATTTGCGACATTTATATCTGTAATTTTTATGGTGTACATAATAAAGAGTATGCTATTCTATTCTATTTCTATATATTATGCTATTCTCGCTATTAGTTATTAATTTCCAAAAATGCAATATTGCTGCAAATCTGCCTGAGATTAATCTCCAGCAGAGTAAAAACTAATGCCTCATTTTATCAAAACCGTTATTATCAGAGCATACTTTATACCATATGTTCAGAACTAAGTCAGAATATTTTTACAAACGTGTTTAAAAATAGCTGTTTGGTAAAAACTATGAGATAAGATGAATGTAGCAGAAAACCGGCAAAAACGAGTAAATGAAAACAATACCTACGCTACATCAACTCAACAAGTAGGTTTTTGTTCTGATGCAAGCTATTGTAACACCACTTCCTCTCATCACGGAAGGTAGATAATGTAAAATCCGAAATCAACAGCGAGTCCAAAACAAACTGTATTACGGGGATCGCCCCAGAATCCTATTTTCACAGGCCAGTTTGTTTTTATTGTACAAATTCCGTTGCCTTTTCTACCGTTTGTTTTACGCTTTTCCGTTTTTTAATATACGGCTGCACGGCTTTAATTGCTCCAAGTCTCCTGTTATCACTTTTTGGGTGCTTTTTTGTTATGCAATGTTACAATGGTAAAATTGTTTGTTTTTATATCGTTGCAGGGATGTTCATATTTTTAGTTAGGTATATTTTTGCTAAAGACCTACCTAGTCTTGTTTTGAGTACTTACATGTATTGCGAATTTTCGGTGATGTGAAACAGTTATCATCATCATCATACCAGCTTCGTTTTTCTGACTAACCTACCCCTTGACAATTCAAAAGTGCCTGTAATTGGTTTATTTGAAATTAATTCTTTGAGTTTGGGTTAGTTATTCTCTGAAATTTCAACTGGTCTGGTTTTTTCTGTATAATTTGCACTGCACAGCTTACGTCCTAAGAGAATAGAATACCTAGTGTAGATATACCTAAATTGTTATGGTTTTGGGTTACGAAAGCAATAACCTTTTAAAGGGAAGGAAATCAATTATAAATAGGCAATTTGAATGTAACGGTGCATGCATTTCCAAAACCGGACAAGTGCGAATTGAACTCGCGTGGAGAGAGCTCCGCACGATGAATGTATTATCCACCAAAAACATTTCATGTAAAGTAGGCTTCCAAGACTTACATAGCACTTTCACTGTTAAAATGTGATCACATGTAATGTAAAGCCAAGCCTCTAACTCTAAAAGGCTTAACTGTACAAAACTTTACATCTTGGTCAAAATGTACGACTTGGCCGTTTCGCGGACGTCGCACGGACACCCCTATTGGCTTATGGAAAGAAATAAGTCACTGGTCTATAATATTGTTTCATGCAATTGTGCAATGGAACGGCCGAGCCATACATTTTGACCAAATGTAAGGTTTGTAGAGTTAGGGGTGTGGCTCTATATTAGATCTGATAACTTTTTAACAGTGAAAGCGTTATGTAAATCTTGGCAACTTACTTTACATTAAACGTTTAGGTGGGATTTCATTTCTTTTTGTAGGTTGATCTATTTATTTTTATTTAAGCGGTGATATTGTACTGATATTACACAGACATGTAAAAATCATAACATTTACTTCTAACACAGTCTGGTAAAAAAAATATTTCTTGCACGCCACCAGTTACTTTCTTCATAGCAAATGAAGAAGAGGTTCTTCTTTGATGTTTATGTACGTGCTAATCTATCTTTCATAACCAATAGAAGTAGGTATACCGATTATCCGTAATAAATACAGAGTTGCACCTCCCTTTAAGGGGGTTGCAGAGTGAAAGATATATGGTTTTTTTTTGTTTTTGTGCAAATCCTAGCCTGCATACCAAATTTCTGCTTTCTAGGACTTCGGGAAGTGCCCTAGAGGTTTTGATGAGCAAATGGGTGCAGTCAGTCAGTGATGAAATTGACATATGTATTTTAGGTATTCATAAAATCCAATGTATAAAAGCTAGACACAATACAATAAACTTAGTGGGTTTTATAACTCTGCCAACTACAATTTTTATCTCGAGAATTTGACCTCTCTAGCAATATCCAGCCGAAGCCGAAGCTACGAGAATATGAAAATATGACGTAACGCTTCGACAAAAGGTAGGTAGTGCCCCTGCTTTTTGTTTTTGTCTTGTCTTGGCCGTGCCCCCAATCCCAAGAACAAACTTGGCATTTAAGTTGAAAAACATGTTCTCCCATACATTCCAACTGCAATTATCAGTTTGTACGCACAATACAGAAAGATTTTCCATGTTGTTTTAAGACCATAGATTTCTTATAGGTTTTCCTGTAATCTGTAAGTAAAGAGCTAATTTTTTGTATTTTTTTCAAAATTCTAGGCTCGGTTGTTTCGTAAATATGGGGTTGAACGGTCAATTTTCATATATTTCCTTAAATAACTTGAAAACTGTTTCTTTCGAAATTATACAAAAATATATTTGAGACCACCACAACGAGCCCTTTCATTTAATATGTCACACTGTACAGTTTGCAAAGCTTTTGCTTTTTATTTTCTAGTTCGCCCCCCAAAGGTGACCCCCATATTCAAAATTTATTTAGCTATGTTACACGTCCGTGTTTGGGTCACCGAAATTCATATATACTTAATATTTTATTCATATTGAAATATAAATAATAATTTCCAAACCCATTAAACCAACCTATCATTTTAATCAATCGACCACATTTCAAATAACAAGTGAATAATTAGTGACAGTAAAATCTTAAAAGTATGAATAATTCAAAACCTACTTCGGTCAAGATATCATACTATTGAACTAGGGCAGCGCTATAAGGGTTCCATTTTTTCATTAGGATGTACAGAACCTTAAAAACACCCAATTTTTGGCGCAGTTACGTAAGGGCGTTCCCTTGTAATAACAGATAAAAAAAACATTTGGTGAGATTCCGACTTTCAAACCGAGGGTTCCGTACCAGCTTAAATAATTATGTGAAAGGATACTAACATTGAACAAAGTAGATACTAAAAATGTATTGAATGCTACAGGAAAAATATTCTTAAGAAACCTAGTTGCACAGAATATAGGTAAACTGTTTCAGAATAGGATAGTATATAGTATATAGAATAGAATAGAATATTCTTTATTATGTACACCAGTTACAGAAATAAATGTAGAAATTTTACACAGGGCACAACATTTTTGACACAACGGGCGGTCTTGTCGCTAAAAGCGATCTTTTAAAGACAACTTTTGGGTGGATCTAAAGGGGGAGGGAGAGACACTGCAGGTATGTAGTGTACCAGCTAGATACATATACAATAAATGTATATGTGTATATTTAAAGCATATACTTATTTGTATATTTAAGGATGGCAGAAACATCGACGCCCAAACTATAGCTGAAGAATTCAGCTGTTTCATAGAAAAGTCAAAATACCTACGTACCTACCCGCTGATAAGTGCGAGCTGCTTTGTTAGCTTCAAAATTTCGGGGGTCAAAATGCTTTTTTTTTTTGTTAACCGGAACATTTTATACGCTAGGTCTAGAATCATGTGCTGAATTCATGGTTATAGTTTTCGATGTCCCTGCCACCCTTGTTTTTGGGTGGGAAATCATCAAATAACTTCTCCGGCTCTGGGCGGAGCGGGAGGGCGTGTCAGACTTTTACTGACTAAAACCCACCCGTGTTCCTTCAGTTGCCTGTGCGCCAGGGTCATGGTAACTCTTTCGAACAATCCGCGACCCCGGCAGGCATCGGCCCTATCGGACCCCGTCAATTATGGTGACATCTCTTCGAGGCGCGCATGGAACACAACAGGCAGTCGACCCGGGCCTGGTCATTACCGGACGACGAGCTGCCCATTGCTCGCCGTCTGCAAGCCCGCGCCTACGGTGGCTGGGAATCGGCTATCGACTCCCGATGCCCAGGGTCTCTCCACCTGCGGCGACTAGGGGCGTGAGGGCGCAACGATTACCTCACCCTCAAGCGCTCCGCCTCCTCCTTTGCTAGCATTACTGCTTCGCAGAAGGAGGTGACGGCTTCCCATTCCCTCTCGCTCCGTACCATGGCCTGGACAAGGGCCGGACGTGAGAGATCGTCGCCACGAGGACACGGCGGTGCTCCGCCCAATCCGGGCAGACCTCCACCGTATGCTCCACCGTGTCCTCCGGGTGATCAACACAGTGGTAACACCCGGGCATTTCCTCCCGCCTTATGCGAAACAGGAACCTGCCAAAACAACCGTGTCCGATAAAGGCTTGCGTCAGGCGGAAAGTGAGGACGCCGTGGCGCCTCTCATCTACTCCTCAAAGCGGAGACTTACCGCCGCAATTATGGTGTGCCCAGTCACCCTGCCACCCTATGTGTATAACAATAATCATGAGACAAGAGCAAAGAACTATAAATAATGATGAACGCTAAGGAGAGAGGAAGTGTTTTGTGTCAGATTATTTGTAAATTCTTATCAACATTTTAATAAATATTTTCTTTTAGTTGAAGTGGTTTCTTAGCTAGATGGATACGACGAGACGTAGGTACTACTAAAGTTCGTCCTCCATTTTGACGAACGGTACCCTGAAAACGCCGACAATTCCACGAAACGGTTATTGGATGTGAACCCTTTATAAGAATGCAAATGTTATAGTTTTTGAACCGAAACGGAGGCTCTAAGGTGCATTTCTCACTACCAAAGCATCCCGGTAGTTTTATAAATAATGTTCAAATAATACGGCGGTCAAACATTTTCTAGACCTCTATTATAACTTCAGAGAGAGTTGAGCTCCTTAAGTTCTGATTACTGACAAATGCGTGCACTGACTGGACAGGTCCACTCAATCTGTGTGGTTTTTTCCTCAAAAGACCATCTCAGACACAAATAAATCTACATGGTCTTCACATGATCTGACCAAGTTTATGTCTGGACTTTAAAAGAGACTGTGACCTCTGAGTTTGTTTCGGCCTTTCTTCTCAGACTAGTCAGATAGGAAACGCCGACCTCATCTAGTTTTCTTAAAATATGATTGACGTGTAAAAGTGTTTGTTCAAACCTACTTACAGAAATAAAATCATTTATCATTTATCAGGCAGTTAGCACTTATACTGTGAAAGTGGTTTCTTAGAATATTTCAACAGTTTAAGGGTCTTTTCTAAATTGGATGGTATAATTCTTTTTCTTTTTTGACAAAATCTGCACCTTCTCTGTTTCATTATTATGCAGATGCCTTCAAATTCGTTATGAACAAATTTCACGCAAAATAGTAGTTATTGTTCACTGTTATTGTGTTCTAACTTAATAAGTCAATCTTTTGTATACAAGTTAGTGGGGATTTCTGTAACCTGGGCAGTCTCCCACTACTCACAACTTTGCTTACCAGCTAATATTTTATATTACGTGTTTAAAACCAAACAAGTGTATTTAAATTATAAATGATTTTATTTCTGCAAATAGGTCTGTATAAACACTTTTACACGTCAATCATATTTTTTAAACTAGATGAGGTCGGCGTTTCCTATCTGACTACTCAGAGAAGAAAGGCCGAAACAAACTCAGAGGTCATAGTCTCTTTTAAAGCCGAGGCATAATTTTAGTCAGATCATGTGAAGACCGTGTAGATTGGTGTCTGAAATGGTCAATTTCATAATAGTTATTGAGTATTAGTACAACATTTCGATTGATTACAAGCCACAGTATGTAATCACTTACCTTTCATTCTTCATTAATTTGGAATGCATGATTTGTTTGGTACCCAGTGCGCTATTATTTTAATTTTTGATAGTCGAACAATTCTTCTGTTGAGTTGAGCACCATCTTGAAGGATCTACGTTCGAGTATACCTCCTCATAGCACGTACTATTGCTTCTTTAAAATCTGTTACAATGCGCGCATAATCAGCCATTAATGTTCCCACTGCTGGGACACAGGCCTCCTCTCTGTGAGAGAGAGTGGGCCGTAATCCACCACGCGGGCCTAGTTTGATTTGGTGGATTATAATTGTAGGCTGCTGCGAAAATCCTTGTCTAGTCCTGGAAAAATTGACAATTATTTACTACAAAAATCTTGACCGGTAAACTCAGTTTGAAATAATCAATAATAAATAATCTGTTTGTGTATAATGCAGGTTAGTGGATTGCACAAAACAATGAGCGCACTGCAACACTATTCCAAAAATATGCATCGACGTAATTCTACACACTTCAGAATAATAATTATGTTCAGATTTATTGAACATTTCTGAACCCGTTTTCACTCAATATTCCGACTAGGTAAGCAAAGAATAATTAATTATCTACCTTTTTTTTTTTTTGGGTGGGAAATCATCAAATGACGTCTCCCGCTCTGGGCGGAGCGGAAGGGCGTGTCAGACTCTTACTGACTAAAACCCACCCGTGTTCCTTCAGTTGCCTGTGCGCCAGGGCCACGGTAACTCTTTCGAACAATCCGCAGCCCCGGCAGGCATCGGTCCTATCGGACCCCGTCAATTTTGCTGACATCTCTTTGAGGCGCGCGTGGAACACGACGCGCCGTCGACCCGGGCCTGGTCCTTACCGGACGGCGAGCTGCCCATTGCTCGCCGTCCGCAAGCCCGCGCCTACGGTGGCCGGGAGTCGGTAATCGACTCCCGACGCCCAGGGTGTCTCCTCCTCCTGCGGCGGCTAGGGGCGCGAGGGCGCAGAGATTGCCTCTCCCTTTCGCGCTCCGCCTCCTCCTTCGCGAATTAATTATCTACCTGATGCCTTGAAGTAGAATCAAACGTGATCTTCTGAATTCTATATACTTGATAAGTATTAAGCTTATTATATCTTTCTCCAATGAAGATAACATAACTTTAGTGAAAGTTTTCACAAGACATCGATTTAATTTTATTATACGGCCGTATAATTAAATCGATGTCTTAGGAGAACTTTGTGCGTACGTATATAGATATATTTGTAGGTACCTATAATAGCTTTAAAACGCTTACATAGAAGATCGTGTGAATGAATGAACGCGACCAGCCATCAGGAAGGACATTTAGTGATATATCACAATAATAATTCATTATAATAAAATAGAAACGTAGAATTTTTGTATGTTTATCTGTTTGTCTAGATGTATGTTCCGTATTGGCGCAAAGACGGCTGAACGGATTTCGATTAAATTTAGCACACAGATAGTTTATATTATATTATATTAACACATAACCTAACATAACCTGTATTAACACATAGGGTACTTTTAATTCCGGTAGTACGTTCCCATGGGATATTTTCCGAAATCCTCGGGTGCGAAGCGACGGGCAAAAGCCAGTATTACAATAATTTTAATACATTCCCTCACAATTAATTATGCGTAGAATAAATTCATACCATGAATCAGAAATTGTGGCTGCGGATTGTTATGTTGTTTTGTAATTTATAAACTGCAACATATCCGTTTCCTGCATTTGAATAATAGAAAATATGGTTACTGTACCGCGATGACAATAAATCTGGTTTTAGGTGTGAATTATTGAATGTACAGGCATTGTTAATGAACACTGTGTATTATGAACAGCTAGTCTCATTTGATTCAGCGCCAATAACTGTGCTTATGTGATTCGGATGCTTTATGTAAGTCCCTAGCAAATTTAAGACTTTAAAATTTTCTTCTGTAGGTATATCGTTTATAAAAACAAATCTCACATCATCTTAGGGCAATTTACAAAAATAAACAACCGACTTCCAATAAAAACACTACAAAGGCAAAAATAACTTTAATTTTGAAAGTCGTTGTCTTTGGTTTTTTGTTAAATATTTTTTTGAAAGGCGGTTGTTTATTTTTATTTTTGTAGAAATGTTTTTATTTTTCACTTTTTAGTTGTGGTACTTACCCCACACAAATTCGTATACCACTACTTGATATGTAAATAACAGTGACATAAAGTTATTATAACATCATATATATACACTAAGTGGAAAAATACGCATTATTGAAGCTAACTGAAAAACTACTCAAGCAAAGTTAATAAAATTTATATGAGACCACCGATGAGCCATACCCTGTTAATTAAAAAAGAATTTTCGTAATCGATAGACAATTGCCGCAGATATACCTATATCGTGAAACATACAAACAGACAAAAAAAATATGGACGAATTGAGAACCTCCTCCATTTTTAAGAAGTCGATTAAAAGGCTACATCTCGCAGTCTTTACTTCGAAATCTAACATCGCTTCCTCGTTAACACAAAACAATCAAACGGAACCGAACAACCATACTTAACCAAGCGGCATTCCTCCAACGGCCCTTCAAATTAGGAAACTAGCACCTCACAGTATGCCTAGTTACACTTCCCAAATAGTTCCTACAGTCAGTCAATACAAATGGGACATTGTAACGAAATTAACTCCCGCGCCAAATCAAAGTCAATAACGTAGGCACATGTATTAAGGAACTCAAACAAGCTTTCGTACGATAACTTACAGGTTGTGACGGAACCTCCCACACACCAGTAACAATATTTACTTAGGCCCAGCCCTGGTTAAATTATTCACAACGGTATACCAACATATTTATGGCATGTCTGCGGTCACCCCATTATTCTTTGTTATTTTTTGTGATCTGCAGACTTTAAAACGCTAGCGGCTTTGAAAAACATTTTCAGAAAAAAATACCGTGGTATGCATGTTTCTGATAGTACCTACAGGACCTAATAAAAATAAATTACACTTTTAATTGTGTTGATTCTATTTTTAACGGTTTTTTGTATGTCTATTTTGTAATAAATAGAAGATTTTCATTTTATAATCTGCATTTTACTATCATATCAGCTGCTTCACTAGAGAGGTTTGTGGCTGAGTAATATCAACCGCACGAGTCGATCAATCACGTTATGCTACGCTTGCTGCGGTTGGCCCGTGGATGGGTGACCATCTTTACATACCAAGACCCCTCCGTGCCTAAGCACGTTAAGTCGTTGGTCCCAGCTGTCATTTGCCAGTCATTACGGGTCGTCAGAAGCCCGAAAGTCTAACAAACAGTCCTACTAAGGGTATCGTATTACCCAGAAACTGGGTTGTGGAGGTCAGATAGGCAGTCGCGCCATCTAAATTACTGGTACTCAGATGCATCCGGTTAGACTGGAAGCTGACCCCAACATAGTTGGGAAAAGGCTAGGCAGGTGATGATATTCCGCTACTGTCATAGATGAAGCTCTTTATGACACCATCTACATAAATATCTAGCAGTGTATCTATCGTAGCACTATCATAGTGAATATCATAAGGTCTTTGACTCTCTGTTATGGCTATTTGCAAGCTCTATCTTGAACATCTCGATCTAAAACATTGCTCAGATGACACACTTCAATGTACAGTTAGCGTGTGAACTCGGCAATATTATTCAGCTATACATTTATGCCTAGGTATTTCAAAAAAATAACTTTCGTACGGCTAAATAAAGCGCCCTCACACCGCTGTAGAAAAACAAACCTTGTTTAAAACGATGCCTATTATTACCGTTGTATACTGTTACCATTTTTATCTCGTCTCCGACTCTGTATTCAGTGAGTAAACGTCAACGATAGGGTTACCATCGTTTGGAAATCTTTAATCAAATCCAAAAAAAATTTTGGAAAGTCTCTTATGGAGTCTAGACTGAAAATTTTAACCTTTGGAATTAAAATCTCACTGACCTTTGCTCAATATTAATCTACTAATGACTGCAGCTATGAACAGACATGGAAAGATTTTTAAAGTGAAACTTCTTAGGCGGCGATTCGATAATTGAACGAGAATTGAGTGAAATTTCAAGTACGCGTCACGATTTGGCACATTTCTTTACATGAGAGAGAAGAAAGATATATCTGTCTCTCACACTAAATCTCCTAATCTTTATTTTCTAAGATGTTTTCACTTCTATTGCGTGCACGCGCAATTTTTCTTATCACTTCACACTTATTCGGGTGATGTGCAAAATTCAGAGGAAACCTTTATGCAACCTCTTAACATAAGCCTACTCCGGCTCAAAAAGGCTGCTTATTCCTCTGGGTACCGTTAGGTGAAACTGCAAAACACTGTGATTACAAGCCGCCTGCCAAATTTCGTAAGTTGGCAGCCTTCCACTATGATAGTCCCTTATTTTAGCGGTTAGAAGGTTAAAATCATAATTATGAAGCAGTGAGAGTAGGCGCAGTTGTTTAGTTTGTTTGGGTGGAAAATGTAATACAGTTTCAAATTTTTGGGCCATCATAGCTATGACGTTCATAAAATTACGAATTGGACGGGACAATTAAGTCGTTTTGATAATTATCGGTTTCAACAAACACCCCTAAATTGATTGATGGTAGATCTTGAGCTGCAGCGTCTTTTGAAACGGTTGTTCAGGTTAGCAAGGAGTGAAAGTTTCTCTGGTTAACAACAACATGTTTCTTCTCTACAAAGCTATTTAGTCCCATTTAATACAAACAATTAATTACGTAATTTCTTTTTAAAAACAGATAATAAAAGCTGACATCCAAATACATTAAAAAAAAACATCACTTAGGTACTCATTCACGGATCACAACCGACACAATGCGACAGAAAAATGCGTTAATATTTGAAACTCTCGAACGTGAAACAAAATGGTCACTCCCGCCACCGCTCGCATTGTTCGTGTAATACAGGACAGCCTCAGTTAACCGCACGGCAATTATACTGAACGTTTTCTGTCTTTCACATCTACTGTTGGAAACTTAATTTCCTTCGGCTTGTTCATTGTTTCATTGTGAACGATTTTGTGTAATTCTGTCTCTTTTGGAACTTTGTGGGCGGACTGATGTATTTTTCAACGGTTTTTGTGGGGACTGTGCGTAGGTTATGAGTTAATTTGTCAGTCATTGGCACGATTGCTATTCATAGCTGATGCATCGCAGAAACGAGCGAAGATGGATTCCCTCTCTAAATATCTAGGTGCAAGGTGATTCATTGAAATGTGTCACCGTAGAAATATCATGAACTATCTATCTATTAGATGTAGAATTTATTCTAAAGACTAATGCCGATTCAATTAGAGATAAGAAAACCGACTTACATTTAAAGATTACCCTACAAACCATGACAATACTATTTTCGCATAACATAAAGAAAATAAATCTCACCTTAGGCGAAAACATCATTCTTATCTAATTAAGCAAAGCTGTTTATAAATTATTATATACCAAAAATATACCGTATAAATATCAAATTGATTCTGTAAGCTACTTTCAAAGTTAATTTAAACAAGATTATACAGAATCGTTTTAATTAAAATAATAAATAATATTGAATACTCTGAAGCGTGAATCTTCGAAGATAGAAAGCTATTTTAATTAATCGCAATTTTGCAGAACTCTCAATTATTTGTTGTGAAAATTTCTATCTTGCGAAAGGAAATACTTTAAATCTTTCTTAACTTTAAAGATTGAGCAAGTTGGGTAACTTTAATCGGTATTTATAACATTGACTTTAAATCTTTGCACATTCACTTCCAATTTTTGAACCGTTCGTCATCCTTTTTGCTTAAAATCACATTTGCAATCATTGTGCCAAAACATTAATTAACAAACGCAACAGTCCAGTTTTTCTATAAATCATAAAAACCTCTGGTATTCACTAGCACAGCAAACAGTCCCATACAAGTCCTACCTAAAAGAGAAAAAACCATGGCTTGAATGTTTGTAAATCTGTGAAAATAATCATGAAATTCTGCGCATTCTATTAGCACAATTTGTTACAGCAACATAAATTCTGTTGCAGCACTACCTGGGAATGGTTAAATATACGTGTGAATCTTTTTGTCCGTGGATCTTTGGTTTTAATGGCAAAGAGCACACTGGTAACATTGTAACGATACGTGGTAGTGTTTATTACCCGAGCGAGCGCGAAGTGTCTCCGTTTCAGCTTGGGCAAAAATGCTTTCGTATATCCGGATGTCCGGCTGTTCTCCTCTACAGGTCACATTTCTTAACCGATTCTAGTGAATTTTTTTGAGCAGGTTTAATAATTATATGGTAATTTTTTTTTTGTCGATTCAGTTTTTCGAAATTTTCCAAAATGACGGAGATATGGGGGTTGAAAACGTGAAAAATAAACCATATTTCAGCCATTTCGCGCTCTTTGTTTTAAGGATTTTGTTTTAAGATGCGCGGTGACCATTTATTCAGTTTTAAGCTAGGCAAAGACAGACTGGCAAGGTCTACAGCTCACAGACCCACTAGTATTTTATTGGCTGTATTTGGTTAGACTAGAAGTGAACCCCAACAGGGTTAAGAAAAACATATTGTCAGTTTGCGATTCAAAGTTTTGTGTATGTGTAATACTGTGAATTGTTTTTTTTTATATTTCATTTAGTATGCAAAAAATAAAATTCTATTTGTCCACTAGCGCCATAAATCACTAATTATTGCATTTATCACTATTAATTGCATTTAGCACTAGATACTCTCATGGACATATTTAGAGGAAAGCAAAAAAAAAAAAGTGTAATTTCTCCTGTTGTGATTATCGTGCGTACTGGCCACAAACATTAGTAAAAGCAATAAAAAAAAAATTGAGGTTTTTTTTTTAATTTTGTTTGTTGATAAGTAATTAAGGCATAATATTCCGTTCTTTCATACTGCGACTTTTTATGCCAACTTTTGAATTTGAGTTGAATTTCGGTTTTGTTTAAATTTTTGCCTTGACTGCCTTGTTTATAGTGTTAAGTGTGAATTGTTACTGCAATAAAAACTTTTTACAAAAGAAAAACAACCGACTTCCAAAAAAAACACTACAAAGTTAAAAATAAGTTCGGAAGTCGGTGGCAAAAAACGAAAATACAAAACCAAAGACTTCTCAACCAAGATTACTTCCGAAATTAAAGTTATTGTTTTTATTTTTCCCTTTTTTGTTGTGGTACCTACCCTACACAACATCATATACCACTACTTGCTGTGTAATAAAATTTGATTGTTTTTTTTTTCGCTTTTTGTGTGGTTCGGTTTGGAGTTTATCTAAGTTACAATAGCCTAATGGCAACTGCTCATCACCTTTTACAAAATATTCATTTTCCGGATGCAGGGACTTTAATTGTTCAGTTCTCCTGGTACTTCACCATCAGCTCTACTTCACCATATGGATTGTGGTAAGCATAAAATTTGCTTAGAATCCATATTAAAGTAATCGAATCGCAACCCGTGAAATACTTATGATAGAGTATTTCCGGTGGTTTTGTCATCAATAGGTTTCATCATCAATGCCACTTCACCAAATAGGGCTTTCCAAGAGCAAATGCACGAGTTACTATAAAAAATACCCAAATCACTGTATGTGTGCCTATAATAATTGAAGAGTTCCCTCGATTTCTCCAGGATCCCATCATCAGAACCTGACCTGATGACAATGGAACTACCTGGAAAGTATACTCTTTGAAACAAAAAAATAATTTTTCAAATCGGTGCAGGCGTCTTCGAGTAATCGGTGAACATACATAAAAAAAGATTACAACGAATTGAGAACCTCCTCATTTTTTTGAAGTCGGTTCAATAAAATAAATATGCCCGATCTAAAAGCCACTCAAGTTGCTGGGGCTGTTACTTAAATTCAAACTGGGCACACCTACAAACATGTGGCCCAAATATTTGGAGTTGTGTCAAAATCCACCAAGTTGTCAAGATGTATCGGCAGACCGGACAGCATACGAGACTTGCAGGACAGGGACGTAAACGGAAAACTGTGGCCAGAGATGACCGGTTCATCGTTACCAGCGTGCTTAGAAACTGGACCTTAACTTCTTCTGAGGTTAGAATGAACCTCCAAGAAGTTCGAGGGGTTACAGTAAGTACAAAAACTGTGAGAAGAAGACTGAAATCGGCCGGAATAAATTCACACTTGTCTGTGGTAAAATGTATTTTTTTTTTTAATTTGATGAATTTTTGTAATTTGATCATTTGTTTTTTCGACGTATGCAATTTAAATTAACGAATAATAAGCAAAATCCAAGTTAATAAACTTAATTGTCACAAGTATCCATGATATTTTGTTCTATACACCCCTTTTCAGCGTTCCTCTCAATTTGTCCATGAGTGTATAATTAAAACATTCGTTCTATTTCTGAATAATTTCTCATAATCGTTTGAGGGTGACAGAGATAGAATGATGTTTTAAATACGTTGAGCGCTAGGTGTATGTTCGATGTTTTCCTTAAAACTTGTTAAATTAAAGGTTAACCTACATATAATAACAGCTAACACTCAGGTATCGTCCTAGTATGAACAAGTTTATAAAAAAAACCAATAACCTTTACGAATTTTCACCAATACCAATGAAAATAATTCAGTTTGGTTCCAGAAAATCCTTTCAAATACCATAGGCCATACAGCACTACGCTAAACATTTTTAGAAATACGAAACAAAATATGATCGCTGAAAGCCGAATTCATAGGTCCTCGAATTTACCTAAATGGAAAAATACATGTCACAGCGATATCCTTTTTATTTGTGTTTTCGAAGTTCCTGAATGTTGTGTGTCCATAGGCTTACTGGAAAATTCGTGGGAATGCCCGTATGCAGGGCCGAATGTGTGGAATACCTGTATTTATTCCAGATCTGTTTTTTCTTTGTACGGTGGTAAATTAGCGATGTGAACAATGTTTACGTTCCGGCGACTGCTGCATTTGGTAACGTCTGCACGCTTTATACGTGAAATTGTACTGGATAATGTAAATAGTGCTGTAATGTGTGGTTACAGTTCAAGTTACGTTTGTGAATGAAATTGTTACATAATAATGCACCTCTGTCTAACCCTCAGGAGAATACAGGCGTGATGTTATGTTATAGAGGTATGAGGAACAGGGTGTAAAGTTCACTCATACTCTATAGAAAAGGGAGGATCCTCCGACCAGACGGGTGTTGTGTCTGGTGGGCAACTGCCCGACGATTGATGTCGGGATGTTGTATATATGCTAGTTGCGCGGTAAACTCTGCTTGCGCGATGCAGGATTTTGCGTGACGTCAGTCTGACGCGTTGCTCGCATGTGGCGTTGTAAATGCCGCTACATCACTCCCCCCCGGAGACCGGAGGTCGATAGTGGGCTGAGTCCTGTATCTTGCGATGCTTGCCAGGGCCAGGTGAGGTTCCAGTGAGTCGGAACCGGGTGTCGCATAGTTCGCGGTGAGTCGGAACTGTCTGCGAAGATTCCCCAGTGAGTCGGGGTGGCGCTGCGTTATGCTCCAGTGCGTCGGATGTGGTACAGCGCCGGGTTGAGGCTGACTGCTGGCGTCGACCAGGAGAGGGTTTGAAGGCTCTGCTTGTGGACCGGCCGAGAGTGCAGTGTGCTGTGCCAAGGTTGCTGATGAGGCTGAGGGTGATGACCAGGTATGCGCGGTCGCTGCATGCTGGTGGTCAGGATACCCGTTGAAGCCGTGGGTGCTGGCTGGCTGTGTGACTCGCCGCTCTAAAGCTTGCGGAAGTGATGATGATGACGTCACGCTGAAGTAGTTGCCCGAAGGCTGCGCTGACGTTCATATTCGGGGTCACCAGTATAGAGGTATGAGGAACAGGGTGTAAAGTTCACTCATACTCTATAGAAAAGGGAGGATCCTCCGACCAGACGGGTGTTGTGTCTGGTGGGCAACTGCCCGACGATTGATGTCGGGATGTTGTATATATGCTAGTTGCGCGGTAAACTCTGCTTGCGCGATGCAGGATTTTGCGTGACGTCAGTCTGACGCGTTGCTCGCATGTGGCGTTGTAAATGCCGCTACAATGTTATGTTATGTGTTATTGTGATGTGTAGATACGGTTTACGGTTATATTGGTGTACCACACGGTATATTACTCGAGGACTTTTAAAACTTTTTAATGCTAACAGTACCTATAGTACCTTCGCTATCGGCCATTTTCATTTAGGCTTCTTTGCAGTGACCAAGTACTAGTACTAACACCTTGATGGTGTTCAAAAAAGCATATTTTGTTCTCGACAATGAAACATAGGTAAGACCTCACTAACATCAGTTACAATCGTACTCGCGCGCAATACGATCGAAAGCTCATGAACTTAATCCTCCTAAGAAACGATCCACTGCATTTTGCAGACAAAAGGCATCAATTTCGAACAAAACAATTCCAATATTAGTAGTTCAATGCCGAAGCCGCGAAACGGTACTATCGAGTACACAATCCATCGTACAAGTTGCGATTGATTGAACAAACTACTGACTCCTACTGTGAACTGTTCGTCTTAAGACGTTCTAACCCGAGAAGTGTTTGCTCTACTTATCCGAATATCCGTTAGGAATCGAACTATGACTGCGAATTTCTCCTACTCTTCAATTTCGCCGTATTACCTTGGATATTAAACTCTGAAACTTTGGTAATTGCAATTACTTTTCTTATTAGCTATAAAATTGCGATTCAACTAAATCAAAGAAAAGCTATTTTGAGGTTTCATGAAACAAAAGGCATTTCTTGGGCTTCGTAGCAGACGTGTAAGAAACAAGATGACATACCTACAAGAAAAATCCATAAATGTTATATATTTAACACATCAAACACGGGGTCTAAGCCGACTTCCTGAATGGTAATAAAAACTTTACAGAACCGTAATAAACGAACCACCCGTAATTGTTGCACGGTCACCTACGTAAGAGACCATAAAATTCTTTCTATTCCCGCTTCTCTGTTGGCAAACCAGGCGACATCATAAATATGTATAGTGGGAATCAAGCATGCGTCGCGTATAAAACGCCGCCGAAAATGCGATCTTGTGGGAGAGAAGGTACTTTACAGGGACTTAGCGTGATGCTGGAAGTTGTATAAGTACTTCCTAACATTAGCTCTGTAAGATGATGACATTTGGTATGTTGGCTTTAAAGAACCTAACATGACGTGGTAGCCCATACATTAACGGGTCAGCGTCTATTCGGGTCGTATTTTCCCCCAACTCGCTATTTTTTGTATTGGTGTGTTTTTCTCTGCGTCGTGTTTACCACAAATAAACGTATTTTCTTTCTTTTCATTCTTTTCTTATGCATCGATTTGAAGGACACACACACATTATTAAAGCCCGGCGGCGCATGAGTCGTTGCCCGGAATGTTACCACTTTATAAATATTATGTAACTATACA
Organism: Dryobotodes eremita; assembly: GCA_917490735.1. Lineage (NCBI taxonomy): Eukaryota > Metazoa > Arthropoda > Insecta > Lepidoptera > Noctuidae > Dryobotodes > Dryobotodes eremita. The sequence goes on along the minus strand of OU823248.1, from coordinate 11,851,565 downwards.
TTTTGAACTAAGTATAGTGTATTTATTTTATGTCTTATTTTTTTGTTTATTTTTAATTTTCGTATGCTGCACCGGTTGACGTCATCACGTCAGCGCCGGCTATCGCTAAAAACCAGCGTTGGGGCTTTGTTTCGCATAGGGTCGTAGCATTATGCTGAGCGATTGCCGTTTTGCGTGAATGTGATGCATATTTTCCCCCAACTCGTTATTTTTTAAATAAATGTATTTTCTTTCTTTTTCTTTTTTCTAAGGTGTTGAACTGGAAAAATACTAATGTGGCAATTTCAATTTCAGATGATCTTGGACACAGACCAATGTCTTACAGTGACTGAAAATATTCATAGGAATCTTGCACTAAATTAGCAAATGGTCTGCAGAATTAGGCATTGCGTGGTGATCAATACGAATTATTTCTGTTTGCGAGAAGATGTCATTGGTTGCAAGGTTAATAATATTAATATGAAGATTGAACACGAACATTGTCTTCTTTACGCAACTGATTTCCGAAGCCCGTTCTGTCGAAGCAAGTATACTCTGTAGTACCTACATAAGTGTGTGTTAGTAATACAGAATTTTAATTTAGATTTATTACAGTTGTAATGGTAATCATGTCATTTGGTTTAAATAGGCTTTTATTTATATTATTTTATTTATATTTTATTTAGATTCTTCTATATTTTGTGAATATAAGAACGTTGTAGGCCTAACTTGTAGACTGTAGATTTGTAGACCGTTTTCTATTTTTTTGAGTACCTGTTAGGTACTTGTTGACAAGCCTAAACAGTCCTCCCATACCTATTAACACTGTAATTTGAAAACATTATAAAGGCCACTTATTTTTAAAAGAGTTACCGTGGAGTTTCTTGCCGGCTCTTCTCCATAGGAAACGACCAATTGGAACCGTGCAGTAGCTTCTGACGTTTCATAAGTGCCCAAGTAAGTTTATGTGAAATAAAATATTTAGATTTTGGTTTTGATAATAGTGTTTAATACAAGTCGCAATGTTTTCAACATGCCTTAAAACAGTTTCTACAATCGCCCTCCGCTTTACATTTCTTTCCTCCACTTTTACTTCCACGTCCCAACGCACGTCACATAACCCGCAGTAAATCCGACCACAAGCACATCTAGCTGCCCTACATCCCTCGCAAGTGACTCACACACGGTTTATTTGCCCCTATTTGCATAGAAACGTTTTTTGTGGGCGTCCTTGTTTGTACAGAGGATAGGTGGAAAAAGCTTTCGTAAGACTAGAACTTGAAAGTACGACGCCTCAGACAGATTTGTTTGTATTGAATGTAGTGTGTGTATTTTTTTTATTTTACTTCGCTTTACTGCAACCTAGTTGATATTCATTTTCATGCGGTTGGCGCCGTGGTTTTCTTTGAAGTTTGGTAACACTGCATAATTTTGCTAGCTGTCATCATAGATGTATATGTACTGTTATATTTTGCTTTGTGGTTTAAATAGAATCTTCCCAAACATGCTTGGAAATTCAAGCAATATTTTGACAACCTTCTTCGAGATAAATCGAAAATGATGTACTGGTCAAATACATGCGCGCAGCGGCCGGCAATATTAATATGAAAATCCATATCTGTTGTGTTTAGCGGCCGAAAAAATTACTATGAAAACCGTAGACAGATAGAATACTCTGTCTATGATGAAAACTCATATCCATAGATATATCCGTGGTCATATCTGTCGTGTAATTTAAAAACGGAACGAACATTTTACTTTGATCCATGGCAACCAAGAAGGTAACTTATTAAAGATTTTATTTAATCTCGAACTAGCTTATTGTAGCAAATAGACCTGTTTAAAGTGAAAAAGACACAACAAACAAACAAACAACAACAAACAAACAAACAAACAAACATATTGGCGCGAGAAAAGTTATCGTTGTTCGTCATTGATTCTGAAATTTATAAATTATATCTACTTAGTTTGAATTTCCGCGCATAATTTGAGAAAAGTACTATACAAGCCGTTTCCGCAACCAGGCATTGATGGACTCACGCATGTGTGCCTCGCCTTCGCCTCGGCCCACATTTTCACGTTTGTCCATCAATGCCTCTGTTGTCGGCCGCTGCTATCTAGCTCTTGATTTTGATGTGACTTTTATGGCATTGAAATTAAAATTATTCACAAGTCATCGTGTAATTAGACAATTCGCCTATGTACACTTGTGTGCTTGAATAAATAAATAATGCAAAAAAATTGTTGCTTTATAAATATGTGAATTTCGGCAACTTGTAAACTCGAAAGGGCTAGACAATAATATATACCAAATTAGTACCTACACATGAATGTTATCATATTTCAGGTAAGATAGTTGAGAGAGTAATTATAATTGATGTGTTTTGTACCGTTATGTCGTATTTAAACGTAGTAGGTACCCACTTCTTAATAATACAGCCTGACCTTTGTGAAGCACCTGGAAGAACATGCACTAACCAGTTAATTCACGGCTCGCTGAACTGTTGCGGCGAATCGTTTCTACCTGGATTTGTTGAAAGGTATTGTACGGAATTTTACGAAATCTTCTTAAAATGAATACGCGTTTTTAGAGCTTAGAGCAATAATAAAGAATATTATCATGGTGCTGCTTACAGCATTATATCCAAAAAATCGTCATTTAATTTAACATGTAGGCAGGAAAATTAATTGTTTATTAAGTTGACACACTACGCCAATTACGCATATGTAATAGGTATAATAGGTATAGGTGTAATATTTATATGACCTACAAGTAGTTGATCTGGGCCTGGCTGTTTGTGTATGTGAGTTTGAATGTTTGTAAACGCACCCACAATACAAGAGAAATTCCTAGTGTGGGGCAAAGTTACAAAAAAAAAAACACGTGTGGCACTCGGGGACTGCCGCGGTAAAGCTATTGCATACCATTTTTTATCAACTTATGCAATTATAATTTTTTATTTATGCAGTATTTATGCAGTATTTTTTTTTTCTTTGATATTAATTCAAGTACAGTCTTACCATATACATACACGTTAAGCGAACGCTCGGCCGAGCTACATGGTAGGCGGAGTGAGGGGGGTTAAGTTTTATTTTCGTTACGGAATTTCTTGATTCGGTCGCCGCGCTCAAAGCCCGCGATAAAAGCTATGCAATAGCTTAAAAACGCGTACCTATGCATATGTAATTTGATCATATGGACAATATGAGTTCGAAGCCAATTTGATACTCAATTTCTCTGACTTTACCTACCTAGACAATAATTTTTTGTACCTAGTTGGAATTTACTGAGGATTTTTCTATTGCCGAACGAACATCAGAAATAAAAGCATTGTTTCGAAGTAAAAGGTACTGTTTGGTGTAAAAATGAAAAGATTACCCAAATGGTGAGTCTCAAGTATTTTTATTTAGGCAACATTGTTTAATTCGACACAGCGCAAAGGCCAGACCTGAACCTTCTTTATCCTCGGCATTTGTTGAGTAATCCCTTGAAAATTAATTACCTACCGGCAACCATTGTAAGGTGCGTTCCTGAATCACTCAACCTTTACTAAGCTGGAGATATAAACTGAGGTTATTGGAAACAGAAGTATTTTTTTGAATTTTTGTTTTTGTATACTGTTCTTTGTAGATATTTATAATATGAGCCGATTTTTCAATCGTCAGACAATTTTTATGTGAAGAATTAAATATGATGGTTCCAGCATATTTCCCATACAAAAGTTGTCAAACCATAATTTTTATTCCTCAGATGTAAGCTTCCTGAAGATTGAAAAACCACAAAGTAAAAACACAGGCTAAGACAAAAGAGTAGGTTGGTTATTATATTTTTCAGGTACTATCGCAATTACTCTTCAGACCATTGCTGTAATACTTAATTATAACTAATTGCTGTAACTGCACCTTTTTCTTGCGAATTGTTTTGCAAATATAAAACAAAGAACTAAGGGCTGATTTTACCAAAGTCAGATATATTTTATTCGTGGAATAAAATTTACGTCTGACAGTTCTAGTTCTTGAAAATCTGTCAAAAATTCAAAAATTCTTCTCAGGATAAGACTTATGCCAGGTACAAAAGTTTGGTGAAATTCACCCTAAACTAATGTTGAATATAGTAAATTAATATTTTATCTTTAACAGTGTAATAACATTGTGGTAAGTCTTAAGACTATAAACACCAATAAACTCGCGAACTATGAAGCTTGTACTGAAACTTTTTAATAATTCAGCTGATTTGATGTAATTTTACTCCGCAACCGCATGCTAGTGTAGTCTTCTCACTACGTTGTCACTCCCGTTGATAACAACGTCTTTGGTACCTACGAATAACTTACGAATTTTCTTTAAAGAAGACATCTTAGTGAGTGTGTAACTTTGTTTGTGTACGAAAACTTCCGTTCGCAAACTAAAAAAATAAAACGTGTCATCGGGTAATGTCTGAAATCATTCGCGAAAAATATAACTAACTATAAAAGTCGCTTTGCTCAATCTTGAAAATAAATCTAGAGCGGTTTCACATTAAGATAATGCAGCTAAAATTCAGCTGGCAAAACTCTGCCCAATGTTGGACATACAATAGTCTCCCCTACGCAATGACCAAACTTGCAGTTTTCGCTTTCAACACACAACACAATATTAATTATTATTATTAATATTCATGTTTATTATTGTATATGTTATATGTAGATAAGTATATGTTTTATATATGTATGTATTTCTTGTATATATAAATGGTACACCACTGACTACCTACATTGTTGTCTCTCCTTCTCCCTTTAATCCATCAAAAGCTTGTCTGTAAAAGATCGCTTTTAGCGACAAGACCGCCCATTCTGTCACCCTATGTAAAATTTCTACATTTAATATTCTATTCTATTCTATTATTATAGGTTCACATTTTAAAGCTGAAAAGACGCTGTCCTTAACAAGAGTCCCGCTTATATCTTCGTCCCTACGGAACGCGATGTCTGGCGAGCCTCTTAGAGGCTTCCGCCGCTGAAAGGGTGTGTGGTCATGCGAGCAGCCCTAAACTTACCTTGAGAACCAATTTGTTAAATTATTTAACAGACCCCGAGAGGATGAGCGGAGGTCTGAGGCTTCTTGTGTTATGTCGATATAATACGGAGTACCTACATGAGCATTTCAATAAGCGGGGTGGTCACCTTCAAATGATAATGATCTGGCAATTATTAAGTACCAAAATAATACTTATTACCATGGCTATGGTGTGTCCTTCAAAAGGATTTTTCATTTTCATATCAATTATTATGAGCATTTAGATTTGTATACCTATTCACTGTCACCGATTTTGAATAAGTATATTTGCACAAGGTCATTACCTGTTGAATTAGTTATCTTATAAATATTTAAAATAAGCAGCCACTATTCCACTCAACCTTTTAAAAATACCCCCTGCATGAAATTAAATTAAACATCTGTTCTACCCGTATTCAAGCAGAATACTTTTATCTCGTCCTCCTGCTGTGGGTACAAAAAGAAAAACATTCTCGAAAAAAAAAGTTAATTAATTACGTATGCAAATTGACGAAAAAGTCGTCTCGTGCTGAGTGGCGAGCGAAACGAGATAATGAGATTGTGCAGCCTGGAGTTCCGTGATTAAATCATTCCGATGGAAAATGTTGAATTTCTAATGATTTTGATTAGCGGCTGCAGGGAAATCGGAAAAGCCAATGCTGTTAGAAATTAATTTTAATCCTTCAAAACCATTTATATTGCGTTTTATATTAAGTATGGACTTATAGTTAAAATACGTCTGAAATCGCCAACCCGTCTTGAGCAAGCGTGGTGATCAATGCTCGTACTTTCTCTTTATGACAAGAGGCCTTTGCCCTGCAGTGGGACAAAAATACGCTGGTATTATTCTTATGGTATTATTCATATACGCAACACAAAATATCGGTATATAAGTTTTCCTATACGTACCTACTCACAAGATTTTGATGGAAACATGTGCTTTACCAGTGTACATTAACAAACCCAAAACTATACTAACAATACCAGATCTATGAACTATTCCATTTTCCAAGAATCGAATAATGGAACAGATATCGCACTGCGTGCTATATCTATACCTATTATGTTTTATACCGTAGATGGATATAGCGTGAAGTAAAATTACATAGATATATTTTTTCGATTCAATTCGCAAACTTTACTCAAGCACTTCGGCTAACGGAATGTGGGGATTGGAATATGGATTCGCTTTTCTAGTGATGACGCACATACTCGTCTGTATGAACTTAATATAAAAGTTTTCAATTCACTTTAAGTCTTTTCTAAATAAATGTGACAAACCAACATGTTATGTTTTCCGACTATCTTCTGAATAATTCTTCTTTTATTCCTGTAACTTGTTAACATTTTCATTATGTCCCGAAACCCAAAACAATGTGGCGTAGTGGAGACAAGGCTTTACTCACAACACAACACACTACCCACATGCTACTGAAAATCATAGTAAATTTCCACAAGCCTGTATGTGAATAACCCGCGATGGAAGCGTGAACGTTTCACACGGCAATTATATTTTATTCCACCGTATTTTGGTATGTAACCAACCGTAGCATGGTATAAAGATATTTTATCGGATATGAAATAAATAGAGCGTGTTGAAAAATGAGAACTTTATTGTTTTCAGGTTTGTGGTTTATGCCATGAAACGTAGTGGTCCAGAATTTTTGTATATGTTCACATTTGGCCTTGCAGCCTTCCGAAGACCAAGGTATTCAAGTTGTAGTCTACGCAAAGACAAAAATTAACTGTAGGTGAGTGTCTACATAATAAAAGACTAGGAATATAAGAACCAGCATCTTAACCTAGCGTAAATTGTTTTCAAGCTTCGACTGCGGAGTCCTTGAGCACGATTATTTAAATTTAAACCCTCAATGTATATTCTAACAAATTGTATCCATATTCCAAAAACCACATGGATAATGTCGGCCATCCACATGTTTTACGTAAAATCGTTTTTAAAAATGTCGCAAACAAATCGCCGCTTTAGATCCCTTTCATTTCGGTACTAGTAGGCAGTTTTTAGGGTCCCGTCATCCGAGCATTTGAAAAAAACACTGACTGAAATGAAATGAAATTTATCCGAGCATTTGAAAAAAAACACTGACTGAAATGAAAATCATCTGAGCATTTGAAAAAAACACTGGATTTTAAACTCAATCTACCTACATCTTGTAGTCAACGTCGTCTCGTAATTTTATAGAAAAATTTAAACAAAAACAATAACCGAAGAGCAGCAAAAGACGAAGATCCAGTATGTTTGTTGAGAACAGCGGTTATATAGCAAAGAGATCCGACAAGAAAAATAAATAGATCTACTTGCAAAAATAGGCTAGGGCCATGGAGTCCGAGTGCCCACTTGGTTTTTCGAGATATTGACAAGCGGTTGGTCGCCTCTTCACGTGACCAGAGGGCTGGCCTATTTTGTGGCCAAAGAATCAGCATCGCCATACAACGTGGCACTTTTCCTGTTGACAGCGATGCGGACGAATGTTTTGATGCCCTATGTTTCTTTTTCTTCTTTTTTATACATGTACATATTATTAATATTATTTTTAATCTGTTAGCTTATATATTATGTAAATATTATACTCTAAAAATTATAAACTTACCTGCAAAAATAGAATTGAAATTCATCAAAACCCAAAACATTGAAACCGAATTTCTTTTTCAGACCACAGAACACGGAAAACCATATTCAGTTGCAAATTTTTGTAACAATGATGACTGGCACAACCGACACAATTTGCAATAGAAAAAACCCTACGGATCCCGAACTGTGGCAAAACTTACACTTTTCCGTTTTTTTCATGTACATGCAACTCCTGTACGGAGACCACGCTCGTTACACGTCATTAAACGATACTTTACGGCAGACGGCCCTCGAGACTGCACCGCTACTGCCGTCTATGTGCCTCCCTGAATACTGCACTGGATGTGCTACGAAACTACGGATTAAGGGACTTCGAATAAATGGTCAGTTAGCTTTTGAAGGATGATTTTATGAAATGTGTCTGAGGATAATACGGATTCAACTGCGTTGTAGAATGGGAGGTAATTTTAACATGCTTAGTGTAAGAATGGAATTTATAATGTCTTGTAGGAATATACTGACCACAGAAAAGTCAATTATTTTTTATCATATCAGTGTATACACTGATATATACCAGTATTAACAATTTACAAAAAAAAAAAATTGGTAATATTGAGAGTACCTAATACGTATAAAGAAGGTTTCATCATGGAATCAGGTTTTATTGTTAATCTGGATCACCGCGAAATATAATGAGATCCAAACGCAGGCTATTTTTGAAATTATCATGTTGCATCATCTCATCTTTATCCCTAGTTTAAAAAAATAGCAAGTCATTGCAAAGCACATCTAGTAGGAACTCTTCGTCCACGGACCCTGTAACGTGATTTTTGTCAGACTACGCATGGCACATTTAATAAAATTTTGCTGGTACTTAATTTCAACGAATGGAGTGTCGCCGCGTATTAATTAATCCCAACTTAAAATATTGAGCGTACGAGCCATGAAGAATGTATTAAAATTATTTCATATATTTTTTGTAATTTTCCGGAGGCGTTAGATGTAACGAGTGTTTCGAATATGCAGCTCAGAATTTTCTAAATGAGTTTAGCTGTGTTTGTTTTGTTTCGTCTCGCCTGTTTTTGAGGACTGTTTGGAAGAATTTCGTGGAAGAAAAATTAAGGAGATGAAAGTTTTATGTTCAGTTTTCAGCCTCACGGTAACATGGTTGAAGTCGGGTGACTATGTACATAATGCAGAGAGCGTTAGGGAGATAATGGAGTGAGCCCACACTAAGTTGACAGCCCTGTACGTTGGGCGTGTAATCGAAGCAGCAATGATGGATTACTGTTTCTAAACTACATGTCAACATGGTGCATGTTTAAATGTCACAACAACGTTAGGGACATACTCCAAAACTAACTTTAGAGACATCTGATAATATTGAATTAATTGAATGGTTTAAAAATGTTAATTAAACTAAAAGCAAAGTACCTATTCGGTTAAATTGCAGGTTTACTTTAATCGTTTAATCTATACTTACAACAGTTTTTTTTTTTATTACCGTTTACTTTCGTGTCTTCATTTGCTCTGTACGTCGCGTTTCATTATTTATTTTCGTCTTTCTATGTTTAAATTTAAATTAAACTAAAATAAAGTGAACCAACTCAAACATAAATACATCACCGAAACTTTACCGACCATCTTGCAAATTCGCTAACGCTCTATATTGTGCAGTCCGGGAATTACTTATTTCGGCTAATTTTGTGCCTTGCATTCAAATGAGTTACTGCGCAGCATATCAATGCAGATAATCCGGCAGGAAACTTTATTGAGTTTGTTCAACAATATACCTAGTTATGTTTGTAGAGGAAATTTGTATTAAAGCCGACAAGAGAGACAACAAATTGAATATATATGCAGATGCGTAGAACGAGGATGTGTTATTCGGAACAATTTTTGGAGCAAATTGCAAATTATGCTTCATAAGTTCTCGTTGAAGTATTAAATTTAGCTTAGCTTCAGTTGTAATAAAAAGTTTTATAGGAATAAAAGTTTTCATACCATTTCGCAATGCGCAAATTCTGCGAGTTATTGTTATGTGACTAATTGTAAGGTTTATCTCACGGGTAGATATTATTTGGAATAGAAATTGTGATAGATGTCGGCGAATCTTATATCTGGGTCTGAAATGTAAATAAATAACATATAAGCAGTTTTTCTGTGCGTAGTCCAAAAATACATTGCATTATGATAACCACTTCAGAAAAGGTGTGACATAACACCCTCTCAACAACACCAAAGTGTTACAAATTCAATGTAAGTTTGTCGTTCGGCGTCTTAGCGTGCGGGCGCGCAAAGCGCTGTCACTGTAAGCCCTAAATTAATATGAATCTCTAATTTGAGCGTCACACGTGTTGCAAGCTCGCAACTTTACAGACTACGCCAAATTGGATAAACATGTGCGAGGAACGGGGGGCCTCTATGGAAATATACGAGAGATACGCATGTGCGTGGCCGCTGCGATTGTGAATATTGAACACCTTTTTGAGATGACTCACTATAGACGGTACTGTTTTTTGTGTTGCATTTGAGATGGAGATTCTAAGGAAGTTCATCCTGCTTTTAACAACTTGAGAACTTGGAGAAAATTACTTTTGAACTCTAAGATTGTGTTAAGTGCCCCATAAACAATATACCAAATATAATTATAATAGTTCATGTGTAGCAGTGTATTGAAGTCAAAATTCCATATGCCTACTAAATTATCATTTTACTAAAATAACTTGAGCTTAGAAAGATATTATGAAATATGTGTCTATCTATAACAAGCGATCCAGCCATTTACTAAATGGCACGTGAAATTCCTCTCTATATATCATTATTGCTATCAGCTTTTGTTCACTCCTCACGACCTTAAGGCGACGTCCGTTTTTTCCGGTCAAATGCCAATTTTATTCCAGTTTTCCTATCTATTATGTTACAGTCCTGCTAACATTGTTCTGCTTTTAAAAATCCAGGATCCTTTTTATTTTCTTCTTGAGTAGTTTTTCTCAGTCCCTAAAAACGTTATCTAAGGATTTCTTTTTAAATTGAATCCTTTTTGTATTATTCCCACTATATGTGTAAGTATCAACATTTGTTTGATAAATGATTTGAAGCTCTAGATAAAGTTAAATGATAAACTATAATTAGAAAGTCTCATTACAGATTGTTTGTCGGAGGACCGATGCCCGGTGGAGCCGACGAATCCTGGAGTGGAGACCTCGTATCGGCAAGCATAGTGTGGGACGTCCCCAGTTCGATGGATCGACGATCTTAAAAAGGTGGCTGGGACAGACTGGATGCGGAAGGCGGAAGATAGGGTGTTGTGGCGCAGCATGAGAGGGCCCTATGTCCAGCAGTGGACTGCGATAGGCTGAGTTAATTGATTACGTAATACACTCCTGTTATGTTTTCTTGTAATAGGCACATAATTATTAGTTTTCTTTATGTCCAATAAAAGTATTTTCTTACTGCCTTCTTGTCTTGCCGTTTAAAATAAAATGGCACCTCGTATGACACTATTTAAATCAGACAATCACAGTCGCGTCGTCAAAACGCGCCGTGTGTTTTCTTCCTTCCGAGTTCTCAAATGAACGTGGCTTATGGTAATTCTAAATATTGCGTTTATTGTTATAACTGTGCAATTTTGGTTCCATTATAATTATGTGCGAAAGGATATTCTTGTGAATACCCTGAAATTGTATTCTAGAAAACTACCGTGTTTAAGATAATGGGAGAAGATGTAATAGGTACCAGAATAGACGGTAATTTTTTCCATATTTATAAGTTACGCTGTTTAGTATTCAATAATAGGTACATATGAACCTGATTATTTTATTTTGTTACCTTTTTCTTTTTTGGGTGGGTAATCATCAAATGACCTCTCCCGCTCTGGGCGGAGCGGAAGGGCGTGTCAGACTCTTACTGACTAAAACCCACCCGTGTTCCTTCAGTCGCCTGTGCGCCAGGGCCACGGTAACTCTTTCGAACATTCCGCGACCCCAGCAGGCATCGGCCCTATCGGACCCCATCAATGGTGCTGACATCTCTTTGAGGCGCGCGTGGAACACGACGCGCCGTCGACCCGGGCCTGGTCCTTACCGGACGGCGAGCTGCCCATTACTCGCCGTCCGCAAGCCCGCGCCTGCGGTGACCGGGAGTCAGCAGTCGACTCCCGACGCCCAGGGTGTTTCCTCCTGCGGCGACTAGGGGCGCGAGGGCGCAGCGATTGCCTCTCCCTCTCGCGCTCCGCCTCCTCCTTCGCGAGCATTACTGCTTCGCAGAAGGAGGTGAGGGGTAACCACTGAAAATCAGCACTGTGCTACGGGTCCCCCATAGCACAGCATCATGCTGAGTGGAAGACTTCTTGGCAGTCATGACGTGCAGCTGTCAACATTTATGTTCTGTGCTCGTGATTTTATATCTATTTTGTTTTTACTTTTATTTATTATTAGAGCTAATTATCTGTGTAATTATTTGTGAATGTGAAGACTATGTGGTCATTGTTAAAAAAAAATTCTCCTCAGTTAATTTAAATCATGGTCTGGCAGTTTGAGTAATTTTTGTGGCCTACCCAAATGTCCTTTCTTTGGTATTGTTCGTCGAATCGTTGAGCTCCTTCAGTTCTGAGTTGAGCTGCACGATTACTGACAAATGCGTGCACTGACTGGACAGGTCCACTCAATCTGTGTAGGTTTCCTCAATAGACCATTTCAGACACAAATCTACATGGTCTTCACATGATCTGACCAAGATTATGTCTGGACTTTAAAAGAGACTCTGACCGCTGAGTTTGTTTCGGCCTTTCTTCTCAGAGTAGTCAGATAGGAAACGCCGACCTCATCTAGTTTTTAAAATATGATTGACGTGTAAAAGTGTTTGTTCAAACCTACTTACAGAAATAAAATCATTTATCATTTTATCATTTATCTTTTTTTATGCACGTGTTTCTGTGACAAATAAACCTATTTTTCTGTTTCTTTCTTTTATTTTTCTACGAAACTACGAAAGAATCCAAAATTAATCACTCTTCTCTTCCTACTATCTTTTTGTACAGCTCTGAAAATAATTAGAGAAGAAAAGTTTTCTTTGTGATCTTCATGCCTTTATAGCTAATAAAAAAAAATAACAAAAAAGGTAAAATTTATTTATGCTTCTAATCCTTTTTCAGCAACAAACTAGGTATAAGGGCATTATTAAATCAATTTAAGTCGCTAATAAATCCGAGTTTAAACTAAGACGGATCACGTTAAGGCGGGCGAGTGAAAAATGCACTAATTCTAAAGTAATGCTGGCCTCGCCAACGCCAAGTGCAATTCATTCTCATTAGCCCGGGGAGCCTTTCTCATAACACGATGAAAATCACAAGAGGGATCGTGGGTACGATTATGGATGAACCTCTCGGAAATATTATATTGTTGTCTGTGGTTGAAATCTTTGATTACTGGTCTTTCCTTTGATGTCTGAGGGGTTATTTTGTAAGGTTTCTACAGGTCACTGGATCACATTAACCAGATTTGGTTCATTAAGATAACGAACGATCCTTTAACTCAGTAACTATTATCCTTTGTTTTGGACGTGTTTTGCAAAATATACAGGTTGGTAGGGACATCGACGTGCAAACTGAAACCATGAATTCAGCACATGATTCTGTACCTGATTAATAATTGACGAAAAATTTCAACGTAGGTGACGTTGAAATTTTTCGTCAATTATTAAAACAAATTAGCTGTTCCATACATTTGACCGCGTAGGTATTGCACTTTTCTATGAAACAGCAGATTTTTTTTTTTTGATAACCGACGTGAATAATGTGCTGAATTCATGGTTAAAGTTTCCGCGTCGATGTCCGTGCCACCCTGTATAAATAGGCACAGTAAAAGTTTTTTTGAACCTGTCGCCGTTATATATGATAGTTTTATATTGGTATGACTGTTTTAAAGTGATATCTTGTTTTTCCGCACTAAATAATGGCAAAAATACAAAAATTACACATTTGAAAATTGTAACGTAGAGTCCCCAATTTTCGTACCGTGTCGTAGGCGACCACTCTACGGGCAAGCATTCTGATGAATTCTTCTGCATTGTGGAGGATTAGTAAGGCAGCGTATTTTACGTCTTGTCCTCATCCCGCCTTCTCGTTTTGTTTCCAGACGCATTATAATGACATAAAAGCTAAGCAGATTTCAGCAAGATTAATTTTTAATTAACTTCTAAGTTGAAGTAATGTGGTTTACTTACATTATGTAATTATAAATGTTTATTACACCTAGCAGCTATTTTTATGACCTTGTTACTTGTGTTATGAATATTATCGAAAACTTGTTAGTTTCTTTGTCATTTGATCTCTCATATTTATTAGTACAATTATAACCGAATAAAATTAAATCACCTTCATATATTACTCTCTAATCAATATTTTCAAAGCAAAATCTAGGCGTTATTAGGAATAGAGCAGCCTACTTACTAATAAACGTTTTATAGCGTCCGTATAGTTACACAACGCTTTGTCTTCTTCTTTCGAAGGTCAAATTACTGACGACTGAAAGAGAGAAATAGGTGTGTAACTATTCAGGGCACGCCACAATTGCGGCGGTAAGACCCCTCTTTGAGGAGTGGCTTGAGAGGCGCCACGGCGTCCTCACCTTCCGCCTGACGCAGGTCCTCACCGGACATGGCTGTTTCGGGAGGTTCCTGTTTCGGATAAGGCGGGAGGAAACGCCCGGGTGTTATCATTGCGTGGATCGACCGGAGGACACGGTGGAGCATACGGTGGAGGTCTGCCCGGCTTGGGCGGGGCACCGCCGTGTCCTCGTGGCGGCGATCGGCGGCGGCGACCTCTCGCGTCCGGCCCTGGTTCAGGCCATGGTACGGAGCGAGAGGGAATGGGAAGCCGTCACCTCCTTCTGCGAAGCAGTAATGCTCGCGAAGGAGGAGGCGGAGCGCGAGAGGGAGAGGCAATCTCTACGCCCTCGCGCCCCTAGCCGCCGCAGGAGGAGACACCCTGGGCGTCGGGAGTCGATTGCCGACTCCCGGCCACCGTAGGCGCGGGCTTGCGGACGGCGAGCAATGGGCAGCTCGCCGTCCGGTAAGGACCAGGCCCGGGTCGACGGCGCGTCGTGTTCCACGCGCGCCTCAAAGAGATGTCAGCACCATTGACGGGGTCCGATAGGACCGATGCCTGCCAGGGTCGCGGATTGTTCGAAAGAGTTACCGTGGCCCTGGCGCACAGGCAACTGAAGGAACACGGGTGGGTTTTAGTCAGTAAGAGTCTGACACGCCCTTCCGCTCCGCCCAGAGCGGGAGAGGTCATTTGATGATTTCCCACCCAAAAAAAAAAAAAAAGGTGTGTAACTATTCACCTGATATACATAATATGTTTATTAGTAAGGAGGTAGGTAAATAAGCTTTGTATACTGGTAGCCCAAATGTTCTAAGACTCGGTACCTCTTTAAGCCGTAAATCCCTTTACTCCGCAGGTGCAAGAAGGTCTATCCGCCTAATTAAGGTGGTCACGTAAATCGACGAACGTCTAAAGTCCGTTTAAGCCTACAATTTTCGGGGCGAAGTTATTTTGAAATTAGCCGCATTGCAGTGCGTTGCTAGGAAAATTTTCTTAGTTAAGTAAGATTAAACAGATTGAGTTTGTAGTTTAACGTTGATTACTTCAGGAAGTTTTGTTTTCATCACCATTAAACATTTGTATCGCTTTTAACTTAAGTACCGATGTTTTCTTAAATCCAGTCCAGTTTGACGTCCCTTTGTCTATCATCTACGTCTGTATTCTGTGTTTAAAATTGGGAAATTTAAATTTGTCAAACGGTACCTTTGTTTTCGTTCCCAATTATGAAATAACTCAATTTATAGAACAACGCTTTATTAAAACTGAACAAAATGTCTGATACAGACAAAATAATTACAATCTGTAGTTGGGTTATTGTTGGATCAAAATAACTATTTAAGTGTTTTACTTTGCTCTTAACTCGGCGTATAGTCATAAATACTTCAAAAATATAGCACATCGCATTAACTAGCTTAGGCAACATCAAAAGCATCCACGGTCCACTAACCGGAACCACAAAATGTCTTACAGTGAAAACAGCAGTTAGGATAATTACCATCCGTGATGAATCGTTTGAGTCATGTTTTTCAAACGTGTTTCTCGATGATTGATGAAGTTCGGCGTGATGGTTAAAAAGCTAAAATTGTTTTGTCAAGTGACTCGTTATTAGTTCTTAATTACGTTTGAATCGTGTTAAAGGGGTGAATGTTGGATTGTAAATGGAAGTTTCATTTGAAAATTGAACAATGTAATTTATATGGATGATGTTATAATTGGTCTGACAGTAAAACCGAACTAATAATATAAATTCCAAATGTAGTTAAACTTACACCTACCTATATTCTAAAAAGGAACGTATACAAAATAAAAATAAGAGATGAACTAGAAAATAACGTCGCACAGAAACTAGAGGATTGCCAAACACTAACAAAAAACCTAGAAAACTATTTTATTTATAGAATCACCAACATTGGCGGATTGAATACGGCGATTTCCCGCATTGTATCACTTTCTGTTTGACAGAATCGATTCATATGAGTTGTGAGAGCTGTTTGACATGCAAAAGGAAACATAACAGGGGTATTTGTCGCAAACACACGGAGCGTTTTTAGACTAGCGCCGCGCTGCGGTCGGTATGGACTAGTTTTGAGATGCCTTTACATTTGCAGTTTCTACGACAGCTTTTTGTACCTTGCAGTTCTCGTTAAACTTTAACTGAGGATTAAGCAAAAGTAACGTATCCTTTAACGGTTAAAGGATACGTCACTTTTGTTTAACCCTAAGTTTCGTATAATCATTGTTAAAAGTAATGGCAACAACGCCCTACTGTTAGTAAAGAAAATAAAGTTAACAAGCTATTTTCGTATTTTACATAAAATAAAAAATTGTGGCGTTCTGTAGTTTCTGCCTACGCCCATGGGAAGCAGGCGTGAGTTTCTGTTTATATGTATGTATGTAAAAATGCATTATTTAGGCAAACCAAATTGGAATATTATTGGGATATTATAACACTTATTCTCAAGTATTCTAAAACCTATTCTTTTGTCAGTCAGCTACCACACCGATAACCATCGTTATAACCAACACTAAATCCATATTACCACTCGTCACTCACCCGCACTCAGTCCCAGAACGCCTTTCGCCTCGTTTTGATCCGAACCACCGTTTAAGTCTGCAATCAGCCTTATATAGGAGTGTATGAATATTGTATGAACTGCCCCGTGGGAGATGTCTCGCGGATAAACGCCAGTTTTAAAACGTAAACGCAGAGAATTTTTCAGTGACACAGAGATACCCGAGGCGTACTTACTAGGTAATATAAGCTGGAAGTGTGTGAATACTTTGAATATATTCTCATTGTTATTTCATAGAACGTGAAGGTCGTTTTTGGTTTTAACGACTCGCGACGCGGTTTTTACACTCCGAAGGCAAGGTTCGCACTTTTAGTAATGTAAACATAAATTTTTGACTCTGTAAGAAAAGTTCTCGCTGTTTATCAACAGTCATCTTTACGTTACGGGTTTAAAAGAAAATATACGGAAGGTATTATGTAGTTACGATGACGTGTCACAGAATTTCATCTAAAGTCCCACCGTAAAATTATTTGAAACGTTAAAGATTTGCATAACAGATCCTTTACAAACCTCTCATTCAAAATCATATTACTGAAAATTCACAAATGAAAACAAATATTATTCTCCTAGTTCCGAACTTAAAATAATTATGTATAAAACTTCTATGAGTGTGTGTAGGTATGCTCGCAAAATTTCAATTACTCCCGTATTTCAAGGGGAACTAAAATGAAACATAGGTAAAGTCCACATTAATTCACCGTCTATTGAACGAATGTCTGCAGATCTCATTTGCCTCGGGCACTGAGAAATTTTCTTTATTGAGGTCTTGCTATATTTTGATTTGAAAAAACAAATGTGTCTGACTTGTTGTCAAGGCTTTCTATTAAAAAAGCCTTGACAACAGACACATTTGTTTTTGTTTTGTGTTTGTTGTGTTTGTCGTATTAACGATTGCATGTCTATCAAAGTCTACTGTTTTAAGTAGTAAGTTAAAACTTTCATTCGTTACATGTTTTTGGTAGCTCTAGCTGCAGACGTCAAAAGTTCATAGTGCTTCGAGTCTCAATCATTCAGAATAAAAGACGATAATTTTTATTTTTAATTGAAAGGTACTGGATACAGTTACAGTATAAGAGCTTACAACTAGTTTAACAAAATCAAATTTTGGTAATAATATAACCCACAACTGTAGCCGACATAAAAGTTAAAAAAAAAATGAAGAGTCAGTGTCCTAAACGACAAATAAAACGCGCATAATTTTTGACACAAGTGTGTACGCAGCGTGTGTATTTGATGTTACTTCACAAGTGAATCTCTTTTATCTTCAGCTGAAACTTTGCCCAATTTATTTTGTTCAATGAACATTATCAATTTGAAATTAAACTTTTCGACGCTACAAAGAGCGTGATAACGTTTTATAAATGGCATTTTTCTGGAATTGAAAAAGAAAACACAATTACGAGGAGATCAGTGACTTTCGTATCAATTTATTTCAAGATTGTGTCTATTTTGCTTTTATGTTTATATTGTAATGTAAAGATACTTCAAAGGCACTTAAATTGAATGGAAAAGTCTTTGACAAAGAAATTATATCACACTTCAAACATATTGTGACTAATAACGAAATTAAAGTAGATTGAAAATGCCGATTACAGATTCGCAATAAATTGGGGTTGAACATTTTGATATCGTGTTAAATTGTGTGATTATCCATTGATGATAACGTATTGACTATGAAACTATTTGAAAGCAATATTTGTGAAATTCATTGGATATAGGGAGTTGTTCATTGAACGTTCACCTTAAAATACTCCGATATTATATGTTTTTCTAATATAAAAACCGGCCAAGTGCGTGTCGGACCACGCACAATGAAAGATTCCGTAGTTGAGATGTATTTATCCCAAGAACAAACTTAACGTTGTAGTTGAAAAACATATTCTCCGATACGTTCAAACTGCATATGTGAGTTGGTCGATTATTACTCGAAACTTGTAAAGCTGTGATAGTTTTCCTTTTAATTTCATTATATATACTACAGCCGTGAATTTTTTCACATATCCAAAAGCAACCATTTAGCTGGCAAGGGAGGACACTTAAGTCTAACAAAAAATTGCAATTTAAAGCTTAATTTTACGCTTACGGATCCCTGAATCGAAAAATAGTTTTCACAGACCCGTAATATTTTTGAAGGACCTATCCAACGATACCCCACACCGTGAGATATACGAGAAAACAGAACATCCCGGGTTTACGTATACAGGAGGCACGATTTTTCTTTTTCATTATTTATTTTACCACTTTGTCAGCGTGAATAATATGTATATCCATGCCAAATTATAGCTTTCTCCTACTAACAGTCTCTGAGCTAAGCTGCGGATGGACAGATGGACATGGCAAAACTATAATGGGTCCTTGTTGACTACGTAACCCTAAAAAGCAAGCTTACCTTGAATCCCTTTTGTACTGCTAAATATGTGTGTGACAAGAAGCATAATAGCAATATTGTCACAAACTTTCTGATGTCGAATATATACTCGTAATTATTAAATTGATGTTATTTTATGTTTAGCCAGTTCCAAGAATTGCCTCCAATTGACGAGCACAACAATTAAACTTAACACAAATTTATGCATTCAAATATCAGTGAGAGAAAGTTTGTTAGATAGTTTACATGCATAAAGCCATAACTGAAATGCGGGCAGACGATAATGCTATCTAAATTCAGCAGCGTCAGTGAACGAGCTACGTCTCAACGCGAACTTGTATGTTTGACAGTAATAATGGTGGGGTTTCAGTCGAAGCTGGTGTTAATATAGCGCGATTCATTTAATATTGACTGTGGTTCTTATATTTTTCTAATTATATTTTTGCATAAAAGGCACGAATTTAGAGAGATTCAGGATTCCGGACGCGTATAGCCATGGTTTCGTGGAAAAAATTTAAAGGTCTGGACATACTAAATTCTTATCAACCCTTTTTTACCCTCTTAAAATATTTCATTGTTTCTCAATCAAAATCTTAAGACACGACTGCGACTTCAAAAACTACTATCCAACGCTTTAGCCATTTAGCCAGCTTGGCCTAAAGATTATCTACTTTTAGTTCGACTGTTGGGAATCGAACCCAACACAACATCTTCCACTTTCATTCCACCCCGGGGCTTAAACCACTGAAACTTAAGACACAATCTACAACATTATCTGTGAATGTAAAGGTAGTGATGTGATACGCGGTGCTATCAAACTTAGATACGAAATGTTGTTTCTAATAAAATATATTATTTTGTTTTGCCTCTCTCAGTGGGCCCTCGGCCCGCACGTTTGACAGTAATAAGTCTGCTTCCCGGCGGTCCTCCAAGTTGTTTGCTCCAACTTCTTATGCCTCCTTGAACTGGTAACTGCAACTACTCGAAGCAATTACACCAAACAACACACAGTCCACTAAGTTTCTTTTTAAACTTTATTCATTTAAGCACTGAAAGACGTATTTAATATGTTTCAAGAAAATATTTTACATTTAAATGCAAGTCTGAAGTTCTTTGAAATAAAATTACGGTGGAAATGTTCGTTATGTTGTAGTAAAATATTATGCTCTTTTGGAAACTATTGTGTTATTTAAGTGCTTCAATTCTAAGTCTAATTGATGACGGGCTGCAACCTGTTGCTAATTCATTTTGTGGTTCCGACAATCTTTAACCCTAAAATGATTAGTGTGATTTTTTTCAGCCAGATACCCACTCGTAGATAGTACAGTTGTTTTATCCGTACTACCTACTTACCTTTCATTCCATCGCCGTTTTCATTCTCGTTTCGAAAAAATCCTGAGCGATACTCAAACGCTTGCAACGTACATATATCTACCTAACTACCTGTCTATCAACGTTCCCATGAATTGCTTCCGGCTCCAGACACCCCTTTAATCTCAAATGTACATAGCCATAGTAATTTAGATCCTATCTGATGGAACCATTGAATCTATGGCGGGGTAAAGGCCTTTAAGTGTTGAAGAACCTGGAAAAAAATACAAAATCAAAGTCTGCGGTGAAAAGAAAGCTCTTCAAAGTATATTGCGCGCGGTGGATTTGAGTCTGGTGAAGGATGGATTTTGTAATGCTGTCTTAGCGTTTTCATTCCTGTGTAAGACCGGAGATTCTCATTAAGTGCTCACTTCCATCTATATTTATACCTGCTTCATTTTCAGCTTTAACAATTTAATAGGTTTTTTCCTCGGTAGACGATTTTTATTTATCCTTGTAATTGTAGGTTGGAAATTAAAACAGCGGGTAATTTTGTACCTTCAAAATTACTCCACTCCTATTAATCAACAACTACACGCTACGTCCCACTCACACTTGATGTATCCTCTCCTGACAGATACACAAATGAAAACGAGATAATAAAAAACATAAAACAACCCGTCAATGCAGAGACAAACGATCGAGTGAACCTGTTAGGGATCACATTCAATTTGCGCACCGTGGATTGAGGAGGGTCCGAAATGACGGGTGAAAAAGTTAGCGTGACGGCCTCGGAAACACGCCGATGGGCGACGAAATAATAATGTGAGCGATCACATTGATATGTATGTTGAATGGTTATTCGCAAATGTCCGGTCGCGTTTGACGGGTTGGATTGGGCTGAATATGGATGATGTTCTGTATGTAACTTGAAAGACGAAAAGGAATTTAGTTCTAAATTTCATATTGTATATTGGTTTCTTTTAAGGTATTGAATACTTTCGCTACAAAGTTAATACAGTAGATAAAATTCCATCATATTTTATAACATTTATTTTTTAATAGTTGATAGAAAAATATGTAGGTACCTATAAGATTACTATAGGTAATGATGTATGAGATGACACTAAAAAAATTGTAAAATATTTTAAGAGTTATTCTAAACTTGTTAGGAAATGCAAACTCGTGATTCAAACCCTACTCGCATTATTTTAAAATGTTTCTGCGAAGTCACATTTTCTAAAGATTTTTTTCTACTACTTTCCCAACTTCTATCTTAATTCCAGAAAGTTTCATGTTCATATCTTGTACATTATAAATTCTCTAAGATGCGTTAGTGGTATAACTGGAGCATGGAATTTTTAATCTAAGAACTTTTCCACTAAACGTCTCTTTCTCATATTATCTTGTGAATGTTGTTATGTATACTACGGCAAATATTTCGGAAACTTAACGGTATTGTTTATTCTTTATTTATTTATTTACACTTATTTTATTTACATTTAGACTTAATTCACTACAATACTATCAGAATGCCGCGGCACCAGTACAGCTAGATTTTGAACATTCTAAGTGCAACTCAAAATCGAGTTTCGTGAAAATATCTAGTAGTAGTGCACTTGTATATTTTTGGTAATTACTTACGAGAAACTTCTAATAGCCTAAAAAGTTATAAAAACAATGAATTATTCATAATGAATACCGTTAATGCTCAAAAGGCTGCCTAATACTTAATCTTGCCAAAAAAATATTAGGAAGTGTCAGTTTTTCCAAGAAAAATCTTTTTACGCTACAGTTTTTCTTCGAAGTCGCCATCAAGTAGTAACGTGAACGTACTTCAAGAGTCAAGACTCTCAAAGAGCCAATGAAAACCCATCGAACCGCTTGTATTTCTAAAAATACCGGAAAAATGGTTTGTGATACAAAATATCGTAGTGGACAAAATGTAAAACGATTTCCGATCTTGTGAAAATGTATCCAGAAGCTAATTCTTCGTATGTGAATCTGTTGGCGAGGTTCCAGTAAATGATAATGTAATTTTCTTAAAGCAGATTCCTATTAACATTACAATGGGTTATTTTTCATGTTGAACGTACTTTGCTGATTAGTATTTAAAGATTTATTAAACGTTTAGCTTTGTGCATTTTGCAAAAGAGCCCCTAACAAGGTAAGTACAAGTATTCAGTTTCAACTATCCTGAAAGATCGGTAAACATTCAAACAAAAAAATAACCCCTTACTTTTTGTACGCTACATCTTTTTTTTTTTTTTTGCTTTGAAATCATCAAATGACCTCTCCCGCTCTGGGCGGAGCAGAAGGGCGTGTCAGACTCTTACTGACTAAAACCCACCCGTGTTGCTTCAGTTGCCTGTGCGCCAAGGCCACGGTAACTCTTTCGAACAAACCGCGACCCCGGCAAGCATCGGTCCTATCGGACCCCGTCAATGGTGCTGACATCTCTTTGAGGCGCGCGTGGAACACGACGCACCGTCGACCCGGACCTGCCGATCTATTCTGTAAAATTCTCACCGTGAAAACATAGGTGAAGTGAGCTGTCAGTCCGCCTGATGCAAGGGCTTGCCACTATTGACAACTCACTCCACGCTCACTTCGCCTAAGTTATCACGGTGAGATTTTTACAGAATAGATCTGCTGGTCCTTACCGGACGGCGAGCTGCCCATTGCTCGCCGTCCGCAAGCCCGCGCCTACGGTGGCCGGGAGTCGGCAATCGATTCCCGATGCCCAGGGTGTCTCCTGCTCCTGCGGTGGCTAGGGGCGCGAGAGCGCAGAGATTGCCTCTCCCTTTCGCGCTCCGCCTCCTCCTTCGCGAGCATTACTGCTTCGCAGAAGGAGGTGACGGCTTCCCATTCCCTCTCGCTCCGTACCATGGCCTGAACCAGGGCCGGACGCGAGAGGTCGCCGCCGCCGATCGCCGCCACAAGGACACGGCGGTGCCCCGCCCAAGCCGGGCAGACCTCCACCGTATGCTCCACCGTGTCCTCCGGTCGATCCACACAATGATAACACCCGGGCGTTTCCTCCCGCCTTATTCGAAACAGGAACCTCCCGAAACAGCCATGTCCGGTGAGGACCTGCGGCAGGCGGAAGGTGAGGACGCCGTGGCGCCTCTCAAGCCTATGCATTATGAAAAATCATACGTTTTTAATGTAGCAGCCAGCCTTGTATAATTTGTGGTGAGATCGTGAGAGTGACATTTATGTACAACACAGAGTACAACCCTACAGAGGGGTAATTTTATAAAAATGTACTCTTTAACAACTCGAAGTAAATAAAGATAAAAACTACTTTTTAGCTGGCAACCGGATGCGCTCAGGCAATGGCCGTAATAGTTTAGTTAAGAACATTCTCGGAGCCCCAACTGCGAGAGAAAACTATAATGAAGTTAACTAAACGACACTGGCCCAAGTCTCGGATGCGATACAATGCAAATTAATTTAGTTCCTACGTTCTACTCTTTTTTTGTTTAATTACTTGCGATTTTTTAAGGCTGATTGTCCCGGGAAGTTTATGGGAGTTGTAGTCAAAGTGCTAAAAGTATTTTCACTTCAGCCTTTTGCTGCGTAATCAAGAATTTTGTAGGCGTCTATACGATTGGGAGTTTCAGACTAAAAGCTAAGGTCGAAAATGATAAGAAGACGGCTTGAAACTCGTGAAAAAAAGCTTTAACAAAATTGAAAGAAAGTGACGAAGACAATAAATGAATTGATTTAATCAAACACGGTACATTTTCAGTCAATCTACATACTGAATAACGGCACGCCTTCAAATACCTCCTTATTACCTGTAGACGACAGTTATAAGGAGTGGTAATAAAACACGTCTGTATACAGTGGTATAATTTCTTTATCTCGACCCCACAGCTCGCTTTCCATTTGTCGTGCTCATCATAAAGACGGGGAGGAGATATAAATTATTATTGCGACGCGTGTTCTACTTCAACTGTCTGAGAGCCTGGTGCCTTCGGTATTTTGTTTTGACCAGTAAAATATGATTAAAGTATTAACAAGGCTTTTTCTCAAACATTTTTGGAAAGGGAAACTACTTTTACAAACTATTACATGGGACTCAAACAAAACCGTCGAAATGTGGGTGTACTATTAGGTACAAATCTGACCAACCCTTTGAGGAATAAATTTTGAGGAATATATGTTATGTTATTTTTGGAAAGATACGTTTTGTGACAGTATTTTTTAGGTGTGGAAAATCTTTAATACAAATGTGGTGTTGATACTTGAAATAAAATAATTTAATTAGCTTACTCAGACTCAAAATACTATTTAGCTTGGTGTCACAGCAATTTGGAATATTTTAAACTTTACTATCCAAGTTTTCCTGAGAGAAATTTTCTCTCAATCTATCGGGATAAATGTACAAGTACATCTTTAGATTTTTCATCTACACTAACGGTTTTACGAGTAGTTACCTAGATCAACAATTGTGTCTCCCTAGTTTCACCAAGATGATGTAGTGGTTTTGGTAACTACGTCATTACGTTTGTGAAAAACAAAATAAAAGCAATGTTCATAATGTTTCTATTAAAAACAACTTTTATCCAGTATACAACTATTAAAACAACGTAACCACTCCTAGTGGCTACCACTCAACCAACTCATTCAAAACTCAAAATGCTGTAGCAACCGCCGGTGTCGCGGCGGTACTCTAAACCCCTCATAAAGGCAAGTTTACAAACCATTCCCTCTTTTATTGTAAAAGTTTAATAGAGAGAGGATCTGTAAATGGACCAATCAATACTTTATTGTGCTTTTCCCAGCTCCCCGTTTCAAACTGTACGAATCGAGGTGGGGAGAATATAAGTACACATTCCGAACTCCCCTCCTTACAATTGTTAAGAAAAAAGTTGTTTTTCTTTATTGCATTTGTATATGGAATGAGATATCTTATTTTTATGCGTGTACGTATGTTCTCTTATTCTATTTTCTTGGTATTTTCTGTAGTTATTGGTAAGTACCTTCCTGAATTTCATGAATAAGACCTGTGATTCCCCTGTTAGTTTCGATGGTTCTTATATGAATTTGATCCACATCCGCTTCCTTTATATCTAGTTTGATTGCCGAATCAATGTAAATATTATAATTACAAAATCACCATATTTTATTTTCAATCAAGTTATTATTTCCTAATTAATTTACTGATAGGTCAATACTTCGAATGAAACAAGTGATGAATGTAATTCTAACATGAATACCAATATTTGGATAGTTTAGAAATCTACGTTTTCCAACCCTGGATGCTAGTGTATATCATTAACGTATGTATCTAATGGCATCCAAAACGTGAACACTCATAGTGGTGCTGAGACGGCAACTGCAAAGCCTTTTTAGTTTTACTTGAACAACTAGGCTTTCAGACTTCTCTTCCCAAAAACCTTTTAAAAACAGCACAGTCAACGTCAAAAAATTAACAGAACCGAAAAATATTAATGATTGCATTATGAGAAAAAAGCGGGAATCTTAGAAGGAATGAGCTTCGCGTCTTTCCAAGTTATAAAAGGTAAAGAAAGAGCTTGCATTTAGTGAATACCCATTCAGACTTGGGGAAAATTCAGACCACTGAAACCGCGTATTCCCAGCACTTTACGAATGCAACTCCTTTTGATGGAATCCGTATTTTTTTTCGACAATCAGACTTGAAGAATGTTTTTTAGTAAGTCAGACCCTTTAGAATGTTGGACAAGGCTTTTAATTTGAATGTAGTAACTTTTTTCGTTGGTTTAAGCATTCGTGGATCATTGAAACGTCTTACTACAGACATTAGAAAATATTTTGGGAATTAAATAAGTAGTTTTCCTTGACGGGACAAACTAGAACGGTAAAATGACCAATATTAACTATTGGTTATTTTATTGGGACAATTCAAAACCGTTTAGCAGTTATGGTTTAAAATTGTTAAGAAAAGCCATTTCATACTGAACAGTTATAATTAACACGTAATAACAATACCTTCTATCCATAAAATCAGTAGTTACCTATATAGAAAATTATTCGCTCCAGCATATTCAACCCTACCTGGCGAAAGTTCCCTATTATGGTGCTCCAGCCTTTCACCGAATGTTTCAGTAAAACTCCAAGATCAAAAGACTTTCGAAGTGGTGGCTCGAAATTTCCATTATACTACTTCAAAAAGTGAATTTACATTGCCCTCAGGAATAATTTGTGATTTAAACTTCGACCCCGTAAAGTATAAGTTTTATTTTTTTATTAAAAATAAAAATTGGTTGTTACAACTTTATTAATTACTGTATTTATTTTGTTTAGCTTAGGGCTAAAGGTGGGGTAAATAGAGAAGATAGTATTTTCTTTGGAAAAAAAGTTAGTGGTTAGTTTACTGGATGGTGTTATTTAATTGCTACCATGAAGCCAGCCTTCTTTGTCTTTATTTAAATCTATATCCAGGATTTTACTACAAATTCGTTCGTCATAATAACAGCTAGTTAAATTAATGTCTGTATTTTCTACTTAAACATAGGTAGGTACCTACAAAACTTACTACTTCTGATATTATGACGGCTTATTTGTCGATTCGCACGAATAAACTGGCCCGAAACGGGTGAATCAATACTTAAATAATATATTATTTTTTGTAGGCAATTCGCACGAAGTTAATTTATTTGTGGGCGAATCGACAGCTCCAGAAACACGTATTATGCAGTTGGTACATTTTGAATGTATTCCACAAAGATAAGAAAAAAGTACGCTAGCGCACAGAAGTGATAAGAATAAAATATTTTGAAATAATAAGTTTAACAAGTTTATTAATTATTCTTTAGACGAGCGACCCGCCCCGGCTTCACACGGGTGCAATGTAGATACTAATGTGGTGTCAGTGTGAAGTGATTAATAATATTATTATTATGATTAGACTATACCAGGGATGGCGAACCTCTATACATCCATGTGCCGCTTTTTCCAAATAAATATTTAATGTGGCCAACAAACAATCTTGACTTCTTGACTAATGGAAAACTAGCAAAATAGTTTTAGAATAATCTTCCTTGTTTGCAAACAGAAATAGACCTTTACTATTATTCAGTCTTCTTAAAATTTACCGTTTTATATTTATTTAAATGAAAGAACAAATTAGTGGCACTTCTGCTGTTACAAACTAGATGCCAAATAATTTATATCAGATTCACATTTTCCCTTGCATTTACGCGGCGACGATAGTCCATAGAAATATACTTATACTCGTATCTATGCGATAGCCGAAATTGAAGCGCCTATCCTAGAAGGGCGCACTCAGATTTCTATGTGTGTTACTGTGACTTAGGGACCTAAGTTCCTAAATTGATGCCGTGCCCAAATTATTTTGTCGCGTGCCACCAGCGGCACGCGTGGCATTGGTTCGCCATCCCAGGACTATACTATTAATACAATACTATAATATAGTAAACTATTGTATATATATATATATATCTTAATATACAATGTTTACGGCTGTTTTTACCTGCTGCTGTTGTGCTGTTTGGACCTTAAATATGACTACCCAGTGATACCCAAAGTGGTCTATATCGACCCCCATTGTTAGATGTTACACTTTTAAATGTGGGATATCTTCTAAGATATTCATTTTAATGATATGCTGTAAAGGGCAATTTTGATCTACATTAAGTGCATATCGTATCTAACGTATTTAATTGGATAAAGATTAATACAATAAAATTGCTTCGTAAATAACCCTTTTTTTTGGAATATGTAAAAGATAAAAATGGTTACTGTGGGTTATCGCGGACTTTTTTTAGACCTTTTTACGATATACAATTCCGTCCTACATTGTTTTGATCTATCTCGTAAAGTTTAGCCAGCGTTTGCAATGTAAGCGCACAAAAATATGTTTTCTACGACATTACATTACAAATCCTTAAAATTCTCGGCTTTTCTCTACTATAATATGCATGTATTATACATATAAACCTTCCTCTTGAATCATTCTGTCTACTGATAAAAACCGCATTAAAATCCGTTGCGTACTTTAAAAGATCTAAGTGTACAGACACGAAAAGCAACTTTGTTTTATACTATGTAGAGATTAAAGGTAGAAGAATTTACTTGAATCTGTGAAAATAATAAATGTAAGTAATTATCACTTAAAGCGTGCTGTATGCTTAATAATACAAACAATAAGAGTGAGACATTAAATCATCGGTAATGCTAAGAAAAAGTGTAAGAGAATGCACTATACGCTATATCGATCACTCGTGTTGGGCGCCCGTGAGTCTTTCTTATCATTCAGTTTAGCTATGTATTGTGAGTTAAACCACTGACGTTATATGAGCAAAATTAATTGGATTTAAAACAATATTGTGAATATAGATCAATAATGTGAATATTTCTCAGTGTTACGTGCTAGCAGTAAATCAAAGAAAGTGCTGTTGCTAATTATGTCGGTAATTTTTTTTTTAATTTTTTTTGATGTATATACTTATTAAGGCCTTTATACTATGCCTATTTTTTTAAGACTCTTCCTCTTTATTTTTTCGGTCACTGGTAAATTTGTCGAAGTTCATTTGTTCCAAGAATTTATTATAGTTCTAATATATGTCATAATAAAAACAATACTAACAAACAACAGTAGTGTATAATATAACATTTGGTCCATTAGAATCAGATATGGCGCCGCCTAGTGGAGGCGTCACTACACTATCTTACTTAATTATTATACTATAAATACATTCATATCTTGATTAATGTGTATTGAAATTGTAATCTCACACTCTCTGAGCGAGATTGTTATCTTAAATTTATATTTTAATAAAGATTAATTTACGTGTTTCTTTTTATTTCAAAATATTTTACTCTTATCACTTTTGTGGTCTAGTGTACTTTTTTCTTAACTTTATTGCATAAAATTCGAAATTTGTGTCAAATGATAAATGATAAATGATTTTATTTCTGTAAGTAGGTTTGAACAAACACTTTTACACGTCAATCATATTTTAAAAACTAGATGAGGTCGGCGTTTCCTATCTGACTACTCTGAGAAGAAAGGCCGAAACAAACTCAGAGGTCACAGTCTCTTTTAAAGTCCAGACATAATCTTGGTCAGATCATGTGAAGACCATGTAGATTTGTGTCTGAAATGGTCTTTTGAGGAAAAACCACACAGATTGAGTGGACCTGTCCAGTCAGTGCACGCATTTGTCAGTAATCATGTAGCTCAACTCAGAACTTAAGGAGCTCAACGATTCGACGAACAATACCAAAGAAAAGACATTTGGGTAGGCCACAAAAATTACTCAAACTGCCAGACCATGATTAAAATTAACTGAGGAGAGAAAAAAAAGCAACAATGACCCACATAGTCTTCACATTCACAATATTAAAATGATAATCAATGTAGCCTGAATGCTACTCACTGTCACTGTCTGTCACTGTCACTGTCACTTGCCTAATACGTATTTCTGGACTTGTCGATTCGCCCACAAATAAATTAACTTCGTGCGAATCGCCTACAGAAAATAATATTATAAATATACTATTTATAAGGGTTGATTCGCGGGTCAATTCGTGCGAATCGACCAATAAGCCATTATGACTACCTTAGAAGCCAACAATGCTATATTTTTACTAACAAGAAAAGTAAGTGGTTAAAAAAGTAATCTTTTAAACTACACTCCCTTCTTCAGGTTGGCAGTCAGTACCGCATATTTCCTGCGGTCTCCTGCGAACACTCTTTATATCGACACATTTCTATAAATCTTCGTATACTCGTTACGGCAAAAGCAACAAACAAAATCCAATCATTCCCCTCTAATCAATCGTAAACCTTTTACGTTGTCATTTCCGGTGCCGTCAACACTAGATAATTCTTAACTAACCTTACATCTCAGTTCGGACACGTTTCTGTTTCGCAAATCTAATTTTTCTCCCGGGCGAATTCCTTTTTGAGAACTATCCGGGACTCGCTTCGGCTTCGTATTGGCAATTCCGACGAATGTTCCTATCTGTTTCGTTCGGAAAACTTTTTGTTCGGTACTTGTATCGAGATGTTTTGACGGTACGATATTTACGATGATTCGTTACTTCGTATTAAGTCATCCTGGCTGAGTTTTCTTGAGGATACTTCTTACTTTACTCCTTACTAACATATTTGTTGATTGGATTACAAGCGGATTGTTTAAATGCAACAATATTGTTGTTATGTGTTGTTCTGCTACCATTATTGATTCAAAAATTCAAATTAGTGTTGATTGCACCAACCCATCGTTTTAGGGGTGCAGCAGCTGTCATACGTTATGGAGCCCATACAGCCGTTGGTATAACAAAATGTAATCTAACATTTGGGGAAGTGCAAAAACGCAACTTCAGTCCTAATTACCTTATTCCGCTTCTGGCCAGTTCCCAGAGACCAATTAGCTTAAATTAGTCTTCTACATAAATATTATTGTAATTAATTCCCGTACCTGCTCCTACCATCGGTGGTAGTACTATTTTATATTCCCCATAGTTATAAATTTTATAGTTACCTATCTTTCAGACGAAAATCAACATGTTTATATTTCATGAAAGTAATATTTAAAGCGGTATAAAATAATAACTGAGCACACGTTCAACACATAAACATAACCTGTTGTTCTTAAGCTCACAGGAAAAAATATATAAAATATCTCATCACAATATTTTCTTGTATCGCACGGAGCGATAATAACTTTATGGTGCGTGTAAAATCCCTAGCAATTTGTTCGGTACATGCTCCAGTTCTAGCCCTCATCTCCCAGATGTATCTGTATTTATTACGGCATGCTATGAAGGTCTTTTAAGCAAAAAGAGGATGGGCGCCAAAAACTCAATTCCGACGCTTTGCGACAAGGAAAACGGGGAAATCAAGTTAACGCACACTAGGATACTTCACTGACAACGTACTGTAGTATGAAGGAACTTATATCTTTTGTAGTAGCTAGTGGTACAATTATTATCTTTACTTACTACGATTTGTTAGTACTCAGAGTTATGAATAAGACTCATCATTTCTGATTTCCTGGATTAATTTGAGTAACGTTTCCAAGAATTCTCTTTGTAAACCTCCATGCGACGATAATTATTTGTATCATTTCCGAAATGTTATGTCAAATAAATAAGTCAACATTCATAGAATCATGAATATTCACCAAATTATTTATGTTTTAATATTATTCCATAATGAAAACCAGTCTGCATTCAAAGTACTTTCTAGGTTTCAAGATTTTAAAGTGGGTACCTACAATGTTACGTAGCAGTGTGACAATATCCAAAACTACGGCATAAAAATATTTTTAGTAAAACCCCATCAAAGCGTACCGTTAATGAAAACTAAGGCAACGAAGGAATTCTGATTAAAAAGGTCCCTTGCAAGTGTAGAACAAATTGGATTCACAGATAAACAAGGATTGATTCCGAAATAGAAAATCGTTTTATGATTTTGGGTCCGCCACCTATTGCTTGTCCGATATTCTTGGCGACCCAATTTATTTTGCCGTATTGGCGACGTTCCTGATTGCTGAATCTGTCAAAGTTTTATAGTATTGCCATAAAATAAAGAGGTAATAATAAATTAATATTTTATTGATTTGCTTTTGCTTGCTTATGAACCTCAGTCACTCTTACTCTCTTACCTACTTAATCTTATGATGACGATAGGTATATTTCAGTACGAAAAAATGTGTCATACTTAGTTGTAATTTACCAAATAGTTTGCAACGAATTATTTATTTAAAGTAGTTGTCACAGAAGCTTACAGATTTCGGTAACTAAGTTTAAACAACGCCAAGCGTTGCATATAAAGTTCCAAATGAAACTTTGTTCGCAAACACTGCTGACAAAATTATATGTATTAAATTTTACATTGCATACAAAATGTTTAGGATACGTGCCAAAAATGTTTCGAGAAATATAGTGTTGAGCTCAAAATTATGAAACATTAGAAGTGACGGGTTTCTGGCCCATTGTCTTGACCCAAAGTAATATTCATGCTAGGAATTTATCACATGCGTAGCCCCGCGTCCTAACCGAAAAGATCGTTCGCGCGAATACGTGATAGTGCGATAGAAAAGTGAAAATAAACGCGACGATTGCCTATTCGGGCGACGATCGCTTTCATTTAGAACGCGGCCTTATTATGGCCTACATGGTTACCGGCGCTAATAAATAAGTTTTGGTTTTTAGACCCTAATTTCTTTATGAACTGAACTAACTAATATCCACAATCCGATAAAAGTGCAAAGATGGTTTTGCGATAAAATATCTACAACAATTTAAACTTTAGAAAGAAAGAAAAATAGGTTCATTTATCACAGAAACACGTGCATACAAAAAACATAATTAGCTCTGATAATAATGTTTGCTATGGCTTATCTACTTACATATATAATAAATAATTTGAATGTGAATTTGAATTTGAACATTATTTTTAAATAATGTAATTTTTGAAAGCAACTTTTCTTACTAATTTTTCTCCTTAAATCCAATTGAACACAATACGCATAATTCCATCCTAAGCAAAACTAAGTCCAACAATATTTCCACCAAAATCTTCACCGACATATATATGCCTACCTATTATCAAGATGGGAAACATTGAAACAATCTTACTTCCCTTTTATCTCCCTATGCTAATCGAAAAGTTTCCACGGCATCGCCCAGTTTTCTTACTGCAACGCGTTCAGTATTGGACACCGGAGTTTTTAAAACTTTCGTAAAATATTGAAAAAACTTTCAACGATATCCTATCTTTATAGTTCGGCAGTTAAAGTTGTCCTATTGGAAAACATGGGCATTAAAATAACTGGGGGGTTATTTGATTACTTAAGTGGGATTGCTTCCGAGGAATACTGTTTGGGTTAATATTTTAAAACTTTTTACATCATAATAATATAATTATCTTTTAAAGCTTTTTACATCATAAGTATAATTATCTTTTAAAGCTTTTTACATCCTATAAATTTTCTTTAAACTGCCTCTTTGGGCTAATGGTCGCAAGCACTACTACTGCGCATGAGGTTCTGCGGAGTAATTGCGTAACACACTAACAGTAGGAATAGCTTTCATTTTGACAGTTCAACAACATTCATTGCGTTATTTACGTTATTGAGTAGACAAATTTTTCGAACATATGAAGCAATGGATTAGCAGCATTCTGAATTAAATTGTGATAGATAGTGTGTTACGCAATTAGGGTGCTGGGCTGGATTCCCGGGTCGGGCAAAGTGAATATGAGTTTTTCCATTTGGAATTTCTCAATAGCAGGCCGGAGTCTGGATTTGTGCCCGATTGATGGCAATAGGCAAGCTCCCTATTACATAGGACTTAAACATAACTGGCGACGTGTGGGTGTACTATAGGTACACCTCTGCTTAACCATGCGGTGATTACAGGTGTGGTGTTATGTTATTATTATGTTTCTGACTTCCAGCTTATATACAACTTTACTATTTCTGAATCACAAAATGTCAATCTTTATGAAAGTTATACATAATTACTGTATAAGATCCAAGTTCAAAGGTACCATTGTGGGATAATCTTGTTAATAGAATGCGAACATAAAATTATTTTAATGTAAGGATTAAGTCACAAGATCATAAAAACTGAATTTTAATAAAATGTTATACCTACACTCTTGTCCACCTAACAAAGAAAATAAATCATTTTATTTAAACCCAAAGGGCAAGTCGTAAATAGCAGAATAAGAAAGTTATAGTCCTCTATGTGAAGAACTTAAGTTTATTTTTAAAGATAATTCTAACTAATATAATATTATAAACGAGAAAGTAAGTTTGTTTGTTTGTTACCTTCTCACGCCTAAACCACTAAAACGATCATCATGAAATTTTGCATATACGTTGTCAGGGGTACAGAAAATGACATGCTACCTTTCATTCAGAAAAAAAGTACTGTTCCCGAGGGAAAGAACAATAACTGTCGACGGTCACAATTGCTTTAGGACACTAGATGGCGCTACGTGTCTTTCGAATCATGATTGAATTATATTATTAGAAACTTTAGTAGTGTGTTAAGAGTATTTTTTTTAAAATATATGTAATACATTTTATGAGTCTTGAGTGAACTCCAATACCGTTTGACCGAACACCATGAAAATTGGCACATAGGTAAGTATTATGTATTTTGAGGAGATTACAGGATTTTTTAGACCTCCACGCAGGTGAAGCCACGAGCAAAAGCTAGTAAAGTTATAAAATTAAATATAACCATCTAAAACTTTAGACAAAGACAGCGTATAGTTGCCCAGTGTAGATATATATTTCTTTCAAATAAGTTTTGTTTAGATCAAAGAAGATATTTTTATAGTTTTATAAAAGTTCATAAACTTAAAGCATATTTTCAAATTTATTGAAGACAAAAAAGTACCTTTACGATACGTGCCGTAGTTAAAGATAGTGTATTATAAAATAAAACCCGACTTAGGTACCTATAATTATTCCAAAACTGGAGCTGCAGTGCTGAAAATACGACAACACACATTTTATTTTATTTGCTTGCTTCTAATTCAATATATAAACGAAGCGGCCTTGAATTGCATTTCACAAAGTAAATAGTTCACAGCGACATTAAAAATGTAGATTTTTCGGTCTATTTTCAGCACTTAAAACACCATTTCCTGCAATCCAATGGTCCAACGGTTACTAGCATACACTGAATAGATAGAAACGTCACTCCATTTTGAAACATACGTTCAAAATCTGCATAAAAGCTACCGCAACTCAAATAAACCTCAACTTCACAGTACATTTACCGTCATTTACCACTTGTACTTACAATGTAAGTGGACGTTTGTATCCGTCATACGAAGTACGTACGACCACTGAAATCCTTGCTATGGGAAATGAACTGAGAAGTACATTGCTGACGTATCCAGCTCGCGTACTTTACGCTTTATAGCTATAGCGTGCATATTTTTGTAAAATGTAAAAATAAGTACATTTACGAACAGAAATAGTTGAATACCTTATACTAACTATAGAATGTAGACATAGAAATATATTTTTAATTTAGAAAACAGTAACGTAACATAAGAGTAACTAAACCAAGTTTGGAAAAGAAAAAACATATACAACATAATTTTTTCCGATAAACAAAATCATATTTTTTCTCCAGCCTCCGAGTCCACCTAACACGGTTTTCCTTTAATCACCTGACAACGAAAAGGTCCAACAAATCTCTCAGGTACACCGTATTACTTAACTAAAAGAGCAGAGGCCGAACGGAAGTGAGGGCAGAAAATACAGTCCATAATTTAATACATCTAAAGGGTAGATATCTTTTTAGGGGTACACGACAAAAAGGCGCTACCTTTATTGAATGGAAGGTCCACATTATTCACACATTATATTCGGACGACAATATAAACGTAAACATAATGGTATTGAGTTTTATTTTCGTGATGTTGAACATATTTTTCCATAGAATGTACTGCCGTGTTGAGGACATTGTTCGAAAAATGACGGCGCTTTTTTCATGCCAGTCTTTAGTGTATATAAAAAAGAATATTGTTTATTGAATGGTAAATAAAAAAAAACAGGGTGTTTAGAGAAGAGATGACTAGCTGGCCTATTTATGTTATAATAATTATGTACCATGAGTCGAACAATATAATCTTTTTACTTAATATTAAAATAAAATATTTTCAAACAACAATGCACAAGACCCGTTGTTAAATTTTCAAGAACTCGGCACGTAATCCGAGCTCAGTAGTACAGCGAACGATTTTTCAATCACGCTAGAAAATTGCATTTTTCTTCTTTGATGAAGCACCTAAACTATTAATCTTACTATACGAAGACATAATCCGGCGAAGAGAGCGGTTAAACGTCACATTCTTCGATAAATAAGCGTCGCAGACTGAAATACTGTGACTTGTGAGTCTTTGAAAAACGATATCTTTGTTAAGTTTCTCTAAAGCAGTAAAACATACTTATTTTTAAGCTCTTTCCTCTTACGATTAAGTCTTCAAGTCACATACAGTGGCAACGAGCTGGTTTTAAAATGAAAGATGGAATGGAGTTGAGTCCTTTACTTTGTTGATGCTACAACCTGAATGGAACGATAAACTACTGATACAATGAAAATTTCTTTCACTCGCAAGGAATAAAACTAACTTTTAAAGCTGTGATAAGATTTTCACAACATTTTTTATTTATCAACGTTCTTTCGTAGTGATTTTTCACCTTTTTTATATTAACCTATACTGTCCCACTGCTGGGCAAAGACCTCCCCATACTTCGCCATTAATTTTGCCTGCTACCTTTTCCAGCCAATCAGCCAAGAAAAAGTCTAGGTCGTCGCCCCAGCGTTTCTTAGTCCTGCCTCGGTGACGACACCCGTCTTCAGGCACCCACTGCGTCACGACCTTGGCCCATCTGTCCTGATGCATCCTGTACGTGTGGCCCGCCCATTCCCATTTCAGCCTCGCGGTCTTATCGCCAACATCGGCGATGCCTGTCTTCAAATGTATTACTGTGTTGCGAATTCTATCCGTTAGTTTTATACTCAAAATGCTACGCTCCATCGCTCTTTAGTAAACCTTAGTTTGGACTTTTGAGCCGAGGCTCAGAAGTCAGCCTCAGACTTTGAGAGGCGCTCAGACTTGGTCTTTGACCGAGGTCAAAGACCAAGTCTGCGTGCCATAGGTTGGGATAGGCAGGATACAAATGTCGACAACTTACGCTTTAGAGATATTGGATGGTCACCCTTCATTATCGCCTTCATGGACCAGTAGCTTCTCCAGGCTTTTTTTATTTTATTTTTATGTATTTTAAAACAACTTTATATACCGTCAAACGGGGTGAATAGAGATGCAGGGGTGAATCGAGACGAAACTTTAAAAGGGATTTTAACATTGAAATAACATAGTTTGTTGCCAACAAGGAGACTAATCGTTAATTATAATACAGTAAACACATTAGACTCCTTTTGGCAACAAACTTTATTATTTCAATGTTAAAACCCCTTTTAAAGTTTCGTTTCGATTCAACCCGTTTAGCGGTACCATGTTTTATGCAAATAAATATTATTTCTATTCACCAATGACTGATTATTTTAATCATCCTTTTAAAGATATGCAGTACTTATATCGTTGCCCCACGTAATTGGGGAAAATACTGAAAGACGTAAGGCTTCTGTAAGCTCTAACGTAAAATAAATAAGGTTCAATCTTATAAAATAGCGCGGCGAGCACGTAGCTACTATATTCTGATTTGTAACACTCACCTTAAACTTTGAGAAATGACGGAATCAAAATAAAGTGGGACATAAAAAAATCAATAGGTATATTAAGATCGTAAAAACCTGGAACCTATCAAATCAGTGTGATTTTATGATTTCCATAAAACACGGTCGATTGGTTTTCTTTTGCAATTTCTTATATTGCACCGAGGAAAGTTGGATCAATTAAAAATTTACTTGGCCCGGTGTGAATTCCAAAAAAACCTATTAACATAAAACATTCGTTATTTTCAAGGCGAAGAAGTTTTATGGTTTGTAAAATATTGAGGGCATAAATAAAGCAGCTGTCTTGTATAACAGCACGTCCCCGCACCTCGGCTCTACGTAAAGTCGTATTTTATCTCGGATTCTCTTATTCGTGAAAAATAAAAAATATGGATAAAAAATTGCCAACGTGCACAGTTTTGGAAGCTGGTTACCGTCCCGCGAGGCAGTTCGTAATTGGACATAGTTGTATGTGGATTTAGGTGTACTTACTCGAAATTTTTGTGATTACCTGATAAATAACTTACGAGTTTTCATGAGAAGAATTTTCTAACTTTGCCTGAAACTCTTGTACAACAACCTCTGTAGACCTCGCTTGTTTTTTATTTAGTTCTGTTTTACCGCAAGAGTTATGCCCACGACGACCCACATATGAATTTTAAAAGCGTCCCCAATAGTTTACGTTCTTTTCCCTAAGGGGTAGTAAATCGTTCTTTCACGAAGTATGGGGTTAATGCCGCTCTTCTTTAGGTTTGCTCCAGTATTTTTCCGAGTTATTGATAGGGTTACACTTGCCTTGGAGGTGATCACTTTCTTGCAGTTTTTAGTAGGTAATAGTCAAAATGTAAATTGAAACTAATATTATAATGAAGAGAAAATAATAGACTTTTTGTATGTTTGTTACGCTTTCACGCTCAAACGGCTAATCTTATTGGGATGAAATTTGGCACACAGATAGACCATGACCTAAATAAGGACATGGGCCACTTTTGATCCTGGATTGCACACGAAGTCACAGGCAATAGCTAGTAAATAATAATAATAATACATGTTGATTGACCCATGATTTTTGCTAAATTATTTGTTTCGCGACGCAGACAAGGTTTTAGACTTACAACTCTTGATCAGTATAAGTTACGATCCTTATATTAACCTTATTCCCTCAGCCAAACCTTTCATCTCAGAAAGTAATCTAAAACTTTTCTTCGATAAAAAAACTAATCATAGTTAAGTAATCAAGTTAGGTTGTCAATCCTAGAATAAAAGCCTTATTTTAGGGATGACAAACTAACTTACCAGGCTGACGAATTTACAAAACCTGTTAACAGTTAACTTTAGGCTAAAAATGAGAAATAGGTCGGCATTGGCTTCGGCGTCGGCGTCGGCATTTACGATTTAAATGGGCCGTCCTATCAAAACAGAAGTCCACAGGGATTCCGGATTTCGTTTTGGCAACGTGATTTGTCTGTAGTTTGATTTGATTTCAAGATTGATTTTAAATCATGTTTTTAGAATTACGTAAATACGTAACGATGTCTTTAATGTATTTTTTGGCAAAAGGGAAGTTTCAAAGGCAAAGTTTTTTTAATTTGGTCGAATGTTATTTCTTTAATTTGTCTACGTTAAAATGGGTGATTAGTCATCCATTTTAACGTAGACAAATTAAAGAAATAACATTTGGGTGGACTTTCGTCGTGGGCTTGTTAGCAAGCCGACGATGAAAGTCCACCCAAATGGTCGCGCAATACCACACCACAAGGATAAAGCTGGTCTTATCTGCCTGCCCCCATCCATAGATACCCTTGAACCTCGAACACAGCTCCGGTGCTTGGCTTCAATAGCGTCATAAGAAGGTATGAAATAAGATTTTAGGTAGTTTATACAAAAACCATTCTAGTATGAAATCCCCAACTTCAGCCACAAAAGGTAGTGAATTAACACGATACAGTTAGACTTTTCAGAACCATCTATATCGTGCAGCTGTCCTAATCACCAACTACATCCCTTCACGAGCAGACCAAGCAAACAAATGAACGACGACTGAGATTGAGCGAAATGTATGAAAGTTTAGTACGAAAACAGGCCCAGCGACGCTCTATTATAATTTGGTATGTCCTAAGAAAACATTGGAGGGCTTGCGAGGCATTCACCCTTCATTATGCCCTCGTAACTTGTTTGTAGGTAGTTTGATTTTATTATCAGTTTCATATTGGGTAGGTATATATATGGTGATATTTTCATTGTTTGAATAAATTGCCAAATATAGAAGAGGGTCGAAGGATAAGTTTTAAAATAATTATCCATTAAAATAACAATTAACAATTTGATATTTTTTCAACTAACTACATTACAACAGTCAACTTTCTTCTCTTTAGTATTTCTATCAATAAAGGCAATAGGTACTTATAAAAAGACTTGTGCTGCAAAGATTACGTCAGTCAGCAAGAATGACTGCAACAGGCTGCGCCGGAAATATTAATATCTAAGTAAGTATCGTCACTCGTGAAGACCGTTTTGTGAAACCTAATTACATAATCAGCCTATAACGCTCCCACTGCTGGGACGCCGGCCTCCTCTCTGTGAGAGGGAGCGGGCCGTAATCTACCACGCGGGCCCACTGCGGGTTGGCAAATGTCACGTCTTCGATTTTTTTTGGTTCTAGGACATGCCGGTTTCCTCGCGATGTTTTCCTTCACCATTTTGAGAGCAGTGGTGATGTAATTAGTAGTAGTAGTAAATACACAAAGTAAAGTGTCTGCTTTGGTTCGAACTCGCAGCCTACAACTCGTAAGTCAGGGCCGATACCACTAGGCTCCCACTGCTCTTAATTAGTCCTAGTAGGAACCTAATTAGTCAAGTCGATTAAGAGCATTCACATAACATTATCATACTCTTGTGTTATAAAAAATAATGAATTTGAATTTGATTTTTAGGGTACCGTACCCAAAGGGAACGGGACCCTATTACTAAGACTTCGCTGTCTGTCCGTCCGTCTGTCCGTCCGTCTGTCTGTCACCAGGCTGTATCTCAAAAACCGCGATAGTTAGACAGTTGAAATGTTCACAAATTATGTATTTCTGTTGCCGCTATAACAACAAATACTAAAAACAAAATAAAATAAATATTTAAGGGGGGCTCCCATACAACA
The DNA here is from genome assembly GCA_917490735.1 of Dryobotodes eremita. Classification (NCBI taxonomy): domain Eukaryota; kingdom Metazoa; phylum Arthropoda; class Insecta; order Lepidoptera; family Noctuidae; genus Dryobotodes; species Dryobotodes eremita. Next base: position 11,810,717 of record OU823248.1, on the reverse strand, counting down.
GACATAATTATTTTGCCGTTTTTATAGGTAATGGTACGGAATCCTTCGTGCGCGAGTCCGATTCGCACTTGGCCAGTTTTTTTCAATTTTATGAGTGCTTTGATTAATGAAAGAAAGAATCAGATTGAACACTCCTACATAGATGTTACTGTATTGGATAGATACACAAAAATTTTACCCAGATGAGTTAAGCATTTTATATAATAATTACAAATATTTGAAACATAGCTTAAAATGTAACTGTAGGAACAACAATGAAAACTATTCTCTCACGATTCAATCGTTAATTTCCGACATAAAACTGAGTTGTTAAACTCTGCAGACTTTACGGCCTGTGTTAATTACAAAAGCCAACCGGTCCCAGCGTACTATGTGTGAAATAATTTGTATATAAATTATTTATACAGCGCCGAGGTTCATCAAAATGGAAGAAGACAAATTGAAATTAAATGTGATGTGATAGCTGTTAATATTACAAAGTAATATTATGTGAAGTTATAGCAAACCCCAACTCCAGGAGGAAAGAGTTTTTCTCTGAACGAACTTGTTCTACGGAAGCCAAGATAAGAAGTTTTCCGTAAGACAAAATCAGATTAGCCTAAGATAATCTACGTAGTTTGGCGTAATATGAAAGTCGGCTACCTAAGTTAAATAGTTATACTTTTCACGTTAATAATTGTAGTCTTTAGGGATGTAAAATGTTCTTTCAATACTATACCTTTAACTCATTCAGGCCGATGCATCTCTGAACTCAAAGGTCCAAATCTTTCCCATGACATGTGTTGTTTTCGATTTTCAACTTTCTTTGTCATTTGTTTTTTTTTTTCAACACTATGTAACGTCTGGGAAATTAAATGTTCATCAAATTGACTACCAAATCACAGCTGTCATTCTTTGACAGTTTAAAGTATGCAATCACGGAGTATAGAAAGAAGCGGAGGTGTCGCAAGCCAAAATCTCTATAGAAAGGAGCGTCGCCTAAATGCGGGTGTGAGAGGGGTGCAGTACACGATGCCCCCGCCCATTATTTGTAAATCCATCTAGCGGAGAAAGGAATTATTACAGTGAAACTGAACTAGCTATTTTTCATTTTAATTCGTCTATTGGCCAGTGTGGCATAAAAAACCATGACACTTTTTCCAGAACATTCTATGTGCATTAGTATGGCGGGACCATATTATTTATTACCCAACTGTGGGCGAAGCCAAAAGATGGATAATAATATGTTCCCTGTTTCAGATTGAAACATTTGTTTATAGTATCATGTGGAGTATTGGGTATATAGGGTGGATAGGTACGTAGTAAAATCAAAAAGTTGTTAAATCATCAATCTTTATTTTTTTTATTAGACATTGGTTAGGTATTATTATTGTCCACTAAACAACACAGTTTTGTTTAAATGCTGCCTTTTAGATAAAACAATGTTTTCGAGCTTACTGTAATAATTAAGTCTCGTATTACAATAGTAGTGGCTTATAGCTTTGGTTAACAACGTGACATGGTTGGATCTTGATCATGCGCATGTGCATTTAATGATATGAAGTAGTTTTCTCCTATTAGACTCTTAAGTGTAGCATGAACAATATTACGAGGCTTAAAATTATGAACATTTAAACTTTCTTTTTTCATTCTTCTTATCATTAATTCTGTGCGTAAGCAGATTTTGATAACTTCTGTAACTGCTGTGTTTCAAATTCCTGTAAAGATATTATGTATAGTCGCCGGCACGTACCTTGGCATTCCAAAACCTTGCCAAGTTACGTGCAATATTAGTATAGATAATGTATCATTAGCCAGTTATAAAAAGTGCCCGATTGGCTAGATATTGGTAAATAATGCGTTTTCTTGTTCAGAATGTAGTTCTAATACAGTTATGTTTATATAAATTTTTACCTGTACTTGACTAGTATTTGGCATTGTATGTGATGTTCCTTCAAACATATTTGCTTCTAATCCCTGTAAAAATAAATTCGTAAAATATTTCTTTCTCTTTTTTGCGTCTCTTTTTAACTATTTCTGGCTCGCGTTTTATAACTATCTCACCCGATGTATTATATTAAGTTAAAACTTTATTTTAAATATTATCTTAAGTACCTGTTTAGATATAAACAATTTAGGTAACGCTCCTTGGTGCAATTTCTTATATCCGTTTTTTGTTTTATAAAAATCTTTTTCATCGAAATGAAGTGAACAGATTTTAGAATACTTTGTTGGTGTCCAGTTGTTAGGTTTATTTATAATACGTATCCATGCATTTCTAATATCTGTATTTACAGGGAATCTAAAATTATAACAAAAATAAGTAAGGATTAAAAAAACAAATAAATGAAGAAAATCAATTCGATAAAATAGGGTCTTACTAGTATGATGCACACATTTTTATTTATCAGTTAGGACCGACTACTTACCGACAGATGGCGCATTTTACTTATGTTAAATTCTTCTTATTTCATGTATCAAGGTACGTAATTATCTATGAAATAACTTATAGCGAGCAAAATAAACTTAAGCAAGTAATTTGAGTTACAATAATATGCATTGCTAATGATAAAAACACGAAATCGGTGAGAAGTGGTTAGTATACATCTCTTCGACGATAGATGTCTCTAGCTACAATCTGACGAGCAAACGAGAAAATGTGTTTAAAAAAGGAAAATATGAATTTTAGGGACTTACACGTGAAATGTTATGCCATCAATATGTTTCAGTTTGGATCCTGAACAATTTTTGCATCCAACAACAGCGCACTTCATTATTAAAATAATTTAACTACTAAAAAACGATTAAAATACAACGCACCCGAACGCGATGCCGATTCACTCACAACTAAGGTTTGCGGCCCCGCCCACTGTGACGTCATGACCTAATTGAAGGCGCACGACCTACTTGCCTTGCGGCACCTCCGCTTCTTTCTATACTCCGTGTATGCAATGCATAGGACGCTGCAAATTGATGTATCTAGTGTGATAATTTGAGACACAAATAATTTCCCTGAGTGCATGATTATCAGTAAAAAAGTTATACGTATACCTCCCTAATACGGATACCCCTCTAATTTAGGCACTACATAACAAACCCCACCCGAGTTTCAATGAACTCTTTACATTTTCTACCAAAGAAGGACTTTCAGATAAACACACGTGCCGACCGTATAATTAGTAGCAATAATAAAGACATTTATTACAGCACTAACGTAGCAATGATACCTAAGTATTGTCGCTCGGCTCCTTAGATTTTATGATGTCAATTTAAGGAGACGCACTCGTAAACTTAATTAAGTGCAAACGTTACACCTACCGAAATTAAACGCATTATATGTGTTGCTTCTGAGATTGCTTCCCGCTGATTGTGTTATAAAAGTTTTATTGTGTTTTAATATCTTAGGGAGGTAATGTAAATATTATTTTGGAGGGGTAAAGTGGTTAGGAAGAGCCTCAAGCGATGAGATTATGTTTGTTAACGAAAATGATGGTGAAGAAGGGATTAGGCCGAGAAAATGGGCAGCAGTACCTATATACTTGCCTTTGATTTAATGAAAACACCATAATTATCTTTTAAGATCACCAATGTCTAATATTCGTGGTGCTTACTAGGCTAATTTGATGATGACTAATAGAGAAGTATGGAAGACAAAGATATGTTGAACTGACCATCAATAAATTTAAATTATGATGATATGGGCTTTATTCAAGATGACGTTTATATGAAAACTTGGCTGTATTTTTCTTCAATTAGTCTTTAAACGCTTTTCCTGCTGGAAAGAGTCTTGCGCATTTGCCAACAGATGTGGAAGACATCGTGTCTCGTGTTTCCTTCTAGATATTAAAATACGACGTAATTATGTACGCGTTAACCCGTATTTTATTTAAACTCAGTAAGTGCTTAGTGAATACGTCATTCTGTTAAAGGTACAGAAAGGCGTAGGTATACACAAACCCTGTATTTGTAGAAAATACTAAATTATAGATACATTGTACAAATACAGGGTTTGTGTAAAATTTATAAAGATCTTTAACGAAGAAAGTTATGTCATAACTTTCTTTGTTAAAGATACAGAATTTTTATTAAAGGTTTTATTTCGTTAATTTTTTAGTAAGGATACAATGAGTTTGTAGTAATAAATGGGTCTCAGAAAAAGAACCTCCTAACACGTAACAGAGAAGAATAAATATTTAAAACGTTACTTCATAATAAATTTATACTCGGTCCACTTCTACGGGACATGCATGTATTACTGTCAGATCTAGCGGTCATAGCAAAGTAGCTATTTGTTCGTGACTCCCTCAAAGCTGCCCCAACTAACACCGTTTGAGGAGGAAGCTAAAGCCAAAAGGACGATGCGGTCTACTTTCCTAGCCCCGAGGCTCATTGCATGTCTGAAAGCATTTTCAGTTTTAAGCAACATCAAAAGATCAAAGGAAAAATGTATGATAAATATGGTTAAAACTTTTTGGGTGGGCTTTAATTTGGGGATGAAAATGAATCAGAATGTGCTAATTAAGGTTTTCTCTGACTTATTTAGGATGTAACTTGAAACCTTGCGTTCAGTCGCAAGGTTTCAAGCTTTCTTCTTTACCTGCACGGTAATGAATCGTGACTAATTATGATCCCTGATAATAATTACCTACTTAATTGTTTCCACACTAGATACAGACTACAATATAAAATCAGTAATATCACTTTCCAGACTTCTGAAATTCGAGAAAGCAAACCGAAAATTTATTTTTGTAAAATTGGGAATAAAATTTTTGTATATTTATATTCCACGAGTTTCGTAACAATACTCTGTTCAGTTCCAAAATAAGCACAAAAAGCCAGTCTTTTCAAAATTCTAAACGCCACCTTGAATAGAAAACACCTTTGTCACATTATTTCATTGTATCAACTCCGTCACGGCATAGTCAAAGCCTCGTAAAAAGTTGCCAGCAAATGACATTATCTTTAGAAAGTATTTTAATTCGATGAAGGAAGTTCCCGTCTTGGTCGTCGGCAATACGTTGTCGGACGATTTGCATTTTTATGAAAACGTTTTACGGGTCGGTCTGGGTCCTTACCGGCGGCTTGTAGGGAATGAAGTTGAGTTAGTATACATTGAGTATACATAGAAGTTGATAGTTAAATAGTTGGATACTAGAATAAATATTTTATAAGGTAGAACAGACGAGTCATCTTCTTTGACTGGGTATTTTCTCACGTATCCTTTGAACCCAGTTATGCAATACTAAACTTGTGAATGTATTTGGTTTAGTCACGACATGCAGAGAAACTCATTCGAATATTTATGTACGGTCGACCGCCCGTCATTCAGTACCTAGCCTCACTCGACCTACGAAAACCGCCTTTACTGCTATGAAATAAAGCATTTGACTGCTTACTGTGCGACATTGAGAAAGCTCGAAGCGAAGGTTTGAATCATTAATTTTTTTGCCTGATTCACTATTATACAAAAGGTATCTTTTTACGCCATTAGTTTTTCTAAATATACATGAGCAGATTGCGCAGCGAGGTATGTGAAAATGAAAGCAAAGACGTTAAAATAAACACAGCTGCATAAATCATGATGTACAGCCACCAAAAGAGATAAGTAACCAGGGTCGTTGGATATGGTTGAAGTTTAGTAAGAAACCGATGGAATTTTTCGAATGAAATTTATTTTGATAAATGACCTGTTTGTTGCCTAATAATTCAATTAAATTTTATTCGAAAACATTCATCGGTTTTTACTAAACTTGAACTATATCTACGACCCTGGCTACTTTTGGTGACTGTACAAAATAATAGTTAGTACTTTAACATAACTACGAAATGTAATGAAACGAAAATATTATGAGTTGTAACATTATTCTAGTACTTCATGTAAATTATCAAGCGTATGTATTCAAACTTTGAAGACATTTTCCAGTTTAACGTAAGGTATTCTCTTTATTCATCATGCATAATGTTCAGCTGCCATGTTCCCGCGTTGCTTAGAGTTCATTCGTGTTTGCAGGTGATATAAATAATTATATAAATGTTCACGCACATAGCTTTACACTTTACACCGGGATTCCGTGTCAATCTCCATTAACCGAAAAATCGCAAGGGTCTGTTTAACTAAATATTATAGACCTTTCTTCAAATTCAAAGTCAAAATCAAAAGTGGTTTGTTCAAATTAGCCTAACTGAGCACTTTTTGAATGTCAAAATTATAAGACAGACCCCCAAAACGCCCAGCACTGCTGTCTGTTCATCTAAAGATCCATTGGTCACTCCACTAATGAAAATTCGGTCTCATCATCTGCCTAGACTTTTCCTAACTATATTGGGGTCGGCTTCCACTATCCGGATGCCGCTGAATACCAGTATTTTACATGGATGTTATTAAGAGCACAACGGTCCACTAGCGCCACTCCTTTAAAAAAATATTATCTCGTGACTGAGAAGGAATTATGAATAACGGCTTGTAAGAACCCTCGGTAAGTGTGTCTAGAATTTTCTAATACCTTTTATAAAGTTTCATATTGAGACACTAAGCAACAAAATTCCATTAAAAGAAAAGCGGCTACATTCCGCTAGATCGTATTTTGTTTCTTCGTGTCTCAATATGAAAGTTTATAAAAGGTGTTAGAAAATTCTAGACACACTTACCGAGGGGCTGCCTTAAAAGCATTAAGATTGCTAAACCAGCTTTATTTCATATTGATTAGTAGATTGCATATTGTACCAAACTAAGAATACCTACAACCTACCTACCTACTGTATAAGTATTATCTAAGTCACCAGCATCCATCATCCCCATGCTTTCTTTCCAACTAATCTCTCAAATCACAGTTCTAAAAGTCTCATCAGTTTCGCTGAAAACCCGTTGAAAACCGCATGACCGCCAGATGTTCTTCCAGTACGGGCACGTGAATTCCCGCATAAAATGTTAAACATCTGGACGACCGACGCTTCTAGGACAACTCCTATTCATTCGTGTACTCCTTGCTACGTTTTTTCATCTTTTACATTTTCGTGGGCGACCTCGCTGCGTTGACTTTTGTGCCGTGTTTTTTTTAAACAGATTAGATTTTTTTGCTGGTAGATTTCTATTTTAATTATAAGTAGTACGTTATTTTGGTTTTTTGTGAATGAATTATTTGGCAGCTAACACGAGACATTTTGTTAGATGACGTACGCTTAATTAAGCAGGTTGTTAAACTTGCTCGTTAATTAAATACTCATAAGCGCAGGAATTTGTTCTCACACTAGTTACAATTTCATGAATAGTTAATTATTACTTTTAACTTTATTTGACCACTATTGTCGAAAGAGACGAAAATTTACGTATTTAACGTAATTTAATTATATCTAATAATTGAATCAGTTTTGGACAGAACTACCCGCGTCCTACTTTCCTACCGACCTACATTCTTAACAGGAACCCGAAAATTCGGCAGATGAATATGAAACTAGTAATTTACACTCACACATACACAAGCTCAGCTCATTAATAGTTAACACAATACGGAAATTACTACCGCATTCACTAAAGTTGCAGGCGGTGGTAGTAGTAAATCAGCACTTCCGTAGTAGGTACTATATTGTAATTACTGCATAATTATTACGGCGAAATATGAATGGCAATACGTTAATATGCAACTTTTATTAAGGTAATTATTAGTTTTGGTACTTTGGCGAGTCGAATGACCCTTCTTCGGACTTGATTTTCGCTGAGAAGCCCAAACAGTATCATATTATCTGTTCCATGTTTAATACTAAATCATGCCATGACTAATTTTTTATCTTCTAACTGTGTTTTTGTGTGTTGTGCTATTTCTTTTGTGTGCACCAAATAAATGGTTTATCTAACTATCTATCATGCTTACTCATTTAGAATATGATTCAGGCATCACAGAATGATCAGAACTGAAACCATAACAATGAAAAACCTTAAAGGTGTGTCACCCTATGTACAACACGTAGAATATCTTATCAATGTGGATTTACAAAAAAATTGGATAGGTGGTTGTTCAGTAAAATTCTTGTGCAAAACAAAATTTTTTTTCAGTCAAAACAAACTTGAAGAAAACTGCAAGAAAATCTCTACCAAATACATCCTGCTTGACCACACTTGGCCCTTATTTTTTCAACGTCTGCAAACTCATGCTTCGAAAAAATTATGAACGGGAAGTTCAAAACAGTCTTAAGAAATTTTTATTTTAATAGTAGTCGACTATTTAAACCGAGGAGCCAAGAGATCCCGAACTTAAGCAATTAGTGAGCTCCAGTCAGACAGCAATTAACGGAATATGCTATTCGAAAGCAGAAAAGGTAGAAATAATTCAGCCAATAACAGGGTGCTTGCCGACTTGACTCGTTAGTTAAATAATTCATTAACTACTAATGACCGAAATATATCAACCACTTGGCGTGAAGTACTTGCGATCGGGTGTTATAATTAACGTTTTGTAGCTGATATAAGTACTGAAGTGGTAATGAAGACGCCGAGGGGAGATTGTAGTTATAACTTTTATTGTACATCGTTTTACGGCTCTTTACCAAAAACCAACTTGTGTAATAATTTTAGTGCTTTCAAAACCTTCATTCTGATAGTAATCGCGAAGCTACTGAGAAAAACGTTTTTTATAGAGTTTCTAAATATTAAGTTTACCAGTTTCCGTCCAAAGAAATCATCAATATCGTTTTCCACAATATTGAAGACAGCCAATAAACAATATTACGTAATTTTGGGAGTCTCTTTAGATATAACTGAACTCCAGTACATAATAATCCTGAGTATATAATCATCTGCCTAGCCTATTCCTAACTATTTAAAGGTCAGCTTCCAGTCTAACTGGATGCAGCTGAATACCAGTATTTTACATAAACCACGCAGCACATATTAGAAGAAATTGATATCAAACTTCAACAAAGCAATCAAACAAATCGAAAGGTTACATAAGTGTCAACCATGTCTTGCGTAGATACATTTTCGTCTACACTTTTCTCGTCTAAATGTAATAGTAAATACATAAAGGAAATAAATAATTTCATGTTTTAATTACTGTTGTTGTTTTCCGTTTCCCTGGGAGCAAACGAAAACTTCACCGCCATAATTCACTCTGAATAGCATCGGAATGTAATTAACTACAGTACCGTGTACTGTAATTAAATTGAGCTTAATGAATCTTGCGTATTTCTCTACAATTTTGTGAAAAAACTTTGTCATTTTTTTTATCAGCAGTTTATTGGAGGAACATTGAATAATCGTAGTGGAAGATTCTGTTTCTAGCCGAGTTCTAAATATTCTTAGTAACCTATTAGGTTAGGTTACCACCAGAATGTATACCTAATACGCTATATCTATTTTATATGCTAAGTGTTAAATACCGAACTCCGGGAATGGTACTCAGAACTTAAATTTTGACCTTATGTGTATCTGTATACTACACTAGTTAGGGTTGACGGTTTAAATAAAACAACCAAACTGTATACTGGCCTATAGTTGGAATATATTTCCTTTTTTTTTTTGTAATGGCATCTCATAGTTTGACCTTTAGAGGTCATGGCTACTTTACCGGACTATATAATATATTTGCTAAAATTCACAAGACCCCAACCAAATCGTTGAAACGAAACCATAGCGAGTTCTAATTCGACGCCAACGCCATCTAGTTACGTCGTGTACCACTTTGGAAAAAATATAATTCGTTTTGTTGACCTGATGAGCGACTTTTGATCATGCATGATGATAAACACTAAGACATGTTTGAATGCCTTGTTGTTCTAGTAATCGCAAGCGTTACTGCTAAGCTCGAGGTCCTAGGGTTTACTTCCTCCGGGTCTGGCAAAGTGTTATTGGGTTTTTCCATATGGAATTTCTCAGTAGTTGCCCGGAGTCTGGATTTGTGCCCGGCGAAGTGGCGAAATGTGGATTTACTATCCGTTACACCTCTGCCCAATCCTTGGGAGAAAACCAACGTGATGTTATGTTTATGAGAAATGTTTCTGTCTGTTCGTCTTTTAAATTTGTGTTTTTTTTTATCGATGATTTATTTTTATGGAATTCTATGGTTACCTAAAGGACACAAGATACTTTCAAGTCTGTTCTATTTTTAAGAAAGCCATTGCTTTCTTTGATCATGTCTACCTACTTTACTATAATTCCTTGTGAATACTGCCTAAAAGCTAAAAGCTCTATAATATATTTCTTGCATAAATAACCTTCTTCAGTTCACCTCAAAAAGAATGTCTGGCACCACGTTAACTTGAGCCGCGCGTTGAGGATGATCTGCTAGAGTACCGTCTGAAGTGGTTAACTCGTGTGTCATGCGCAAGCAAAGAGGATATAATGGTGGGAATTGCTTGAATTTATTTGTCCAGAAGTTTAATTTTGTGAACGACGAAACGTATCTGGATTGAAGCAATATAGCACTTACAGTATGTTGAAATAATGGCTTTGGCCATAGCATAAGCAAATATAAATCTTATGGCCTGTTTCACCTGGTAAATTCTGATAATATTATTCTTGATATCTGACTGATATAATTTTTACAAATTCTGGTCCAGTTTTCAACTACCTATTTTGGTGCAGTGGTGGCGCAGTAGTAACGGCCCGGGCAGGTTGAGTTCGAACCCGGGCAGGCACTTAGTGTATTTAATTTCATCACCACTGCTCTCAAAACGGTGAAGGAAAACATTGCGAGGAAACAAGCATGTCCTAAAACCAAACATTCAAAGACATGCGACATCTGCCAACCCGCACTGGGCCCGCATGGTGGATTTACGGCCCACTCCCTCTCACAGAGAGGAGGCCTGTGTCCAGCAGTGGGAACCGTTATTTAGGCCGATTATGCTTATGCTTATGATAGATAATGTCCATTTAGAAACTGTGAAACAAGCCGTTAGCCTTTGTAATAAGTACATTCGTTAGACTACCAGCTAGCTACACGTAAAATTCATAAAACTAACAATTTTTTGCTAATCAAACATCAACATTATTAGAAAAAGTTTCATCGAGCTCATTTTCATTGACGTAATAGGTTTCCTACAAGCACTGAACAAGAAAATACGCGTGATGAAAATGGCGACTTGTTAGAACAATCGATTAGTCTTCGTTACGCTGTGAAATATAAAATTATATCTTTACTAGGCACAAAGTTACCTATGTTATGTTCCTCTTGCGACTTATATTATGAGCAGTTTAACTGTTTCCGTCGTAATACAAAATGAAATCTAACTTTAGTTCCAGGCTAAGCCTTCTAGCCAGTATTTAGATTTCGAACTTTATTTCGATTTAGGCAAAGTTCTTAATACTAAAATGACAACTTAGCACCGAACTAAGCTGCCATTTTTGTGTAAAGAACTGCATTTCTATAACAGTTAGAGTCCCGAGTTCGCGATATCGAGGGAAACACAATAGATAATCATTGTGTCTAATTACGTGGGATTCAAGAGGTTAAACTATATAAAAAAGTCGGAGAAACGAATGTCATAAATATCCCATAAATGCAACTCTTGCCTCCGTAGGATATACACAAAATCTTAAAGTTTCGACTTATACGTAGGTAGGTACATAATTATCTACTTATTAAATTATTGCACCAACTAAACTAATAAGGCACTAGCAAAACAGCAAAACCCGTTAAACTAAAACAGAAAAATCGTTAAGCTGAAACAGAAAAATCGTTAAGCTGAAACAGAAAAACTAACCGACCGCTAAAAAAGGACTGCATCTTTTTTCATCAATGAAAACCTTTAAATCTAGAATCTAAACCTCAAAACCATGTCTTCATTCAATTCAACATCTCCTTCAGTGATTTAGTATCGTTATCTTCAAGAAGCAACAATAGAAGGTCCTAAGTGGAACGATACTTAAAGGTTGGACTAAGCGTGATTTATATTAGGTCCGGAGTTTCGCGGGCTCATGTCAAGCCTGATTCCAAAAGTTTCAACCATTAATATTCATTAAAAACCACAACGTTTATTTAATTCTATCTGAACTATTTTCAACGTAAACAGTCTGATATAATTAACTATAGGAACTTACGGTATGTAGGATAAGACTTCTAAACTTAATTAATTACAAAACAACAGCGTTATCTTGTACGGAGTCTGGAGTTTGTTTAGTAATTTATATAAATAAAAATCGATAACCAAGAATTTTTGTCCGCGCATCACTTAAAAGCGGCAGCACCGATTTGGCTAATTCTTTTTGTTGTATTTGTAATTGTCAGAACAAGGTTTGTATGAAAGAAAATATTTTAAAAATCGTACGGAACAGTGAAAGTTTGTATGGAAGTTTGAAAGTTTGTATGGAAATTCGTAATTTTTGCCGATGGGAATTCCCATCGAGCGTACGGTTTGTATGTATTAATGTATACAAAGGTGTACGTAGAAAACGTTACAAACTTGATAGCTAAGTGTGTTTTCTAAAAACACGTTTTTTACGTAATACGATCGTTATCACATAGTGTACGAAGTCATGTTCCTAGCCTCGAAACATTATATGAAGACTCGCTTGACTTGCGAATTTCAAAGTAAATTCAATATTTGGATCCTTGGTGCAAAAAAAAGCAACGAATAAACCTGCAACGCTTTACTCGTTACATTGAATATTCGCTGCTCTTCACTATAAATTCGAATTTCATTCGCCACCGCAGATTCTCCTTCAGATATATTTCAAACACTGGAGATTCGTCCAATCCGCTATAAAAAGTATTGCAAAAAGTACAAAATATAATGTTAGTGTCAGTAGTTTCAGTTCAGTAAATGTTTAAAGTACCTGGAAAAATTATATTGACGATCGTGGTAATTCCGGGGGAGATGGCACCTATAACTTTAAGGATATGTTTTATAGAAATTATGATGAATAAAACATTGAATTATATCGCAAACTATACTAGAATTATAAATCTTATGTTTTATAATAATTATAGCAGTACTTTTGTTGCCTTTCCCTTTGCCCTTGATATCCGTTAACGCCATTTTTTCTTATTACCAAAGTTAGAACACATGTCCTCAAACTCCCCGCAATTTCCATGCAGCCAGAGCATACAAATATTGCATTGAATCCAGTCATCGAATAGTTGTGTTTGATAATAATTATCACCGCAACTCATGCAGTTATCTTGCTCTCTGTCTTCAGTTCCACTTTCAGAGCTATCACTGAAAACTATGAAAACTTCTTCGCAACTGCTATCTGATATCCTACGAATTGCCTTACGTTTCTTAACAGTCTGGTTTTGCTTAGGTATCAAATATTCTTTATTTCTTTTTTTATTTTCTTTGGCTTTTTCGACTTCTCTTCCTTTTTTCATTTTCTTTTATTTTTTTGTTTTTCAATATGATTTTTAGACGTCAAAAGATTGCTTACTTGCTTGACTCATTTGTGAACATCGTTTAGTTTTATAGGCAGTGGAGATACTTCGTTCAGTATTCTTGCCGGTGTTGGTTGGTCCACCGTCTATAGAGGCCCCATAAACCGAAATCGTTCCTTTTTGCACTTCTTCCAGAGCGTTTTTCAAATCTTCTTCGCTTCAGGCATCTCGAACAGCAGCCGCCTTAGTGCGCCGCAGGTAGTGATTAGGCAACTGTAGAAAATATTTAAGATTTTTTTTTCTTAAATAGGACATTTACACACACACACACACACAAATTACACATTTTATGGCTATCTCTCCCGGAAATAATGTGGCTATGTCTCCCGATTGTCCCGATGAGATGGCCACATTAGATAATTAAAGCAGCTTACAAATTATATAGTTAATGTTGAGGTTAGAATACGTATAAGTTATATACTTCACAAAACAGTACGAAAAAAAAGCAAAACTTTCAAAACCTTTTTGTGACCACTTAATATGTCAAACTCTTAACTTGAATCGAACACGTTTAAAGAAACAAAGTGTAATACTCACCTTTCTTTTCTTCTTTTCTACAAAAAACCACCAACGCTTGTTGCCGGTTTCAAAACGAAGCAGACTGAATTGAAAGTAGTGCCATCTTTTTATTAATAGTTCAACTTTTTTCTATTGTCCATCTCTCCCGAATGATCATCTCCCCCGGAATTACTTCAATCAATTATTTCAATCAAAATTCACAAACAGCGAATTGGTTGAATTCTAAGAAATCATAGTAGTACGACTATTTACTTTTCATTTGTTATCGACTAGTTGCTGGGTAATTACTGAATGTGGCAAAAGCGACACTGTGAAGTTGGCGTGCATTTCCACATTCTATGATCATGCAGCAGACAACCAAGTACTAAAAAGTCATGAAATATTTTTAACTTAATTTGACTTGTTCCACAAAGACTGTCAAAGATAGAGAAACTCACAACACCGTTCACCTTTTATCAACATTGTGATACTTATTTCAATTGGACATACCTCCAAACGCCCTAATCCCCAACTACACCTGCAACATACAGCTATAATGTGGTCCGGTCACTTCCGCGCGCTTTCCGCTTAGTCTTCAATTTAATTTGATCCGACCCCCGTCTCATCCTCCTACAGCTGCAACATGCAATGAACGCTTCTTATGAACTCCTTCCAATCCTGCTGCTCTGACTAAACGAAATTGTGGAGACTACTTTTGTTTTCAGGTATATTTTTTTTTGTTATCGAAGAGTAAGAGGATGGTCAGGGCCTTCGTTTTTTTGACGTTTAAACAAAGAGAGATTTATATTGAGGATGACTACAATGAAGACATAAAGTTACGCTTATAAAAACGGGTGATTTAAAACTTAACATTTTATTAAAGGTTCAAATATCAAAAGGATAAAATACGGTATAAGTATTAATAGTGTGCCGGTTGACAGAGAATCGAAGAAGAAAACGAGTTGCCCCAATCCCAAGTAACATTGGACAAGGGCAGTAAGATGGTGATGATGATACAGGGTCAAATTAAATTAGCCGGTGAAACTTCACAGACATGACGGATATAGATATTAAAATACGAAAAAAAAAGAGATTTTCTAAACGCATACTTCAAGTAACCACGGGGACTACGGCCGCAGGTAGAGTATTTCAACCAATGTCGATCTACTTCTGGACTTACCTCTTTTCCAAATTGTACCACAACTTCCATGTGCAATATGCAGCGCAGTTGCCTGAAGCGATTTAAATATAAGTAAATGCGAAGTTTTCTTTCATACTAACGTACTTCAGACTTAAGACGACGCGCTGAGCCGTATTAAATAAGATTTCTGTTTTATGTTGAATCAGCCTCCACAGTTTCTTGAAAACTATTTTCTATCAGTTCGTTAAATACGCTCATTGACGAGAAATTTATAAGTTAATCAATCTTATACTTTAAGACAAACTTCTTTGGAAGTTTAAATACGCTAAGTTATGGTAGTTTATCTTTTGGTATTTTCATCGGGTTTTATTACGAAGTAATATTATTATTTGTTGACTTTCATGAGATGTTTTTAGAGTTGATAATGATACAGCCGTTTAAAGCCGGGTGTACGCGCTTTGCCAGCATATTTGACGAATCATGGAAACATGACAAAACAGGTTCGGTTTAGGTTACATAATTTCGTATATACCTCGTCGAGGCTCGTGACTAAATAATAACAGCCGCATGGGTCTATCGAAGGTAAGCTACGCTTGCCGCGGTCGGTTCGTAGATAGGTGACCATCCATTCCCTCTGTCCCTCGGAAAGCACGTTAAGCCGTTGGTCCCGCTCTCATTCATAGATCTTTGACAGTCGTAACGAGTAGTCAACAGCCTAAAAGTCTTGTAGCAGCATCTACAACGCCACATGCGAGCTACGCGTCAGACTGACGTCACGCAAAATCCTGCATCGCGCAAGCAGAGTTTACCGCGCAACTGGCATATATACAATATCCCGTTATCAATCGTCGGGCAGTTGCCCACCAGACACGACACCCGTCTGGTCGGAGGATCCTACCTTTTCCATAGAGTATGAGTGAACTTTACACCCTGTTCCTCATACCTCTATAGTCTGACAATCAGTCTTACGAAGGGATATCGTGTTACCCAGTAACGGGTTGTAGAGGTCAGATAGGCAGTCGCTCCATGTAAAATACTGATATTCAGCTGCATCCAAAATAGTTGGGAAAAGGCTAGGCAGATTGAATTTCATATATACCTAAAATATGTTTCGTCAGGTTTTTTTACCCATCAGCATCAAACACTTAATTTACTTAAGTAATATTTCAGTTACATCGTTATCCAAAGTAAAAGCACAAATTACCGAAATTCAGAAAAACAATATCTGAGAATCAGCGTGACAAAAAATAAAAAAGACGTATCTTTCGAACACCGAGTCCCGGTCGTCACTAGGGAAATTATGGAATATAAAATATTTGTATGATCGTCACTCCACCGAATTTTGCGTGTTGTATTTTTTTTCAGTCTGCTCCGATAAAAAACTACGGAAAATTATAGGAAAAAAGTGGCATACCTACCTAGTATTTTTATAGGTATATTTCGCATATTTATAAGCAAAAATTCGTTTAATTCTGTCGTATTTTGCACAACCAATATTGGATACCAACACTGTGATCTGGATATTTATACTGAAAAGTTACACAATATCTGTTTCAATAAATCCTAAGCCTATATATAGCAGAAAACTGCTAGATATTATTCAAAACTCAAAAATCAAAGCAATTATTTCAAATAAACCAATTACAGGCACTTTTGAATTGTCAAGGGGTCGGCGGTCAGTCAGAAAGATGAAGCTAGTTGCCCATTTCAAGACGTAGTAGGTACCAATGAAGAAGAACATGCAAGAAACTCCACTCTTCCAAGCTAAGACACAGTATCACTATTCACAGCATCTCACATTAATTACACAACTAGAAACATCCCAGCATTGGGATGCAGGGATGTTTCTAGTTAGGACTAGAAACAGCAGACTATACAAGATACATAAACAAGTATACCAAACAGTCTCGAATTCCAAACAATGCTATCAAAATCATAACACAATAAAATATTCCTGGGAAACTCACTATAGGAAACTGAGACAAAAGCGAACAGGTTGTTAGGTTAGACACACGACAAACATAGGAAGTAAATAGAGCCGACGACAGAGTTAAAACTAAATAAACTAGTTTGAAAGTCGATAGCGGACAACGCACACAACGCATAGACTGTGTATTTGCATTTTTATTGGAACCGTTTAAAGAAACAATGGACGGATCGGTTGAAACGCTTGCCGTTTGGGAAATTCAAATGTTTTCCTCTTATACCGTTTCCTGTATAAGCCTTTAACGATTTTTATTTCGATATAATCTGGGCTGCGAGTGCTTTTTTAGAAAAAGTAGTATTCCATTTTGTAGATCGTTTGCGCTTCGTAGAAACAGAATATAAAAACGATTACTCACCACGTAGCGAGACTCGCTTTAAATCTATACCAAGTGCTTGTTTCAATCAACCTTGAACATAGGTAGGGTACCTAGCTACATTTTGCTTTGTAGAAACCTTATAGCCAAATGTCGAAGTCTGGTGGAATGAATGAATGTGTGTAAGAAATCTTGTGGACAAATATTTGACTCACGGTTTCGTAACACGGTGGGTAAACAGTTACACACAATATTGTTTGGAAGGTGCATAGGATTATCAGTTATTATTAGACACATACAGAGTAAATATAACTAAGCACAGTCATGCAAACACACAAGCACAGTGAATTAAATAGTCAGTAGCGAGAACACAAATATAGTTTAACATACAAACAATAATAATTAAAATCAAAATGCAAGCTAAAACATGCATTTCGGGTCGCATGTAAATCTCGACTGATCACAGGCGATGTTGCCGCTCTACGAATGCAGAGCGCGCACGCAGTTTGGCCGCCGCGAGTCGCGGTGAGTATACACACGAACGGCAGGCGTCAACGGCAGAGGCAACTGCAGCCGTCAACGCGTTGGCGGCTGCCGTCGACAACGTGCGCCTGATGTATTTGAGTACGGTGCTCAAATACACAAGCGGCACGTTGTCGTTGAAAATATGCAGGTGTAAGAGAATCTTGTGACACTCTTGGGTAAACTTGATCACAGGTTTTGAGTTCCTTATAAAAATAAAAACTGGGTCGCAAATTTTTGGTAAAGTTTCTGACTTAGCCTTACAGTAAATTCAGGAATATCTGTGGCAGGTAAGGTATAACTGCCAGAAAGCTCAAAAAACTCGCCAGGGAACTTCAGCGACTCCCTATAGATCAGTTACGCCGAGAAGGGCCTTAAACCTTAAGACCTTTGGATTCTATGGCTGAATAGTAAATTATAATTTGAAAAAGCCGCGAAAAAAGCCTAACCTTCGACCTTAGCAACAACTTAGTAAGTGAGTAGGTACTTATAAATGTTCATCATCTGTCAGATCTTCAGTACATTATACTACTTTTACATGACTTTCTTAATCTTTTCCTTTCTTAAAGATAGGTTAAACTATCGTGCAAACTCGCGAAAACATTCGCGTATCAAACAGGGCAAGAAACTATCTTTATGTAAACGGGCCTAAGCAAAGGCTTCAAAAAGTAACAGAAATTTCTCATTACCGAAACAACATGCCATAAACAAAAACATATGTAAGTAAAAATTCTCAATCTTCCACGTGAAACCGAATACGAAAACCCTTGTTTGCATGCTGTCGGCTTCAAACAGTATTTGAATGACGTCACTGACAATGGGAAGCTCTCAACATGACGCAGACAGAGCTACCCACTCTTTTTGGCAGCAAAATCCTTCAAAGGCGGATGAAATGAGAGCATCTTAATATCCGCGTTTTAGTCTTATTTCGTGTGACATTAGCGAGCCCCCAGCGAATGAACAAAGCCGTGGGTTATTCTGCAATTTTTTTATTATACGTTTTGTTACATCTTTTCGTAACGAAAATGTTTTTAACTTAAATTTTTTGACGTTTATTTTCATATAAAACTAATTTCACAAACAATTAAAAAATATTTACTCGATTAGTCACAGGACCTGCTATAACTATATCAAAAACAAAGGACTGAAAAATAAATCCCGAAAGATTCAGTCATTTACCTAATAAGAACCAAATTAAATGCAATTGACGGTGCTTTTAACTGAAGCTAATAAAATTAACTTAAAACCTTGTAAACTATTCTAATAAATTATTCAGGTACACGTTACAGCCTGTTTCATTTCCAGTATCCATTAGCTACATGCGACAAGCCAATGCAATTTAGTTACTATCGCATGAACATTATACAATATATTTTAAACCCATAAATTCACACTTACAGTCATTTATTTTTCTTTAAACGTTATTTTACACAAATACATTCTTAAATTCACGCCTTTGTCCCCATGGGCGTAGGCAGAAACTGCAGAGCGCAATCTGCTACGATCCGTTCACACTCCTTTTGCTTGCAACGTGATTTCATGGTTACTTTTTGTTTTAAAACGTTATGATAATTCCAGAAAGCACATCCTCCGTTAAAATATCAGCTCTTCAAACAACACTACACTCCACGCTTTTATGTAGTAACTTTTGTTTAAACTGTATTGTCCCACTGCTGGACAAACGTCTCCCCCATAGCTTACCGTTGTTCAGTTACTTGAAACAATTAAAAATAGTAATGTTTTTAAGTTACCTTCGCGCATCTTTTTTGCAGAATAACCCACGAATTTAGGACGCTGCATCTGAATGCAAAAGCTTCTTGTAACAGGATGCGATATCCTTTTGTATGAGAATATGAAATGCATTTTAGTCTCGCGTTACCTCCGTCCTCTAATGAGGTCTTATATAAATGGTACTTCATTTGGATGCACTCTCATGCATTTCATTATCTGTTTATACTAAGCAATTACTATCGCTCACGTTCCTACACTAATAATTACAATATTAATGTCCTGTTTTAATTACGTTTGAGAGTCGATGGTGTCTGAGAATTAATATTATATGTTTTAATTTGATTTTATAGTATTTTTATTGTAGCTATTATTTTGAAGAGTTTATCACGATATAGTGTGGCTAACCCAGTATGTATTAGAAAAGTCGAGTTAATCACGATTTTTAATTATATAAATGCGAATTTGTTATTATACCGACCCTGCCTTCTTAAGTAGCGAATGATGATGCTGCTTTTTAGTTCATAGGCACTCACTGGCATCTCTAGGATGCGAAATAGCTCACATACACACACACATACTCGATACAGAATCCCACTCAAGACTCAAGCATTAATTTAAACCATTGCATTGCAATATATATTTATTTATTGAAACTTTATGCACAAGTAAAAAAAACATACTGTACAAAGGCGGACGTAATGCCTGAGGCATTTTCTACCAGTCAACCTTAGGGGGATGCAGAGACACGACAGAGAGTACATGGCAGGTGCAACATAAGGGATAGATATATATATAAATATTATGTTAACGTTAAGTATAACCTAGCTATAAGTTAAATATTAGTACTTACTACGCCCTAACATGTCATACTCTTAAGTTTATCCTAGTCATAACCTGTAAATATGTGTACAATAAGCTAATAAATAAACTAGTTTAGAGCCACTTGATTGGAAACTAGTTTTAAGTAATGTTTGAATCTGGAGTGAATTTCTGTTATACGAGCTTTCAGTGTATCTTGATATAGATGCTTATTCCTTTTCTAAGCATCAAACAAAACGTACACATGGCAATTGAAAGTCAAAGTTCTTAGGCTAATCACCAACACCATCTTGCACCATACAGACCGTATACAGGGTGTAAAAAAGACTCATCTCATAAAGCCATTATCTACGCATTCTGTACATCAAACTAAGTAACATTGAGCAAAAATAATTGCCGGGAAAATATTTTTTTTTTTTTGAAAAAGCGCTGTTTATAGCAGCGCGCAATGTAACGCACGACAAAAAATTGTGCTTATGGGTGCATGCAACGGTAGTGTTGGGGTGTTTAAAGTTAGTAATAACAGATAAGTAAAACTAGTTTTCGTGCAAAAAAAGTAAAAATACATAGAACTTTGACCTTCAGTATCTCCGTTACCAGAACATTCCCAGGTATCGTCCAGCACAAAAAATATATCACAATGACCGGGAGTAAGTAACCGTGACTCGGCTTCATTTAGGCTCGCTTGCACGTTAAGTCGGGTTAATTAAATAATTGTAGCGTTTGTAAACTCGGAGTTTACATAATTAACATTTCAACTCTCATTACGCGTTGCGCCACAAAAAAAAGTAACACGGGGTTAGTTAACCTGACATGAGTGTTTTTTGAGTTGCGAACATTACAGTTCAATCGACGAAACATAAAATAGAATTGCAATGCCTGTGCGCTGATATGTAATCCGACCAACAATTATTGAAAGAATAATGAACAGAAATTGTATACCCATCTCTTTTACACTATATTACGATACGTAATACTATTTTGTCATTGAATTTTATAATATGATATTTCATTTTAATCGTATTGTATGTGGTTACCATGGAGATTTAATTTATTGATTGATGAAACCGTCAGATATTGAAAAATATATTTTAAGATTTTATAATTTGTATTTATTTTTATATGTGTGCATGAACATATTGCCTGCTGATTAAGTACCGAATTTTCACTAACTACAACTTCGAAAAATATAAAATACAAAATAAGTTTTCAGCGGTACCTCATAACGTCAGTTTATTTTGACATTACTAACACTAACCCAGAGTTTAGCAATTTAACTCTCCCACATCGGTGGGTTGCATACTTATTAGGTTAACTCTAGGTTTACCTCTAACTCTTGGTGGCCGAGATGAATTATTTGATTAACCCTGAGTTAGCTATTAACTCCGAGTTTTTTAGGTCAGCCACGAATGCGCAAGTGGGCCGGTCTCCCACATCGGTGGGTTAAATATTAAAAAAATTAACTCTAGGCTTATCTCTAATTCTTGGTGGCGCAAGATTAATTATTAAATTAACCCTGAGTTACCTGTTGAATCCGAGTTGTTTAGGATAACCCATGAACGTACAAGTAGGCCTAAGCGTCTTTTTGCACCCGTTCTTCTACAAGTGATATAAATTGGTTAACTGAATCACCAAACAGTTTGTTTACATAAGCAGTGCTGCCGCGAACGAACAATTAGCGGCAAACCTTTGTTTTGGTTGCACTAACACAACACGCCTCCCGAAGCTGTCAAATGAAAATGGTCGTTACACAACACGGCACAATGTAGCGCTTATTTACTTTACCAATGGATGCATTATTAATACCACAAACACGCTAATCGGGTTAGGCGACGCTCCTAATGAATTATTCTAATAGTTTTAATTATGGGAGGGAGGGAAAGAGATGTGCGAGAACTGGGGATGGAAGTCGTCATGTAATGTAATAAAACAAATCCAAGTTTTGAAATCTAAAACTGCCGCTTACCTACAAATAAAACAAAGGATTTAATATAATAATAGAATTTAAATAAAAATACCAATGAGTTACTTTTGCCACATTTATTTAAATTAACTAAACAGTTTTTATCTCTTAATTGTAAGAACTAAAGTGTGTAAAATAACTTTCCAATAATTAGGTACGTATACCTTTCAGTACAAGATATCTAGGTGAAACCAGAGCGTCAACTCTTGTACTACGAGATGAGTCTATACTAAATGGACGGACGGGCATTTCGTTCTCTTTTAGGTCTCCCGCAGACAGGCGCGACGCGACTCAATTTCCATGAAGTTTTCATAGAAATTGTTCTACTAGAGTCACGTCGCGCTGTGGCATCGCGCCTGTTTGCGTCCACCTAGACAGGTAAAGGCTCCCCTTTACCTGTCTAGGTGGACGATAAAAGGATGGATGGCGATTGCCTATCCGTCACTTGCTATAACATCAAACGTGTAGATAGGTCTGTGTGTCTCTAGTAGGTACCAAGGCACTATTGTCACTAAACAAGTCCTTGTATCTTTAGTAGGTTGGAACTATTCTAACGAAACAATTATTTCATTTTAGACTCGTATACCGATTACCTGTCGTATCAACAGCCAAATTCATAGTCAAGAGAAAAAGGGTAACATGTGAAGGACATGTCTTGCAACGTATTTCTATCGTTTCAATTTGTCTCGATCACGTGGTAAAAACTAAACCAGTAGAGGCGATCGCGCAAAGTAAACGTAAGATAAATTCGAACGGTTTTAAAATTTAAAATACTTGTATCTTCACAATATTTACTTAGTTTTAAGACTTTATTCATATCTATGGGTGCGTCACAAAAATTTTAACCAAAATTCTATTGGATAGTTGACTTTTTGTTTCAAAAATCGTTCGAATGTACGTATCGTTGACGTCGCGCGTTTGTGCTATTGCCTCAGACTGCAAACAAAATCATATAAGTACTTGTTATTCTTGAAACATCTACCTACCTATAGGTACACTAATTTGACGATATAAAATATTCAGATCTGTTATATAATCTCATCCATACTATATTTCCCACATTGAAATCTGTGCAGAATATGCTTAACCGTTAGTATTTGAAAGCTATTGCAATACACGATGCCTTCTTCGGACGGCGCAAGTACCACTAATTTGGCGGCGAAGTTGAAAAGGCCGGTGTCGAGGCCAAACTGGGTGCCAAAAGCTATACGGGCCAGGCTCTCGTCTTGCCAGCACCGAAAACGACTCTCTGCAATGGCAATACATTATGCTAATGTCTAATGTGGTGCTGTTTTTAGTTTTTAAGATCGTGGGCATTGGGGTTGATGGTTTTATAGATTGATGATGCTTCAAAGTTTTTAAAAAAGGAACATCACGACTGTTTTTGGATCCGTAGGGGTAAAATGAGTATAGTGTGTTGGCACTCACGACACGACACGACACGACATGACACTCACAATTAACATTATTTCAAAAGTCCCATGTGATCCAGAACCAGCTTACAATTACCTTGCCTTTAAAACTAGAGGTTCTTTAACAGGTGCTTCCGCGTCATGACGTAGCAGGTGCCTTAACTTTAGTTATTGATTATATAGCTCTAAAGAAAACCGGAGGGCTTAGACTAAGTGCCATTCTATCAGTGACTACGATGATGGAAAAGTCAAAAATGTATTGGATTGACATAAGTTTCAGAAAAGCTAAATCATGTTACCGTGTACCGTCAATCCTGTAGAAAGTCATTATAGAAATACGAAACACCCTGAAAGCGATTGTCATCTAGACCCTCTGGTTTAGCCTAGGAATAACTAGTACATTCCAAAATCTATTTACCTTCATTCAAGTAAAAATTTATAAACTCACCTCGATAATGCAACGGCATAACTTTCCTAAACAAATGCATTCTTCTGGCAGTCTTCTCATACCTCGTTATGGCTATCACACGACAGGGTGGTGAAGTGCACGACAGAACTTTGGCAGAAGCACCCGTTGTCGTGAATACTATGATAGCGCTTGCTCCACTTTGTAACGCTGCGAGAGAAGCTGCTAGGGCAGCGGCGTATGGCTGCAGAACTGGGATCTTCATCTGCAAGTAATAATGAACATCGTATTCGGTTGATTTAGCTGTGTGACAAGATCTAAAACTTGATTGTTCAAATATTGTGCAAATTGTTGTTCTACGGTATACTTTACTACTTTTTAGATATATTGCAAAAGAGCCTACATACAATTCATATTCAGCACTAGTTCATAAAATAATTAAACATAATCAGCCTATAATGTTCCCACTGCTGGGACACAGGCTTCCTCTCTGTGAGATGAAGTGGGAAGTTATCCACCACGCGGGCCTGGTTCGGTTTGGTGGATTAAAATTGTAGGCTGCTGCGAAAATCCTTGACGAAAATATTTTACAGTTTTTCCAGGAGCTAGTAGGACTACTAGCTCCTGGAAAAACTGTCAATGGTGTACTACAAAAACCTTTACCGGTAAACTCAGTTTGAAATAATCTGAAGCAGCAAAGTAATCTTTTTCTATTATTTCTGTAGCTCTAATGAGAGCTTGAATGAATTCGATGGGAGGTTTTCCATGTCGGTTATCCTTCACGAAAATGCCATCTAATCTGTTCTTAATCAAATCATGAACTTGTATCAACAACTGACGATCGTTAGCAATTTTCTCATAGTAATTGTCTACCAAGGTCGGATTCATGAAGAACACAGGTTTACGTGCCTGAAATTAATAGTAGGTTATTAGAACATAAACCTATTTTCTATTCGCGTAACCCATGTTGGGAATAGGTACGTCGATCACAGTTGAATATCTCCAGTTTATAAGAATTTAGGTACAAACAAAATACCAATGTTTTTGTTCAACATGCCTACATTTACTCATCTTTCAAGGAAAATCTAACTTATTTATTGAAAAAGTAAATAATTGTATTTTTTTATATCTATATTTCCATATTCTAAGTACAAAAGTTAACATAAATTAGGTACAAGAAGCAATTAAACTTGCTTCGTTAACAATATTTAATAGGTAGTCTGAGAACTTGTGAACCTTTATTTTTGTTAGTCCCAAATTAACATCCAGACTATTGGTCTAGCCTTTCCAACTTCCCGAAAACTTACGACAACTTATGAATTGAGATTGTGAATTTAAAAGGTACATACATACATAAACTCATGCCTTCTTCCCATGGGGTTAGGCAGAAATTATAGAACGTCACCTGCTACGATCCTTACTTACTCCTTTTGCCTCGTTTACGTTCATACATCTGGTCATACACGCACGCCGGTTGCGAGTACTACGCACCTGAACTTTCTGAAGAACATCACCAATAAGGTCACTATATGTCCTCCTAGGACGACCCCTCCAAGCGTTTCCACTCACATCTGCCTTGTAAATACCGTTTGTTAGTCGCCTTTCATTCATCCTCTCAACATGACGAAACCATCTAAGCCATTTAAAAGGTACCTGCTTAAGTAATGACTACTTTTTACCTGTACTTAACATTATTATGTAGCTTTATTATTTTATATGTAAAGTCAGGAAAATTTATTGTTAGGCAAAAAGTCAATTTGTCTAACAATCGTAGGTACTTAAATTGTTCGTATATTCAAATCATAACTGTCATTCTTTGACAGTTGTATTATATGGCTACAACACGGAAGATTGGTTTAGGGTGTCAATTTTCTTCACAATTAATTTCCTTGACTGTACGTACAGTCATGAGCATAAATATCTAACAGTTACGCAAAATTAAAAGCATTTTTCTCGTGAAATACAAGTTGCGATTTTGAGAAAAGACCTATTTCATAATAGTATGGTTTCTTTAATATTATGTCCGTAAACCATACAAAATCTATCAATACCTTTGGAGTAAGTCGCTCTTGAATCTTGCGTAAGTGTAGATACCTTACACTTGCGCAAGATTCAAAAACGATTCGCTCGTGCTGCTCGTGTCTGTACCCATACATAATAAATCAAAAAGCATAGTAATGACATAGTTAGCCACTTCTTACCTACTAGCATCACGAACACTAACTATTTTCAAAATAACACAATATTCACCTCCCTGCATCTTCGCAAAACCTCGTCAAAGTTGCAAAAAATATCGCTCAACGTTGGATCCAACACAATGCCAGCTGAAATCTAATAAAAAGGAAATTCTCTTTTAACAATAAATTATTCGTTTCCTTCACAAAATTTAATATCTTATTAACCTTCATTATTTCATAAAAGTCTTTAATTTCAAGCGTTGAAGGCCAGAATAAAATTGGCATGGAAGATATTTTCTTATTTTGTTTCTTGAATTGTCGCAGTTGGTTGGTGGACATTAAATCCTTTAAAATTATAATGTCAACCTGGAACAAATTGGTTAATCAGTTACCTTAAACAATATCTTTTCATCAGAAAGATGCTCAGAAACGAAAATTTTTGATTAATGTCTAGATAGCCTAGCCAGGCATTATTCTTATCTGGAGTCAAAAGCTGATTCCCAGCCACTATAGGCGCGGGCTTGCGGACGGCGAGTGATGGATAGCTCGCCGTCCGGGAAGGACCAGGCCCGGGTCGACGCGCGCCTTAAAGAGATGTCAGCACACACTGATGGGGACCGCTAGGGCCGATCCCTGCCAGGATCGCGGGTTTGTCCGAAAGGCTTACCGTGGCCTTAGCACACAGGCAACTGAATGAACTCGGGTGAGTTTTAGTCAGTAAAAGTCTGACACGCCCTCCCGCTCCGCCCAGAGCGGCAGAAGTTATTTGATGATAACAAACCCAAAATAGACATTATTCTTATCTAAGTACCTGTTTAAAAGGGGGCTTTCCAAATTGCAAAAGTACTATGACATTTTGCAGATTCCTGAATTTTTACGGTATAGCAAGAGTCATGGTTCGTTCACCATAATCATCATCACCATTTTGCTGCCCATGTCCCATGTTACTCGGGGTTGGTGCAATACGTTTTTCATTCACCAAGTACCTAATTTTAATACAATTTCTATTGACTTACCCTATCATCGACATCAATAGGGTCATTAACAGACATAGTGACAGACATACCAACAGGCGTATAGTAAGCAGTTGGAATCATTTCAGGCATATTAGCTGAACACTGCATAGCATCTTTGATAATGTGAAAGAATTCAGCGGTATGTTGTGTCATGTCGATATTAAAGATGTTGACTCCAACGTTGGTGAGGGAGTGGATGTCATAGCCATCGTAATTCTCATCTAAAAAGACAGGGTAATATTAGGCAGGTTAAGAATAAGATTTGAGACGTATTATGACATGTTAAAATAATCATCATTGTTCCAGAAGAGAGAGAGAAATGGAGCTATGCAGGATAAATCTCCCTTGTTAGCTACGGAACAATGATGGATTTAACTCTTCATAGTCCGGCCCCTACTAAGAGTTTAAATGATGATCAATTGTCGGAAGGTACATGTTCACAGACACAATTTTTTAATACTGATTATTTTTTTATTTTTTATTGATTTATTTGATTTTTTATGAGTGGAACAAAGTTTATGTCTGACAGTTTTTGCAACGAAAAACTGTCAGATAAAATAAATAAATAAATAATAATAATAACCCTACCGCCGTATCTCTACGTTAACGTCATGATGTGGCTTGCGCGCTCTGAACTCTAGGTCTGTGCCGGTAGAGTTTACTTTCCCGAAACTAGTCTAGGGTGAGGAGGCAGACCAAGAGAGATACATAAACCCGCAGGGCAGCATGTGACGAGCTGTTGGGCAGTAGCGACCCCACGGACCCTATGTTCCGGGAGAAGTCTCGTTCCTCATCTCTGCTTGCTTTTATTGACCGGCTGGAGTGAACACTGACGAGAAACAGAGCTCCCACCTTATTCTTGTCTTTGTTGGGTTGTTATGAGTGGAGATTTGCAAGAACAAACGTGCTCAGAGGAAGGAAGTATTCCAGTAAGATGCTGGTTGGGATCTTGACCATACTTCCGGAACTGTCCTGATAGCCGTGGAATAGCTCTCCACTCCTCAAGCACCTCAGGATATATTGCCCGATTGTCGCTACACGACTTGACGCGTAAACTAGTCGACGAATTTAACTAGTTAATCGACTAGTCGACGAATGAAATTAGACAGTCTAGTTTCGTTTACGCCAATACGTTGACGACCGATCTCTATCCCAGACCCTATGGTCCCGAGATATGCGAAAAGCTTAAAAATAATAATAATAAATGTTGAAAATTCAAAATGTATTTATTAGCAGAATAAGAGTTATACTAGGTATAAGTTAACTAGATAACTAGGTTGCTAGGTATAACTTAGATAAAGTTTGGTAGATGTTATCATGCATCTTTCAATGCATTGCATGTATAACCAGACTACCAGTAAATTTTTCAAGCTATTGAATGCTAAAAAAAACCAACATTTCATTAAAAATTGACTGGTAGTCTGGTTATATAGGGTGTTTGGTAGCTGGATGCAAAGCCTTAAAGGGGTGAAAGTTGACACCATTTAGAGCATTTTGAGCCATACATTTCTTAGACGAAGTCGATTTTATTTTTAGTTTTGTCTGCTATTGCTAGGTTTTTTTAGGTAAAGGTATAGCAGTTAATAAAAAAACAGACTTCGTCTTAGACATGTATGGCTCAAAACTCTCTAAATGGTGTCAACTATCATCTCCTTAAGGCTTTGCACCCAGCATCTAAACACCCTGTATATGCAATGCATTGAAAAATGCTGGAATACGATCTCGTGCATTTTTCAATGCATTACATGTATAACCAGACAACCAGTAATTTTTTATGATAGTGAGCGCTACCAATTATCACACAATTTCATTAAAATACGATCTACATAATGAACTTAAAATCTTTCATTACTTACGACAGTCGTACATAATGCTAATCGTTTGGTAAACTATATCTCTTTCAGTTTTCAAACCAAAGTGTACCTGGAAATTAAACCATACAATTTACAGTACTGTGTGGTCGTTAGCAGGCACGCGACCTATTTCTTAGTCTAGGCATACATAATGACTACTTTCTGGCTGAAATACTAAAATCTGCAGAAAAGCTCCGGTAAAACATATAAATCGTCATCAGTTCAATATCATGCGTTACGAGGCCTTAAAACTTGCTGTTAAATAATTTTGATAATCACCATTATAAGTGAGACTGGTGATCGAACACTATATTTTGAGGTCTAGAAAAAAATGTGTAGCAAAAAAAGAAGAACGTCTTTTTACTACCTAGTTCAACGACCGGTACGGTGCTACTAAATTGGTTTGATAATTATGCTCTGCATCAATAGTCTATTAGAAACCAACGGACCTGCTCTATTACGTACTTCATTGTGCTCATAAATGGAAAATTATTATTAACGGTACTTACGCCCTCCCTGCGTCGACTTGGATTATAATGCATCCACCACACCATTTTGGAAATTGATAACTATTTTCCTAAACTCCGTATTTTGTACTTATTTTGACTCGCACGTCATGGCCTTCCAGATTTTATTCGAAGAGAGTTTAAATGTTAATATGTCACACACTGCACTTTTGACCAACGAGGTTATGTCGGAATCTTACTACTTAAATAAAATCAGACTCTGGCTGTCCTCATTACGTGCTGAGGGGATTTTGGGATCTCTGGTAAAATGCACGCCTTTGCATAATACCCTGTTCGAAGATTTTTGTTTCTTCAAATTATATTTCTTTCTCACACACACAATTTCAAATATTTTGTGTTTATTTAAATAAGCCTGTTTTCGCAGCAATTCACGACAAAATTGCGGGTACAATCCCATCCAAAATCTGACCACCGCATTAAATTTTCAGTGCTCAACCATAAGCGTCACCTGAAATAAAATAACCGCATAGACCAATGCGCCCTCATAACCAATTATGGCGTACCAATCCTCGGTAAATTTCAAAGAAACGATATTTTATGAGTTAAAATGTGGCTACATCCATCGTGTACGGGAGAGCACTTGAATTTATGCGCGTAATTAAGTGGAGTTTGCGATGGGGCCCGAGCTCGGCACTTTCCAGCAGTAAATGGAATTTACGTACGCCTCCTTTCGAACGTATCTTGAGTTTTTGGTTTAAAGATGAAAAGGGAGCGTGTTGTTTACAAACATAAAGGTGTTGGATTTCAAGTGGTGAGCTTTCTGCTGCGACGCTCGTCACCTAGATGCTGCTGATTGCCTGTCAAGTAAACGTCGAAAGTGATGAAAGTAGATGGGTGACCTTCCAACTTTTGCTTATTGTAAAGACAACACCAGTATGTTGACCTATGACTATGAGTTCCAAATATGAAATAAGCATAGATTAGAATTAGTTTATTCGTTTACAAAGATTGGTTGTCTGCTCATAATTATATAGCTCTATAGAAAATTCAGAAGTTGGTATTTGTGTCAAATATACAATCCAAACATTTATTGGAGACTACATCTGCTTGACAGCGCTGAATTTTATATAAATAAAATTCAGTTTGTGTTGATTTATATTCCATTTCTATTTAATAGTATAAAAAATTTTTTGTTCTCGACATTTTTAACTGGTTTCCGTTTTATTATTTACACTTCCATTTAAAATGGATGACAGATTTATTGAACTTCTTTTTGTAGAGACCAAGTACAGATAGCTCAATATTTATTTTTAGTCCCACGTAATAGATGCGACAATAGCCAAGTGTGTTCCCATCCCGCCAAAAGGGCACTAATGCGCAAGAGCGTTTACTGCATGGCTCCGGTAATTTTTAATAAACTACCTAAGCAATGGAAAGAATTGCCCCTATCATTGTTTGAAAACAGGCTCCGAAGCTTTTTAACGCATAAAGCATTCTATACTGACAGCAAATTCCTTACAGGGAAAGAATTTTGTATAAGTATTGTGTATAAATTGTATTAGTGATCTATAAAAGTTGTGATTTAAAACTCTTCAATGTATCCTATACTTAATTGCCTTCATTGTTTTAGCGTCAAACTATAACTTTTGCATGCCTATTGGTAAAATTAGGCTGAACCAATCTTATCAATTTATCACCTTGTATTGTACCCATATTTGCAAAATAAACGACTTACTTACTTACTTAATGGTGTTCCGTTCAGGTAAACGCTACAGCTTATGAATTGGGTCAAGAAAGAGGCTTTTACTCTCTTACCGTGAGAGAAAAGGGCAGACCAAGGACGCAGAATTTGCTCTCTTGCATGAATGTTTAGTTTAGAAAAATAAATATTTCATTAAACACCTTGAATTTAAACAATGTTGTGAAAACACACATTTTCAGGCGGTACGCGGCGGTCAGAATAT
This sequence comes from Dryobotodes eremita, assembly GCA_917490735.1. Taxonomy (NCBI): domain Eukaryota; kingdom Metazoa; phylum Arthropoda; class Insecta; order Lepidoptera; family Noctuidae; genus Dryobotodes; species Dryobotodes eremita. The sequence goes on along the minus strand of OU823248.1, from coordinate 11,779,108 downwards.
GACGTATTCAGAGTACTGGAACATCCGGTTTGAGGTCTCCGCCCAGACATCGAGCGCGCTGGTCCAACAGGCCTCGAGTGGTCCGCGGTGGGCGCTGAAGCAGCTGGACCGCGAGCTCCTCCTGGAAGCCTCGATCGTGCAGGCCTGGGTGTCATCACCGGACAGGCCTGCTGACATCAACGACGAGGCGGAGTGGTGCTGGGAGGCCATGTCCGAAATATGTGAAGTGGCTATGCCCCGGGTCCAGCCCGGACGCGCCTGGCGCCAGGTGTATTGGTGGTCGCACGAGTTAACGTCTCTGTGCGAGGCATGCGTTGCCGCGCGACGCCTGTACACCAGGCACCGCAGGCTCCGTATCCGCCCTCCGGATACGGAAGCTATTCAGGCGGAGCTGTACGCGAGTTACAGAGCGGCGAAGACCGCCCTCCGAGCGGAGATCCTGCGAGCCAGGGGACTTGCCCGCGAGGAGTCGCTGGGGACTCTGAACAGGCAGCCGTGGGGACGCCCATACAAAATGGTGCGGAGAAACTCCGCCCATGGGCTCCCCCGCTGACGCAGTCTCCGGCCCCAGCTAGTGGAGGGCGTGGTGAGCGGGTGGAGGGCGTGGTCAGGGCGTAACTCCGCTGGCCCGAGAAATCACGGCACAGCTGACTGAGCTCCAGCACGATCTCATGGCGGCATGGAGAGTGCGACTGTCGCAACCCCGTGCTGGGCACGCCACAATTGCGACGGTAAGTCCCCTCTTTGAGGAGTGGCTTGAGAGGCGCCCCGGTGTCCTCACCTTCCGCCTGACGCAGGCCCTCACCGGACATGGCTGTTTCGGGAGGTTTCTGTTTCGGATAAGGCGGGTGGAATCGCCCGTGTGTTACCATTCTGTGGATCGACCGGAGGACATGGCGGAGCATACGGTGGAGGTCTGCCCGGATTGGGCGGAGCACCGCCGTGTCCTCGTGGCGATGATCTCTCATGTCCGGCCCTTGTCCAGGCCATGGTTCAGAGCGAGACGGAATGGGAAGCTGTCACCTCCTTCTGCGAAGCAGTAATGCTAGCAAAGAAGGAGGCGGAGCGCTTGAGGGTGAGACAATCGTTGCGCTCTCACGCCCCTAGTCGCCGCAGGTGGCGACACCCTGGGCATCGGGAGTCGCTAGCCGATTCCCGGCCACCGTAGGCGCGGGCTTGCGGACGGCGAGCAATGGGCAGCTCGTCGTCCGGTAAGGACCAGGCCCGGGTCGACGGCGCGTTGCGTTGCACGCGCGCCTCGAAGAAATGTCAGCATAATTGACGGGGTCCGATAGGGTCGATGTATGCCAGGGTCGCGGATTGTTCGAAAGAGTTACCGTGGCCCTGGCGCACAGGCAACTGAAGGAACACGGGTGGGTTTAAGTCAGTAAAAGTCTGACACCCTCCTGCTCCTCCGCCCTCCTGCTCCGCTCTGAGGGTGAGAAGTCATCTGATGATTTCCCACCCAAAAAAAAAATTATCCTATGACTTTCGAAAACATGTCAAACTTGTTTTCTTTTTTCGAAAATGATAAGATTTCCGTCAGATCTTTAAAAGGAATATGACACATTAACTGGGAATAACAAACTAATTTATTTTTCAGAACATTTTCAATGGATTTTCTACCATTTTGACGACCCATTTCACGCTGTAACTAAGCTATAAGTTCTGAGCCCGCATTTAAATAGGCTTGAGAAAAACTTTAGTCAAAGGATCGTTTAGGAAAAGCGGGAAAAGCTAATTTGTGGACATAACCCTTATGCCGCGAACTTCAAGTGAGCATCCAAAATTATATTCCATTTAACTTAAGTTCTGTTACACTGAATTAACCTAACAATCCAAACCAATTAATTTTAATTGAATAGTTCTTGCTTGTTAGTTTCAATTATTTCATTATCTTCATTTACTTAAGTACCTACTGTTATTCTAAGCAGAGATGCTATTACGTCAGGCTATCTTAATAGAGCCTCTAAGGGAACCCCATTTGGCCCTATTAACTTTTATCAAAAAATGCTTTTAAACATAAAAATAAAAACTGTAACAAAATTTCTTGGACGTTATTTTGAGAGTAGGTACAGACAGACTTGATTTATATTTAAAACCTACATTTTTCAATGTTCGATCTTAAATTCAATATAAGGTTGACCCTTGATACATTTAGAGATACATCCGAATTTTAGTAGGTATATTTCCGTACTCACCAATAACGAAATTATGAAAACTTTTCTAAGATTGCTGAGATGGTGTTTTGACAAAATATGTTCTCAATCATCACTTGGACATTCACTCACTCGTAAAGAAAAGTGAATTCTAAGAAAATAAAGTACTCTAGAATCCTTACTAGTCATTTTTCAGTTAGAGATTGGTTCAAGCTTACAATAATAATTTTATCGACATCGATTTTTTTGCCCTATCTAAACATAAATTTAAAAAAAAATTATTAAGCGCGGTGTAAATAAAAAAAAATAATAATATGTATTATTTAAGTATGTATTAACTATTTGGTTTTAAGATTACGAAATAATTGTATTATCGTTATAAATTGATTTAATTTAATTTTACCAAAACTGTATCTTTTATAAGCTAGTAACATGTGGAAACGTAGTGGATTGTATATTTAATCATAGCATACTGTGTATCTAGATATAATATACAATGTACGATTGTTTGTTTGTTGCCCAAATAAAATAAAATTTCTAACAAACAAACAATTTCTCAACAAAATAAAGATCAAAGGCATGACATACACGCGTTTATTGTGCCTCCGTCAACACGTTTCATATTACATAGGAACAGTACTGCAAACTGTTATAATGAAGTGAAATATTCATCAGCTACCGTCTGGAGACCTGGCTACCACCCCGAAAACGTACCTCCTAACTGCCTTATTACGATTTTTTAACGCACTCCATGTAGAATACGAGATTTACGAATCAGAAATTATACAGTTTATTGTGGTCACGAATCAAGACTTTCGGAACTACGTAGGTAAATTAAATCAACTATGTACCACGGTTTTACGTCATCAGGGTAGGCACTATCTCTAAAATAATTTAAAAATGGAACAGAATTTGTATGATATTGTCAGCCAGTTATATTAACCAGTACCGGTAGGTGGTGCAAAAGGCCACTAATGTTGCAACTAAAATAATTTAACGAATCTTAGGTGTGCCCTGTCTCCATTGATGAATCATCATTATGTCTCGCCACAGAAAGCTGATGAGCCCAACTCTTTGCCATAATTAAAGCTCGGTAGAGTGAGTGATTAGTGATCACACTATCTACGTTGTTATTAGCTGACATGGGGCCGCTGCAATTTCGATCGTGCGTTCGTTAGCAAGCATTTGACTAATTCCTTTGACATAGGTTAGCGGCTATTCAGTGCAACTGAATATTATTCTACATCCAGGCGAGGTTTCTTTACAATCTCGAGAAAGCTAGACACTCCAGCATCATTATTATCACAGACATCTTTATATTTTATAAGTAAATCATATCTTCACGAAAATGTAACACAGCTTCATCTCGAACGTTAACTTCATCTCACCGCTATGTAGGTACGATACAATATTCTTCTTATCATGCTCATGCTAACACTGTAGTGAAAAAAAAATGTCAGTCTGCGGCGTATTAACGTCCTACCAACGCATTTCCCTTAAGTAACTAAAGTAATTTCTCTTTTTATATTTCATTAAAAAACTAGCAATTATCGTAATGCACCTGTTTTCGCGAAATAAAAACTAAGGTAAACAGAATAAGCTGACGACGGTCCCGCGACGTTGAATTTTTGAGGGCTTCGTGTGAGACCGGTGCATATTTCGGATGAAAATCTGCTGCGATGTCGTATCAAAAAAGAAAACTCGTTTGCATACAGTTCGACATACGAGTGAAGCAACGTGTTTATGATGAGACGTCTTGAATTTTGATTGCATTTAAAATGAGGGATGAGAATACGAGTGTTTTGTTATCTTTGAATTTGTATGATGAGCAGCAATGTACTCGGCGAAATGAGACTTTGTACGCTATAATTTTACATCGTTAGGGACGCTGCAAGGTTATATGTCTGCGTTTGCTGAACTGTACTAGATAATCTTTGAATGTAGATTTGATTTGACGTAAGAGTTTCGTAAATGTACAACCGGGTCACCTTGGGAATTCAGCTCCTTCACCGACTTGCAGCACTGCAGTTAACAGATAAAGAACATAATCAACAAAATAGTACTAGTAGTGACCCCATTTTCCTTCCACGACTTGCAAGATTTAAACATACATGCAAGTTTATATGGATGATTGGAAAAGCAGTGAAAGCAAAAGTCGAGAACTTGGTATAGATTGCATTTCAAGTATTCATTGCTCTGTCGGAGACTGTAAAACTGCAGCTCGGAACAAATTCGTGGCGTAGAATTTAAAGTGACAAAGATATATCTCTTTCTCCGTCTAGTATACAAACAGCTAGAGCTTGGTGCAAAAATTTAAGAAAAAGGAAAAAGGGAAATTGTGCTTGCTAAAAATTCAGTTTTGCTACGTGTTGCCTGCAGTCTTATTAAAAGTAACAGCGACATAGTATTTTCACAACTATATTAAGAATATTTTTGACAATGTTATTCTAAACTTCATTTTTTTTAGATAATTTCAGTTAATTACATTCAATGATTTTTTTCTAGTCTGACTAATAATCCCTGATTTATCTTTGGACAACGTTAGTATTCATTTACTGGCAATAAATGCATCCTCATCACTCAATATTATTCATGATCAATCAATCAGTATCACGAGCTTTAACTCACACGGTATTTTTTTTTACTCACTCTAAATTAACTCACCAAAATATAATCTTCCGGAAAATATTCATCTATTACTCACAAATTATATTCATCCTCCCGTAAAAACGAACCACAAAGTTAGAATGCTCGTAACTTTTACCTTACGTCAAGTTATAACAAACTTTTAATCTCTTATGTTATCCCGTCAACGATGCACTCACAGAATAGAAAGGTACAGAAGGTTAACAACACAAAAAGAATGAAAATGCACGCACACTTAGACACGTATCTACTTACAGCAAGTGCGAGCGCCCTCGTGACTGGTGTTCGTATGAGATGGTTTGAGATCGCGGTATGTACGCGTCTATGCGTGCGTGCGCCTGCTTTCGCCAGTTATTTTGAGCAAGTCTTCTGTTTCTATCTATTTTGTGACACAGAAAGATACTCGGGTAGTAATTGTATCACGTATAAGCACTTTACATTTTTTGATTACACACCCTGTTTGTACGTCTGCGCGTCGAAACGCGGTTTGTTGAGATAATGAAATTAATGTACTTGTGCTGGAAATATAATTTGAGGGTAGATAGTTTATTTTTTATTTTTTTATGGTGTATTATTTTGTAATTAGTTGTAGATTTAATGTTAATTATGAGGCATTTTCCTAAACACGGTGGGGTGAGATTTGAACAAATCGAGTGAATCCTCTGTACCTTGTAGGTATTTTTTTTTTCTATATTAAGTAGTAAAAATAGGAAAAATACGCGTTCAAATGTGTAGTTGAGACACCAACCCGATATAGAATATACAAACTTTAATCAAAAAAATACTAACAAAGTTTCGCAATATCTATATTTTACGGTTATAGGTACCATACCTAGAGATACACACGACTAACAATAGACAATTGCACTGTCCATTACTATTAATTAATATAGTCTATAGGATACAGCAGCAACAAATCAAAAACAAAGTAGCAGGATTCTTATCCAAACTTAACAGAGGTAAGAGCCCCTACAAGATTACTTATTAAGTAGATTACCGGGTACGGCGAGTCGGCCCCGACTGCGGAACCCATTCAGGGCTCGTAGACGGGCGATGAATTTTTGAGAGGCCTTCACAACGTGTGTGAGACTAGCGACTGAAAGCTTTTTTTCAGAAAAGGAATCGGCGTCGCAGATAATGAGAGAGACAGACTCTACTCAGAAGAGTAAAGAGTACGGTTATGGAATGTTTTTGGCGTTACACGATTATGTTTATGGTACCGGGGTCGGCTTTGTTTTAAATTTCGTTTGTGTTTGTGGTGCAGTGTAGGAATGACATGTAGACCACAAACGGAATTTAAACAAAGGGGTGGAGGTTGTTTTTGCGCGTTTTTAAGGTGAAAAGACCTCTGTTCAGTTATACAACAGCATGGCTTGAAACAACCGAAATAATCCGACCAAAGTTGGATACAGAAGATAAAAAAATTGTTTTGTTTATCATGTCTGTGCATGAATTCAAAGAATGGACTACATATTAATTTCAAAACTAGAATCCGGTAATGTATAAGGGGATTTTTCAAAGGAGATTTACATTATTTATTTCCAACGCGTGTAAAGCCGCTAACATTTATTCATTAATCCTCCTTGCTTGTTATCTCTAACGTTTATTTTATTTTAGGTAACATTGTGAGATTTCAGTATTCATTCCCGACTCTAAAGAAACATGTTTTAATATTTTAAACGGGTCGTGTCACGCAGGCTTAGTAAATAATTGAAACATTCAAGTAAATGTAAGTCCTGAAAATGTACCGAGCAGGTACTTAATTTTTTTTTTTTAAATAGAGATGTTTATTCACGAACATTTAAAAACCAGTTTATATTTAAAAGACGCACTATGAATTTTAATATCTACTTATGTTCAGCTCAGAAAAGTCAAACGACGATCATCAGTGTACAGTCTGGGAAAACATTATTACGCAAAATGACACCCTATGGCAATTTGCTGTGTTATAGCCATTTAAGTCAACTATCAAAAAATGACAATTGTGATTTGAATATACGGGCAGTTTAATACGTTGATAGTAAATTTTCTTAACAATGAATTTCCTTGACTTTATGAAAACATAACAAAATCATTTTCCGAGTGGAAAGTTATCAACAGACAAGTAATCGTTAACAGTAATTAATTTAATTAATTAACAGTATTCAGTTTAATAGTAGGTAATCGAAATTCGTATTAAATAGTCGCTGTAACCGCAGCTTTGATTAAACATAATATTAATACCTTTACATCAAAAGTGCTAGACAAACAGAAAGCAACGTTACCTTGATTATAAACCATGTTTGTGTTTATCTGTAAAACCACTGGAAATTAATTACACGGGTTGGGTGAAATTAACTAGAACATGAAATAATCAGTGTGCGACCTTGAGATTATATCGCAATTTTAGAAACAGTAGTCCAGTTCACCCGGCAATCAGACAAAAAAAATATTTTCATTGTAGGTAAAATTACAAAAAAAAAATAATACCAACATGTATATCCAAAAAAATCATAAACGATCCAGTGGGTACATATTGTCGGTTTAATAATATTTATTTCTCAAAAACAGAACATAACAGTTCACTTAAATATTGAGAAAAGTACTACTAGTAAGTAGTACTAGAACATGCCGATACTAAATATTAATAAAATCTAACTTATGTAGTAGCTGAAGCAGTTGGATAAAGTAATTCCACTAAAACTGCATTTCTAACGCATTAGTTGGACGTCACTTTAATTTTTCCGATTCTTTTTTGCATCCACAAAGTAGTTCTAATTCACGAAGTTATATTTGTCACAGCCAACTACCTTAATTTGCTTTTCAGGTAATAAGCCTAGCGTTTTTACTAAACATCGCCGTTCAACTAGCGGCCTGAACGATATCCAGCCGATGCGTTTAACACAACATTTAATGATATTCAGCCGATGCGTCTAATACGACATTTAATTATATTCAGCCGATGCGTCTAACACAACATTTAATGAACAGGCTGGCTGATGCAGCCATTTATACAATAGCGTGACCATGTGACGAAAAGAAGAAAAAATATGAAATAGCTGGCGTTAATAATTGTTTATGGCACTGATTTAAAGCGGCGCGGCAGTTGTTTATTGGAGTTTTGGTAAATTAAACATTGCAAAATGCATGTTTATTAACTAGTTCGGCTGTAAAAACTAAGCAGTAAACTAAATAAAAATGAGTCAAAACAAATATTTAAATAGATAATTACATAAATATTAAGCAGAAAATTGGCTTAGCGGGCAGTTACGTGTGGGCAGTTAACAAACCGGAATTAGTCAGGAAGAAATCTAACTTGAAAGTAGCGCTCGCTCGGCTCGCGCGTGGTTGTTCACAGTTTTAACCTAACCTAATCCATTTGGTCGGGGTGCCCTGGCTTAGTTACTGCGACCTGTCCTCCACCTTCTGCATCCAGTCTGTCCCAGTCACTTTCTTAAGGTATTTGGTTCATCTAGCTGGGAGAGTCCCACGCTACGTTTGCCAATACGCGGTCTCCACTCCAGGACTCGTCTGCTGCACCGGCTATCGATCCTCCGACAAATATCGCCAGCCCACTGCCACTTCAGTTTGCTTACTCTATAAGCTATGTCGGTAACTCTGGATCTTTTCCGGATAATTTCATTTCTGATTTTATCCTTCAAAGAAACTCCTAGTATAGGCCGCTCCATAGCGCGCTGAGCGACCTTGAATTTGTGGACCAGCCTGACTGGCAGTATCCACGTTCCGGCACCGTATGTCATAACGGGCAGGACCACCGCATGGTGGTCATGGTCTATCCGTGTGCCAAATTTCATACAAATCGTGAAAAAGTAACAGACAGATAGTTATAATATTCTTTAGTATGGATTATTTAGGATTATGGACAGCTTAATAACCTCAGTTATACTTCTACTCTTAACCTCTATTTTGGTTTTTCGCCTTCGCCCCTTATCCGACGCCTTTGCAGTTTGCTCAACAAATAATTTTAATGATAAGTATTTACTTAGGAACATAAAAATCATTTCCATGGACACGCCAATGTAAACAAAATTATTTCAGAGCAAAAAGTAATTTTGTATTGCTTTGAATTAAAATGTTTCTGTTATTTCATCTATTTGCATAAATTTATTTTTATCGGTAATTTATTTTATCATTTTGTTTTTATTTTCTTAGTCCTAATTAAATACGTACTTTTACGTAAATAAGTAATTATTAAAATTCATTCCTTTTCATCATTTCAGCCAGGAATCACCCACAGCAGGTACCCCTTTTTTCTGCAATACTTCCCGGTTCCATGCGTCCCGCATGCAGGTGTTTCCCGTGACTTTGACGCTGTCATCAACTCAACGCGCTTTTGGACGGCCTTAGTTTCTTTGGCCTAACCTTGACCACTATTTAGTCACAGCTTTACTCTATCGGCCATCTCCTCGTCTAACTAGATGTCTTGCCCAAATACACTTGAGGCGCATCGCCCTGTCCCTGACGTCGTAGACGTTCGACCGGCGACGGATTTCGGTGTTACGCACTCGGTCTAATAAGGTTATGACAAGCATGGCTCGCTCTATGGCCCTTTATGTTACACGTATGCGGTGGACAGTCTCCTTCTGAGCGTCCATATCTCGGCACCTTAGGTCATTGTTGGCAGGACACATTTATTAAAAAGGCAGGATTTTTTGGGCTCAAAAATATGTTCCAGCTTACCAAATACCGTCCACCCAAGCTGTATTCTCCTGTAATTCTCTTTGTTAGAATACTCCTTGCCTTAATATAGAACATGTCCCAAATAAACGTATTGGTCAACGATCTCCAGATGCTCGTTTCCAACCATAACAGCATAAACTGGGTCATCTGGGCTCCTAACATCACCTTTGTCTTGGACATGTTCATTCTCAAGCCAACTTATAAGGAAGCATCATACAGTTCTTTTAACATACGTTGGAGGTCTTCTAGGGATTCGGCGAATAAAAGTAAGTCATCCGCAAACCAAATCCCAAATCCCAAATCCGACAAGTAAACACCATTGATGTTTATACCAGGTTGATCCCATTCCAGTGTTTTCGTCACGTCTTTCAGAGTAGCAGTGATTTTTTTTTGACGAAACGGTTGCTCCTTGGTGCGCTCCCCTATTTATCAGTATTGGGGCCGTAAGTTCATGCAATCTGACCTGCATTGTTGCCGTAATCTTTCGTCCGTTCTTAGTGTCCCGGCGTTGTAACACACCAGAGTCAAGGTATTTGGGTTGTGACAGCTGGGCGACATCCATAGATTCTTAGCACCCTCTGCCCCGGCGTAACCAGAGCCGCTGCCCGAACTTGGAATAGCGGGTACTGAGGGCCAGGGCTTTTTGGCATTATTCATAATTAAAGGGGGGGTTTGGCCATGAAACGCCCCGCTGGCCAATGCGTCTTGGCGAGTTTTCCGTCATATCCTCGGTCATCGGTCAGCAGGGGGTACCACGGGCAGGTAAAGGATTTTATTTCTGTATGTAGGTTTGTACAAACACTTCTATACGCCAATGATATATTTTAAACTAGATGTGGTCGGCGTTTCCTATCTGACTATTCTGAGAAGAAAGGCCGAAACAAATTCAAAGGTCACATTCTATTTTTAGTCCAGACATAATCTTGGTCAGATCATGTGAAGACCATGTAGATTTGTCCCAAAATAGTCTTTTAAGGAAAGAACCACACAGATTGAGTGAACCTGTCCAATCAGTCCACGCATTTTTCAGTAATTGTGCAATTCAACTCAGAACTTAAGGAGCTCAACGATTCGATGAACAATACCAAAGATTTTTTTTTTTTTTTTTTTTTTTTTTTTTTTTTTTTTTTTTTTTTTTTTTTTTTTTGGGTGGGAAATCATCAAATGACGTCTCCCGCTCTGGGCGGAGCGGAAGGGCGTGTCAGACTCTTACTGACTAAAACCCACCCGTGTTCCTTCAGTTGCCTGTGCGCCAGGGCCACGGTAACTCTATGCCCGCCCCTCTTATTACCCCTACATTATTTAATCTATGAAGTTATAATATGTAAACTTCGGATAGCTGAAAAGTTCCAAAATCCTTGAATTGTGTGATCAAAGGTTTAGAAACAAATTAACAGCTTTCACAATATTCTAAGCACAGTAATAAAAATCGAATACCTGCCAACCAAACAATAATAAAGGTTGACAAATATTTCCATCAGACAGACACGTCCTTTCAACATTATCCCTTAAATACACACCAATGAGTAAATACTTTCCTACATCAATAGAGCCGACAGTGGTTGACATCTATTGACCCTTAGCCTATTCATCACACCGCCATCTGTGGGGACAATCGGGGCAAAAACAAAGGGGCAATGCCAATCACGTCACGCTTGCTAAATAATCATTAGAGACCGCTGGGACTCAAAAATAAGTAGGTATCTGTCGTGGACACTCGTTAATGATGTCAACAAGGACCATCGGAAATTTTTTGGGAGAATTATTGTGCGGAAAAACTATGGAAACAGGAAATATTGAAGCTAAGTAAGAATAGGCTGTCTGTGTGGGTTTTTATAATTTATTTGAAAATGGTTGTTGAATTCCATTCACATTTCCCAAAACAAGTATTTCACATTTTCTGTACATGACACGTTCTTCAGAACATTACCTTCCAGCTTTAAGATACTGAAGTAGACACAACATGTCTGAACATTTGTATGCATGGTGGTGAACTCTTTGCTGGCTCGAGGATCCTCGGCGCTATTTTTTTCTTTTACATTTTATGCCCTTAACGTTTTGACGCGCACTTTCGACTCTGCATGTATCGTCCTTAACAAGCACGGATTTCTTTTCGAATGAGAAATTCTGCCTCGTTCAAGGAATATTTTGTTTTGCTTCTGTTTCTTTGAGATTTAAATAAGATGCTACTAGAGGTTTGTTTAAAAGTAGCTGTTTCTAAAGGAACATTTGAGATGTTTTATGTTTACTTAAATCGAATTCGCGTGTAAATATATAATTATTTAACTAAGTTTGCGCAACTATGTAGTTTCGTTATGTAAATAAGGCTTCAAACGCGTAAAAAGTAACATTTTCTAACAAACAACCAACATAACAGAAACGGACTTAGGAACATGCTAGGCAGCTACATACCTACAACCTTTACAACTATTCATAATACCGTATCAAATTATGAACTTGATTATATATTTATTTATGTAAACAACAAAATTATGGAATATAACGTTACAATTTTTTTGATCTGGCAACATGTATGTAGTGTAGTTGTATAACTATACCTACATATGTAGGTACAGTATCATAGGTACAATTATAAACAAAGTGCTCAGATAACTAAACTGAATTAACACGTACACATTTTATTACCGCTAGTAAAAATATTTCAGCAATTCTGATTAACTTGGCGGAGTGGTAAGTTAGTTTTTGTCACAAATTAAAATTAATATCAGTTGGGGATCGCTGCCAAAGTCTCAACGTTAATCATGATTAAAGTTAGACGTGTTATAGATTTAGTTGACTGGATAAAGCTTTAGATCTAAATTTGTACCTGTAGTTATTATTAGTAGGTATCTAATTGCCTCCGGCTGTTTGCTTTTTTTTCAATTTTATATTTTGGTTGCATTTGGAATTTCGCTATGTTAAAAATCATCAAAACTTATTGAAATCATCATGCTATCATAAATGCTTGGTAGTTCATTAATTTCTGAAAAGCTGACTTAATGTAGCACACTGTGAACAACGTGTTAGAAACCTGAAGTTGTTTTAACATAAACAAATATCAGTTTGCTATAGTTTTTTTTTGTCGCGTTTTAGCATGAGTTTAGTGGTCATTGCCCTTTCACTAATACCTCTCCGTAACCCAAACAATAAACTATGAATGATTTGTCGTTATTGGCACATGTTTAAGGTGACGATAGATAATGATTCATGAAATTAAGGAGATCCTCAGCGGTAGCCCGCCAAATTCAAATTTTCGCTGGTTTTTTAGCAAATTGCAGCTCTGTTTTACGTCGTATGTTGATCAAAATCCTATTCGTGACTGCAGGAATGATATATTTACTGAATAATAATCATCAATTTCATATCAATCGTCACACTTTGGAAATTTGTTCCACCTTGAGAATTTTCATATATAAATAAAATAGTCTGAACAATTCTCAGGCGGAACAAATTTCAAAAGTTTGACGATTGATATGAAATTGATGATTATTATAATTCCAAAAGTAACTAATTTCAAAACTACATTAAAATAATAAATGATTTAAAATCCACTATAAAACTTTTTCGGTTTGAAGTCTGACACTGAAAAGTCTATAACAATCTTTGAAAGTTTTTAGTATCTCTTTAGTAGAGAATACTTAATTAACTAAATCAAACTTAAATATTATTTCAAGTGCTGAGTTAACAATTCTAGAAACAGTGTTTAAACTTACTTACAGCTGGAACCTACAAGTGACTTTGACGCTATTTTAAGTCACATTTAAATTGGATGATATCTGCGGTTACCTTGACCTTCTAATTGAGGTCGAAAAACATTGAATACCAATCTATTTTAAACTAGCTTTTGCCCGCGGCTTCGCCAGCGTGAATGTCTGAAAAAATCCCACGGGAATGTACTACCGGGACTTAAAGTACCCTACGTGCTAATCCAGGTTATAAACTATATGTGTGCCAAATTTCATCCAAATCCATAGTCATTTTTGCGCCAACCCGGAACATACATCCAGACAAATAGACAAATGGAATTATTATTATTCATCTTTACTATTTTATTACAATAGATTGCCAATATCAAATAAATTATGAATGACCTCTGTGGATAGGATAAATTCGTCACGATTTCATGGGCTTGATAAGAGAACAACGTTTGTAAGATTCCTATGACCTACCTACCTATGCATTATGAAAATACCGCATCTGGTTGTTAATAATTAATAATTATAGATATAGAAAATTACGGCCTCATGATACAACTTAAGAAAACATTTAAATGTTTTTATTTTTTTGTAAATATCTTTAATTGCCGTCATTCAATACAAAAAATAGAACTGAGCTATATATTTTCTTTATCTCAACTACATGCGGAAACAATTAAATAAAATTGCCTAACCCTACACAACCATACAAAACTTACAACAACAATCGCCACTAAAGTCGAAATCGAAATGAAGAAGTCGCCCCAAACTCGCCATCTTTCTGTAACAATACGTTGAGGTATATTCACGCTAATTATAAAACACTAAGGGACGTCATTAAAACAGTACTTAAGGAGTTACGATCTCCTCTAAAAGCTTTGCTAAAGCTTTCTGTGGAGAACTGTTTATGCAGAATGTTAGGCCCCCGTGAAATAAAAAAGTTAAAATTATGAAGCACTCATTGTAATTAAAATGACACTTAATAGCTTATTCGTTGGATATTACTTTGTAGTTAAGGTCCCTGAAAACGGTTCATTTTGTCATTGTGTATCTTTTGTGACTCCTGTCGGCAAAAATAAGAAGCACTATGACCAATTGTGCAATTTCCCGTATTTATTGGAACAGTAGAGCATTCGTTACCGTGCGGTAAACTTCTGTCATTTTGATTATTCCACCAATTTTTTCAGAATTTAATTTTGTAGATCTAACTAATATAATAATGAAACGGCATATATATGTTAATAAAACAATCAATAGAAAAATGCCATACACAAAATTCACTAAAATTAACTAAAATACAATCTCGTTAAACTTAAAATACGAAACCAAAATACAAGAACTATTTAGTCAGCGTTTTTCGACTGAAACTCTCCGAGACAGAATGTCAGTCGTCGGTAATATGTCTCCGGCTAAATTCGCTAAATCTCTATTCTGTTCCAATTCATTTCCGTTGACTTGACCGCATTTCGCCTGTAGCAGCTGAAATGTAATTTTAAATATCAAATTGAAATAAATTGATTTTGTTTAAGGCGACGTCTTTCTCTGTAGGCTACTCACTTTATCGTCCCTTTATTTTTAGACAACAGTAGGTGCCAGAACAATGATTTGCCTCTTATACCTAAATATTAAAAGAAGTATGGCAGAAACGAATAAAAGCGTGTTAATAAAATAGGCAGGCCCATATCCAGCAGTAGGGGATTTCGGGCTGAAGCATGATGATGACGACCTAAATATTCAATATCAACAACAAGAAATATGAGTTTTTTTTTTATCAAATTGTCTTGCATCGACACAACACCTGCAAAAATCTTATTATTCCGTTTCATGAAACTACACTAATTATTTGAATCAAGCCAACATTTGCATTGCCACTAACTATTGGTTAAAATATTCTTTCCATGACAGTCAACTTCAAAAGTCCTTTTATTTGATTCCTAAAAACGTATGCACCCGAGTTTCACGTGACATGTTGAGATAAGTCGAACCCGGATCAAATTCACACTTGATTTAATCTTGAATAAAAATTCCAATGGATTCCCTTCTACCTCATGCTTATTTAAGGTCATATTATTTTTACTCGAATGATCGTAATAACTGGAGCTAGACTGTGAAAATGGAGTGCGAAATGCGAATTAATGTTAATGAAATAACATGCGAAAATAAATTCATATTACTGTGATAAAATAATGTTTATTGAAAGTTGAATCTGCGTATTTTATGATTTGAGTGGTTAGTTATAAAGTCATGAATGTATTCATTAAATTAATTAATTCAAAGTAATTAGTTAATGCTGATTTAGTAGAAATTCAAATATTCAATGCTAGTAATGCGCAGCATTAATTGAGTAATTTGTTACATTCGACTATGTTAGGGAGACTGGGGATACTTGATCCGTTCGGGAGACTACGTACACGATATTTTCAGTACTTCTAGAAGCATTGAAGCATTCTTCTCCATAGAGATCTACGTTTTGGAATGGGCAACTAGCTTCAACTTTCTGGCTAACTGACCGACTCTTTGACAATTCAAAAGTGCCTGTAAATGGTTTAATTGAAATAAATGCTTTGAGTTTGAGTTTGAGTCTGAATTGGATAATTTTCGACTAGCAGCACTTATTTTTTACGATACCCAAAAACTTTATAGAGCAGTGTCATGTATCGAACTTGACAGCTTTTCAGGTGGCAGATGGTTTGGTGTTTGGAGCAGTGCAATCAAAAAAATCGTAAGTTTTATTTTTGTTTATGCAATTGTTTGAGAAAGTTATTCGAAGTAGTTAAGTGTTTAACAAGAGTAATTATTGATGTCGTCGTCATCTACACACAGAAAGACAGCGAATTCTAAATAGTTTTTTTGTAGACAATCATGGCTTAACGTGTACCAGTTAGAGGACACTTGGCACACATTCATATGGAAGAGTTGATCCCCCCCGGATCAAGTGTCCCTCAGTATAAGTGATTATTTTTCTTTCAGATTTAATTATGCCGAAGAAGTAGAAAACGTGAGCAGGTGCTCGAAAGAGAATACCTCTAGATAAAGAAACCTTGGAGTTTGCTGTACTTACAAGAAGTTTTGGGCGGCCAAAGTATTCGTGGAACTGCAAAAGCTCACGAAATTCAGGAAATTTTAAGTGAACCATTAAAGAAGATAATTGGTGCAGTTGCAAAATATCAACTAATGATGATGTTACCGAATCCAAAGCAGAAATCATCGTCAAAAAGAGTTATCAGCATCGAGTTACCAAATCCCTGAGAAAGTTTAATATCAAATAAATAGGTCGATAGGATTAGGAAAATTAATCTCAATTCAAATGAAAAGACTTAATTACCTTTATCATTCCTTTAGTCCTGGATCCAAAGAGCTGGAAGTCATGGGGAGAGGACTTTGCCCAGCAGTGGGATGATGCAGGCTAACAGTAACAGTAACCTTTACGATTAATTATCATCTATAAGATTAAAGAAAATATTGTTAGATGACTGTTTATTAGATAGTACTTATTTTGCAATATTAATAATAGTAGTTATTACCCACAAATGCTCGTTGTATTGTAATAGAATATGTATACGACTGAGAAATTTTTTTTTTTTTTGTTAAGATGGCAATAAAAGTGATTTAAGTAAATTCAATAACTTTTATTTAAAAAAAAACCTAATCCTGAAAACTGTACTATAGTACCCTGTGTCCCCTACATAAGGGAGATTTGATCTTTGCGGATCGAGTCATCCATAGGGGGGGATCAAGTCACCTATAAGTAAAGGACACTTGATACCATTGTCTTTTTTCGTTTTTGTAGGATGTTTAATGTATATATTATTCATAAACGGAGGTTAATGGTGTAAATAGCAATTAATTCAAATGAAATTTCACGTCTTTTGATACAACTTTATTTGAAATACAATAATAAATGAGGATAGTACGGGCAAAAAACAAAAGGGGGGAACAAGTGCCCCCAACCTCCTCACGTGTTTCCTTTCCTATTCATTGGTAAATTTCATTCACACGAAAATTTTCACCAACCCAATCTCAATGCATTTATTTCAAATAAACCAATTACAGGCACTTTTGAATCGTCAAGGGGTCGGTTGCTGACCAACCGACCCCTTGACGATTCAAAAGTGCCTGTCATAAAGAAGCCATCACCTCCTTCTGCGAAGCAGTAATGCTCGCGAAGGAGGAGGCGGAGCGCGTGAGGGTGAGGCAATCGCTGCGCCCTCGCGCCCCTAGTCGCCGCAGGAGGAGACACCCTGGGCGTCAGGAATCGATTGCCGACTCCCGGCCACCGTAGGCACGGGCTTGCGGACGGCGAGCAATGGGCAGCTCGCCGTCCGGTAAGAAACAGACCAGGGTCGACGGCGCGTCGTGTTCCACGCGCGCCTCAAAGAGATGTCAGCACCATTGACGGGGTTCGATAGGGCCGATGCCTGCCGGGGTCGCGGATTGTTCGAAAGAGTTACCGTGGCCCTGGCGCACAGACAACTGAAGGCACACGGGTGGGTTTTAGTCAATAAGAGTCTGATACGCCCTTCCACTCCGCCCAAAGCGGGAAAGGTCATATGAAGACGTCCCAAACAAAAAAAAGTCACGGTCAACATACAGAAGCTAAATGTGTTATCATAATTCGTCTAATTATCACACTATAAACTATATGTCACAATGCATCATCACATTATCAAACGGGCAGACCCTAATCGTATGAGTTATTACCAAGATACTAACTTGGTACCAGTAACATAAGATAATTTAATGCGAAGTGATAATATCGTGAATTTAAACAATATACCTGTAAGTTTTGCTAGTACCCAAATGTTTCGTAGCAAATACTTACCTACTCAAAAAACTAAAAAAAAACTCAAAGCGTTTATTTCAAATAAACCAATTACAGGCTTTTTGAATTGTCAAGGGGTCGGTCAGTCAGAAAGATGAAGCTAGTTGCATTCCAAAGCGTAGTATGTACCTATGGAGAACGGACAAGAAACTCCACGGACATTCTTTTAAATCAAAATATGGTTACAAAATATTGGTTACATCATTCATGTTGAAATTATGCATGTGAGAACGATGCAAAACGTTAAAAGCGTCCGTAAAAATAATTCAAATGTTAAATTAAATTAAAATAAGCCTTGGCAGCTAAGAGATGACCAGTCCCTACTGACGGCGCCCGTTCACGAACATAACGTCGATAAAAATACCCTTCCAAATGATATCGTAGCTAGCCGACGACATAATTTACGTTGGCATAAGCTTGTATCGGTGTATTCATAATCAGGTCTTTGTTCTCGAGTTTGACAGAGTCGAGACATCCGCCACTCCGCTCGAGTTTGGCAAGAGTCTTCGTCAGCATGCGATGAATGTACGTACACTATGAGAGTCTTATTATAAATTTTGGGAAGGTAGCCTATACATCAGATTTATAAAATTACCAAAAATTTTCATAAGTTAGTATTATGGAAAAGTATGTGAAAACTGATTTTGTTTGTATCATATTTTACTAACAGTGGTACCGCAAATCTTGCGGCATTAAGACTTGCGTAAGTTAAGACCATTAACTTTACTTGCACCCTAATTGCGTAACACACTATCAATCACAATCTGAATCACTTTGAAGCCTATTACTAATCCATTGCTTCATATGTATCGAAAAAAAATCTGCTCAACAACGTACGTAACGTTGTTGAACTGTCAAAATGAAACCCATTCCTACTGTTAGTGTGTTACGCAATTACCCCGCTGGTATTTTTTCCGAAATCTTCTCGAAATATCTTTGAAAACTACTCCCATTTTCCCCGAAAATGAAAAGTCCATCTACTATGATCGTGTATCGAGCTATCCCTCACTTTAAGGACCATCTACACACTGAGGGTGCTCGACCTTCCCCAATGTAAAGGGAACTCTGTTTTAACTTCATCTTCAGGATCCTCGCCTTATTGATTACGTTCAGTCTCGCGCCATTAATTTAGACTCGCCTAATAAATAGACTGTAAACAAGTCAGGTTTTAAATGTCAGGAATTTGCCAAGTTTTGACCTTTAAACAGTTTAACCCTTTAAAAGACTCAGAATTTGAAATTAGCAGTTTGTTTACATATTTTGAGAAGCGTTACTTAAAGATTAAATCTAATAAAGTAAAGGACTACTACGTACCCTGGGCGTTTATCTCCACCTCAGACAATAGTACTACGAGTATGTAGTTTTATAACCAGCTCAAGCGATGTAGCAAAAAAAAACGAAGTCCTCACTTAGGATACAAATAGTTCATTTGAGTGTATTTTTATTTAGTAACGAGCTTCTGTCCGCAACTTCGTCCGCGTGAAATTTCTTGTTCCCCCGACCCACCCCGTCGCATCGCATCGCCTACCCGCGCTATCACTTCGTTTTCGGTTAGCGTTCTTTCTGACTTTGTTTCCTTTTTTCTCGGCTTCTAAGGGTCTTAGCGTGATGTTAAATAGCCTTCCTCAAGAACTGAGAAATCAAATTCAAAAAGATTTTTTTCAAATTCGATCAGTAGTTTCAGAGATTACCCCTACATACAAACAAACAAACAAGTTTTAGTCTTTATAATATTATAGTATAGATAATACAGTAGCCACTCGTGAGTTACGGCTAATCCTAGCTATCCTATTTCAACAAAATCGCTATCGCATTCCAAAACCGAACATCAAAAGTTGGCTCCAGTTATCAACCCATCGCAATAAAACACTATCCCTTTTCCTCCAGCAGTCCAACCAAAAAAGTTAGATTCTTTTGACATAACAACACAGACAAAAAATACTAACGCACAAAAAGTAATTTCGCAGTTTGGAACTCCATTCCGACGGTTGTCGGTTACAACCGGGGACAACATTTGTTCGGAGCAACAAAGTTAAATAATAATAACGCGACTAGGACGTTTTACATTACGGCAACACGAAGTTGCCCGACCTGTGGTGGAATCACGTGGAACTACTAAAAGGGTTATGTTCTTGAGTAGGAAAGGGTGGAGATGATATTTATTTAAGTGCACGAGTGGCAGAAAATTTCTTGGAATGGAAAGCATTTATTGTTTCAGGTAGGTTAGTATATTGACGGAGAAATACTACCAATAATCACAATAGTAACTACATTATAAAATCTATCATATTTTGCAATATTTGTCCCTATTTTGTTAGGTGTCGGTGATGCTATGTTTTCAAGGCTCAACCGACACGATTTTTGCAAAAAAGCAAATAGTCAAAAATAGTACCTGCCAAGGATACATAATACTTTCCATGCAGTGAGTTGTGAAAAAAATCTTGGCAACCAGAAGATGGTTTCTAATTGGTAATTGCAACACTAGTATCTCCATACACTCTTGAAATATTACTGCACTACTGTCTCTAGATTGAAACCAAAATAGTACTATTTACACTAGGTACTAAATTAAATAACTCACTACATACAAAGGTTTGAACAAACACAAAAAGGACATTTAGGCGTCAAATAGCACCATGATATAATTTTGGACCTTTTGCATCATCCGCGAAATCTTAAAATAAAGGACATCCAAATTTTCTCAACTTCGCGTTAATGTGTAATATTCGAGTGCATTGCGGTGTAACTCATATTATGGCGTCTGGGCTTGTTTATGCATATATTACGGACGCTAAAAGGATAGCTCGAATTGGTTGTAAAACATTATACGGTGTGACATGTCATCGTAAAGTTTTGCTGCGGAGAAATCTTAGGTGCTAAGAGTTTTACAGTGCACAGTTTCATGTTTAACATTTTATATGAGCTAGATAGCGGTTACGTTGATGGTTCTAATGAGAAAGCCTGGCAGCAAAGGATGATGACGATTTGAAAAAGAAACAGATAAAGGTTTATGATGAGACAAACGTTAAGCAGAAGCAGAGTAGGAAATCATCATTATTGTGGACCAGCCCTGCTCCTGACGTAGGTATAAGACAGCTTTGTTGAAGCAATTATGGTGCTAATAATGCAAAGACGAAAGCGGAATCACATTAATATATTGAAATAAGATATGTAGGTAAATCTTCTTTGTGGAAAGCTAACACCAACTATTCAAAGATATATACACACGCACACACACATACACACACACACCCTCATACACACACATACACAAACTCACGCCTTCTTGCCAAAGGCGTAGGCAGAAACTACAGAACGCCACCTGCTACGATCCTTACATACTCCTTTTTCTTTGTTTAAGTTCATACCTACTTCTGGTCATACACGCACGCCACGCACACGTTGCGAGTACTACGCACCTGACCTTTCTGAAGAACATCACCAATAAGGTCACTATAATATGTCTTTCAGGTCGTCCTTTCCTGGGACAGAGAACAATAAGGAGAGGAAGGGGAAGGGGAGGGGGAATCAAAGATATTATAAAATAATATGAATTAAAGCAAATCATTATTCGAAACCATTAAATAACCAAAACAGTCTGATTACCCAGCTACAAGCACCGCAAACAGGTGACAGAAACTTCCCACTTATTTATCCCTCTACAGTATAACAATAAATAGCTCTTGAATAATTGATACGCAACCGGTGTTCCAAGTCTTTCGTCTCAGCTTTGTTACTTATCTGTTCTTAGAGTTAGATAATTGGATCAAGATCTGTTGTTTAGAACAGTGGGGTATACTGATGGAAAGGTCGTCGAACAAAATGCGTGACAAAAGAGTGTGAATGGGAATTATGGTACTTGGGTTCTACTCAATACGCCAAATTAATAGATACCGATTTGGAGATATCATTGAGGTTATGACTATAAAAGTTAGTTTAATTTGTGTTATATACCTACAGCTCGTACATATGTAAAGTATTTATGAGTGTAGGTGCTAGATTAACACGCGGTTTCTGAGGTTTATTAAATGGAGTTTATGTATTCGATAGTGTGCTTGGTTCTATATCTTGTTTCTGGAAACTCTTCTGGAAACTCAGTTATGGAACAGCTTAAATTGATAACTTTTATAATTGAATAACTATAAACTATTATGAGTTTATTGAGGACTTTACAGACCAGATATTAGTTAATGATTTAGTAATTTAAAACAAGATCAATAGTAGTAGTTACTTGAATCGTACCAAGTAAGTATTTTTCATAGGTAGAAGGAATATTATTTTCACATTTGGTCAGTTCTTAAAACAACACCAAATTCTTGTTCATCCAGTAGGACCGTGTGTCCAAATACTTAGTGAAAGTTGTCTTTTCGCCGGCCTATTGTGGAAGCAGTGAATTATCTCAATGAACGCTAATTAAATTTCTTTACGTCTTACTATGCGGAAGGCGCCCCACAGCGATATCGTTAAATCGCCAAACGAATTGCTTTGTTTGTTCAAGGGATCGTGCTAAGTGTGTTTTTAGTAATAGAATGCTCTTGTTAGCTATAATCGATTGTTTGTTTACATTTTGAATTCATTGGTCATTGATCATTTAGAGCTGTTAATTTTTGGATGTAAATACAAACTTAATAGAGGTTAATTGTATGAACATTCGATTATACACGGTGACATTTGAATCACAGTTATGCTAGAAGTAACGTTGTTCACACCATGGTCTACTACCATTCTATAGCATCAAATACGTTACTAAAACAAACTAAACTAGGCGTTCTCAAATTAGTTTTATGTTACTCAAATGTGTTCAAACATTAACCGTAACATCAAAGTACTCAGCGCGGTAGCGATATGGCATTCGAAAGAGTTATGAGGAGTCCACGTGGACTACGAGGATGCCCGGCCAATACGGGCCAAAATGCAAATAAATTATTAGCCAATGACAAGCAATCGCGCGAAGTACCGCTTCGTCTATTTCTTTTGTTGACTGCTGTGGACCGCCTGAGCGGCCCGGGCGGTAGGTAGTCTACAGAAATCTCTCGAGCGAACGACGCATATGCAACCGATGTATTTACGTCACAGGCACGCATCGCGCGTTTTTTGTAAAAATTTGTTCTAACTATTCGAATGTGGAGTGGTTGGATATGGTGCGTTTGTTACGTAATTGCTGGTGACAATCTGGCGGAAGGTAGGCGCATGTACTCTCAACCAGATCATTTAGCGGCGCTGCGCAGGGGAGGGATCTTGAACCCGCAGATTCCCACACCTGCTATAAAACACAAAACACAAAACACAAAGTATTTATTTCAATTAAACCATTTACAGGCACTTTTGAATTGTCAAAGAGTCGGTCAGTTAGTCAGAAAGTTGAAACTAGTTGCCCATTCCAAAACGTAGATCTCTATGGAGAAAAACGGGCAAGAAACTCCAAGGACACTCTTTTTAAATCAAGATATTACTAAATCCTGGGTACATTATTCATGTTGCTTCTATATGCGAGAACAATGAAAAAAATGTATAGAGAAACAATTCAAAATATAAGATTAATAATAAAAATAAGCCGTGGCAGCCAAGAGATGACCAGTCTCAACTGACGGCGCCCGTTCACGAACATGACGCGTGGATCAGCACCATCCAGCTCAACCATTTTGTAGGGAACCGAATGATCCAACACACGCGCCACCAACAGTGAGACATTTAAGTGAGCATGACATAGTCTCAACTGCCATGCTGTGAAGTCAACACAATTATATAATAAACGAATCCATGGTACTCACATTTACAAAATTGAAAAATGCTTCTAAATTATACAAAACTATAGTTTGCTATGTATTTGCTATTTTACTACATAAACGAAAAGAGTCATTATAATATCTATTGAGTTATTCAATAATAAAACATATTTATAAAAAATAAACAAACATTAAGTTCGCAATGTCAGAAAAATAAAAGGGGGAATAAGAAAGGAGTATCTCTTCGAAACATTCAAATTTTAACTAGTGCGCCCGAGTGGCTGTGGAGCAGGACCAGCATTAAGCCAAGCATTTTTATCTACTACATAGTCATTGAACTTGTAATATGCTTGTTTACATAGTGTGCGTTTAATGCATGTTTTTAATTTTTTCTCATTTAGTTGAAGAATATGGAGTGGTATTTTATTATAACATTTTACACAGTACCCCATAAAAGAAGTATGTACTTTAGATAACCTGAAACGTGGTTGATCTAATTTGTTCCTATTTCTAGTTTTGAAATTATGCCTGTCACTTATCTTACTAAAAAGATGCAGATTTTTTCGAACATACATAATGTTTTCATATATATATTGACAAGGTACCGTCATGATGTTAATTTTTTTAAACAGTTCCCTTAGAGATTCGCGTTTGCGGAGGTTGTAGATGGCTCTGACAGCCCTCTTTTGCAGAATAAAGATAGAATCAATATCCGCAGCCCGTCCCCACAGCAGAATACCGTAAGACATGATGCTATGAAAGTAACTAAAATATACTAGTCTCGCGGTATCCACGTCTGTTAATTGACGGATTTTCCAAACAGCGTAAATGATAAATGATAAATGATTTTATTTCTGTAAGTAGGTTTGTACAAACACTTTTACACGTCAATCATATTTTAAAACTAGATGAGGTCGGCGTTTCCTATCCGACTACTCTGAGAAGAAAGGCCGAAACAAACTCAGAGGTCACAGTCTCTTTTAAAGTCCAGACATAATCTTGGTCAGATCATGTGAAGACCATGTAGATTTGAGTCTGAAATGGTAATTTTGAGGAAAAAATACCACACAGAATGAGTGGACCTGTCCAGTCAGTGCACGCATTTGTCAGTAATCGTGCAGCTCAACTCAAAACTTAAGGAGCTCAACGATTCGACGAACAATACCAAAGAAAGGACATTTGGGTAGGCCGCATTAATTACTCAAACTGCCAGACTTTGATTAAAACTAATCAAGAAAGAAAAAAAGAAAAAAAACAATGATCTACATAGTCTTCACAATCACAATAATTAAAATAATATACTATTTTACAAAGTAAATATTCATGTCAATATATTTATAAAAATTCATCAATGTCAACAGGTATAAAAAATCCTGAAATAATCTTGGTCAGATAATTTGAGGACCATGTAAGATTGGTGTCTGAAATGGTCTTTTAAGGAAAGAACCATACAGATTTGAGTGGACCTGTCCAGTCAGTGCACGCATTTGTCAGTAATCGTGAAGCTCAACTCAGAACTTAAGGAGCTCAACCATTAGACGAACAATACCAAAGAAAGGACATTTGGGTAGGCCGCATAAAGCACTCAAACTGCCAGATCATCATTGAAACTACCTGAGAAAGTGAAAAAAAAAAAAAAAAAAAAAATACTGACGCACATAGTCCTCACATTCACAATAATTTGATAATAAAGTTATACTTCAGAAAGTAAATTGTCATGTCATTCTATATGTAATAATTATCAAATGTCAAAGTTTATGTAAAATACAAATTAAAAAAATAGCAAAAATAAAAATAACAAAAAAAACATTCAGTATGCAAAACATTGGAGCAACTCAATCCCAAGCCTTTTTGTCCTCAATATAATCTTTAACGGTATAAAAGGCTTTCTGGCACAACTTACGTTTAATGAATGATTTGAATTTATTAAGGCTTAGATCTTGAACGTGGCTTGGAAGTTTATTATAAAAGCGTATACATTGACATCTGAATGAGCCACCTATTTTCTTGAGCCTTGTTGTAGGTACAACAAATTTGTGTTTGTTCCTAGTATTTATACTATGGATATCACTGTATTTTTTAAACAATTTTATATTTTTATGGGCATATAAAAGATTTTCAAAAATATATTGAGAAGGCACAGTCATTACATTAATCTCCTTAAATTTGTCTCTGAGAGATTGTCTCGGACTTAATTTATAAATTGATCGAACAGCTCTTTTCTGCAAAACAAAGATAGTCTGAATGTCGGCGGCATTTCCCCATAACCCCCGTAAGCGGCTGAACTTAGCCGCCCTGCAAGTGATGTTAAGTGAGGACCCCACTGTAGCTTTGAATCAAGCGTAATCCCCAGGAAAACCGTTTTTTCGACGAATTCTAGTATCTCCTTATTCAATACAACGTGACATTTACTACTTCTAACATTCGGTAACGCGAATCTTATGCATTTAGTTTTCTTCTCATTTAATACCAAATTATTTACAGTAAACCAATTATGAACCTTAAGCATGGCGTTATTTACGTCGTCAAGCTCATGTGCATGTCTGTTTATTTTAAAAATCAGTGATGTATCATCAGCAAATAACACCATTCGAGGTCGGATTTTCAGTAAATGAGGTAAATCATTTATATATACTAAAAAGAGGAACGGACCCAATATTGAACCCTGCGGTACACCCATTTTGACTTTTAAGCCCAATGAATTTACACCGTTTATTTGAACTTGCTGCAGTATATCATTCAAATATGATTTTACTAAGCTAAGCGCAAGTTTACCTAGTCCGTAATGCTCAAGTTTCAAGAGCAGTGTTTCGTGATTCACGCAATCAAATGCCTTGGATAGGTCGCAGAAGATGCCTATTGCATCTTGTGCCTCCTCCCATGCGTTAAAAATATGTTTTAATAATGTAACACCGGCGTCGGTTGTACAACGTCCTTTGGTGAAACCATACTGTTGATCGTGTAGGATGTTATTACGATTAAAATGATTGAGCATTTGATTTAACATTACTTTTTCAAACACCTTACTGAAAACTGGCAAAACTGATACGGTTCTATAATTATTAGTGTCTTTGCTGTCCCCAGATTTGAAAAGTGGAATTACTTTACTATACTTCATTAAATCTGGTAATACCCCTTGATCTACACATAAATTAAATATTAAAGCTAAATAGGGTGCAATTGTCTCAATAATAGATTGACAAACTTTAGTAGACATTCCCCACAGATCTTCTGAAATTTTAATCTTAAGTTGCTTAAATGCCTTTACAACGACCACAGGCCTTATATGTTTAAATTTAAATTCTATAGGACAGGCTGAAACATTCGCTCTTAATAAATCAATAGCAAGAGAGGGCGAGGAATTTAAAGTTTCTGTAGTTTTAATTGGAATATTAGTAAAGAAAGTTGCAAATTCCTGAGCAACATCGATGTTATCGCTAATGAGACCGCGGGAAGTGTCCAGTGTGTAATCAGTATTGCCTTTTGTTCCTGTTTGTTTCATTGTTAATAATTTTCCAAACTGTCTTTATTTTACTGTCTGCTGATTTAACCTTGTTGCTAATGAATGACGCTTTAGCTGCTTTGCAGACATTTTTAAAAGGTTTCGAGTAAGTAGCAACATACTTATTGAAAGTTTCCGTGTTAATATACGGCTTAAGGCCATACAGTTCAAATAATCTTTCCCTACTTTTCCTGATGCCTTTAGTTGCCCAGTCACTGAATAAAAACTTAGTGCAAATAGTTTTAGATTTCTTCTTAAAATAATTATTGAACTCTGTTTGCACTAATGAAAAGAATTCTTTATACAAAATATTACCATCATTCATATTTAGGCCCTGAACACTTAACTTGCTAATTAAAGCGCTATTAAACTTATTTAAATTAGCCGATGTTATTGGTCTGTATCTGCACTTTTTGTATTGGTGTGTTGGACTCAAAAGTAACAGTTTGACCGCTGTGATCAGAAGGGAGATAATTTACAATGGTTTTATCTAAATAGTCGCAGCAACAAAAAACATTATCAATACATGTAGCAGTAGCCGTAGTTATTCGCGTTGGTTCCAAAAACACATTTGACAGATTGAATGATTTGAAGAGGCTTAAGAATCTACTGCTATTTGAATTATTTTCCAAAATATTAATATTAAAGTCACCACAAATAATTACTGATTTATTACCAGTTGCAAGTTTTTCCAAAACATCTTCCATTACTGACTCAAATATAGAGTAGTTTTGATAATTTGGAGGTCTGTAAACGCACACTATAAAATGCTTATCTAGCTCAACACAGGACAGTTCAATGCTATGTTCCACCGAAAGTTCAACTATGTCTTTACGAGACTTAGTTTTTATACAATTTTTAATTAAGATTAGTGAACCTCCACGCAGCATGGATTTTCGGTTAAAACAACTGCCCACACTATAGTTCTCATAATTAATTAGCATTTCAACTTTTAATACTGGCAGCTATACAGCTGCTACTGAATCACGGCCAATTAAATTAACTTCAGCTAGAATTTCTAACGGTCCTAAGCCGTCCTAGGACTTAAGAAATTATTTATCAGCGTACTATCAGCTGTAGGTAATATCAATCTAAATAGATCGATCTTACCTACAGTATAATATTACTATTACTACAACATAACAACATACTTCTCGCTCCTTTCAAAGCCCTTGGGAAGTGAAAGCGCTCCATCTTCCACACGTTTACTCTATCATTGGCGGACAATACTACCTAGCACTTGAATTTCTACGCGTGACGTTTTAATGTAGGAACGTTAAAGTAAAAAAAAAATGTTAGTAAGGTATGAATGTTAGACGTCTAGACGCCTAGGTTCTTAAGAGACCCACCTTACAACGGACTAGACAATCGCAGACCCTTTGGACTAAGCATCGTTTTTGCTAATCATCAAATATTTAGCTAATTATACCTCATCTCCCTTGCGACATAAACAGAGATGTAAAAAGCTGGTTTAGACAAAGTCACAATTGAAGGGGCTTCATTATATTATGGATTTATAGCCGTGTTCTTCATTCTTAATTTACTGAATTGCTTATTAATTTATGTGCTTCTAAAATACCAATGAATAGAACGAACATCGTATTATCTAACTAAAGTTAAAAAACGCCTAGACTAGCCTGTTGTCTTCGGTTTTCACATAGCTTCAAAATCCTAATCCCGTTTAGACTCGCTCTAGGGTTAAATTTCGTACATAAAATCCTTTCATGGTGCACCTCCATCTTCTAAACCCAGTGAGGAAAACCTTTTCGAAACTAATCTAAGTTTTGCATTGTGAAAGATACCTGCAAGATAGGTATAAATAAGCTACAAAACATTTTTTTAAATATCAAGATGATTCAGATCACGTGCGTACCTATTAACTAAAGATTCCCTACCCCAGTCACGACTTTAGCTTATAAGTCATTGCACCCCCAGGATGTAAGCCGGTTAATTGCTATTTAGATACGAACATTTTTCATAAATACGCCAGATAACAATTAAGAATTAGGGATAGCGAACGTGCGCTGTCCAAATATCGTTCTAAAACGTTGGAAAGTAAAGTTCATAATATAATTAGAAGAGAATTTCAAATCAATGAAATACATATTTTAAATAACATGGATTTGTAAATAATACGTATTTATATGTTTGCTACTCACTAGTAGGTCAGTTAAAAGGCACGGAGTAGAATTTAATCCGAAATGGCATATTAGCTATTTTGCATTTCTGAAAGCTAAATTCTGAATTTCAATGACCTATCTATCTAAATAGTTTAATCTGATATCTACCAATAATAAGGGTAGACATAAACCCCATTTATCTTTCATTGATTTAAAGTCATCTTGGACTTAAGACAAATCTTCTTTAAGCAACATTTTTAAATCCAGTTTACAAAGAATAAGCTTGCCTCCATAACTTCAGCAGTAATTTGCAACAATTCACGTTAAATCCTTTTCAGAACATGGCTTTTCTTACAGAGGCACACCTTTGACCCACTTCCATAATGTCGCATTCAGTTCTCAAACTCTGAGATTAATTCTCCGCCGTGACAAGGGTTTTCATCTGGATATTTGAATGGAATACCTGGAACATTTTATTTTAGGGTTAAGGTATAGGTCATTTTTAGGACTAATAAAAGATTCGGTAGAGTCAAAAGTATGGACACATATAATATGTATAATATAAAAGAACTGCTACACCAGCCTATCAAAAATTAAACGAAAATAAATTCAATGTCAAGCTCTCGTTCTCGCTTTCAAAGTCTAATACAAAAATTTACTATCGCAAACATATTTTCAGGCATTACGGAAGCGCAACACATCAAGCGCTTCTTCATTGAGACCTCTATTCCAACCTTATTTAAAAATCTGTCGCATATCTGATCTATTCCAATACACATTTCAAATACATTCGTATTGAAAATCGGACTGACTCTAAAATTCCATAATAGTCCTTCGTCAAACTGACATCACGAAACCGACCACCTTGAAATAGAAAAATCCTAACTCGTAAAAATCTTCATGTCACTGTGCCACAGCATAACAGAGTTCTGTCCAGAGCTAAAAGTGAATCCACAGTACTACAAAGTTGAAGTAGAGAATTTTATCAGTATATGTATTTTTGTTGAGATAGATTTGGTTAAAATCCCTAAGGGAGACGATTGCGGCGAGTGACGTCTTCTAATATTACCATTTAAACAAGTTTTATGGTAATCGCTGCGAGACCCGGGAGCTTATTTTCAACTGAATTTCGGAAACGTTTTTCTTTCTCAAGTTTAAAGGCGAAAAGTTACAAGATTTCTGATACCGACCGTTAATAGGCTTGGATGTTGTTTTAGAATAATTTAACATTAATTAAAGAAGTTTTGGTTTCAAATTCTTGATTGGTTAATGTTATCTGTTCGATTTATTTATTTATGTGGATAATAAAGTCAAATATTGGTTTTGAGTTGTTCTGAATAATGAGATAAGCAGACAATGATCCTAGTTCGCACATACTTACATACAATATGTCAACTACTTTGATGGACGTATTCTATGGAAACGGAACAATGGAGGATGCAATATATCTAATGTGGGTCAGTGATTTTAACTACGATTGATGTTACGAGGTATGTATATTCTGATTTTACAATATTCAAAGCGCTTTATTATATTCCGTGTTGGCATAGGAAACAAGAACAGAAAAGGCAATGGCGGTTAATAAAGAGTCAAAACTAATTTCTAAAGAACTGACTAACTTTATGTCACACAAGATGTAAACAGTGACATCCAATTTGTACTCGTAATTCAATACAATTCTCACGATCTGTGGTTTAATTAAAACCCGTTTACCAATCCATAACAATATTATGGTAAATATTTCTCCTGAAATTGTATATTGTTTCATGATTCCCCTTCTAAGAAGATCCGATTAGAAAACTTTAGGGCAACATCAAAATGAAATTTTCATCGGAATTTTATTAATTTTGCTCCATTTTTATCGAAGTGCAGTTCTGCTTCCAAAGACTGTATTCCCTGTGGTCCTTTGTGTTCCATAGTTTCCATACGTTCTGAGGTTTACGGCCACACTGCGGACCGTAAATTTGATAATGTATTAGGCGCAAAGCTCCTTGGGGTTCTATATAGAGATGTTTAAAACTTAACGAATAGCTTTCTTATAATGAGAAGTGGGTTATCGGAGTACCTAGTGCTTATTTCACTGTAATGGTTTGGTTGAGATTGGTGAGTAATGTTAAGTAAGTTAAGACTTCAGAATAATAAAATGCTGTTTCATTATTTTCTGTTTGAGCTGCCGTGGCATACAATTATTTTATGTCAAATGGTGTTACGGTGTCTCTAATCTAGAATGCAATAGAACAGAATACTCTATTATGTACATCATAAAAATTACAGATATAAATGTAGAAATTTAACATAGGGTGACACAATGGGCGGTATTATCGCTAAAAGCCATCTGATACAGACAAGCTTTGGATGGAATAAAGGAAAAAGGAGAGACAATACTGCAGGTATTGGTCAGTGGTGTTCCATTTACATATACATTATACACATACATACTAAACATATTTTTTAAACAAAAATCAGTTTAGAAATACACTATGTGCCACCGATCCGTTTGAAAAGATTGATAAAGACAAAGATGCATTATTGCGGATTATAAGAAATTAGATGTTTTGCAAAACTAACAAAATATAGTAACAATAAACCGTGTCATTATTAATTAAACTTTTAAGCTATTACACGGACACAATCAAATCTCAGGATTTATAACAAACCAGTTTAACTTTTTGCTGTTACCACCGAAGTTTTTTTTGTTTTACGCCCAAAGTTTTTATTGGCCCAACGAGTTTCTTCAAGTTGAATGTGTTTTACTGTGTAACAAAGGTAGCTTGCTAATCGTAGTATAGCCTCAGAGTAGGTTCGTATGATGCTATCAGTATCCGAGTGTGAGTGAAATCTGGTCTGGTCAGACATTTACTGTATAATATTTACTACTAACAATTACGGTAAACATATCAACATCACGCCTGTCTTTCCTGAAGGGTTAGGCAGAGGTGCACCTATAGTACACCCACAATTCGCCAGTTATCTTTTAAGTCTCATGTAACAGAGGGTGAGCATATTGCCATCAACCGGGCAGAAATCCAGACTCCGGGCTGCTACTGAGAAATTTCAGATGGAAAAACCCAATACCACTTACTGCCCGACCCGGAGATCGAACCCAAGACCTCATTTCTCAGCAGTAGTGTTAGCGACCACGAAACCAATGAGGCAAGGGTAAAAAGTCTTGACGTTACAATAATTCCCACATTTGGCGAAAATAATCTATGGCCGGAGTACGTGGGTATATTGAGACATCCCATCAAATCGAGTATATTGTAGTTACATACCTACAGCATCATCATCCGCCGAGACTTTTCCCAACTATGTTGGGTTCGGGTTCCATTCTAACCAGATGCACCTGAATACCAGCTCTTTACATGGAGCGACTGCCTATCTGACCCCATGCCATACGTACCTACGATCAAGACACCCACAAAATAAAAGTTGGTCTTTCGGTACTTTTGAAACCAACGTCAAAGTGCCAAAATTTTAATAGTATAATAAACCTATGTTATCAGCTGTTTACCGTTCAGTCGATTTAAAATCGAACAGTTGGTACTAACCATCGCACATTTACTTCTTTAGCACCACTAAAACTAACATTACCTCTAGCCTTATTAGTTTCACTCGTGCAATTAGGGGGAGTCTCCTTATAGACGTTTCTCCATTTACTCGAACATTTCAAGTATTGCCTTGTGTTGTTAAAACCGCTGGTAATCGATTCTCTACAGAGAGCATGAGTGTTATTGAGGTGTTTCCCTTTATCCCCGTAATGGATTTTTCATTTATTCTTTTGTTTTTTTTTGTATCCATCTCTCGGTATGTTTGTCGTTTACCCACCTTTGCAGTTTAGAAGCTCGGGTCTTCGGATAAGTGTATTTGCTCTTTCGTCTGCTTTCTCATGATAAATCTGGAACTACTCGCTTTGACGGGGAATTATTTTGTTAAGAGTTTTATAGTGCTCGGAAGTAAAATAATTTATGGAGTTCGAGACAGATTATGTTTTCTAGTTATGATATAAATTGAGATTCTGTTAAGCTTTACAGATACTCTAATTATATCAAACAGTTGTTTGATTAATTCTACTAGGCAACATTAAAGATATTATTACTCAGGAAAGCCGATATAGTAACAAGGTATAAAGTTATAATTTAAGGCTATGAGTATGTCTTATCTTTGAACACTGGGAAAGTGGGCATTTCCAAGAGAAAACTTTCTACTAAATTTACCACACTTATAACTAAAACAATAATGGCCAATGACCTGATGGCCGAGAGCCTCGATCAACAACTCTCGAGGCTCTCGTTAGGCGGTTGGATCAAGGGCCTGATTCAGAAGGCAGATGAGGTTCCTGTCTCTGGAGCCCTAACCAATGGTAGTTCCCTACTCCCTATACCGACGGACCACAATTTTTTATATTTTTAAATGTTTTTTATAAAATATTTAAAAATGTATTTAACAAGTATGAAAAAAGAAATTATACTACTAACGACACATCTAATAACTTTTCGTTTCATAAGTGCCCATACCTAGGTTTATGAGAAATAAAATATATTAAATTTTGAACTTTTATTTTTCTGTAGATACAAACCCAAAGAAACTCCCGCACCCCAAATCGAGTTAATAAAAGGAATGAGAGCAGAACCTCGCAGCTTAACTTTTAAACGCTCGGCCGCGGTCCTCCCCGTGATTTATAGAGGGAAGCGACCCTATCTGCGCCCACAAACTATTTAAATTAGAATGTTGTCTTAGATAGCCATGGCACCGATCTATTACCCATTGAGTTATGTGCTGCTAGGAAATAGTGCTGTTGGAAAGAATCGAAGAAGTTTCACGAGGGGGAAGGAAACGGGTGCAGTTTTATTTGGATGTGTTTAAAGAGGAAAAGTTAGTGATGCATTCGATTCAACTCAAACTTCCAAAACGGACATGGTTATGGCCTGTTTCATCACCCCCAAGAAGTTCTGTTTAACTTAACTGGCAGATAATTTTATACCAATTGTATTCAGTTTTATTTAGTGACATTTTTTCTGCTCAAAGTAATTTAATAATTGTGGCATAAAGTAACAAATGGCGACTACATCAACTTTGCACTCCTATTGCCGCATTTCCGTGACCCTTTTGTCTGTTAATTAACTCATATGATACTCTGTGGTTTCCACCATGACAAAGGCTCTATCCTTCTACCCCGTGGGTGTCGTAAAACACAACTAAGGGATTTGGAAAAACCAAAAGTAACAGCAAAATACGTCGCATTTAAATATGTCATAGAACAATCTTAGCCTCCACTTAAAAAAATATCTCAAGTAAAAATTTCTGATCTTTGAACGTTTTATTAAAAAAAAAGTAAATTTTAGGCATACTAGTGTCTCATAAGAGTGACGTACTACATTGTTCCAAAAATAAATAGTGTAAGCACTCGACTTTACCACAACCACACAGTTTTTCATCCCACTCACTGCTGCCAATTTTTCTTAGAATAAAACGGCATCCAAATGCCGCCAGTATGAGCACACATTTAACTCAAGAACTTTAATATTTTGTTCCGACAAAAATATGTTCTTAGTACTTCCAATTCTGTATCTAGACTTCCAAAATGTACTGAAGTGAAAAGTTTACGCGTTGCGTAATCCCGACATGTAGGTTACGCATTATCGGCTCAGCCGTGTCACGCCAGATGACTCGACAGTTACAATATAAGCAAAACATAGAACCGCACTCACTGTCTACTTGTAGGTGTGGGGGACTATTGTGGTAGTACTCGACTTGGAAAAGGGTAAAGTTTTATTTTAAGGTTTTAGTACGTGTTACCTATTACTATAAATAGTATTAAACAAAGTTGCTTTTTTGTGTCCGTCCGTGTGACCGTCTTGTTTTTAACTGATCGATGGATTTTGATGCGTCTTTCACCATAATATAAAGAATTTATCCCGGAAGGTTTATAAATTAATATTAAACTTAAAGAAATCTCGATGTTTTATCATCGGGGCGGATCGCTAGTTAGATAATATTTAACTGGGTCCACTGCATGTCTAAGCTTTTCTTCTCCTTTTTACAAGCTTGCTTTTCTGAAATAAAATACATTGATATTGTTAATCTTAGAGTTAACATGCATACTGCTAGTACATTAATAATGTTGGACAAAACCACAGCTCCAAACCCACACATTAAATGGCTCAAAGTAAAAATTATGCAGTCATAAATAATCAAGTTTCAGTCAGATCTAAAATTCATGTTAGTTTGGATGGGGTTTATCATGGCACCAAAAATATAATATGAGTACAAAACCAGTAGAAACAATCTCTTTCAAGGTATTATCTCTCGACACAAGACTCGAACCCCGCCGTACGTGTTTCCCAGGGACGCAAGGAGCACGGACATAAATTCCGGGACGCAAACTGTAGCCAGCTGTTCCGCTGTTTTGGGGAAATAAATACGGATTAGACGCGCCACGGTAAAGCGGAGTACACACCGAACGTTTGAATTATTGATCGTACGGGTTTTAGTAAGACAACAGTGTCTTCGATGTTCTGTCCGTGTCTGTCCGTCAATTAGTGGTGTGGCGAATTGGTTGGTTTAGTTCTTAAGAGCGTGTTGTGCACCTGGTTTTACAGTTGGAATACCAACATGCTGATATCACAGTGAGACATGTAGTGCAATGCTACATAGATCTTTTGATGCTTCAATGACGTTGACAAGTTGATCGTAAACACTTGTGCAATTATTTTGTGAAATGTATTGAATAAACAAGATGGCGGCGTAAGATTTTGTGTGCAGCTATACTTATCATGTTGCAACTGTATGTAAAACCTTCGTAACCATCCCACAAACCTTTTATGAAAAAATATCTTAATCCTATCAGGTAACTAAAAAGAAAGGGATTAAAGGACTTGCTTTTTGTGCATTTACTAGTGAGTGACAAAATGATATTGAAAAAAGGATTAGGGCCTAAAAAATGTTGCTAGAAAAATCTTTATTTCAACCGTGCTAAATAAATAGGCTTTTTTACAAAAATTGAGCAGTTTTTTTCCGTGATTCTCTATAGACAAGCAAATACAAAGGAGTTCACTAGTTACACATAAAGTTGATGATAGGCATTTATGACCGTGTACTTCCAGTTGTTCTGCTAGCGCACCGACGACATAAGGAGACTTTTATTATTACTTAAATAGTTCGTGTTCTTACGGACTATATAAAACGGGAATCTTAGTTGAATTACGTTTACTGTTTGCTGTTGCTCGCAGTTATTTTATTGATTCATTATTTCTTAGAGCTTCCTGAGATTTTATTAATGCTTTGGTAAAAAAAAAACAGATTTTACTTATCTTCATGAAAGCAAAAGGAGAGTTTCTCTTTAAAGCTTAATCTGACCTTACCTTGATAGTAGAGAAGTATAAAATTACTGCAATTTAGCAATAAACTTTTATTGCTGCATTTAGAAACGACACATCATTCTTTCAAACACATTTTCTTTTAATATCTCCTTCAATCAATTCACTTCTAGAAATATCCGTAACATTTATGTTTTTTGTATCCTACTTACTTATTTTTTTTATTTCCAACGTAAAAAGTAATAAACTTTCAACGTCACGTAACTAACAGAAAGGACCTTATTCGGTCCGCTTTCGCCATAGAAGTTTTAAAATAAACTAAGTATTTGAGACATCGTAGACACGTAGAAGTGCTACGAGGTACGCGGCTACGTGGCTACGAGATTTATTGCTACGCCGTAGCTCTATACTGAATCGAGCTGAGTATCGCTAATTGTCACAATAAAGTGTTTATTGGTGCTAAAAGTTCCGTTTTCTTTGAGATATTAAATATTCTGTAATTGCCTTTGTATTTGATCTTGGAAACTTATTGAAGTATTCCAATTTCATTTGAGATGGAAATACAAGCGTAAATTGAATATGGCCATGAACATGAATATATATTCTCATTCGCGTTCTCGTGAATATATTTCTCCTTATTACCTGACTTCCCAAATTCATTTTGTATGCTCTGCCCATAGTAAAATTCTTCGTTCCACCAACAATCGTCTTCTACGATGTCCTTCTCACCGTTCTGGCTTCATTCGTTCTTCTTTCTTTGTCCAGGCGGTTTTTCTTTGGAATGCGCTCCCTCTGAACATCAAGATAACCAGTCGGTTATCTTTTAAAGTGAAGGCACGTGAGCATATTCGTCAGAATTTGGCCGAAACATCCCAGCGTTGATTTGCTGGATTCGTTTTCTCCTCTACTCATCGTTATTTCTCCTGACAAAGTTTATTTTGTTTATATGTTTGTATGTATTAGTATTTATGTATTATTATTTATTCTTGTATTTTAAAGTTATTTCTGAGCTATCTGTCCCGTGTATTGCACCTGCCATGTTTAGTCTCTGCATCACCCTAAGGTTGACGGGTAGAAAATGCTTCAGGCATTAAGTCCGCCTTTGTACAGTATTTTGTTACTTGTGCATAAAGTTTGAATAAATAAAATAAATATGGATTTCGAACACCAATTCTATGCCTATCTTTTTCATTTTAATTTTGTATCAATTATATTAACTATACTTTTCGTTTCTCCGTGCCTATAGATTTCTTTTTACCTCGTTGTTTTATTTGATCCATTTCGATTTTGACGATCTGTCATTTGGGTCAATGCCCAAAAGTGATCAGTGGTAGACGTTTAAAAATTATAATGAATTTACGTAACTTGTATAATTATAACTTTACAAAACAAAAAAATAACACTATGAAACAAATAGACATCAAAGCCCTCCTATTAAAAACCAGCCTGCAAAGCGAAAGCCACAAACTCATTTCTTAAATTCACTTAACTAATTTCCTAGTAGTATAACGTAGAAGACAATGTAATTAAACTATGGTTTGGTATTCAGCGCTGTAAGTCAATTTAAAACGTTGAACCTCTTGGACACCTTGGATGCATATTAAATCAGCCGATCTTGTGGTAACACTGCTTGAAGTAAAGGATGCTGGAACTGACAACGTATTCATCAAATTTAAAAATAAACAAAAGTAGTCTAGTCTTTAGATTTTACCAAAACTAATTTTAAACCAAAATTTTATTTAAATCATTTTCATACTCATTGCAGAATGCACCGGGACCGATGGGCCAGAGTCGTTACGGAAACCGTAGGAAACTCCGGCTTGATGGGAGATCGTTCAGAGAAAGCAAAACACAAGGAATATTGGGAAGCTATGAGAAAGACCTTTGCACAGTATTAGGGCAACACAGGTTGAAATAAAAATATCTGTACTTCTGTTAGTCGAGGTCTTTGTGGTACTGGAAATATTTTAAACCCACAATATCATTTTAAATGGGGGCAACTAGATGCAGCATTGCAGCCACTATGTCACAAAGTGTCGCTTGTGGGTCAGAGTTTCAAAAAAATATGATAAATTACGACCGTTGCTTGTGACGGACACTCTTTGCTGAATTGCACCTAACGCCAGTTCCGTAGTGTGCGGCAGTAGTTTTACTTTACAGTGGAAATAGTTTATACCAATTTTTTTTATAAGTTAAAAAATACAATAGGTATCTACAAGGTTAAATTAAATTAACTAGAGTACCTTAAATCTAATTCGGAGAAATCAATAAATAATAACCTAAATTCATATTTGGTCACGTTGAACGGATGAATGAAAGACGACTAACAAAAGGCATTTACAAGGCAGATGTGAGTGGAAACGCCGGGAGAGGACGCCATATGAAGACATATAGAGACCTCATTGGTGATGTTCCTCAGAAAGGTCAGGTGCGTAGTACTCCCAACCGGAGTGCGTGTATGACCAGATGTATGAACGTAATTGAATGATATGAAAGTAATTTTATTCTAGGTGCATCGTCTTCACATATGATTATATAATTAATGTGAACTTACATAATATTGTAAAATATTTTAAAAGAGTAACGGTGGAGTTTCTTGCCCATTCTTCTCCATACGAAACTACCTTTTGGAAGGGGCAACTAGAATCAATTCTATTTTTTTGTAAATTTTGACGTTCAAAAGTGCCTTTTATGTGCCTATTTGAAATAAATGATTTGACTTTGACTTTGACTTTGTAAACGAGGCAAAAGGAGTAGCAGGTGGCGTTCTTTAATTTCTGCGTACCCCCATGGGAACAAAGCGTGAATTTATGTATGAATGTATTTAAACTCATATTTTTAAGTAACGACACGACCAGCAGCCGTTGACCGCCCAATTAGCTGTACTTACTTAAAGAATTAATGAGTTGAGTTTTTTACTTTATAACAACATAATCTCACGCCTGTTTTCCCTGAAGTGTTCGGCAGAGGTGTACCTATATAGTACACCCACATTTCACCAGTTATATCCATCAACCGGGCACACATCCAGACTTCGGGCTGAGAAATTCCCGATGGAAAAACCGAATTAACCCGACCTGGGAATCGAACCCAAGACCTCAAGCTCAAAGGTAGCGCTTGCGATCACTAGACCACGAGGCAATTATACTTTATCAATATTAGATTTCGAAACTTATTTCATCTGTTAAAGAATGATGGGCATTTTTGTATGAAGCCTGGCGTGATGACCAATAGAGTTCTAAAGCATGTCAATTTATTGCTTATAATTGGCAATTACTGTAATAAAACATTTTATCAACATTTAACAAAACATATTTTGAGTCAATAACTAATAAACCAAACCAAAAAACCAAAAAAACGTAAACCAAAACCAAACCCAAAAAACCAAAACTAAAAACCTATTTTACTACCTACCTGCTTCTTTTTTTCCTATTTTTCTTTCTTTCATTCTGATATTATTGAGAACTGCAGTGAACATTATATAGCAGATACGTTATCACGCTCATAGACGCATTAGCGAAGTGCAGTGCAACATTTTGTGAGCGCGCGCGCAGGCGACCCGAAGGTATGGGTGGGCGCGAGACAAAACGCAAAACGGCAAAACACTGAATATTCTTGTGCACAGAACATTTATATACCCTGCTCTTGTGTAATATGGGTGGGTACCTTGTATATGAACACACGGCAATGCCTATTAAATATAAATTATTGAATGTTTATGTTATTCAATAATATTGTTCATATAATTGGTTGTTTATGTGGTTGATTTTTATTATTAGTGCTTACTATTTGTTTCATTTTATTTTGTTACATATACCTACTACCAATCATTAGACCTGGCTTGGTTTCCGTACGTCTTTTTTGGGTAACCACTGAAAATCAGCACTGTGCTGGGGGCCCCCCATAGCACAGCATCATGCTGAGTGGAAGTCTTCTTGTCACAGTCATGACGTGCAGCTGTTGACTATTTATATTTTGTGCTCGTGATTATAGATCTATTTTGTTTGTTTTATTTTTTTATTTTACATTGTTACCAGAGCTAATTATGTTTTTTGTATGCACGTGTTTCTGTAACAAATAAACCTATTTTTCTTTCTTTCTATTAGCGTCATAAACTAATACGTTTACATGATACTTGCAAGTCTAATATCTCTTTACACCGGTATTTCACAGCCTTCTGAACAGTATGAAAATTGATGCTTATGATATAAACTTTCATTTGATGTATAAGTGGTTTTTATTGGAACCCAAAGTGATCCATCATTCTTTCTCGAGTTAATTCAATTTGACACTGTGTATTTACATCTCTGTCTCTTCCATTGAATCACGCGCCGCTATATCGGCGGGCACATCGACTTGCATAGCGAATGACTACAGAAATTGGCGTTGTAACAGAGCTCAGCATCCTGAGTCATAGATAAATGAGTATCAGAGATTTTATCGACTTTGCTTAGATTTGCTTTGAGTTAGATTGATTTAGGTATAGCACAAAGGTAAGACCGCGAGCTGACTTAGACAAACCAGTTCGAAGACAGGTTTTACAGTATATTTCGACAATAAGACTGTTTTGATGTGGTGTGCGCAATATCACTGTTTTATAGAGCGATGGTTCGACTTAAAACAGGTTCGTCTAAGTCTGCGAAGTAAATTTTCTTGTCGTTACGTAAAGACGTCACTACTTCTGAAAATTTGCCTTGAAGAAACTTAGCTAAACCCACACACGCAATAAATAAATTGAATAAACAAACTCAACGATTTGTCTCCAAAGAATATAATAATTAACTACACAAAACTCGAATAGGAATGACGACACAGTCACGTTATCTCCTCATTTATTCGACTAAATTCAAAAGCTTTTGTACTAAACAAATTCAGAGACAAACATATGCACGATAGTAATTAATTAAATACATACATACCCGCATGACAACCTAAGTTCATGTTTACTCTGATCTCTTTGATTACTCTTAGGGCGTTCGCACAAGTTTCAAAATTCGAACAACCCCTTCTATGTGAAGGGTTAACGACCCTCTGGTTATATGCTGAAGAGAAATTGATTTCAAAGTATAATATCTTCACGTCAGTTCGATTCCCTTGTGAGTTGTGATGTAGCGCTGTGAGAACTTGCACACTTTCCATCGACCGACTAATGCATTATTTCTAGCCCTTTCATACCTGAAAAATAATGATATTGTAGTAAGTTATTGTCAGAATTTTGCGAAGTTATAAAAGAAAATGTATTGTAATCAATGTGGGTCTATAGGTAGATACACCTCTACTTAACCCTTCAGAGAACACAGGCGTGAAATTATGTATAACAAAAAATGAGGAGGTTATGCATTCGGCGATACTAGATTTATTAATACCTACTACTATGAGCTGAGCAACAGAGCAAGAAGTAGAAAGTAAAGTAGTAAAAAAGTAGCACCTACTTCATTAATAAGCGAAAGTAAATTTCTTACTTTTCATGTAATGTAGGTACCCAAACCTTTTTGTTTTATTTTAAATGCATAGCAGTACCTTTCAATATTTTACAACCCAAGATTTCTAATTAACCAAACTTTTGCTGTACAGACGACATCCCCCTAAACATTGAATCGCAAAACTAAAACTACCTACAACGATGTGCGTACTGCGTATGTAGGTACTGCGAAAAATAACGGGAGGTCTTTCGAAGCAACATCAAAGCCCTAATTTGTCTAATCCTATATGTAACAAAAGTTTAATACCCTTTAATGAAGTTACCCAACAGTTTAAACAGCTTAACGGCGTTTCACTTGCGGTTAATTATTTATTTAACTTTGAA
The DNA here is from genome assembly GCA_917490735.1 of Dryobotodes eremita. NCBI lineage: Eukaryota > Metazoa > Arthropoda > Insecta > Lepidoptera > Noctuidae > Dryobotodes > Dryobotodes eremita. Next base: position 11,736,636 of record OU823248.1, on the reverse strand, counting down.
CTTACTTTATTTTTGAGGCGCAATATACATACAACATGTTTATTTTACTTTGAACTCAAAACTTTGTACTAATGTAGATACTTATAGTAGTAATAACGCCACGTGTATCGCTTAAGTCTTTGTTAATTTTCCTTATTCACATACTATCACAATAATCTTCATCCCACTCTGAATCAATATTTATCCAAGACAAATTGTCAACCGAAAACGTAACATAATTAATTAATAATTAACAAACTTTATCTAACAATTACAATACACGATTATAATATACACGAAATATAACTTGTGAGTTAGGACAAAGGCTTAGATGCCGTATAAGGCAACATGGCACAAGGCAACTAACATTAGCAAGAACCGTAAATGATCTAAGCAACTGTAGGTATTCATTAAAGTCTTAAGTAAACTGCGCGACACAAAGTTCCTGTCAGTCACCGAACAGAGGTAAGTTCCCTGAGCAATTTGTGGCTTCCAACTTGTCTGCCATGCTGTGTCTAGCAAGGAGTCCACTAACTTTGCTGTACCAGCTTTACGGTTTAGTAGGGACGCTAAGAATTTATTGGTTTGGACGGAATTGGACTTGGTGAATTTGTTGAGCTGGATTGGAAAGAATAAACATCGTGTTTATATTTTAAAGTAGGAAAGCTTCAGTGGACGCAGAAAAGTGTATCGAATATCTTTTGTTTTTTTTCTCTCCTTTAAGTAAGTAGCTTTTTTGCGGGTTCCGAGATACTCGAATAAATTCTTAGGGACGCTCAGCGATAATCGAATGCTTGGTATTTTTTGTTGGTGGACCATAGCTTTACCATGGGCTATTTCATGTATGCAAGATCAAACCAAATTGGGGAATCCAAATATTTTCAACCTAAACCTACTTGAATACCCGATGAAAGGAAAAAGTGAATAAACCTCGGAAAGTTCAAGGCAATTTGTAAGGGAGACAAAGTTTTAGGATATATTTCCGTCAAGGATAACATATGGAGTCCCTACAATGCAAGCTATACACTTGTGTAAGCTTCTTTAATGCGGTCCCCGGTACGCTGGGTTGAGAAAATAAGACACTCTGTAGCAGTTACGTAACTAAGTAAATCCCGACTGGATGTCTACTATTGGGATTTTTTATTTCAAGAAGACACGGTCAAGGGTCTGTGAATACGTTGTAAATGTTTTAGGATTACTTACGAATAGAAAAACAAATTGTTTGGCGAATTTTCTGGAAATAGGTACTGAAGCATATTTCACGGTATGTCTTTTTATTAGCAATGTTTACACCAAATTGTATTATACTGACCAGTTGCTGGTATCCACAGATTGAATTAAGGATTTTCGGAAATTTTGGGACTTTTTAAAACTTAAACCAACTCAGGCAATCGCAGTCCACTGTTCGACATAGGCTTCTCCCAGGCTGCGCCATAACACCATGTTCTTCGCCTTCCACATCCAGTCTGCCCACCCACTTTTTAAAAACTTGCGTCATAGAAAAAGACTTTAATTAGACAAATGCAGGACGGCCTGTTTGTGAAATATACTTTATATCATTATGCGATGACAAAGGCATTCGTGCTGGATAATTTAAAAGAGAATAAACAGAAGCCGTAGTTATAAATGACGTAATATGTGTGAATAATAACACGACATTTCGTCAATCAGTCAACGGGTTAACATTGCACAGCACATTTTCACGCTGTCTGTTTTATGAAATTATGTATATTCGAGAAAAATTTAATAATCATCACTGATAAATGCCTACCTGCTGAACGTTTGAATTTAAATTGTGTCACTGTTGTACAACTTAATCTTAAGATGAAGTGAAAAAAAAAGTAAATAAAAGAAAATAAAAAAATACTCTTTGATCCTGACAATATTATTTAGAGTCCTCATAAAATGGTAGATACCTACTTACCCTCACTACAAAACTCATTAATTTTCCATCAAACATTTTAGGACCATAATCAACCACACTTAGAACATAGGTATCCATCAAAACACAACGTTAAATTATGAAGCACTATTAAAGGGACCACACATAAAAGTTATGATGGTGCCCATCGTCCAGGGATCATAATAACCCCTTTCTCCCCCGGTCCATTTTAACGACTTGTATAAGATGTGCAGCTGAGACACAATGTAATATTTTTCATTGCAAAGTCAAGGGGAAGTTGGACAACTTTGTACTCCGGTTTTACCAAGGGTAAATTATTTTTGTAGTGAAATTGCATTATTTTTGCAGTGGCATATGGAAGAATATTGTGTTTTTTTTTTTTGTTTAAACTTTACAGCAACTAAGTTACCTTTAATAAGTAAAGACTGCATGTAGTGTTTCTATGGGAAATAGTAAAAAGCAGTTTTTGCGATACCTGTAAATTAAGATAACATAACATCTCGGCTAACTCGAAAGGTTAGGCAGTAAGTACACCCATAGTTCGCCAGTTATGTTTAACACAAATCCAGACTACAGGCAGCTACAGAGAAATTGCTGATTTTTTCCCTTCTACTCTTACACTCGTTGTCTACATTTCTTTTAATATACTCTCCTATTGCAGGTATGCTGGAACAAATTTCTTTAGAAATAAGCATCACCTATGTACGTATTTTTCTGTTCCTTTCTTCCTGTCTATGTACATGTGTGTAGATAAATGGTTAAATAAATAAATAAACATTTTGCCTGACCCATAAATAACTTAAATACAAATATGATATCCCCACTTAAGTTTAAAGGACTCCTATCAGATGTAAGGTACCTATAACAGACGTAACATGGGATCAGAAAAACGTTTTGCTATTTCTCCTACCTTCCTTTTTTTTTGGGTGGGTATTAATTTTTGACTTTATTTCACCTAACTGGGACGCAATTTAGGCCTACCACCAGCCAGTTGCACTTACATCTACTATATCAATGAGGAGGTATTACTTCCTCCATAACCCTACACAGATTTTTTTTTAAAAGAAGCAACCGGCTTCCAAAAAAACACTACAAAGTGAAAAATAACTTTAATTTCGGAAGTCGGTGTCTTTAGTTTTGTATTTTCGTTTTTTGCCACCGACTTCCGAAGTTAAAGTTAATTTTCACTTGTAGTGTTTTTATGACAGGCGGTTGTTTTTTTTTTAAGTTTTTATATTTCACTTTTTAGTTTGGTATTTACCCCACACAAATTCCTATACCACTACTTGGTAGGTAATAAAATATAATTTAATTTTTATTTCTCGCTTTTTTTTGTGAGTTGGTTTGTATTATCTCAGTTACAATAGCCTAATGTCAACTGCTCATCACCTTTTACAAAATATTGCTTTGCCGGATGCCGGGACGTTAATTGTTGAGTTCTCCTAGTACTTCACCATCAGCTCCACTTCATCATATGCATTGTGACGAGCATAAATTGCTCAGCAAACATATAAAAGTAATTGAATCGCAACCCGTAAAATACTTATTATTGAGTAGTTCCGGTGGCTTCATCATCAGTTCCGCTTCACCAAATAGTGTTTTCCAAGAGCAAATGCACGAGTTACTATAAAATATACCCAAGTCACGATAGGTGTGCCTATACTATTTGAAAAGCTCCCTCGATTTCTCCAGGATTCCATAATCAGAACCTGACCTGATGACAATGGGACCACCTGGGAAGTATACCCTTTGAAACAAAAAAAGGATTTTTCCAAATGGGTTCAGGCATCTTGGAGTAATCGGTGAACATACATCAAAAAAGATTCCGGCGAATTGAGAACCTCCTCCTTGTTTTGAAGTCGATTCAAAATAAGAACAAAACTATTCATAAACCAACATGAAACTAATATCTTATCTACCAACAATAACACATGAAATACCTTTTATTTAAACACCACATCTTAAAACTCAGTGCGGTGTGAAATCTAGCGATACCATACAGTATTGTGGCAATATCTAAAGTAATAAGTTTTCGAGCACGTTTTATATTGCCCGTATGCAGAGATGCTACTCTGTTTGTGTCACTTAGAAAACTGACGTACCGGGTACCGGGTTGATCTTAGAAATATTATGATGTGAATGTGGTATTCTGCGTCACCTCTTTTCTAAGACGACGAAAACAGAAGCAATTTTTATTTATTATGAAAAGGCTGTAACTTTTTTAAGCTGTTTTGTCTAAATTTGATCTTATCCGATATCATACAGTATTGTGGCAATATCTACGAGTAAAGTAATAATTTTTAAAGCACGTTTTATATTGCCCGTATGCAGAGATGCTACTCTATTTGTGTCACTTAAGAAACTGACGTACCAGATAGCGGGTTGATCCTAGAAATATTATGATGTGGATGTGGTATTGTGCGTCGCCTTTTTTCGACGAAAAAAGTTGCAATGTTTATTAATTTAGAAAAGACAGTAAAAATAAAATAAAATAAGCTATATGACGTCGATATTTCCTATTTTCGACAAAGTTTTCTTTAAAGTCCAGACATAATCGTGGTCGGATCATGTGAGTACCATGTAGATTAGTGTTTGAAACGGTTTTCATGTTTGAGTGGACCTGTCCAGCCAGTGCAAACATTTGTCAGCTGCCGTGTAGCTCAACTCAGAACTTAAGGTGCTGAACAAAATACAGTTTTTAATACTGTATGTTTTGAATAAAAAGTGATTTAGATGGTCTCCTCCTGCTTTTCACTGCAGAACCTGCCACGTCTCCTTCTATTGAGAGTTAGTTTTTTGAATTTGTACCAAAACTGTTTATAGTTCTTCAAAATATGTATATTCTTGTTAAATATTTATAAAATATCTTGATTGCAATAGCTTTTCCGTAACGGAATTAATTGAAGATGTTACTTATAGTTTCCGTGTCAAGTTTGAAACTGATATAACTTTTTTTAAGATTTTTATTGACAATAATAATTAAGCTTACTACAATATTAATTTCGCTAGTAATACGTTTCTAACACATTCACTGCTTCCTAGCTTCATTCTAATCGAGTCTCGCAGAAACGTTGGAAGGGTAATTATAGTTCAACCTAAAGGCTCTTGCAAACAGGCACGACGCGACAGCGCGACGCGACACTCGTAGAACAATTTCTATGAAAACTTCCTGGAAATTGTTCAACAAGGGTCGCACCGCGCTTCGCGACGCGCCTGTCTTCGGTAGCCTTAAACCTGCTCCATTTTAACAGGTAACACTTAAACTAGGTCATTTATTATTAGGTTAACTTAATAGCTTTTACACATAATGACGACATTTTCATTTTACTATCTGATTCAGAATTATTGTCGAAATGTATTACCTAACATAACATAACATCACACCCGTAATTTCCAAAGGGTTAGACAGAGGTACAGCTTTAGTAAAACCTCTACATTTCGTCAGTTACAATTAAGTCCCATGTAGTAGGGAGCGAGCGTATTCCCATCAACCGGGCACAAATCCAAACTCCGGGCTGCTACTGAGATATTATTCCTGATGGAAAATCCTTGTATGTATTACTTATAGGTAACAATCTAAACTCTGATTCAGGTGCATTTGTGCATTTTAATTATAGTACAATTATAGAGACACCTAAGAGATAGATAGATTTTAACTACCCTTAACAGTCTATAAAGTTCCACAGGAAAAACATTAGTACAAAACAGTGAAATTATTCTTTTCCAATCTTGTAATTCACCACTAGCACGAAACAATAGACAGAGCACACCCTTCCAAATCATTGAGGAAAACCCAGCTTTCTTAATGTAGACAAGGGAAAACTGAATAAGTAATGTTTATCCGCGCCACTGTTATAAAAAATATAGTTGATAAAACTTAAGTAATCTATGCACCCCGAAAAACGCAAAGGCTTTCACAGTCCACTACAAGTTGACATAATAGTGATTTGTGGTCTAAGTTCCCCAACCTCCTCGCTCTCCCGCTGACACCCAAGAGAAATAACTTGACTCGTACTTTCTTAACGAAATGATTGCCTACGTGTACGTTGTTAGCCCTATTTATTTTGGGGTGGGTTTTATTTACCCTCTCTCCCCGGTGGATAATTCAGTTTCTAAGAATTCCGTATCGACCAACTGGGACGCATAAAGTATTTTTGCTTTTACAAGGAAGATCTTCCTAAGTAAATGGAACTATTTACTTTATTTGTCTTAAGGCATCGGAAGTAGTAGTTATTTTTTTTTTTACTTGGCTTTATAATATGATACATGAACACATTTTTTTAACTGTTTTCAACCCATCGTCTTCCACTATTTTTTTAAGAAGAAAAACGCATCTTTAAATATTAAATGTGTCAATCGATTATGTAGAAAATTTTAAGGTAAACCGGCACTTTAACGGAAATAAAATTCATAAAAAAGAGGTTCTGATAATATTATATTAAACAGGCAAGTTGTTCTAGTAAAATTATAAATAACGTGGACCAAAGAGCTCTACAAGGAACTTTCAGTTCCCTAAAGATATTTCAAGAAATGTTCATTTCGTCGTAATAAGTATCTCGACAGCTCACATTTCAGTATTTAGCACTTTGAGGACTTAAAGTGGTTGTGCTAACTTTATGTTATGCTAAAAAAGCCTTTCAGGTTCCCGAAGGATCGGCATTATAATGAAGTTCTCCGAGGGCGACAAAACTAAGTGCCACACTATATACCCTGCCTGATTATCAAAACCTACAATCAATACTGTGTTTTAATTTATTGCTAACGCAACTCCGGTTTCGAGAGCAGTGGTGACCCAGCGGTATCGGTCTCGACTTACAAGTCGGTCGTGGGATCGAACCCAAGTAGGCGCTTTACTTTGTCTAATTTATTTAATGACCATCGCTCTCAAAACGGTGAAGGAAAACATCGTGAAGAAACCGGCATGTCCTAGGACCAAAAATCCGACGACATGTGACATCCACCAACCCGCACTAGGCCCGTGTGGTGGATTGCGGCGCACTCCCTCTCACAGAGAGGAGGCCTGTGTCCCAGCAGTGCGAACATTATAGACTGATTACGCAACTCCGGTCCCCACAATACAAGCGCCGCCTATTTTGGGTACCACTGTTTAACTACGGCGACGGCTTCATGAAGATATACGTTGAATTTTTAAAGTAGGTACCCAATGTTTGAGGATTGTTAAATTACGTCTAATTATAGTTTAACCATAAAGCATTTTGCGGTAAAAGTGACGCAGCTTCACTTGACTAGTAGTTTATTTTGTTTTTGTCTATTTCAAACCAGTTTCCTATTACTGGCAAGCTTAGTGATTCCGATCATTATTTTGGGACTTAAGTGCAATAAATTATGATTATATTTGAAATGAAGGTATTATTACTATTTTAACCCGACTTTAAAAAAAACAGGTTCGGCATTCATACACCGATTTCTCTGTGATTACAAGGCCGATTTACGTTGTTCTTTAAGTACATGCATTGTGGAATGCAAATAAATATGAATATGAGTTATAAACATAATAATAATGTAAGTAAAGTCGAGGAAATTAATTGTGACGCAAATTAATTATAAATTTAAATTTTCTCTTTATTCAGTTTACAACTGTTTTTCGTGACAATTGAATGTAATGGCTACAACACGGCTTAACAATTAATTTCCTTAACTGTACATGGGCTGTAGCAAAAATATTACCTAAAAATATCATAACGCAAACAAAAAAGAGGAAAATTGACTATTTATTAATAAAAACATACTTAAAGGTGGAAGCGCTAAGGGGTAGCCCAAGAAATTAATTTTTGCTTAGGTTTTTTGCAATATGCAGGTCAGTATCAGGTTATATGTTAATCAAAATATGATTCGCGTCCGTAACAAGTACGTATTTACTGAATTATAATAATTAAAATCATCAATACAACTCTCTAAATTCAAATTACCCTATTGAATGACTATTTCATGAAATTATGACATTTCGGGTCAATTCTAACTGAGAGTTGTATTCGTGATTCTAATGATTATAATTCTGTAAATCAGAACCATTCGTGTGAGTGCCTTGCTACGGACGATTGTTTTTAGTTGTTCTACTGTATATATTTTTGTGTACTGTGGCAAAATAATACAGCGCTGATAATTTTGATAGGTGTATTTTGATATGAGTGACAATAATAGTGCAGTTGTGCGAATTACATCATCTAGAGTTGTAGTGACTGTGACTCAAACAGTGCGTGTTGAACAGAAGTAACCTGAAGGTAGCTAGGAACCTATCCATACTAATTATTATAAATGCGAAAGTAACTCTGTCTATCTGTTACCGGATTTCGATGAAATTTGGCACACAGGTGACCTGCGTTAGGTCATAAAATACTTTTATCTCGGTAGTACGTTCCCATGGTACCTATATCTTCTGACATCCAGGCGGGCGAAGCAGCTGGCAAAATCTACGAGTAGTTACCAATATTTTATAACTGTAGAGATGAAGTTATGCCTTATATGTTTTGTTATGGCATGTTTTTTATAACAAAGGCAAAGGGCAGCCTGCTGTCTACGATTCCTATGTTGATTCAATAATTTATTAGGTAAGTATGTAGATTGACGCAAGTGAAACGAAACTAACAAAAACAAAGACTTAAAAATAAAATAAATGTTATATTAGACCTCCGACCTACTCTTCAGTGATTGCAGGCGTGATGGTTATGTGATAACAAGACGAGACGTGACATGACGTATTGTATTGTTACGTTTATGTTGTTAAAAAAAAAAAGGTACGGTCAACATAGGGCACGCCACAATTGCGGCGGTAAGTCCCCTCTTTGAGGAGTGGCTTGAGAGGCGCCAGAGCGTCCTCACCTTCCGCCTGACGCAGGTCCTCACCGGACATGGCTGTTTCGGGAGGTTCCTGTTTCGAATAAGGCGGGAGGAAACGCCCGGGTGTTACCATTGTGTGGATCGACCGGAAGACACGGTGGAGGTCTGCCCGGCTTGGGCGGAGCACCGCCGTGTCCTCGTGGCGGCGATCGGCGGCGGTGACTTCCCGCGTCCGGCTCTGGTTCAGGCCATTGTACGGAGCGAGAGGGAATGGGAAGCCATCACCTCCTTCTGCGAAGCAGTAATGCTCGCGAAGGAGGAGGCGGAGCGCGTGAGGGTGAGGCAATCGCTGCGCCCTCGCGCCCCTAGTCGCCGCAGGAGGAGACACCCTGGGCGTCGGGAGTCGATTGCCGACTCCCAGCCACCGTAGGCACGGGCTTGCGGACGGCGAGCAATGGGCAGCTCGCCGTCCGGTAAGGACCAGACCCGGGTCGACGGTGCGTCGTGTTCCACGCGCGCCTCAAAGAGATGTCAGCACCATTGACGGGGTCCGATAAGGCCGATGCCTGCCGGGGTCGCGGATTGTTCGAAAGAGTTACCGTGGCCCTGGCGCACAGGCAACTGAAGGAACACGGGTGGGTTTTAGTCAATAAGAGTCTGATACGCCCTTCCACTCCGCCCAAAGCGGGAAAGGTCATATGAAGACGTCCCAAACAAAAAAAAGTTACGGTCAACATACAGAAGCTAAATGTGTTATCATAATTCGTCTAATTATCACACTATAAACTATATGTCACAATGCATCATCACATTATCAAACTGGCAGACCCTAATCGTATGAATTATTACCAAGATACTAACTTAGTACCAGTAACATAAGATAATTTAATGCGAAGTGATAATATCGTGAATTTAAACAATATTCCTGTAAGTTTTGCTAGTACCCAAATGTTTCGTAGCAAATACTTACCTACTCAAAAAACAAAAAAAAAACTCAAAGCAAATTTCAAATAAACCAATTACAGGCACTTTTGAATTGTCAAGGGGTCGGGCAGTCAGAAAGATGAAGCTAGTTGCCCATTCCAAAGCGTAGTATGTACCTATGGAGAAGAACGGCAAAAACTCCACGGATATTCTTTTAAATCAAAATATGGTTACAAAATATTGGTTACATCATTCATATTGAAATTATGCATGTGAGAACGATGCAGAACGTTAAAAGCGTCCGTAATAAAAAGACAAAAACAATTCAAATGTTAAATTAAATTAAAATAAGCCTTGGCAGCTAAGAGATGACCAGTCCCTACTGACGGCGCCCGTTCACGAACATGACGTATGGACCTATTACCTGTAGCTAGCCTCTGAAAATTATGCTTCAGATGACTACCTATTTTACACCACATAATACATTTTTAAACAAAGTTTTCCTAACAGCAGCAAGCCAAGAGAGCTTTAAAACCACATAATCTTCCTGATATAGGTAGAAGGTGGACCATCATAGAGGTATGAGGAACAGGGTGTAAAGTTCACTCATACTCTATAGAAAAGGGAGGATCCTCCGACCAGACGGGTGTCGTGTCTGGTGGGCAACTGCCCGACGATTGATTTCGGGATGTTGTATATATGCTAGTTGCGCGGTAAACTCTGCTTGCGCGATGCAGGGTTTTGCGTGACGTCAGTGTGACGTGTAGCTCGCATGTGGCGTTTGTAGATGCCGCTACAGGTACTTACCCATCGAAAGACTGTCTTTAAAAGATCGGTTTTAGCGATAAGACCGTCTATTGTATCACCCTATGTAAAATTTATCAATTTTATATCTGTAATTCGTATGGTGTGCATAATAATGAGTATTCTATTCTATACTTACTTTGACAACACCGACTAGCAAACACAATAATCACACAACCAAAGCAAATAACTCCTTACTTTTTTTCATATCTGTGATAATAAACTTAACAAGCAGCTTTAAGATCCGAATGTAACCCCACTGTCACACTCATATCTCAACATCTAACTACGAACAATGTACAGAACAGATCAAATATGACGGATAATCGGCCCACACTGAGATTAGCAAACATGGCCGCTATTCCACACCATATGGACACAGCACTCCACTTCTTCTATCGGAAATCCACAGAGTTCACGCATCAGGAACACTTGAGTGTCAGGCAATATTGACCGGCGCCTCTGATTCTACTGGTTGTACTGAGTTATCTGTGATTTTTATTGATGGGCTGTGGGTATCTTTAGAATAGAATAGAATACTCTTTATTATGTACACCATAAAAAATACAGATATAAATGTAGACATTTTACATAGGGTGACACAATGGGCGGTCTTATCGCTAAAAGCGATCTTTTACAGATAGCCTTTGGATGGGTAAGTACCTATATCAGGAAGATTAGGTAAAAGGTTTTAAAGCTCTCTTGGCTTGCTGCTGTTAAAAAAAGTTTGTTTAAAAATGTATTACCGTGGTGTACAATAGGTAGTCATCTGAAGCATAATTTTCAGAGGCTAGCTACAGGTTAGGGTAGATGTTGCGTTAGATTATTTTTAATATTGTGACTACAATGTTAAGACATGAAGGTAGTTTAATTACGCCTTTCGGCCTTTCAACCGGCTTGACCTTAGTGAGTTTAGTAAAGACGCAAGACGTGGCGACAAGAGGCTAGTATTGAATGAATTTTCTTTTCCTTTTATAACAATAAGTAAAGAAAAATCTTCAAGTTATATTTCGCAAGGTTTAATTCGGTTAAGTTATGAACGCTCCCTGGATAACGAGGATATATATACGTACCTACTAATATGCAACTGCTTTTGTGTAGATAAACAGTTTTGCTTAATTGGATCTAAACTTAGTGATAAATTACTGCCATTGTATCTACCGTGTCACTAACGAGATCCATAGAAACTGATTCACTGTGCTTGTTCCTATACGAGAAATAACGTTGAACCGATGGCAGAGTCCTCTATCGAGGTCTGTTATCAAAGCGACATTAATAAATTGTTCCTGTTTCTAAAATAAAGGAAAAATAATTTAACTCGACAACAAAAATAGTTGTGTTTGAAAAACCTGAGACAAGTTAGAATGAAGATAAAAATAAATAAATAATGAAATTTATTTGAAGACATAAAAACAATCCATATACTGCTGTATCTAATAATTATATTTTCAAATTACCTTTTCATCTCCTGACCTCGACTACACGCCTTGACTTATCGATATTAGTATATAATAAAGGTGACGTAACCATATTATAATTCTCGTAAAATATACGTCTATCGCCATAATTGTCCATTAGTTTGCGAAGCAGCCAATTACGCGTCCATTAGGCGCGAATCTCTCTAATAGCAATTTCGCCGTAGAAACTTAAGAGGCGTCGCTGTGGCACTATGACAGAGATTTTAGTAAGGAAACTTTGAAAAACTTAGTTAAAACCAGTCTATTTCAGCAATTATAGACAAAATATTATATACTGTTTCCCTTAGATCTACGTTACAGCTTACAACCAGTGCGTCTATTATTTGCATATTATAATCATATCTAGTATGGTGAAGTATTTAATTAATTTTGATATTATGTATAGTATTTTTATCTTACGCAGCGACGCGCGCGCTTTACTTGTGGTTACCAAATGTACAAACACCCTGTGAATGTGTATGTAAGCTCAGGAGCTCTCGGTACTGTCCGAGACAATGGCGAAGTCGGAATTGTGTGAGGGTGAGTGTGTGTGTGTGCGCGTGTGTGTGTTTTGTGCTGTCTCTACTCGTTTTCACGCATACATTCACATCGTGTTTGTACACTTGGTTACCACAAGTAAAGCGCACGTGGCTTCTTGAGATAAAAATACTGTACCTCTAAACACTCACGTCCCAAAATTATCTAGTAGAATTAGATAGGCAAGTTCAATAAAGTGGAATTGATTTACTGTCAAGCATTTCACTATGGCTGAAATAAACTTCGGAGAGTGACGAATAATGGAACAAGTGACGACCTAGATAACATACTTGTATCATGAAGACGTAGAGTAGTTACAATCGGAAGAACATTTTATTCATTTAAAAGCAACATTTTGACAAGTAAACTTAAGTCAAAGTGGCAAGTGAAAAAATAAAATTGAAGTCGTTATTCCAGGACTTCCCTCCAAGACAGACAAATCCTAAACTAAGAAAGTGCTTTTTTTTTAGGACGTGCTGAAAAAGTCGAGCACAAAGTTTTAATCAGTCGACTGACCATGAGAACATCGAATCAAATGATTGAATCTCTTATCGTCCTATCTTGGTGGGTCCGGTATTTTAAATTGAAATTTATGCGTCATTACAACAACGCATTTTTGCCGAAGAAAAATCAGAAGCAAACTACCAGTCGCATAATGAATCATGATAACAAGTAAAACGAATGGTGCAAGTTTGAATTGAACGGTCGCGACGCCATATTGTTCTAAACTCAAAATCCATTCCCGTCAACCGAACAATCCAGTTATGCAATTGTTTAATTGGTTAACAACCGAAGGAACATAGAATAAAGTTGCATTGATTCGACAGTGTTCAAATTCAATTTAAATTTTCCTAAATGTTTGCTGTGATAATTGTGGTTTGTAAGTTTGAATGTTTGGGATTTCATTTAATAATTTGCGCTATTCAAACGAGGTTTGTGTATGTTTAGGACTTTTGGAAGTCCAACTATTACCTAAAGTTTCGGGCAGGATTTTGGTGCTCAAAGAATTGAGATGTGTAGGTAAAAATTTTCGTAATATAATCAATTTTAAAAACTGTACTCTAAAACATAGACTGCTACACATTTAATAAAAACGTAGTTTTCATTATCAGACTGCAAAATTTGTCTTAAATCAAATATGACTAGAACGATAAAAATCTTGTCCAATCCCTATTCCAGAACTGAAAACATCTCGAGATTTTTTAAGCCAGAAGTATTTTAACAAACTAACACTAGTTCCATATACACAGCGAAAGCAAGACAATATCCAACCATAGCCAATCCTTGAAGTTTTAATGACAGTATACGTTCATACACAAAGTCGTCAGGACAAGTTTGGTACTAAACCTTTAGTCCAGTTAGCTCAATTGTCTGTTGTATGTATGATACACGTACCGCGAACAGCTTTTAAGAACTTCGTCACGGGGAAGCGGTTGGTCCCTAGATAATACCGTGGAAGTGAATTACTACATGTTACATAATGGCTTTTTATATAATGAAATATCGTTCCGCAAGAAACGATGCAGATGGGACACAGAGGTGACCTTTATGTTTTGCCTATAAAAGCCAACGTAATCTTTAATGAAAATTTCTTGAAATGATCTTTTACCATAGAAAATTTCGTCTCAGGTAGACATTTTCTCATTTTTTATACTGGCGTGTCACACTTTTATTAGATACATTCCTATTTTCCATTGATCTACAAACAAACAACAGTACTACTTCACAGCCTGTATTACAGTGAAGTAACCGAAGAATGTCATGGAATTTATCAGGTAAATTCACTTACTAAAAGAACCAACTTTTATCCTATCTAAAGGAGCATCCAACCAATACTTTACAAGGACATTAGCCAATAGGCGTCAATACAAATAAATAGTCTCGAAGCACATTAGCGAGCTAAGTGCACAACTCCATTATGGACCTTACGTTAGGCTGTCAAATCCTTTTGACCTATTTCTGCGATGTAACTATGTAACTGAATTATCTATACTTTACGTACTCCCCTGTTAGTTTAAGCGAATAACTTTTGAGTGTCACAATATCTGAGGTCAGCAGTTACAATTAAATTTTGAGTTTTGTTGAGCTAATGCAATTTTTAACCGACTTCAAAAAAAGGAGGAGGTGCTCAATTCGACCGTACTTTTATTTTTATTTTTATGGATTGACTACTCAGCAAGTAATCAATTAAATGGCGCACAGCTGAAAAATGTGTTTCCTCTTCATTTCTACGACTTTTAACGCTTGGACAGTCACGGTCACTACGTGCTGAGTTTACCAACATTGTGACATTTTTAACCGACTTCAAAAAAAGGAAGAGGTTCTCAATTCAACTGTATGTTTTAATTTTTTATTTATTTTTGTTAGCTCAGAACTTTTTCTAGGTGAACCGATTTGGATGATTCTTTTTTATTTGAAAGCTGGTGCTTCTCATGTGGTCTCATATAAATTTGATTAAGTTCTGACCAGTAGTTTTCGAGTTATTCTTAATACTGCGTATTTTTTCCACTTAGTTTATATTGATGATGTTTTAATAATTTCCTGTCACTGTTATTTACATATCAAGTAGTGGTACACGAATTTGTGTGGGGTAGGGACCACAACAAAAAAGTGAAAAATAAAAACTTTTTTATTAAAAAAACAACGGACTTCCAAACAAAACACTAAAGACGTGAAAAATGACTTTAATTTCTGAAGTCGGTGATAAAAAACGAAAATACAAAACCAAAGACACCGACATCCGAAATTAAAGTTATTTTTCACTTTTTTTCATTAATAGGTACAGCTTTTAGAATGTAACCCCACATAACATTATTTTTTATTTAAACATGACTCAGGTTTCCACCTGTACCATAAAGTAGAATATAAACCAAATAAGTACTGCAAACAATAACTCTTTTCAATAAAAAACTTTCACCAATCCCATTTCAGAATTCTATTTAAAGAAGGATTATTCTACCATTGAAAAGAATTCACTGGCCGTCAATTACTGTTATTCCGTCGGTTTCAGTCCATATTGGATTCAATCTAACTGTCACCAGCTGATTGAAGGCCCTGTCTGTCCATGTGAAAACCCCTGCAAATATTTTATATGCTATGTAGATGGTGTGCCCGGGACGGATAGTGTGGTCGCCAATTCGAAATGGTTTGCCAACGTTTGTGACAGGATTTTTGTGTGAAAATAACATTTTAAATGGTTTTATTTTCAATAGTAATGCGGGTTAGGCTAACTACTCCGACTATGGTTCATAATTATGAGAATACTAAAAATAAATTATTTGCAAGGAATTCCAGTGCCATTTCTTTTACGGTAGTCTAAACCAAAACATGTTTAGTTTATATCCGTAAATTAGGTAGGTATCTCTTTGGGTCTTACTTGCTGTAAAATTGGAAGAATTTGTTTCAATTTTAAGGCAATTGAAGTAGACAGACGAGCCCCAATTTATCAATTCCCTGCGGGGCAATTTTGTCAAGATTTTCCCTTAACTTGAACAAGGCCGATTTGTTTGCAAAAAAAGTCGATATGAAAGCTTTGGTAAACATAACTAATTGATGTTTGACCTTTCTTTCATATAAATTCAAAAAAATAATAAGAGTTAGTCGTGGTTAAATAAGGAATTGTTACTTTGTAGGTTTGCATAGAGAAACAAAGGATCAAACGGAATTTTTTGAATTCCAACATTTTGACCTACACGGCTGTATTGGACAATGTTTTCATAATTTTAACGGTACCTATTTTATTAATAAAACACCTGAATAAAGCTATTGTAACCTAGGCTTTTAACGTTTCGCTTTTATTTTCACCTATTGTCCTCGAATGAAAAGTATCATAAATGTGTTTTTTATGGAACCAAGAACCAACTAAGGAACAAATTGTTACGTAATATACCTTGAAAACTTACCAAACGGACAGTTAGACTAAAAGTCAGGTAGGTATCTAACTGTAGTGATTAGCATTGAACGAAACCGTTGGCTCCTCATGGTACAACGTAAGTAGACAAATATACAAATCTACAGTAAAAGTTTATAGCTCAACAAACACCGTTTTCCCTTCCCACATCTTAGCTCCAACCAAGAAGAAAACCACTCATATAAAACTAAACACAACTTGGACAATATAAGATGGAGACAGGACTTCGCCCGCACCTCCCTAGGGCTCCAAACTTTTGCAGATCCCGATGATATCAAACCATTTATTCCTCCAGGAATATCGACTTCAGTTATGGCAAAAAAAGGATCCGAAGTCACCCTTTGTAATCAAACTTTTCTGGATGTTTTTGAGAGTTTGATTATAAAAACGATACTAGTTTTAAAAGTAGTTTTGTTATACGAATTGGTTATTTGGATTGGTTCGGGATTAATTTACCTTCGTTTTAGGGATAAGATAAGATAAGATATAATTTATTTCTCAGTAAATGGTACATTCTTAATATTAATAAAAAGTTTCACATATACTAACCGTAGCCGGTGTAGAAATATTAAAATTAAAATTATAGTACAATTTATATCTCCATTAACAATTATAATTAGTTTGAAATGATAGGTATTTTTTAATACAATGTCAACTACTTAAAAAAGAAATCTTAATATTAATTATGAATTAAATGTCAAAAATATACCAATTACATAATGTCAAATATTAACAACAAAAAAAATATATAAATAATAATAATAAAATCAAAAGTCAATAAACACAAAATATTAATAAAATGTCAAAATTTATAATTAAAAAATTCGTTAACCGAATAGAAACGTTGTCTAAAAGCCAAGTAAACATTGTTTTTCTGAATTTATTAGTGGGCAACACTCTGATGTCTGGGGGTAAATTGTTAAAGATTTTGACTGCCATGCAATTGGAATTCCTGGTAAACAAATGTAGTCTCTGGCTAGGTGCTAGTAATTTATTTGGGTTTCTTTTATTAACTCTTTTAGAAATGTGTTCATACAATGGGAACATGTGCGGATATTTTTTTATAAATACACAAATTTCAAAAATGTAAAAATGGATATATGTAATATTATGGAGATGCATTTATCGAGAGGGAGCGAAGGGCGTTGTCGGTTCGTGCGAATATGTTGGTGCATAGATTTGCAAGGTGTACAGTAGATGTAAAAGTGACACTGTTCAGGGCCTACTGCCAAAGCTTTTACACCAGTGCTCTATGGACCAGCTACACGCAACGGGCCTACAACGCTCTTCGCGTACAATACAACAACGCCTTCAGAGTTCTGGTGGGGCTCCCACGTTTCTGCAGCGCATCAGGCATGTTTGCTGATGCTAGGGTCGACGATTTTTACGCCATAATGCGTAAAAAAGCAGCATCTCTGATGTTTAGGATCCGTGGGAGCCCCAACGGAATTCTGAGGATGTTATCAGATAGAGAGAGATATCAGAGAGTCTGCAGTGCTGGGGAGGCTTATTCGGCTTCACGTGACATAATTAATATATGTAATGTTATTTTTGTTGTATTTTTATGTGGTGTTTTAATGTCTATTTGAATTTTATAATGTGAATTAATACTAGTATACTAACATAGTTTTTAAGACCTCTGTTACTAACACTATATGGACAATTTTGTAATTATGTCTGAAATAAATGAATTTATTATTATTATTATTATTTAGTTACCCTGAGAACCGAGGCGAAATTAGTCGTGAAAAATATATTTTTGTAATGCTTGTACGGTTGTAAGTTTTACCTATATTAGGGAACAAAACGTTACTACTTTATCCAGACTTAATCCACAAACAGATATTTTGTACATTAATGTCACAGTTAATATAGTACGTATTCGTTTTAACATCCGGCTACAGCTTATTTAATTAGTAAAATTAGTTTAGAATGACTTTCTTAATAATAATTAATGACGATAATTGGTACAAATTAAGACATTACCCGGAATTACAGGGGAATTTTCTGTGGGCTCCGTACATCGTCGTATAATTAGTTTTGCTAATAATAGGTCTTTACCTATGAAATTGCCGTTTTGTATGAAAAAATTTAAACGAATTTTTTTCATGAATTTTTTATTTGTATTAATCGAAGTAATCACCCATGCAATCAATGCATCTTTGCCATCGCAGTGGCAGTTTATTGATGCCCTTCTTAAAGAAATCAGCTGGACGGGAGGCAACAAATTCTTCAAAGGCATTTTGTACTGCCTCTCGGATATTAAATTTTTTTCCCGCCAAGAAGTTATCCAAATTCTGGAAAAAGTAGTAGTCTGTAGGCGCAAGGTCTGGTGAGTAGGGCGGATGACGGAGAGCTTCCAACCCCAGTTCTTGCAACTTGGAGACCGTCTGCTGTGCAGTATGAGGTCGCGCGTTGTCGTGCAGGAGCAGCGGAGACGAGCGATTGACCAATGCTGGTTGGAGATGCGCCAGCTTCTCCATCATTGTGTTCAGTTCTTCACAGTACACATCTGCAGTAATGCTCACCCCGTTTGGTAAGAAGCTGTGATGAATCACACCGGCGCTAGACCACCAAACAGTGACCATCACTTTTCTAGGGGTAAGTTTTCGTTTAGGGCATTGTTTAGGTGCTGAACCAGGATCCAACCAACTTGCTGAGCGCTTACGGTTATCAAACAGAATCCATTTTTCATCGCAGGTAACAATGCGGTTCAAAATTCCTTCATTTGTGTGTCTGTTGAGCAGTGCAAGGCACGTCTCGACGCGTACTTCGCGCTGGCGATCATTGAGTTCGTGGGGCACCCATTTGTCAAGCTTTTTTACCTTGCCAATTTGACGCAAATGGACCAATATTGTTTTGACGCTAACGTCGAAAGCTGCTGCTAATTCAGCCGTAGATTGTGTATCATCAGCTTCCACAATCGCCTTTAATTCGTCATTGTCGACCAAAGTCTTCGGACGACCGCGAGGTTCATTTTTCAGGTCGAAATTTCCAGAACGGAAGCGAGCAAACCAATAACAGGTGGTGCGTTGGTTTGTAGAGTTAGCTCCGTAAACGTCGTTGATGTTGCGTGCCGCTTGTGCCGCGTTGCTGCCACGACGGTACTCATATTCCATAATTACTCGAATTTTTAACGTATCCATGATGACGAAAAAGATTGAAATGCGATGAAAATGTAACACTAATCAATAAAGAAATGACTACTTTTAGAAAAAAAAATCCATGTTTTTAAAATAAAATTAATTTGAAATTAGAATTCATAGCCAAACAAAAATTATTTTGATTTGAAATGGCCAGTACTGCAGAACGGCAATTTCATAGGTAAAGACCTAATATGAACGAGCGCGAGCACCATTCTAATTGCGCAATAAACGATAAAAGGGTGACGTCACGGGCCATTGTTGTGGTAATATTTTATTAAAAAAGTATCTATAGCTCTATGTTTTCTTGTATATTTCAACAGACTGCAGATTTATTTAAGTTGATGTGTTGTATTTACTGATGCCAGTATGATACGCCATTTCTTCTCTCTCAGTGAGCGTTGCAAAAGTTGAATACCAAGAGGAGGGCCGGTCACATTCTCGTTTGAAATAAATCTAATAATCTAGCTAGTAGATGATATGGCTAAAAATGAGGTGGCTACCGAGATGCCGACTAATAGAGAAGTATAGAAGAAATAAACATGTTGTGCCGACCCCAAATAAATAGGGATAATGGCAGGACAATCGTGATGAATTTACTGCAACTACTATTTAACAAGCGAGGTGTTCTTGGAAATGTATGTCACAATTTCCCTATACTTATTTATACAGGAACATCTAAAGCTGATTTTCGGTATTATGATGAGTAGTTTTTTCCCAAATTAAGCATCAACAATTACCTTCTTATATGAAAAACCACCGCTCAAAGTAGTTTTTCACAGTGTAGTGTAACCCATACTTTCTTATTTCAACATCCCGACGGAAGTTATATTTCCAAGCAGACGCCTACAACGTAAATTAATCTTATAAGATACAAGCGAGAAGCGTTCTTGCACGGTCTAACTGAAAATCAACATTGGCGCGACCCTTGTGTGTCCATTAGCTTGCCGCTAACTGTGCAAATAAGAAAAGAATGTCCGAGAAACGTTGACAATGTTTGTTAGCATTTTGATAACATTTTCTTTGTTGGGTACCAACTTTATTTTTAGTGTGTAGTCTTAAACTTTTACAAAGCATTTTAACATGGGGCTCAAAAACAGTGGTCCTGTTAAAACATGCTCGGAGATTAGTATACGTTTTTAAGACAAGAACCCAGAGGGCATTTGTAAAAATATTTATTTATTTTAGTTCCGCCTTTAACACCCTCGTTTACATATAAGTTAGGCATCTATGTACCTATATATATATTACTTTTCTTGTTCAACTCAATAATTATTTATTACTCTAAATCCTGAAGATAATACAGTATTCTTGGGCTTAAAAATATAATAAAATCGTAGCGAAGTCAAAACTGTACATTGTTTATTTTTAAGTGTTTTTTTACGAGCTCTGGAAACGACTCTAAAGCCGAAAATATTTTGTTTTAAATTTTTGCCTGTTTGTCAGTTTGTCTGAATGTATGTTTCAGCATCACGCAAATACTACCGGGTAGATTTTGTTCAAATTTTGCATAGATATTACCTATATGTTTGGTCAGTCTGTAGGCTATAGAATATCACGCTATTTGTATTCTTCTATAGTTTACCGAAAGTTGTAAAATGACGAGCCAAAAGGCTAGAATATTTCAGATAGTTACAAATTTAACCTTTTAAATTATTATCATCATGCTATACCTTTATAGAGCTAAGCAGTCAATCGTAACATGTAGAGGGTGGACAAATTTTGATCTGCATTCATAGATTTTGGAATACATTGTACAGTCAAAAAAAAATGGGCAATTTTCACAAAAACTTCTTGGATGCCAATTGGTCCTAAATGATGAAAGATGGAAAAACTCTACGGAACAAACTGAGGTTTGAGTACTATAAAAGTCAGAAATCGCAAAAAGAACTTCCCATACATTTCGTAGGAAATCAGACTAAGATGAGAGAGAACACAATATAGCAGTGTATGACAACAGTCAGAATTAATATGTACCTACATTAATTACTTCACTGGGCTGAATAGGGAACGAATAGCAGATAGTTACAGATTTAACCTTTTAAATAATTATCATCCCGCTATACCTTTACGGAGCTAAGTATTCAATCATGACATAATAAGAACGGCCATTTTAGTCAACTTTCAACAAAGCAAATAGCTTAAAGGTTCGACGTCTGCTTTGTAAACCTAAGTTCGATTCTCAACAATTAATAAATTTTTTTTTTTGCTTCTTTTTTATATTTTGTTTGTTAATATATGATAGTTCGTAGAACGTATCTATACAGAAAAACTTCAGTTTCAGCCTGTTCTGTCATGGTCAAAGGTTGACTGTTAATGAGAAATCCCGTGTTTTTACAATCTAATGTTATATTATTTCAGCGACAGCTGCTCGTCAGGTATAATCTGTAAAAAAGCATCAATCAGTGTATCAGTGTTTTGCCATTAGGTAGTATATACAGGAACACAGGCGTTCATTAATTCACTAAAAACGAAAAACTTCGCAAGCAATGGGATATTACTCGTACTACTGAAGGCTGCGGATGTTGACCTCAGAACAAGATGCTTCTCACACGGACAACTGTACGTCGCTTGAAACCGCGTCACCAGTCCTGACTCTCTTCATATTTATTTTGACTGCTGAGACCAAAACTACAATCGTAGTATACAGGAAAGTTTTATAAAAATTTGGCTGTTATTTTAGTAAATTGATGGTGTCTTACTACGTCCACTTACTACTTGCTACTTACTACTTCCATGCGAACGCAGTCGCGGGCAGAAGCTAGTAGATAAATAAAATTGTCAAAAAAGCTAAGCTCTGCAGCATACACTGTTAGAAAAACAACGTAATTTAATAGACAGAGAGACAGCCTGTTACTGTGTACTAGCTATTTTCATACCTAGTGAAATGCCGCCGACATTCAGACTATCTCCGTTTTGCAGAAAAGACCTGTTCAATCAATTCATAAATTAAGTCCGAGACACTCCCAGATAAAAATTTAAGGAGATTAATGTAATGACTGTGTCTTCTCAGTATATTTTTGATAATCTTTTTTGTACCCATAAAAAATATAAAATTGTTTTAAAAATACCGTGATATCCACAATATAAAAACAAGCAAAAAAACATTTTTTTTATCTAATACAAGGCTCAAGAAAATAGGTGGCTTGTTCAGATGTCAAGATACGCTTTTGTAATAAACTTCCAAATCACGTTCAGGATCTAAGCCATAATAAATTCAAATCATTCATTAAACATAAGTTGTGCCAGACAACCTTTTATACCGTTAAAGATTATATTTAGGACAAAAAGGCTTGGTATTGAGATGCTCCAATTTTTTTATTTTTTTTGTATAAATTTGTGCTCTTTGACATTTGATCGAAAAAAGCGAAGCGCTTCCTCGCGAAAAGCGCGGCAACCTTGAAACGTACAAGGCGCCAAAATTGATATCGTTTAAATTAAATTGTTAATATTGTATAATTATTTGTAAATTTCGGAATTAGAAATATAACGGTTCTATAGTTAGTGTTAATAGTTGTACTCGTAAATCGTTATTTGAAGATGGGGGGAAGCAAGAAGTGGAAAAAAGCGGAGCCCCCTGACGAACGAGCATTAGATAGGGATACTTCTTCTGACTCTGATGAAGACTACAGCAGGAAGTATAGCATATTTTAAGTTCCAGGGTATTCAAGGAAGCACCCTGACAACAGTAAAAAATCCGAATACATCATGTTCTTATCTCATCAGAATGAGAGCAAAACATTGACAGACAAGGATAGGCTGGCCATATCCCATGCCATACGGAAATATTGTGTCACTGGGATACTATATTTGAGGTCAATAAATAAATATAAAATTGGTATCACTTTCGATCTTTCAAATAATGCCAACGTTTTGCTAACCTAACTACCCATTCCAACATTTTTACTGTCCGTTGATTAATACACTACTTGAGTTTTTTTGTACTGACATATAGGATAAAATAACCGACCAATTTTCTTTTCATTACTGTTAATGTTTTACCGTCGCACTAATTTATCAACCGCCGAAAAATAAAATGACTGCCGGTTCTTTTATAGGGTTCCGTACGTCAAAAGGCAAAAACGGAACCCTTATAGGATCACTTTGTTGTGTCTGTCTGCCAAGACCCTTTTTCTCAGGAACGCGTTAAGGTATCAAGCTGAAATTCATATCAAATACTCAAGTCTACTGTCCCTTAGAGCTGTGAAAAAATCAAACTTCTAAGCCAACGCAATCAAAAGATACAGCCGTTTAAGCCGAAAATTTTGGACACTCGCAAGGGAATCAAAACTTACAGGGTACTTCCCGTGAACTCAGAATCTTGAAATTTGGTACGAAGCAACGTCTTATAGCACATATAAAGGAAAAATTGCGAAATGCATACATTTTTAGTTACATCATATAATAAAAATATTTTTTATAATTTTAAACTTACTACCCTTTTCCTCATGAACCGTAGTGGTATTATATTGAAATTGATATCAAATACTCAGGTCTACAATACCTTTAAGCTGTAACAAAATCAAACTCTATGTCAACGCAATCAAAAGAAACAGCAATTTAAACCGCATAATTTGAAACTCGCAACTACTGGCAAGGGAATCAAAACCTATAGGATACTTCCAGTCGACCTAGAATCTTATGAAAATCTTATGAATCGGCATGAAACAACGTATTTGAGCAATTAATAAATTTTTACTACTTTTTTTTTTAGACAGAAATAGGAGCCCCGCGGAGCGGGGCTCCGTCGACCAGTTTATTAACCCTAACCCTATATTTAGATTACCCTAGATTTCGGTAAAACGCAATTTAAATAAAACTTTGTGTAGCTGAGTGTACAAAAAGTCACGCTTTGGTATTCGTTAGTAATAGATTTTTTATTTAAAAAAATGTGGTAGTCGTTGGGAATAGAAAATAAATTCGGAAATAAACTAATACCAAATGGTATTAGCTCTTGGTATTGGATGGGAATAGAGGGTTGCATAAAGCCTAGGCATTATGCATACGGCGTTCGAATTGTCAATTGAGTTTCAAGGACTTTTACATAAAGCCTAGGCGTTTTACATTTTGCTTTAGGCATTTTACATAACGCTGACAGTATACAAACGGACAGTGCCGTATGTATAATGACAAATTTTGCAATCTGGCTGCGACTTATACACAATTACATGAATATTTACTTTGTGAAGCATAATATTATTTATACAATACTCGATCTTTAAAAGAGACTGTGATCTCTGATGATCGCGTTTGTTTTGGCCTTTCTTCTCAGAGTAGTCAGAGAAGAAACGCCGACCCCATCTAGTTTTTAAAATATGATTGACGTGTAAAAGTACAAAGACAAAATCATTTAATTAAAAACAGTATTTTTTGTGTTATTTAAGCTAGGTACAAGTACACACAAAGTATATTTTGGATTGAGCTATGTTAATACGTGCTCAATTAAAAGAACAGGGGAATAACAATATAGCAGAATCGTATAAACTTGACCGATCTCTTGTCTCGTCTCGCTAAGATCATATTGTGCACCACTCTATGTAGTCCTGTGTATCTCTATGTAGTCTGTGTTATGCACTTTTATAAAGATATCGCAAACGAAACAAAGAAGATTTACTCAAAAAACTAAAGCGATTATTTATTTTATTTTCTTGTAATCATGACATATAAACGTCATGAGAAAACGAACAGCAGATATTTTAGAAAGTCTTACTTTGTGTTGTAAACTATATTTTTTCAGATTATTTTGTTCGTAAGGTATTCTTAGTGCTGTAGAAGGTTTTGTATAATGGAAACTGTCGCAGAGACGCTCGAGTTTAAAAACATTGACATCACTGATGATAAATATGTAAATGAAGATACTGCTTTTGCACTCAGAAGAACTCTTCTAATTGTAACAATCGGTAAACAACATTGCCATATTTTATAGCATACTAGCGACCAGTCTCTGCTTCGCACGGTTTTTATGACTTGTCAAAACATCGAGATTTCTTTATTATATGTAAGTTTAATATTAATGTGTTAGGTATACATATAAACCTTTCGGAATAAATTCACTAAATGATAGTGAAAGCCGCATCAAAATCCATTGCGAAGTTTAAGAAAACGACGCCACGCGGTCTCACTTTCATTTAAAATATGTATAGATTACTATAAGGTCCTGCTGAACATGTGCCGCTCTCAATGAAAATCGACAAAACAACAAAAAATTGTCATAGAAATATTAGTGTTCCTCTAACTACCCTTTGCGAGTGAAACACTTAGATATTCGTTTCACTCACTTGGCAGGTATTGTCCATTTCATTATTCCCTACTTCCACACTGGCACTGCCCAAGCACATCGTGCCACCGTTACCGTCTTGGTCCTATACTTATTGAGTGATGGTCAATTCTGCCAGTTGCAGTAGTACTCTCAGTGCTGGTAATTCACCTTGTATTTGGTGCAGCTTCTACTGGAAACTAGTTGCTGAATCGCCCCGTACGAGCGTCGCAAAATACTGTGACGGTTTTCAACGTTACACTGTCTTGCGCGCGATGTACACTCCTCAGTGCACACAGAACTTGCCAATTGAAAAAATATTGTAGCATGAAGTAGGTATTGTAGCGGCATCTACATCGTCACATGCGAGCTACGCATCACACTGACGTCACGCAAAATCTTACATCGCGCAAGTAGAGTTTACCGCGCAACTAGCATATATACAACGTTCTAACATCAATCGTCGGGCAGTTGCCCACCAGACACGACACCCGTCTGGTCGGAGGATCCTCCCTTTTTCATAGAGTATTAGTAAGCTTTACACCCTGTTCCTCAAACCTCTATAGTATCATTAGCCTTATCAACAATCGTGACGTGCCTCCATTTAGTTGCTATCTACAGAACTCAGCAGCGATGTAAATCAAATTTTGCATTAAATAATATATTGTTGTAAAATCTTTCTTTCAGCTGATCCATATATACAACTAGTGGATTTTCAGAAATTGATGGAAATGGGAATGAACGTGGCACTTTTGAAAACATCTCATTGTACTGAAAGTGATAGAATAAAAATGCTTACCAGAATTGATAAAGCTACAAGATATTTGGCTCGAAAACATGGTCTACTTGAGTGGCCGTGTGCCACATGTATCGGATTGAAGACAAGTATAATACAAACTGGGCTCCTTGAAGAGGTACATTATTTTTGAAGTTCAATAGATTTTTGGTGTAAAGGAATTTTGTAATATCAGCCCCAAAGAAATAATAAAGAAGAGCAGATTGCTGTTGGACAATGAACACTATCCATCCACAACTCTACCTTCAGTTTTTTTCTACAACATGCGACTTAAAATTGATTGTTTGCCGAGGTTCCGACCTTATTTAATATTGTATATTTCAGGATGTAAATCATATAATAATAAAAACTAATACAGAAGTAACTCTGACTACTGAAATATCAGAATATGATAAATGTAATAAATACAAAATATTTGTTGATGATCCTTATTTAACATCGGATGTGAAAATAGGAATGGAAATTACCATCGCACAAGACGAAATAATTTTAGTGTGCACAGCAAAGGACGAGAATTCATTGAAATGTACGGTTATCAAGGGCGGTTATTTAAAAAATATGTGCTACGTCGGCTTGAAGGGCGGTTTAAGAAGTCATTCATATAATATAACGCAGAAGGATTTACACCTTTTACAATTTGCCGTGGAATACCAAGTAGGACTGTTTTGGCAATGACAATAATACAAGTGTAACTACAAATAACAAATTAAAACGATAAAATATGGTTTTCAGGTGGATATGATAATAATCAACTATCCACGAAATATCGAAACAATCATGAACATCAAGAAATTCCTTGGAACTAACCTAGTAAAAAGGCCTATGCTTATTGCTGGGATATCTAGCCAAGACGGTTTAATGAACTTAGATGACTTTATTAGGGTAAGATTCAGCTCACAATAAACTATTTATGTATATTTTGAACTACAAAGTGGGTAGGCCAGGGCTGCGCGTGACCCCTTGCAGGCAACGGCTTTTTAATTTATGAACAGTTAGCAGTTTAGGGCAGTCACAAGGATTTATAAAAGTTGGATTTTGTTGTGTTTTTGGTCCCACAATGACATATTCAAAATAAACCTGTTTTTTTTTCAGGATGCCGACGGCATTTTACTTTCACGAGAGTTTATGCCTTATGAAGTGGAACCAGCATTGTATAATCGGATGGGTCTGATACAAAGCTACATGGCAGGAAAATGTCGACAGGTATGGATAACATCATAACCTGATAATATTTTGGGACCGCAGTACCATAATTAAAAATTGTTTCTTCTATCCCAATCAGGCTGGAAAACCATTTTATATATCAGGCGAAATATTCCAAGAAAAACTTTCGACTGGCCATTTATGTACCAGAGAGATATCTGATGTGACTAATGCTTTACTGGAAGGTGCATCTGGCTTCGTACTCAGTGAATGTTTTGATATAAATGATATGTGTGATGCTATGGAAATTATGAATGATGTATGCACTAGCGTGGAACCTCTTTGTGTAAGCAAGACGGATTTTTGGCACATAGTGTCTCATGTAAGAAAATTTGAGTTCTATTACAAATATCTAGTTTATACTCGCAGCAGACTATATGGCAACTCCCATGATAACAGTTCCAGTTGCAGACGTTGTAGTTGGTTTTGTTCAATGAAATCCTTTTTATTCTGTTCGATATTGTGCTTTAGTTTATTAGAATAGAGAGAAAATTTGTTATTTCGATGCAGTCGATTGAAGCTACATTAAACGGAGCAAACAAGATTTTTTTTAACAATCGTATACCAAAAAATACATAAATAGGTACACATTTGCTCCCCTAGACTGGAGATTAGCGTCGATATCAATGATTTTTGGATTCCGGGATTACAAAGGCACATGTGCTAGGCACGCAACTTTAAAGGCAAAATTAAAGTTAAAAGCATATTTTCAGACCAAAATGCCAGTGAACGCAGCCGAAGCCAGCGCCATATCTTGCGCAGTTGTCGCTAATCACACCAATGCTCGTATCATAATACTCCCGACTGTTAGTGGGCGTACTGCCTATCTCTTGAACTGGTTGGGACCTAATAGCATTGTCATCGGCGTCAGTACCAAAATCAGGACCGTAAGGCAAATGAAAATGTACAGGAGTCTTGTACCACTTTTATATAAAGGTATTGTTAATATATTTTGTTGTGCTGCCTGTAATTTTGTTACACACTCATAGGCGAGGCCAGGGACACAATTAACAGAAATTTGAATTTTTAGTTATAGCTTCGAAATTATTCAATATCTAGACTAATTTATGTTACATCATGTTTGCATTATTTGGGTATCCTAGTATTAACACAAATCAAAGATAAAAGTAATGATGTCTTAAATATAACCCTTTTTTTAAAGTCAGTTGCTATTCTTACCTCATGTTCGGGGTTAGAATTAACAGCTCTGAGGTTAGTATTAACAGAAGGGGGCAACAATTAATATTTTGTTATGCCAACTGTTACAGAAGAAAACAAATATATTTAAGATACATTTTTTTTACTAATAAAAGTGCAATTAATACAGACTTGTACGGATTACGTTTTCTTATAAATCGACAATACAAATCACAAACTTGCTAAACATGAGCTAAACAAAAATTTATTTTCATCAACTTTAGATAATCAAAAATGTTTTAATATATTTTTTCTTATCATTTATTAGTCTTACACCGGTCATCAATCATAATTTCTATGCTTAGAATCAAACAAATAGCCAAACAACTTATACAACATCATGAGGTGAGCTAGAAAATGGCACATTTTTACCTTAACATTTTCTTAAAAACTTACACAATATGGATAAACTGTAGTTTTATATAAAATCAAGAAATATTAAAAAAAAACAACGATGTGGAACTACATATATTAGGTATGGCGTAACAAGTGACTGATGTGATGTCCCTTTTGATACACACAGTTTGGGCCCAGTTATTGCAAGAGATAGGTACATTGAATACAGTCACGCCAGACGCCGCAAACAACACAAAAATATTCATCTTCTTCAGAAGCACTGCTTTCATTTAGAAAAAGAAAAGAAAGAAAATACATTTATTTGCGGTAAACATGACGCAAAGAAAAAACACACAAACACAAAAAATAATTACTATTATTATTATTATTTCCTTTATTTCATATGCATATACATATAAATTATATTTTTAAATATTAGAATATAAAACATAGTGGCCCACCGGTATCGGGAACAGGGTCCAAGCTACCGGCGGTCAGGGCTGCAGAGAGAGAAACCTCCTAACAATACGGGCCGTGTCCAGAAGTACCGCCTTCTGAATCAAGCTCTTGATCCAGCTGCCCAACGAGAGCCTCCTCAGGTGTTGGTCGAGGCTTTTGGCTATTAATCCATTGGCTGTCACGACTATCGGTACAATAATCGCTGAGTCCACATCCCACATGTCGACAACCTCACGAGCTAAGTCAAGATATTTGATTTGTTTATCTTTCTCGGCTTTCACGAGGTTCCCGTCATGTGGGACCGTTATGTCAACAATCATTGCGCACCGCTCTAATCGATTCACCACCACTATATCAGGTTTATTGGCAACAATAGTCCTGTCAGTGATGATGGATCGATCCCAGTACAATGTTATATTTCCATTTTCGAGAACTGGGAGGGCACATACCTGTAGTACGGCACTTCCGATTCTACAAGGCTGTATTTGAGAGCAAGTTGCTGATGGATAATCCTGGCTACAAGGTTGTGTCTATGCAAGTATTCTTCGTTAGCTAGACTAGAACATCCGGAGATAATGTGTCTGATTGATTCACCCGGACGGTGGCATGCCCGACAAATGTCAACCGTGCCGTCTTTTACAATAAATCTCCCGTAGTTGTTTGTCATCATAACTTCGTCCATAATTGCACAGACAAAACCTTCGGTTTCTCCAAAGAGGTCACCGAAACGCAGCCAGGCTACGGAAGCTAGTTGATCTACATCAGGTCCATGTAGGGCCCGAAAAAAGCGTCCGTGAAGCTCCTTACTCTGCCATACTTCCATGCGATCATTAGTGTCAAGCACTACTGGCTTGCGCCAGTTCTCTTTAGCCAAGGAGAGCGGGGTGAGGCCCTTGTCCACTTTGACCACATCTCGATGCATCGCCACGTCGACTTCTAAGAAATATTCCCTGAGACTGCATATCTCGCGATTGTGGAGGGTCTTAGCATTTAAAAAGCTTCGACCTCCACATTTTCGCGAGATATACAGCCTCATTACCGATGACCGTGGGTGATGCATTCGATTTGCAGTCAGCAGTGTACGGACCTTCCTATCCAGTGCGTCGAGTTCGGTCTGAGTCCATTTGAGTATTTCAAAAGAGTACATCAAAACTGGCATGACCCAACCGTTAAAGGCGCGTACCTTGTTTCCGCCTGATAGAAGACTATTAAATACTTTTTTCAGGCGGCCCAAGAAGCGTTCCTTTAACGATTGCTTCATATCAGTACCATTGATGCCCAATGCTTCCGACATACCCAAATACTTATAGGTTTCGGATGCGGAGAGGGTTCTAAGGTTTGTGGAGTCCGAGAGTTGGGTTCCGACGGATTTCACAATCTCCCCTCGCTTTACATGCATGACCGCACATTTGTCCACACCAAATTCCATTCTGATGGCACTACTGAACATTTCAGTTACTTTCAGTAGCTCCATCAGATGCAAATTGTTGGGGGCAAAGAGTTTTAGGTCATCCATGTAAAGGAGGTGAGATATAACCTGACCACCTCTCCTCAGCCGATAGCCTAGACCTGAATCCTCCAGCAGTGTGCTTAGAGGATTCAAGGCTAAGCAGAACCAAAGCGGACTCAAACTATCACCCTGAAATATATATGCCTCGCTCGATCCTTATTGGTTCGCTATTCCTCTGGATATTTCGATATCCTGGATAGTGAAGGACCGTTCTCCATTGGCCCATACATGACATCAGGAAGGTGCGTAGAGTTGCATCTACTTTATACAACTCCAGCACCCTCATAAGCCATGTATGTGGCACTGAGTCATAGGCCTTCTTGTAATCTATCCAACATGTCGACAGATCCTTTCGGGAACGACAAACTTGTTGGCTAATGGCCATATCAATGAGGAGTAGCTCCTTAGTACCTCGGGACCCGCTCCTGCATCCATTTTGAGAAGGAGACATGATAGAGTTGGTGTCTATATGTTTGTTAATTTTAGCTCTCAAAGTGGATGTAAGAACTTTATAGACCGTCGGTAAACACGTGATCGGTCTATAAGTTTTGGGTTCCGCAGTGCTACCTGATTTATGGAGCAGGTGGGTAACTCCTGTTGTTAGGAACTGGGGTAGCGAACCAGACTCCAAAGCAGTCTGGTACTGAGCCGCCAAGCGAGCGTGCGACCCAACGAACCATTTGATCCAAAAGTTTTGCAGTCCGTCCGGCCCTGGAGACTTCCAGTTAAGCAGCGGACGGACTGCACGATTTACATCTTGGGGGCAGATGGTAATAGCCCCCATTTCTGGTATTGGATCGCAGGCTCGCTCGACTCTCCGAGCCCAATCACCTTCGGTGTGACTGACAGGCACCGACCAGGTATTGCGCCAGAAAGAACACATGGCGTCATCATCTGGTAGGCACGTGTCAGCCACATCTTGATCCGGTCGCTGCCAACCCCTATAAACCCACCTTTGATCGCGTTGGAAGGTGCGATTCTGAGTGTATCGCTCCACTCGCCGCTTATACCTACGAATACGGTTCGCCCATGCATACACTTTCTGCTTCAGGAAGTCGATGCGCTCAGTGACACAGGACATATAATCCTGAGGGTTCATATCAGTCCCTGCGAACGCGCGTCTCACTAAGCGCATCACTCTAGGGCGAGTATTGCCTCCCTGAAGCAGATTAGTTTGCCGATGAGCGCTCTGGCCCCACCAATACGGCGTTCAATTCTGCACTGCGAAGCTGGTACGGCTGGTTTCGGTCGTGTAGCTCTAGAATCACTAGCAAATTTGACGTGAGCTACACGACAAGCCGCTACAGCCGCGCAATACAGAATCGAATGAGCATCGGTGAGGTCTACGCAGTCATCAAAATAATGCGACAACTGCGCATCCAGGACCGCCACCAGCGCCCTATTTTTGTTATGCATGAGCAAACGAGGTAAGCGTGGTCTAAGTTCGGGCGATATGAACCGATATTCTCGAATCGCATCGCAAAAAGACTAATTAATACCTTCCTCAGGCGACCAAAGAAGCGCTC
This sequence comes from Dryobotodes eremita, assembly GCA_917490735.1. NCBI lineage: Eukaryota > Metazoa > Arthropoda > Insecta > Lepidoptera > Noctuidae > Dryobotodes > Dryobotodes eremita. Next base: position 11,703,898 of record OU823248.1, on the reverse strand, counting down.
CTTCAACGATTGCTTCATGTCAGCAACGTTGATGCCTAACGCTTCTGACATACCCAAAACTTATATCTTTCGGATGAGGAGAGAGATCTAAGGTATAATCCGAAAGTTGAATTCCCTCGGATTCCATAATCTCACCTCGCTTTACATGCATGCCTGCACATTTGTACACACCAAATTCCATACTGATGGTGCTACTAAAAGTTTCAGTTACCTTCAGTAGCTTCATTATTATTATTATTACTTTATTTTATTATTTAATATCTTTTTCTTCGCCTTTTCTACTTTCTCGTCTTTATTTAGTTTTCTATCTCTTTTAGGCTTGCCGTTACCTACCCTGTTACCTTTGCCTTTATCTTTCCCTTTGTTGTAGTCTTTTCAGTTTTCTAAAATGATTTTCTTCTTCTAAAGCAGTCTTTTCTGATGTATCGGTAAGAATGGCAGATTTTTTAGCGCGTTCGATTAAACTGAACTTGTGGTGGAGCTTCTGGCGGTCTTATAGTTTCGCCCACTCACTAGCATCTTTCTGCATGCCTGATAGTCCAGCGACCGGTTCATTAGACATCCGGGGTAGGTATTCACACGTTTATACCTACCCCGCCGATTTATTAATTATAGCCCCGAAGGTATATTTTTAATATTAAATAACATAATAAAATATTGGTTAATAGTTACGTCAATTAAGCAATGTAGCATTATTAAATATAAAATATGTTTCTAGATAAACAAAAAATATAATTAAAACACCGTATATTTCAAGCGTAAATTGAAAAGTTTCGTGTGCGTAAAAATATCGTCCGGCACACAACTCATTCGAACGACGTGCGGAACTCAATCGACCAACCCCAAAACATGCAGCGTGGTTTAGTCGGCGCACTGTAGGTGTAGTGTGTATAGTTTTATAGAACCTCGCCTGTTAATACTTAACTCTGTTAATTACAACCCCGGCCAAGATATCAATACATATTATAAAACAAAGTCGCGGCCGCCGCCGCGTCTGCCTGTCTGAACGCGATAAACTCGAAAACCACCGAACGGATTTTTATACGATTTTCACCAATGGGATAGAATGATTTATGAGGAAGGTTTAGGTGTATAATTCATTAAGGTTTTGTGTAAAATGGCTGAAATATGACGATGATTGTTGAAGCATAAAAGTACAATAAATGCTGTGGAAATGCGTTCCTTGCGAAGCATGTGTGGTGACTATGAATGATAGGCTGAGGAATGGTGCGATAAGGTAAAGATGCGGTTTAAAAGAAGATGTAGTGACAAAAAATTAAAAGAGCATGCTTAGATGGTTTGGTCATATTGAGAGGCTGAATGAAAGGCGACTAACAAAAGGTATTTACAAGGCAGATGTGAGTGGAAATGCCGGGAGGGGACGACCTAGGAAGACATATAGTGACCTTATTGGTGATGTTCTTCAGAAAGGTTGGGTGCGTAGTACTCGCAACCGGCGTGTGTATGATCACATGTATGAACGTAAACGAGGCACAAGTATTTAAGGATAGTAGCAGGTGACATTCTATAGTTTCTGCCTACTCCCATGGGAAGAAGGCGTAAAGTTATTTATGTATGTATGTCTTGTTGAAGATGTCGGAAAACATCATGCCGACTGGGAGCTTTACTGGCATGCGCCGCGTAAACATTGGATGAAATTAGACACACAGATAGTTTATAACCTGCAATAACACATAGGGTACTTTAAATCCCGGTAGTACGATCCCTTGGGATAGTTTCCGATATCCACGCGGGCGAAGCCACGTGCAAAAGAAAGTTATACAGGGTGTGGCGTAAATAGTAGTCCAACGTTAAGGAGTCGACACGTGATATATTCAGATATCACATACCACAATTTGAACAATTTTTTACCATAGGTCTCAGAATAAAACACTTTTCTTTTTTTTTTAAATTACGTCTCGCGTTAGTAATTTGGCTCTAATTTCAACAAAAAACATTATTTTCCTATTTTGTTTTTTGTTTATAACTGCTGAATACATGTGCTATTATGTGCAAATAACTTTTTACTGTAAACTTAAAGAGATTAAAAAAAAAAATGTTTATTTCAAATTTTAACTATAATCCTCAGAGAGCCATGAGACTTTGGGCGCGAATGGTGTAAAAGAAATGTACTACACTGTCAGTGCACATTACTGAAAAAAATTGTCCACTAAATGCAGATTTTAAACTATTATAATAATAACTGATACCGTAATTTAAAAAAAAGTTATTGCCATTTAAATTGAAAAGGAGCTGAATTTAAAAAAAATACACTATTTAATTTAAGTACGTTACCGATGATGCAAAATATTTAAGACGTAATTAGAAGTAGTTTTTTACCTTTTTAGGGTTTCGTACCCAAAGGGTAAAAACGGGACCATATTACTAAGACATCGCTGTCTGTCCGTCCGTCTGTCTGTCACCAGGCTGTATCTCAAGAACCGCGATAGCTAGACAGTTGAAATTTTCACAAATTCTGTTGCCGCTATAACAACAAATCGCACCTTTAAAGACAAACCGTTACTAAACGAAAATATAAAATTTTACACAGTAGCTTACATAAAAAGAAATACTCGGGTTTTTGCAATAGAATTTAGGATTATGGTGCTTTGAGCCATCTTTTGAGGTCATAATGATGGGTATTTATTTACATTATAACATAAGTTCTATTGCATAAAAGTCGTGCATTTTTTTATTTAACATCCTGTGTAAAATTGTATAAATGATAAATGATTTTATTTCTGTAAGTAGGTTTGAACAAACACTTTTACACGTCAATCATATTTTAAAAACTAGATGAGGTCGGCGTTTCCTATCTGACTACTCTGAGAAGAAAGGCCGAAACAAACTCAGAGGTCACAGTCTCTTTTAAAGTCCAGACATAATCTTGGTCAGATCATGTGAAAACCATGTAGATTTGTGTCTGAGATGGTCTTTTGAGGAAAAACCACACAGATTGAGTGGACCTGTCCAGTCAGTGCACGCATTTGTCAGTAATCGTGTAGCTCAACTCAGAACTTAAGGAGCTCAACGATTCGACGAACAATACCAAAGAAAAGACATTTGGGTAGGCCACAAAAATTACTCAAATTGCCAGACCATGATTAAAATTAAGTGAGGAGAGAAAAAAAAAGCAACAATGACCCACATAGTCTTCACATTCACAATATTAAAATGATAATCAATGTAGCCTGAATGCTACTCACATTCACAGACAGTTTACTCTTTAAAAGTCATCAAAAATACCATAAGTTATTATATTATATTTTCGTTTAGTAACGGTTTGTCTTTAAAAGTGCGAAATACTAAAAACAAAACAAAATAAATATTTAAGGGGGGCTCCCATACAGCAAACGCGATTGTTGTGCCCTTTTTTGCCCAATTTCAATAATGGCAACAGGTAGGCACTTGAAATATTCACAAATTACTCAGTTGTATTAATACTTTAATAATAAATAATAAAATTAAAATAAAATAAATATTTAAGGGAGCCCCCCTTAAATATTTATTTCTGTTGCCGCTATAGTAACAAATACTAAAAACAAAATAAAAGAAATATTTAAGGGGGGCTCCCATACAACAGACATGATTTTTTTGCCGTTTTTATAGATAATGGTACGGAACCCTTCGTGCGCGAGTCCGACTAGCACTTGGCCGGTTTTTTTTACCCTTGTACTTAACTTAAATAACACTTGGTTAATAGGTAAGTTAAATATTACTTGTAATTAGGTCCAAAACATTTTGCAATACTTGTAACGTATTTAAATTTAAGAGTTTTTTTTTTTTATTAAGATCCTTTTCAAGGTAAATGCCAATAACTTTTTTTTAAATTATGGTATCAGTTATTATTATACCAGTTTAGAATCTCCATTTAATGGACAATTTTTTTCAATAATGGGCACCGACAGTGTAGTACATTTCTTTTACACCATTCGCGCCCAAAGTCAAAGAATAAATCTTATTCCTTTGGTTGATTATTAAACTTGGTGGAGGTGGACGGTGGAGTTTCTTGCCCATTCTTCTCTATACGAAACTACCTTTTGGAAGGGGCAACTAGAATCAATTCTATTTTTGCCTATTTGAAATAAATGATTTGACTTTGACTTTGGAACTTGGCAATATTTGCCTCAGTAAATAATAAAGATTGACACTTTTAGTTTTTTAAAAGAGCACCTCACACAGGATTTAGGGAGTGGCAAAGTTAGTAAGTAAAGGCGTTGTCGGATTAATTCGAAACTCGCTACTAATAACAAAAATAATTAAAAGTACGCGGTTCACGGTTTTTCAAAAAACAACTCCTAACGAGTTGGAAAAGGGTAATAAAGTTTGGATTTTACTGCCTGCTTCAATTAACTCGAAAACGGGTATAAATAATGTTAAATCATACAACGGAAACGTACCAAACGCTTTTTTCTAAACAAGACCTCTCGTGGTGAAAAGAGAGGACACTTTTTATTTGAAAAATCTTATTCCACTGATCTATAAACTTAAAATTCTAAATCTGTTCTATAATATAATTAAGCCAAAGAATATGTTTTTTGTCGCGCTAATCTCTGGAACTACCAGTCGGATTTGAAAGATTATTTTTGCATTTGATAGCCCAATTCTTGGGGAAGGTCAAGGAACATCACGTTACGACACTTTTAGTGTCGAGAAAAAGAAAAAAAAAACAGAAAGAACGCTAAGCGAAAATGAAGTAACAGCGCTGGCGAGAAAGGTGACTGTTATTTTAGTATATTGTGGTGTCTTACGACTTCCTTGTAAACAAAGTCGTGGGCAGAAGTAGTTATTCATACTATTTTATAGTCGAGCTCGTAATTGCTTTATCTCTTTTGACAGAAACTTTCAGTAAATTGAATTTTCACTAAGCTTGAAACTATCTAACTGTCTCATTCATAGATATCCAAGAGATAGGCCTTTTTTTTTTTTTTTTTTGGGTGGGAAATAATCAAATGACGTCTCCCGCTCTGGGCGGAGCGGAAGGGCGTGTCAGACTCTTACTGACTAAAACCCACCCGTGTTCTTTCAGGTGCCTGTGCGCCAGGGCCACGGTAACTCTTTCGAACAATCCGCGACCCCGGCAGGCATCGGTCCTATCGGACCCCGTCAATGGTGCTGACATCTCTTTGAGGCGCGCGTGGAACACGACGCGCCGTCGACCCGGGCCTGGTCCTTACCGGACGGCGAGCTGCCCATTGCTCGCCGTCCGCAAGCCCGCGCCTACGGTGGCCGGGAGTCGGCAATCGACTCCCGACGCCCAGGGTGTCTCCTCCTCCTGCGGCGGCTAGGGGCGCGAGGGCGTAGAGATTGCCTCTCCCTCTCGCGCTCCGCCTCCTCCTTCGCGAGCATTACTGCTTCGCAGAAGGAGGTGACGGCTTCCCATTCCCTCTCGCTCCGCACCATGGCCTGAACCAGGGCCGGACGTGAGAGGTCGCCGCCGCCGATCGCCGCCACGAGGACACGGCGGTGCTCCGCCCAAGCCGGGCAGACCTCCACCGTATGCTCCACCGTGTCCTCCGGTCGATCCACACAATGGTAACACCCGGGCGTTTCCTCCCGCCTTATCCGAAACAGGAACCTCCCGAAACAGCCATGTCCGGTGAGGACCTGCGTCAGGCGGAAGGTGAGGACGCCGTGGCGCCTCTCAAGCCACTCCTCAAAGAGGGGTCTTACCGCCGCAATTGTGGCGTGCCCTGCGCTGGGTTGCGACAGTCGCACTCTCCATGCCGCCATGAGATCCCGCCGGAGCTCTGTCCGCTGTGCCGTGATTTCTCGCGGCAGCGGAGTTACGCCCCGGCGTTTCGCCTCCTCGCGCCACTCCCAAACGTGCGCGAGGACCTTTGCCTCCAGATCCCACGGCGGCAATCCGGCAAGGAGGCTCGCCGCCTCGCAGGAGACCGTGCGGTATCCCCGTACCATCCGGATGGCCATGACCCTTTGGGACGCTTTCAACCGGCGGGCTGGCCGGAGCCTTAGCGAACGCGCCCACACCGGTGCCCCGTAAAGGGCCATGGACCGCACGACCCCCGCGTAGAGCCTCCGGCAGGAGGCGTTTGGCCCCCCCAGATTGGGCAAGAGCCGCTTCAAAGCAGCCCCGGCCCGCTGCAGTCTGGGAGCCAAACGTCGGAAGTGCTCGACGAAGTTCCACCGGCTGTCGAGGACGAGTCCCAGGTACTTCATCGTCGACTCGACGCCGATGTGAACCCCTCCTACCGTTATTTGGGAACCCGACAGTGGCGCGTTCCGAGGACCATGAAAACACATGGCCTCGGACTTGTGCAAGGCCACCTCGAGTCCCAACTGCCGCATCCTCTCAACGACTGTCGCAACCCCGCGTGTCATTAGTTCGGCCGCCGCCTGGTGCGACCTCCCCTGCGCCAGGACCAGCGTGTCGTCAGCGTAGCACACCACGCTGACGCCGCTAGGGAGGTCGGCGCGCAGCACCCAGTCGTAACCGATGTCCCACAGATGCGGCCCCAAGACCGATCCCTGTGGGACACCGCACGACATCTCTCGCCGGTTCCATTCTCCCTAGTGACCGGGGTAGATAACTGCTCTATCTGCCAAATAGGCCTCGACTACACGACAGAGATAGGTCGGCATCCGGTGATACCGGAATGCCTCCCTGATGCAACTCCAGGGCAGGGTATTGAAGGCGTTGGCGATGTCTAGAGACACCGCCAAGACGACCCCACCCCGAAACACAGCATCCCCCGTCGTGAGGGCTCGCACGCGCATGATGGCATCCACCGTGGAGCGCCCCCTGCGGAAACCAAACTGGCTCTCCGCCAAATCCGGCCCCACCCGCACCAGCTGCCCGACGAGGCGGTCTGCAATGACTCTTTCAAAGAGCTTGCCCACCTCGTCGAGCAGCACGATGGGCCGGTAAGCGGACGGAGAGTCCGCCGGGCGCCCCGGTTTCTTAATGAGGACCAGTTTCCCCGTCTTCCAACGAAGTGGGAACTGGCCCTCCTCCAAGCATGCGCTTAGGAGCCCTCTTAGTCGAGGCCCGAGAGCCTCCGAGGCCAGGACCCAAGCTTTTCCCGGTAAGCCGTCGGGTCCTGGGGCGGTATTTTTGGCACTCAGCCTACGTACCGCCGCTCTCAACTCTACCTCGGTCACCTCAGGAGCAACGTCGTCATCGTCGGTCATGTGGTCCGCAGTTGGCACCGCAGGAGGCGGAGCCATGGGCGGGGGAGTATGCTCCCCCCGCGAAGGGAACAAAGCGCTCACCACGCCCTCCACGAGCTGGGGCCTGAGACTCTGCGTCAGCGGGGGAGCCCATGGGCGGAGTTTCTCCCGTACCACCTTATATGGGTGTCCCCACGGGTCCCTGTTCAGAGTCCCCAGCGACTCCTCACGGGCCAGTCCCCTGGCCCACAGGATCTCCGCTCGGAGGGCGGTCTTCGCCGCTCTGTAACCCTCGTACAGCTCCGCCTGAATGGCTTCCGTATCCGAAGGGCGGATACGGAGCCTGCGGTGCCTGGTGTACAGGCGTCGCGCGGCAACGCACGCCTCGCGCAGAGACGTTAATTCCGGCGACCACCAGTACACCTGGCGCCAGGCACGTCCGGGCTGGACCCGGGGCATTGCCACGTCACAAATCTCGGACATGGCCTCCCGGAACCACTCCGCCTCGACGTTGATGTCTGCAGGCCTGTCCGGTGGTGACACCCAGGCCTGCACGATCGAGGCTTCCAGGAGGAGCTCCCGGTCCAGCTTCTTCAGCGCCCACCGCGGACCACTCGGGGCCTGTCGGACCAGCGCGCTCGAGGTCTGGGCGGAGACGTCAAACCGGATGTACCGGTGGTCGGAGTACGTCTCCACCCCCTCCATGACGCGCCAGTCAATGACACGCGGTGACAGAGCGGGGCTGGCGAACGAGATGTCCACCACTGACTCGCCCCGCATCCGCACACACGTGGGGACAGAACCCCGGTTTAGGACGACCAGGCCTGTCTCCAGAGCCCAGTCCTCCACCATCCTGCCCCGTGTGTCCGTGTACCGGGAACCCCAAGCCGTGTTCTTGGCATTGAAGTCCCCGAGTACGAGCACGGGCAGGGTATGGTACCCGACGACGACGACTCTCAACTCCGCAAGGGAGTTGTGGAACTCGGCGAGAGTTCGGCTCGGGGAGAAGTATACCCCTACCACAACAATCTCCCCGAACCGTGCTGCCACGCAACCCCGTCCCTTCTTAACTGCCTCAAGCGACGGGGTACCGGTGGCGGCCGACGAAATGAGGGTCACTGAGCCGCTCAGGTCCTCCACCCAGTCATCCCTGGGCGGGACAAAGTACGGCTCAGCGACCACGGCGATGTTAATCGACCACTGCACCATGCTCTGGAGAAACAGATCCTGAGCAGCGGCGCAGTGGTTGATGTTCGCCTGGAGGAGGCGTAATGGGGCCATTAATTGCACTCCATGTCAGCCCCCTCCCGAGCCTTCTGTGAGGGCCCTGCCGCGGTGTTTGCGGCGACTACGATGGCGGGGGCGGCAGCGGCGGCGGCAGTGGCGGCGGGTGCGGCGGTGACGGCGGTGGCGGAGGGCTTGGCCCTGCCCCTGGCTTTGGTGGGTGGAGCGCAGGCCTTACTCCCAGCCCGGTGATCGGCCGGCTTGCCAGCTGCCGCACATAAAAAGCAGTGCGGCGTGGCATTGCACGAGCCGGCCTTGTGACCGGGCTGACCGCAGCGGAAGCAGTTATTGCTGCGGTCTACCTCCGAGGTGCATTGCACTCCCACGTGGTTGCCCACCTGGCAGCGGAAGCACCTCAGAGGTCTGGGTTCCAGCAGTTTCACCTGCGCAGAAACCCAGCCCACCAGGAGCCTTCGGCCCTCCCCGGCAACTTTCCTGGCCGCCGACACGGGGCAGCTCACCGTCACGGCTCGCATCCCCGTGTGGTCAGGACGAATGAGGCCCGCTCTCACCTGCTCGGCAGAGCACCCCCCAGTCCTGACGACGGCGGCCACCACCTCAGCCTCCGTCACACAGTCATCCAGGCCCAGAATGCGCATGTCGATGCACTTGGTGGGCCTGGACACTCGGGCCTCGTCCGCATTTAGGAACGCTCTGAGCCTTTCGGCCAGAGCGTCAGCGGTTGGGCCGCTCGCCGCACCGGGCACCTCCAGCATCCGGGCCCCGGTCGCAGTGACCCTCACCCGGATGCCATTGGTGACGCCTAGCTCCTGCAGGTTCACCGCCGCCCTCGCCTTGGTGAGCACGTCGCGGTAGGACACGCCCTTCTTCTCCGCTTCCGGCTGTAGTGTAATCACTACAGCTGCGGACTTCGGGGCGCGGAGCCTAGCCGCGACGCTTCGCTCCTTGCGCCGCTGCCGCCTCTCCTTCCTTTTGGCCGCCCTAGATGTCTTACCCGCCTTCCTCTTCTCTCCGGCCACTTGCCATTCGGCGTCGGCCAGAGGAGCATTAGGAGGCGGGGGGGGCGGCCGTCTCGCCGCCGGGGCTGGAGCCTTCGCCGCCTGCGAAGCCGCTCCACCCTTCTTGGTCTTGGGCGGCGCTGACTTCGCTGGGGGCGGTCCCGCGGGTTCCGGCACGGGCCCGCCTTTAGACCGCCCCGCCGGTCCCTGCTTGGCCGCAGCAGCCGTGGCGGCGGCAAACGAGACCTGCCGGCTGCTTGTCGCTAGCGGGGGGCGCAAGACAATGGCCTCCAGAGTCGAAAACCGACTCTGGAAGGCAGCCAGCTCCCGCCGCACCAGGGTCAGAACCCGGTCCTCCGCAGGCACCGGCACCGGCACCGGCCGGCCCTGCCCATGCTGCGCCCCCGCCTGTGGCACTTCCCGGGGGCTGGCTGCCCGGAGGCCGGCCAGGTCCGCTCGGAGCTCCGCGTTCTCCTTTCGGAGAAGCTCCATGGCGGCTGTCAAGCGGGTGATCTCCGCCCGCATCTCGGACATCCCATCCGTTGGAGGCCCGAATTTAGTGGCCTCCACTGCCTCCATAATGGAAGCCGCGGCCGCGGGTATGGCCTTGTCTTTGGAGGACTGAATCCTCTTCAAGGCCACACCCTTTAGCGCAGCTACCACGGCCGCCTCTAACTTGGCCAGTCGCTTCGCCTTGGGGCCGCCAGCGGCGTCCGGCTCACCGTCTGACGACTCAGACAGTTCCGCCCCGCGTGGCGCGCCCTCCGTAGTGAGCCTACCGGCTCGCTGGTCCGGCTCGACTGGGCTGGCACAACTCGGCTCGCTAGCCTCCTGAGTGGCGAGCCCTGTACCCTTTTCACGACCTCCACCCCGCCGACAGGTCTTTCCAATTTTTCGGGCGGAGCTTCTCCCGCCATCAGAGGACGACCACTGGCCATCCCCTGGTTTGGGGCGCTTCTGGAAGAGCCTACGGTTCTTCCCAGCATCCCCCGTAATCACGCGCTCCGGGCTCTTGACAGAGCCCCTCGCGCCCGACGCGGCATCGGACTCCGACCCCGCATCGCTCCTCTCCTCTCCACTGCTCTCTTTTTGTGTTTTTGTGTTCAATTTTTCCATACTTAATCCCACGAGTATGGGGGATATACAATGTCATTCCCAGGTTCACCCCCTGTCCCTAGGCAAGTGTACATTTATAACCCAACCAGAGGGTCCACTGGTACTCTGGCTGGAGGTGCGCTAGCGACTGATGCGCCACCTACAACTGGAAAGTTGTAGATGACACTACTCCTCAGCCATTCATACCCTCGCCGCGCACCAGAACTTGATATTAGAGGAATTTTTTATAGAGGTTATCTTCCTCGCGGCCCGGGCGGTTAAGCCAAGACCCTCGACCCCCGTCAAAAGTCAGAGACATGACGTTGACGATCTTCGGGGCTACGAGACTAACGGTGGCAGAAGGAGCAGACTCCTTCCTGCCTGCCCGGCGGCAGGGTTAGTGCACGCCGAGCCCGCTCTTACTCCGCCGCTGTGCGTCTCTGCTTAACAGAGATACACACGTTGGAGCGTTCCTCCGACAGGATATTAGCGTACGGGCAACAAGACCCCTTAGGCACAGAGTACCTAATGGAGAGTTATTGCCCGTACCCCAGGGTGCACCGTCCCGGAGACTGGCCTTTCCCCCAGACGCATCCAAGGGAAACTCCAGCCCACGGACACACGGGGAGGTTTCCTGTCCTAGCACCCCAAGAGATAGGCCTTCACTCTATATTTGCTCAAATCTAGGTGTCGCCACCTTTTCCCCACTCTTGAAACTCACACATAAACAAAAGAAATAGATACGGCACACATGATGCTGTTTTCGTACGCAAACAAGAAACTATGCGTTACACTTTTGTACTATTTTATTGCACATATGCTCAAAACGGGCGGGCACTAGAAAGTATAGATACAGTCACTGAATGCACACATGCAACTCTAGCACCAACTAGGGAAGAGGGGTTGGTGTAAATATTTGATCGATAAAAATGTCGATGAAAACCAACTGCAAAAAGAGGTGTTTTTTGGACGTATTTTGTATCGTTTATTTTTTCTGCTTTTCGATGTGGAATATTAAAACACCAATAAAAATAAATCAAGTAAAAATATTATATTTTCGTTTGCAAATGACATTTAAGTAAATCAGTTTCTTCAGTTTCTCTCTAACTTAAAATTTAAAACTGATCGCACATAAAACAAGAATTCAAATAGGTACTTATTGAACATTATATCTGACGCTTTCATAATTTAGTTGCTACATTCTTAACCAAAAAATGTAAGCAAATATCAATATGTTATTCCATCACACATTTTGTCACTTGGATAATATGATTATCCATCGGGTCTTGCTCAAACTGGTGAAAATCAGTTGATGAGAAAATATTTGTATCGACATAATGTCTAAGAGCGTTTGGGTCTAGCAACGTCTTTATGAACTTTGAAGTCACTTGAAATTTGTTTGAGAGAAACCAGTTCTTTTCCCTGCTTTTTGCATCTACCCATTTATGTTTAATTTCTGGAACTTTCGGGAAACTGAAATAAAATGTATTAATTCTTGTTTAAGATTCTTATTATAATTTCTAATCAGAGCAACTAATAATTATCGATATCCATATCTCAGCGCTGCGCAACACTAATGTATCGTTTTGACATGCGTCAGTCATTAGGCAAAGGCTGTCGCATGTCAAAAATATTTCACAAGTAGATAATTTGTAAAATACTTAAAAATTATAATTAATGCAGTGATTTTTTACTTACCGGTGGTAAGACAAGCCACTTGTCCTAAGGTTTGATGTAATTGTGCTATTTTTGCAAATAAGGACGGAACAATTCGACATTTCGTAAAAATATGAAACCACAGTACACGTTCCGATGCAAACATGACTAAACGGTGCTCACTGCAGTCGCGTGTATTTAGGGTCAGTTTGACTGAATGGAGGCGACATGTGCCACGCCTCCAAGCCATATCCCTCGATATCCGTGGTCTCATTCATCTTAAAGCGTAAAACATGGAATTAGTATGCACTATATGTATAGCATAACTGACATTAGTAGATAGACGGTTTCCATTTCTGTATTTTTTCCTTTCCGTACCGTACCTTTACAAATGAAGTTGAACACTAACTCAGGAGATAAATGAACGGTGCCACATTGTGCGAGAGGGACACACTACAGATCGGTGTTCTCCTATTCAAGACCGTTATTTCCGTACATCCATTGGTAATGCAAAAGAAACTTTACGTCCAACGCTTAAAGTTTGTTTCTGTGTATATGAACATTCATGACCACTCTCATATGATCAAACATATTTTTTTGACTACAATTAGGTCCTCCTCGACGGACATGGTTTAACACTGTGCAAGCCCGGATAACCTTTGCTCTGCAATACGCAATCGAGCGAAAATGGATCGATTGCGGTGATATTTACATTTCACTCGAAAAGGCAACTGAAGAAAGCTCCTTTTGTGATGCTGTTCGGATATGGAATGTCTCCGAAAAGGCTAAGAGGACCAAAATGGAGTGAGTATTTAAAAATTAGAAAGCGGGAATAGACCACAAACAACTACTATAAGGTTTTGAAGAGTCTTAAAATGTCACGCTTTCTTCTTACATTGTGTATTTTTTTATAAATACATACTATACAGAGTGGCGACGAAGTTATCCCATTATATAGTACAGCGGTAGGTAAGTAGATATAGTTCGTCAAAATGATGAAATAAACAATTATTTTAAAAATAAAAGAAAAATGCATTTTTAAAACAAAATAAATAGCGTTAAAATTGACACGAAATAAACCATGATTTAACTAACTAACATTAACTTACTGACCTGTAAACGCAGCAACAGTCAAAATACGACGAGTAATTTAGCCGTTTAGGAGGGAACAGATGAACGTACATACATAGGCTGTTAAAATCATACCATTGTCTTTGCCGTAATCGGGTAAAAAGAAGGACAAGAACGATAATTGTATAAACTTGTGAAAATGTTTATGTTCAAAGAACGTCATGTAGGATACGTGGTTTTAGGTGTGGTAACCTCATCGGTACTCTGTATGTTCTTAATATCTAAAGTCACAGTCATATTACTTTGTTTTCGTTACTTGCGCCCATTAATGACTATAAATTTACTCGTATTAATTAGTAAAGAGCTTTTGATCATTTTGCCAGAGAAAAACGGACAGGACACAAGCACTGAACTGATAGCTAACAATGCAATGATATTGTTTTTCAGATGTCCCGAATCTTATCATGACTTTGATATTAATAGCTTCGCTGAACCAACTACCAGCAAGAAAAAGAAAGAAAAAGAGTCAACTATGAAAATGATACCTGAAGTGATGGAAAAAGTTTCAGTTATTGAAGAGTAGGAGACTACTGAAGAACAAGTCACAGATATAAATCAAAAGGATTCCACAGAAAAGAAAATAGTAAAAGAAGATGATGAAGTCAAAGAAGTTTATAAAGATAAAGAAGATGAAAAGGACAAAGAAATTAGAGAAGACAAGAAAGTTAAGAAAAAAGAAGGTGAAGAAGCTGAAGAAGCTGAAGAAGAAAATTGAAGAAGAAAAAGAAAATCAAAAAGCCATGGACCATACAGAAGACAAATTTTAATAATAGTGCGACTACATATTGTGATTTCCCATTTGTATCTAGTAGGTATTTGCTATTAAGATTGCTTTTTTTATCAGTGGTTGCCCAATGGTAGCTGCCCCGACTTACGAGTTGTAGGTTCGATCCCAGGCAGGCACTTTACTCTGTGAAAAAAACAATATCAGTACTAAGATTGTTTTTTATCATAATATGGAGACGTGAACATGAGCAATGAAGTTTAAGATTACAGTAGAACATATTTGTTAACTGGGTGACCTCTGATTACAATGCAACTTTTGGTTTGGTATACACTGACACCATACAAACTTCTATAATTAAAGCCATTATCCGCTAACGTTATTATAAACATTTAATTGCATCGTAGGGAATATTATTATTTTGAAGATAGGTATTAAACAACTTACATCATAACAGTTTTTTTTTAAGTTTCCTATTTTTATTCATTTCAGATCATCTACTCTCAGTATATATTAGACTCTCTTCAATTTCATTGCCAGCCTTCTTTTTTTTAAGACTGAAAATCTAAAACGAATCTTGTCGAGCACAAATGTTCCTTCTGAGCTAAGTCTTTGTCACTTTCGAGTGATGTTGTCTAAACATCACTCGACATCCATCTATTGAATACTTACTCAATCCAGTCAACAGTTACCGCCATCTGTTAGAATCGTTTGGAGCTAACAGATAATTGTGACTGTCAAATAATAGACAAATAATTTGCAATAAAATAATATTGCGACTATAAATTGAGATGTAAGCTATCCTATCTTTCAAGTTGGATCAAATTGCACACGGTGTGCAAATCAAATTTAAAATCGGTTCAGTAGTTTAGGAGTCCATCGCGGACAAACAACGTGACACGTAATTTTTATATATATATAGTAAAGCATTTTCAAAAAATGCGACACAGGAAGAGAAAAATAAAAAAGTCGTGAGAATTTCCCAAAAAATATTAAAAACTGTCTCTTCCTATATCCATACATAGGGGAGATTCGGGAAGCCCTTGGAAATAGACTACAAAATTTTTTTCTTTGGATTTCGTTTCACGGGCCACCCTGTACAATTGTTGCTGATGAAGCCCACTGGTGAAACGTTCAAGCACACCGTGTAGCATTTTTTAAGAGAAAAATAATAAGGTACACCACTCGGCATAGTCGAGTAGTATTACGATTAGGTGATGTTAAAACAACATTCATGAACATATATGGTGGAACAATCACATGAAGCACTTGATAACATTTCTTATTTTACACCTTAAAATATGAAGCAAGCATTTTCCCTACCTTTTCACAGTAAAGTGGAATATATTTGACTTGAATATATTTTCGTATCACGATTCGTGAATTTCATTGTAACTCTTGATGTGGGCCTTTGGGAATCGGTGAGAGACTGAATACAAAAGGTTTACGTATCAGGAGGACGAGAATTTTATAGATTGTGTTACCCTCGAGCCCGTGATACTATCAGACATGTACGAATTGGCGGCAGTATTAGAAATTGGAGACCACAAGGAAATCATTGTGTACATTAATTTTGTTTTCAACTTTAGGAAGAATATAAAATTCCACACAGTAGATATCCGGGCAATCCTCAATGAACTTACTCATCTTGGCGATTGAAAAAGGACTCCAACTGTCACTGTGCCATGATATTAGAACTATGTATGATATCATACCTCTAAACTGTGCAGCTGTAGAAGTTGGAAAACAAAATACACCCAGCTTATTAGGTTTGATTCGTAGCTAATTTTCGTAGCTTAGGCTATAGATAAAGCAAATCCTTTCATGGCCTAAATACATCTCAAAATGTTCAAGCAGAAGAAGATTCCCAAAAGCCTACACCAGTAGGCATCTCGCCTATGTTGACACGTTTATCTTTCCTTTCCCTAATGGTTCCACCACAAATAAAACTCGGCTTTGTTTATCTACCTGAGCTTTATTTATTTTTGTCGCCGTTGTTAGCGGCAGCTGTGGCTGCTACTTGTTTATCATTCAGCTTACCCCCAATTGGGATCGTACTGATCCCACCTGACTTTTGTAAACATTCTAATCCTTGATTTCGCAATGGGGTTTTGGATTTTGAAAGACTAATCGCTGTAAATAAAAGCTTAGTTTCACAATTTTATAAAATCATTAAGTTTGTGTTACACAATGGAATCAAAAGTGTTACACAGTGGAATCAAAAGCTAAAGCCGATAGTAAAGTCATGTGATGTGAAAATTTATTAAGTCAAATTGGAGTGTAAGTAAGTGCCTGATTGGTTTAGTTGCCACACAGGTGTGACTGGATGGTCAAGTCGGTAACGTATCGATCACAGACGACAAAATCAAAGTGATTGCTAATTAAATTGTATAATTTATAATTTTTATGACATTGATATTACATTCTATGATTACTTTAACTCACACACTAAATTTATACTTGTGAAAATTTTAGAAAAATCATCTACTTTTAAAGTATTTGTAAATAGGTATGTCAGCACTATGTATCTATCGCATAATTAATTTACCTGTCATTGATTTTTTTTTTTTTTTTTAAATCGCGTTTGTTGTATTGGAGCCCTCCTTAAATATTTATTTTATTCTGTTTTTAGTATTTGTTGTTATAGCGGCAACAGAAATACAAAATTTGTGAAAAATTTCAACTGTCTAGCTATCGCGGTTCTTGAGATACAGCCTGGTAACAGACACACGTACGGACAGACGGACGGACAGACAGCGGAGTCTTAGTAATAGGGCCCTGTTTTACCCTTTGGGTACGGAACCCTAAAAAAAGGAGATCAAACAATATCAATTGTTGTATATCGATCTTAGCTGTCCGTTGCTTTGCTGAGAGTTCACTAAAATAGCCGTTCTTATACATTATTGACTGCTATGCTCCATAAAGGTATAGCGGGATGATAATCATTGAAAAGGTTAAATCTGTAACTATCTGCTATATCTGTTTCCTATTCAGCCCGCTGAAGTAAAAGAATAATTCCACTGTTCTCTCTGATCTCAGTCCCATTTCCCACGAAATGTGTGGTAAAGTATTTGGCGATTTCTAAGTTTTCTATTACTCAGACCTCAGTTCGAACGATTCTTATTGGAACTAAATTCGTTATTTAGATCATTACAAAATAATAATATAATAAGTTTTTTTTTCAAGTGTAATCAATTTCAAAATTGATAACATTTTTGTGATCCACGGCCACGTCCCGATAAACCTCAAAATGACACCCATGTTGAGTTTTAGACTAATCACCTCTTTTCACCCCCTGAAGAGGTTGTTTTTGAAAAAGCACGAAACACGTGTTTATTTATTTGGAAGCAGGAGTAATCCTGCGAATTTGTGAATTGATACATCTATCTTACATGATTTCTCCACACAAATGTTTAACCCCGTTACAGCCCTTTAGGGGTGGAATTTTCAAAAATCCGTTCTTAGTGGGTACTTACGTCATAATAACTATCTGTGTGACAAACAGCCCAATCCGTTCAGTGGTTTGAGTTGTGTTGATGGATCAGTCAGTCAGTCAGTCACGGTCATAGTGATATAGTCATTTTTCTCGCCGTAAGTGAGTATAGGTTCCTTGGTCACGGTGTCCTTGTAAACAATATAGAGATAATGAATGTATACAAATATTGTAAAACATTTTAAAAGAGTAACAGTGGAGTTTCCTGCCCATTCTCCTCCATAAAAAACTACATTTTGGAAGGGGCAACTAGAATCAATACAATTTGTTTGTAACAGAGATACTATCTCTTGTTCGGCGATTACGCCCACCAAAAATTGAAGCGCCTATTAATGAAACGCATGTTAATTTGTTCTTTGTGATTTCTAGATTACAGTGGTAGTACCTAATAATTATACTTCGTCTAACGGGAATACAAACATAACCTAAAAATTCACTAAAAGAGCTACTGTTTAGTGAGTAGGTTGGCCTCATCGGTATCATAATTTAATAAAATAGTGCACTGTTCAGTAATAAATAGTAGGAATATAGGGAGTTTTGAACGATTCATAAAATCAAAAACCACATATGTAACACACCATTTTTATTACTGTAAATATATTAATTTCAACGTCAGACGACTTAGACTCATCAAAAAGATGCAGGTCGCTCCACCTCTTATCTTGAACTGTATCAAGATGAGAGGTCGAACGACCTGCATCTTTGTCCAAGATAAAAATACTAAAGTATTGCTTCAGATTGCTCCCTTTATTTATAAACGTTGTTTAAAGTTAAGTAGTGATTAGCGAATGTTTAACCATACATTTTTGATGTTTAAACACCTCTTAACTTTAAACAACGTTTATAAATAAATCCTTACATGGGCACAACAGTCAACAGTACCAACGTCTGCCCATCAAATAGTTACAATAGTATCCAGCAAGAGCAGCTCTGATGTTAGAAATTGATGTTCTAGGTACTTAAATAATGCACCTGAACAAAATAGATTTGTGTAAGAAAATAAGTATACTTACTCTAATATTATTATTGTTAGTGTAGTATTAATATTGTATTGCTTGAACCAAGCGAAAAATCCATGCGTTAACAAGTTACCGCACATCTGCAGCAGTCTCGGACAATGTCTTCGCAAATTACGTTGAATCTTAATAAACAAACAATAAACAATATTTATTTGTTCAACACTTAAACCTATTTACAATTAGTGTACCTTAAATTAGACTTTACTTAGTGGCAAGATACAAGACATGTGCAACTAGGCTTAAACTAGGAGGACTCCTGTGCTTCAAGCACCAGTTATTTCCGTCACCACCGTGATCGAGCTGCCATTACAGGTGTGGTGCGATGCAAATAAAACTATTACAATATTATTAATTTATTAGTTACTATTGTACGTGTGCGTATGAATATGTTTGTGTGTGTGAATGGGCCTGAGTGGCTTTATTTTGTTTTTATTTTCGTGGAAAAATAAAATCAATGAAGTGTTGTTGTCACTTGACACATGTCTTTCTGACAAGTCAGATAGTAATGCGTCTCAATTTTATTTAACTCGTTACTCGAGTAAATAAAATAAAGGCTCATGTCAATTTTGTCTCGAGGTGCCACTCGATGTAGTCGAAATAAAATTAATGTTGTTGTCACTTGACACATGTCTTTCTGTCAGTGTCAGATAGTGATGCGGCTAGATTTCATTTAACTCGTTACTCGAGTAAAAAAATCAAGGCTCATGTCAATTTTCTCTCGAGGTGCCACTCGATATAGTCGCGGTTAGATATATATCCACCAACACTGCCACACTAGTTAACTGTCATTCTTAATTATATAATTCAATACGTAGGTCGGTAATAAACCAGGGAATCGATATATTTCGTGTAATAAACCGACAAAATACTGGGATGTACAAAGTCACAGAGGTTTAATAGAGTGAAAATACTTGCTCTGTTGGTTAGTGCTGTCAGTCTGTTGATAACGTGTAATTTGCCATTAAAACCGTCATCGTATCATCATTGATTATCAGATTTATAGTGGAATGTGAGTAGGCGAAAACGCTCTTAACAAAGTCGAACAAAGCCGATCTTAGCCGAATTTCACTTACTTAAATCCCAATGTACCAATATTGAACGGTTGCTGTATTTTGGATCTTGCTATGATTCTTTTCTTTAAGGTTTTTTGGGTGCATTTCAAACGGACGAAGCTGCTGGGAACCTCCCTCTAGTACATAACTAGAGGGAGGTTCCCAGCAGCTTCGTCCGTTTCGTCCGTTCCTTAGATTCAACTTGAAATGAGTTTTAGAATTAAATAATCGGGACAATCCAGTGCCTGACCGTTGATGACGGAATAACAGAGTCAAACCGACAAGCAACCAAAAACTACAATCCGTTTCATGT
This sequence comes from Dryobotodes eremita, assembly GCA_917490735.1. Classification (NCBI taxonomy): domain Eukaryota; kingdom Metazoa; phylum Arthropoda; class Insecta; order Lepidoptera; family Noctuidae; genus Dryobotodes; species Dryobotodes eremita. The sequence goes on along the minus strand of OU823248.1, from coordinate 11,684,041 downwards.
TGATTTTTAAACCAATTTATGCGAGAGTAAGCAAACTTAAAAATGGGACTAAGCACAGGAGGACCTGCTGCAGCGTGAATGGTAATTTTATTTGCTTAATAAAAACAGATTTGGTTACCACCTCGAACGGTACTTAGGTATATATATGCATTTATGACACTGACGACTAACTGGAATTTAATCAATTGAGTACATTACCAAAACAATTTATTTTGATGGATTTCGTGATTCCGGTTAAACTTTATTAAAAAAATAAACCATTTTATATTACAAATTGGTCAGTTTTTTTTTTGGTATAATACAATTAATAGACGTTACAATACAAAGTGCCCAAAAAAAAATATCTATACTATATCTTCTATACTAATAATAAAGCTGAAGAGTTTGTTTGTTTGTTTGTTTGTTTGCTTGAACGCGCTAATCTCAGGAACTGCTGGTCCGATTAGAAAAAATATTTCAGTGTTAGATAGCTCATTTATCGAGGAAGGCTATAGGCTATATATCATCACGCTAAGACCAATAGGGACGGAGCACCAATGAGCAATGTTTCAAAATCGTAGGTTTTTTTTTTCCTTTTGAGAGCTTCCGTTTCGTGCGCTGCGTAAACGGTTAAAGTTTCGCAAAAATCATGTATTACAGAATTGTTCCCCTTTAAAAATTCAAAAAAAAAACTGCGACAGCTTATGTCTATCTTTTAAAGTTGGCTCACTATGAACTTTTTTATGCTAACCAAATTTGTTCTAAAATAATGCATTATTTGCGAAGGTGTTTTTTATAAACGTGATATTAATCCTTATCCAAATAAATACTTTACTCATCACAAGTATTTAATTTAAAACAAAATTGCCCTTTGCATCATTTGATTTCAATGAATTTCTTAGGAGATATCGCAGTTTTAAAAAAACATCTCAGCAAAATAATGGTGCAATGGTGGGCGGTCATGAGGGGGAAGGGCGGTGGCTCCAGTTATCTCTCCGAGGTACCAACAATGACGTTCAGTACCCCAGTAAAAATTTAATCGGTAACCCAGTAAAATTTCTAAGACCTTAAATGATTTTTTGGCCTAGAATTTGTACTGGGTAACCCGGTAAATTTTCTTGGGTTTGCGCATATGTTCCCGCGTTACTGCAGAGCCCCAGTAAAACATCATAAACTCCCCAGGAATATTTTAAGAAATCTTTTCTCCGTGTACTGATAAAAGCGTTATGTAGGTACCTAAAACAGCTCCTTAACATACGTATTATTAAAAAATATTTTCACCCTCTACGTATACGAAGTCGCGGGTTAAAGTTAGAGTTAGCCCAAAGTAACTATTCCACGCGGACGAAGTCGCGGGCAGAAGCTAGTCTACTTATATGACGTTCAAAAATGCCTTATATGTGCCTATTTGAAATAAATAATTTGACTTTGACTTTGACACAGTCTTCATTCTCCTGCCCATATCCTCCAATTTATTTGGGGTCGGCGCAACATGTCATTTTCTTCCATACTTCTCTATGGCTATTTATTTTCCAGGCGACTAACAACTTAAAGGGTGATTAATTATTTGCTACAAAAAAATTACTTGGTAGCGATGAACTATTTTAGAAATAATTATATTAGATGAGCTTCAAATTGCAAGGAATTATAAAAACTAAATAATGGCTGCTACTTTAAGGTAGCGAACATCTTAAACAGGGCCAATTGATGTCATAGGCGAGGTACTATAAATAATGACATGACGATTAATATTAACAGTGGGACAGGATGCAAGAGCGAGCGAAGCGAGCTCGAGACTTGGGGCACCCCGACTCGGACAGGTTAGGTTAGATTCCCATCTCCTTCATGGTTATTTTTTTTAAACCACCTAGAAGTAGGAGCCCCGCGAAGCAGGGCTCCGTTGACTACGCCTTATTACTGCTATTTAGAAATAGGAGGCCTCGCCAAACAAAAACTCGATGCCAGTTTAAATTAAAACAAAGCTAACAACTGATTATTAAGCTGCTACTTTCTAATTAAAATTATCCTTCGCTGTAGCTGCCAACGCAACTATTTTTGCTACCGGCTTTAATTATTTTTTAATCTCAAATTTAGATTAATTTGTCGCCGCACTAAATACATGCCCTTCTCTATTAGTCGTCATCTCGGTAGCCACCCTTTTTCTAAACAGATCATCATCCACACAGACCATCCATCGTTTCTTTGGTCTTCTACGCTTATAGCCATCGACATACATACTCAAAACTTTCCTCACGACATTTTCCTAATTTCTCCGTATAACATGCCCATACCGTGACAACCGATTTCCACAGAATTTTGCAATTACCGGTGCCACTTTCAAATTTCTGCTTAGGAACTTATTCATTTTGCCCGCGGTTCCGCCCGCGTGGATGTTGGAAATTATCCCACGGGAACTTAGTACCGGAATAAAAAGTATCCTACATGTTAATCCAGGTTATAAACTATCTGTGTTCCAAATTCCGTCCAAATCCGTTCAGTCGTTTTTGCGTGAAAGAGTAACAAACATCTATCCATCCATCCTCTCAAAGGATTAGTAGCAATCTATCCATTCGTGACACACCACACATTCCTCTTAGCATTCTAATCTCAGCTGCATGCAATTGTCTTTTATTCAACCCTTTTGTGGCCCAACATACTGATCCATACAAGACAGCAGGTCTAACCATTGTTTTATATAATTATCTTCTCCTTAAGTTTAAAGAGAATGCGGGAGTCGCTGATTGTTCCCGTGACCTGCAGCCATTTTATCCATCCAGTGTTCATTCTGTGCTTAACCGTTTGATCTACTTCGCCATCGCTTTGCACGAGTGAACCGAGATACCGATAGTCAGAGCAGACTGGGAGAAGCGCCCCATTAAGCGCTATGGCTCCAGAACTGGAAAGATCGCCGAAATCGCAGAACTTATCGACAGTGGAAAGGTAAAGTGGCTAAAGTGCCAAAACCTGAAATCTCAGGAATGAATTTTAAAGTTATTACTTTCAAATTCATTCTTGAGATTTCAGGTCGATATATTCAGAGCTGGTTCTGCTGATTTTCACGTCAACATTCTCCAAATGCTCCAGCTTCTGTTACCATTTCACCAATCTGCTCTGGATCTCAGATCCATCTTCACCGATAAGAACAATGTCTTCGGCAAACAGCATGCACCAGGGTGCCTCTTCCTGTATATCCGACGTTAGAGCGTCCATAATCAACAGGAAGAGGTAGGTAAGGACTTAAAGCCGATCCTTGGTGCAACCCTACAGCCACACTAAACTCGTAGGTATTGCCAGCAACCGACCAGCACAGTATAAAATAAAATATGTGATATAAACCGTGTATAGATGATGATGATGATGATAGAAAAACCGCTCATTCATTTTGATAGGAATTTTCGGATGAGATTCCTATAAGGAATTCTTTAACACATACTATGTGCCTATATGACATCGAGCCTTCTTAGAGTTGCTGAATGTAGAGATGGCGATAAACCCCAATTAAAAAGATATATGAACTTCATCTTCTTTATCTTTAAATGTCAATTTCTACCAAACAGACCAATCAGAGTCTATATGCGAGAGACCAATGATACTCGTATTATATTGAAGAGACCAAGTACATCTGTAAAACAGACGTTGTCAGAGAATTAGAAGTTTGCACGAATCGTGATTTTTTTGTAGAATTTACATAGAATTTATTAAGGATTATTATTATTAGATATTTTATTTACTATTAACCATGGTCTGGCCAACTGAGTTTGATATTAAACTATCTGAAGTAAGCTTTTCATTACCTTATTACAACATTACCAGTGCTATTATCTCTTCATAGAATTTACCATCCAAATTGGTTCGACCAATACTTAAATAGACTAGAGAATTTCAAAGTCCAGTTTCAAGTCGTATAGCAAGCCGCGTCGTCAGTGAAATTCATGACCATGCACTATGACCATATCTAAGTTTCATTTGCCTCCATACTCGAAGTCTCATTCCACTTTTTGGTTTGCGTTTGCTATTTTAGTACTGTAATCGATTGTTTGTGCTTATTATTTGCATGTACAAAAGTAGCCTCATATATGTAGTTTTAAAATATCCGGGTGTAGTGTGTCCGTTTATCGGCAAACGCTCCATAAAAAATTGCGTCTGGCACTGCCAGTTCAAAACTTTAACCCCAGAATAAATAATGATAATTTTGTAGTTTGACTGCATGGTGCTACCTGGTCAGCAGCTATCGTCAGCACATGCTTCTACACCTCTGGACCATGTAATAAACTTGGATATCAAAGCACCTGCCGCCTGCACACGTATGACGGGAATTATAGCGTCACTTGGTAAATTTTAACATGAGATGATATACAAGATGTAATACATAGTCAAAACCTCCAACACCCTAACAAAATTTTATTATAAAAATAAAAAAAACAAGTAATTTTTCATAAATTATTGTGAAACATTGCCATTTTTGGTGTCAATACACTTATTCTACAAAAAATATATTTTGCTAAAATAACAATTAATAAAAAGTAATGTAATCGACTCTCCTTTGATTCTGAATAATCTAGTTTTAGGTTTAGAGTTATGGCAGATTTACACAGGGCCAGTAGCTGACGCCAACTCAAGTCAGTGCTGGCGCAGAGAACTGACTCTCACCGTTTACATGCATTCAGTAGTCGTGGTTATTTCTTCATGGTGTACGCACGTTATTGAAGTCAGTGAGGAAAAATTTACTCTCGAAAACAGCAGCCTTTACAGTACGATTCAAACTTAATGGCGGCTGTAAAGTCCGCTATTCACTGTGCAGTGTCTTACCTCTCACCCCCGCTGACACGTGAATTAGTTACTGCGCAGCGACTCGCCTCATGTACCGAGCCGCCATTAAGTTTGAATCGTACTATACCACGATTAAATTATTTGTTGAGAAAATATTCCTACCTGCTGTTTGAAGATGAGGTATCTAAAAATAAACGACTTTGGATAAGAAAATGGATAGACGACAGAAACTAAACTGAACTCCTGACTTCGTTATTTAGACGAGGTTAGCACCGCTGGTGCGGGTAGCGGGGGGAGTGGACTGACTTTAAAATATTCAAACGGGAATATTTAATTCAGCAGTGATGCGACAGCACTGTACTGACTTCAAATCAATTTACATGAAGACAGTAACGGGTCAGCGCTGACATGGTTCGAGTTTGGAGTCAGCTACTGACCCTGTGTAAATCTACCTTTATTTAAATGAATTTCAGCTTTAGTAAAGCCAATATGACTGATGATATATAAAGTACTTATAATTTTGTGTACCAAATTCTAGGAAAAGCATGTTATGACATTGATATACTGGAGAAAATGATGGCAGCCGGCATGAACACAGCATTGCTAAACATGAACTTTGGGCCGCGAGAAGAACATGCGGAAGCTATAAAAATGGTCCGAGCGGCTGGTAAAAACTTTAGCGTAAAGATGGGTAAGAATTATCCAGTATCGATTGCCATTAGACTTTCCGGTAGGAAGATAAGGACCGGACGTATAGCCGACGTGAGTATTTATTTCTTCATACATTTTCATTTGGACCTGTTATTGCAAAAAAAAAACTGTGGCAATAATGAAAGCGCATGCTAAATGCTGCGATGCTTAGGTACTGAATGTTAGCATTTCTACTTTTCTGGTAATTTCAGGATGTTCTTTTCTTAAATTACAGACTTTCGGTGATGCGGTAGAACTAAAAACTGGCGAAGTTGTAAGATTGACAACAGACGAAACATACAGGGATCGATGTTCTACATACACAGTTTACGTAGATTTCATGTATTTTTCTGAGCAATTAAGCAAAAATGATTTTATTTTATTGGATAATGAGTTGATCATGTTAAAGGTAGAAATGATATCAACAACAACGTTAACGTGCAAAATTGAAAGGGGGGGATTTCTGGGATCTTATAAGGATGTGTTTGTCCCTAACGTAACATTGGACATGCCAAACTACACTGATAAAGACAAACTTGATATCGAATTCGCGATCCAGCAGCAGGTATTCATACTTTCTTGTGTAAAGTCCTTACAAGTAATGATTCAAAAAAGTACAAACTCTGTATTTTGCGCAGGTCGATATTATAATTGCATCTTTTGTAAACTCTGCCGATTGTGTCCTCGAATTACAATCCATATTAGGAGAGAAAGGTAAAAAACTGGCTATTATGGCAAATATACAAACGATACAAGGATTTCGGAATTTTGACGCCATTCTACAGGTATGTCGTATTTTTCCCCCTTTTTTTTGTGTGGTAAGTCATCAAATGACCTCTCCCGCTCTGGGTGGAGCGGAAGGGCGTGTCAGACTCTTACTGACTAAAACCCACCCATGTTCCTTCAGTTGCCTGTGCGCCAGGGCCACGGTAACTCTTTCGAACAATCCGCAACCCTGGCAGGCATCGGCCCTATCGGATCCCGTCAATTATGCTGACATCTCTTTGAGGCGCGCGTGGAACACGACGCGCCGTCGACCCGGGCCTGGTCCTTACCGGACGGCGAGCTGTCCATTGCTCGCTTTTTTGTAAATAGCATCAGACTATCACAGGCAATAGTCGAATTGTAAAATTTTCCTTTATTTTCATCCATAACAATATTAGCAAAATAATTGCAAAAGCTATGATAAACCATGACTCTGATTCCTGCAACAATAGCTTATGTTCTTTAGGTAGCAAATGCTGTAATGATAACTAGACAAGAACTTGGATCCGACATCACACCGAAAAAACTGGTTATAGCTCAAAAGAATATGATAGCTCGAGCTAACGCAGTAAGTAGCTTTGCAAAAGTTAAGTACACTTATTAGTTAAGGTGTCTAGAGAGCCAATGATACAGTGACGGCTGGCAATCCAGAGAAAGGAAGATAAAAACCTATTAAACCGATCCCTTATAACATGGGACAAATTTTAATGCAAGCAGAAAAAAAATCAGAAATCAATAAGTAAATAACTTAAAAAGATGTTTTACATTTTATTTGAAACATACAGTTTGCGAGGAAGAATTATGTGTGACCCAATTAACTGGAATCTTTGTATGTTAAATTACCATAATTAAAAATAACTAGTTCATATACAGCGGGTATCAGAAAGTTGTGGTCATATTTAAGGGTGTGGTACAGACCATCAAACTGTACAACTTTCTCTACGGGACCACCGTCGTACTGGTGAAAAATAAAGCTTTTCCAATCTTGCAGGTTAACGTTCCAGCTTGTATATGCGCTCACTTATTAAGCAGCATGAGATATAAAAAGGTTCCTCTAAGAGGCGAACTTCTTGATCTAGCCAACTGTGTCCTGGATGGTGCTGACAGCTTAGTAATTGGTGCTGAAACAGCAGTAGGCATGTTCCCTGTAGAGACCGTTGAAGTGATGAATGCCGCTTGTAAAGAAGCTGAAGTTTGTATTTGGACCAAGCAAGTATTCTCTGATTTTATTGACAAGGTAAATATCCCGCCAGCTTCGGAACAATATTCATTTACTTTTTTGCAATTTCATTATCTTGGCTAGGTATTATGATATTAATTGCACAATTATATCAGCACAATGATCGCTGAATCTACTATTTTATACAACTCCAGCACCCTCATCAGCCATATTATTACTAAGCACATTATAATTTTAACTACAATATTTTTGTGTTTCACAGACGCCATTGCCATGCGACCAGTGTACAGCGGCCGCAATAGCTGGAGTGATCGCAGCACAAAGGTCAATAGCGGCCGCCATTGTTGTTGTGACGTCATCTGGTAAAGCAGCACAAACAGTCGCGAAGTTTAGGCCTCGCTGTCCAATACTAGCGGTAACTAGATACGGAATGATAGCACGTCAACTTCATATGTGGAGAGGAATCATACCTTTAATTTATGAAGGTAATCAAATGTCACTGTATAATTTAAGTTATGATAAGGATGTATGAGTAATCTAAGCATCACATAAAAGCAAATAGTATAGATGGGTGTACCAATACTACCAATGGATTGCCAGATTGTAAATCCACATAATATTAGATCTTATATGCCATATTAAATATTTTTCATTATTTGTAGAGCCTCCGCACGCAGAATGGGCAACAAATCTCGAGAAACGTGTGAACTTCTGCACCAAATGGGGCATCGAGAGAGGTTTTATAAGGATTGGCGATCCGATAGTCATAGTCTCTGGATGGAGACAAGGATCAGGGTTCACAAACACGACGAGAGTAGTATACGCCAATGCTGAAAGTATCAACGCCATGTAGTAATAATAATGTCAGAGAAGACTATCATTACTACGATAGTTTGACGATGACTTGCTATTCGGGTTTGCTTGTCATGGAATAACCTAAAATTATTTTAAACATTGATTTAATTTTCAACATGTCCGTTTTCTAAGTTACTTTATTAGCATCTAGAAATGTTTTTCTCAAATAAAAATGTTCATACTACTAGATTCTAAGTTTACTTGAGTTCGCTTTAAAATTTCAAGATTGGTCTAGCGTTTTTCCAGCAAATGTCTAACGAGAATTTTAAATTCTCTCTCGAACGTAACGTGGCTTACTTTGAATGAATATCTATGGAGCGTTTCAATGCTTCCCGGAGTGTTCGCGTGACGGAATGACGCCAACGATCAGCATCAAAGGGTTAACTCCACTTGCTGGCCGACGAGGCAATTTGCAAAGCTCTCTGAGGTGCCCAAATTGAATTTATGTAATCTTGCCGTCACACTATCAACATACTGCTTAGAAATATTGCTAGCTCTTAAATAAAATTATTATTCGGCGAGAAGACATAAAAAGCGATCAGAAGTTAGGTATCCACTACCGATACGCACCCATCTTTATAGGAAGCCCAAGTTCAAACTCTTAGAGGTGCCTTTCTTTCCCATATTTAATTCGACGTTTTATTCATGCTTTTACGATGACTTTGTTCAAGTATGTCAAAACCATAAAACTATATTTTACGCAACAAATTCCTCAAATCCAATAGTTCAGTTTTTACACACTGGATTTCATAGCTTTTGCTCCCCCTGAGCCATAAGGCTAAAATATTTTATTTTGCTTAATAAAATGTTATATAACACATCGGTACCAATTTGCTGGCAGACCGCTACGTTCGTAAGTACGTCGTTGCATAGAGATAGCCAATATTGCCATCCACCGACCACACGTAGGCCACGACTAACGGCAAAAGGTATCGCCTGTTTCAATAGACAGTTTACGACTTTGATTTTAAATGTTCTGTAGTGTTATTCGTTGGCTTTAAGGAATTCTTTCAATATTGCAATATTGATTTTAAATTTTGATTTTTTGACCGTCAACTTTACCAACCCTTTTTTTTGTTTCCTAGCCAGACGTCTTCGACTTTGATGAAATATATTTTTTTTACATTTTTTTAAACCTGACGCCACTGACAATATGAAACTTTATGCGTCTTATAACCAGAGATCGGATATTTGGATGCATATTTACCTAAAGTAATTTTTTAACTATGAAAGTATGGAAGCAGCTTCTTAATATATTTTTATTGCAAAAAATTTACCGGGATGCCAGGAACACCGGGAATGCATAACCAGCCGGGTTTAAAGTATGTAAGCGATTTCTAAAAAGAACATCTATTAAAAAAGAAACCTCGGAATGGTTGGATTGCAAACTATTCAGATGCATATTTATTTAAAATTAATGTTTAACACCCGATGCAAATACGTGTATGTAGGGTGTAAGAGGAGGGGTGGTGTGTGTTAGTAAAAGTTAAAAAAAAATCGATACAAAAGCACATTCCATATTAGCCAACATCTCAACTTTAGGTGAATATGCATCCGAATATCCGATCTCTACTTATATTAACAAAACGAGTTCTAACTTTGGTCCAAGCCTAAACCTTTCAGCCAGTTTTTGTATTTGATAACCTTATTCCAACTGATGTAAAGTTCTTAATAAAAAAATATTGTCAACTTAGACTCTTTACCGTTGCCAAAATAAGATTTGTAATTCAAAAATGGCTCAATTGTTTAAAGCATTTTTCTTTTCTCCTTCTGTTTAATGCAAGCTGTCCTGGGATATTCAGCAATAGGTAGATGAAGGTTCTTGATCTTGCACGGTATAAAGCCACTGCCCTATCCGATCGATAAGATTGTTTAAACCTGGGTCTAAAGATATTTTTTTTTTGTAATAAAACCGTGAAGATCCATAAAAATATTCTTTACACAATAAACACAAATATCAACTTCAAACGAATACCAATACTCTTCATAAAGGTTCATTATGGCTAGGGCTGAGGCCAAGGCCAAGCATTAGAACTAACAATGCACCTACTAACAGAGGCCGCCGATCGCAGCACATCGTCTGTAACGGATGCAATTACATCCCTAACTGCCATGTTAGCCGAACGCCGCGTCACCGTGTCGCGTCGGTCACAATGTGAGAGCCCTAGGTACAGGGCAATTTGCACAAAAGGTATTTCCAGTATCCAATTGAACGCTAAACCTTGCTAACCCGGATCGGTTCGTTGGAGCTACTTAGGTACATAAGCGTTTCGATGTGACTTTGATATCGATAAATCCACGACTTTCAGTGTAATTGAAATATAAATAGGCTGGATTTGTTAACAAATGGAAAGCTTTTTTTGAAGCGATACTTTTTTTTCCAAAAGTCAAATGTTCAGCGATGTGGTTATTAGAGTTCCGTACCCAAAGGATGCCAAGGAAACCCTATTACTAAGCCTCCGCTGTCCGTCCGTCTGTCTGTCAGCGGGCTGTATCTCATGAACCGTAATAGGTAGACAGATGAAATTTTCACAGAGTGAACATTTCTATTGCGGCTATAATAAAACATAATAAAAATAAAATAAAGTTAAAATTGAAACGGGGTGGGGTCCCCATGCAAGAAGAGGTGGTACGGAAGCCTTCGTGTGCGAGTTCAACTCGCATTGGGCGGTTTTTAAACTTTAGGCACTAAAAAAGAAAATAATATTAAAAACATAAACGTTAAGAATCTATCTATAGAAGAACCTTAAGCGCGACTATAAAAAAATATTTTGGAGCTTTCGTAATCGTAAACGAGACTACTCATAAAGAAATAACAAGCGAACAAAAAGCGAGATACGAAATAAAAATTCCGGTAATAAAGGTAGCGAATAGCACTTTTGGAGGCATCAAGTCGAGATGGGCGACTAAATTGTAATGTTTACAAGTTAAATTAGATGAACGCTGTGGAAGTTATTCATAATGGAGGGAGCTCACCTTTTTGCGGGGTGGTGGTCGCAAAGATTACGCACAATTTGTTTTGACGGGATATTCGCCTTTCTCTTTTCTACAACAAGGACTCTCTCCCTACGTACCTATTTAAGTACTTAATTTGATTTTCGCAGTCGGAGACAAATTACATTAAAAATAATTGTGTTTCCGCATGTCAGCCACATTTTCTCTGATACATGCTTTATTCCATAGTTGGAAATCTATTTTTTTAACAGAACCCTATTGCTAAGTTTCCGCTGTCCGTCCGTCCGTCTGCCTGTCAGTGGGCTGTATTAAATTAACCTTAATAGGTGTGTATTTCTATTGCCACTATAATTACAAATAATAGAAAGTTAAAAATTAAAGGGTGTCCACATACAAGTAACGTGTTTAGAAAAATATATGTAATTAGTGTTAAATACTCTACGGTGGTATCTAACCGTTCGTGTGCGAATCCGACTCGCACTGGGCTGGTTTTTTTTTGTATTATCACCTCTCATCTCGTCCACTACTGGCCAAACACTTCTCCTTTGCAAATTCCTTTAATTTACACAACAAATATTACAACATCCGCTGGTTGAATAATTCTCTACTCCTAAACAGCAATCAGAGGATGTGAATAATTACTAAATACGGTATGTGTATTCAAAAGAAGCCGGGATAATGACCTCGGCACCGTCTAAAGAGACTGGCTAACCCGGCTAATTTAGTAATCAATTAGCAGATTGAATAAATCATCACTACCTGTGGTTAACACTAGGTGTTAATAAATTAATCTCTTGGCATCCATAATGCAAGACAGTGGTATGGTCTAATTTCTGTGGATGACGAAATGAGGACGATGTCATCATCCTCCTACTATTTTCCGATTTCTTTGGAGTCGATGTCGATGTATTCTTCCATACAGTTTTATTGGCAGTCTTCTCAGTAGTTTATGAGCTGTCATGTTTTCTAGCCATAGCATCTTTCACCCAATCCACGCCCACTATTTCTTTGGTCTCCCTCTACTCATATAGCCCATTGACATTTATACATATTCATGCTTAAAACGCTGGGATTATTATTGGAAAATATGTTGAGAATGAATGAAAGATTTCATTCACAATATTACCATGTCACCAGACGATGGCACCATTAAATGAATCCTTTAAAATTTTCTGTAAAAAAACGTAACTATCCGTCAGCACTAATTGCTACACCCATAATTTAGTCTGTGCACAATATACACACTTTTTATTAACCACCAAAACCAAAAATGGACTCATTTAGAGTCGCCATTCTTATGTAAATGTAATTACCATATTTTTAACAGGTCCACTGAATCCTTTCTCCAAGGTTATTACCGTACCACCCAGTTTACGAGTTAACCGAGTGTGCGATATTAGGCAGTCTTAGTTACTTAGGGTTCCTACGGTCGCCCACAGGACAAATTATACGACAGGGAATGTGCCACAGGAATTTGAAATGTATTGTTCAAGTTTCAAAGACGATTTTGGCGAGATAACTTCTCCGATTCCGGCTATCATATTAGTGTTGTTTCGTTTACACGAAATGACGTTGAAATATTCAAAGTTTCATGAGTGAAGAAGTCCTTAGAACTTGCTCAATCAATTGCTCTGAACGCTGAGAAAATTAGTCAAGAAATGCGGGAAATAATTTCATGAGAACAATTAGTAACGTACTTTATATGATTTCCCAGTGGGCTCCAGTAATGTCTCACGAATTCTTCATCTAACAAACGCAGGCTTTTCAGCAGTGCTAGCTTTTGTTAAATTATTTAATGAATGTACTTGAATCTCTGCTTCCATGAATAGAATTAAAATTATATTTTACAAAAGCAGCCATTCCAAAATCTCATAATAAATTCATCATCGCGGTGCGTTCCAATTAGCATGCAATGAAAAATAATTAAAATATATGAAATAATCAAAGTCCAGCCTTCAAATGTGCTAAAGTTCTGTCAGCATGAAAATAATATCCCATGGAGCCATACTACAGCTCGGGAAAAGCCACCGACCGACCGTTTAGCCGCAAGTATTTGCTTCATAAGACAAAGGAAATCTCTGATTTACCAACTAAAGACCGTAGTCACATTCAGCCCCATCTTTTAACTTAAGACAGTCACGCCTTTGCTGTGTGAACCCTTCTCGATACCAAAATCTCGATGTTTCATCATTTTACTGAAGCACTGGAATCCTTCAAGTCAATACGTCCAATACAGGCGTTCTAATTAACTTACCGGTTCACCCAACACCCACGGACGAACACGATAAGGAACACCTAATGATTGCATTGGATTATTGCAATCAGTACGCATCCCTCGTGTTAATTTTGGCTGTGGTATATCTTCGGCGTTCCCTAAGGAATTCAGGGAGATAAGATGATTGAAGACAATGATCAGTCGGTTTTAGGGGAGGCATTAAACATGATGCTGGGGAGACTACTGTTAGAGATGGATCTCTCGCTGAAAAAATGATTCAACATTAATCGACATGTCGGGCCAATTAAATAGTTGCAGGTGATCAGTATCTCGGCTTACCCAAAAAGCTTGCCAAAACAGTGAGTAAGCAAAAATATTTTAACACCTAATAAGCCAAGCCTCAAACTATGTATTATGTTAAACATCCTATTCAAAGCAGCGACCCAGGAAATTGAATAAAATTTTCTCGAAAATGTTCATTATTTACGTGGTCATAAAATGAGCCCTGATAAGGACTGCTCCGGTAACCGACGACGCTTTATATCACAGGATACAACACTATTATCTATCCAATATTTCAATGAAGATACTGTTTGGGAATAATAAAGGGCAGCGTCAGTCCATGGCACCTTTTTTGAATGACAATGCTATAAAATCCGTAACCATGCTTAGAGATGTATAGATTCCTTCTCTTTACTATCTCAAGTAGCAGATCTGAAACATTCTAGGTAATTTTAAGCGGTAACCTCTGCCTTTAGGACCGGCTTTGGAGCTACCATTTAATTACCTATATATTATAAAATGTAACTACTATTGTACCTTGTAGATACTGTAGATACTGTAACCTCACATGGTTATACTCGTAGCATGCTAACTTTTGCGAGTCCGTTAGAAGCAGATGGCATACATACGAGACAAACATTGATTTGAATTTAGAAAAAAAAAATAACAGAAGGAGTCAGTTTAGCTGACAAACGAAGTGAGATGAAGAAAAAATGTATAAAAACATAGAACCGTTTTCTAGGAAAAATTATCGAAGTTATAATTATGACAAACCTTCGTTTAATTTACTCATCCCGGTACCGAGAGCTCGTAGTGCTCACAGTACCTTGGGCTCTTTGGCCAATTAAAAACTCGACTTAAATAAAATTAATTATCTTTTGACAAATAGATGGATTAGTTAAATAAGCTTTAACGTCCTGTACAAGTACTTGAACTTGATGGCCTTCAGTTGAAATTTACGTTGCTATTTAACATCTCAAATCCAAACCCTTCTTATCCCTGACTTAGGACTGAGATTACACACGTCAAGTTTACCGACGGTAGAAACTAGGCGTTGACGAATGACTAGGCTTATAGAGGCTTATAGAACGCTAGCATTACCTCCTAATCTATAGTAATATAGGTCCTAGTGTTACATAAATATGGTCCTCCAGACCGTATTTCGGCCATGGCGGCCAATCTCAACGGAAACTATCAGTCGGCGCGGAAGATATTATAGTGCACAAGTGTGTGCACAGACACAGGTGAACTCTCTCGTCCCTCACTTTCATAGTCCGATAGGATGGCAATCCGACACGACCGAAAAGAGATCAGGCGCAGGACCAACGGCTTAACGAGGTTTTCGAGGCACGGGGGTATCACTCCGCCAGGTTACATAAGTACCAAGTGCCTGGAACATTCAAAAACTAAGAAATTCAATATCTTCATTGAAATTCTTTCGCTCTAGAAAAGCTATTTTAGAATTCAATTTCGTTTCGATAAATATCAAATTTTAGACTGAAATCAATAAGATTCCGGTCTGTTCATTTTTGTTTATTTAAATGGAAGTTTTAGCTTGAAAGTAATATTGAGAAACTAGCTTAACATTACAAATCATTTTTTAAGATACAAAAGATTTTAATAGTAAACTCGATTCCCATTAGCTTCATACAAATACACAAAACATTATTACTTTAACAGGTTTAAAAAACTAAAGCCAATTAAAAATGTCTAACCGTCGAAGATTCCCGAAAACGCATACATTTCACCACTTCCTTCACACAAATTGCTTAGAAATGTGCACAGAAAACCCAGAACACAACAAATTACGTCACAACCTGTGCACATTGTTACATCTGAGTAACTACAGGTGTCCTACAAATTTTCTTTTCCGGCGCAATGAACTAACAACAAGGCATTCTCGAAAGCTTTGTGCTCAAGACGGATACCAGTACCCACACTCATGTTGCAAGTCTTTGAGCCTTATTGTTCAAGATATTGCTTTATTTCAGGCATTTGCATGCGATAATATCTTCGTGAAAGACTTTGAGATGGATTTCTGAAATATTTTGTGGGAAGTTGTATTTTGAAGGAACCTAGAATACGCAGTATTAAAGTATAAAATCAAGCCGAAAAAGCAGCTATGGTTATAAAGAAAAAAGCTGTTTTAAAAAACATTTAATCTTCAGCCCATAGACACCTTATAGTGACCAAACTTTTGCTTTCACATATTATCTTACTGAACTCCTAACTAAAATGCGAAATTTTCCAGCTATCTGCTTTAGACAATAGACCTATTATGTTAATTCCAAAAAGCATTTTTGCTCTGACCTCATTGGATTATTGCAGTGATTTCATAATTCGTACGAGCACATTAAGCGCATCTGGGTAACTGGAATATTAGTATAATATGCGATTTTTGCAGCAAATTCTATTTATTTTGGTCCTTACATTAAAATATTGACCTTAGTTGTGTTTTGAAATCTTTAACCTCAATTGAACTTTTCATAACTGGATTTATGAAAAGTTAGTTTAGATATAGGTATATCAATGTTGTATGAGGGTTATTGATTCATGTCTGTCAATTAATTAATTTTCTCATAAAACAGAGAAAATCTTTCCAAGGTTCAGCATTTTTTTACATCGGGTACACAAAAGTTGTCTTTTCTTTACTCCGAATAAAATTATCCAAGTTAATACTCATTCCAGTTAGAACATACAGGATAAGAATTGCATCTGCAATAGAGCTACCGATCCTTTGGGAGTCCATATCCTTTTCATTTAAGCTTTCCACATTTTACTATAGTCAACACAGCTTTTTGCATTTTAACACGTCACTCAGCCAGACAGGTGCAAAAAGGTAAAAGGACAAAAGGGGATAATAAGGGGGATTGAAGTGGGGGCCACAGAGAGAGTGTGCCCTATCGTCCTCACGGCCCAGCGTCGAGAGGGCGGCTGTGGCTGAGAGGCGTCCCTCAAGGCAATTGGGACTGCTTACAGCACGTTTAGTTTGGGATCTTACCAAATATTATATACCGAGCTGTATGCTTGCTTATATGATACTGAATTCGGGTGAATTGATGTAGGATCTGAACAGTGTTTGACTACGAGGCATTTGTCCTCTCCTTTCATGAAATTTTACTATTGTGAGCAGTTAGTTGTTCCTTTGGAAGAACACTGCTTTTTCAAGCACGAATTATAAAGAGCCGTATGCCTGCTTATATGATACTGGATTCGGGTATATCGATGTAGTGCCTAAGTAGTGTTTGATTATGAGCCGTTTGTACTCCTACCCTTTCATGAAATTTTACTCTTTCGAGCAGTTGGTCCTTTGATAGAGCACTGCTTTTTCAAGCACGAATAATAATATTATGTCGCCCCCACGGAAACTGGGAGGTTTAATTAAAATACAGCTGTAATGAATTACTCACAACTGGCACAGAAATATGTGCCGTAATGAATTTCCTTTTTAGTTTTGTTGAGATGAAGAGACCTGGAAGAGATGTACCTACCTACCTACATAGTTTATTTTTCCTCACCATAGACAACTCAAGCATGCTAGAAGTCCAATTTGCGTAATATTAATACTATTGTTTATCGTTATATAGCGATAAACTTAATATTGTGACTCAATAAAGTGATGATCAAATAACTCTGCATTTTTACACATTACGCCGCATTAAACTACCGCTCCTTGGAGTGAAAAACAAGCAAAAACCTGCAAAGAAACAAACAGTAAACATTATAACTGTGTGTACATATAGATATTCTTAATTATTGTGGTCCCGGGTAAAGCTACTCGTAATTTCAAGAGGAAAGGCGCTAATATTATAGCGTCGGCAAGAACGCGGTTTTAAATCTTATAACACAGTGGTGGCGATGCGATAAGGTTTCTTGAAGCGAACCACACACATTTGTCTTGCTTGTCAACACTATAAAAAATAAGGAAAAGGTGTGAATTAGGAATTAGGACGCAAAATTGGGATAACTATGGGAGGTTCATTAGAAATTACCCTACTCCTGAAAATGTGCTGCAACTGAATCCTCCAAGCTACAGCTCCGCTACATAAAAGATCAGAAAGTTAACAGAAGATCATTGAGTGAAACAACTTTCATCATCAGAAGATCAAAAAGTGTTTAGAGGATCAATTAAATATTCCACATAACTAATGTTCTACTTCTATCCTTATAAATGAGGCTATGAGAGCCAGAATGGCCTAAATACTTAAAAAAAGTTTTCAGTAGTAAGGAAAAAACAGAAGCCCTGATTTCAAATAATTTAAACTAAACTTATTTATAAATTAACTAATTTAAACACTAAATTTAAAAAAAAATACGAATTTATAGGCCATTGTGGCGCTATGACTTTTACTGTTTAGAACAGTTTTCTCTGAAATAAAAACAGTATTGAATAAATTACAGTTAGACCACTCTGGCTCTCATGGCCTCAAATATAAACACAATTATCATGTCGTTATAAACCTTTGGGCCAAAAAACAAAACTAACTAATAAAATATAACATTAGTAACAGCACTGCAGTGTACACAGGACCTGATTCTCCAGCTTCATAATTTTTTTGTATAGCACGCATGAATCGAGCTTCAGCCTAATGAGGCGCGTTACGATACATTCATTTCTTCACGCCAACACTACTTCGTTAGTCAGCACTATGTAGACTAGGCGTAACGATACGCACGCGTTTTGTCCAACAAAAATTGTGGACGAGGAATATTCTTTTGTGACAGAAGAATTGTATACCTATTTATGTTGGATTTTTGTGTGGTTGTTCTAAGGTTTTATTAAAAGGGATTGGTGGTTGTAGTGCAGCTGTCCAGATTCACAGGAGTCAGAGGTGTATTGTGTCACAGAATTCGGGAAGTTCTGTACCACTACTACAAAGCATGGATGGAATCGCTTGGTTTGCGTGTAGGTACGGTCAGCCTCAAAAGATGTGTACGTACATCGACAAGAATTTATTTGATTTTCTACAATGTGTTCCATACTACTGTATCAACGTGTAGCTATAACTAAGCAGGCACCCATTGTGTAATAATATGTTTTGTAGCTATAGCTACACATTGTCTGTACCACGTAAATTGTTCTTGAACGTGCAAATAAAAGGTGGAAAGTGGTCGAACTACGTAGACGAATCAAAGACAACAAGAACTGAGAACAGCGGGGTAATTGGGTAACACACTAACAGTAGGAATAGCTTTCATTTTGACAGTTCAACAACATTCATTGATTAAACATTGATTGATTTATTTACGTTGTTGTGCAGACAAATTTTTGGAACATATGAAGCAATGGATTAGCAATAGGCTTCAAAATGATTCAGATTGTAATAAATAGTGTGTTACGCAATTAGGGAGCTGAAAGCCTAGTTCAAAGCCGAGAATATTTTTAATACACGCTGTATTTTATGAAAACATAAAAAAATATTTGCGTTAACCGTAACCCTTTTTCGAATTGATCTTGTTCAGCGGAATGGTGTGTCTATGAACTCAAACCGTATTTCAATTTATTCAGTCTAGACAATTGCAAATCAAAATTGGCAAATGGCATTGTGATTGATATACGTACCTAAGTAATACCAAATTCAAATCAGATGAAGAATCGAGAGTCTATAGACGAACCAAATGTTAATGCTGAATATATTGCAGCCCTAACCTCGATGTCTCGTATAATAGATTTTCCTTCTGTGTGTTAGATTTCGGGGTCAGGGCAAAAGCTCGCGTGAGTTTTCCTTAGAATTGTAGATAAATTCTATTTCTGAGTTACGATACCTGTGCTATATTTGAATAGTACTGAGATAAAACCGGTTTGAATTTTTATTTATAGGTAATAACTATTTGAATTACCTACTCCTTTAAATTCCTAGTAGGTAGGTATTCCTGTACAATTGTTGTAGGTATAAAGTTACACAAACAATAAATACAAGATTAGTTTCCCTAAAACTGATTAAAAAACGAATAGCAATAAGAAAACATTGCTAGATTCTAAGAATTAGGTACTAAGGCAACAACGAAGAAAATAGTGGTAGATTGGGATTTATGTTGTCCTCTCAGCACAAGTCGACTTTGCTTACTTCCAAGAAATCACCATTACCACTAGAAGCACAATAAAATTAACGTACATTACGTATACAAGAAACACAAAGGGCAGGCGGCGTAAGACTATTTTAGCACTAATGAGTCCATCTACTTTAACTTCTGTCCTCAAAAGGCCACCAGCGCAAAAAATAGTCAATTAGTGTTCTACAGAACGTTCTTACTAATTAACTTGATCGAGTCCTTTTATTTTGGACTTCCTTTATATTTTTTTATTATCTCCGCCATTGTCAGAATTGTTATAACAGCCAGTCAAAAATGGAACTGTGAACAATTTGGTGAAGCGAGCTAGGCTGTCATTAGTGCCACTCCCTAGCATCAGCCGGAAAGACAGCTCACTTCAAATTCACTTCATTTAAGTTTTCAGGGCGAGATTTTAGCAGAAGATACACGCAGAACATCATCAATCCTCTCCGACGCATTATAGATACGTATAACACACACTTCTTCGAATTGGACATTTTCGCGCTTACACACTTTAAATTCAAAAAGATGGCTATTGAATCTTTAAAATAGCCGTCTAATACCTATTATTCCAAAAATACGTCTGAGTACTTCTTACTTTTCTGTATGATAAACGCACGCATTAAACTATCTGTTAACAATTATTTCGCGGAGATCGGTGTGGGTTACATACACGTTTACCTAGTTTTTAGTTTATTCTGTCACACTTAAATTTTAATGTGTAACTGTTTTAAGTCCCAATAAAGTAAAAAAAAAAAAAACAACACGTGTGGCAGTCGGGGACTGCCGCGGTAAAGCTATTGCATAGCATTTTTATCAACTTATGCAATTATAATTATTTATTTATGCAGTATTTTTTTCTTTGATATTAATTCAAGTACAGTCGTACCATATACATAGGTACACGTTAAGCGAACGCTCGGCCGAGCTACATGGTAGGCGGAGGGGGGGTGTTAGGTTTTATTTTCGTTACGGAATTTCTTGATTCGGTCGCCGCGCTCAAAGCCCGCGATAAAAGCTATGCAATAGCTTAAAAAAAATACACGTGTGGCACTCGGGGACTGCCGCGGTAAAGCTATTGCATAGCATTTTTTATCAACTTATGCAATTATAATTATTTATTTATTTTTTATTTATGCAGTATTTTTTTTCTTTGATATTAATTCAAGTACAATCGTACCATACATACACGTTAAGCGAACGCTCGGCCGAGCTACATGGTAGGCGGAGTGGGGGGTGTTAGGTTTTATTTTCGTTACGGAATTTCTTGATTCGGTCGCTGCGCTCAAAGCCCGCGATAAAAGCTATGCAATAGCTTAAAAAAACATAGGTACAAGCAGATGGTATAACTATTTGGTTACGTTACGATTACAACTTTTAACAACAAGTTTCATCTACCTACGTAATATTTTTATTTGTTCGTTGCCTTCAAAGAATAGGTTATAGAAGTCAAAGATATCTAAAAATGTCAAGCAGCCAAGGACCCAGCCTAGTTTACGTTTTAGAGCATACAGCAACCCGCCCCTGCCTCGCACGGTTTTTACAACTTGACAAATTTTCTAGACTTCTGTGGGAAATAAACGGCTGCGACTGATGGGTTGTAGGTCAACCGACAGGCAGACAGGCGTTTTACTTTTTGTAAATTATTTCATCACCACTGCTCTGAAAACGGTGAAGAAACACATCGTGAGGAAAATGGCATGTCCTAGGACAAAAAATTCGAAGACATTGACATCTACCAACCCGCACTGGCCCCGCGTGGTGGATTACGGCCCACTCCCTCTCACAGAGAGGCCTGTGTCCCAGCAGTGGGAACATTATAGACTGATTATGCTATTATGCTAGTATAATATTCATTTAATATAAGCACATACATGTTATCAAAATACATAAAGAATCACATCTCAAATCATATTCAACCATTTAACAATATTCCTTTAATTTACATACTTAGTTGCCACAATCAAACTAATTTAGTAATTACAAAATAGTTAGGACTTATGCAGACGTTGATACTTGTAACCCTTTTTCACAGACCGAAGGTGAATACTTATAGGCAGTTGTAGACTCGTTGAGAACGGCACGCAGACTGGGCTCGAACAACTCGTGAAACGCCTTTTACTAAATGCTCGTTTGCTGAGCGACGGTGACGTCATGTAGCCTTTTCCAACTAAATAAAACGCGTCGATAACATTTCTTTACATTTTACATTACATTTAAGTTTAACAGTATCGTATTACACACATAAACCTCCCGGAATAAATTCTCTAAATGATGGTGTACCGCATCAAAATCCGTTGCGTATTGTAGCAGAATAACCCGGTCACAGAGACAAACACGAAAAGCGACTTTAATTTATTACCTAGCTTTTGTTACCTCCTACGTACTGTACTGTGTTTGTTTTAAATCAATGTTTTGCAAAATTTACACTTTAAGTGTGAGCTTTATGAAACCTTACACTTTGACACACTCACCTTAGACTCACCTCTGTAATGAAGATTAGGTATCTTTTAGTCAGTTCTTATATCCAGGGTGGCGATGAGGTTATATTAAATGAAACTACATGGGTATAAAATAAAAATAAAAATAAAACTACCGTTGCAGCACCAATTAATTATTTTTATATTAAACAATATCATGTTACTGCATCGAGATATAGAGGTAGACAGGAAAGTAGAGAATACCAGGTAGTCCAGGCCAGGTAGCTCAACGACCCGTGGTCGGCGAAGACAGTTCAAACGTTGCCATTCTGAATAACTCAAAAAACGTTAAACAAAAAAACAACCGAAAAATATACTACTTCTTACGGCTAACAGTGTAAGGCATAATTTTCTATGAAAAAAAAAAGAGACAGCATCGCTTGAATTCTTTTCGCATTGCCATGCGAAAAGAACTCAAATGGAAACTGTGCTTACTGCTTACGACTTAAGGCATAAGTTTAAGAAACAAGCGAAAAATGTACTACTTCTTACGGCTAACAGTGTAAGGCATAATTTTCTATGAAAAGAAAAGAGACAGCATCGCTTGAATTCTTTTCGCATTCCTATGTGAAAAGAAAACAAATGGAAACTGTACTTACTGCTTACGACTTAAGGCATAAGTCTCTATGCGTGAAATGGAATGGGGTGTCGGAGGACGGGGGTGATGTTGTCTAGTTTTTTCCGGCGCGTGCGACGACGACACGAGTCACTGACACAGATCGACGTCACGTCGATGTCTTTGAGGGTAGTTCACTAGTCTTTTTGTTTTATATTTTATGGACATTTTGATAAGTTTTGTTTTGTTTGTGATAGGACACGTTAATTAATACGATAACAATATTCGTAAGGAGCTTAGTCAAGTGGTGTGACGGTTCGTGCGAAATTAGGGGTTTGTTTTACCTTTTCTCTAAGTTTGTTTAAAAATGTTATTAATTGAACAGAGATAGTGGTGATTTTGAGAGTTGAGTGATTCGATTGATTATTTGGACAATTAACAATTGGTACTTTAAAGTTTGTGTTAATTTACTGATATCATCGCCACCGTAGATTTAGTACATTTTTACGCTATTTATTAAATTTTTGACTAGAACTTTAATTTTGGTACCGACAAAATCATTCACAAAACTTTTATTACGATTCAATAATATCATCCTTTTTAGATCGTTAACAATTTCTTTAATATAAATTCCGCACTTTGAAGAGCAATCCGATTTGAAGAATGCCAAGAAGTTTCTGAATTCAATTCTATATCCTATCCTACTTTAATATTATAAAAGTGAAAGTTTGTGAGGATGGATTGATGGAAG
This sequence comes from Dryobotodes eremita, assembly GCA_917490735.1. NCBI lineage: Eukaryota > Metazoa > Arthropoda > Insecta > Lepidoptera > Noctuidae > Dryobotodes > Dryobotodes eremita. Next base: position 11,660,509 of record OU823248.1, on the reverse strand, counting down.
TTTGTTACTCTTTCACGAAAAAACTACTGAAAGGATTTGGATGGAATTTGGAACACAGTTTATAATAATAATAATAATAATAATTTATTTATTTCAGACATAATTCTAGTCCATAGTTTTACACACATACATTAAAAATTATAAACCTTTTTAAATTCTAACAGACAAAAACCCAAAATATAATTGTGACTAATTAAATTTAAATAATCAACAACTGATTTAAAAAATAAAAAATAAAAATAAAAAATTGCAGAATCGAATAAAAAATAATAACATAATATATTAATAAAAACAGCAAATCTCACGTCAGTTATTAACATGCCCCGGCTATATGCCTACTGCAACATTTCCCCATATAAGGGCAGTCCAATCGTCCAGCAATCATCACTAGGACAGCATTGGAGCTGACCCGCACCCTGCGCACCAAGGACGCGCACCGCTTGCGCATTGTGGTGTGAAAACAGTCGGTGCGCGCTTCCGCAAACATGCCCGAGGCACTGCAGAAACGGGGCAGCCCCAATACCGCCCTGAACGCGTTGTTGTACTGGACGCGGAGGGCACTGTAACTCGCCTGTGTATAGCTAGCCCACAGGCTACACGTGTACAAAGAAGTGCAGTATGCTTTAAAAAGTGATATCTTAACTTGGTCAGAGCAGCGTGCAAACCTGCGTGCCAACATATTCGCTCTTATTGACAAAGCCCTCCGCTCCCTTTCGATGTCAGCATGATCCCTGAGGCCAGCCGTGACCAAATGCCCCAAGTATTTAAATTGTTTCACCCAGTCTAGGGGAACACTATTGAGACAAACTGGTGGTACACTTTGCGGGCATTTAGCACTACTCGTCTCAAAGACCATGCACTGGCTTTTGGTCACATTATATTTAAGGCCGTGCCCACTCGCGTACTCTTCACAGATTAGCATTAGCTTCCACAAGCCACAGACCGAAGCGCTCAGCAGCACCATGTCGTCAGCATAACTAAGGTTATTGACGCAAACATCATCAACATGGCAGCCGACACGGGCACTGCTGAGCGCAACGATCAGTGCGTCCATGTAAAGGTTGAAAAGGGTTGGGGAGGTCAAACCGCCTTGCCTCACGCCGCACTCCAACTTATATGGCTCCGACATAGCCCCCGCCCATCTTACGCTGTTGACCTGGTGAGTATACCAATATTTAAAGATTCTTATAAGTTCATGTGGTAAATTAATGTCCTCCAGTTTTTTCCATAGAACATCGTACGCAACCAGGTCAAAAGCCCTGGACAGGTCGAGGAAACACGCGTACACGGGTGTTTTACGATCCACGTAGTATCTGACGGTATGCTTAAGACACAGTATCGCACTCTCTGTAGACAGTTGTGGTCTAAATCCAAACTGATTATCATGCAACGCTACGACTTTATTTAACTGTGTATTAAGCAGACCGTCAAAAACTTTAGCTACGATTGTGGCTAGTGAAATAGGCCGATAGTTACTTTTATCTGCAAGGTCGCCGGTTTTATTTTTCACTATAGGCACTACCACAGTCCTCATTAAATCGGATGGCAGGTAAGAGTGGCTCACGCACAGCGAATAGAACATTGCCAGTACCCTAGATATATGAGGCCCCGCGTGCTGCAGGTGCTCGATGCTGAGACCATCATGGCCAGGAGATTTGCCTTTCGTCATATCTTTAATAATTCTCGACACCTCGCTTGCAGCGAAACGGAGTCCCTTTGCCTTATTTGGTATCTCAGCACCGAAAACCCCACACGACGGACCCAGTGGCGACTGTACAGAAAAAAGATTTCTGAAGTTATTAGCAACGTCCCTATGGTCACTCACCCCATCGACGCTCACCGGAAGACCAGGTTTTACGTTTACTTTATTTGTACTCTTCCAGAATCCGCGAAAGTCGCCTTTCGAATGCAATTGAGCAAGTGCGTCCATTTTTAGTTGTTCTTGGTGGACTTGGCACCATTTCAATCTAGACTTAAACAGTCTCCGGCTCTCACACATTTCATTAAACATGAAACCGAACCTCGGCCTACCACAGGATACCCATTCGATAAACTTATTCCTGGCCGCCCGATGAGCCTCTCTGACATGTATATTCCAACCTACCACGCGCGACCCACTCACACCAGCCCTTGCGCTCCCGCGACATGCGACAGACGCGTCGCGCAGAGCGGCCACAATATCAGAATACAGCCTATCAAGAGTACCCGTGTGGGCAGGGTTATTACAATAGAAGTCAGCACAGTTTGCACATTCAGCAGGAAAATCAACTTTCCCCAATTGTTTATGACACTCACTGGTATATTTAACTACTTGTTCCTGTTTTCTTACACCCCATACTACATCCTTGTTGTTACAGTTTGGCTTTTGAGGCAACTTTGGTGTTATAACCTGTATTAACACATACGATACTTTTTATCCCGGTAGTGCGTTCCCGTGGGATAATTTCCGACATCTAAGCGGGCGAAGCCGCAGGAAAAAGCTAGTAACATTATAAATTCTCACGTTTCCTTGTTTGTCAACCGTAACTATTAGTAACCAATCTCGCTGTACTGTACACATAACACCTCTACTGTATTTTCCGAAAGGTAAGGCAGAGGTATTACACCCACAGTTCGCCAGTTATGTTTAAGTCCCATGGAACAGGGGGCAATACTCGCTGTAGGTACCGTATTTTTTTATAAAAACTGTAATATGGTTCTAAGCAGACCAGAACCGGAAACAGCACATGAGTATTCTTTTCTTCCGAAAGAGCTATGAGAATGCTATGACTTTTTCTTGCTGATGAAGCAGGGAGCACAAATAGTCCTTTTTAATCTCAGATAAAATAGGGGCAAGCATTATAGTGAAATTGTCAATTTTATTTGTTTTCAACTACTTCAAACGTTTAAGGCTTCAATACTATTTCAATATTACTTGTCCTGAATTCCTGTTATAGCTGCCACATTCGTCTAAAGTTTATTTTTTTGGGAAATTTTGCCCACCAGTTGTTGAATCATTCATTAATTTATGTAATTAACCAGGGCAATTGCGTGCCTTTCATTTTAACAGTTCGACATCATTTATCACATAATTGACGAGCAGACGAATTTTTCAAACATATAAAAGACAAAGAAAGAAAAATATTTGATGAAGCATTGGATTAGGAATTTCTTTCAAAACCCTTCAGATTGTGATAGAAAGTGTGTAACGCAATTGGCGGTAAGCGAACAACTCAGTATAATGCGTTATAATGCCATAGGCTTGCCTAGACTTACCTACTTATCCCTCAATTTGACAAAATAGATCTAAACCGCATTCGGGCCAATCCAATCATGGTCTTATACCAACAAACCGTTATATAACACCAATCAATCTATTGCTATTGTAACAATAGTCCTCAGAACAAATGGCAGTTAGGTACTATGGGGAAACAAACCGTTCGATTCCGGGTCGGATCGGATCCCGCAATCCCGCGGATTGTGGACAAATTCAATTTTCTTCGCGTCGATAACTGAAACAATAACATGTCCAACCACTCCGGTTAGAAATACGAGTATTGAGGTATTAGGTATACAGTGTTTTGAAATACCAGCTGGTAAAATCAGAGTACTGTTATTGAGTATTTTTAACAAGACCATACATTGTGTTCCTCATTATCGGCAACATAAATACTTATATCAAGTCAAATGACCTATAACTAGCATGGGTTTCCATTAGAAATTTCTCAGTAGCAGCCCAGAGTCTGGATTTATGCCCGTGGTACATGGAACTTAAATATATCTGGCGAAATGGTATGTAATACCATGTACACACATCAAAAAAAGTTTGCGATCAGTTTGTAAAATCGAAATCTGTTTTGTTACGGTAGACTATATTATATTTTTTTATTTTTTTTAGATTCTTTAATAAAAAAATTAGTATTAGAATATAAAACAAAAAACAAATTCAATTGTTTTTGCATATAAAAAGAAATTCAATCCAAGCTTACGCTCATTCAGAAATCCGACTTAGTCTATTTTAACGGATTTGTAATATTTTTTCAAGGAAAGTTGTTATTGATAAAATGCCAAAAGGATTATCAGAAGTTTTACGAGCAAGAATTGTAACTTTGAGGGAAGAAGGATATTCCACGAGAGAATTAACACGCAGAGTTGCTGTATCCCAATCCTGTTTCGTGGCCACGTTGCTGAGGTACCACGACATGGATAATTTAGCTGACCGATCCCGCAGTGGTCGCCCAACTGTTCTGACTGCTGCTCAGAAGCGCTATATCAGATTGCTGGCAGCCCTGCACTAGGCTCGCCTGACTTAAACCCAATAGAGCACGTGATGCTCTTAAGCGAGCTGTTTGGAACCGTCAGCCACCTCCCCATACAGTGCCAGAGATCAGGGAAGCCGTTATTCAAGAATGGGACAGGTTACCGCAAGAAATACTGGATAACTTGATCCTCAGCATGCCCAGGAGGATCTCCGTATGTGTGCGAGCCAGAGGAAGAGTTATATTGTATTCAATAAAAACTTTTTATTAATAATTTTTTGTATAACTTTGGTTAAACGATCTTTTTCTTTTCATCAAATCTGTGTTACAATTACGTTACGATTGAATTACTCAATTTTTAAGTAGTAATGCTCGCGAAGGAGGAGGTGGAGCGCGTGAGGGAGAGGCAATCGTTGCGGCCTCACGCCCCTAGTCGCCGCAGGAGGAGACAATCTGAGCGTCAGGAGTCGATAGCCGATTCCCGACCACTGTAGGCGCAGGCTTGCGGACAGCGAGCAATGGGTAGCTCGCCATCCGGTAAGGACCTGGCCCGGGTCGACAGCGCGTTGTGTTCCACGCACGCCTCAAAGAGATGTCAGCACCAATTGACGGCGTACGCACGGCCCGATGCCTGCCAGGGTCGCGGATTGTTCGAAAGAGTTACCGTGGCCCTGGCGCACAGGCAACTGAAGGAACACGGGTGGGTTTTAGTCAGTAAAAGTCTGACACGCCCTCCCAATCTGCCTAGAGCGGGCGAAATCATTTGATGATTACCCAACCAAACAAAAAAAAATTGTACTACCAAAGTTTATCTAACAAAAAAGCACATACGCGCATACATATAATAAAGGCGCGCCATCGTTACTTGTGTTTAAGACTCGTGAAGGAACATTACTTGTCGTTGTGAACTTGTTCTCGTACTGTAATTATCTATAGGCTTAATTTATTTTCGTTGCTTAAATATTCAGTATGTATGTATTTATGTATCTATTTTTTTAGGATATGTATATATCTGTGTAACTATTTTAGTGAATTGTATAAGTACTTATAAATATTAAATAGCATGTAGTTACTCATGAGTAACTACATGATATTTAATATTTATAAGTACTTATACAATTCACTAAAATAATATGAATATTATTTTTATTTTATACCTAAGTCTTATGAATTTCATGAAAAATTAAATTGAAGATAGGCAATTTTGGTTACTACCCGCTCTTAACCTACACTCCACCATATTTTAGATATAATACGGGAGGTACAGCATGTTTTCATCCTGGAATATAATTTATAAAAATAAAAATAAACTTACATAGACGCTACCAATCGTCATAAATACAACTTATCTGTACTGAAGCTATGTTAAATTGCTGATCTTTTTATTATTAGATACCTACAGCATTACCTAATATATAAAAATCTCGTATCACAGTGTTTGTTATCGAACTCCTCCGAAACGGCTTAACTGATTTTTATTATTAAAAAATTTGTGTATATTTGGTAAGTCTGAGAATAGGTCGTAAAGTATATTTCATACCGCTGCGGGTGAAACCGCGGGGTGCAGCTAGTTAACTATGGATTTCTTCGAATATTCGATTATCTTCGCTTTTGTTTCTGACAGTGATGTAGTAGAGATGGACAGCTTGTAGCTTACAAATTGATTGTATGTCGATATACGCTAACAGTGAACGCTATACGAGTACGATACCTATAGCGTATGTAGTTAAGAAGTGAAAAGTTTAGATGTCTAAATTAAATTTAAAAAGACCTTAGTAGAGAAAGTAGGTACTGTTCTAAGGCAACAGAGGAACTATAACGATGTAAAAAATTTAACTGACGTATATAAACATGCAACTTTTAAATATAAAACTCACGTTTTATTATTCGGTAGCAAATACTAACAGAACCAGCACCCTAATTACGTAACATACTATCAATCACAATCTGAATCATTTTGAAGCCTAATGCTAATCCATTGCTTCTTATATACGAAAAATTTGTCTGCTCAACAACGTAAATAACGCAATGAATGTTGTTAAACTGTCAAAATGAAACCCATTCCTACTGATAGTGTGTTGCGTAATTACCCCGCTGACTCGTCTTTATCGATTAGCACAGCCCAACTCTAGTGTAAGGGTAGAAAACTTTGCAATAAAACAATTTAAAAGTATCGAACAGGATCGTACAACGAATAGCAACTATCTAATACTTTGCAATTAATTAACTCTGCTTATTGATTTTATACAGCTATTTCGGCAGGATTAACAATTTTATTAAGTAAATATACCAATACCTGCTTGAATGTTAACGAACGATTTTAAACTAATATTCCTTGATCAAAAAGCGGTATTAAAATTGTGTGGTAAATAATGTGTAATAAAACGTTCAGTTAATACCTAAGTAGTTATCTTTGCTTCAAAATGGAGGAAAAACTATATTAGGTATATCAATCAGACACTTCCGTAACAAATTGTTTTAAAAATAACACTATCAACTGTTTTGTCGTAATCTTTGTTAAAAACCTTAAACAAACACAAATATAGAAGTTTCAAGGGAAACAAAGACGACCGTTTCTGATTACAAACAAAATCTTTAATATACATAGATACACACAACGTAAAAAACGTAGGTACATAGGATAGTAGGTACCAATCTTCGTCTTCTTAGCGATCGATGGCCAAAATTTTAAATATGTTTGGACAAAATACAGCTACAATACCAATAAATGTGTGTAAGGTATAGTAGATACAGTTCTAAAGCACTTCTCTCGTGGAAATCTAACTACAGTGGTCAATCACGAAAGCTGTTCTAATAAATTATTATAGCAATTTAACTAAAGGTCCAACTCGCGTTTATTACGTTACCCACTTTGAAAACGGCACGGTCAGTGGCCCAGTTGTTGAAGTTCCGACTAGTATTTTGTTAGTTGCTTAATGATCGTGTAAACTCTGCTTTATATTTACTTGGTATAGTGAGTTTTGTAGGTGTGTAACGATAGTACTTCCTAGGGTGCTAGGAAGGATCTTTTGGCGCCTGTATGACATTGACAAAGGGGCGTTGTTGCTAAACATTTGTGAAATTGTCACAGAAATTGTATTGTCAAAACAATATGGCGGCGTTAGTTCCGATTTTGGCCACGCGCCAAAAGAACCTTGAAGTGTTGAACGTGTTTTGAATTTTAACCCTCTCGCTGCAAAAATGTCTGTCCGCATGGAACGTCATAGCTCACAAACTGATGAAACGATTTCAGTGCGATTAATTTTTCAAAAGCCAGTTGAATCAGAATGGTTTTTAGCTATGTTTAATCTTCCACAGACACGACTGACATTTCAAGATCAAAAAGATGCAGAAATCTTCGCCAAGAAAGTTATAGCAAAATAGAATCTAAAATATTATTATAAAGAGAATAGGTTTAAATAAAAAAAAAATTTGCTGTTTTTTACGCTGTCACGTTAAAACGGCTGAACGGATTTGGATTAAATTTGGCACATGGGTAGACCTGGATAAGACATAGGATATTTTTATCCTAACATTGCTACGGGATCAAGACTTATGCGGGTGAAACCGCGGGTCGCAGCTAGTGGTTATATAATTTTAATTGTTTTTTAGTTTTTTTAATGGTAAGGTAAACGTATTAACTGCCTACAAAACTTTCAGTACATATTGTTCATACATCACGGAGCTTGCGCTTATTGCGTACCTACGTTAAGTAAAATGTAGTTGTTTCAAAAGAAGTTCAGAGTTTTGCTTTTTTATTAGAATATATGAGAGTTTCGCGGTTATGTTGTACCCGGCTATGGCAGGTAAAAGTTTTAAATATAAATAAAGGCTTTTCTGCTCATGTACTCACTCAGTCACTTAAAAAAAATAATAATATGTATGTACATAGTAAACATCATCAAAAATACATAGAAACATAACGGAAGAAAGAATAGAGCCACTATTTAAATTATCACACAAATAAAATCAAGTCATTTATTCAAATTAGGCCGAGAATCAGCACTTTTCGAACGTCAAAAATACCTAAGACAGTCCCCCAAAACGCCCGCCCTTCACCACTTCCTAGTGCTTCAGCTGGGGAGAAGAAGTGGCGCAATAAACTCCCCAGCAGCACAGCTGTCTGTTCAGTTAAAAACACTTGATTCTATACAATAGTATGAATGCAATATAACTAAAATTACGAGACACAGAACATTAAATTTAATTATTTGCTATATGTCAGCTAGCCACGCCAATATACTAACAAATACATTATAATCTGCACACAACCAAAAAATTTTTACTAAAAATTAAAAATGTAAACAAAACTTAATACCTAAATAAACGCCTCTAGGCGTAAAAGGCGTGACAGCTTACATAAATGCAATGCTGGATTATGTTCACATAGCTGTAACTAGAAGTCACAAATGATAAACTAGGCCCATCGAAGTAAAATAAACAAACAGTTAATTACTAATAACAGTAACAAAACCATGGTCAGCAAGGCAACCAGCCACCACAAGCAGCACCCGTTCACGAACATAACGCAAAGATCATCCATTACCCCCCTCTTCATATTTGAGGAAAGGAGGCAACCCGAGTCCCGAAGCTACTGCAAGCAATGACATCTAAAGGAGCATGACGAACTTGCTGCCGGTTGCTCAGACAAGAATAATATGATCAATTGTCGAGGTCGCTAGCTAACCACATATTGCAATGCATTCCATTAAAAAAATATTTTAATTAATTAACTTAAGACAAAAAAAATATATATGAACTCATATAACCTGTCAGTAGTTATCTAAGCAAATTCTGGAGAAAGAACATAAACATTGTCTCGAAAGTAAATCACAGCGACCAACTATTCTTATCGTTTAAGTAGTCATTGGTGGTCCGTAAGTCTTTGAATAAAGGTTGGATTTTACTTGAGCTTTAAACGCATTAAAAGCAAATCTAGCAAAGAAGAGGGTAGCTTGTAATAAACGGTTATAGGTTATACCAAGCCTAACAAATAAGTTATGGAACTAGTGAAGCTGGTGAAAGGGAGCACGTAGTTTCTCCTTATTTCTAGTGTCAACACTGAATATCACTGTTCTGTAAAGCATCATATGTAAATATCTATTAAAGCTGTAAAGGCGTGCAAAACCATGCGATCGTAGCACTGAACGGTGCTAGCTAAGCCGTAGCGTAGCACTGTACTGCGCGCGCTACGCCGTAGCTCGGCGCACCGAGGAAAGAAAAGCATCGCGCTTTTTTCTACTTTTTGTAAATCAGGGTGATCCGAATAAAAATGGGGGAAAGTCAGTATTTATTGTTTTTTTGTTTTAGTAAGGTTCAGAACCATAAGCTCAGACACCAGCTATAGTTTGGTAGTGTGCAGTAATTATATTAGAACATATTTGCAAATTTTACCTACGTATTATTAATGTAAAATTATTTTTTGCCCAAAATATGCAAAGTATGGACTATACATAAACCACACATTTTTACAACTCGTTACACCTGTATTTTCTGCAAATTTTTATGATCCGACGTCGCGACAGCAAACTATAGGAAAGAATGAATACAGTTTATTTGGACAAAGTGTTATATTTTTTCATAATCTTGTTTCTTTACTACGTAATTATACTCATGGGAATTATCGTTTAAAATGGAATGGAATTAGGCGTTCAATAACATACAAAATCAATGACCATATTTATAACAACACTCCCGCTTAGAATACCTACCAATTCTATCATTTCTCCTGAAATTTCTTTCATTGTTCGAACTATCAAACTTACATCCATTGTACCTTTCTGGTAAGAATTACATCTCCGAGGCTATTTGGTGTTTAGGTAGGTCTCTAACATAAACTAGTTGCGTCGCTACTCTCGCAGAGTTAGGCGAACTTTTAATAGTGTTCATGTCTCCAGAGTGGTTCCGAGACGTGCTGTCGATGTACATTAATGTACAGGTTACTAAGTTATTATAGCGATGTATGTTTAGATAGACGTAGTTGGTAAGTAACTCTTGCAGGTGGTTTGAAAGTGGTTGAGCGGAAAATTGTGGCAAAATTGAGGTAAAGTAAGTTGGAGATGGAGACTGGTAATTTCCGCTTTTAAAATGATAATTGATTTCGAATCAATCGATGTACGATTGGGGTTAATGGGTGACAGTAAAAGGCATATTTTAAAACTGAAAGGAAGATTTGTTGTTAGGCGGGTATCAATAGATTCATAAGAGACTAATAATTTACTGAGTTTATTAACATAAAAGTCTACAGCACAATTTAACAACTCCTGACGATTCATTCCAATTGCATGTAACAGACTTGTTTTCAATTTACGGTAATGATATTACATATTTAAACACCCAAGGAAAGCAAAGTGCGATATTTCGGTAGGTACCTACCTGCCACCGATGTATGTTTGCCCAGTTTCCATCATCCCCCGAGGCCTAATCCTGCTGTCTACGCGCGTACCCTCGAGACTCTGTTTCCTTAAATTTCCGATGAAAACAAAGAATCCGTGAATATAGGTCCGCGGGAGCGAGCGAATGGAAATTTACATCCTAATTTCCCAGGTGTATACCCACTGTGAGTCTCTATTCGTCAGCGTTATCAAAAATCGGATATATCGAGACCCTGTAGTGTAAAAGGACGGCCTGTAATTCGATTACCTACATCGTACCGATTGCCAGGTTTTTGGCAACTTTGTTTTTAGTTAAGGGAATTCTACGCTCCAGCATTTTTGAAACAGCGTCTACCTTTCGACGCCCACCATAGTACTTAAGAAATGGCCCAATAAAGTAAAGAACTGTCAGTAGGTTCATCTTCGTCAACGTCACAATGCAATGGGCAAACCCAATCAACAATGATCATTAATAATTATAATTGGGAACTTGAACCACGAAGAAGAATAGCTTTCATATACATAATTTTATGCCCTTTGCTAAATATGGGTGTTTCATCTCGTAATAATTTAGGTCATTTGTGAATATTTTCACAAATTACATGCGCGTGTAAAGGCAAACTAAAACTACCATTAAAAAAAAACATAAATAAGCATCGACATGTGAAAATGTTTGAGCATTGCTTCACTTCAATATTCATCACTCACATTGATGAATTTTCAAGCGAGCCAATTTTTGAATTCAGACGGGAGGCAGACCGATTGACGGACAGACACCACGGAACAGACGCCACTCAAACATCGCCGACATGCAAGCAATGAAAAGCAAAGTTCCAATCGTAAAGCTTGGAGATATTTATAGTACGTTTGCCAAAATAGGGGACTACCAAGGTGGATAGTTACAGACGACTCAAAACAATATACAGTGTTTGCATCCCCTGTTCTTTGTCTTTACAGGTTTTTTAATGATAAGACATGCCTTCCATTCTTTTCAGTGCCTGAAAAAAGCAAAACATTTCCAATTAGAAGACAGATACGACGATACTTTAAAACCGCAGAAATAAAGCCAAAATTCAGTATAGGTAAGTAGTGGGATAGTCTGGTACGTGTACATAAAATCCACTAATTGCAAGCGACAGCTAAACTATAGCGCTTTTCTGATTGCCGCTCCGTCTCGCCGCCGCTAGTGGTGCTCGAGACGCTGAATTCGTCACCTGTTGAAAATAATTAGTCAAAAAAATCAGTACTAAAACAAAAATGCAGGTGCTGCGTACTGCTCGACATCTAGCTTTCAGTGTTAACCTCTCGACGAGAACTCGAAAAAAATTCAGACTAATATTTCGGTGGGAATTTTTCAACGAACGCAAACTATTCGAACGAGTGTGCTCGCTCGTCTGACGAAATCACAAGTGGAAAACAAACCTCTTTGGGTACGGAGCAATTTTCGTACGTATGTATGAGCCCTTAGCAAATTTTTTATATCGGTTCATTGAGGGTTAGGTATGTACCTCTAGCTCTAAGGTGAATGCAAAGTAACCGTAGGTACGTCAGGTACGTGGAACAAGTCGTGCAGAAGTGGAAATGGTACATAGTTACCTTGTGCAGTACAGTAGATAATAGTACCTATAATACCTACCTATCTACTCGACTGCACAGTTGCACAGTAGTTAGATAGGAATATAATATTAAACAAACCAGCCAAGTGCGTGTCGGACCACGCACAATGAAGGGTTGCGTAGTCGGGATGAATTTATCCCAAGAACAAACTTAACATTGTAGTTAAAAAACTTGTTCTCCCATACATCTACGTCACGGTCAATTCTCCAACTGCAAATGTAAGTTTGTAATCGCATAAAAAAAATGTGACAAATTATCGATTTTCGGATTTTTCCTTTACTTGTGCTGTGAAACCTTGCTTTTTGCCAAATTTCATGATTCTAGGTCAACGGGAAGTACCCTATAGGTTTTGATTTATTTGCGAGTAGGTACTTTTCAAAATAAATGTCGCTTAGAAGGCCGTCTTTTTTATTGTGTTGACTTAGAAGCTTGATTTTTTTAGAGCTTCAAGGAACCGTAGACCCACGTATTTGATATTAGTTTCAACTTGATACCTCACTGAGAAAAAGGGTTTTGACAGAGTGACAGAAAGTCAGACGGACAACGAATTGATCTTAAAAAGGTTTAGTTTTTACCTACCTTTTGAGGTACGGAAACCTAAAACAGCATGTTTTCTTACAATATTTAATAAATTTTCTTTTTTCCTCTGCTGACTGAAATAAACAGCACATAGGTGCTTTTCGTTCATATATCATCGCTTGAAATACATTATAATGGTTCATATTCATATTCGTTTATTTGCATTCCACAAGGTAAAACAAGATGTTAACAAGGTTTAGGAACCTTGTTAACATCTTGCTTAACCTTAACCACGACGTGACGGTGACGTGAGGAACCTCCGGAAGTTCCTCACGTCACCGTCACGTCGTGGTTATGGTTATCACTGTACTGGCGGTAGTAGCACTGTAGTGTAGTAGATATTTACCACAGAGTACCTACTTTAAACTATACTGAAAATCTTGACATTTCCATTCTACGTCTCCCGTAGGTACCTGCCCTGCCTGCGTAGCCCGCAAGGAAAACTGGAAAGAGATCGGGGATCATACATGGATGCGTGATTTGTTTGTACAACTAACATGTTCAAATATCAGTCAAAATTCTTGATCGGCGAGATCACAACTCGACTTTGTGATCAATGGTATGGTATACAAAGGGTAATATTATGCACTATGTATATTGTTTCTGTATTATGTCTACGACTAGGTAGATCTAATACCTTCGTCCCCACATGTTGAGGATCTCGCGAGTCAAATCAAGATACTTGGAATGAAACTTGAATTCAATATTCTCGTCATTACTAGTTTTGATTTTAGTAGATTATGATCATTCTTTTGATAGCGTTGATGTGCGGCTGGCAGGGGAGAATGGAAAAAGAAAACGTGTTTCGCCGACAACAAATAACATAGGGCAAGAGCAGCAAGATGATGATGCTCATTATTGTGTTGATAGTTAGTGATAGATAGTTTTAAAATTTTAAACTTCGCGTTTTGTTCTCATCAATGTATGCTGCGTTCCAAAATAATTTCGAGTCTGTTCAACTTCCGTTGAAAAAACTTTTTATTTGCAATCCTTCAAATGCTTTACAAAAATAAAGATTTGTTGTTTATTTAAATAAATTTAATCATTTGCATTTAAACTATGTTCACAATTTTCATTATGTCGTAGGAATGTTTTAAAAGGATCCACATAAAATTAAGCATTGTTCAACGACCTCACATTTCATCCTGGAGCACGACAAATGTCAAACAAATTGACATTTCCCGGATGTAAACATATTGATTAGTTGTATTTTTATCACATTTTATTGATTTGCGTCGGGGTAACAGTACAAAATGGATCAAGAAACCGCGAAAAAGCTATTGGTTGAAGGAGGAACGTTTGTTTTCCTCGGAGTGCCTCAAGAGACACAATTTGGCATCGATATGCAATGTTGGAATACAGAAGAGGATTTTCGCGGAATTAAGATGATCCCGCCTGGATTACACTATATTCATTTCTCTGGAGTGAGCAAAGGAACCGGGGATGTCTCGCCAAGGTAAATGCTTCTTCTAATAACACCTAACAAGTGAAACATGATGTTCATTACTATAGTAAACAATTTACATGTTGTAAACAGATAACCAAAACATACACAATTTGTGTAAATCATTGTGTTTGAACCCATGATTAGAGAATTTAATAATCGCTTACCTATAACCATGCATTGGCTGGTGGGTATAATGTATTTGCACAGGTGCAATCTTTCAAGGTCAACAAATACCTCATTCAGATCTTATTGGACCATATAAGAATTTCATATTACCTCACGAAGCCAATACCTTTCTTGGAATAGGTTTAAAGATAGATTGGAGGAGAAATTCCCATCCACCATGCCCGACTATAAGTCTGTTGAAGTAGGTAAAATAAGGAGTGACTCTGTAGGTAGATGCCAGAACGCTTAAAAAATTATGCCTTCTAACATGAACAAAGCAAAAATTACAAACTTTTACTAGTAATCACATTTTACAATATTTGTTGGAAGGGGTTTGCACAGTGTATCTGAATTCAAAACCCTCATGATAGGTTAAAACTAGTTTTATTAATGCTTGAGCCTTGAGTTAGGGTCTGTAATATGTAGCCTATCTACAGGACTGATCCTGACATTATCCTTTTAAAACATTCCCAGATCAGGCTTCATGCACTACTTCCATAAAAAGGAGTTTCTAGTCAAAATGTGGGACAAAAAGACAGAGGACATGAGCAAAGATGAGATTACAGAAGAAAGCATTCAACGCCTGAAAGACAACCTATTTAACTTGGACCGGCATCTCGCACCATATCCTTATGAGATATGGCAGAAATGGAAATTACTTACTTCTCAAATACCAGGTAAGTTATAAAATTATAATATAATTATCTGTGCAAATATGAAATTCTTTATTGAACATATGCATAATGTGAACAAAATGATAAATTTCATACTATTTAGCATTACCAAAACTAATATAATACCTATTTTACTGTAATAGTATGATTTTCATTTAAAACTATCTATTGCCTACAACTTTGTCTGCATGTATTTGTATTTCATCATTTTACAATACAAATTAAGGCCTAGATATCCGTCTCCAAGTCCCAGGCTACACATCTGTCTTTCATAACAATCAGTTCAGTGGTTTAGGCATGAAAAGGTAACAAGTTACTTTTGTCTTTATAACATCAGTATAGATGAAAATCTTCTTTAAATTACAGCTGAACTAGCCGCAAAACTATCACCAGAAAATGGTATGATCAGAGCATCAGTGGAACTTCTATCAATGACCGATGAAGAGAGACCAAGAGGAGTTAAGTCTACATCCTCCATGGAAAGCCAAGAAAGTACAGAAGAGTCTGCTAAAGACCCTGGAGAAGAGAAAGAAGAACCTGCTGCTGGGCAGTCAGATGCTAAGAGAGCAAAGAGAATTACAAGAGAAGAAAGAGAAGATGCTATGTTGCCACATTTGAAACCTGCACCTGGTAAATATTTATTTCAATGTTTTGTAGACTTTACAGGTCAGCCCACAATGTCTACAAACGGGTAACACATTATACTTTTACAAGTAATACAGTAAAGGCTCCCGCATACATAGGCGACGCGACAGCACAACTCAAAGGCACCGCTCGTCGCGCGACGCGCGGTGCCTTTGTGTTGCGCTGTCACGTCGCGCCAGTGTGTAGGACACTTTACAACATAAATTACAGGTTGGCGCATTGTTGCTTATGATACCTACACATTTATGGATTTATTCATAAACGTTGCTTAAATTTAAATAATGATTAGCGACTGTTTAACCATACATTTTTGACGTTTAAACATCTCTTAACTTTAAGCAATGTTTATAAATAAAGGGGATAATTATTAACAGCTTATGAATATGTCACATAATTTTGTATTCATACTTATGATTTGATCTGTGATGGGTTAGAAAAAAGTGGGTAGACAGGAACTATAGCATGTAATATGTTTTCATCCTTAAATGAGTAATTAATTAACATTCAATATAATCCACATTATTGCCACGTTGGATGGCAATGCTGATTATTTGGGATAAAAATAGGCCAGCCCTATGGTCACGTGAAGAGTCGATTTTTTATTAAGTAATTAATTATAAACAATTTAAAATCTAAGATATTGTAATAGTACAAATTATGCTCTCTACCAATTCTATCAAAACAACACAAAAGTTAGTGAAGACAACAGAATTTTGCAACAATAATAATAAGTAGTTAGCCAACAAATTTCTTGCCAGTCAATGCAACATAACTATAATACTAGTTAGGTATAATCAGTATACTTATTAATAATAAGCACTAGCAGTGATCAAACAACTTGCTGTAGGTACAAGCTAATAATATTAAAATGTTAACTAATTAATTCAGAGAATTTATTGCATAAATTTCATTAGTTTTCCTGTTTCTCTATCATAATGATCTCGCAAAAGAGTATTACTAGGTGTATTTATACATGAACAATAATAATACTATTATTGTTCAGTTGATTGCGTATTAGAGACATAAAGTGCTGTTACATGTAAAATGATCACAAGTTTTTTTTTTAAATAAAATATTTCACCTAACAAACACTCATAATCAACTCTCACTTAGTATGCGCTTTCCTGTGTAAGCCAGGCTACGCTAGCTAAGGACATTGTCCACTCTTTAGTACATCCGATAGTTCTTTGACTATGCTTTCGTCGAGACTGCACGAGCCGAGGTTTAGATAGACTTTATCACTCTACTTACTACCATAAACCTAACTTTTTAATGATACTAAATTAATTATTTATGTCTGGACTTTAACAGAGACTGTGACCTCTGAGTGTTTCGGCTTTTCTTCTCGGAGTAGTGAGATAGGAAACGTTTTCATCTAGTTGAAAAAATATGATTGACGTGTAAAAGTGTTTGTACAAACCTACTTACAGAAATAAAATCATTTATCATTGAATAATCTATTTCCAGGTATGTCCATGAGGTTCACGGAAATCCCGCGCGACAAATTCCCTCCAGGGTCAACACCAGAAGAAATTACTAAACATTATTTGGACCAATCATATTCATTGGAGCTGATGATCGCACAGCATGATGAGTGAGTTAATGCTATATTTTCATCTCTGTTTCATAGTTGAGGACAATCAGGTAATTTCAGACAATAATGTAATCTGTGAGTTAAGTTACGATTTGGGTCCATAATTTAACTTTTATTTTCAGGCCACTCCACATAATAGGCGAACTACAATTCGCCTACTTGTGCTTCCTTATAGGACATTCCCTCGAAGCTTTTGAACACTGGAAAAACCTTGTAATCGTCATGTGCTCCTGCGACGACGCTATACACAAATACCGCAGCGTTTTCTTTCATTTTATCAGAACAATTGAAATACAAATTGAAGAAATGCCAGAGGATTTCCTAGCTGATATTGTAATGAACAAAAATTTGGTATACAAGAAGCTACGAGAATTCTTCCGCACTGCCTATGTGAGCAAAGTCGATGGTCGCCTTCTTACGATGATCGAAAGATTCAAGGATAATTTGACGGACAAATTGCAATGGGATTTCACAGGTTTAGATGCCGATGAAGAAGACGAAAGACCAGTCATAGTACAGCTAAATGCGGCGGAATAAATTAGATATAAATAAATATTATTATGATATTAGTTCATTTTACTTGAACTTTTAGGAACTGCCTTGCTGAGGCAGCGTGACGACATAAGATTGTAAATGGGAGTCTGTGTGAATGGAAATGCGTATTTTTGTAATAGTATTTAAGAGATGACGATTCATTTCCAGCAACTTAGGTGTCTACAATGCTTCAGTGAGGCTATAATCTTAAAAAAAGTTTGTTTGACAGGAAAAAAGTTTTTTACGGTAAGTACAAACCAAAGCAGGCATTTTTTCTACGAATTGCAGAGCTGTAGTTGAACAAATTTTATTGCTACTCAGCCAAGTCAATCAAACTTTCATTGGTATACAATAGTCCATACATTTTATAAAGTAGATTTCACAGTACTTATGTACATTTTTATTAGGTACATTTTTATTGAATTTTTAAAATTACTACCAATAATGTCCTGTGAACCCTGCCGCACATGTCAATTTGTCTTGTAATACAATTTACCTCATGGTAGACTTATGTGGTATTGGTTTAATCTGTGTATTTCAAATATGGGAAAATGAAGTCAATAAATAAATGGTACCTGCAGATTATGTTTTATTTTATGTCTTATAATGCATTCAAAAAATAAATGAAAACCTTGATTATTTGTGTAAACATAATGTATTAAAAATACTATTTCTTCTTAAACTGTTTCTTCATGGGTTTTTGACTCTGTTTCTCAAACTTCGCTTTCTTGGGTGAGACTGCTGGTTCTGAAAACAAAACATTAAAAATAAATAAAAATGCTGCAAAGTTATAAAGATAGCACATAATACCACAGGATTTTCGATGATTAGAACAACACAGCCTATAGCAGTACACAGCTGAACATAGGCCTGCCCAATTGCACTTGATTCAGTCAACCATTAGTTTCACAGCTAATAAACATGATTACTATCGTTGATGTTTATTTTATTTTAATACAGTATTAAAGGAGAGTTAAAATTCTAACATACTTTGAGGTGCTTTCCTTTTAGCTTCAACAGGTTTCTTTTGTTCCTGCTTCTTTGCCTGAGGTTTTTGTGTTTGTTGTTTCTGTGCCTGTTTCTTAGTCTGTACTGGTTGTACTACTTTTGGAGCTGACTTTCCTTTGACCTTCTTTGGAGGTGCCTCTTCTTCATCACTGAAATAAAAAAACATGCATGAGAAATTTGATGCTGACCATATTATGTTTCGAATAATTTTTTGCATGCATCAAGGACAGAGGGTACTAAAAATGACTGCATAAGTATTCTCCAATGAGAATTCTTGAACTAAACTAAAAATCTGTGGAGCTTTGTAGTTTGAGAGCTAACATTGCAAATATTTGTACCACTATGTCCTTCCTCCAATTTTATGAATGATGACTAAAATAGTTCAAAACTTTTACCTTTCTTCATCATCTTCACTTGCTTCCCCCTCGTCACCAGATGCATCATCTTCATCACTCAAAAATGATAGTTCAGAGTTTCCACTCATTTTTTCTAACAACTTGTCATAAGCATCTGAGTCAAATTCATAGGCACTGTCACTATCATCACCAGATTCTTCAGAATCTTCTCCTACTTTAATAAACTCTGCAGGTTTCACACCAGCATTCTTCAGTTTCTGTTCCTTTTCTTTTTGCTGTTTGTCATTTACTTTGACTGGTATTTTTTCCTTTTTGTTTACTTTTGATGCAGTTTTTTCTTGTTTAGCTTCTGCGGGTTTGCCTTTTTTAGGAACTTCTGCTGGTTTAATATCTTTTTGATTTTTATTATTCTTCTTTCCTTTTGCTTCCTTGGGTTGTTGTTTTACATTCTGCGCTGCTTCATTTTTTACTACTTTTTTATCTTCCTTTTGTTCTTGTTTGCCCTTTTCAGCTTTTTTAGGCTTACTTTCTTCTTTAACACTTTTGTTATCTTCTTTTTCTTGTTTTACAATGTCATTGAGTAAACCTTCTGGCACATCTACTGGTGCAAAATCATAATTTACTCCTATTTCACTAAGTTTCTTCTTATTTTTATTTAAGCTGAAAAAAACATAAAGAATTAGTATAAAATGAGTTAATGATCTAGAAAACCTTTTGAACCAGAGCGAGAAAAACAGCTGTAGCGCTGAACTGCTGTATAATTATACAGTAATGATGTGACTAATAATTAACAAGGATTAATCATAATCCTTGTTAATTATTAGTCAAAAACTCACTTAGACAAAAGTTTCCTTGCCCTTTTAAGTTCAGCACTTTCATCTTTGTCTGTATTGAATTCCTGGAAACAAGAAATGTTTGCTTAAAACGATTGGAAACAAAAAATGTACCGTAATCATTAACTTTTTTAAATATGTCTACCTTTTTAGTTTTCAATCTCATTTGGTGTGCAGGATTATTCACACTATTCCAGTGCTTCCTGAAGGCCTTAAGCTTTTGCTTTTCAGGAGGAATGTAAGCAGCTGAAAGGAAGATCGCTTTCTTAATTGTGTTGCTAAAAATGAACCTAACAAAAGAATAATGTAAACAGTTCTTTAAAGTACCTCAACAGTATTTGAAGTTTTATAATCTTCAATATTGCATAACTAGCTAAGTATACATAGAAAATCAATTAATTATTTGGATCAAAACATTATATGCAACCAAACATAAAGTTTCAAATTATTATGAGTATACATAAGTTACAGCTTCTTCTTCTTAATGTGTCGATTGCAATCTAAATGGATTGTGCCTAGAATTTAACTACATGTTTGGCACCATCACTAGCGTCCATCAGTTACAGCTATAGTATATGAGTAGTTTGATTTCGGACATTACCTTTTATCAACCTCTTCCCCATGAGATAATTGTTCATGGTTTCAGCTACAATTTGCCCAACTGCCGGCTCCCTGAACTCCACAAAGGCAAAACCTTTAGAGTTGCCAGTGCGTTTTGACCTGATCACTCTAGCATTGGTAACTACGCCAAACTGCTTGAAGTATTCGGTCATTTGATGCTGAAATTGGATTGCATAATATTACTTTCATGTAAGTACTTCAACAACGTAATATTTAACTAATTCTACATAACATTCAAAAGAACTGGCAATAGGCACGCCCCGTATTACATTGGACTTTAACATAACTTGCGAAATGTGGGTGTATTATAGGTACACCCACATTTCGCCCAACACTTCGAAGAAACAAGGCGTGATGTTATGTTATCTTATTCGAAATAATTTTATTTATATGGTTTTACTAAAAACAGAACTAACCTCATAAAATCCATGCGGAATATGCGATAAATACACCAGTCCTCTTTCTTTACGCCTCTTCTTTTTATTGATTTTGCCATCTTTTAGTTTCATACTGAACGGCTTCTTCGGCTCAATCTTTTCATCTTTCTTCTGGGGCTCGGCTTTGCCTTCATTTTTCTGTAAAAATAAATAAAGCATCAGACATGTTTTATAACCCCACTTTGGTGAGCCCAAATATTTGGAAATACTAACTTTAATTAGCTTTTTGATACCCCTAATTGATTTTACAAACTTTCTTTGTTTCTTAGAGTCTAATGCTACATTTTCTTCCATAATTATTACTGGAAATATTAATATTTAAACGTTACAAAACACAGGATACACCGCACATGTGATAACAAAATTGACACATTTAGGTTGACACTGTTGAATATTTATTGAATTGACATTGACACTCTTGACACTATTGACTGGCAGTTGCGCTTTAGTGTTTATTTTTTATTTTTTTATAAGTATTTTATGGCCTGGTTGCTAAGACCTTTTAGCCAAGTCTTTAGTTTATTTAATTTCCTTCACTAAATTTCTTGGAAAGTGTTTTTAATATATTGCTAGATAACAAGTCGTATTTTTTAATAATTCTGTCAAGCGGCGGGAGGTATTATTTAGCACAACACTTTCACTACACAATTCACTTAATTCACTCGCTTTGTTTGGGCTTGATAATTTAGGTTTCCACTTTTCAAGGTACAAACTTGATACAAAGAACAAAGAATATTTAGCTATTTTAGGTACTTATTTTCATATTTCTTGACAATGATTTCCATGATGGTCAATTATTATTTATTTTTAACTTAGGTTTTCGTTTCCTTCATGTTATTCCCGCCATTTTTTCTTTACCACTTTGAGTCAGTACTGATACTCTTGATTAGTTGAATTGACTCATTGACACAGACTAAAACTAAACCCCTACTCATTGACTGCGCGCTTTAGTGTTGCCGAAGGCTTGTCACAGAATATTTAAACCCCTTAACCGCTCAAGTTCCGTCACTAGTGACAAAAAACATCCGTTAAGGCTTGTAGTATGGAGCGCAGTTTTTCTTCGCTTGGTAAAACAATTATTAAGAAAATAAACCTTACAATTTATCCTACTCCTGCTACTGTACTACTTATACTCTTCTCATTGTTTCGCTCTTGGTAGAATTCTTTGTTCTCTCATAGGTTACTTTTCTAATGGGTCACTTTTTTAATTTCTTTTATCTATTATAGAGAGGCGAAGGAAACTAAGTACACAGCTATGTCGCGAGTTTTTGAGTAATTAACAGTGACCGGAATAGGTAGAGCTAATATACCTAAATTACAAAGAACAGAGACAAAAAAAGTGGAGAATTCCTTGCGAGTTTTTATTATTCGAAATAGTTGTTTCGAGTTTCGGGACATTACTTAATTTTAGTTGTACTTAAGTAATGTTCTAAAACCCGGGACATTAGTCCCGAAATGTTTTTTGTTGTAAGGCGTCTCCACTTTATCTCTGTTCTTTTTCGAACTTTAGGCATTTTTGCTCACCTTTTTCCGATCACTGGTTATTAAATGAAAAACTGGCACAAACCGTGCGAAGCCACAAGAAAAAAAAATCAGAATCTTATCAAAACAGAAAAATTGAATCTCGTTGATTCACTAGATCAATTTAGTAGAATATGTAGATTGATTTTCCAAAAACACGATTCTTTGATTAATCGATCTCAAATTGCCATATTCGCCATCCCCGGTGTTGGATTTCGTAGAATAATTACTATTTGTACCATATTTTCATGATGTGTAGTATAAAGTATCGCAATGCCAGGATTGTACGCGAATCTCTCGCGTCCGGCCCTGTGGGGTAATTACGTAACACACTACCAAAGGAATGGGTTTCATTTTGACAGTTCAACAACATTCATTGCGTTATTTACGTTGTTGAGCAGACCAATTTTTCGAACATATGAAGCAATGAATTAGCAATAGGCTTCCAAATGATTCAGATTGTAATAGATAGTGTGTTACGTAATTAGGGTGCTGGTCCAGGCCATGGTACGGAGCGAGAGTGCATGAGAAGCCATCACCTCTTTCTGCGAAGCAGTAATGCTTGCGAAAGAGGAGGTGGAACGGGTGAGGTAGGGGAAATCTTTGCACCCTCACGCCCCTAGTTACCGCAGAAGATGCCCTAGGCGTCGGGAATCAATAGCCTTCCCGGCCACCGGAGGCGCGGGCTTGCGGACGGCGAGCAATGGGCAGGTTGCCGTCCGCTATGGACCAGGCCCGGGTCGAGGGCGCGTTGTGTTCCACACGTGCCTCAAAGATAATTATGTCAGCACACATTGACAGAGTCCGTTAGGGCCGATGCCTGCCGGGGTTGCGGTTTTGTCCGAAAGGGTTACCGTGGCCCTGGCACACAGGCAACTAAAGAAAGATGGGTGCGTTTTAATCAGTAAAAGTCTAAAACGCCCTCCCGCTCTGCCCAGAGCGGCAGAAGTTAATTGATGATATCCCACCCAAAAAAAAAAGTATTGTAAGCGAAAATACCATAATTTTACTTCCAAATATCTTAAGCAGTCTTACGTCTTACCAAAATCAAAGTAGTTTATAGTCTAAAACGCCCTCCCGCTCTGCCCAGAGCGGCAGAAGTTAATTGATGATATCCCACCCAAAACAAAAAGTATTATAAGCGAAAATACCATAATTTTACTTCCAAATATCTTAAGCAGTCTTACGTCTTACCAAAATCAAAGTAGTTTATTTACGTAAGCACCGTCAAATCAGAACAAAGAAGACAAAGCTCAGTGACTCTGAATCCAACACCTAGAAAAAACGATTTCAATAATCTGTGGAAATCGTTTTTGCAGCGGAAATTTCGAATTTTGTTGCTGCCGTGAGCGAAAACATGGCAAAAACTTATTAAAATGTATGAAAAGCTACTGTGTTTTGCAGCAGAACCTCAACGGTAAGCGTCAGTATGAAAACATCGATATAAAAAGAAAACGTACTATAATTTTGGGCAAATAATACCTTTTTACGTTCCATAGACAATAATTTTCTGTGAGCCCAATTTCAACACTGGTCATCCCTACCTTATTTCACAGCTTGGGATTTCGATTTTGGAATTTTGGATTGTCAAACTCAAATTATTGACTTTTTGTTAGAAAACGCAACGCAGAATGATGTTCTGTGAAGATTTATTAAGAAGAAACGTAATACTGCTAAATGATTAGTGTAAATTTAAATAATTTACAGTTTTATTTTCATACATTGACTATGAACTTTTATTAATAAATCATTTTCCCAATAACTCTTCAAAATGTCGGCTACCGGCAGCCTCAACCAATACATACAATTCGTCGAACGCATGTTTAGAACCTCTCAGGGGAATTTACTGGCGCGACTGCTGTCCCTTCGTGATGAACATGTTGCAAATAGGAATCTACGCTCGAGTGATATCGCTACTCTGGTGGAAGGAAACTGTCTCGCCCCATTGGACGAGATCATCATCAATCATCTGCTATGTGTAAAAGTAAGTAGATTATTGCTCATCATCAGTTTAGAGGTTAACTGCTGGACAAAGGCCTCTTTAATTACACATACTTTGACTTTGATCATAAGTTGCTCTTATTCAGTTACTACTATTTGATAGATTTGACTATTTTGTAAGCCCAGTTATCATTTTTATTAATCAGCAATGACTGGTAATTTGTAAGTACTTATATCATCATGCTACAGCAGTCCACTGCTGGACATAGGCCTCTCCAAGTACTTATATGGCCGGCCTGAAAAAAAAGATGTTTTGTTTTTTTTTGGTATATTATTTACCATGCAAGGAAGAGCTACCAAGAGAGGTCTTTCTTTGCAAATGGGACTTGTTTGATAAATGATATTTGTTTCTGTACATTTGTTCTGAATAAACATTTTTACAAACAGCTCAAGAAATTCAACAATTTCATTTAAATGTTCTTGATTATAAATCTTCTATTTTTATCTTTCACATCTAAAACTTTTATACTATATGTACTGTCTATGTTTCCAGGCATTATACATGAAAGACTTCATGGAGGCCTTTGAATACCAGAGTGCCTGTGTGGCCTGTGTGGTTCGTTTGTTGCAAGCACAGAAGGAAGTGAACTGGGGCCTATCTTTGATGTACACCGTGTGCTTAGATCTAAGACTCATCGCATATAGGGCTGAAGCTTGCGGTAAGCAGTTTGCTAAGAAGCTGTATTTATGATATAAGATTATACAGATTGTTGACAGCTGTGCCCTGTTAAGTGATGAATATTGGTGCGAGCATAGCGAGCGTGCCGGGGCAGCGGGCGCCGAGCGCCAGATCCCCTCTATTGTTGGTGAATCATTTCGGTTAGGTTAGAACTATGACCAGCGAAACAAAATCTTATTTTACAAGGTGTTTTTATTTAAAAATTCTAATTAATCGGTACTTTAATAATCGTAATTCGTATTTTTATATTTCGGATTATCATGAAGTCGGACTTTTTCTTATATCGAATTAAAAAAGCTCTCGACTTAATGATCATTTGTTACTCGATCTATTGAAACACGGTATTTTGGGAATAGTAATTATATACATTAGGAATATTGAAATTTTGAAATAATAAAAATAGGATGAATGATAAATTGGAGTTGTTATAAGGAATTTTGAACCATTCGGAATTATGAAAATCGGTATTTTGAAATTCGTATTTGTATCTGATGGAATAAAGTTTTTCGTATTTATGTAGTGTACCCGAGTCAAGGTAATCACAAAATGTGGAATTAATATCTGTATTGTATGTATTAAGTTATTAGCACTTCGTTCACGTGAATTTCATGTTTTCTCCTACAAAATTCCAATATCTCTTTCGACTCCTCTGGAAGGTAGTTTTCAAAAATGAATGATTACTTACTATCTTAATTATTTATTTCACACTTCCTACTTACACTTCCTCTTATCATACGGAGTTGAAATTTCAAACTTTTATTGTTTCGAAGACAATGCATTTTATGATGCATGACCTGATTCTACACCCAGGATTTGCTCCAGAGGAAGGAACTCCTTAACGGTCAATGGTACACGCACGAAAATTGTATATACCTACATATTTAATTATGGTAGTTCCTCCTAAAGTCCACCATGATCTGGCTGCTGCACCCAGGCTGGCTTCATACGAGAGATCTCCTTAGCGGTCAACAGCAGAGACACAAAATTTTGTATATGCATACAATTATGATAGCTCGTTCAAAAATTCACCATGATCTGGCTGCTGCACCCAGGCTGGCTCCATACGAGAGATCTCCTCAGCGGTCAACAGCACAGGCATGAAATTTTGTATAAGTACTCATTAAATTATGACCGTTCTAAAGTATGGCATGACCTGGATAGTGCAACTCGGATGGCTTCACACCGTGAGTTGTGTAAAGGCGTGTTTGAGTTCGTTGGATTTGTCTTATTTGTCTTTACATGTACTTTTCAAGAGAAGGTGATAGAACTGATATTTAAACAAATTGTAATGCTAGAAAGTACAAAATAAAAAATAAGTAAAAACCTTTTTAAAAATAAGCTTTTAATGAACTAAAAATTACTAAATAAAACTTACGTTAACATAGAACTTTAATATTTTCTTAAAAGGTTGAAGCGTGAACATCCTTCTTACACTTTAAGATAAGCAGGAAGCTTTTAAGAAAATATTAAAGTTCTATATTTAAGGTAAGTTTTATTTAGTACTTTTTGGTTCATTAAAAGCTGGTTTGTAAAAAGATTTTTAACTTACATTTTTCTTTTCAGTCCAAAGTATTACGAGTTTCGAGTAAATCGGACCGCGCGTTAAGATTCTTCCATACAAACTAACACCTTTGAGGGGTAGTTTTGAAACTTAATAATGAATTATAATATATTAATTTATGAATGTAGGTAATTGTGCCAAGTTTCAAATTTGTTACCTCAAGAAATAAAAAACATCATACTTGAAACAAAGTTCCCCCTTGTCACCCCGTTTAAAGTCGAATTTCTATAGACCCCGTCTTGATGGTTGTCTACATTATAAAAGGAACCCTTGTGCAAAATTTCACATTCCAAGTCTCAGTTTGGGCTGTGCGCTGATATTTCAGTCAGTCAGTTTCTCCTTTTATATACAATAGATTTCCAAATTACAGTTCTGTATGAGATTTTTATTGAACACAATGTGATCTGCAATATTAATAATAGGTATCTAACTAATTAATGTCTACCACAATTAAATAACCCGCTCGATGCAGGCAGCGGGTTCCTGCCATTTGCCCTTGCAAACAAACATTTATCTGAAGTTACTGACGTCTATTTTTTCAGCTCAAACCAATGGCAAGATTCTCGAAAAAGCTGCTGAGAGTTTACTGGCCTGCTTTAGAGTATGTGCTGCTGATAATCGCTCATCTGATACTGAAACCAAGAGAATAGGAATGTTGACGCTAGTAAACCAACTCCTCAAAGTATACTTCAGGATCAATAAGCTTCATCTATGCAAACCCTTGATAAGAGCGATTGATTCTTCAACCATTAAAAATCAGTTTCCATTAGCTCAACAAATCACATATAAATACTTTGTTGGACGAAAGGCAATGTTCGATTCAGACTACCGAACTGCTGACGAATTTCTGACATTCGCATTCGTAAAATGCCACCGAAGAAGCATTAAGAATAAGCGGCTAATCCTCACTTACTTAGTGCCTGTAAAAATGTTACTTGGCTTCATGCCAACTGAATATTTGCTGCAAAAGTATCAGTTAATGCAATTTTGGGATCTCGTTTTGGCTGTGAAGAATGGTGATCTTAGAGGCATAGACCAAGTAATGGAAAAATATGAGAGCTTCTTCATTAGTGCGGGTATATACCTGCTTGTCGAAAAATTAAAGATCTATGCGTACAGGAATTTATTCAGGAAGGTTTATGTAGCAGAAAATAACCATCAAATTGATATAGCAAGTTTCCAAGCGGCTCTGCAGCTGATGGGACACGACGAAGTAGATGCTGATGAAACTCAGTGTATCGTGGCGAACTTGATTTATGACGGTAAAATTAAGGGATACATATCATATCAACACAAGAAGGTGGTAGTGAGCAAGCAGAATGCGTTTCCGTCTTTATCTAGTTTATACTAGTCCAGTGTGGGCCCTGTCAAGGTGGAGCACGACTGTGCAGACTTATTCTAAATATAGAAGGATACTTAATATCAAAGGTCATTATTATTCGGCTTCCATCTAAGCAATTGTGCAAAAATAGCAGTGGCACTTGTCAACGCTAGTCTAATTAAAAGGCTTCTCAATTACTTCAACTCGGAAAGAAGACGTAATTACAGTGTAATATAAAATGTCATTAAAGCCTATAACCATAATAAAATAGACATGCCAAAGAATATGATGAAATCTTTGATATAGGTTTCAAGTCTGAAAGTCTTGTTCCCCTCAGGGCCCGCAGTGGTTATACCATAATCTTAGAAGATAGGTACTATTTTTGTATGAATTTTGTACTTTCATACAATGGAGTGAAGAAAACGGTGGACAATAGACATGGAATACGCACAAGTGAGTTTAAGTTGTAATGAACGGTTCTTATACTGGTGCATGATTTATTGATTAAGCATTGATTAGTATATTAGTGATTTCTCAAATATGTATACCTGCCTACTTTTGTTCTACAATTCTATCATGTTTGGCCGCAGCAAATCTCATCATTGAAAGAATCAAAACACTGTTATAATGTGCCAAAATGAATGACTTTGAAATCCAACCACTATTGAAAATAGTGTGGGAATACACATAATCTGAAGCTATGCAACTGGTTAGTCGTTTGTAAAACGGAAGTAGGCTTATTGAGGTTTTCTGTGACCTGATAATAATTATACATGTACTCTGGAATTTGAATTCCAATTTGTATGTCATAGACTATGAAATGTCCAAAGTTATTTGGAATAACTACGATATTTTTCTCTTTAGGTTAGTCCTCAGTAAGATATACACTTTATACTGAATTGTAAGTTGCTCTAAGTTTTGTCAATTAAGACATATAACGTAAACGAATTATGTGAAAATGTGTTAACCATTATACTTAAAGGTTACCTAGATGTATAATTTACTATTTATTGATTCACATGTATCAATAGTAAGTAGTAATCGTATCAAAACATGAATACACTTTTAAGACTCATACTGACGTTTTTACTACCTACCTTAAAATATATAGTATGCATGGTAAATGATATACTTTGGAAATACTTACGTGAGCCAGACATCGCAAAGTAAGCGGATAATAGGCGGACGGCAAGCTTGTTTTTATTGTAGATCAGTCCCAAACGCAGCCAAATAGTTGTAGTATAATAAAAATTGTATTTATTTTCAAATCAAACAAGCTTTTGTGTTCTTTTAATTATAGCTTAAAATTTTGCTCGCATCCTCGATACCAAAATATGCTGAATGGTGGTTAGTGTTTTTCCTTAGGTTATTGTTTTCAAAATGAAAGGCCAATGACATTAAAACATTTTTTATTAAATCCACAATATATTTCAAAGAATAATATAAATATAATAAATTTTGCCAACCACTAATATACCGACAAATGCTGAATATAATGTAAGTCTTACAGTAAAGTCGTAGAACATGTTTTTGTGATTTTTTAAATTGAAAGTCACAGTTCTAAACTATACATACATTTACTTATACAGTATTAGATTTGGTATGCAGCTGAAAGTTTAAAGATTTGTAACGTGCAATCTTGTGTTTCCTGCTTTCAACTATTTACAATAACCTACGTCATAGGTGGAACGCTTGTAAGCCTAGCAGACTTGCAACAAACACCCTTTGCTAACCACGCGTGCTGATTGCGTTTCATTTTGTTACAAGACTTCATGCAGCACCTATAAATGATTTCTCTAACTACCATTATTTTCTTTAGGTTTTTTTTAATGCTAAGCTATTCACTAAATTGGGATTTCTGAAAGAAAACCATACTTTTTTGGTATTTTAAAACTTATCAATACGTCTCAAAATTTTTGGCCTCTTTAAATTAATACGTTGAAAACTGTGTATTGTGCAGATCCAATCAACGATAAACTGGTGGGAAAATATTTGAATGTTTTGGCATTGTTCCCTGAACCTATCATAACGTTTTTTTTATATATATTTTGTCTAAAGTTACGATTCAATGATGGATTTCAAGATATGTTTCTTAATATTGATATGCATTTTCTGTGGATCTTTGTTGATGCATGTAAGCTCATTTATCTCTCTTTAAGGAAACACAAAATTGCACATTGTACTAACACCTTTTCACCACCACGAACGAATAATCATCGACAATATTTAAAATAAAACTGACTGCAATGACATGGAAAGTCATGGGTAGTTTTACTTTTAGTGGTCGTGTTTCTTCATAGGGATATTTTTCATGTAGTAACAAAATACAGTCGTTATAGCTCTGATGTTGTCATACTAATTTAGCCATTTGCGCAACGTGGCGATGAAAAGGTTCAGAATATTTTGTAGAAAAATATGAAGGAATATTAGTCTAACTATTAAATATATTTCAATATTATCTTACATTTAGCACTTATATTCATCTACAATAAACCAAGCTAAACGAGAGACTTACATGCAAAGCTGACACATATTTTTGCCTTTATAATGTAGGTACTTAGATATTATAATTTAATTGATGTAATATATTTATGATACTGTAATAAGTCTCTTGGGGTATACAATAAAGGATTTTAGACTCGACTCTACGTAACATAAATAGTCTTTTAGACTTTGACATCAAAGGAAAAGGTAGAGATCATCATCGGTTAGCTATATTCACTGCCGATCATAGGCCTCTCTCTCCTTATATTATTTTGACATTAAATGGTCTTACACCTTACCTAATAATTTCTGGTCAACTTTTAGTCAACCTAAAATAGAGATTTTTTTCAAGGTTGGGAATGAAAATTCATAAAATATATTTCACATTACTTACCTACCTTAATATGTTATATCGGTTGTAATACTAAGTTACAACAATGATGGCTCCTTTTAAAGTACAAGAGATCAAGTGCTTTTTTTAAATTACTTCAGGATTTTATACATTTAAGTTGACATATGAGTATACACGGAAATTGAATATAATAATATTATGGGACAATAAACGCGAAAAATATCTAAGAAACACCTCTAGCTTACGGAATAATAAATAGTTAGGTACTATGTGATTAAAAGTAATTACGAAGATACGACACTATACAAAATCTATCAATACAAAAAGTTTTTTTTATATGTTTGAACTTTGCGATTCTCGATATCCTGTGTAATATAAGTTCTGTACCTATATTGAATCATACAATCCAATTAGGTGTCGTGCTTTACGTTTTATATACCTACTTATATAAAATTCATACTAATTAGGTAATTTACTGATGTTCGTTTTACCACCTATAATTATAAATGTTTGCATTGGAAAAAAGCTTGTTCTGAAAAATTAGAGCATCAATATAAAAAATCTCTAAAGATAAGTAAGTATAGTCGACCTCGCAATTGCTTTTTACGCTTTACTTTAGTAATTACAAGGTCGACTGTTCAAGCGCTTGTTAAGATTAAAAGGCAATATATTTTCCAAAGCTTTTCTTAATTTAATTAAGTGCCATATCTTCGTAGTTATTAAAAGTTATGTATGTTAGTTTATTTTCTCTCTGGGAATCCCAACATGTGCATCGGTTGTCCTTTTAGAAGCTCATTCTTGTATACTGAAAGAATTTCTCGGGACAGATTTGGTTTGGCTGGTCTGGCTTCGAAGAAATGTTCCATTTGGCTGTGGAAATTAAATAAGCATGTTCTATTTTAAATTCTGGACCTACCCACATTTACAACTTTTTTTTATGGACAGCAAAAGCGTTAAAATATTTATGAAGCTACATGTTAGTGTAATATGAATGAGAATAAAAGCAACTCCAAGTGGCTTAAACTATTGCTTAGGGACCAAATCAAATCTGTATATTTTTATATAAACTTGCCAGAAAGGATTTTTATTTGAGTACCTATAACGGGTGTAAAAAGACGCTTAACGAAGCCGCGAGTCATTTGTTCTTCCCATAATTGTGTTATATTTTTTTTTGTACAGTACTATACCTGGGATGCAACTTCAACTTATTCTGACGTTTTTTTTGTTTTACAAAAACAGATGGGTAATTACGTAACACACCAACATTAAGAATGGGTTTCATTTTGACAGATCCACAACATTCAATTCATTCAAATTAGATTGATGGTATGATGAGCAAAGAGGAGCCAATGACCTTTGGAGTGCCTCAGGGCAGTATACTCGGCCCGACCCTCTTGATTTACATCAACGACCTATGCGAGCTTCCCCTTAGTAATGGTCAAATTTTTACATTCGCTGATGACACAGCTCTCTTCTTTAGTGGTGATAGCTGGAATGAGGTCTTTGGTGTGGCTCAGGAGGGGCTTAACGGGGTTGTTGCTTGGTTA
Organism: Dryobotodes eremita; assembly: GCA_917490735.1. Lineage (NCBI taxonomy): Eukaryota > Metazoa > Arthropoda > Insecta > Lepidoptera > Noctuidae > Dryobotodes > Dryobotodes eremita. The sequence continues at coordinate 11,627,921 of OU823248.1, read as the reverse complement.
CGGAATAATGTGCTGACTCTTAATGTCACCAAAACCAAATACATGGCATTTGCACATCGATTGAACGTGCTACCCCCATGTTTACTGTCAATTACGGCTCACACGTGTTGGTCAACCCACCAGCCTTGCGTATGTCCTTCCCTCCAAAGGACAGATAACATTACGTACCTTGGAGTTACATTAAACCAATTCCTCAGCTTCAAACCACATATAGATGTCCTGGTAACGAGATTGCGCAAACTCATTTATATATTTAAGAGTCTAAGGCATGTAGCCGACTTTCGTACCATCAAGATTGTGTACTATGCCTTATGTCAGTCACTTATTGACTACTGTATTATATCCTGGGGAGGTGCTGCTAAAACGCACTTGATGGAGGCAGAAAGAGCTCAATGTGCCATATTTAAGGTTGCTGCGGGTCCTCCCTTTCGATATCCTACAGTCGACTTATACAGAAAGTGGGATGTACTGTTTGTAAGACAAACTTTCGTTCTGTATACAGTCCTTAAAAAACATTCGCAGCTAGTTTATGATTCGGGTCTATTGAAAGATAAACGAAGAAAGGGTACTGTATGCAATACAAAGTTTTTCCGTTTACGTCAATCTCACAAGTTTTTCTGTTACTTGGGGGATTATCTATATAATGTCATCAACGAGGGTCAGAATGTATATTCACTACACAAATCCAGTTGTAAGAAAAAGTAACTGACTTTCTGAAAACTCTTATGATGACACAGAAAAATTGCTGCACACAATTACATAATACTTGCACTCAAATAATTAGCTACACATTCACCACCATTCAAATACACACATTCACCACCATTCAAATACACACGCACCACCATTCACCTTCACATTAACTACCATTCACCTACACATTCACCACACACCCTGTGACTGCTTTTGTTATTTAATTTCTTTATTTACATTTCAGTTTTTAAATTGTTTAGTAGAAAAATACATGTTACCTGCCTACTTATTTATGATGCCACTAAGTGAGGCCAAAACCTGTAATACAGGTTTTTTTTTTCTAAAACCTACTTCAGGCACCAGCTCTCACAATGTGAATTTATAAAGTTCAAAACTGTTAAATGCTACAAAACCATTGTGAGAGAAAATAAATAAACTAATTTATTAATTGCGTTATTTACGTTGCTGAGCAGACAAATTTTTCGAACATATGAAGCAATGGATTAGTAATAGGCTTCAAAATGATTCAGATTGTGATAAATAGTGTGTTACGTAATTTGGGCGCAGGATTTAAATGTTATAAATTAACTTGAAACTTCTTGTACCGCGTTGCATCCACCCATAAGCACGATGTTTTGCGTGCGTTACATTGAGCCCTATCGGAAACAGCGAATTTTTACACCAAAAAAAAAGAGTCGTTTCCCAGCAATTATTTTTGTACAATGTTACTTAGTTTGGTGTACAGAATGCGTAATTGACGGCTTGTTTTCGACCGGTCTTTTTACACCCTGAATATTCTGCATAATTATTAATTTTCTCTCGATTTCTCTGTTACCGCAAAACCGACTAAAATACGGTTATTGCTGCAATTTAAATTAATCTTACGGGACTTACTTCGTCGTGGATTTTTGCTTTTTTTCTTGTGTGTGCTAATGTGTTTCCACTACGGCATTATTCTAAAGTAAATGGATAAAATGTTTGCCTATTAGCTGGGTTGGCGGCCATTGTGTCGCGTGTAGACAGCAGTTCTGGGTGATCGCTTATTGTGTCTGTTAGAGCCGCAATCATCAAATCTGTAAGGAGAAAACAACTTTGGATGAGCGTTTGGAAAAATCCGAAAATCTCGAAATTTACATTGAGAGGACTTGTGTTAATTAGTCAAGGATAGGGGATAAGAGGCACTCGTCAGTACCTTTCATGTTGAAGTTGAAATTCCTCAGTAGTTTCAAAAGCATGAAAAGTCCTTTTGTTTAATGATAGCAATTTAACGGTATTTTTTTACCATATACTTGACGCAGACTGGTAAACTTAACCATAGCAGTCAGTAATGGCCACCTCAAATTTCACTAATCGATGACAGCAAATACGTACCAAGCACTTTCTTCTCAATGGTGCGCGATAGCTGCCCCCTTTCTGCTTGTAGCTCCAGGAATGCCATGAATCGTCGCGTGGCCGACCGGGCTGAAGCAGGGTCTCGTGATAAAGACTGAGAGAACATCATCTGGAAAACATGATAATAGGTTGGGTTTTAGAGGACTAAAACCTTATTCGATAAAAGGGCCACAGTTTCTAGGTAGGCAGAAAATGAATTTGACCAGAAAGCACATCTATATTTTACTTCTACGCTAACTGTGCGGCAACAAGGTTATGTAAAAAGTAGCTCAATTTTTTTATCAAGTTCTCGACGGTTTACCTATTTCTGTAAACTCTATCAGGAATTGTCATGAATAATGTTTGTCTAGGACTAAGTTTTCCGCCAACATTGCAACAGTTGGGTTCCGAATAGACCTCGGCTTGTCAGTCCAAGGTTCTTAGCGACTCCAACTTGGTCAATAAATGATGATATTGTTCGTATAATTTCGTGAGTTGATAGCTACCTTAGCCAGCTGATAGATAATCTCCTCAAGTGTGTATTCATTGTAGGGAATGTTGGTCGGCTTCTGCAATTTCTCCATTATTTCTTCATATTCCTCGTCAGGGAAGGACTGGGAATCGCGCTCGTATTCTTGAGCCCCTGAAAATCATCACAGTAATTAAAATGTTTATCAAGCACAATACTGGCTACCTATTTCACTAGCGCGCGAAAATCATATCATTATTAACTGTTAGTAACGGTAACTGAGTATTTAAGTAAACTTAAAACAATTTTGAGGTGAATAAAACAATACCTGACGATTCAGTTTTGAATTAAAAACTGAGCTATCTATTCCGAGCATGTCTAGATTTCTGTAATTAAGTATAGGTAGGTACTCGATGTTGGTTGTCGATGCTGAGAACCTAAGAATGAAAATAATAATGTCTACGAGATCGCATGTTTGCATAATAAAATAACGACTTCATTTTATTGCGCCATTCAATTATATTTTACTGTATAATTTTTTAAGCACATGATAATTTTATATTAAGTACATTTGTTTTTAACCGTATGAACAGTGGGATGTTGACGTGTGATTCCAACTTTTTACAGTAAAATATCGTATTTATCATCGCCCTGTAAACGGGTCTATTGAATAATTTGTTGCCAAATCTCATATTGAGTTGGAGGTAGTAAATTTTTGTTTGATCAGCCTTCCAGAAAACAGAAATTAAAAAAATGAATAAAAAGAATTGCCTACTCACGCATAGACTGCTGCAACATAGGGTCGAAAGTCCTCTTGATGGCCTCAGGCCTCAGCTCACTGCTGACTGGCAGTGCCGGCACCGGAGACAGGTTGTTACTGAGCTCCCAGTTCTTGTTGGCAATCGTTCGGATGATGTCGGGGCTACTGCCGAACGGGAACGACTGGAGGGCCGGGCTGCGGTACTGGTATTCCTGAAGATTGTAAGATACCCTATGAGGCAAGGTAGGTAGCTAATCTAACTGACGTAAAGATAATTAAAAAGACATGACACGATTTTAGTTACGATAACATTAGAATACACTAATGAGCGATAGTTTTAACTGCCCCTACGTTTATTTATTGCTTGGCTTGTGTTTATAATTTCTTGTAAGCACGTTGATATAGGAGATACTCTAGTCTTCTAGTGCAAGGAATAACAATTAAAACGTTTTCCGTTGTATATATATACTAGCTTCTTCCCGTGACTTCGTTCGCGTGGAAATCGTAAGATAGGTACCACAGTATTGTAGTAACAGCCACCTTTTTATAAAATTTTCATGTATAGGTACGAAGTTTGTAGTTATGATCTCAGCAGCCAAAATATCAAAAGAGTCAGGACTGGTGACGCGGGAGCAAGCGAAGTACAGTTGTCCCTGTGAGATGCAGCTCGTCCTGTGGCCTGCGTGCCTGCATATACAGGGTGGAAAAAATCAATGGGCTCTGAAGGGAAACTACTTTAAATCCTTAAGGTAGATTATTTTACTTAAAGGAAACATTCCTTTATTTTTTTAAAGAAACAAAACTGCATTCACAAATTTCTCGACAAGCTTACCTAAACCGAATCGAACCAGCTAAAAATTCAAAAAATAAACACTCGCTATTTTATTTCACTGAATCGAATTATAAAGAAAAGTGAATTTCGTAAGAAATGCAGTTGTCTCTTTGTACTTTGCCGCCGTCGATATAATAATATAACAAAATATAAAAAAGAGAGTACAAAAAATATCAATTGATAAATGATAAATGATTTTATTTCTGTAAGTAGGTTTGAACAAACACTTTTACACGTCAATCATATTTTAAAAACTAGATGAGGTCGGCGTTTCCTATCTGACTACTCTGAGAAGAAAGGCCGAAACAAACTCAGAGGTCACAGTCTCTTTTAAAGTCCAGACATAATCTTGGTCAGATCATGTGAAGACCATGTAGATTTGTGTCTGAGATGGTCTTTTGAGGAAAAACCACACAGATTGAGTGGACCTGTCCAGTCAGTGCACGCATTTGTCAGTAATCGTGTAGCTCAACTCAGAACTTAAGGAGCTCAACGATTCGACGAACAATACCAAAGAAAAGACATTTGGGTAGGCCACAAAAATTACTCAAACTGCCAGACCATGATTAAAATTAACTGAGGAGAGAAAAAAAAGCAACAATGACCCACATAGTCTTCACATTCACAAAATTAAAATGATAATCAATGTAGCCTGAATGCTACTCACATTCACAGACAGTTTACTCTTTAAAAGTCATCAAAAATACCATAAGTTATAAGGACATCATCAATTCTAAAACACTCATTCACAGTATAAAATGGATTGTTGCTTGGGGGTACATTGAAGTGGCTTAGTTAATCCCAAGCCTTTTTGTCATCCAAGTAATCTTTAACTTTATAGAAACCTTTTTGACAGAGTTTCTGTTTAATAAATGATTTAAATTTATTGAGGCTCAGTTCTTTAACAAGACTTGGGAGTTTGTTGTAAAAACGTATACTTTGGCACTTAAATGAATTACTAATTTTTTGGAGCCTAGTCGAGGGCACAATAAGTAATTCTTTGTTTCTAGTATTAATGTTATGCACGTCGCTGTGTTTGGAATATAGATTAATATTCTTTTTTACATAAATCAGGTTCTCATATACATATTGAGATGCGACTGTCATTATATTTATTTCCTTAAATTTATCCCTCAGTGAATGCCTACAACTAAGGTTATAAATTGCTCGAATGGCTCGTTTCTGCAGCACAAATATAGCCTGAATGTCGGCTGCATTTCCCCACAGCAAAATGCCATACGACATTACACTATGGAAATAACTAAAATATACTAATCGAGCTGTTTCGACATCAGTCAAATGACGGATTTTATAGACCGCGTAGGCTGCAGAGCTTAGCCGCTTCGACAATTTGGTTATATGTGGGCCCCACTGTAGCTTCGAGTCCAAAGTAATACCTAAGAACACAGTGGTGTCCACGAGATCCAATTCCGCCCCATTAACTAGTACATTGGTTTTCACCTGCTTAACGTTAGGTGTTAGAAATCTAATACATTTAGTCTTTTTCTCGTTTAAAAGTAAATTATTAACACTAAACCAATGTACTATTTTAGCGATAGCATTATTTACATCATCAGTAATTATCTGTTGTCGTTTAAGCTTAAATAAAAGTGATGTGTCATCTGCAAATAACACTATTTCATGACTATTCTTTACAAGGGAAGGTAGATCATTAATATATACGAGAAATAAAAAAGGGCCAAGAATTGAGCCCTGCGGAACTCCCATAGTGACAATAGAACCCGGGGATCGCTTGCCATTAACGTCCACTCTTTGGATCCTATTATCCAAATAAGAGATAAGAAGATCCAAAGTAGTGTTTCTAATACCATAGTGATGCAATTTCCTGACCAATGTATCATGAGAAACACAATCGAAAGCCTTTGACAAGTCACAAAAAATACCTAGGGCATCATGCGACTTTTCCCAGGCCTCAAAGATATGTGCAAGAAGCTCAACGCCAGCGTCGGTAGTAGAGCGACCCCTTGTGAAACCGAATTGTTTACTGTTTAATAATTTAAATTTAATAAAATGTCTTTGCAATTGATCTAGCATCAATTTTTCAAATATTTTACTGAAGGTGGGTAGCACAGAAATCGGTCTAAAGTTCGTGGGGTCTGATGTGCTGCCCGATTTAAACAAAGGTATTATTTTACTACTCTTCATTAAGTCAGGAATTACACCACAGTCAATACATTTATTAAAAATTATTGCCAATTCAGGCGCTACAGTGTTGATGATATATTTTGTAACCTCTACGGAATTTCCCCACAGATCAGCAGTTTTTTTTACATTAAGTGTATTGAAAGTTTTAATAATGTAATTGTTGGGAATCGAACATATGTTTGCAAAGCAGTCGTCAAACCGCTAAACTATTTGCTTTGTTGAAAGTTGACTAAAATAGCCGTTCTAATATTATGTCATGATTGACTGCTTGGCACCTTAAAGGTATAGGGGATGATAATCATTCCCAAACAACGCAAAATTTACTTAAAAAATAAGTAAACGTGCAATTTTGACTTCGCTATGATTTTATTACAATATATGTATAGAAAAATACCTATGTAAGTCTCCTATTTACTTCGAAAAGCTCTGACGTCACCGTAATAAATCTTGATAAGTGATAATACATGTAAACGAGTAAACAATCTGAGTCTATTTATACTTTTACGATATAATAACTAAGACTTTTATGAACACTAAAGATTCATTAACACTCAAGTGAGCGTACCAAATGTGACACATGGGCGTAATAGACACATAAAACCGAGTATTTATGTCCTGAAACAACGTGAGAACTAAATGAACTCCTTTAATCAGTAAGTACTAGTTAATTTTTATCGTCGAGGCTTCAGTATTTACCTACTATAGTTTATAACCGTATAATATGAACTGCTTATTAAAACAATTTGAAGACACGAAAATATCAATAGCTTCATGAAAGTCCACGTAAAAGTTCAATATTGTTAAGAAAGTATTAGTACTAAATCCAGAAATAAAAAAAAAAAAACTTAGTTACAGGATAAAGATCAAGAAACACGCTTGGTAAAACTCTCGTAGCCAAATGCTACGTGTCGTAGACTCGTAGCACATTGCTACGATCGCTACGAAATTCCGTAGCGCATTTAAATTCGGTCATGTAAGTATCGTTATGAATTAAAGTAGTTAAAAATAATGCTACCACTAGAGAGTTTTTGCAGGTTATTCTTAGATCTCTTGGAAATAATATGAAAACAACCCAGCGCAGCTTTGTATAATACTTTAAAATTCTAGTATTATGTTGAAACAATTTACTTTGTAAATATTTAGGTGGGCGTCTCGCCACCGCTTACGCAGATTATAACGTGGCTGCGGATTATTCGTTGTTTTGCCCGCATGTTCTATTACCACAAACCGTTAAGTGTCATTTAATTATACTTTTTGGGCTTAAGGCTATAAATAAACGTGACTCGTGTCACTATAACTATGTTAGCTAAGTTAAAAAAAAAACACACAGTAACAATAAAGTCGTTAATTTTAATCTGTGAGTAGAGGAATGATGTGATAGGCAACGGTGCTGTTTAAAAGAAGATGTAGTGACAAAAATTGAAAAGAGTATGCTCAGATGGTTTGGTCATGTTAAGAGAATGAATTTAAGGCGACTTACAAAAGGTATTTACAAGGCAGATGTGAGTGGAAACGCCGGAAGCGGACGCCCTAAGAGGACATATAGTGACCTTATTGGTGATGTTCTTCAGAAAGGTCAGTAGTGGCCGGGAGTCGGCAATCCCACGCCCAGGGTGTCTCCTCTGGGCGTCGGGAGTCGATTGCCGACTCCCGGCCACCGCGCGTAGGCGCGGGCTTGCGGACGGTGAGCAATGGGCAGCTCGCCGTCCGGTAAGGACCAGGCCCGGGTCGACGGCGCGTCGTGTTCCACGCGCGCCTCAAAGAGATGTCAGCACCATTGACGGGGTCCGATAGGACTGATGCCTGCCGGGGTCGCGGATTGTTCGAAAGAGTTACCGTGGCCCTGGCTCACAGGCAACTGAAGGAACACGGGTGGGTTTTAGTCAGTAAGAGTCTGACACGCTCTCCCACTCCGCCCAGAGCGGGAGAGGTCATTTGATGACTTCCCACCCAAAAAAAAAAAAGGTGCGTAGTACTCCCAACCGGCGTGCGTGTATGAGCAGATGTATGAATGTAAACGAGGCAAAAGGAGTATGTCAGGATTGTAGCAGGTGGCGTTCTGTAGTTTCTGCCTACCCCCATTGGAAGAAGGCGTGAGTTTATATATGTTTATATGTAGTGCTTGTTGTTCAATAAGTGTGATGAAGTTTACATTAATATTTATGGTTATGTTTACCTACCTTTACAGTAATTTTTCTGTCTATGGTTTTGTTCAATAAAAAGGTAACGCATGTTATAGCGGGTCGTACATTAGCTATGCAAAAAGTAACAGGTGTAAAGCTCCCACAGTTGCATGATGAATACCCAGTTAGGCTCTAGTTCCCTACGTCAAAATATGCCTTGATTTTGCAAATGTTTTGATCACCTGCGATTTGTATATGCAGCTAATATGACCCTTCTACGAATATTCACATTACCGAAATAACACGAACGTTTGCCAAACGAAGCCCAATAAAATGCGCTCTCGAGTTACATTTCGACGCCTACGATACGTGACGACAGCAAAGTGACCCAAAGCCACTCAAATCGAATCAAACCATTTCATTAACAGTCTGACACATGCGTGTCATTCGTCGAACTGACTCGTTCAATTAACTTGGGATTAACTTCGGGTCACGAGACTACGGGACGAAATCGTGAACAACACAAATAGGATGATCTATAGCTCAATCTAATCGTAATTTCCGGGAAGCCGCCTTTAATTAAAGATTGCTAAAGTTTTCTTCTTTAGGTATCAAGGGAATGTAAATTGGTATACAAACTTTTTCTTCTTTAACTTTATGGGGCGGAATAAGAAATAGCTAGAATATTTTCAGCGTCCGCTTGATCTTGTTTGAATTACTTGTATTTTCTTGTGATCTATTTTTAATTACTTGCGCAATTAGGGTCTGAAAGCTTTTGGTTTTAGAAATTAGGGAATTTTTTTTTTGTTCGAGCAGCAGAGAAGGGCTGCTTTCCTGATGTTTGGGTCAGGGGGTATACTCTCTTATCACGATATCCATAGTTTCGGCCAAACTTACGGGCGTTTCCTACTCCGTATCACCTACGGACATACTTCTTACATTACTTCAGGGCCCGAACTAAAAATGAATAACAACACGATTTGACTGTTGTCCTTACTCCCGACGTGTTTTTTCCCGTCCGAAAGAGGTCACGAATCCGGAGTAGGGTTCACTCGGATATATTGATCTACTTTAATACGGGCCCGTATTTGCACTGACGGACATAGAGAGTAGGCCCCCTGACCCGTGATACGTATGCGGCACTAAGACGAACAAAATCCAAACATTGGATACAAACATGTTTTATGAATTATTATTTTTGAATGCCGTACCACACTGACATCTTTTTTTTTTGTCTTTCCTATTATCTGCCACATATTTTAGATTTTTTTATGTTGAATTGTAAACCTTTGCATGCCCACGTGAAGGAAAATATGGAGAACTTCATTATAAAAACACCTATGTACTTACTATACCCATGTTTGCAAAGAAATAAATGTTTGATTTGATTTGAATGAGTATAAAGTAGAGTAGGTTGTAAGAACGTATTCACTCAGACACGGCTGACGGTACGGGCATTATAATTCTTCTGATCATCGTCTTGATCCCATTAAGATTCAAATGATAGACTTTCTGTTTCCTTGTATGTGATGAAAATGTGTACTAAATAGTAAAATTAAAGTAACACGAAAAATTTAAGGCATATAATCTAATTGCTCCAATATAAAAAACAAAGCTTGTCAGGATGTTCTAAAGTACGTCACTTAAAAACTTCTGCTGGGATCCTAATTGTACTTTTTATAACTGTAATTCTCTTTACCTGTATACCAAACTAAGTGGTTTTTTGTAGAGTTCGTAATAACATCGCCAGTTTTTATTTTCTTGATAGGTACCTAACCTCCCTACTTTTTTACCAACAAGAGAGCTACGTAGATGTTTATTTCGAGTAATCTGGCAACAAAAGTAGCAAACGATTGTTTTCGTCTTTATTAACTTGTATCGTATAGTTTGTACGAGCATCTATATGTAATGAGCTCACTAGTATAGCTAAGAATGTAGTATAGCCGATACTGCGATTCATCAAATTCTCCCAAATCCTCCAGACAGCCATTTGAAAGTTAGACTTAAGAGCTAGTTTCAGTTAAGTTAATCACCTCAAACAACTTTTCCCTTACCTTAGCCTCAGCTTGCTCAATCAGCATGTTTCTCAACTTCTCCTGCTGCGCACTTTCCTCGACCGCTTTCAAATTCTGGGAATAATGTGCTCGAAGATAGTCGATGTTGAATTTAATTTCTTGCAGGAAAGCTATGGCTTCTTCCTTTGACATCTGGAAATTAACACAATAAAATTGGGAATTGGGAAATAATAAAAGTTGCTCTAAAAGTTTTGGCGTTATATCTGACGAACATAATATCTTTTTATTGTTGTCTTGTTTGAAAACAGATTACGAAAACCGAAACTATTTCACCCAAAAACATAAAATATTGGTTCAATCTAACACGAGCAAGCGAAGCACATGATATTTTACGATTGTCCATTTAATACGTATTTGGCTATAAATGTTTTAGTGCATGAATTGCAATTTAAACGATTGGATTTAAAGTCGGATCCAAATATCCAATTAACCTAAATCTTTATTGGGTGTTTTATGCCAAACTATATTTTATTAGTAAATAATGATGACTATTATATTATATTATCCACATCCATATTATAAACAAGTGCTTTTCGTGTCTGTATAAGTGTCCGCGTTGTTCTTGTAATCTACGCATCGGATTTTGACGGTTTTCCCCATCATTTAGAGAATTTATTCCTGAAAGTTTATGTGTACAATGCATTAATATTAAACTTACTGTAAAGTAAAGTAATAATAAAGTAATATCACAATCTAAACCTACCATTCCCTCCTGAAGGAAGGCCTCAATAGCAGTGGTTACTCCTCGCTCGTCGCCAGTCCAGAAGACATATTCCGCCATATCCAGTGGAGAATATTGGACCCCAGAGTATGCGGCGTAGTGATCCATCTGTAACAAACCAGAACATGATGGTGATTACCTATCGTACCATACCAACCTCCAGCAATCGCAACCGGCGCGGCGTGTGTGTATGACCAGATGTATGAACGTAAACGAAGCAAAAGGAGTATGTAACGATCGTAGCAGGTGGCATTCTGTACTCTCTGCCTACCCCCATGGGAAAAAGGCGTAAGTTTATGAATGTATGTAAAACCTTAATCTGTTAGGCTAAATATGGAATTGGCTGAAGCTCTATGTTAGAAGGCTTTGTTTCCAGCAGTTGACTTTTACGGGATGCAAGAAGATTGATAAATTCATAGTTAACGATCTGCCAAGCTGCAAATTGGTATCTACGATTCGTAGAAAAAAGGATCTTCTCATTTTCAGCTATGACCTTTTCCGGTAAACACAAAGAAAATCGTACGGTTTCGTTCACACCTACGCCTACGTACCAATTGAATCTAAATGCTGTTGCTACGTTAATGTGGGAAAAATAAAAAAAACAAAATGGGTTTCGCTGCTTCGCCTTCAAGGCAAATTGTAAAAGCGAGGTAAGGGAAATGAGAAGAAAATTAGGTGTAGGTACTATAAAATATCGTTTGAATGACGCAATTTCGAAAGAAACGTGCGATGCACACCTGATGTTTGTTACTGGGTATTGGTTATGTGCTTTATATCTACGTATATTATTGTTAACTGCTTATTTTGCAATGGTAAAATTAGGGGTGAAATTAGAAAACAAAGAGCGGGATTCTTTAGTTAGGTATCCGTATTATTATTCTTCTCCTCTCTTGTCTCATCGCTTGTCACAGACTATAACAATAGTCTACAACATAGACAAGTGATGTTGGAGCGTCGGGCTTAGGTCGATCTTTAATCATTGTCATACATATCATAGTTTTTATTTATTTATTTTTGTTTTCTAAATAATTTTCTATTACTTTATTTTCTTATAATATTTTTTTATTTAGTTTTATTTATGTTAATAATCCCCTAGTGGGATATAAAAATGTCCGTAGGTGCGTCCGTGGCATCACAGCGGGCCCTATCAGAATACCAGCGCTGCGGTATTTATTTTTTAAATATCGTAGCATTATGCTGAGATAGGAGCCTTTTTGGCCTCGAACAGGTTTTTTACTTGTTTATTGTTGTTTTATTTTTTTTCTTTTTTATTGTTAATTTTGTTAGTTTTAAATCCTCCTTTTTATTATTTTTTACTCTTTGTATTTCCTGTGCGTGTCCCAAATAAAATATTTTTCTTTCTTTCTTTCTTTCTTTCTTTCTTTCTTGTCTTTCTATCTAGCTTGTAATGCCCCACGGCAGAGCAAAGGCCTCATTCTCCCTTTTTCACACACGTCTGTCCTCTGTCATTGACAGCTCGTATCTACACGTATTAAATAAGAACAATTTCTGCCTTGGTAAAATAGTCCGTACAATACTTAAAATCAATTAAATCATCTCTATCCCAAAAAGTTTCTGGCTTCGTGGGATCGCGTCTAGTAAAAGTTTCTTACGTTATTCTTGGTCTCCTTGGTGATATCTGCGTTGAAGGCTCTACGAACAGCTGTGTGCTGTGGTCCCGTGGGGATGTTGGTAGCTTGTCCTGGTTGTACTAGACGGGCGGCTCCATGGAATACCTGAGAAGTAAAATACGTTTCTAATTAGCGCGTAATTCAGGAAGTTTGTGGTAGGTGTTCACGTATTTAGCCAAGCACACATTACCGCCGCATCAAGCCGCAGCACAACGCATTATCATTAAAAAAAAGTATGGTGCCATACCACACCACACCACAATTTTTATTTACTCACAATTCATAGATAATGTACGAAAGTGATGAAGCAGGATTTTTGCAATGCGTCGCGTTGAGGAGTGGCCAGCCCCATTATCATTAATTATGCTTTTGTATAAATGTCGATGTTATATTCTGGTATTAAATAAATTAAGTTTCCAGTTAATGTTAAATTTATGTGTTTTTAATTACGTGATAATCCATTAAATTAAATTGCATTGCATTTCCAGTTACAGTGCGGACAATGTGCCACCAATTATTTTAATCTCACTGATTGAATAAATAAATTAGTTTCATTGCGGAGCTTACGTGATATTTAATTAAATAAACAATTATATGTTGTGGATTGCCAGGTGTGTTTTATAGTAATAAAACCACTAGGTATATTTAAATATTATACCAAATTATTGTACCTATATATACACAATAATCTCACATTTTACACATTCGTCTTATTAAAAGATCAAGGGTCGTTCCTCTTTTACCTTCGCTCGCCAATTTAGCCGAAGACGCTCAGAGCCCTCGGAGGCGAGATATTGCGAACGAAGTGATAAATGGTGAGGAAATAGGAGCAATATGTTCGACGCAGCAGTACGGGTCATCGATTCTCTTTATTGAGATAGGGGTTGTACTAAAACTAGTCTACTGTAATAGTAAGTAATCATCTGAAAGAGGTAGGCAGAGTCACAGGGTATTCTAGAACAAAGCTTAAGCATTGATCATTGTTGAAATCTATAAGATTTGATAGAGATAAAATTTGTGGATATGATATAAAATGACCTACGTACGTCTGAGTATCATTTTAGATTGTTGGCCATAATCACACCATGTAGGTAACAAAACCTCGTGCTTATCTATATCTACATAAGTACAAATAAAAAAATATAACTGCAAGTATGAAAATTGCGCCACCCGCACTAATTGGTAACCCGAGTTCATCGCCCATTGCTGTATGTACCTAGTATCTATCCACGTGCCTGCAGCTATGTGTGTTTTTAATTTTCCGGCACGAACACTAATCTTACATCAATTTTGGGGTTCAACATCATTGCAGATTTCATCAAAATCGTTTTGGCTTTATAAATGTAAATACATATAATTAAGCAGACAAGCAAGAATCATTTTTATCCATTTTATTCAATTAAATTTAAGAGGGTGTATCGGAAAGTTGCCAACGTCGCAAATAGCTGCCAAATATTTCGCTGTTTTCATTAATTAATCAATATTACTTTAGTAATTAAGTCATATTAATTTGATTACAATTCATAATCAAACATTTTTAGTGCAACACAGCGATATAACATAATTTCATCTAGTCATATAAATTAATTTGTCAAAACAGCGAAATATTTAACAGCTATTTCCGACGTTGCCAACTTCTAGAATACACAGTCTTAACGTATGAACAATTCTTGTATTTTTGTATCGTTTTATCAAGTCGGGACTCGATAAAAATAAACATATCTATACATGATCGGATCTAACAATGGCCTGAGTGCAGCTTGATGTATTCACATGGTATCGGTTTCCAATAGACTTTCATCAGTGCACGACGATCTATTGTGATACTGAGAATTCTCATTTTTCTGCATGTTCAAGAGATGCATGAATATGAATATGCGAGTAGGTATATTTACATTGCTCTGTTTGTCTGAATTTGATCAATTGAAGAATTTATCTTTTAATTAGTGGCTGTGTGGAATAAGAAAATGGGATCCCTTCTTTTCGCATAATGTTCTTTGTCCTAATATACTTCGGCATAACGATTTTGGCACAATTTGTTTTGGCATAATAATACTTCGGCATAATTTTTTTAGGCATACATTTTATGTTGGCATAATCATCTTAAAGACTAATTTGTTTTGGCATAAATTTGATTCGCATAACGTTAGTAGGCCTAATGGCTATTAGCATAATATTGTTGGTTAAAAATTTAATATGCTGTGCAACAAAAGTTAGTGACAGAACCGAATTGCTGCAAAACCGATTCCACGTAGTCTTGTTTGTCCTACCCCTAGAGTGTAATTTAAAATCGCGTAGGCGCGTGGGGCCGCCGGAGGCCCGCAGCGCCGGAGCCGTGACAGAAACCCTGCCTGCTGCATGCTTGCTTGCATGCTGCATGCTTGCTTGTTTGCTGCATGCTTGCTTGCATGCTGTATGCTTGCTTGCATGCTGTATGCTTGCTTGCTTCATGCTTCCTACAGCGAAAAAAAAAACCCACAAAATTGTTCATAAAAAAGTTATGCTTTAGAACTTTATGCTTAATAAATTTATGCTTTAGAATATTATGCTTAATCATTATTATGGTTAGAGAAATTATGCTTAAAAAAATTATGCGTAAGCTGTTATGCGTAATTATATTATGCGAAAATATAATTATGCCAAACAAAATTATGCTAAGTTATATATATTGGGTCTTAAAATTTTATGCAAATGGATAGGGAACCTAAGAAAATACATGTTCAGAATTTTGAATTAGACTTGAATTTGTGTGATTACAATTCGAAAATATGCGTTTTAAACAACCACAGCTTTGTTGCTGTTACTTGTTTTTTACTCATTTATAATTCTTTGTACCTACTCAAAATTAAGACCATACAAAAAAAACCGACGGTCGTATTACCTTAGTAGTAACTTCCTCGCTAGGGGCACTAGTAGGAGGAGTCGCATCATGCACACTCAAATGGCTGCCATCTTGGACAAGCACGCGATGGACGCCTTCGGAGGGCACGTCGAGCTGCGCCTGAGCATGCAAGTGAGGCTTCTCACTCCCCACCGCGTCCGCTGATGCGTGTTGTTCTAGTCTTGAGACGAGCTCGCCATTGGCTTGTACTGCGTCTGTTTAATAAAGAATTACCTAACTGTATTGAACAAACTAGAAAATTATTAATATCTCCCAAGGTCATGATCATTTAGGCAAGCAGGAAAATACGTCCAGAAAAAATCGCGCGAGGAGTTGTACTTGTAGAATCTTTTTGTTTCGTTCACCTGCGTTCTATCCATGTAGCTACCTAATACTGTCGCGAATAGCTAACCTTATAGCCGAACATTGCATGATTGATTATACAAGCGATATTTTTTTTTTTTTTTGGCTGGGAAATCATCAAATGACCTCTCCCGCTCTGGGCGGAGCGGAAGGGCGTGTCAGACTCTTACTGACTAAAACCCACCCGTGTTCCTTCAGTTGCCTGTGCGCCAGGGCCACGGTAACTCTTTCGAACAATCCGCAGCCCCGGCAGGCATCGGTCCTATCGGACACCGTCAATTTTGCTGACATCTCTATGAGGCGCGCGTGGAACACGACGCGCCTTCGACCCGGGCCTAGTCCTTACCGGACGGCGAGCTGCCCATTGCTCGCCGTCCGCAAGCCCGCATACAAGCGATATCTAACTTTTCAATTTTCATAAATAGAATAGAATACTCTTTATTATGTAGGTACACCATAAAAATTACAGACAACACAAATACACAACAAAGAAAATACAAACACTACACAACAGAAAACACAACACAAACAAATACAATACAACTTATCATTCACTTTAGTTGTCCAAAGACACAATATCAAAACATACACGCCACGTTACATCTAAAGCTAGTCCTTGATAATAACAGTTGATTAGCGAATGTAGTAAACAAGGGCTATTAGCGGCTTAGCTCGGTTATCTAGTCCCCGATAATATCGTTTTTAGCTTTGTTCGCGTGATAACGAGCGTGATATTGAGCTGCCTCGCCAGGTGCGTCGACTGAATGTGTAGGTATGTTTTATATTCCAACTGAAAGCTTTGAAAAGGACCGTGTGTCATTGAAATAATGTTTTGTGTAGTAGTTTTCAATAGTGGAGAACGCAAGGGATCTATATTATGTGGAATAAGATCGTTTGTTTGCCTCCGTTTATTGCTTTTGGTCGATTTTTTCTATTTGTTTTTGGCAAATCAGTAGTTTTCAATAGTGGAGAACGCAAGGGATCTATATTATGTGCAATAAGATCGTTTGTTTGCCTCCGTTTATTGCTTTTGGTCGATTTTTTCTATTTGTTTTTGGCAAATCAAGACCCGTAACGAGATTGATTTTGCTTGTAGTTTTATTTATCAGACGTGCTTTTTTCTCAGAAAAAATCGGTAAAGATAAAAAGCGATAGAGGTACCTGATTGGAATGAAAATAGCAATATTATGTATAAAATATAAATACTAAAAACCTATACAGGGTGGGGACGACGTTACAACAATAAATTAAACTGGGTATTTCTAATGCCGTTCCTAGTGTACATACGAAAATTTAATCAAATATATTCAATAGTTTAGTTACTAGAGCTAGTCAAAGATTGGCACAACTCATAGTCGGACCATCACTATTATTTAGTTTGTTTGAAAAAATCACTTTTTTAATTTCGTTGCTAGAATTTATTTGAAGGTTCCAAAATACTCTTATGTATTAGTATTGCCAATGTTTTCATTTATTGTCGTATTGTTGTCTCCACATTGTATACTTCAATGCAAAAAATTGTCTTATATAGAATTCCAATACGTTTTTCAACCAAACACGATAATTATTTAAATCTTATCTGTTAGTATAAAACTGTTGAGAAATTGAGACGCTTTCTAATGCAAATTATCCAACTATTCATCTTCCCCATCTCAGTACATTGAATTAGCAACTTACCCGCATTCTGTAGAACAGTTATACGATTAAGCTTGAAAGGTAACAACGTTAGGTATTACTTACCAAGTCGGTGAAACTCCACGTGTTCGCTGTTCATGTCGCCTTCCTTGCCGGTCTCCGCTGTAATACGATTTAGAATTAGTTTCCATTTTCTATAGGGCACATTCGAATGGTAGAAAGCTGAATTCGATCATTCTTTATTCGATTTGAAATTGAAAAATATTATTCCATTTGAAAGGAACGTTATTGCATATAAGTCCGTTTGTTCTCTGTATGGGGTTTTTGTTTTGCAGTGGGACAGTTACCTGCCTACCTAAATGATGCAATTATTGTTTAGATAATTTACTAGTGTGAGGTTAATTTACTAATTATTGTTTGAATAATTTACTTAGGTTAGATAGTTATCATTTTCTTTTAAGTTATAATTTTCAGTGTCAGTTTCTCAAAGGAAATGCATGTAGTTTCTGTTATTATAGATTTTAACCCTACATAGGTAATAATATATTTTTTTGTATGTATTTTCTGGTGTACAATAAAGTATATATATATTTTTTTTAAATACATTCTGTAAATTGCTAAGCTAAATTGATGAAACTTTAATAAATAAATAATAAATAATTATATTCTGCAAATTGCTAATCTAAATTGATGAAACGGTACCGTTTAATCAATTAAGCTAGCAATTTTCAGAATATAATTATTATTATTTATTTATTTATATACTTTATTGTAGGTACCTTACCTGGGTTATTAAATAAAACTTTTTTACAAAAAAAAAAAAAAAAAACAACCGACTCCAAAAAAAACCACTACAAAGTGCAAAATAACTTTAATTTCGGAAGTCGGTGTCTTAGGATCTGTATTTTAGTTTCTTGACACCGACTTCCGAAATTAAAGTTATTTTGCACTTTGTAGTGGTCTTTTTTTGAAGTCGGTTGTTTTTTTTTTTGTAAAAAAGTTTTTTATTTTTCACATTTTAGTGAGTAAGTTATTAGTTTATATAATTTACAATCGCCTAATGACAATTGCTCATCACCTTTTACAAAATGTTCCTTTTCCCGATGCAGGGACGTTATTTTTGAGGAGTTCTCTTGGTAAGAATTAAAGAACCGGAGGTCATGGTGAAGCCACCATCAGCTCCATTTCACCATATGCATTGCGACGAGCATAAATTGCTTAACCACCATATTAAAGTAATCGAATCGCAACCCGTGAAATACTTATTATTGAATACTTCCAGTGGCCACCTCTGGTCTTCATCATCAGTTCCACTACACCGAATGGTGCTTTCCGAGAGCAAATGCGCAAGTTACTATAAAAAATACCCAAATCGCTATAGGTGTGCCTATAAAATTTGAGGATTTCCTTCGATTTCCATGGGATCCCTTTATCAGATTCTGACTAGGTGGCAATGGAACCACCTCGAGAGTATACCGTTTCAAACAAAATAATAATTTTGCAAATCCGTCTATATATGACGGAGTTATGCCCGAACACACATTAAAAAAAATATAAACATCCGAATTGATAACCTCCTCCTTTTTTAAGTCGGTTAAAAATATTTGCTCAACATATTATGTTTACATATTAAATGTAAACATATGTTGAGCATTAACCCAGTTCGGCCTCGAAAACATGGGTAATCGATCAAGTGAGAGACGAATGAGTGATCGGTCCTAAACGATGTTATTGGATTCCGGAAACGTAACATTGTAGACACCAAAATTATAGATTAAACTCAAAGGACCAATAAAATCGTACTGATGTATATCATTTTTTAAACTGATATTTCAAGTGAATACTAAACTGCGGTCGATGACCCCACAATAGAAACATACAATTTCTTTAATTAATGGGGACTGAATATTGTAACCCCTTTTATAATATTATCAAAGTGTAAATATTGGACATCCCTCGCTAATACTTTAAAAACAAGCGCAAAAAACGTCCTCCACAGAGATAATCATTTCTGTGGTCCTTTCATACCTACTCCTGAACCCAATTATGGCCCGACCTATTCTGTAAACCATAAATCAAGGGTCAAATGAAATAAAAAACCGGCCAAGTGCGAGTCGGACTCGCGCACGAAGGGTTCCGTACCATTGACTAGGTAAACAAATTAGGTGCCTACCTGTTACCATTTATTGATATCAAGCAAAAATGGGCAAAAATGGCGTTTTTTGTATGGGAGCCCCCTTAAATATTTATTTTATTCTAATTTTATGTTTTATTATTCAATTAAAAATACAACTGAGTATTTTGTAAATATTTCAAGTGCCTACCTGTTGCCATTATTGATATCGAGCAAAAAAGGCCTAAGAATCCCAATTGTGGTATGGCCCTCAAATATTTATTTTATTTTGTTTTTAGTATTTTTTGATATAGCGGCAATAGAAATACATAATTTGTGAAAATTTCAACTGTCTAGCTATCGCGGTTCTTGAGATATAGCCTGGTGACAGACAGACGGACGGACAGACACAGCGAAGTCTTAGTAATAGGGTCCCGTTTTTACCCTTTGGATACGGAACCCTAAAAACGATGTAAGGGTAATCTGGCACTTCATAACTGATAAATTAATCTGCTGACCTGGTTTGGAAACTTGATCGGCTGAAGGTGAAAACGGTTTGCTGGTAGCAAACCTTCATAAATATTCAGAACAAGGTGAATTTATGTCTAGTCTACAATCTACTCGTATTCTACACCCGTACATGGTTACGGTTAAGAAAAAAACATTTTTGTTAAAGGTCTACACAAGGCTTTAAGCTAAAATAAACGAAAAATGCACAAGGACCAACATTTTCTTGGGTGTAGGTAGTAAAGACCAGAGATATGAGAAAACAACATAACAGCATAACAGTTGACCGCAAAACTTAGATAGGTACAAAGGATGCTGTTTCCTAGCCTCTCCAAATTATCCCTGAGTCGCGTTTTACGTCAGCCGCGGGTGGCGAAAAGAGGTGGGGTAGTTGCCTACCACTTAACCCCCATCTTCTACATTATTTCACACAAACTAAGCTATTTTTAGCTCAGTACTTGACCGTTACTCTCCTCCATCTTATATAACATCTCGCGCACTCTCTATGAGCGAGCTATTTTCGTCAGAGAACTCATTTCGAGCGATACCTATAAAGTGTGTTGTACTGGAGCTTAAGTTACGACGCTATAAATAGCTCTGTGAGCCTCGTCTGTTATAAAAGTGCAAATACAAGATCAAAGAAGAAAGTAGAAAATTTTATCGAGCCGTGATTGATTTGAAGATACACGTGGCTGTTTGGAAACTATATTAGATATTAATCTTTTGAAGTATTAGCAGAAAACTTGCGGTTGTATCGCTTTGTAAAAGGCAATCAGGTTATAGCATATATATTTATAGGTAGGTAATTGGTTTTATGATATGTAATGTTCTCTAATGTCTGTCAGTAAGAAACTAGTGCTTCTACTTTTTAAACTGAGTCTTGTGGACACAGAGGCTTAATAATTACCTACTTATGACGTATGTTTTGCAATTGAAGTTTACGTTTTCATAGCAATTTGAAGATACTTTAGGCACACGATAAATTAACTATACATAAATATCAAGAGGATTAACACCATTCGATTTTCAACTGATGACGTCAAACTGCGTTCAGGCAATAATATTCCGTTGAACAGCAATTAGTGAACAATTTATCAGTTATCAACGCAATAATTCAACGATGAAAATTGCTCGGTCGGGAATGAAATGTGTTCAACTATAATTAATTTAAAGCTTTATGTACAATTACTGTTGTTAAACATTGGTACTGTTTTATTGATGACACTGCTTCAAACAGAAAATGTTTTTATGGCAAAATTACACGTAGCAATTAAATTGCCCGTTTAATACAAAACCTAATTGAAAGCAATAGTTTGATAAATGCTTTTATTTCTGTAAGTAGGTTTGTACAAACACTTTTACACGTCAATCATATTTTTTAAACTAGATGAGGTCGGCGTTTCCTTTGTGACTACTCTGTGAAGAAAGGTCGAAACAAACTCAAAGGTCACAAAGTTCAAAGGTCTCTTTTAAAATCCAGACATAATCTTGGTCAGATCATGTGAAGACCATGCAGATTGTTGTCTGAAATGGTATTTTTAGGAAAGAACCACACAGATTGAGTGGACCTGTCAAGTCAGTGCACGCATTTGTCAGCAGTCAGTAAACTGCCAAACCATGATCAAAACTGAAACAATGACCCACATACCTAGTCCTCACATTCACAATAATTAAAATAATATAATACTTTTTACAGTAAATATTCATGTCATTGTGTATGTAAAAAGGTATAGGAATAAAAAAAAGAAAAGTAAAATGGTTAGCAAAATAAAATAAAAATCAACACTCACCGTGTATAATTGCACATAATTCCCAAGCCTTTTTGTCCTCAATATAGTCTGTGACAGTATAATAGGATTTCTGCCATAGTTTCCGCTTTATAAAAGATTTGAATTTATTAAGGCTTAGATCATGAATGTGGCTAGGAATTTTATTATAAAAACGTATACATTGGCATCTAAACGAGCACCTATTTTCTTGAACCTGGTTGTAGGAACAACAAATTTGTGTTTGTACTTAGTATTTATATCATGGATATCACTGTATTTTACAAACAGATTAATATTTTTATGTGCATACAAAAGATTTTCATAAATATACTGAGAAGGCACAGTCTTTACATTAATCTCTTCAAATTTATCTCTGAAGTAGTGTCTGAGACTTAATTTATAAATTGAACGTATTGTCCTTTTTATCGGCGGCATTTCCCCACAACAGAATACCGTACGAAATCACACCATGAAAATAACTAATGTATACTAAACGGACTGTCTCTAAATTCTAAATCACGAATTATTCTAACGGCGTATACAGCAGAGCTAAGCTTTTTTGACATTTGATCTATATGGGGGCCCCATTGAAGCTTGGCATCCAAAGTTATGCCTAAGAATACTGTGATATCTTCGTGTTTCAATACTTCACCCTTTATGAGAACACTAGTTTAAAATGAAGACAGTGTTTAGCAGACAGTACAAAATATGTTGCTTATATTGTTGCAATTAAATTGCTAAGTGTGATAGGGCCCATAGGGTTTTGGTTTTATAAGCTCTTATGACCTACGTGATTTTGGCCCAAGCCCTAGGCGATTAAGGGTGCGTGTATACGCACCCTTAATTGCCGGTCGATCGTCGGTATCGACAGACAGGAAAAATCTTACCGCGCACCCTTGCATACCCCGAATACGAGAAATAAGAACGTAGTGAATGCTGAAAAGCGTCGTAATAAATCCAAATATAAAAGCAATTTCATAAAACGCCTGCATTTTTTTTTTTTGTTTTGTATTAATGCAATTAATTATCAAATTAATTTGTATCGTGAAAGTTATTGGCATTTTAAGTACATAAATATCGAAACTGCGTGGACATTAGAGGCAACTTCGTAATGTTTATCTATAGAGAAAATTTTATAATTTTATGTTTCTGCTCTACAAAAAGTTTGGTAATATCACGTAGTTACTCTTTTATTTTATATTGTACCCAAAGTCTTATCAGTTACATGAAATATGAAATAAACGTTTGGCAATTTTGCTTTCGGCCCGCTGTTAAAGCTTTCAGGATTACAATTGTGTGCCAGTGCCTTCAATCAGAAGTTGTTTTTATTATTTTCCATATTTTATAGTGTTTCGTGCAGTGTGTAATTTATATATATTTGACGGAAAAGTGTCTCTCTCGTTATCACCAGCCATATTTTAACTACTGTGGGCGTACTATGGGAAGTGTTGTTTATTACGCAATAGAAAAACCGTTTGTAGTTCAAATCTAATTATAATTTAGTTTTAATCACACTAGCGAATCACACACTGTAAGTACACGACACAACTATACGGAACGCGCTACAGTATCTAAACGTGGTCACTGGTTAAGACCGGTTAGTAACCACAATTGCCTATCTTCAATAAAATTTTTCATGAAATTCATAAGACTACATGATATTTTCAAACTTTTTGTGGAACAGAAACACAAAATATTAAAATTTTCTCGATAAAACAATATCACGAAGTTACCCCAAAATTACACGTTTTTTACTTTATTTTTTATTTTTCCCGTTTTACTCTCCAATCTAACAACCCACCAGTATCGGTAACAGATTCACGGACATCCAATAATATCGAATAATATACCTACTTGTGTACACAGCAATCATACATAGGTACATTGAATAGAACAGTTTTCATCTGATTATTTTGCGTATACTCACTATACACAAGATTCAAATTCAAATGCCTAGATATACGCCGGGCGAGAAGTTTCTGCTGGCGGGAAGGGATTGTGTTTTGTTTTCGTCGTGTTTGATGAGAGGGGTAGGCAAAGAGGCGCGGGTGAAACTTGATTTTTTTCTGTCTTGCTGCGCCCTCTTAACCGCTAACAACAAACTCTGCTGTAACTCTGGACAAGCATTATGTTATATTGTCGACCGCCACCTGGTGGCGCTGGCGTCCTGATTAGTCAAAGTCAAACGATTGATTTGACGTATTTTCGACATATATACATATATAATTCTTCTGTACGTGTGTATGTCACTGAACTCCTAAACGGCTAGATCGATTTTGTTTTTTTTTTTGCGTGTATTTGGGTGGGTCCCTGGATGGTTTAGATTCACAATTGGACCCGGTAGGTGGCACTGTTCGGGCAGGACAACGTCTGTCAGGTCCGCTAGTTTTTATACAAATAATTTTTGGTTAAATGCTAAAATTAAGGCAAATTGCTGCAACTTGGTAGGTACCACATAAATACGCTGAAGTTTCAGCTTGCTGTGTTCAAAGGTAATTAGGTACCACTGATCATACCATTACTTTAATACCAATAACATCTTAAAATATTCAGCCAAGAAGCCAATTTCATCAATAACGTGTACCTACTTATTGCTAAATTAATTTGCGGATATTGTGACTTAAATTAACAAAGTTGTAGCCAAGTTTAATCCCCAAACGATTTTATTGATAGGTGATCGTTAAAAGTTTTTAAGCTTCGTTTGTATTTGCTAAAGTTACAGCTGAATTAAGAATTAGGTACTGATTTTAAAATTATTTATTCAAGCAGAAGATACATGTAGGGATTTAGATTAAAATGAAACAATCAAACTAGACTTAAAATTTTAATTTAAACCTATAAATATTTGAATGAATCTAATACTTACTTAATAAGAAGCATATTCCTACCCAGCGAAAAATTACATATTCAGCAAAAAACATAATTTGTTATACTTTAACGCTCCAATTCCATACGACCATGGTGCGAAGAACGCATACACATCGCTTAGAAAATAACGATCGAATAACTCACATTAAATACCGCATTAAATTGGGGGAAAACGGAACTTTTGAGAGGTAACACATGTCTTGAATGAGAGACTCCCAATTATGCGCATATCATCACGCGCATTTTTATCCCGTATACCGTATTTAAAATCTCTTCTATTAGCTGTTTATTCGTCGCGTATCAAGGCTTACCGTGTGACGTTATGGAAATGTATAGTACGATCTCGGTACCTCGGTACCTATATCTATTAGTAACTTAGTAGAAAAAATTGTTTTCGAAAGTAATTTAGTTTTACGATACAAAAAGTATACCTACTATCGCTTTACTAGTTGTGGAGATGGAACCCAGAAACCCTAATCAGGCAGATTAGGGTTTATGGGTTCCATTTCCACATCGAGTAAAGCGATAGTAGATATGCTTTTTTATTAGGAACTCTTCAGACACACTATCAACAATAATCTGAATCATTTTGAAGCCTATTGCTAATCCATTGCTTCATATGTTCGAAAAATTTGTCTGCTCAACAACGTAAATAACGTAATGAATGTTGTTGAACTGTCAAAATGAAAGCCACTCCTACTGTTAATTACTCCGCGTATTTGGGCTTCTAGATTAAGGCTCGCTTCTTATTACATGGGATTTAATAAAAATAACGTATCTACTGTGTTTACCTACTATATGCTTTACAGGCCTCTGCCTACCTTTCCTATTCGCAGAATACTTAGACGAAAGATAAGATTACCTACATTTCATTTTGATTGATAATTTTTTGAGTTTGACAGTGTTACTACATACTTGTAGAGAACATACCTACATACTAATGTAAGTACCTAGAAAAGCTAGATAAAAGCAGTTATCTAAATTCTACAGAGGATCGAGTAACTTTTGAAAACCGTTTCGCTGATTGCGCTACAATAGAACACAACTGACCTACTTTTACGTCCCACTTGTATCTACGTTGTGTTAAGACAAGTTGTCTTTTATATACCGAGAATGTGTTTTATGAATATCGTTTTATTTTTATTTAATGTGGTCACAAATGTATGTAGCTGTGAAACGGAAGGTCCTGTTCTTGATTTTTAATTCGGACAAACTACATCTTTCGATTTATTCCGAAGTTTGGAATTGTATCCTACGACAAAAGGCTGGTCCAATACAGGTGAACAGATCCTTGAATTCCGTTATCGGGATTCAGAAATGGATGGTGTATTTTCAACAACAAATATGTGGACTTCAGCGACACAAGGACGTAAGATACCTCATTTTTAAATGCTTTATTTAGTTCCAATTTTTTACATTTTATCGTCGATATACACTCGAGAGCAATGAATCCGGGTCACTTAAAGAATGTTAAAAATCTCGGAAACTAAAAATGATAGGTTAATGCAATAAATTGTATTTAATAGACAATGTAATACTCCTTAAATGAAAGTAAAAAAAATATGAGTCACCATACATTTTATTAACACAAAATTACATAAAGAAAAAAACTGCTGATCAACTGATCTGCAAACTGCATCCTCACCTAAATTGACCATAAATGGACCAACGTGATCATTGAGGATTTCTTCCACATATCTTACGCTAGTTAAAGAGCCGTTTTCTATGATCACCAGCTCTGTGCGACTTTCAGAAGAAATTCCGGCCCACACAAGTACAGACCCACCACCGTAGGCTACTTTTTCTTCGATGCATGCTTGCTTGAATCTTTCCCCTGGTCTTCGATACACTCTGTGTCTTCCATCGTGCTTGTAGAGCATAAATTTTGATTCGTCGGAGAACATAACTTTTGACCAATCTTCAATACTCCAATTTACGTGGCTCTGGGCATATCTTAGTCTTGAAATACGATGCCCACGCTCCAGTTTAGGGCCGTTTGCAGGTCTAAGGGGTTTTAAGTTAGATTCAGCAAGCCGACGTCTTACTGTCCATGCACTTGGGTTACTTCCTCCGAGGCGTCGAAACTGATTTGTGAGTTCAGTTCCTGTGAGAAAGCGATTTCGAAGCATGGTGTTCACCAAGTATCGGTCTTCTCGTGCTGTGGTACACCTCGTTCTGCCCGTTCCTGGTCTGCGTAGGTTAGAACCAGTTTCTTCGTAACGTCGGAGAACTCTTTGTACTGTTGACAGCGACACACCGACAGTCCTGGCTGTATCGCGCTGACTCCGGCCGGTTTCCAGCATTGTAAGTATTCTGGTGCATTCTTCAGGCGTAAGCGACATAATTTCAGCTTGAATAATGAATATAGAGCACTATCAACATGGTTTATGTACCCACATAAATGACAGATTACAAACAAAAGCAAAACCAAATGCTGTAATTTCGTAGTTCCATCTTCGAAAGTGGCCCTTTTTCAAATTTGATTTTTTTATGATATAACTTTACAATAACTAAGAAGTTTTAATACCTTCATTTAAGGAGTATTACATTGTCTATTAAATACAATTTATTGCATTAACCTAGCATTTTTAGCTTCCGAGATTTTTAGGATTCTTTAAGTGACCCGGATTCATTGCTCTCGAGTGTATTTATTTGTTTAAATAGGTACGCCAACAGTATGTACATTAATTAATAAAAGTATATGTATAAATTCTTATGTACAGACCAATTAGAGGTATACACAACACTACTTAATCAAAGCAACACTTAAAATTATATATAAAAAAAAGAATTGAAAAAACAAAACAGCTTTGACTTAGGTAAGTCTTAAAAGAAAAAAACCGGCCAAGTGCGTGTCGGACCACGCACAACGAAGGGTTCCGTAGTTGGGATGAATTTATCCCAACAACAAACTGAATTTTGTAGTTGAAATATGTACTTCCATACATCGATATACGTCAGGGTCAATTCTCCAACTGAAAATGTAAGTTTAATCGCAAAAAGATATTTTTAAATGTGATAAAACCACAAATTAACGATTTCCGGGCTTTTTTTTTTACTTCAGCTGTAAGACCTTGCTTCTTGCCAAATTTCATGATTCTAGGTCAACGGGAAGTACCGTACAGGTTTTGATTTATTTGCGAGTATTACTATATGTCGCATAAATGGCCGTATTTTTTTGACATAAAATCAAGTTTCTAAAGCTTGATTTTTTAAGCTCCAAGGGACCGTAGAGCTATTTATTTGATATTAATTTCAACTTGATACCTTAACGCGTTCCTGAGAAAAAGGGTCTTGACCGACAGACAAGCGGACAACGAAGTGATCTTGTAAGGGTTCCGTTTTTTCCTTTTGAGGTACGGATCCCTAAAAACAACTACAACTGACGGACACAAATATCAATAATACGAAATAAGCTTTACTTCAACTTTGATCATTTAAATGTCTGTTTATGATTGCACAAGACTTTTGGCAGAAATTCTGTATTCAACTTGCAATCACGATAATTTAAAAATATTTTCTTTTTGAAACTAAAAACCTCTACCCGTAAAAGCATAAATTTATAAAAATAATTTTACTAGGTCAGTACCGACGGTATGTTAAAAGCATTTCTATATTACAACGCAACTTCGGTGCTTATAAGATAAAATAGTGTTTTCTGTATCTTGAAAACTTTTACATAATTATTACAGTAAAGCTAGATATCTACACTTAGTATCCTACTCGCGTTAAGACCATATGATACCTACTTTAAATCAATAAAATAAAATTGACCATTGTATCGAAGCAGAATATCCTCTTACACCCTCTTTTAGCGGTATATTGACCCCGCATAGGGAAACGGGTGCCAAAATAAATAAAGGCCTTTGAACCGATTACGGACTAAACCATTCGAACAAAACAACTCTTCCGTTAATAACTTAATTATACAAAACATCCCAGTGATAATTATACTCTGAGTAAATTATACAAGTAATACGTACACTGAATAATTTATACCCCAGCTGTTTAGTTAGTGTTTGGGTAAAGTTTCTTGTTTATTGCTCTCAACAAATTACACACGTGTAGATTTATAACAAAGGCTTCGTTCTATATTTTATGCAAAGTGTTTAAAAGTAAAGTTTTCGTGTTGTTGTGGACGAATAAACAACTCGCACATTAAACTTTTCATACAAAGTGAGTACTAGAAGCTACAAAGAAATGCTTGTATTAATATTTAATGCTGACATAATTTTCCCAGTCACTTCCCATATTTGTTCATATTAAAAACTGCCTGGCTTGGCTGTAAAACTGAGGTACATTTTATTGGATATTTTATTGTCTTTACCCCGCGTCCTAACCAAAATGATCGGTCGCGAGAACACGCGATAGTCGCGTTCGTTCGTCCCATAACGGAGGGAGCCTTTCGGTTTTGCGAACAAATGAGTAACACATGAACGCGACCATCGCGTATTCGCGCAATCAATCTTTTTGGTTAGAACGCAGGGTTAGATTCTGTATATGTGTCGTGGTCCGATGGTAGAAATGGCCATATCGTGATCAGCCTGGCCCTTTCACAATACGCCGTCATTTCATGATTTGGCCCGTTATATCATGACGATGCGCCTAATCGAAAGTCGGTCGGTTCGACGAAAGTAACCTATTTATCGATATTCCCAGCTGATCACTGGGCATATCGCAAAGAAGTTGCATTTCACGCCGTTAAATGGCTTAGGTTAGATTACAACTATGACAAACAGCGCGCGAGTCGAGTGAGCGCAGCGAGCGGTGCCGCGGCAGCGGCCGGCGAGTGCTAATTCCAAGATGGTCGCAGTTACTTGCTATTTAGTATTTTTAGGATCCTAAAATAGGAATAAGTCGAATAGGAATTATTACCCGACTGCGCGGCAGTAAAGTCAGGGTTATATTTTTTACGCGTATCTGGGTCAATATGCCCAAGCATCGCTGGGCAAATCGTCGAACGCTGAGCGTTGAACGATATGGTGGATGTTAGATGGTGAAATCATGAAATGGCGGCGTATCGTGAAATGGCCAGGCAGATCACATTATGGCCATTTCTACTATTAGATGACGACATATTATGTATAAAATTGTGTAATCAAATAATATACACCTGACTAATCACAGTAATTCGATTCTTCGAAACTTTACTACTAAAAAAATGGTATGACCGACAGTTAACTAACCATAGGTAGGTACTACAGCACGTTTCATAGCTATGTAGGTACATATTCAGTAATATATGGTCGACCGCTCGCGTGCCTAATGTAGCGATTATACCCGTACCAAACCCATTGACACTTTGTAGATACAGGCTGTGTTAACCGACGGGCAGGTACCTAATCGTCATGCCTGATGCATCAGGCGGGAATTGGGCCACCCACGCAATTTGTGAATTTTAGCACCGTATTCCGTTTAACGGGCAGCATAGCCAGTTGGTAATTGTCACATTTTTGGCACAAGTTATTTCCTTAAGGCATGTATTTAATAGAACCTCTAATAACTCTCATTTTGCGCTCCTAAACATATGCTTACCGATTATGATGACCCGGGCCTTTCCTCCCGCCTTATCCGGAATAGGAGCCTCCCGAAACAGCCATGTCCGGTGCGGACTTGCGTCAGGCGGAAGGTGAGGACGCCGTGGCGCCTCTCAAGCCACTCCTCAAAGAGGGGACTTACCGCCGCAATTGTGGCGTGCCCAGTGGCATTCACGCCTGATGCATCAATCATGACGATTATCTAACAGTCCGTAAACACAACCTGTATCTATACAGTCTCAATGGGTTTTGTATAATCGCCACATTAGGCACGTGAGTCGAGCATAGATTAATGTTAATATTACTGAATATGTACCTACATAGCTATGAAACGTGCTGTAGTACCTACCTATGGTTAGTTAACTGTCGGTCATACCATCTTGTTAGTACCAGACTTTCGAAGAATCGAAGTGCTGTGATTAGTGACTCTGGCGTATATTTGATTACACAATTTTATGCATTAGAGGTTCATTCATTTAAAAAAGGGTCCGTTATTAGAAGGTAAATAAGTTTTTAGAGGATTAGTTAAATATTTCCTTTTTCTTAATGGTCCAGAATTACAGAACCTTCTTTTTTATTTTATCTAAGCTAAGATGATCTTACCACGCCAACTAGCTAACGCAAGAAAATTTATTAATTCTGTCTTCGACACTAAAACCGAAACTCATCTACATTCATAAATGGCTGAATGAATAAATTAATTGATTATATTAACTGAAGTAAAAAAAAATACATTAATTTAATAAATATTCGGATCGCGGCGAACATTACATCAAAATGATAGATTATGAGTAAATTGTAGATAATGGATACCTATTATTTAAAATTCAAATATATATTATGACTACGCGATGCATCGGATCCGGCGTTCAGCATTTATGCCGTACCAGCATGTTGTAGTCCCGCTGCAGAGCACAGGCTTCTTCTCAAAATAGAAGAAACGAACAATTCAGACTACAAGTCTCCTCTTTAAGTTAATCGAGGTTTATTTTTTCTTTTATTTCGAATAACTTAGTAAGAGAAATAAGTCTGATCTACCGCTTTTTGAAAGTTGTAGGTATTTCATTTGGATATTTTCCTAATCCCAAGACTACGAATACATACAATATAAAAAGTCTCTAAAACTATACAGTAACGCTAAAAAAAAAACTTTATCTCACCCATTTTAAGTTTTTCGAGTTGTTCCACTGGTACGTCCTGTAACAAAAAGAATTTGATATGAGTGTTTATAGAACGCAGAATGTAGATTAAAAGTACCTTTTCCTAGTTCCTACCTAGATTTTAGGCCTAACATGAAATTACACTTTGGATCGTTACCATTAGCACCTACATAATGTTGGATTGATAATAAAATGAGGAGAGCGGGAGTTTCAAGGTTTATCTTAGGCTGTTTGCAGACCTGAATCAAGATTTTCTTTTGTCAGGACAGTACTCAGACTCTCGTTTTATGGAAATAATGATGGCGCGCACACTTGCAAGAAGACAGTATCATAGACAAAGTTGTCCAAAATCTAAGTACGTACCTACCTACTGAGAAAACTGTTTCGTCACAAGAGAAAACTGTTCTATGTACCACAGACAAAACTGTTTTGACTTTGGTGTGTACACTGTCTTTGGAAGAACTAAGGGCATCTGATTGTAGTCCACTCGCTGCGTGGGTCGAGTAACAGCTTACACGAGCTCTTTAATTACTAGCATAATGTATGAAAATGTGAAGTGTAACAGTTTATGATTGCGTCATGTTGTGTAGGCTTCAGTTAGGTTCTGTTATTGAATTTGATTTCAGAACAAAGAGGTAGTTTTTATAAATGTTTTCATTTGTTAATGGAATGCGGGGTTTATGTGACTACTATATTTATCAACGACATGAACTAAGTTGAACTCTTTGTGACCCTGTCTGTTGACCTAATTTAGTTCATTTGGTCACGGTAAACTTGGATGAAGGGGCTTCTGGCTAAGTAACAACAGCCGCACGAGTCGATCGATTAGGTTAAGCTACGCTTGCCCCGTTTGGTCCGTAGATGGGTAACCTTAAAACAGTAAGTTGTAGCCTCATTTCCTACGAAATGTACGGGAAAAGTTTTTTTGCAATTTCTGACTTTTCTAGTACTCAAACCTCAGTTTGTTCTATAGAGGTTTTTGATCCTTATATGAGACATGATCGATTGGCATAAAAAAAAAGTTTTTGTGAAAATTGCCCATTTTCCTGCTGACTGTAATTTTTTTTCAACATTTGTGAATGCAAATCAAAATTTCTCAAAAAGTTATGAATAGTCTCCTAAGACCGTTTTCCTGTAGCTACAACTGTTAAGGTAGCTGCCCTTGCTGCCCCATCTCAAAAATCTACCCTGCATATTATAATATAAAACTAAAATAAAAAATTAAGAAGCCCCCGACACAAAAAAGCCTATAAAAAGTAAAAAAAAAAAAATATTATGCGTCTAAGATCCCTGCCGCAGCTAACAAAAGAGCTGATGACCTTGAAACTGCTGAATCGATTTTGATAAAACATTTCTAAGAACCACAGCTAGAAAACCAACTTTCAAATAAAAAAACCGCATCCAAATCGGTTCACCCGTTTAAGAGCTTCGGTGCCACAGACAGACACACACATATCGCGGTCAAACGTATAACACCCCTCTTTTTGCGTCGGGATAAAAAACGATTAAAAATAAAAACCACCAGTGTTATTGTTTCTGTTTCATCAAAATAACATGAAGTCTAAAGCTGTAAGTTCGGAACTTCATGGCGTGCATTGGGGTGTTAAAGCAACATATTTGGCGCGCAATGCCGCAGTAACTTTTCAAGGCTTAAGTATATAATTAGCAGTAACGTGTATGGAATCACGCTAACATAAATTACTTTTAGCAGCGTAGTTGTACCTACTTACCTATTGCAAAAATGCCTAACTCTGTTTTTTTTCAAGTTTTATTGACCGAGCGAGCGCGAAGCGTCTCCGTTTCAGCTTAGGCAAAAATGCTTTCGTATGTCCAGGTGTCCGGCTGTTCTCTTCTACAGGTCGCATTTCTCAACTGATTCTCGTGAAATTTTGTGAGCAGGTTCGATAATTATATTATAGAACCTTTTTGTCGACCCAGTTTAAAAAAAAAAGAACAAAATGGCTGAGATTAAAACATTTCTGCCATTTCGCGCTTTTTGTGCGCACTTTTTGTTTTAAGGATTTTGTTTTAAGGTGCGCGATGAACATTTATTCAAATATGTTTAAGAGCACACAACATATAAAACAAAGAAAACAAAACCTTAATAAAAAATGTGTGCTTCACGGCTGCACCAAATAGGCCTACTTCAGCAAAATGCCAGAAAACTAGTGCCTGATGCTGGTTTTCAACTGGACCCTGAAAACCCTCGCAATTGTAGTAGGTAAGTATTCCAAACACTGGTATGTACTGTTATACCTTTCTCAATATATGAAAGTGGGGGCGTAAGAGAAAGGAAACTATATTTAATGTTTTACTAGATTATTATATTTTATCAAGGAATTTTCCTAATACACCGTCAGGCCCTAGCCCTGCCTATCTACTTCTCTAAACAAACTACCATCACTTATCCTTCCAAAGCTTATTTCAAACTTGCTTGACTGTTCGAGAGTAACCATCGATAATATATTACCAGCCAGTCAACATAAGGTTGACACATGCAGATAACCTCTACAGTACCCTCGTACTAGCTGTTGCTTATTTACACCGTTCTGAGTAAAAACAAAAGCAGCGAGAACGACAAAATATTATTAGCATTTGTATTGTATGTAAATTTTCAGATATTATTTTGGTCGCAGTCAGCGTATCTGCATTTTCTCCTATAAAATGACCTAGTAGTAGTAGTCCTTAGGGTAATAAGTTAAATCTCTGGATCTCTATTTATACGTCTGACCCTGTGCTTCATGAAGGCCAGAGGCAACTTGTGTTTTCCAGAGACAAGGAAATCCAACTCTCGACGACATAGATAATATTTTTTTGTGCTTTTCATGTGACAATATGGCGTATACGTATATATGAAGCAAATTATATTTACGTTTCAAACCTTTCAATGTTTTGGAAATAAGGACGTAGATATTTTACCGCCAGTATAAATAAAGGAAGGGCTCCAGCTACCGATATTCTATTAGTATTGGTTGTTTGATATTGTAACAATGTTGTCATGTGAAGCAAATCACATTAATAATGATATTGTGAGTAAGGTTAGCTTTGATGGGACCGCCATATTGTTTCATATAATAGAGCGATTATATTAAATTACTATGTGTTTCAACATTGGAATATTCTAGGACCACGCGAACCTGATTACCTACTTAATAATTACTACTGTGCAACTCGATATTCAAATGAATATTTCACCATTTGTAAACTAGGTACCTACTACTTACTATCAGGATTCAGCTGCTAAATGCAACGCTTTTTCATATTTGTTTCTATTATTGCGAAAAAAGGCTTTAGTAACTTAGTACAGGATTATGATATACCTACGGTGAAAAAATCTTTTCAGGAGACATTGAAAAGTGGAAGTGCGTATATTATGAACCTAGATTGAAATTTTACACTCTGAAGTCTTGACTTTTACTTCGACATAGATTATTTAAATTTACACATACATTAGGCATACATTAAAAAACCTTTCCCCTTTCCTCAAACATGCTTGGAAATTCGAGCATTATTTTGACAACCTTCTTAAGAGATAAATTGAAAATGCTGTACTGATCAAACACTTGCGAACAACGGCAGACCATGTAAGTATGAAAATCCATATCTGTCGTGTTTAGCGGCCGGCAATGTTAAATTTAAAATCCATATCTGTCGTGTAATTTAAAAATGGAATGAACATTTTACTTCGGCCCATGGCAACCAAGGAGGTACCTTATCAAAAAAAAAAAAAAAACTCGACTGGCTTAGCAAATAGAGCTGTTTAAAGTGAAAAAGAAACAAATGAACATATTGGCGCGAGAAAATTAACGTTGTTCGTCATTGATTCTGGAATTTGTAATTAATTTACTTAGTTTGAATTTCCGCGCATTATTTGAGAAAAGTAGTATACCAGCCTTGACCGCAACCAGGCATTGTTGGACTCAAGTATGTGTGCCGCGGCTTCGCCTCGGGCCACATTTTCGTGTTCGTCCATCAATGCATCTGTTGTCGGCCGCTGCAGTAATGTACTATTTCGTATTTTTGTGTCAATCTGTGTGACCGCGTTGTTCTTCTAAAATACGCAACGGATTTAGATGCGGATTACGATAATTAATTCCGGAAGGTGTATAATTGGTATATTAACATTGAACTATCCTATACCTAATAAAGAAATCTCGGTGTTTTGGCAAGTCGTAAAAGCCGTGCGAAATAGGGGCGGGTTACTAGAATATAATAGTTATAAGTAGATAATAGCGTATGCCTATTCACGACGTCTTATTAATAGCATAACTACTCCCTGCCCATTTAACACATTATTACAACAATTAAAGTACCGCACAATATAGCAGGCAGATTTCCTTCCATTTATCTCTCAGGATATAAAATTTCCAAAGGTCAAAAAACACGTAAAAATAATCAAAATTCCATCTTCATCATTCTAGAAGAAAATAAGATAATTACGTCAGGCAGACGAAAACACCAAAATATCCTTCGCTAAAGTAATAATATAATCCTATTTGCATGATGCGGGAATCCCTGACTTGAATATTTATGGAGCCCTACTATTTATGAACAGCTCTTTTATTTTAAGCTTTAGGTCGTCTGTTAAAAAATGTGTTATCACCTCAAAGACATCGTTATACTTATTTTGGATGATAAAAACTCAATAAAAAGTACAGAAGATAAACAATAACACACAACACAACATAACGCTTGTTTTCCCGAATGGTTAGGCAGAGGAAGATAAAAACTATTTAATATTTTATATATTTTTATTTATATATATTATTTATATATACATTTATTTATAATCCTATCGTCAATCATTTTAACACTTGCATGTTTCAAATAGCTCCTCATTAGACTTCAGTTTTTCACATAAATCGTTACCCTGTGTAACAAATTTTCCGGCGCAAAGAAACACAAAAATTTCAAGAATAATAAGAAATCCTTACTTATAAAACACTGTGGGGCTGAAGTATTAAATTAGGGTCGCCGTAGCCACTCTAAAGGATATATTATTTATATATACATTTATTTATAATCCTATCTTCAATCATTTTAACACTTGCATGTTTCAAATAGCTCCTCATTAGACTTCAGTTTTTCACATAAATCGTTACCCTGTGTAACAAATTTTCCGGCGCAAAGAAACACAAAAATTTCAAGAATAATAAGAAATCCTTACTTATAAAACACTGTGGGGCTGAAGTATTAAATTAGGGTCCCCGTAGCCACTCTAAAGGTACCCAATAACTCTCGTATTTCAAGTACTTTAGACACCAATCGACAAAATCTCGAAGTTGAATATGCCAATTCCTTTATGTGATCTAAGAAATCCCCGCTTTTTGCCTCAAAATAAACTGTTTTAAATTCCAATGAGCCCCATTTATTTTCGCATACCCTACATTTAAATTTATTTTATTTAGGCACAATGTTTAGACCTACATAAATAGAATTTCTAATTTTT
Source organism: Dryobotodes eremita (assembly GCA_917490735.1). Taxonomy (NCBI): domain Eukaryota; kingdom Metazoa; phylum Arthropoda; class Insecta; order Lepidoptera; family Noctuidae; genus Dryobotodes; species Dryobotodes eremita. Next base: position 11,590,798 of record OU823248.1, on the reverse strand, counting down.
TCTAAGCCTACTTACCGCACTTACTTTCCTTTGTTACATCATAACAACGAACGGTTCCCAAAATAGATTCCTCGAAGGCGTTATTATGAATGGTACGACAAATATATATCTTTGTACTTTAAGTATCGTCATACTTTACTTACAAAATACATACCACCTTCCAAATATCCAAAAATCCATAGAGGAAGCCGTTGTAACGTCATAAATACACCTTGTAGATATTCTTATATTTAGGTAATCCTAGATATATCCTACTATCACAGTGGAGGAATAAAATTCGCGGGTCCAATGACCAAAGATTTCTTTCACCATTATATTAAATTCCAACAATTTTCTTCAAGGCCCTCTTTTAGTGCGATGTGTCTTCTAGTGCGTCTCGGCGGGCACTGGCCGGCCGGTGCGAGCGCTTGAACTGCTAGATTTTGTATATATTTTAAAAATAATAACGAAATTATAAAATGTATTCTCAACATGCCCTAAAAAACAATAAGCCTTATCTTTTGATATAAAAATTACTTTGTGGAGTATAATATTATTATTTAAATATTGTGAATGTGAGGACTGTGCGGGCCACTTTTTTTTTTTTGTTCACTTTCTCATTTAGTTTTAGTGATAATCTGGCAGTTTGAGGAGTTTATACAATCTACCCAAATGTCCTTTCTTTGATATTTTTCGTCGACTGTTTGAGCTCCTTAAGTTTTGGACAAGACAAGACTGGACAGGTCGACTCAATCTGTGTGGTTTTTCCTCAAAAACCAATTTCAGATACAAATCTACACGGTCTTCACATGATCTGACCAAGATTATTTCCGCATTTTATATACCTACACATTGACATTGATGAATTTTATAAATACATTGACATAAATATGTACTGTATACAAATTTTTCTTATTTATAATTATTGTGTATGTAAAGACTATGTGGGTCATTGTTTTTTATTCTTCTCAGTTAGTTTTATTCATGGTCTGGCAGTTTGAGTAATTTATGCGGCCTACCCAAATGTCCTTTATTTGGTATTGATCATCAAATAGTTGAGCTCCATAAGTTTTGAGTTGAGCTGCACGATTACTGACAAATGCGTGTACTGAGTGGACAGGTCCACTTAATCTATGTAGTTTTTCCTCAAAAGTCAATTTCAGATACAAATCTACACGGTCTTCACATGATCTGACCAAGATTATGTCTGGATTTTAAAAAAGACTGACCTCTGAGATTGTTTCGACTTTTCTGGTCAAAGAAGTCAGATAAGAAACACCGACCTCGTATGGGTTTTTAAAATATGATTGACGTGTAAAAGTGTTGGTACAAACCTACTTACAGAAATAAAATCATTTATCATGGTTTCATGATGAAATCTCTTTAAGGTACGCGTTTTAAATAGCGATTTAATGTCATCTTTATGATTTTGTTCTATCGAGCCAATTATTATAATTCACGTTTCTGTCTTCACCACGGATATCTATGGTCTTCACACAGCGCTTCACCGTATGTTCAATTTTCCTAAAATATCTTTTTTTTGCCGCAACTTTTACATTTGGCTAGATTTACAGAGGTTTTAGAAAGTTAGAAAGTACTGCAACATCACATTAAGCTTTTATGCTTTATAAAATTATAAGTAAAATATTAGGTTGGATATAAACATTTATGGAAAAGCAAACAAAACAGAAACTCTTCCCCTAATAACTGAAAAGCAATGAGTTGGGTTTTTTTTATTTACAAATAAAAAGGTAAAAGTTACAATAAATGGAATCTCTGACCAATATCCTCATAAACAAGAGCAATTGTTGCCATTCTCAATAAAGATTGTTTCAATTGCAACTCCGCAGTTATTTTCAGAGTTCTCAGTATTTTATTAAAGGTTTGTATCTACCTAGGCATCTTTCTGCTAACTTGTATTTAATGTAGTTATTTTGGGAATACCCAGACAGGTCGTGAACATAGAGGTTTGAAGTGCTTATGTGTTTAGTGAGTGGAAGAACCATCGCCACATTAAAGGGAATGTACCTACAACTACATAGTGTATACGTACCTTATACCTACATAGTAGGTATGTCGAAAATAAGCGTTATTTTGCGATAGGTTCGTTGCGGATCTTCTATTACTTAGTCCAAGATTCAGTAGACGTTAACTTACAACATATTTTATTATTACAGATTTTACCTGAAGGAATACTAGAAGCCACAGATGAAAAAATATAGGATATTATTAATTGCACATCAAATAAATAATCACCTTTCAATTTATTTCCATCATTTAAATACTGACTGCACAGCAAAGTAACCAGAGTGTACCTAAATAATACTCACAGTCTCACACTCATAGCGTGTGAGTATTATGTATTTGTCTCCGATCAGCCGTTTGACGTAAAAATTATGTCGAAGGGATCGGTACAAAATGCAATATTACTGTACTAGGAGAATTTAGGATGCAAGAGCGAGCGAAGCGAGCTCGGGACCTGGGGCACCCCGACTCGGACAGATTAGGTTAGAAGGGGATGGCGGGGTCTTTTAGACCCCGCCATCCCCTTCGTGGTTATTTTTTTTTTAAACCACCCAGAAGTTGGTCAGCGGCACTCCGTCGGCTACGCCTTGTTATTATTGCCATTTAGAAATAGGAGGCCTCGCCTAGTAGATACGGTGCGCCACGAATATAAATTATTGCTTATTTAGTTATATTTTGAGTTGAGTATTTTGTTGTGCAATCAGTAATTTTGTTTCGAATTCTGATTATTTTTGGATACATAAAGTATTTTTTTGATTTGCGTTTAACCCTTAGCCACCTGACGTGTTTTTCAGTTACACTACCACCTGACGTCGGTCCTGGAGACCGCTTGCGTATTTTCCATGTTTAATAACCATTATTTAAAATATTACATTAAATAAAAGTCACAACTGTAATTTCATTATATTTTTATTCATTATAAGTTTTTAAATTAAGCAAAAGTATCCATTTACTTGTCAAGAATCAACACATAACATAATTATATAAATTTTAGCAAAAAATCTAGGAATATTGAAAATCTGAGATCTGAGTAGGAAATTTCACTATAACTCAATAGTTTTTACATATTTACGACAAGTTCAATACATAATCTCTAACTTAAAATAATTTTTGGCACGATTAAGGCACAATTATTACAAAATCACAACCCACAAACTTTCACAACTTGCGACGACAATTATAAGCACATTTTTTGGCTGCATTCAATACAAATCGGATTCTTACATGCAAAACACATATAAACCGTTTTGCGTTTTTTCTTAGGGTCACAGGTTTAACATGTCTTGGTCAGGTTCCATCGGTGGCATAGTGTTGTTTTCATTTTAAAAAGCTCAGACCCGTCACCTTCTACTTCTGATTCGAACACTCGCCCTCAATGATGTGATCCACTGCAATATCTTCTACGTCACTGCAATCTTCATCCGGAAGTTCTGGTACACTCAGGTTTTCCGAATCTGAATCAGCTTCCATAGTATATAAAATCAGCCATCATAGTACGTTTGATTCAGACATTATAAATCAATAAAAACAAAAAATATACAGTATAACCAAACTAACGTAACTACCTGACGTCGGTCTCACGGACCGCACACGAAATATAAATTACCAATAATGTTTAATACGCGAAGGTCTGGACCTGCCGAGCGTATGGGGAGTCCTGGTGGGGGAGGGGAAAAAGTACATGGACTCACAATTGCGTCGCATTCATAGTAACGGAATAATTTGAAAAACAAAATCTCCAGAGTCTCTGAGACCGGCGTCAGGTGGTTAACGGTTAAATAGTACCCAAAAAATATAACCTAGGAAGTACTTCAGCATACAGGTATCAAAATTGCGTTCTCTGATCTAATACAAACAAACAACATAATCGTAAAATTATATTAGTTAATAAATAAATTAATGCGTGTTAATTGCTCCATCTTTTTGAACGTAAAAAAAATTGTAAGTAGATTACTTTTAATCTTGGTCAACAAAGCTCAGAAAATATTATATGCTTATTATTTATTAAGGTGAATACTCAGCTGTAGTCTGCCAAATTTTCTTTGGTTTTTTGCAAATCGCAGCTCTGTTTTACGTCGTATATTGATGGAAATGCGATTTGCGACTGTAGGAATAATATATTTACTGAATAATAATCACAAATTTCATATCAATTGTCAAACTTTGGAAATTTGTTCCACCTAAGAATTTTCATATGAATATATTATTATTCCTACAGTCGCAAATCGCATTTTGATCAACATACGACATAAAGCAGAGCTGCAATTTGCAAAAAACCAAAGAAAATTTGAATTTGGCGGGCTACAACTGAGGATTCACCTTAAGGTAGGCGTGTGGGCGTATAAAAATGTACGCAAAGCAGTATAATTTCTAGGAACCCACGCCTAGGGAGTTAACATCAAAACATTATTTACTTACATAATATATGGTTTGTTTTTACACAGGTGGGAAAATGCAATTACGCGTAACAAAGGTAGGCGTAATTATACTGCCAGTCTTTATTCCCTTGAGCCAAGAGCGTGTTTTGTTTAATTTGTCAAGTCGTAAATTGAGAAAATGCTAGGAGATAAAAGGTCGCTGATATTAGTTACTGTAAATAACTAATATAGGTACCTAATGCTTCGAGCTTAACTGAGCTATAGATAGTAATCTTTTAAGAAGGAAAATGGTGCGGATTTTCTTGTACACCGAACTAAACTGTCACTAAAATTTTTCTTTTTTTGGTTAAGAGAATCTTAAAAGCTATTCTGCAGACAAGATTCTCTAAACTTAAAAACGGGTAAGTAATAGATGATATAACAACAAAATCTCTAATATGAACAACATATAACAACGGAACCTATAATTTTATTTAATATAGCGATTAGTTAATATAATGAACGATTGATATAATTTTAAAATAACTATTTTTTATAAGCATAACATACATTAAATATAACATCGTTTGACATACCAGTCAAAAGATATAAAACTTATTTGGTCTAATATGATGAAAACGCCTACTTAAAAACACAAAGCAAAATTGCATAGACACGGGTTAGTTTATTTAGTATTATTTTTATGTTGTAGCCTGTGGGTAGCTCAACAAAAGTTATTGTTAGTTGTCACTTAGTGTGCGTAATCTTGCTCAGTTAAATAATAATAACTAGTAACATAACTAGTAACTGATTACCACCTGCGCTAAGATAGGTCGACGGAGCCCCGCTCGGCGGGCTAAGGCGGGAGCTCCGCTCCGCTTCGCTCCCGCCTTAGCCTTCTAACCTAACCTATCAGAGTCGGGGTACTCTGAGTCGGGGTGTTAACCATAATGTCGTTTTTTATATATATTAAACGTTAGACCTAATGATTTTCGATTAAATAAACAATATACATATTAAACGTTAGACCAAATGATTATCGATACAATTTTTTTTATTTTTTTTACATAAGCGTTATATCAAACAACGTTATACTAATTAAGTTTTAGAATATATAAATGTTATATTTAAAGAAATTATGTCAACAGTTGGTATATCTCACGTTGATTATATCTTATTTGACAATCGCTAAGTTGCGTAGACCATAGACTTGTCGTAAATTAAAATAAAGAGTGAGCCTGGCGGCGCATGAGTCGTTGCCCGGAATGTTACCACTTCATAAATATTATGTTTATATACATTTTGAACCAGGTACAGTGTATTTATTTTATTTCTTATTTTAATGTTTATTTTTAACTTTAGTATGCTGCACTGTTCGACGTCATCACGTCAGCGCCGGCTGTCGCTGTAAACCAGCGCTGAGACTCTGTCTCGCATAGGGTCGTAGCATTATGCTGAGCGATTGCAGTTTTGCGTGAATGTGACGCATATTGTCCCCCAACTCGTTCTTTTTTGTGTTTGTGTGTTTTTTCTTTGCGTCATGTTTATCGCAAATAAATGTATTTTTTTTTTTCTTTGAAAGTGAACGAAATGATCCGAAGCACAAAAAAAACCTGAGTAAATCAAATAATTATGTTTTAAGTGAAATACAGGGAGCGTAATGACGGCGTAGAACTATATAATGTGCATATTTAAATAAATTAAGATGCAATAACCTGTATTCGGTAACGTATTCGTAATCTAACTTCGGCGATATTTTTTCAGTGTTCACTAAGAAAATACCTTAATTTTTATTAAAATCGAGAAACTACAGCATTCAAAAATTGATTCAGGTAGCACGATTTTAAAGCGAAAAGCTAGTCGACGAAAGCTAGTCTTAACTTCCTTATCCTAGCTAATATTTATTATAAATGCGTTTGTTTGTTTACTTTTTCACGCCTAAATGACTGAACCCATTATCATGAAATTTTGGGTATACGTTGTCAGGGGTACAAAAAAGGACAGGGGTAAAATAAATGGTATTATTATTATGTCCTTTTTTTCCCTCGGGAACAGTACTTTTCTTGTGGATGAAAGGTATTTCATCCACAAAAAAAGTACTGTTCCCGAAGGAAAAAACAATAACTGTCGACGGTCACACTTGCTTTAGGACGCTAGATAGCGCGATGTGATTTTCGAATCATGATTGAATGATATAATTAGAAACTTTAGTAGTCGAATATTTTTTTTAAATATAAAGTAATACATTTTGTGAGTCTAGAGTGACTCCAACACCGTTTGACCGATCACTATGAAAGTTGGCACATAGGTAAATATATATGTATTTTTAATGGAGAAGGATTTACAGGATTTTTGCGACCTCCAAGCGGGCGAAGCCGTGGAAAAAAGCTAGTTTACAAAAAAAAATATTGATTTCGAGAATAGATAATCCGATTTTTCGTTAAGTAAGTCGAAAATCTCCGGTATTGTCGTCACCGCTGCGCGGCGTAGGAATGCCCTATCAAGAACATCTTGAACTTGTCCGAGTTTCTCTGTTTGTTATGTCGTGAATCGACAACAGCTGTAATCACAAAAGCTTCCATAATGATTTCCAAACTCACAACCATACAAACTTTCAAGAACTAGTAGAGAAACGTGCTTTGTATATTTTAGTTCATGACAACAAATTTTATGCCACACCTTTTTAATCGCGATTAAAAATTATCTAATTTAGTTTGACAATCATAATTCTTGGTGAAAAACGTCAAATTCAGAGTTATCAAATTTAGTAAAAATGGCAATTTTGCTAAATTGAATAACTAAAATTATATTAGTGCTGTCAAATAATAATATAGTTAAGTTGTGGCACTTTAGTCAATTTCAGAATGGGCAACTTAGTTTGACAGGAATAAACTAAATTTTGGTAATTTCTAGTCTAGTTTAGAGAATTTTGTGACAAGAGAATCGCCATCAATGTATTGAAAAGTTTTCCAACAATAAAGTGTTAATTTCTGAAACAACGCAGCCTAATACCAATACACGGGTCAACACAGACATGGCTGAAATTGAATGATTGAATTTTATATTCATGATGTACTTTGATCTGTAAAAGTGTTTTATTTTAAACAATTTTTACAAAAATAAAATCACTTAACGTCATTTATCATGTCTACGAATAAAATAGGCTGTTTCATGCAAATAAAAAAAACCCCATAAACTTGGTGTAACCGTTGAAAGCAACATCATGGCACATCTTAATGAGTCTGGCGGTCTCCAACTTTATCAAGAATCTAGTTATCTAGCAAACGAGATTTAACAGTAATCAACCCAATATCACTCAGGACTAACGCCAATCATTATGGCATGTGATATCAGCTATAATGGCCTTTGTTTCAGTCATATCTCATGAAATATTCAATAGGTAGATATCCACGAAGTGGAAAACAATGACATTACTTGTGATTTAATGAACACCATGACATGAAAAAATTGCTTAGAATCCTTAGACATAAAATTAGATTTTTTTTTTAAATATGTGGGTACCGGTCTTTACCTTCCTGTTCAGCCATTCTTATTAAAATATAGATTTATTGAATTACACACGCGCGTTCATGCAGGATCCGTTACTTCAAAATTGATGGTAACTAAGTACCTACATAAAACGACTTCAGATTTACGTAAAAACGCTAAAGAAAAACTGCATTAAGTTTCAACCGCGTGAGTTATATTTGAAAAGACTATAAAATGATGCTCACATAGGTACATATATACATGTATGCGCTTAAATCTTTACTCTTCTTTTCGATTACCCTCTAAGGCACTGTTAACGTTTATTGCACAAAAGCTTGCTCTCAATTGCAATCCTTATTCACTTGAAGAGATCCCAGAAGGGAACAGTAGTTATAGTATTGAGGTAGATAGTTGACTATTCGAATCAAATAGATAGTGAATACAATAATTATGACAGTCATCTTCTCAAATCAATCTATATAAATAAAAAAATTATGCTGTTCACTGGTAAGCGCATCATTCGAGAACGGCTGGATTGATTGAGCTATTCTTTGTTTTAAATAAAATATTTGTAATAGCCCGAATTAGGTTTTTATGGAAAGAAAAATTGGAAGAGTTTCCCAGAAAATTTTCACATTTTGCAAAAACTGGTCGTCCTTTTTTCTATGGAGTTTTTGTATGAATTATTGAAATCTGGGAAGGATAACATCTGACGGGTCGGCTAGTGGATTTATAAATTACTACTGAATCTGATAAAGGTTATTAAATCATATTTTGATAAACGGCCCACAAAACATCTTTACAATTTGTAGCGGCATCTACAATCGCCATATGCGAGCTACACGCAGAGTTTACCGCGCAACTAGCATTATACAACATCCCGACATCAATCGTCGGGCAGTTGCCCACCAGACACGACAACCGTCTGGTCGGAGGATCCTCCCTTTTCAATAGAGTATAAGTTAGCTTTACACCCTGTTCCTCATACCTCTATACTGGTGACCCCGAACATGAACGTCAGTGCAGCCTTCGTGCAAGTACATCAGCGTGACGTCATCATCACTTCCTTCAAGCTTTCGAGCGGCGAGTCACACAGCCAGCCAGCACCCACGGCTTCAACGGGTATCCGGACCACCAGCATGCAGCGACCGCGCACACCTGGTCACCACCCTCAGCCTCATCAGCAACCTTGGCACAGCACACTGCACTCTCGGCCGGTCCACAAGCAGAGCCTTCAAACCCTCTCCTGGTCGACGCCAGCAGTCAGCCTCAACCCGGCGCTGTACCACATCCAACGCAGTGGAGCATAACGCAGCGCCACCCCGACTCACTGGGGAATCTTCGCAGACAGTTCCGACTCACCGCTAACTATGCGACACCCGGTTCCGACTCACTGGAACCTCACCTGGATCTGGCAAGCCTCGCAAGATACAAGACTCAGCCCACTATCGACCTCCAGTCTCCGGGGGGAGTGATGTAGCGGCATCTACAACGCCACATGCGAGCTAGGCACAGACTGACGTCATGCAAAATCCTGCATCGCGCAAGCAGAGTTTACCGCGCAACTAGCATATATACAACGTCCCGACATCAATCGTCGGGCAGTTGCCCACCAGACACGACACCCGTCTGGTCGGAGGATCCTCCCTTTTCCATAGAGTATGAGTGAACTTTACACCCTGTTCCTCATACCTCTATAAATTTAATAAAATATCTTCATTTTCTTTATTCGTTACCTACCTACGTATTATCATTTCACCACCCTCGATATAGGACTTATTTTAATTAAAACGACATCTACCAACATTCTAAAGTAAGAAGACGTTTGAATTAATATATAAAAATAACTTCATTATAGAGGAACTTTCAATACACAGGAAAATATATTTTTCATTTCTCATACTCGGAAAGTAGTGACAGTTGTGGAAAACCTTTTACCGCCAAAATCAAAAGAAAGATGCTTAAAATTTTACGATGTTTTTATTAATTGGCGCGCTGAAAAGAGTCATGTTTTTCAGAAAACGTGTTACTAAGATATTTCAATGAATTATTTAAGATTCATAAATATTTAACTCTTTGGAGCGTATATTCAATGTTAAAGAAGACTTTAAGTACAACACACGATATACATTTGAAATATTTTGCCAAACTATCAGCTTTTCTGAAAATACAGTAAGATGGATTCAAAGCGAAAAAAATCCAAAGTTTTCACCGCACAAGAGCTCCAAACCTTCTTAAATTAAGCTCCAGATGAAATATACTTAGTAATAAAGGTAAGGAAATCTTTATAGTATTATCGCATCTAAGAAATTTGTCCTAAACTGTAATTAGGTATGTATAGATACTTTTTATACAAGTGAACTACCCATCAAAGATTTACATTTACTTTTGAGGTCGTGTTGATATTGGCCATAAGTGGCGCTTGCAGAAGCATTGAAATGGTAAATATGAAAGTACATGACATAGAGAAAGAAGGTGAAATAATACTAGTAAAGTTAGGAGGTACCTACTAAAACAAAAGTTGACCGAACCTTCGTATTGAAGAAATAATTTGCACAAATAATAGAAAAATACCAAAGACTTCGACCTAGTGATATGGAAACTAATAGTTTTTTGCTGAATTACCAAAAAAGGGAAATGTTTGAGGCAAGTAACTAGTAAAAACAAAATGTCTAGTATCCCGAAACAGATAGCCACTTATCTTGATTTACCAAATCCACACTTATATTCTGGTCACCGCTTCCACAGAACTTCAGGTACATTGTTAGCTGATTCAGGCGCAGATTTGACTAAAATTAAAAGACACGGAGGATGGAAATCGAGCAAAGTAGCCGAAGGCTGTGGAAAATAAGACTAAAATATCAAGTAAAGTAACAAAAACGATAAATTTTCATTCCTCGGAATTCTCTCAGCAACCTAGTACTTGCAAAGACTATCGAGTAGGAGCGAAGTAAAAAAAAAAACTATTCCAGCTGAAGAAAATGACAAAATATTGCTGTCTCCAACATTTACAGAAACACAAGAAACTCAAGTTTCGCAAAAAAATCCAACATTAATATACCAGAAAAGAATCTTTCCCTTAGGTTTAATAATTGCTCTAATTTTAATATCAATTTTAAATAGATTATATTGTTTATTTATAGTTTAATAAAATATTGTTTATTTAACTAATCAGGTTTTTATACACTTTCCTCATATTCGAAATGAAAAGCAGAGTGTTTACCTCGGGTGAAAGACCTATTTAAGCACTCGAACTATTGGCGCCTAAATACGCCCCTTTAATCCCTTGTATAACTGTCTACTATTTACCACGACCGAGATGGGATTTACTGATATTGTGAAATATTTTTCAATGTATATGTTTGATGTTACTTCAATATAATGTCTATTTTTACATTTTATTGAAGTAAAACCTCACATATTTTGCCTCGTGGAGGAAAGTTACTTTTTAATATTACATATAGAATTATGTCAGAAAGATAAGGTTGTCACTTACCAATTTGGTGCCGCCCAATCCATAATTTCCTGTAACAATACATTTTTTTTAAATTATTTATTTATTTAAATTATAAAAAAAACCTTCACAAACCCATCCAAGCCGATGTTATAAGTCACAATGCCTAAGTAGCTACACAAACTTACAAAAATAAAGTAACAATAAAATTTAGACAATTAATGTTTTGTTTTGACATTCCACTGTACTACAGAATAATGGTGGGAATTCAGTTCACAAAATGAATTGAAAACCATAATTTGTCCCGTTTTTCGCTGTTATTTAAACTTCCGATTCGATGCCCCACGAAAACTGTTTTGATGTCAACTTTGATTAAAATTGAAATCATGCCGGACGAACAATAAATCATTGTCAGGATAATATGAGCATTTTAACCATTGATTCAGTTTACCATCACGCAGTAATTTCATCACATTGAATACCTTCTTGAAGTGAAACTTGAAGTTAGGAACTTAAATATCAGGCACGAAACAGTTTCCCGAAAAAAACGCATGTATACTATGACCTTTCCTTCAATAAAGGTCACAGCAGCCGCCACTATTTGCATAATCTATCTAGTTGTCTATTCCATAATTATAGACTGTTTTGATGCGTGCGAGGTTTCCAGCAGGATGACCTCGTGTGGATCGTCTTCTCGGTCCATCGCACATTTAGGGCATAAGCTTTGATCGTACACGCGAAACTAACTTTCACATAGTTTGATATGATACGCTGATATACTAACTATTTACACGAGGTACTAAGATAAATAACTAACTACATACTTGCCTACATATACAGGTAGGTACCTAAGCTGTTAATAATATTTGCGTAGAAACCGCTAAAAGAACGCCTGTTGTTAAACGTAGACATAGTAACTGAAAAAAAAAATCCTTATTTATTTAATTTTAGCAAGTCAACACTAAGTAATAAGTGTCTAATAGTTTTGGTTTGATAATATCACCAGCAAACAGTGAGCAAGGATGCTGATCAATGCTTTCCTCTACGGGAAGTATGCCTTTAAGCCAAATTCAGGCGTTAGTCTCACTACTCGCTAACAATCAATTCCTTGACAGTTCAAAAGTGCCTGTAATTGGTTTATTTCAAAAAAATGCTTTGAATTTGAGTTTGAGTTACTACACACCGTCTTTACTTTGACATATCAAGGAGTTTTGGTACAGTTACATAGGTATATACTATACCTACATATTATGTAGCTTTCACATTTACACATGGTTTCTAAATATTAGGCATATAGGCCCCTGATATTTCGGCGCCAATAATGTGTGGGTGTTGTGAATGTGTTTCGGGGCGTCAATGGTAAGGGTGTATTAGGCGTCGGCGCGCCAAGAGCTTCAGGGATTTTATTAGATAATTCACTTCGCGATATTAGAAATATCCTCTTATAGTTACTGTTACCTTGAACTTAATACGATCTGCAGCTTTATTAGTTTGTTTATTTGAAGCAAAATATTATTAAGAAGTCGAAAGTCCTTGCGGCGCTAACTGTCAATCAGATCGAAGTAATATAAGGAGTAGATTGGATTCCGAAAACCAAGTTAGTGATTAGCGCAGATAGGTACTTACTTACTTATATCATGCGATATAGTCTTTTCTTTAAAAGTATTTAAATGTCCATTAAGATGGTAACATTATCTTATTGATCTCATCGAAATCAGATGTTTGGCTAGTATGCCTTCGACATACCTATTTAAAAAGCGAAGTCTAATTAATCTGCATGGTCCTCATATGGCCTGAACAAGATTATGTGTGGACTGATTGCGACCTCCGTGTTTGTTTCTGTCTTTCTTCTCAGAGTAGTCAGTTGTTATTTTTGTGTGTTATTTGTGTGTGTGTGTGTGTGTGTGTGTTTTTGTTGTGTGTGTGTGTTTTTGTGTTTGTGTGTGTGTGTTGTTTTGTGGTTTTTTTTTACCAATTTACAGAAATAAATATCTTTATCATAGAAACATTTTTTGCATTCTTACCAGATGGAAAGCAGTGACATGACGCTTATAGATGATCATCTGCCTAACCTTTTCCCAATTATGTTGGGGTCAGCTTCCAGTCTAACCGGATGCAGTTGAATACCAGTATTTTACATGAAGCGACTGCCTATCTGACCGCAACAGCCCAGTTACTGGGTAATACAATACCCCTTGGTAAGACTGGTTGTCAGTCTTCTGGGCTTCTGACGACCCGTAACGACTGCCAAAGATCAGCGAATGACAGCTGGGACCAATGGCTTAACGTGCTTTTCGAGGCACGGAAGGGTCTTGGTATGTAAAGATGGTCACCCATCCACGGACCAACCGCGGCAAGCGTAGCTTAACCCGATCGATTGACCCGTGCGGCTGTTATTACTTGGCCACAAGCCCCACGTGACACTTAAAGATATATGTAGTTCTATAGGTAGACTGTGTAATCTAAATATCGGTTATGTTTCAGTTGTATCAAATATAGGTCAACTTCACACTGGGTTAACATAATTAGAGCAAGGGTAATAGCTTTTAGTGTTTGCGCTCACGCCGGCATAAACATAATATGTTTATGCGTCCTTCGATATCTTTAGCTTAAGAGTAGATCAATATTTATTTAATGATGTCTGTCGATTGGTTTTCTATGTTTTTATGACAACATGATATTTTTGTAAAATCCAGCACAACTATTGGATGTTTTGGCGTGTCCCAAGTTATGATTCAACTGCTTTGGAACACAAAACGAATAAATGTTATCATCGGCCTATAATAAAACAGTTGACTATCGCTTTTAAGATTCCCTAATAAATTTAACAAGTTAGTTGAGTGTAATTCACTCTATATGGCGTTATAGTAAAGCCGCAAATAAATGTCGGCTAAACTGACACTAACAAAATTAGTGTCAGACACTAGTGTTGAAATTTCACAGCTCGTAGAATGGCTCTGTGTGTTACGCGACTTGGTTTAAATAAATGGCGCTCAGAAGTTTAGAGTACTCTAGTAACTGCTAAAACGAACGTAGGCTAAATCATAAAGCACAGACTATGACTATTGTAGGACAGAAATGGATATCAAAATTGTATTGTATGAAACTATTATGTGAAATAGAGATTCCAACAAATATTATACGACAATAAATTGAAATGAAATGAAATTGTTTACTCTGTAAAAGGATATCGGAATTAATTTTACAAATCACATTTTTTCTTATATGCTAACTGAAGTAGACATTTCCTATCTGACTACCCCTGAGAAGAAATTGCAAAATAAAATCAGGGATCAAAGACTCTTAGTCCATACATAATCTTGGTTGGACAAAATCATGTGAAGACAACGTAGTTTAATGTCTGAAATGGTCTTTTGAGACGTGTTTAAAGACGTAATAAAAAAGAATACAAAAAAACAACCTTTTATTTTTCACTTATAGTTGTGGTTAGGGATGATCCGATACCACCAAAGCATCGATACCTATATGAGTAGTACTTAAATCGTCTTGCGATACTATGCATTCGAGTACTGCAAAAGTATCGATACTTACTCATATCGATACTATTTTTATTAATCCGAAATATAAAATTTATTTGATTTTTTAGGTAGTTTAATGAAATACATTACGTAGGTACTATTATTTATTTATTAATATAATAAACACGAGACAAGAATTAACGCAAATAACTTTTCTATAGCACATGCAGCAGAGGTTCCCCAAAAACAATAATTGCTCCAAATATTTAGGAGACAAATTGTTTCTATTTTTTGTCATAGTTGCACCAGCTTTGGAAAACAAACATTCACTCAGCACAGATGTGGCTACGACAATAAGGTATTATTGAGCAGCCTACCTGCGCGATTCGATCCAGTATAACTACTTTTCTTCCGATACCGAATAGATATCGAAAGAATTCATTCGATACTAAAATTACTTGGTATCGAAACAAAAGTATCGAGTACTTTCATATACTTAGGTCATTGTAGCAAATCACCTCTAGTTGTGGTACCTGCGCCACACCATTCGTAAACCACTACATGCTGTGTAAACAACTGTAACAGGAAGTTTTATACCATCATCAACATACACTAAGTGGATTAAATACGTATTATTCCAGCTAACCAAAAACTATCCAAGCAAAATGAATAAAATGTATATGGGACCACAGCGCAAGCTTCCTTTACCAAATGAAAAATAATTTTCAAAATCGGTCGGAAAATATAGATGGTGAATATACCATGGTGTCTACGAATCTTTTCACGAATACGCTTTTCAATCAATTTGTTTGAACCGTGATTTTTACCATAATGCATTAAAAAACAAACAAGTGACTGTCCATATTCCTACCGACATCTTAATAATTATTGCTAACTGCATACTTTTACAACCTTTGTAAGTTTGTTGTAAGAAAAATATTATTAAAATATCTACCAACAAACATACCCAAAAAGACTAAGAGACATTGAGACTGTATTGTTTTTTCAAATAATGGTATATCATTTCGAAAGAAAACAAGCATATATTTTAAATCTACAAAAGCAGTTAAATGTTTATTTTGACTGCTATTGCATCGCTTGTGAGAAGTCCTAAATAAATACAAATAGTCGTAGAAATACAACTAGTAAGATCACTTTTGTTTGTACAGGGTGGCAGAGACATCGACGCGCAAGTTGTAGCCACGAATTCAGCACATGATTCTAGACCCACTAGTGTCAATTTTCTTCGTCGGTTATCAAAATAAAAATCTGCTGTTTCATAGAAAAGTGCAATACCTACGCGGTCAAAATGTATTAAATAGCTGTGTTTTTTTTAATAACCGACGTTAAATTCCAACACTAGGGAGTTCAGAATCATATTCTGAATCCATGGTAGCAGGTTGCGCGTCGATGTCCCTACCACCCTGTATAGTTTCATGAACTTTCTTTCACTCTCTTAAGTATTGAAAGTTACAGGTTGCCCTCACCAATGTAAAGAAGAGATTTTACATGTCATTAAATTTGTATTTACTACCCAGTTTCCTATCATATCAGTCTGCCTAGCCTATTCCCAACTGTGTTGGGGTCGGCTTCATATCTAACCGGATGCAGATGAATACCAGTATTTTATATGGAGCGACTGCCTATCTGACCTAAGTACTTAACTTACTTAACCCAGTTACTTGGTAACACGGTCCCCTTGGTAAGACTGGGTGTCAGACTTTTGGGCTTCAGATTACCCGTAATGACTGTCAAAAATCTACAAATGACAGCCGGGACCAACGGCTTTAATGTGCTTTCCGAGGCACGGAAGGGGTCTCGATATGTAATGGATGGTCACCCATCTACAAACCGACCGCGACAAGCGTAGCGTAGACTTCGGTCGACCGGTGTGACGTCATTTAGCCACAAGCTAAATGACGCCTCCTTATTACAGAGCTCCTTATTATAGAACCAGAATACAGTACCTACAAAAAATCAGCCATCAAAATAAAACAAAAGAATCGCTATGTTCGCAGTATTTGATGGGCGATTGTTTATTTTACGTGGTCATATTGATCTTTGTCAGATTCCGATATTACGATTCTTTCGCTTCATTACTTCACTTTATTAGAAGTTCCCCAAGTCAATATTATGCAAGATTTCGGTTGATTTTATTCTATGTTATGTCTACTCAGTGATTTTACCTCATAATGTTTTCATGATATGTCATAATATTATCTACTGCAAAAAAAAATGCCTTAAAATGTCTGCTGCGATTTACGGTAGACAAATACGGCAGATAGATTAAAGAAATTGCTGTCCGTTGATTTGATTACAAGGAGTACGTATATTGATATCATCTAACGGCCATTTTAGACATCTACAGTTAAAGAGAAGTTGATTAAAGTACCTTTTGCTTTACATAGGACCTTTAACTTGCTTATGAAACATTCCTAAATCAAATTTTTCGCAGCAACAGTTAGAAGACGACCAGCTACTTTCTTCTGAATACCGATACGTCTTCATTGACCTACAAAGGGTTTTTATTGCATACCTTGGCAGGATAAAAATAAAGTTTCCTTAAGTTGTTTGTTCTTCACCTCGTAACCTTATTACAAAGAAACAATGCTAGCTCAACAAGTTAACGCAGGTAATCGAGCCCAGCAAATACAGATAGATAAATAAAGGATTTACATACCTACGTAATTGGGCTCAACTTTTACAGATTTAGCAAACTAAGAATTAAGAATAATATTTTTTTTATTGTATAAGAAATTACAATCGAATGCGTTGATTCCTGGAACTCACAACTAGGATTCCCTATGTCGTGAGATCCAGGCTCCTTCGTTCCGTTTACATTTAGAAGTTTATTAGGTATTCATTACAGTGAATTTCAATTTCATACACATACAATAAAAACTAATTGACCAAAGAAAAATAATTAAGACTAATGCTAATCACGACCAAGTATGTATGTATGATGTGTGTGTATATGTGATATGGTGTATTAGTGTGGGTGAATGATTTAAGATCATTGTGTTGGTGATGAGAGTGTGTCTGAATGAGATATCTGACGATGTATATAACATGTGTAACATGACACTGTTTCCCAGGATTACGATGAAAGGTCGAGTAATAGGACACCAATTATGTTAAAAATACCAACATTATGGTGGCGGCATTATTTCATTGAAATAGAGGCTTTTTAGCAGAAGATGATTTGTAAACGAAATTCCTTTAAGTGGAGAGTAATTCATGCTTAGCAATATTCATTCATGTAGATAACACGGTCGATGGATCTATATTTTTTAAATGCCATTTTTATTTGAGTTTGCTTTTACCATCATCTTTCAAAGTTATGAAACGTCGTTTACCCTTCAAGGCCACATTCCTGTCAGCCAGTCTGCTACAAATAGGATAAACCGGATGTTTGTTTGCTGAGTTTAAAGCGAAATTGCGCCGTTACGTCATTTCTGGTGCGAGGTGACACTACACTATACACTTGATATAAGCTGCTATAGAATGCTGAGAACTTCGTAGAACAGTAACTAAGTTAAATATTATCAACCTTGACATTCAAGACAAATATAATTATAAAGTTGTATGTGTCAGTTTCAGAGAGAACGACAAAAGTAATATGAAGTTGTTTTTGTCTAGGATGAAATCATAATATATGAGATAATTGAGTAGGTATCTCAGTTTACTTGCTTACCGATCTTTTTACAACTTCAAAATCAATTTTCGTACGTAAGGTATGCCTACAGGTATTGTGCCGGTACGAAGGAAGAATCCAATTAAAATTGGAAGTTGATATCGAATATCTGAACAATATACGTAGCTTCTGCCCCCTTCCCATTTCTTGTGCCCCCGACCCACACCGTCGCATCGCATTGCCTGCCCGCGCTATCACTTTGTTTTCGCTTAGCGTTCTTTCTGACTTTTTCTTTTTGCACGGCTCCTAAGAGTTTTAGCGTGATATTAAATAGCCTCAAGAATTAGGCTATCAATATGAAAAAAGAGTTTTTCAAATCCGACCCGTAGTTCCAGAGATTATCCCCTACATACAAACTTAGAAACAAACAAATTTTACCTCTTTACAATATTAGTATGGATATAGATAACATAAAAATATCGCGCCTTCCTCCCAACGGGGTAAGGCAAAAACTACAGAACGCCACCTGCTACGATCCTTACATACTCCTGGATGAATGAATTTCTGAATAATGTATTCATAATAGTATACTAGCACATGGTTATAATTTACATGGCAGGCAACGCCTCATAAAATTTAGCTACCAAAGCTTTTCTCTCTTTTAATCATTTGACAACAGTAAATCTCGAAAATATAAAAATCATAATGAGCTTCATATGACTAGTTGCTCCACTATGTTGAAGATAGAAACAGGACCAACTTAAATAATTGAAGCAGACCCAACCGAGGGTCTTCGAGCAGGTAATGGATTATAATATTGTTAATTAAATTCTCAGTTTCAGCTTCAGATTGAAATTGGACCTGGTAAATGGCAAGCCGTAATCCTAATCCTAACTAAAATTTTAAATGCGAAAGTAAGTTTGTTTGTTACGCTTTCACGCTAAAACGGCTGAACGGATTTGGATGAAATTTGGCACAAGGGTAGACCGTAACCTGGAGAAGAATATTGGCTTCTTTTCATCCTGGATCGCAGATGAAGTCGCGGGCAACAGCTACTACGAGTACAATATAATTTGGTGAAATCTGCTGTCAATAAACTATGTAACTCAGTTTTTAGAAGACCTATTACATTTGTATCGACTAGGTTTAGGCGACAGTAGGTACAATTTGCGTGGCTAATAGAAATATAACACGGTTCAGCCAATTGATTCACATAACATAACATCACGCCTGTATTTCTCCTAAGGGTAAAGCAGAGGTGTACCTATAGTACACCCCCATTTCGCCAGTTATGTGCAAGCCCCATGTAATAGGGGATGAACTTATATATGTATATATCATACCCTTTCACCTTCCACCTCTTGTGGTGGCATTTTGTATGTCACTCATTTTTAATTTTAATTTCTAATTGCAATTTATGTTTTTATAAGTTTTATATATTTTTTTCCGTTTAGTTAATTACGATGTTGTTCTGTGGTGAATGCTGTGTATACCTATAATAGGCTTACATACCAGTACTTTAATTATGTTATTGTTCTGTTTTATTTTTTTGTATGTACTGCTGTTGGTGTACCAAATAAATAAATAAATAACTTATTGCCATCCGCCGGACACAAATCGAGACTACGGGCTAAGGAGACCCACTGACCCAAAAACATAACTAAAATAGGAAAAAGTTGTAAAATGTTTTTCCTCAATTCTTCCGATACACTTAGAAAGTTTTTCACGCTGTTATGAAACACTTGATGAGTAATTTTTCTACACTTTTAATTGAATTATTCACGTTTGTGTGAAAAGGTGAAAAGGTTATTACGTCAAATAAAAGTGAACCTAAACGTAAAATGATGTCGCCTACATTTTGCGTAAGGTGAAACTGCGTGGGAGCCTGTACACGAAATAATAAAGTAATTCTTACTAAGGAAAATGTTATAAAAGTGTGGGTGGACATCTTATAATGAATAAGCTGCTGTTCCCTTAGTAACCTTGTAACCAAAAGTAATTTCGTCACGAGACTTCAGGATCTTAATTTTAATTAATTTTATAACGACTGGGTATTATTCTGTGTTCATATCATTATTTAACTGTATTCAAAGAAAATGGTAGGTAATATTGTAGAATTTAAACAAACGTTTTTTACTTGACCTCGTCTTTAAAAATCTCCTATTTATGAATCCAATTAATTTTAAGTAAGTTAATCAAGAGATGGAAAACTTCAATCAAAAGGTGGCCTATTTTTATTTTAGATACTTACTAGCTTTTGCCCGCAGCCTCGCCCGCGTGCATGTCGGAAAATATCCCACGGGACCGTACCCCCATTGTGGGACTAGCCAGAGCAAAAGGGAAATAAAGGCGTTCACTTGAACAAATTAGGCACAATACACTTAAAATTATATTATTACAATTCTCAGTACTTACTGCTAGTGATCGATATAAGTAGTGATTTAAAACTCTTCAATGTATCTTATAATTGCCGTTATTGTTTTAGCGTGAAACTATAACTTTTGCATGCCTATTGTTAAAATATGGCTGAACCTATCTGTTATCAATTTATCACCATGTACTGTACCCATATTACTATTTGCAAAATAAAAGACTTACTTACACTTTCGCAGTTCAATCACTACTGCCGGCGCTACTACGTAAGTTTTAAAAATCCCTCCACTTTATCAGTGTCAAATAGTCAGTTGACAACTTAATATCCGGTGACGCCATTTTTGCATTTTAAGCAAATCAAATAACTTGTTAATTTTACCAAGTACAACATTGTGTTATTTCAAAAACACTGTAAATATCATAAAATTACCTATTTTTTTTATAAATAGATAACAATATGTTGACACATAGGATATCCAAGTAACCTAGGTATTAATCCCGTAATACATTGTTTTCATGTAGCTCTGCTGGTGTAGGCGGCACACGCCAGTAATTCGGCATGATTTTTTCCGATATCTTCAACAATCATAGTCATATTTCAGCCAATTTACACAAAATCTTAACAAATTATACACCTAAACCTTCCTCATGAATCACTCCATTCATCATTGGTGAAAATCCGTATGAGAATCCGTTCGGTAGTTTTTGAGTTTATCGCGTTCAGACAGACAGACGAGGCGGGGGGGCTTTGTTTTATAATATGTAGAGATAACTCCTAGCATTTTCCAGACTCCTCTGAGAGCCGTGCTCCTGAAATAGATTGTGGGAGATAAAGCGATGAGGCGATTCAAAGGTGCTCACTCTCTTGCTTTGAAAGCAGGGAGGTTTACAAAGTGTTTTATCTACACTATTATATAAAGAGAGAATCTGACTGACTGACTTATCAACATGGACGCGAAACCCCTGAAACTAGAATGATGAAATTTGGACAATAGGTACCGTTTATTAACTAGATAAGTAATAAGAAAGGATTTTTGAAAATTTTACCCCTAAGTGTGTTAAATAGGGGTTGAAAGTTTGTATGGATTTTATTTTTATTTTTGAGTCGATTAACTTAAAATTTGGTAAAAACACTCTACAATTAAAATAATCAAACACATGTTTCAGGGTTTTTCAAGATTCAACCCCTAGGGTGAAATATATTGAGAGATTGAGAATTTGAATCACTCACTCATCAATATAGAGACGACTCTGTATTTTAGTTTCATCAATGTTTAATAGATGGCGCTGTAGAAATATTAAATCACGCTAACGATGTTTTTTGCATATGCACTTTCAAGGCGATATTACTCGATGTTGTTCTGTCGATGCTTTCAAAGGTTATAAATATTCGTTCGCTGTTTTCATTGATCTTTGTTATTGTTCGGGATCGTTTCTTTCTTTCCTGTTAATTTAAATTATATTATAATTAATAAGTTTGGTGATATTAATCTCTTGCATGCTTTTAAAACGACAAACATGATAAGGCTAGCATCTAGTGACTATTCACGTTAACGATGTTCATTGGACGGTGCTGTGTGTACGGTCAATATCATTTTAAATTTTTCAGAAAACATAATATTTTGTAGGTAGTATCTAGGTACCTACTAACAAAAGGTATTTACAAGGCAGATGTAAGTGGAAACGCCGGGAGGGGATGCCCTTGGAGAACATATAATGACCTTATTGGTGACGTTCTTCGAAAAGATGAGGTGCGTAGTACTCGCAACCGGCGTGCGTGTATGACCAGATGTACTTACGAACGTAACGAGGCAAAAGGAGTATGTAAGGATCGTAGCAGCTAGCCTTCTGTAGTTTCTGCCTACCCCCATGGCATGGGAAGAAGGTGTGATTTTATGTATGTCTGTATGTATCATAGTGTAGCATTCCGCGTACCCTTAAAAAAAGTAAACGCAGTCATAGCTTACAAAGAAATGCTAATAAAAATTTTACATCATGACGGGCCAATTTACATATGGACGAGCTGAAACCATTTTCATGGAAAAACTGAAGAATTCGAAACATCCCTTCTAGAATGAGAAGGGTGGCAATACACATTTTTATTATGTAAGGTGAAGAAGCTAATAAACCTTTTTGATGAAATTCAGATAAATGTAAATGTGAACGTTGCCTCGTTGGTCTAATGGTCGCAAGCTGAGCATGAGATCCTTGGTTCGATTCCCAGGTCAGACAGCCTTATGGGTTTTTTCATCAGGAATTTCTCAGTAGCAGCTCAGAGTCTGGATTTGTGCCCGGTTGGTGGCAATAGGCTCGCCCCTATTACATGGGATTTAAACATAACTGGCCAAATGTGGATGTACTGTGATGTGATGTGATGTGTGAGGTAGGTATACCTCTACCTAATCCTTTGGGGATTAAGCGTGATGTTAAGTTATGTGAACGTTAACGTGTCCGTTTGGTAGTTACTTTTTACGGATAAACTTGATAACCGATTTTCATGTGTTTTAGTTTAAGAAAGGAGAGTTGAATTATACTAGCCTGAAATGGCCACACACCATTGGCATTAGCGAGCGACATTAAAACATATTGTGTGAAACGGAATACTATGCCTACATCGTGCAGCACCGACAGGAAAAAATGTGTGAAACATAATCTTTTTTTATGCAAGAATTCTCAAACATAACACGCAAACGGAGCTAGATAAAACAGCGAATTATCCTTACTATGTGTTAATTAAGTAAGGTATTTTCTCTCTACATTCATAGACTCAGAAAAGAATATCTTTGAGATCTTCTATTATTTTTTGTTATACCGTGGAATAAATCCGGATGGACGTGATGATTACTACTGGCGTTGTTTTTGCTTTTATTATTCTTTCTAGGTCACTCGTATTTGAAGCAACGATAAAAGTTGCAGAGAGGCGTGACGCGACGGTGCGACGCAATTCTGTTAGAACAATTTCCATGAAGTTTTCATAGAAATTGTTCTACTAGAGTCGTGTCTCACTGCCGCGTCGCGCCTGTCTGCGGGAGTCTTAAGCGTGTTGAGACGAGGCAAGTTATTTGTTGCTTCTATCTTATTGTATTCCATTAGCAAGAAACTTGCATCGTGTATAAAAATTTAATTCAGTACTTAATAACTACACATTTGTTTTTTTTTGCCTTCTATAGGTACCTAAGAAGGTAGAGCCTTTGTCTAGAAACTGTGTTATCCATCAGAGCAAATTAATAAAAGGCAGTAGGTACGTAAAAAATATTATAACAAAAAGTTCTCGGTTGTTAATTCAAATTCACAACATAAACAAAAATATTACTATGTTGGTCGAATTATTCAATCTTGTTACAACTGAGCGATGTAACATTACTCGTTTAGGAAATACAATATCGAGCACTCAGGTTTCTATCAGGATTTTCCGGAAACAATAAAACGAATGATTTATTTTTCCTCTGGAACAATGACATTTTGACCTTTTATCTGATGGCACGAACACTCAGCCACATATTAATATATATAGCAAAATACCTACCTTGTTACCTTCACATCATTTTATTATATTAAAGAGAAAGCTTCTTTATTGTGTTACATTGTGTAAAAGCAAGCAATTATGGGCGGTAAAGTGCAGTCTCTGGAGGTTTTAAAAAGTGACGTCCCATCCGTCAAGCTACGTTCTCACCTTCGTCATTCTTGCTTGGGCCAACCGCGCTTAAAAGATTGATCAGTTCTAAAAGCTTGTGGCAAGATTATTAAAACACGTTGAAATGAAAGTGTCCGTGGTGTTGCCAGTTCTTTTCCATAGAGATCTAAGTACGTTTTGGGACGTGCAACTAGCTACAATTTTCTCTGAAGAACTGACTGACTCACTGACAATTCAAAAGTGCCTGTAAATGTTTAATTGAAATAAATGCTTTGACTTTGACTTTGGATGCGTTTTCACACAGCTCGGGTACCTACCTACCTACCTACCAAAGTATTCCCATGCATTAAAATGTCGTAATCGACAACTTTTAATTCAATTGCTAAATGAAAATGAAGAGTAATTGCAATAAATTCCACACAATTGTGATGGTAAATATTACATATAAGAGTAGTCTGCGAATTTGCTCTGAGTTTAGCGAAAATGGCTTTCAGCCAACATTTATTTCAGTTTAGCTTTTATTTTTGCCATTCTAAAAGCGGCTTTTACTTTACCAAATTGCTAGTTAAACGCGTTCAAAACATTTGGGATTGTGATAATATCTAGTGTTATTACAAGTTTAGGTTAATATTAAACATTTATTTTACATGTTATGGGCACTGTAGGAAATTTTATAAAAGGGCCTATTTTAGTGCTTCTAATATTAGTTTATTTTTAATTGGTCACAACATTAGTCCCCTATTCTCAACTACATAACACCTTTGATACATTTTTTAATTATTCGCGTTAAATTCACTTAGGTTATTTTGATACCAACTCGACTATACTCTGCTTACCATTCCCAGGACAACAAAGAGACATAAGATATTAAGACAAATGGAGTCCTACCTTATCTATTCGGAACAGTCCGACGTTAATTTATCTAAGAAGGAAAAGGCAGTCGGTGTGAAGCTGTTTATTTCCCCGCCCGGTAGCGTGGGAGCCAGCTAAACAATATGCTTTTTTTTCTTTAGCTACGTGGGACGTAGATTGTAAATTAAAATAGATTAGTGCTGCTATAAAAAGGATTAAAATGAAAAACAGAACATTGAAAAAAAACAGGAATTTTTTCTTTAAGTTTGCATTCTATTCTTGTGCTGATTGGTGTTTTTTGAATAATCGATTCATAGAAGCTAAAAAGTCATATTACGAGATTTCTATATTCTATGTTCTACATTACCGGAATTGATTTCAGGACTTAGTCGTTCATCATATCGACTCTCCAGAACGTATACACTTACAATAAAATACCCGTAATGTAAGTAGGGAAATGTTTTGCCTCAATTCTTCCGACACACTTGATTGAGATACAATTTTCGCGATGTTTTTCTTGTCTTAATTACCATGAACCTTGAGTAATTTTGCTTTAGAATATTAATATAATTTCTCATAAAACTCAGCTTAGTTCTTACTAAAAAAACTTTGCCTTTAATTTAATTAATAGGTAACCATCGAAAATAGGTAGTCGATATAACAAAAAAATTTTTTTAGCTCCTCGCTTTTTCTAATTGACAGTATAATCTCTTAATTGGAAAGTATTTAGTGAATATTACCGCTTATACTGTTTGTGTTTCAGACATCGTTTTATCATTGAGCTATATCTTATTTTTTTTTCCTGTGACTAATACCTACTTGGGTATATCAAGAAATTTTGTAAGTTAGTAAAAACGCATGTTAAATTGCGGAAAGTTTATAAAAAAAAATAACAACGTAGATGTTATTAATTAATCCTTATAGCGCTGATTATATCTCCTTTTTTCTAAGCTATAACAAAAACCTCTGCCTCATAATTTAGAAGTAGAACAGCTACGTCTGAAATAAACGTCAGAAATAATTTACTTTCGTCGAGTTAGATAATCAGGAAGAACGTTTGCCCAATATAGAGTGAATACGTGCAGTGTGGACAAAGAAACCGCAAAGTAAACATACTGTTTGAGCAAGATGACGGAATAGGACCCTTTCAGCGAGAAAACCTTGAAGCTTTAAGAAAGGGTCCTATTTCGTCATCTTGCTTGCTTACATATTATATTTGTTCTGCGTTGTCATCTCGCGTACGTGTTGAAAGATTTGTTTTGGAAAAAGCCACGTTATTCTTCGGCATATTGAATTTACAGCTTACAGCACTAAACGACGGATGTCTATTATCGCGTTTTCATGTGCAAACAAATATTCGTGGACTAAAGACTAAGAAATACTTTCTCTTCCTTCCCGCATCACGTATGACATATTTTCGAACTTTACTTTCATTCGTTATGTTAATTAACATATAAACATAACATCAAGCCTGTTTTACCCGAAGGGTTAGGAAGAGGTGTACCTATAGTACACCCACATATTTGTGGGGATATTTTAGATTGATTGATATTTTCTACGGCGCGGTTTATACGCCGTGTGTAGACTATAAGCACGGTTCGTCAGTGTTGTATGGATAACTATAGAAGCTTGTTGACTGACACGGTTTTTCTACGACGCGGTTTGTAAGGGCATAAGTGTCCTTTTGGTTTTGTATGTATTTGTATAGTAAGCTAGTTAGTTATTTCGTTTAGTAATTACTTAGTATAAACAGTTAGTTGTGTTATATGTTGTATATAACTATTTTAATGTATATAACAGTATGAAATTATATTGGCACGCAATTTTCGTAAATTAAGTTACTAAGGGCGAATTTCATAAAACTTTTATTCCTAGAATAAGTATTATCCTGAGAATAAATTTTGGATTTTTGACAGTTTTTCTATACTAGAACTGTCACACGTCAATTTTATTCCACGGATAAAAGATATCTGACTTTGGTAAAATCAGCCCTAAGCGTATCAAAATAATCAACGTTAAAATTACGAAGTACCGTCAAAAGCAAACCAACTTATTCGGTTCAACAGGTTTTATAACCAGCTATTACATTATACGGTTCCTTTATAGCTAAATCAGGCTGAAAACTATATCGGTTCTTGATCCCCATTTTCCCCTATATTAACCTTCAAGTATCCATTGCACGTGACCTCTGCAAAGCTTTTACTTGAATTTAACGATGTGATAGCTGTAAACTGTCTTAACGATAATATCTCCACAAGGTCGAGAACCTTTCCCTAATGGGCAATATTATACATAAGTAAATATATCTTATTTTGTGCCTATCTCATCTCTTAATTGCCTAGGGTTAGAATGACCTAGCCTAGGGTTAAATATATTTTCATATACGGTTCACCAGTGATGGTCCCGTGTACCCAAAAGGTTATCAACCTACACGTCATGTGCTCTAAAAATTGTTTTGAAGTCCAGTTCAGCGCTTAGTGCTAAGTAGAAAACACCATTGTACGTCAGTAGCCTCATAAATGTCTCATACATAAATGCATAATGTGAAGGTTCTATATTTAGTTCCACTTTTCACTCATATTTTCGGTTAGATTTAATAGGTGTACAGTACAACTATTTTCTTAATGTCCCTCGGCAAACTTCGTGTTACGTCAGTCGTCGGATTTCTATCAGATGCCCTTTACACTTGGTGCAGACCGGAGGCTCTCAATCGACTTGGAAGTAGGTATATATAGATGTTATTTATTTTAATAATGGGAGAAAAACTACTAAAGTAAACGAAACATGATGTTTTGCCGAGTGACATTAAGAAAATAGTTGTACTGTAGGTACCTATTGTTAAGCGTGTTTCCGCATCAATCTGTGACCCAGCCTTTACGAACCGTTTCTTAAAGTTTTGTGGACCATAAACCGCAATTTAAGGGCTATTGTATTTTCTATCAACACTAACAAAAGATTTTCTTGTATTTATCCAGCTCGGAACATACTTCACCACCCACTGTGTCACCTTTTGTATGTATGCAGTATTCAAAGTCAAACTTTTTATATCAATTAAACCATTTCCAGGCAAGGAGTCGGTCAGACAGAAATATGAAGCTAGATGCCGTTTCAAAGCGTAAGTTTTTATTAAACCTACCTATTCTATTCTATCGACTTATTTTATTATTATATTCAGCCTAAAATGTTAAAAACTAAATATTTTATTCATAAAAGTTTCATATACCTACGTAATACACACAACAAAAGTGTCTAGGGATTAAGGTATTAAAAAAATATATTGTATAAATTGCCCTATTGAAATTAAATAAAAATGTCTATTTAAACTTATTACCTAAATAAAATGTTTTCTTATGTGTAGATCGACGAATTACTCTTTGCTTTTGCAATAATAAAGACTTCGTGATTTATGCTTATGCTTGATTTTTCACCTTAGTTAATCCTGACATTAAAATGTGATAAAAATAAGGTTTTTATTCCGTAAAAGAAACAATTGAACAAACAAGCTGTCTGTATTTCCGCTGACAACGTGTATAATGCAATCACAGCAATATGGCATACTCATTATGAATTCATCCAAATCAGGTTGCGCAATGGCCACACACATATGTTGTAACAAGCGAAAATGATTTTCTGGTTTGTGTACGGCATCCATTTTTGGCAGAGCTCTTCTTTGAAGCATATCCTATGCATGTTCAATGGGATTCAGTCTGGCGATTGAGCAGGCCATGGTAGTACGTTGATATTAGCTGCGGCAAGTGTGTTTGAAACGACTTTGGCAGTGTGTGGGCGTGCATTATCATGCATAAGCAGAAATTAATGGTGCTTCATTTCTGCTAATTGAATCCGCAAAGGTATGACAACACCTGATACAATCGTTTCAGAGTAAATCTGTGCATTGAGATTGCCTCTGATCCAAATCAGTTGGGTTCTTCCGCCGATCCAAATACCCGCCCATATCATAATAGTTCCACCACTACATGCATGGACTTCCTGGCATGCTTTTAAACGTTCTTGGCAGCCAGGGATCCTCCAATACCGTGTACGTCTAGTATCTGGCCTCATACAAAAGCGAGATTCGTCAGAAAAATACACAAAACGCCATTTTTCTTCTGGCCAATTTCTGTGTTCACGAACCCATTGTAAACGGGCTCTGCGATTGCGGGGCTCAATAGGTGGTACACGGAGCGGCCTTTGAGAACGGAGATTGACTTCATGCAAGCGATTTCTTATGGATTTATCGCTAATTAACATCCCTGAAAAGCTAGGAAGTCTCGTAACATCGCGGTTACTGTACGATTTCGTCGAGCAGTAATTTGTATGTAAAGATCTTGTCCGAGTGGTGATGCGAGCTCGTCATCCATGTTGCCATGCCACGCTGCCAGTGATGCGGTAACTTGTCCAAAGTCGACTTATAACACTTTGCGTAGTGCCCAGAGCGATTGCCACAGCACGCGTTGCAGAGAATTAGCTTCCAACATTCCCACGACTCTGATAATTTCTTCTCGGCTCAAACGACGTCTTCTCTCCATATTAACGTTCTTTTGTATTGATTCCACACAGAAGTAACTATGGTAAAAAATTTACTGATTCAGCCTCAAACCAGTTGCAGGATTATATAGGAATACCTAAGACTTGACACAAGATTTTCAAATAACTTATTCCCTTTTCAAATGACGAAATTAACTAAAAACTATCCATAGGAGTTACAAAAAATATTTTAAAATTCTGAGTTTTAGTAACTAGCCAAAACGTGCTTCATCCCTAGACACTTTTGACGAGTGTAATAGTATAAGTTTCTTATTGGAAAATACGCTTTAATGCGCTATAAGCAAGATTACTTTTCGAAGCTTGCTTTTATGAATTTTCATTTCGTGTAAAGGTCTTCTTCTAGTATTTCTTTCTGAAAATAAAATGAAATTGGATTTTATCGGATTTAGAGCGCCGTTGTTTCATTTTTTATCTTGATTTACCGTAAATCAACAATCTATTTTCAGTTTCCTTTTGGCTGACTTGATTAATCCCTTGCCGATGGTCGACCCGTCTTTCGACACGTTTTAAAAGCACGAAAACAAACAGCGAATAATCATTTTCTACAGAACGTCGACTTCAAGTAGAATTACTTAGGAGTAGAGACTTTGAGAATGTTTGAAAATGCCTCCAATTTGAGCTCAGTTTGATCAGTGATTAATCCGGAAACTATAGATATATAGATACTTACTTCAATATTTAGCGAATCGCATTAATTATATCGGAGTATCAAGTCTTGATGCCAGTCGTCGACGATGAGCACAAGGCAAGAGAATGCGATAACGGACGGTTTCTCTGTGCGTAAGTATAGAGAAACCTTCCGTAATCGCATTCTCTCAATTCTTTATTGTACACAAAAGATATATTTTACACAGTGATATTTAATACGGTCCATGCACAAAGACGAGCAAATTCAAGTTGAGTTTACTGACAGCAAATCTTTGAGTGATAGAGAGAGATCACTCTCTCACTGAATGTTTTCCAATAAAAACTGCTTTAAATAAGTAAGTACCTACATAAAATATGATGTGAACTACGTGCTTTGACTCTCAATCGGTAGTGACAACAATAAATCGATATAAAAAGCGCCAACGAAAAAATTTGTCAGCAGTTTAAGATCGTAAACTTTATTTTCTATTACGTTCAAAAGTCAGGAGGCGCAAACGTGCTTGGCATGGTTAGTGCTGAACCAATATGTTTGAAGTCACGTACCGAGGCGTGGGCGAGAATTGTCGTGCGATGTGAGAAACCTGTGACGTTAGTCGTGTGACACGTCTTGACATAAAGCAAATGGTGGCTGTATTGGGTTTTTGGCGAAGTCAAATACTTCGCCCATTGTATACATCCAAATTATGTAAATCAATGGGTAGCAGATGAAAATAAATATGAAATGTTAAGTTTACGGGGCTGTTTAAAAAAAAAAGTGATCTCAAAGTTAGTTTCAATGAATATGCCTGAAGTAAGATGTGTTTAGAACCTGGATGAGGCAGGCACAGGAACGTGGGGATTGGCAAAAGAAAAGAGAGACCTATGTTCAGCAGTGGGTGAAGTGGGGCTGTGGATGATGGTGATGATGAAGTGTTTCGGAATAAAAAAGACATCGCACCATAATTTACTGAACCTAAATTAATGCGGTGTAATAATAAATCTAAATGACCAATACTTACTAAAGTACTTATACAAGATAATTATAAAGTCAGTGAATTTGTTTGATAGGAAAACTTCTGAGCCGGCGGGAAATGTTAGGAGGAAGTCATCCTAACTAATGTTATAAATGCGAAAGTGAGTTTGTTTGATTGTATGTTACGCTTTCATGCTAAAATGGCTGCACGGATTTGGATAAAATTTGGCACATGGGTAGACCATGACTTGGGTTAGGACATTGGCTACTTTCATCCTGGATCGTTGACGAAGTCGCGGGCCAACGCCTAGTAAATAATAAGGCGCTGAAAGAGGTTCTTGCTTTCAGACTAAACAACCAGTAATATATATTTCATTATTCTTAGGAAGAATTTACTACCGAGTGACTTACAGCCTAGAAAGTATGCGCTAAACAAACGCAACTATACGAACACATTGCCTGGCTTTATGAAAAGGGGGAGAACCGGTGGACTGCGATATCATTTTGTAATTTCATAATAATCATGGAAGTAATTTATTTGCACCTTCAATTTTACATACTTAAGTAGAAAATACAGTTACGCAATAAAAATGGGCAAAAAGTAAGTACGTAGGTAAAAGTTGAACAAGTTGTTGAAGTTGAAGTAGATTACACTTGAAGCTATAGATGGGCAATCCACCCACCGGTTAAACCGGGTCTTTTGGGTGTAATAGGGTTTAAACCCGATTTCCACCCAATTTTCGGTTGTAAATGATTTTTGTATAAAAAAGATAACTTTACTTGTACAATAGCCGTACGGAGGAAATGTAATCCCTAAAAATTTGGTGAGATCGACGTATCGTACTATTTATTGGTCATGAAACCACAAAGATATACGCAATTGTGTATTTAGAATATTTTATTTTATTTGCAGAAACATGGTATGTTTACAGAAGGTGTTCGTATTATTGCATAGTGCTACATGTCTCACCGTTTTAACGGTATGCAAATCAAGTTACAATTATTATTACATACAATCATTGAAGTAGGTACAATCATTTTTAGTTACCATTATTTACATTATATTAATATTAAAATTTTAATCATTATTTCAATTATTATAATACATAAACTACACACTTATATTTTTGACATGGCATTAAATAAAACAATAAGTTTAACAAAATAACACTTAACTCAAATAATTACATCACTTATGCCTGTATTTTGATACCAGATCAAGAGAAAAAAAATTACAGGGACATTTTACAAAAAACTCGTGAATTGAGTAAAAACATTCCTGCAACAGCCACTTTCGTAGTGCCGAACAAAATTTTTGGAAGGGTAGTTGGGTAATTGTATTCGGCAAAGCATTATAAATTAGGGGAGCCATGTAGATACAACTCTTTCGGAAGAGTTGCAACTTAGGAACAGGTATCTCGAAATCTAGATGTGCAGCTTTCCTTTTATTTGTATTATCCCTTCGTTCAAATAATGCAAGATTGGATCTCACAAACTTGGCAACTTCGAAGATATATATGCAGGGTACAGTCAAAAGGTTATGTGACTTAAATATAGGCTTACACGAATCAGAACAATCCATATTAAAAATTGCGCGGATACACTTTTTTTGAGCAATGAAAATTCGATCTGTTTCTGAGGAGTTTCCCCACACAACTATGCCGTAGCGAATTACCGAACAGACATAGGCATGATACACCATTATGGAGGTTTCTCTCGACGTTACATTTTTGACCTTTTTGAGCGCAAATACAAATTGGTTAATTTTCTTGCAGAGTATCTCGATATGATTCTTCCATGTTAAGTGCTCATCAAGTGTTACCCCTAGAAACCTTGTGTTATGTACCTGCTTTACGCTAATATTATCATACGCGACATGAAGATGGACAGGTTTACTTTTCCATGTTTTAAAATGGAGTACGTTCGTTTTCGCAATATTTAATTTTAGTTTATTAATATCTAACCATTTTATAATATCGTTCAATGCTTGATTAATTTCATTGTCATAGTTTAGGTGACTAAGTAACAAATCCATACTATCCTAACTTCCTAACTAATATTATAAATGCGAAAGTAAGTTTGTTTGTTTGTTACCTTTTCACGCCTAAACCACTGAACCGATCATCATGAAATTTTGTACATACATTGTCAGAGGTACAGAAAAGGACATAGGGTACCTTTCATCCAAAAAAAGTACTGTTCCCGAGGGAAAGAACTATAACTCTCGACGGTCACAATTGCTTTAGGACGCTAGATGGCGCTACGTGTCTTTCGAATCATGATTGTTTTATTATTAAAATTAGAAACTTTAGTAGTGTGTTCCAATAACCTGAATTAATTGTCAAAATCTAAATAAACGCGAGCGAAGCCGTGGGCAAAAGCTAGTAATATTATAAATGCGAAAGTAACTCTTGTGTCTGTATGTTATCTTATCATCCTTAACGGCTGAACGCATTTGGATTAAATTTGGCACACGGATAGACCTGGGTACTTTTACTTTTACTACATAGGATACTTTTTATCACGGCAGTGTGATCCTATAGGATAAAAAGCTCCGCGGGAAAAAGCTAGTACTACATACCTATGACTTTTTGACTTTAAATAAGTAACTAGGTACTTAGTAATTATGAGAAGTGTAATGAATTGACTACGAACTTAACTACATATTATGTCAATTGAGTAATGAAGGTATTGAAAATTGTAAAGTTTAAGTAATTAAAGTAATTTTGCTTCTTTTCTGCAATGTTCGACAGCTTGCAAAAAGCAACTTAGCAAAAATGTCTACAGGGAGCAATTTTTTAATAATATAAGTAAATTATCATAGCTTGTTTTCAAGTGAAAACAAACTATGATCTATTAAAAGTCTTCACACAGTGTAAGCAAAGGTAATTTTAAAGTTTCTGCAAAATATTTCAGAATAAGAACATCATCGTTCATCTAGCTAGGGTTGCCATATATAAGCGATAGTGACGACCCTTTTCTTCTCAAGCCGTATTTATTGTTTATTTAACCGACGAAAAAAGGAAGGAGGATTTGAAGTCGACGCATATATTTGCTTTTGAAGTGAATACTTCTTCAGGCCCATACATTTCGGTCAAGGAGGTATGGATGTTTTGTATGGGTGAGTTGATAATTTTTTTGCGATTTTGATGGCGGTCCCATGGAGAAAGTTGTTCAGTTTGATGTTCTGTACCGCACTCTTAAATTTGACATCACCTTTCTGATAACACACTGTGTAAGGCCAGTCAAAGGTAGTAAAAAGTAGGAGATTATGAAGTCTTATTAATTGTTCCAAATGTGCTTTTTATGGAGAGGGTAAAGACAAAAAAATGAGCTATTTGAAAAATTTGTGGCGGAGAAATTTAATGACTTGTATTATACCATGTGTTCGCACCAAATGCTATGAACAAATCTTAAAATGACTGTCCAACTGAAATACGACTTTCAGCCTAAACTAAACCCGTCTCCGAACCTTCGGCTCCACTTCTAGTTTCGGCCGAAACCGAAAGCGAAATATAATAATATGAAGGTAAGAAGCAGTTCGTTAATTAAATGGCATTATTTTCTGAGACCTGTGGTTTTTCGCAGATTTATTACATTTTGCAATCTTCAGGTTTCTTTTATCCAAAGAAAAAAATGACATTTGCCAGATTTTGTGTGAAAAACTGTAAAAATTTCAAAATGACGATTGAAAAATAAGCCCTTACTTAAATAAGGGCTTTAGCAGATATGCTGCTGTTAGCTTTTATGATTAGCGATTTTTCAGATGCTCGATTCAACTCTTAACACCGCAAAATTTTCGCATTAGCGATAAGCGATTTAATCGCTTCTCAATATAGCCTAGCGATCGACCCGATAACCTAGCGATAATAACTAAATAAATAAATAAATAAAAATGCAATGCAACGCTTTATCTCTTCGTCAAACAATTCAGCATCGTTAAAACACAATTTTTTATATTGTTAACTTAATGTCTTGTAAATATAGGTAGGTACGAGTATCAGTGCCCACCCTCATTAGCATCGTAATAACCGATATTATTGTTTCATAATTTAAAGCGAATGAGGACGTATTTCGAAGTAGTAATAACCGAATAACACATCGAATTATGTCCCAATATAGGTACTGGAATTAATTTAGCCATACGAAACGACGTATGTCCAAATTAAAGCCATATAGTGGCACAGCCACAAACCTAAATAAATATATGTGGTCTGTTTCAAAAGTATCTCATGAAAATGTAAACAAATATGTCAGAAAACCTACTTGTGGATGCCAATTTGTTGTGCCGCTTGCAAATTGAGTGCTTTGTTATAATTGTTTGTATACTTTTAAACCCGAAATTCTAATTTAACCCTTAAAGATGTCGAGGTTAATTTTAGAACCTCAATTTCAGTCGATGATTTAATTACAATTTAATCATGTTAATCAAACAGTAATTGTTGGAAAAATTGGTAAGATATTAAGTTGAAACCTTCTAATTACAGATGAATGTGTTACTAATTCCCTTTAGAGAGTGATTGCGTAACAATTTAACCTGAATAGGGTCCGTTTACATTTTCATCACTTGCTTTTTGAACAGACCATAGGTACCTATTCGAGTCCACCAGACCGTAAGCGTTTGGAGTCCTTACGGACTTTTCACAGTGAACTTGTACACATAGGCGTATTTACCAATGTTTATTTGCCTTTGAGCCGCAGTTAGGCATGATACATGTAAAGGATCTCAAGTGGCTTTTTGTGTGTAATTTAAGATTTAGTTCCTTTAGGGTCAGCGGGAGCAGTCAATTGTGTTAATGTAAAGAAATGGAAAGAAAAATACTACGGGGTTGGAAAGGTTGTCATCGGCATGGATTGTGAAAAATCATACGGTACTAAGCAACGAGTAGGCGAGTATAGAATTAAGCAAGAGAATTTCGAAAGTTATCAAGTCTCTAATTTATACTGTAAATAACAATATGTATATTTTTTTTGACTGTTCCTGCCGTAGTCCCAACTCCTATGTAGCATTTAAATTGTTTGAAACACAAACCCTTTAGCAAAACTAATAAAATCTTGCACTTCCCACGCTTATGTACAAAGCGTGAATTCTATTGTCTAGTCTACACCCTGCGACAAATGTTGCGGAATAAATTATACATCAAGAAAATGACTTTATGTTCAAGGCATTAAGATACACTTTCGTTTGCTCTTCACGTCAAAGAAAAAGTTTTATTTGACGTAGGTCCTGAGTTTACGCAAAATATTTTAAATATTTGATGCTCGATATTATTTGGCTTTGGGAATTTCCATTCAAGATCTTTAAATCTACGCCAAACAATTTTAAATGAAGCAATTTTTTGTTTATCTTTCCGCCGGGAAAGATAAACAAAAAAATCGCTGCAATTCAGTGCATTGAGCAGGGACGAAGTTAAAAAGTCTCAAGTACCTGAAATTTGAAAGGGTAGGTACTTATTTACTTTTCCGTCTGGATCATAGCAATGTTACTTAGCGGAGGAAGTCAATAGATAATGTTTACTGAGTTTTAGGGTAAATTCCCAGAAAAACTCTTTGACGTAAAGCTTTATTGGATACTAAAAGTCAATGTATAGTTTATCATCTACGCCATTAAAAATTAAACGCGCGAGGCCTTATAAGAGTACTTATCAAAAAATTACATGCTTTATTCATGAATCGTAAGTCCGCACAAATCGTTCTCAATTAATACACCACTTTTTATTTCATTCATAGCGAATCTATAAATAACTCCGCACGTCACGATATGCTTACAATACGTAGGTGTTTCTATTTATTCTACATACTCTATAAAAGGAATGACAATAGACGTGTAGTAAATAACATAAGATCTTAAATTGTGGGCGTCTAAAAGGCGTGGGCGGTACCCCACGCCTGTCGCTTCTAGGAAAATTCAGTAGGTACCTAAAAATCCGAGATTTATGAACACCGTTGAAGATAACTGCCAAAGAATACAGCAATATGTTAACTTATTCATCTTTAAGCACTTTTTCTTTTGTTACTTGGAAACATGAAGGATGTTCTTTAGCTGAAACCGCCTTTCCCGAATTTTACTTACCCCAGGGCACGGAACCCCTTACTGGATATTTATAATAAGTACCTACGTCTCATAGGACTTGTTTATTATGCTTGTTTTCATTACTATGGTTTAGGACAATTTATTTCGCTCAAAAATAAATTTTTGTCACTCCTATGAGGAAAAACATAATAATTAAGATAATCGACGATTTCGCTGGGTTATAAACTAAAATTAAATTATAAAAAAACAGTAAAAACTTACAATTCATACATATAGTGCTTTAATAGCCTTTTAAAAGCTAGAAGTGCTTTGAATTCCTTAATTACTTTAGGCATAGAGTTATAGAGTTCAACCCCCTCATTAACGACAGTCTTTCTACCGTAGTTTGTCCTCGGTGCTCTTAAAATTGTATGGTTAGCCTGCCTCGTCATGCGCTTTTGAATTTTCATTATTTTTATAAATGTAATTTGTGTATGTGTGTCTCTATTAATTATTTTACGTACAAGTCTGCAAGTTTAGTATTTATGAAAAATATAATAGAATAGAATACTCTTTATTATGTAAGTACACCATAAAATTATAGATATAAATGTAGAAATTTTGTTGATTGATTCATTCATTTTGTTTCTTTTAAAATCTTTTGAGATGTTAAAGAATCATAATTGAATAAGACTTAAATAATTTTATTTTGAGATGTTTTTAGTTTTATAATATAAACAATATAAAAATAAGAGGCGGGAACGAGCGGTCCGCTGTCATTTTAAAGTGGTGACTTTCGTGCGTTTGGGCATTCTAGGGTTTTCTCAAGTGGTGAGTTTGTAGTTTCGGACAGTTCAGTGGGTTTTGGCAGCACTAAATAATCGAGTTATAAATAATACATTTGATCAGTAGTGGGAGATATCGGACAATTCCTCTAAGTGCACCAGTCAGTGATGATATCTTTTTTCTTACTTTCTCAATGTGAGGTTTCTTTGTAAGTTTATCATCAAAAGTAAGACCTAAATATTTTTCAATAATTGTTTTTATTGTGGATTGACCATTCATATTTAATTCACCAGGTGTCTGAAGTTCTTTATTTTTAGCACTAAATATCAAATCATAACCACAAGATGAATGCCCAAATAAAATACCGATGCTGGATTTTCAACGCTCGGCTCAGCGGCGAAAGTAAAATATTCATTACACATTACAGGCATTCCAATCAAATTAAATCAAAAGTCACTTATTCAAATTGGGCTGAGAATCAGTACTTTTCACATAAAATTACATAAGATAGTCCTCCAAAACGCCCGGCCTTCACCATTTCCTAGTGCTTCCGCTAAGAAGAAGAAGTGGCACAACAAACTCCCCAGCAACACACATTCATTTAGATGTCTCCTAATGTTAGTGAAATTGGGCATACGTCTCCTTTAACATCGCTAGATCTGAGGCTA
This sequence comes from Dryobotodes eremita, assembly GCA_917490735.1. Classification (NCBI taxonomy): domain Eukaryota; kingdom Metazoa; phylum Arthropoda; class Insecta; order Lepidoptera; family Noctuidae; genus Dryobotodes; species Dryobotodes eremita. The sequence continues at coordinate 11,551,907 of OU823248.1, read as the reverse complement.
GAACCCATCAGTATCAATGTACTGTTTAGCTAGCGTGAAGCTTTCGCTTTGGAAGACACGTCTAAAGTTCTGTCATCAGACATCTGCTAAGGACTACTATAGAAGAAGTAGAATGTAAAATACCCACAGGCTTGCATATGACTTTTCTGAAAACGTTCACGAGTACAAGCTTGGTTGAATGCGCTATCGATCGCAATAGTTGTTCAAACAAATCGAACTCGATGGAGTGAGTCCTTAAGACGTCAGTAAGTGCTCGTATGGAGTCGAGGTTCGTTCCATTGTGCTGTTAAGTGGCATTAGCGATGTGGTCCCACTTGGAACGGGTCAAACGTACGTAGGTGGTGCAACGAACTATGCACTGCAGTATATTTAGATATTGCTATAACGGGTGTAAAAAGACGCTTAACGAAGCCGATAGTATCGTGTTCTTCCTGTCATTGTGATATTTATTTTGTACTGGAATATACCTGAGAAATTCCTGTTACGGAAAATTGAAGGTACAATTTTTTTACGAATACCACTTTTAAATGTTAACTTTAAATAATCCCAAGACTCCTGTACCGTTGTGACCCATACGCAAAATCGCAAAATGTTATGCGTGCGTTACATTACGCGCTGCCGATCGATGCCGTGAACAGCGACTTTTCACAACAAAAAACTTTTTTACAAAAAAACAACCGACTTCCAAAAAAGACACTAAAAAACGTAAAAAAATAACTTTAATTTCGGAAGTCGGTGGCCAAAAACGAAAATACACCACCAAAAACAGCGACCTCCGAAATTAAAGTAATTTTTTTACGTTTTTTAATGTATTTTTTGTAAAAATGTTTTTGTTTTTCACTTTTTAGTTGTGGTACCCACCTCACACAGATTCGTATACCACTACTTGATATGTAAATAACCGTGACAGGAAATTATTAAAACATCATCAATATAAACGACGCAGAAAAAATACGCAGTATTAAGGATAACTCAAAAACTACTGGTCAGAACTTGATCAAATTTAAATTGGACCACATGTGAAGCACCATCTTTCAAATAAAAAAAGTATCATCCGAATCAGTTCACCCAGAAAAAGTTCTGAGAAAACACAAAAAATTATTTTAAAAAATCAGTCGAATTGAGAATCTCCTCCTTTTTTTGAAGTTGGTTAAAAAAAATTTTTGCTCATTGTTACTTAGTTTGATGTACAGAATGCTTAGTTACGGTTGTGTGATGGGTTATTTTACATATCTATACACAGCGTGGCGCTATAATGGTGACATTAAAACATGGGTAGGGCTAGTGGCCAGTAACAATAAAAATATAACTAAAAAAAATTGCATTAATTTAATACATTTTTTTAATTATTTTTTTTAATAATCTATTTGTAATTTGGTTTAATTTCAATATGGGTGTATTCCTGAAATAAAAATGATTTGATTTGATTAATGCTGAAATGAACCTTTTTGGCGCAGCCGTGAGGCACACACTGTTGTTGTTAACACTTTCTTTTTGTTATTTATATTTTGTGTTTCACGAATATTTTTTATTGTTACTGGCCTCTAGCCCATGTGTTAAATTAATGTCGCCATTGTAGCGCCACGCTGTATATACAATAATAAAATTGTAGCGAAGTCGAAACTGTTAATTGTTTTTTTTTTAAGTAAATTTTCCGAGGTCTGGGAATGATTATAATGCCTAAAATATTATTTGAGAATTTTTGTCTGTTTATCTGTTTGGCTCAATGTATGTTCCAGCATCACACAAAAACTACCGCATAGATTTTGTTCAAAGCATAGGTATTCCCTATAGGTCTGGTCAGTCTATCAAATATCTATCATCTATAAAATATCGGGCTATTTGCTATGGGGGATGAGCAATATTGCAATTAGTTCGTATTCTTCTATAGTTTACCACAAATTGTAAAAAAACGAGCCAAAATATTGCAGATAGTTACAGATTTAACCTTTTAGATTATTATCATCACGCTTAGCTTTATGGAGCTATGCTGTCAATCATGACATAATATATGTACGGCTATTTTAGTCAATTTTCAACAAAGAAAATACCTTAGCGGTTCGACGACAGCTTTGCAAACATATGTTCGATTCCCAACAATAGATCGTTTTTGAACTTTATTTTTTACTTTGTAAGACTGTTACATTATGATAGTTCGTAAAACTTGCACAAATAAACATAAAATTCAGGCCTCTTCTATCATCTTTGGTTATAATAAAAATAAATATCTATGGTTAGGCGACTGATAATGAGAAATCCCGTGGTTTTACATTCTACTGATAAGTTATTTTATTGACAACTGTTCGTCAGGAATAATCGGTAAGAAAGCATCAGTTAGTGTATGTGTTGCGCCATTAGGTAGTATATAAAGGATCGTAGGCGTTTATTAATACACTAAAAACGAAAAACTTCGCAAGCAATGGGAAATTATTACTGAAGGCTGCAGGTGTCGAACTCAGGACGAGCTGCTTCTCACATGGACAACTGTACGTCGCTTGCTTTCGCTCACCAGTCCTTACTGGTGAGCGTAATCATATTTTGGCTGCTGAGACCAAAACTACAAACGTGTTACACAGATTTTTTTTATAAAAATGTGGCTGTTATTTTAGTATATTGGTGGTGTCTTATGAATTCCACGCGAACGAAGTCGCGGGCAGAAGCTAGATTATAAATATGGACATACATCTTTGGAAAAGTGTCGATAAGTAAATTCCAGAGAGTACGCCTACCAATATAAAACTTGTACAGTAAGGGTGCGATAAATTTTCTCATCAAAGAATTTATTTCCTTTACTTGAAAACTTGGGAGAGACTACAAGACGCTGTTACGGTTTTCGTATTTCTCAATTCTGTGTTATATTTATTTTTATGTGTTGTTCTGTCGGGATTGGTAATAATAATGATAACGGGTAAGGCAAATAATTACACAAGTAGACGATAAAGTAGCCCACATTGTGTCAATTAATTAGATATAATTATATTTTAATGGCTTTCCCAGACATTTTACACAAATATTATATTCCTTGTTCGTTGAAATAAGTGGCAACAGTCATACCTACCTGCAGCTAAAGCACTGACTGACACGCAAATTTGGGGTAATATTATTTAAATCAGTTACAATAATGTATTTATTTAAAATACAAAATCAGCTTAGTGTATGAACAGCAAATCGCTTATATGCTAAATGAAAAAGAACGAAAAACTTACATATTAGAAAAAAAAATAAAAGAAAAAAAGATTTTAACCTAAAGACATAAAATTTACACTCAAAATTAAAAGCAACACGAACAAGAATAAGACATATACTCGTATTTATTTAAAAAGAATAGAAAGAAATTGCTTGACAAAAGCAAGAAACGTGACTACAAAAGGACAATATAAAAGAGAAATCGTACAGAGAATTGTCCATTCAATTTTAAAGAGGTTTATTAAAAGTACGTACGAACAAACTTCTAGAACATTTTCCGAGAAGAACTTTCCTTGATAAATATTGTCGGTATGAAGTAACATTCTACACCAAAATAATGTGGGTTATTTTTTGTTGTTTATTGTGACCTAGATACCTAGGAACAGGGTGTTTTGACTATCGCTTCTACAATAATTAAATGTATTTAATTAACCCCTACGTATTGAGTCCGTATCAAATCATTTGATGTTAATTAGTTATAAATTGTAAAACTAATAAATAAAAACCGGACAAGTGCGAGTTGAACTCGCGTGGAGAGTGTTCCGTACGATAAATATGTTACCCTCCAATAATATTTCAAGTAAAGCAGGTTGCCAAGGGCAAGCCCCTAGCTCCAGAAGGCTTAACTCTACAAACCTTACATCTTGGTCAAAATGTACGGCTTGGCTGTTTCGCAGCCGTCGTACAGACACTCCTATGGGCATATGGTAAGAAATTAAGTCACTGGTCTTTAATGTTGTGTCATGCAATAGTTTAATGGAATGGCCAAGCCATAAATTTTGACCAAGATGTAAGTTTTATAGAGTTAGGCCTCGTAGAATTTGGAGCTATGCTCTACATTAGATCTGATAACTTTTTAACAATGTAAGCGATATGTAAGTCTTGGCAACCTACTTTACATAAAATATTTTTAGTGGGATTTTATTTATTTTTGTAGCGTGCTGTATTTCTTTTTATTTTAGCGGTGATATTTGTACTAATATTACACAGACATGTTAAAATCATAACCCTTAGTTCTAGCATAGTCGGGTAAAAAAGGTATTTCTTGCACGCCAGCAGTTACTGTCTTCATAGCCAACGAAAAATAGTTTTTCTTTTTTGTTGTTTATGTACATGCTAATTTAGCTTTCATAACAAATGGAAGTAGGTATACCGATTATCCGTAAGAAATACAGAATTGCACCTCCCTTTAAGGAACTTAGGGGTTGAAAGTTACAAATTTTGTTGTTTTTTGTTTTTTGTGTGCAAATCCTAGCCTGAATACCAAATTTCAACTTTCTAGGACTTCAGGAAGTACCCAGAGGTTTTATTTTGTATACAGTCCTGCACCCTCCATTTCGAGGGCTGTAGGGTAAAAGGTACAAATTTATGATTTTTTTGTTGTTTGCTTGCTTATCCTAGCCTTCATACCAAATTTCAGCTTTCTAGGACTTCGGGATGTGCCCTAGAGGTTTTGATGAGCGAGTGAGTGAGTCAGTCGGTGACAAAATCGACGTACTTTAGGTATCAATAAAATCCAACGCTAGACACATGAAACTTTTTTATAAGCTTGCTAATTAATTTTTTTCACATAAGCTATGAGGGTATGAAAATACGAAGAAACGCTTCGAGAAAAGGTAGGTAGTGCCCCTGATTTTTGTTTTTGGCCCGTCTTGGCGGAGATACTACCGTGCCCCCAGATCCTAAGAACAAATTTGACATTGTAGTTGTAAAACGTGTTTTCTCCTACAATCCAACCGCAATTGTAAGTTTATACGCACATTATTGAAAGATTTACCATGTTATCTTAAGACCCTAAACTTCTTATAGATTTTGCTGGAATCTGTAAGTAAAGAACTAAGTTGTATAAATTTTTGGTTCAGTATTTTCGGAGATAAGGGGAGGAATGGTAAATTTTCATATATTTTCTTAAATAACTTCAAATCTGGTTACACAAAAAAATATACTGAGACCCTCACAACAAGTCATTTCACTTGATATATCACACGGTACAGTTTGCAAAACTATTATTTTTAATTTTATAATTTGCCCCCAAAAGTGACCCCCTTATTCAAAATTCATTTATTTACGTTAAACATCCGTGTTTGGGTCATAGAAATTCATATGTATACCAAGTTTCAAATTAGTCAGTCTAGTAGATTCGGAGCAAATTGGCTGTGACAGACGGACAGACAGACAGACACGAGTGATCCCATTAGGGTTCCGTTTTTACATTATGACGTACGGAACCCTAAAAATAGCCAATTAATATTAGGCAAAAAAACTTTAAAAAAAAATATTGTGGTGTGATTCTGTAATGTGGGAGAAAAGTTAACAAATTTTTATTTTGCTTATATCAAAAACAGTTGTGTGGTTTATTTCAAAACAGATTATTACAATCGTTTATCTATTATCTATGGACTTTGCGTCCTAACTCAGAAATAAAATAAAATAATATTTCATCTTAAATCCCGAGAGTCAGATAACTTTCCCGATTGAAGAATAATAATGAAAAATGAAATGTTTTGGTTCCCAGTGAAGACCCTTATCCGATTCGCTTTGCGTTTTCTATATTTTTTCGAATTATATTAGTATTTTTAAAAGCCCAATTAACCGTCGAACTGAACCAATTTAACGGGCACCGAATTCATAAGATTTTACCGGTTTTCAGTCTATAGGAAGGTATACAAAAAAACGAATAATCTCCCCTTATCATCACAAAACAAATAGAAGGTCTTGTGGTTAACTAGCAGCACCCGCACGGGTCAATCGATCAGGTTAACCTACGCTTACCGCGGTTGGTCCGTAGATGGGTGACCATCTTTACATACTGTAGCGATATCTACATCGCCACATGCGAGCTGCACGTCACACTGACGTCACGCAAAATCCTGCATCGCGCAAGCAGAATTTACCGCCCAACTAGCATATATACAACGTTCCGACATCAAACGTCGGGCAGTTGCCCGCCAGACATAACACGCGTCTGGTCGGAGGATCCTCCCTTTTCAATAGAGTATGAGTGAGCTTTACACCCTGTTCCTTATACCTCTATAATACCATACCCTCCGTGCCTGGGAAAGCACGTAAAGCCATTGGCCCTGGCTGTCATTCCTGGATCTTCGACAGTCGTTACGGGTCGTGAGATAATCGAAAGTCTGACAACCAGTCTTACCAAGGGATATCCTATTACTCAGTAACTGGGTTGTGGAGGTCAGATAGGCAGTCGCTCTATGTATTCAGCTGCATCCGATCAGACTAGAAGCTGACCCCAACTTTGAGAAAAGTCTAGGCAGATTATGATCTTCATAAAACAAATGTTACTTCGTCCAAAGCTGACATAACAGACACCTAGTTATGTAAACGAGCCAAAACCCCGTGCCACGTGACCGGCACGCAATAACGTGACAATTACGTAAATATTCAATTTAAAAGGATTTTTCTTTCTGTCTGTCGAAGGTTGGAACAAAAAAATATGACATTGGAATATAGGTAAGGACGAATCTTAGGAAGTCTAAAGCGAATTAGCCACTATAAGAAAAATACAAATTTATAAATATGAAAAACTTCTAGATAAAATAATAAAAAAGATTTATGTAGTTTGAACTGCTCACCACTGCTCTTAAAACGATGAAGGAAAACATGGTGTGGAATTCGGCGTGTCCTAGAACCAAAAATTCGAAGACATTTGTGACATCTACCAACCCGCACTGGGCCCGCGTGGTAGATTACAGCCCACTCCCTCTCCAAGAGAGAAGGCCTGTGTCCCAGCAGTAGGAACATTATAGGTTGATTATGCATGCACTAGCTCCTGCTCGCGACTTCGTTCGCGTGGAAGTCGTGTGACACCACAATATACTAAAATAATGGCCACCTTTCTCGCCCACGCTGTTACTTAATTTCCGCTTAGTGTTCTTTCTATTTAAGTTATTTATTATTTTTTATAAAATATGTTTTATTATTGAATAACTCAATAGATATTTTAATGATTATTTTCTTTTATGTAGTAAAATTTTATTCATTGCTCAAATACATAGCAAACTATAGTTTTGTATAATTTAGAAGCATATTGCAATTTTGTAAATGTGAGTACAATGGATTCGTTTATTATATAATTATGTTGACTTGACAGCATGGCAGTAGAGACTATGTCATGCTCACTTAAATGTCTCACTGTTGATGGCGCGTGTGTTGGATCATTCGGTTCCCTACAAAATGGTTGAGCTGGATGGTGCTGATCCACGCGTCATGTTCGTGAACGGGCGCCGTCAGTTGAGACTGGTCATCTCTTAACTGCCACGACTTATTTTTATTATTAATCTTATATTTTGAATTGTTTTTTTATATATTTTTTTTCATTGTTCTCGCATATAGAAGCAACACGAATAATGTACCCAGGATTTTGTAATATCTTGATTTAAAAAGAGTGTCCTTGGAGTTTCTTGCCCGTTCTTCTCCATAGAGATCTACGTTTTGGAATGGGCAACTAGCTTCAACTTTCTGACTAACTGACCGACTCTTTGACAATTCAAAAGTGCCTGTAAATGGTTTAATTGAAATAAATGCTTTGAGTTTGAGTTTGAGTTTGAGTTTCTAGCTTTTTTTCGTTTTGATCGGCTCCTAAGTGTCGTAGCGTGATGTTATAAGTTTTCCCAAGAATTAGGCTATCAAATGCAAAAATAATCTTTCAAATCCGACTGAAAGTTCCAAGGATTAGCGCGTTCAAACAAACAAACTCTCAAGTCTTCTAAAACCGTTTTCTGGTAGCGACAACGATTAAGGTACCTGCCCTTATTGCCCCATCTAAAAAATCCACCCTGTATATTTCATTATTGACTGATTAGCTTCATAAAGGTATAGTATGATGATAATCATTTAAAAGGTTAAATCTGTAACTATCAGCAACATTTTGGCTCGTCTTTTTACAAATTGCGGTAAACTATAGTAGAATACGAACAAATTGCAATATTGCTCATCCCCCATAGCAAATAGCGTGATAATACAATACGTGATATAACAAGCGCCTTTAGATGGACCAGACTTATAGGGAATATCTATGCGGTATTTTTTTCTTGATGCTGGAACATACATTCATTTCATAATAATTCAAAAAAACATATTTTCGGCATTGAATCGTTCAAAAATGATATACTTAAAAAATAAAAATACAATTTACAGTTTTGACTTCGCTACGATTTTATGTATGTGTAGATGCTATAGTTTAAACTAAATAAAATAATTTATTTTCGTCATACAATCGTTCACAATAAGGTAAGTAAAACATGTGAGGATCAGACAAAATGGCGACACCAAATGTCGGAAGTACGAACTAACATATTTAATAAATATATACTCACAGAAAAAACACGCATACAGTCAAGTATGAGTATGAAATTTAATCCAGTAGTCCCACAAAATGTAATAAACTTAAATGTTAAATGATAAAAAAAAACTTTAAATAAATAAACTACATATCAGACAATATTTCGTCTCTTAGACGTTCAAATTTAAGGGTAGGTCGCGCCTTTTAAATATATCAGCCGGTTGTTCAGAACTTTGCACATATTTAATATTAATTAACTTTTGCTGTACCTTCTCTCTACTGAAATTTAATTTTACACCAATATGTTTTGTCTTCTTGTGATAAACAGGATTATTTATTACTTTAATAGTACTCGAATTATAAATTATCAATACATAAGTTGTGCAATTCTTGACAATTTCTTTGAAAAACTGTCTTAACCATAAAAGAACTTTAGCAGGAAGCAGCCAGCAGTGGTTAAGAAAATTTTTGGCATTTGACATTTAAGGGCAATTCGTTCAATTTATAAATTAAGTCCCAGACACTCCCTCAGAGATAAATTTAAAGAGATTAATATTGTTACTGTGCCTTCTCAGTATATTTATGAAAATCTTTTGTATGCACATAAAAATATTAATCTGTTTAAAAAATACAGTGATATCCACAATATAAATACTAGGAACAAACACAAATTTCTTGTTCCTACAACCAGGCTCAAGAAAATTGGTGGCTCCTTTAGATGCCAATGTATACGTTTTTATAATAAACTTCCTAGCCACATGCAAGATCTAAGCTTTAATAAAGTCAAATCTTTTATAAAGTGGAAATTATGCCAGAAAGCCTATTATACTGTGAAAGACTATATTGAGGACAAAAAGGCTTGGGATTGAGCTGCTCCAATAAATTTACACAGTGAATGTTCATTTTAGTTTGCTAACTCTTTTTAGACATGAATATTTACTATAAAAAGTATTATATTATTTTCATTATTGTGAATATGAGGACTATGTGGGTCATTGCTTTTTTTTTCACATTTAGTTTTAATCATGATCTGGCAGTATAAGTAGTTTATGCGGCCTACCCAAATGTCCTTTCTTTGGTATTGTTCGTCGAATCGTTGAGCTCCTTAAGTTCTGAGTTGAGCTGCACGGTTACTGACAAATGCGTGCACTGACTGGACAGGTCCACTTAATCTGTGTGGTTCTTTCCTCAAAAGACCATTTCAGACACTGATCTACATGGTCTTCAAACATTATTACCAAATATATATATACACATTGATATTGATACATTTTATATATACAATGACATGAGTATTTACTTGTAAAGTATTATATTATTTTAATTTTGTGAATGTGAAGACTATGTGGGTAATTGCTCTTTTTTTTCTAATTTAATTTTAATTATGATCTGGCAGTTTGAGTAATTTATGCGGCCTACCCAAATGTCCTTTCTTTGGTATTGTCCGACAAATCGTTGAGCTCCTTAAGTCCTGACTTCCTGAGTCGAGCTGCACGATTACTGACAAATGCGTGCACTGACTTGACAGGTCCACTCAAACTGTGTGGTTCTTTCCTCAAAAGACCATTTCAGAAACCAATCTGCATGGTCTTCGCATGACCTGACCAAGATTATGTCTGGACTTTAAAAGAGACTGTGACCTCTGAGTTTGTTTTGGCCTTTCTTCTCAGAGTAGTCAAATCAATAGGAAACGCCGACCTCATCTAGTTTAAGAAACAAGATTGACGTGTAAAAGTGTTTGTACAAACCTACTTACAGAAATAACATCATTTATCATTTATGGCATTTGACATTTATGGCATTTGACATTTATGGCTAGATGTGCAGACATTCACCCATAAATTCAGCCTCAGTTGTTGAAAGAGAAATTTAAGTTTGAGCTGATGGTGGGTTAACCATCAGCTCCAGTTCTTTTGTTTCTTACCAGGAGAACTCCTCAACAATAACGTCCCTGCATCGGGAAAAGGAATATTTTGTTAAAGGTGATGACAGTTGACATTAGTCTATTGTAACTTAGATAAATTAGTAACTGACTCACTAAAAAGTGAAAAATAAAAAACTTTTTTACAATAAAAACAACCAATCTTATAAAAAAAAACACCACAAAGTGAAAAATAAGTTTAATTTTGAAAGTCGGTGGCAAAAACCTAAAATAGAAATCCAAAGACACCGACTTCCGAAATAAAAGTAATTTTTCACTCTATAGTGTTTTTTTTTTTTGTAAAAGAGTATTTTATAATATATTGTGGTGCCTTACGACATCCACGTGAACGAAGTCGCGGGCAGAAGCTAGTCTACAATAAAATTAGCACAGTTTTAATGCCATGAAAATTACATATAAACACACAATTGTCTGCTTGGGACTGAACAAAACCAAACTTCAGTAAATAGTGAATTTCTTATTCCCACAACAAGATGCTTGTTTCAATCCGTGCAGGGATTCATTCGGTTGACATATTTTATTTTCAGGGGCTTTCACTCCATCTGGAATATCCATAAAAATATCCTTTTCTAACTACCCTTACAATAAGGCTGTTATTATCATCTAACTGCCTTATATTCCAGTTATTTTCAGCAGAGTTAGATAACAGTATCCTTATCGACCCATATCTTGTGGTGGGTGATAATGTGAAAGATAAGTGAGTTTATGAGAAATAACCTCTCGGTATTCGCAAAAAGACATCTGACAAAATAAATGTAGGTTATATTTCTTTTTTATATTTGTGAGTGTGTTTAGTTTAGTTTCTGATAATCCTGTGCGAGTCTCAATAAATACTTTTTCTTTCTTTCTTTCTTTACCTATATTTAACAATATTAGAAACTTACATAAAAGCTGATCAAGAAGTCCGAATCAAAAGACAATATTTCAAATATTGAAAAGTAAAATTACAAAATATTCAATGGGTACTAGACAAAGGAAAAAGTTTTATTCAAGTTATGGCTATTTTTCGACTTGATTTTAATAAATAAGTACAGAAAGATAATCTACGTCGAGAAAATTCTAATAATCTTGATACTTTTTACACTTCTTTGATTCTGTAAAGGTCTTACAAAGAAATATTGAATTTCACACAGGCGTTACATCTTGGTTTAAAAATTAAGTGGAGAGAGAGAGAGAGAGAGAGAGAGAGAGAGAGTAAGAGTAAGCTCATAAAAACCTATCTGTCAAGAGGCATTATTATACAAGCAACGAACAAAATCTGCATTTAAATAGAAATTTTAAGTGCAGATTGGCCTGAGCTTGGATAATAAACTCATCTTTGACTGCATACGTAATTATTTACGCACAAAATAACAATTTTCGTGTTCACAGATTCCTTCACATTCTTAGTATTCACTAAGAATGTGAAAGCTTAAACAAACTCGCTGTTAGCTACTTTTCCCATACCTATAGTCTTCCAAGGAATGCAACAAGTTCTCAACTCAAGGGCCTTTAAAGTAGTCTAGAAAATAAGAAATTGTTATGAAAAGTGTATCAAACTTTCCAAGTTCTTAGGCTACCTGACCCACTTTTTCTATATTCGTAAATGAAATATGAAACACTGCAACGAGCGGCCATCATTAGCGAACAGCCTGTAATTAAGTCTTTTAAATAGTTCACCTAACGATGGCGCTATTATTAAAACTTGAATAGGCGGCGCCATTGTCTTTTTGTAAATCTTTATTTTGAAAAGTGTTTTTTGTCCATACTGATATGCCAACCCCATCGTACCTTATCAACAACATATTTAGATAACTACATACTATGTAATAGAAATAGAATAATTGACTAGGCATCTTCACCAGCACCCTAGTTGCGTAACACACTATCTATCACAATCTGAATCATTTTGAAGCCTATTGCTAATCCATTGCTTCAATGTCCGAAAAATTTGTCTGGCCAACAACGTAAATAACGCAATGAATGTTGTTGAACTGTCAAAATTAAACCTATTTCTACTGTTAGTGTGTTATGCAATTACCCCGCTGCCCACACAACCTCTTTGCAATCGCCAATCTAGGGTTAGCAAAAATTTTTTGAATTAGTTCAACGACCAAAGTGTTTCATTTGAATTCTCTTATCAATGATTCCTTTTAATTCGTGCTCTTATCACACTCCATCCACAAATGTTGCACATCTTCAATTTTGTTGCATATTTTTCAATTAGGTGATGCAACCTTTCGCATTAGGAAACTTAACATAACTTCTATTAAACTTGTATTCTCATACCAGGGCACGCGAGGAGGCCCATTCTGAATTACTTTATACCAAATTCCTTTCACTTTAGATTTTTCATCGAATTAGTTCCTCCATCCGTCAAAACACGACAGTTTAAACTTGGCGCAATATTCTCAGTAACCTGGGATCTATGGCTTTTCGCTACCCGTCTCCACTGCAAGCTTTGACAGCCGGTCACGCTTCTCGCTGCCCCGTATGTGTGCTGGGCCCCAATGCAATGTTACCCTATTCTCGTCTTTGTTAATATAATTAATCAATTTGGGAATATCACAGGCTATCCATGCACCTCTGCAACCAGAGGCGCATCGAGCCACATGTTGTATGGCGCTCCTGCTATCAGTAAAAATAACTACTATATTGAGTTTTTCACTAACTGCATAAGCCACTGCTTCATATATTGCAATGAGCTCCAGAGACATTACACATATAGCTGCATCAATTTTAAAACTAGCCTCGTAACCTGTATTTTGGAAAAGAAAAAGGCTCCACACCCATTTACACATTTTGAACCGTCTGTGAAAATTTTGCACCAATCACTATACTCGGAAACTTATTCTGATACCACTTCATGAACCAATATAATGGGATTATAATATTTTTTAGAGTGCTTGATACATTCCAAATCCGTTTTGATCACCATTTTCATTCATATAGCGGATACCCAAGTATCTAGAGTAAACATTTTAAGAATATCCGAGGAATTCATTTGTAATTGCCCAAGTTCATTAAACGCAGTAGCAAGTAATGGTTTCTTTTTGTTTGACCAGTATTGTAACTATACTGACTTAGGGAGCCCAATTCTGAAATAATTGTGCACATAACATATACCTACTACTAGACCATGAAAACGATTTTAGGATATACTTGAATGGAAGATATTGTCGTCTCAAAAATAGTGGTGGTATTTACAACTCACTTTCTATCTCATGGATTTGGGACATTTTTTATTAAACTTCCTACTACCCTTAGGGCTTGATTTTTTGTAGATGTCAGCAAAATTGACGGGGTCCGATAGGACCGATGCCTGCCGGGGCTGCGGATTGTTCGAAAGAGTTACCGTGGCCCTGGCGCACAGGCAATTGAAGGAACACGGGTGGGTTTTCCCAAACAAAAAAAAAAAAATGGGCTTGATTTTGTAGCTTATCCAATTTGTATACATGCGTATTTGCACTAGAATCATATAAGTCACAAGCATAATCAAATCGACTTCTTAATAGCGAGATATATATCCTACATATATGTTTAGTGTGAACACCTCAGGAGGAACCTGCTAGGACTATCAATAAATTTAAAAAAATGTATACATTTACTGACCATTTCATTAATATGCCTGCGCCAGTATAAACGTCTATCTATCCATACACCCAAGTATAACACATTCTACCATTAATAAAGGTTGCTCAAACACTTTCAAGGCGAGCAATATTCTCCTTCGACCTCTAATAAGGACACAATAATTAGATTTGGTTGGTGATAATGTCAATCCAATCTCACCCTGTAAAGATGATTAATAGTTTAACGCATCTTGTGCTTTTTAATAGTTGTTTTGTTATATGTTGGCGTTTTTGTTTAATAGGTGTTTAGAGCTCTACCTAGAACATGTAGTCGCAACACTAGGTACTTGGAATAACTTAAAATATTATAGTGTATTATAAACACTCTGCGTTTCACTCTTAGTGTCCCCTAAACGCCCCCAGACGTGATAACAATAAAACTTCTATTGCGTCTCGTTCAGTGTCCTTATAATAATAATAATACTTAAATTATTTTATTGGCATGAAAAATGTGTACAAACAAAGTAAAGCCCTGACTCCTGCGCTAGATAAAAACACCTGTGTTACAGGAACCAGTGTCTTCTCCCGATCAGTAGGTTTTGGATCTTATGCAATATACATCGTTTATATTTACTTTAAGACAAACAAAAATAATAATTAAAATAGCAAAATTGTAGTTACATTTATTATTAAAATAAATGTATGATTAAAGTAGTTATTAAATACAAACATGATAAAAAAGAAAAGTAAAAATTATGTTAGCAATTGAATTATTATATTGTCGTTCTACATATGTGTGAGTGTAAAGAGTGTGTTGTTGGTTGACTGGCTCTTTGGCCTAGTGGTCGCAAATGCTACAGCTGAGCATGAGGTCCTGGGTTCGATTTCCAGGTCGGGCAAAGTGTTATTGGTTTTTTCCGTTAGGGATTTCTCAGTAGCAGCCCAAAGTCTGGATTTGTGCCCGTTTGATGGCAGTAGGCTCGCCCGTGGCTCGCCCCCTATTACTTACATGGGACTTAAACATTGAACATCAGGCGAAATGTGGGTGTACTATAGGTACACCTCTGCCTTACCCTTCGGGTATTGGAGGCGTGATGTTATGTTATGTAATCATTCATTGTCATCATTCTTCTGCCGTCCTCCAAATTTTAATGTCGTGTAGTTACGTTTTTTTTAAATTCAATCTTGTTATTTACAATCAAGTTATCGACACTTTTTCCCTAAACTTTTGGGCTTTTTTTTAGTCAGCTCGAAAATTGAATCCCGTTTTGCCGTTAAAAAAACAATCTGTTTTTTAATCAGTCATAGTGCTCGAGTTTAAATAATTTTTTGAATAAAATTATCACGGATAAAATAACGAACGAAATGATGACGAAGCGAAGTAAATAACAGAAGCTTTTCAGAGCTTATAAAGTGAGTGTTGTCACAACATTATTATGCAGTAAAATTATACTATAAAATTAAATAATATTTTTTCCGTAACATTTTGAGAATTTCCTACATTCTGCCCAAAAAATAGAAGACATAAAAACATTCTAAAAATCATAATTAACACACTGATATAATATCGATGTTTTGCCTACCACTCCAAAAATAAATTGCTCGAGCAAAGTACAGACCTTCTCCTAAAACTCACAACAGATTTCGAGACTTTCCTTATAAACCGCGTGTCACATTTTTCTCGTGCTTATTATCGCTCGTTTCTTAACGGAGGACATCAATGAGTCCGATCAACAGGTCTTTACGATCGTTGTGAACTACCCTTATTCGCTCCATCGCTACTCCAATCGTACGAAGTTCACCTAATAATATTGTTCTATTTTCCTGTTCGGTTTTATGGAGAAAAGATGGACACCGAATTTTTTTATTATATTAGTCTCTTGATGTGTGTCAAAAACATGTTTTGCAAGTTTTCCTTTAAGTTCTTGCTTACGTTGTTTCTGGACAATTTCAACTACGCCTCTCGCCATCAAACGTAAAAGTTTGGCGAGTTTAGAATTAAGTAACACCTCTGTATTATAATATAATAAAAAAATAAAAAAATAAAAACTGCCTGCTCTGACTGATGGTCAGGGCAGGCAGTTCAAAGACAACAACGAGTATGAAACGAAAATTTTTGTGCCTACTTCATATTCTGTTTAAACTATTTCGTTCACAAAAAGTTCTGTGTTCTTGTCATGTCCTAAGCCGACTGATTTTGCATAAAAACCTACCATCTCAGGACAAAAATATCATAAAAAGTACGATATAAAAATAGCATTTTTAGTATTCCAGTCTGTAACGATCCCGCATCCAGAATAAAGAGTCTTGTCAAGTCACTGCGGCGTATTTTATATAAATCCCGGCCAAGGACGGAATATTTCACTACTAATCACTACTAGCCCCGTGCCTCCGTCAGCCCGACAACCCTTAGCCGACACGCTGTGATAAATACAATTAGTATTCCGGTAATTAAACTTGTGGTTTGTGCGAGTTTTATTGTTCTACAAGTAAAGTAATTTGTGTACTACGCTTACCTACCTATCTCCGATTTCGTGATGCGGAACGGTTCAAAGTTAGAATAGGAAGAGTAACCATGGGCTTTTTGCCCATTCTTCTCCATAGAAAACTACATGAATGGGCATATTTTGCAAGTGGAAAAATGGTCGCTTCAGTCATTGTAAAATACATTTTAAGCCAATCAAGGAACGATTTCTCCATGTAGAATAGTAGAATCTGTTATGACAAGTTCCAACCATGCACGTAGCTAAATGAAAATCAAATTACAACTGCTAGGAAACTGCGCACAATGGAATATAGAACTAGGAATTGCCTCAGTTTGCATATGGATTAAATCTTAACTGTATTACCCGTTTACTTAGTCTCCTGTCAGAACTCGTGACGGCAATCGTAATTAGTAGTGATGAAAATGGAACATACACGTTTGGATGTACTGAATGGAGTTTGCAATGTTGGGAAAATTAAATCGTTAGCATAATAATTTTAATAATAAGTACCTACTAAGTCCAACCGACCTCTTACATATTTGTTTATATCTGCTAAGATTTGGTTTCCTAAGAATGGTGAACGATCACTCAGTAAAACCTATTTCGAAAAACAGACTCCGGCAAGGAGCTCCACTTCTTAGAAATCAAAGTGATTGATTTTTTTTTTTGTGTTAAGGAAAGCCTGATTGCAACGTAACACAACATTTTGCAAGTGCAAATAAACCACCAAGGAATAATCATATATAGATGCGTACGTGATCCTACCGCGAATGCGCAAAAAAGTGAGAACGAAACTCATCACGTTTGTGTCACAAACTTTTTGCTCTTGTATCGTGAATTTGCAACTTGTTTCGCACAAAAACTCGCTCCCGACGAAACCACGACTGGATAACCTCCAAACTAATAATGCATGACGCAGCCCAACGATGAAACTAAGGTCAAAGGTCAAGACCAAAAACAGATGTTATTGGTTATTCCAATTGCTGTGTTCCCAGAGGTATAGATATTGTGTCAGTGTGAATCAATCACGACTCAATGGACCGGCCATGCCAACACTCGCCCACGCAAACAAATCAGTGCGGGGGCAATGGAAAGAAAAATGTGTCAGTCAAACGTAGAAATGAAATATTTTATATCAAAGGATAAAATATGTAATTGGCAGATAAGTGTTGTATAATATTATTACTATACATGCATTGAGTGTAACCTCATAATAATGATTTTTTCATACACCGCACACAAAAATAAATCAGTCATTATCTTAAGATCGTGTTTTACACCATGGTGGCAGCGATAAATTCGAAATACGCTTTTGGAAGTAATAATTAGACGATTTCAACGTGGTGTTCGTGTGTTTCGACGATAAACAGAACGTGTAAACTAAAATATTTGGACATCAATTAACATCGATATCAGTTAAGGCTTAATCAATTTTGATTCGGATGAGCTTATCACAACAAGTTTCGATGCTGATATTCGTAGCTACGAAAGCTACCGTCAAACGGGGTGAATAGCAACGCGGGGGTGAATCTAAACGAAACTTTAAAAGGAATTTTAAAATTAAAATAACGTAGTTTGTTGCCAAAAATAACTCTAATGTGTTTACTGTATTATAATTAACTATTAAGTGCCCTTGTTGGCAACAAATTATATTATTTCAATGTTAAAATCCCTTTTAAAGTTTCTTTCCGATTCACCCTGGCGTTTCTATTCACCCCGTTTGACGTTATATAAAGCTAGCGCCGCTATGTATGGAACTCCATTTTCGTAAACATATCTGTAGTTAGAGCAGCTACACTCGAATAGTCGTTCATGTTTGAGTGTTCCAAATTCATTGCCGAACATCGAGTAGGTATATGAAATAGCGACAAATGCCATAATCTGATTGCGTTTATTATGAACGTGTAAAGTGATGCATTCTCAACTATACGAGCTTGTATAGCTTGACACGTCAGTCGTAAACACGTGTTTTATAGCATCTTAATTTCATAGGCAGAGTAAATTGTTATGAGATCATTGTTAGTAGCACTTAGATATAGCCTTAAAGCAAAGTTTATTCGATTCTGGGCTTTTTGTAACTAAAGAACAACTGTAGTAAGCGAGAGAAGTTTCTTGACAAAGAGAAACAACGTATGATTGAAGTTTCCTTTTTCCACTAATATCGCAGCAAGAACAGGAGCAAGTTTCAAAATGTAAGTCGCCTGAAGGCGAAACTTGAGATTTACTTGATCTTACCTCTTCGAAAGATGTATGGGATAAAACACAGAAATAATAGTGTAGGCATGAATAAGAATATTTGTAAGAACTGAATTTAGACAAGAATAAAATTCCAGTGCACAGTTTAGTAATGGCTCTTTTGAATAAGCAGATTGTTCTCTGGCACACCGACAAACACCGCAAGGTCAGGAATCTCAAACACTCACTAAAACTAACAAAGTGGCATGACACTAACGATTTTTGCACACCACTGGTGTAGTCCGCCGTATCGTAACGGTACATTTGAAAAATTTGCTGGTTTTGCGGAGCCAAGCGGTGGTTTGCAAACATCGTTAGCAATTTAAGCAGTTAGCACAAAAAACAAAATACGAGATAAAAGTAAGACATGCATAAATATCTATTTATTTATGTTATTTTATAGTTCGTTGCACTGTGTACAGAACTGAAACTAAAACAACAAATAACGGTGTTTCTTCACAGAGTATAGTCCGATAAACACACAACAACAACATTTTTTTTAAACAAATATAAAAAATTGTTTTTGTTGTGTAAAAGTGTTAGTGTGCAGTTTATTAAATCAATAAACTTCTTCTACTAAATTAACTAACAAACTATTAAAATTAAAATACAATAACCTAACCTAACCTAACTAAAACTATTAAGAAACTAAAATATGGTCCAAAAATTCCTCCGCATCGCTGTCGACTGACTGGTAATGTACCCGAGAGACTCGCGACATTGCCACATTATATGACAATGCTTAGCTTCCTGCCAAGGTAAAAGCCAGCCCTTGGGTCACAATAAGTGTCAACCAGCCGTTTGGAGATTTCGTTGAACAAACCATGAGCACTGGGAACTCACGGCTCGAGGGTTTCAACCCCAACCGGCTCGAAATATAATTACCGATAAGGTTATTATACTTTCACCTCTTGAGGTTTTCCGCAGCTGCAGCAACAGCCCCAGCACAGCACGCTGAGCCAGGAAGATGGGATGGCGCGAGAGTATCAACACACGTTACCTTTCACACTAAAGGCCTACCCGTCTTCCAAGGAAATAAAGACACGACGTCCGGTCTCTTGCCATCGTCGCGTGCCAAGACTGGTACTACGAATTTGTATTTGTATTTCCAGCTGTATTAGAAACTAATACAGCTGGAAATACAAATACAAATGGCCGACGGTGACAAGAGCTCGTCGGATGATGTCATTCATGTTCGCGTGCCGCACTAAGCGGCCTGCACTTCGGCTGCAAAACAGGCCGTGGTGTCCGAGGCTGTTGACAACTTCGCCACAGTGTCAGCGATAAGGAGAACATCAAGAAGCTCCTAGTCGCAAGGAAGCAGCGACGCGGAAAGTAGTGTCAAAGTGTTTGTATGTACAAACCTAGTGACAGAAATAAATATCATTAATTTACCTAAAACAGGACTATCAGGATTCGTTAGCGCAATAGCCAGATTTACTGATTATCCCAAAGAGTAACCACGAGTTTTTATTGGACAGCAAATTAACCTTAGAAAATGCAAAGTTGTTACGAAAATTAAATTTCAGCTGTAGGTAAATTGTCTAGAGTCTGATACCCGCGCAGGTTGTTGACAGTCCCGTTCTCAGTCTCATCGTTCGAGTTATTCGTAGAAGAGCTTTTAATAGACAAACTTTATAATAACAGTACAAAATTAAATAACTCTTGCTACCGAGCTATTTAAAACGATTCCAAAGTTTATAAACACCTTAAATTGTCCAGATGCTTGTAAACAACAAAATTAACATCAATAAGATTTAATTTACCATTATTGTTTTGGACTTACGGAACAACAATTTGCTTTAAGGTAGTATTGTTACTAAATCCAAGTCTTTAAACTGTTTACAATCTGATACCCACGCAGGTTATTGACAGTCCAGTTCAGATTCAAAATCCGACTTCTAAGAAGCGTAGGAGAGCTTCCAATAGATAAACTTAAGAATCACACAACAATATAAACCTAGCTGTTATTTGCAACAACTACAAAGTTTAAACACCTTAAATTGTTCAGATACTTATAAACAACAAAATGAACATCAATAACATTTAATTTGGCATTATTGTTGTTGTTTGACGGAATAACAATTTAATTAAAGTTAATATTGTTCCTAAAGCGAAGTCTTTGAACTCCTAGGTACCTAACTTATTATTATTTTAGTGCCTAGTGTATTATAAGTCGAAGTGAAAATAAATTCAAAACCGAATATTGATACTCCATAACTCTTTTTTAGCAAAGGTATGAAAGGTAGGTTTCTCGAATTCAGTAATATTTTCGTTAAAGTTATTTACTTGTATAACTAATTAAAAGGTAAGTTCCAATAATCTGTTGAACTCATGTTTTCGCGTGAGTTTTACTTCACAAATCACAATAGACTATTGACATTTTAACCAAATGCTAAATCTGGGACTGGAGAGCGGAAGGTATCTATTGAGTTTGAACTTTAGCGTTATGAAAATGAACCCACTTCAAACCCTATTTAGCTGTTTGTGTTTTTTTATGCAAGATAATACTTTTTTTTAAATAATACAAACATCAACACAATCTAGGGATATTTTAGTTATTCACTTATTGAAAAGAAACTACTTAGAAAATCTTATAACATACTATATTTTTTCGTGATAAAGTTAATTTAATTTTACCGCTTCTGTCATTATTTTATTTTAATTTGAATTTAGAATACAGACATATTGTGCCAGGAACAAATTGACTTTTTTAAATATGGCCATTACTTTTAAAGTAATGATACTCATCACCATCTGCCTAGCCTTTACTCAACTATGTTTTGGTCGGGTTTCAGTCTAACCAAATGCAGCTCAATACCAGTATTTTACATGGAGCGACAGCCTATCTGACCTCCACAACCCAGTTACTGTGTAATAAGAAAACTGATAAGACCCCTTGATAAGACCCTTGGTTTTAAAATTATGATACTAAACCTGAAATATCCCTAGACAGTGTTAATGTGTGTATAAAAGCTAACAATCTTAAAATAATAATAATATGTACATGTATGCACAAAAGGAGGGGAAAGAATCATAGAGCGTCTACATCGCAGTCAACAAGAAAAGTGCTCAAAGGCTGGCAGCATTAGCAGCATTGCCACATTGTCTGGCAATGCTGATTCTGTGGTCACAAAATAGGCTAGCCCTCTGGTAATATAGCTTAGTTAAAAGGGTAAATAATAGTGTTTTAGGAAGAGACTGCAAAATACTTCCACTTTTACTAAAACTTGATGTGCCAAATTTACGATCGGATACTGAAACAGAGTGACAAATCTTTAACTACTTATAGAATGTTAGATATTGTTGTGTACAGTGACAACTATAGCATTGTTACGTAGAAGCTAATTGAATTGGACAAATTACCCAGACATGCCTAACGAACCTTGGCCCATTCAGATATTTAAGTGCCTAATATTAAAACAATATAGATGACGTACCATTGTCTAATACAACAACGACTAACATTGGCAAAAGAAAATCTATTATGAGAGAAAACTTAATTGGATAGAAGCTTAGTTATTTTCTATTGAAAATTGAACGAAAGAAGAACACGTGGACTAACAAACTAGTTTATGTAACACGACGACACGTTTTGTGAAACGGGCACCCCTAGTTCGAATATTAGGACCTATGTACCGTAATGGCAATCATGTCATTTGGTTTGAATAAGCTATTATTTTTATATAGATTCGTCTATATTTTGTGAATGTGAGAACGTTGTAGGCCTAACTTGTAGACTGTAGATTTGTAGACCTTTTTATATTTTGTTGAGTGCCTGTTTCTTGTTGACAGGCCTACACTGTCCTCCCATACCTATCACCACTGTAATTTGAAACATTGTAAAAGCCCCTTATTTTTAAAAGAGTAACCGCGGAGTTTCTTTCCGGCTCTTCTCCATAGGAAACAACCAATTAGAACCGTGCACCTAGCTTCTGACGTTTCATGAGTGCCCATGTTGGTTTACGTAAACTAAAATATTTTGATTTTTTTTGATTTTGTTCGGCATTTGTTTTTCGATAACCGCTTTTAGTAAAACTTAATGCTATAATAGGTACCTACGAACTTTTGTTACAAAAGTTTTACTGCTAACATTTTCATTCAGTAGGTGAGTAGGTAAACACGATTTATTTTCTTGTATAAAAACAATGTAAAATCAAGGCTGAGGGCTTTCAGGAACAGACTTTCAAATCAGTTCCTGAAAGCTTTCGGTACTGAATTTGAATTTCATTCAAATCTGTAGCGCAAATTCAAGCATAAGAGCTGAAGGTTACGTATACAGTCTGTATTTTCGTATAGTTCGCACCTAAAACTTATTTGTTCTGATTCAATGAAATCCTACTATATTTTAAGTGTTTTTTTTTTAGAATGAAACATGTCTGTATCGAATTATCTCCTGCGACAAAATCATTGAAACAAAAATACTACATTAACATCTATCAAAAGATCACTTGATCTTTGAATGGCATATTATCAATATTATCCATTCTCCGGTGAGAATCGGTATAACGAACCGAGATTGTGAGAGAGAGTGGGTTGAATCGATAATAAACTTACTATCTATTCATCGATTCACTCTTCTCACATAGAAATAAATGGTTCATTTAACTAGTACAAGAAAACTTTCTTCTATTGACTCGTATGTAGATTGTCTCAGTTGCTAGAAAAGTTTCTCATTCAGTTTTCTTTTCAAGTCTACTTTGAATTACCTAACAACCAGCCAACTTCAGGAACATGTCGACAATATTGTAAAATTATCTTTTATTCAAAACAAAATATATGTTATAATTAGATAGGTTCAATTAATTATTAATATACCTTATCATCGAAAAAACTGCTACAGAAACCGGCTAAACAATTTCTATTCATAATTACAGCCTTACCTACTATATTTCTTTTGCAATGTCCGACAGGGTCGAGAATCGATAGCCGATTCCCGGCGACCGTAGCCGTAGGCGCGGGCTTGCGAACGGCGAGCAATGGGTAGCTCGCCGTTCGGGTCGACGCTAGGCGCGTTGTGTTCCACGCGCGCCTCAAAGCGATGTCAGCACCATTGACGGGGTTCAATAGGACCGATGCCTGCCGGGGTCGCGGATTGTATGAAAAAGTTACCGTGGCCCTGGCGCACAGGCAACTGAAGGAACACGCGTGCGTTTTAGTCAATAAGAATCTGAGACGCCCTGCTGCTCCGCCCAGAGCGGGAGAAATCATTTGATGATATCCCACCCAAAAAAAAGCGTCCACGGTTGCTCTTAAACAAATGTTTACATTGTGGGATGCAATAAAGTATTGAGTATCTTAAACATCCTTCCGTATCAATGTCCTAAATATGCGAATAATTTAGTTTAGTTAGTAGCACGTGAGTTAAGTATCAGAATTGACAAGGTACTTAGCTTACTTACGAGTAGGTGTATGTTTCACAAGCATTTAAATATAATGAAATAGTCTTTTTTTATTTATAACGATACAGGCAAATACGGTATCTTATTTTGGAAATTGATGTAGAAATAAATGTTGTTTACTGAAAAGACAGTTTTCATTAGGTAAATTATATTAGTTATTTAGAATTTATCACTTTTAGTTATTTATTATTTATCACTTTTCCAAAAGGACGGATTCGTTATAATGTTTAAAAAAAATGCCAATCAATTAATTGTATTGTCCTACTCAGTCAGTAAAATAATTGAACATTTATCTCATGTTTCTATTTGCCCGCATTTTCTTAAATACTGCCTACTTACACCAATAAAACTAGACAATGTTTCAGTCTTGAAATAAAAGAAAACTTTTGCAGAGTTTAATATTTTTTCACGATTTGGTAGAGGTGAACTTTTAGCTTAAAGACTACATTATTCTCAACGACTACGACACATTCACTACGTAACCCCTTTCACGCTAGTTGGACGTTAACATAGTCAAAAGCTTTAGATAAACTGGTTTTCTGAAATAGGGGCGGGTAGGGTTAAAGCACATGTTTGTGTCTGGTGCATGTACATATCACCTAATAGGGAAGTGGGCTAGTGGAAGATTGGATTTACAGTGCAGAGTATAGCTTAACAAAGCTTTTGGCCTTCGGAAAATTGGGAGGTACGGAACTTTGTTAAATACGTGTATTTTTATTTTTATGAGTGTGTTTAGTTTAGTTTCGGATAATCCTGTGCGAGTCACAATAAATACTTTTTGTTTCTTTCCTTGTCATTTCAGGATTTAAAAAAATATTTAACCGGAAAAGCTCTTAGATGGAGAATATATTATCTCCTGTTTTGATTCTGTAGTAGTATCACTGTTTAGATAGATTTGTATCGATGCTACCTAAATAGCAGATTCCTGTTCAACATGTAACAGAAGAATAACGAAATATTATTTTAAACTGGTATAAAAACACATCCTCTAAACAAAGTCCAAACATTGTGTCTTTATAAGTATAAACAAGTATCGTTATCTTTAAGAGCACTCTGTTTATTTAATTACAGGGCCAAGTGAAGGGCTCTAATAACAAAGTTGATATTTTATTAAATCATCAATACACGTGGTATTCTATGTACCAATATTAAATGAACGAAAGCTGAGGAAATAAAGGAATTTTATCTCAGTAGCAAAAACATCTTGTTATTTTGTACTTAATTGACCGAAGGTACGTAGAAAAAAAAACTGCTGTTTCCTAAAGTGCAATACCTACGCGGACAAAATGTATAGAAAAGTAATTTTTTTCGAACGAAAATTTTCCAGAATCATTTACTCCATGGTAACAGGTTGTGCGTCGTGGTCCCTGCCAACCTGTATACCTTCTTTTTGGACGACTTATTATATTCTAGAAGATATCAGCCCAAGAAAATGTATAGAAAATATTAATATTTTATTGTTGTAATTGAGACCATTTAAAAACGAGGTCGATTACAACAACAAAGATGGCCGTCCCTAAAACTAATATTAATATTCATCGCTTGTCAATTTAGATATAATCATTAACCACACTTAAACTAGAAATAAACCTAAACCTGAGCACTTAACAAGATGTATCTGACATGACATTAGCAATAAACCGATACGGCTCGTAAAACACGAGTTTCCGACCAGACATGTGACGTCATGAGTCACGATTGTATGCACGACGCGAAAGGGGTGAGAAACATTTTCTTTCTACGCCCTGTTGACGTATGTAAGTGATTATATGGAATGTTTTATGATATAGTGTTACTATAATGGATTCATATTGTCTTGAGTTATTATATTGAAAAGTTCAAGGTTCTGTGATTTTTATCCACTTGTTGCTTCCATTTTCTTTTCTTTTTTTCCCAGGGCAACAAGGCGGCCTGTTGCTTGGGTAAAATTAAAGTTTCAACCAATTTGGTTAATTGTTATTTTCATATAAGAAACGCGCTTTCGTCCTATTTGTCTATTTCGTCACTACATTTGTGTTTTGTAATATCTTTTACGAGCATTTTTTTACTACAACAAATGTTCAATTTAAATCGACATAATTATTGAAAACGTTGTTTACGAAAAAGTAATTTTCGCACAAAAATATTTTCATCTCAAAATGTAACAAACATGTTTTCGATTTCCCAATCAAACAAATGAAAGTTAAAGTTGATGTCGTAATTAATGACGTCACGAGTTTCGATGTAAACATAAAACAATTTATTTTACAGTGTTACGGTTTCTCAGAACCCATAGATAGATTAATGAATTAGTAAACAACGTGTCGCCATATATTTTAATAGAGTTTCTTAATTAATTCGAACAATGCGATGCACACGGTACTAAAATAATTACTTAACAATTACACGGTATATTTAAATGTGATATCAATTTAGAAAAATTATTAATCGCAAACTTAAAAACCAACCTAGATGGAGAGTCTATGTGTACGTCATCAGTTCATTTAGAGGACATACATTGTAGACTCATAGGTCAAATCTTATATCCTGCCTATGTAACCTTAAATAAATCAAGTAACAATGTTCCTTTACTTCTTACTTCGAACATCGAATCGAACTTCCATGACCACAAATAAGTATAAATCACTGTTTGATATTAAATTCTGCTTATTTCTTCAGTAATTTTTTTTTGCTTCTCAAGATTTATATTCGCGGGAATCTATATAATCGGGTCTGAAAACTTCGCTTCTGCCCTTGTTAAGGCAAATTTCTTAGAAATACAATATTGCAATAAAATTGTTAAAATAAATGCTACTCGTTTACCAAAAACTTAAAAAAATACACGGTAAACTTATAAATAATCAAAAGAAAAGGCACCGTGTGTTAACAGCTTGAGATAATCTTTTACTACGGCGAAAGAACATGTGTAAAGCCAGATTACACGTCTTTAAACCTACGTGTTTAAATGCTTCATTTGTACCAAAACTACAATTCTTTAGACAGTTTTCACGAACACTCACAACGAGAGAAATTCCACCAGACGAAATGTGCCACCTAAGTATATTCGTAAATAGAATCCATTCAATAAAACACAAGAAGAAGGATTAACTTCCAAAGTGAGTTTATATAAAGTTTTTACGTAGGTGATATAATATACATGATGTGAATAGATAAAAGACAGTGTTCTATAAAATGAAGTTTCAGGGTAATCTAAAATTAATTATAACTTTAAATATATCTTAGCATTATCTTAAAACACTTTGGAATATCGTAAGGAATATTTAATGACTGCAGTAAGGATTCAATTTATAAGTTTATGCATTAGTTTCAGTTGTTTTAAATTTAAACTAAATATAGCAGCACAGATGTGATTACCTACCCAGCACATTGTAATATGGATGATACCTATATATAATTTCCTAGAATCTATGCAAGATATCGACTGAAATCAGCATACCGAGTCTTTAGTCTAAGATGTGTTTTTAGATTTAAAAATACAGATCCTTTTTCAGGCATGTTATTAATTGTATGTAAGTAAAAACCCATCAGTGTTATAATATTCTGTACGACGTGGATTAATTTGAAACTTATGTATATGCAAACATGAATGACATAATGATGTATATTATACATCCATATTACCTATACCTATACGAAAACCTATCGAATAAGCAGAATTTCCAAATAAAATGCCCTACCACTTTCCGTCTGAATCAACCCTTAGTTGCTTTTTTTGTCCGAACATCTGTTTCGCAACCAATTTGTAGCCGTTAAGTGACATTTATTGCAAAACTTATTTAATTTTCGTTCAGCCGAGTTCGGTGTATAATTCAATAGACAGCCCATCAAAGCTAACTTTTTATGATTGGCAGGTTAACGATCTTATCTATTATTGCCAGTAATCAAAAAACGAACGCGCCATAATTTTGAATAAAGAACACCTGCGTAGGTGTTTCGTAGAAGTATTTTACAGAATACCTGGAAATCCTTTTGCCCTTCGGAATTTAATTTCGAATAGTAATTGTTTCTAGTAATTTTAATAAACGCCGTAATTCGGGCTAGTGGTATATTTTTCACCGGAAAAAACACAATAAATCTAGATACTAAAACGTGCCCTGTGACTAATAAAATAAGCTGACTTCATGGCTCTCGCATACGTTGACATAAACCATCGTGTAATATCTACACTGGCGGTCAAATAATAAGGGTCGATGATGAAAATCCCAGAAACTTGCAATTTAATAATGGTACATGCATGAAATTAACTTTATATTACAGAGAATTTTAATATCGTATGAAATAAAACCTTAAATTATCTACAACGTAATTAGAAAAGTTAAAATTTTAAAAACCTCGAATATGGAAATAAATTCAATTCGCGGTTATTTTACATTTGCTTGTTTTCTCACATTTATTTTCATCATCATCATCATTATTGAATCACTATTATGTCGCTAATACCAGAAGAATGTACACGTATCATCACTATGTTAGAAGAAAGCAGAAGTCAGCGAAGTACAGCAAGATCAATATACGTAGTCCGGTCAATTTAGACATTCGAAGTTACATAAAGTCCCAACAAGCTGAATTTCTGTGAAATTGTTCAAAACATAATTATAAACAATGTCTAGAAGTTCCCAATCATTCCCCTGTAAGGAAAAAAAAATATTCAAGGTCAAAGGTCAAAAAAATTAGTTTTTCGCGATTTTCAGCAAAACGGTAAGTTTTATCATAAAATTACCTCAGACAAAAATTGTAGATCATAAAATTATCTATAAAAAATGTATCAATACTTTTTTTCTTACGAGCCACCGTTTCTGAGATATAACGATTCAAAAAGTTATAAAAGTTGTTTTGAACTTTATGTAACTTCATTCTCATTTTTTGGTCTAAATTGACCGGACTAACGTGTCACTTACTACAGTGCAGCGAATCGTCCAACGTTTCCGAGAAACAGAGCAGAACATAAGCAAACCAGAAAGCGGCAGACCGAGGTGTACCTACTACAGCTCGAGAGGATCAATTTATTGTTACGACCATGCTCCCAAATCGGCACATCATGGCAGTTGAAGTAACAAATCAACTTTGGGAGATCCGTAGAGACGGCGTAAGTGAGCGGACTGTAAGGCGGCGGCTCCTTTGATTTGATCCCACATAGATGCGCAAATGGTCGAAAACTTGAAAGGAAACATCGGGTAGCAAGATTACGTTACGCCCGCGAACACGCACAATGAGGAGAGGAAGAATAGGCAAGAGTAATGTTTCTGACGAATCCAGATTTATGCTGTATGCACATGATGAGCGGCGAAGAGTCTACCGACGGCCAAGGGAACGTTTTATTCCAACTTTTCTTTAAAGAAAAAGTGCCGTCCGGCGGTGGATCTGTTATGGTTTGGGCTGGAATATGTTCAGAGAGGCGCACGGGGTTAGTGCTGACAGAAAATGGTACGCTAACTAGTGCAAGATATGTGGGAGAAATTCTTAATGAGCATGTCGGCTCATATTTAATTAATATGGTTGAAAATTCAATATTTATGCATGACAACGCCAGGCCACATACAGCTGCCGCGAGAAATCGCGGCACAGCAAACAGAGTTCCGGCGAGATCTCATGGCGGCCCACGGCGCTACAATTGCGGTGGTAAGTCCCTTCTTTCAGGAGTGAATTGAGAGGCGCCACGGCGTCCTCACCTTCCGCCTGACGCAGGTCCTCACCGGATATGGCTGTTTTGGGAGGTTCCTGTTCCAGATAAGGCGGGAGGAAACGCCCGGGTGTTACCAATGTGTGGATCGACCGGAGGACACGGTGGAGCATACGGTGGAGGTCTCCCTGGCTTGGGCGGAGCACCGCCGTGTCCTCGCGGTGGCCATCGGCGGCGGCGGTCTCTCGCTTCCGGCCCTGGTCCAGGCCATGGTACGGAGAGAAAGGGCATGGTAAGCCGTAACCTCCTTCTGCGAAGGAGCAGGCGGAGCACGTGAAGGTGAGGCAATCGTTGCGCCCTCACGCCCCTAGTCGCTGCAGGAGAAGAAACCCTGGGCGTCGGGAGTCGATAGCCAACTCCCGGCCACCGTAGGCGTGAGCTTGCGGACGGCGAGCAATGGGTAGCTCGCCGTCCGGTAAGGACCAGGCCCGGGTCGTCGGCGCGTCGTGTTCCACGCGCGCCTCAAACAGATGTCAGCACTAATTGACGGGGTCCGCTAGTGCCAATGCCTGCCAGGGTCGCGGATTGTTCGAAAGAGTTACCGTGGCCCTAGCACACAGGCAACTAAAGGAACACGGGTGGGTTTTAGTCAGTAAATGTCTGACACGCCCTCCCGCTCCACCCAGAGCGGGAGAAGTTATTTGACGATTTCCCACCCAAATAAAAAGGCCACATACAGCTCAAATTGTAAATGAGTATTGTCAAGACGTTAGCATCAATCGCATGGACCGGCCCACGAGAAGCCCGGACCTGAATCCAGTTGAACACGCTTGGGAGGTATATAAGAAATCGAAACCCCACCCCAGCTACACTTCGAGACCTGAAACATGCGTTAGTGGAATAATGGACCAATATCCCGCAACATCGCATAAGAAACTTAATAAACAGCATGCCCAATTGCCTGGCAGCTGTGAAAAGAGCCCGCGGAGTCAATACAAAGTGTTAATTTTGTGTTAAAGTTCGTTTTTGTGTTTTATGTGAGGTACCAACCATAATTTTTTCAACGTAAAAATGATTGATATTTTGTTTTTTTTTTAATGTAATTTTAACAATTAATCAAATAATGTTTCTAACATTTGATGTTGTTTTATTAACTGATAAATTATCTACAGCAAACAGTTTCATTCATGCCGCTAGCTCTATTATTTTAAGAGTAATTTTAGTTTCTCGTAATGTCCCGTATTCTTTGTCCGTGAGTGTAGCTGATACAAGTTCTTGCTCGTTTGAATTTGGTGACAAAATTAAAATACTTCAGTTATTTGGCATGACAGGTATAGTAGACAGAGGTCACAAGATTTACCCTTTCACTATTTACAACTTATGTCCGCATAATCAATTGATGTTACAGGAATCGTTCCTTTTCGCTTCGGCTCGGAATTTCAAGCGCATACTCATTTAAACCAGTGTTTTGTACATCAAAACATTTAATTCACAAAAAATAAATAATTTAGCTTTGTAGCAATTACGGATTTTTGTTTAACATTTAACACTCCATCAATTAAATAGGTATGCTAAAGTACTGAATTAATACATCCATCAGTATTCATTACTCTATGATCATCCATCGGCCACTGTGTGCACATTCATTAGCAGACTGGCCATATCCGTGCATAATAGCCGGGCACATGTCCACCTAAATCAGGCTAGATACTCGTTTAACGAGTGGTTTAAACTGGCTTATCCGCGAAGGCTCGTTATCTCTACACGTGACCTAACAGTGCGCTCGATATATTGAATTTGTGTTGTTTAACCAATGAGATTAAAAGCTGTTGAACTAAAAATGTATCAGGATTTTCCTATCTACGTTTTATGAAGCTTTCATTTAATTTCACGTAAGTAAATCGGCTTAAATTCAATACTTGAGTGAATAATATACAAACGGAGTTTTATTTAAGTTTTGTTGCGTTTATTTTATGTCGACCTGCGTCATTCTCACTTTTTGTGAGGAATTCGAAATCCGATTCAATAATATCCGTTCACGCTTTAGCAGTACCTAGATAGATTTTATGTGACGTTTGCAGTTCGAGTACAAATTGAAAGTTATTTCCTTTGACGTTTCGTTCTGTTTCAAGTTTTACTCCGATTCGACTAGTTTCAAATCTCTTTGAACTATACAGGGTGTAAAAGGACCCATCACATAGCCGTCAACTACGCATTCTGTACATCAAACTAAGTAACATAGCACAAAAATAATTCCTGGGAAACGACTTTTATTTTTGGTATGATTTGCTGATTACGGTAGTGCGTAATGTAACACCCGCGAAACATTCTGCTTATGGATGCATAAAACGGTACAGGGGTCGTCATGGGGGTCTCTACCTTATATTGTAATTCCGAATCATCATTACTTGCACCTGTAATCAAATTTTAGTTTTAGTTTATTTTTAGGCACTATACTGTATGGAAAATATTACTACTGTTGGCTAAATGTACACTTTTTGTAAATGTTTTATTCAATAAAATATTATTATTATTATTATTTAAAGTTCTGTTATAAAATTAAAAACTTGTTTTCATAAAAAAAACGTAATTAAAAGTTCGAATTTTGACCTTCAATACCTCCGTAACCAGAAGATTCCCAGGTATGATCCAGTACAATTTTTTTTATTAAAATGACGGGGAATAAAAGTGACTCTCGTCGTCGTTAAGTGTCTTGTTACACCCGTTATGTATTTTATCATTTCTATAGCAACATTAAAATTGATAGAGAGAAGCTTTCTAAATCGCAAAACTCGCGTTTTGGAAGCACAAACAAATATCCGTGAATGTTATCTGAGGCCTGTGGGAGCAAAGAAAAGAAAAACGGAATAAACAAGCGTTTTTTCAGTTCTGTACAGCTTATTCCGATTTTTATACTGAGTAAATGTTAGTACTAGATAATACAAACCTTTTACATACCTAT
This sequence comes from Dryobotodes eremita, assembly GCA_917490735.1. Taxonomy (NCBI): domain Eukaryota; kingdom Metazoa; phylum Arthropoda; class Insecta; order Lepidoptera; family Noctuidae; genus Dryobotodes; species Dryobotodes eremita. Next base: position 11,519,221 of record OU823248.1, on the reverse strand, counting down.
GTTAAAATGTCGATCTAAAACAAATACTTTTAAAAGAGTATGTAAAAGAACCATTTTGCTAGAAATTTTAAAGGTTGCCTACTAAAATATTTTATTTCCAGCAGGAACTGTATTCAAATTTCATATAAGATGCAATACCGGTTGCGAAAGGAAAACATCAGTAGTAACTTGAACTACGATAACCGCCCTCACTGCTACAGTATATTTATCTAACGATGCGACGCGCACTTTTCATGTGGTAACCTAGTGGGCAAACACGCTGTGAATGTGTGCATGAAGACGTGTAGCGTCAGCATAACACACACAGATACCTACTTCCGTCTTTGCCATTGTCTCGAACGGTACCGAGCGACTCCCAGAACTCCTGCGCTTAGACACTTTCACAGCGTGTTTGTACACTTGGTAACCACAGGCAAAGCGCGCGTCGTTTCGTGAGATAAAAATACTATACGGAATAAAAGCGCTTTCAAAATTAAAATTGCTGGCGTGAATCTGTGGTTGACTATACCTACCTGTACTGTGTTTGATACGTAAATGGTGCATAAGTTTATACACAACTAACACTTAGCCCTCAACTTAGTCGTCGTAGATTTCGGGTTTTCTCGTAGAAACTTCAACACCGCATTTTACTATATCATAATTTTCAAGATAATAACTAAATGATGTTTTAAGAATAATGCTAAATTTATGTAGATGTCAGTCTAGAATCTCGAACTGACATACTAAATAGTTTAATTTTACTAATAAGTCTTTTTGTATATGTCAATTCAGAGGTTTGATTTAGTTACAAATATTTAAACTAAAGTGGCTCTGCCTTACCATTACCACCCGATTTTGGAATCAAAAATTATTCGTCATGAAACGACAGCAGTCAAAATGATAGCCTGTCACGACTTTATACCTTTCAGACCTAGCGTGGGTAGTTATTGAAGTAATTTTCGTCTGTTTAGGTACCATTACACTAGACGAGTTCTCCCCTTTGATCAAGTTTTTATAAGGTTCAGAATCGATAAAAGTGTTTTCAGCTATTCCCTATCAAGGGAAATTCTAAAAGATTTTTCTAGAGTTAGATTGCCTTTGTATATCAAGTTTTTAAGGTCTAACTTCAAGGGCCAATGGGGACTGCCAAATGGCTTGTAAACCACTAATATAGCAGTGATTGAAACTGAACTTTTGTTGTTTTTTTATACGACTGAAATTCGATTGGAGACTTCTTATGTACCTGAGTATCTGACTCCAACATGCTTCGAACTATACCTAAGTAACAACTAAGTATCAACGAAATTGTTTTCATTTAACTGGAAATACTAATTAGACCCTAATTGGCACGTATTTTTCTAATATTGATTCGTAGGTAATAAAGTTGTTTCAATAGTTATGGAATTAATCGGTTGCCACTCCGCTAAGATTCCGTCAACACATAAAAAACGCTTAATGTGCCAATTCCAACGTGAAACACACATTTTTTGATAACAATGTTCGATTTTTAATTTAACCGCGACGCATGCGAATGTTAAATGACAAAACAAAATACAAAAAAAAAATACTGTGTCATTGGTTGTCATTGGTCAAATTGGTTTTGTAATGAATTTTTTCACGTCATTCAACGTTGACTACTCAGCTGTCAGTTACACGTTTAGAACATCGCGTAGGAGTGTATTAAGAATCAATAGCGCATGTATGATAAAAGGGCCTGTAAGAGTAGTCAATTGGTATTTATACACGAATTTTCACAACTTTTCCATTAATCCGATGTGAGTTTTACGCAAACTGGAAAGCGGGTAAAGTTGTATAGTATGACGGATAGGCTGGTGACCTCCTTGTTGAATGCAGGTGACAAAATCGCAATCCTGTATGTAAGGACCTATATGATGTTGTGGTTCTCTTTTTGATTCATATTGCAAGCTCGTATTTTGAGACCCATTTCTTTTAAACCTATTTTAAGATAAATGTTATATAAGTTAGTAAGTTACCATTGAATTAAATTCTGTTAACATTTATTTTGGCTTTGGCAGCTCACACATAAGAGGGGATTAAAAATAAAGCCCTTTATTTTCGCATCGTGGGCGTGTATAAATTGGGAAGGGCTGAATGTCAAAACCACTTTGGTTCAATATCAGGTAATTCTCTGGTATGGCAATGTGAAGTGGACTGAAGCTATAAATAGCAATAATAACCATCATATTGTAGGTTAAGAGCCACAATCTAATTTTCACTAGACGGGTTCATAAGTGAGTGCAATACAACTATTTATAAAAAACATTCTAGCTGTTGCTCGCGATTTCACTAGCATCAAAGGGCAAGTATGTACACATACTCCAGATATAAAGTATTATATACGTTAAACTGGTTCATATTTATAGTCTACCTGTGTGAAAAATAACATTCAAATAGAAGAAAGAAGAAAGAAAATACGTTTATTTGCGGTAAACATGAAGCAAAGAAAAAACACACAAATGCAAAAAAGAATGAGTTGGGGGAAAATAAGCGTCACATCACGCAAAACAGCAATCGCTATGCGTAATGCTATGCGAGACAGAGACTGGTCAAATGCGAGATTGAGTAACAAACATTCAAATTCACGAACATCCAAACTGAAACAAGTTATTTTATAGAAAGTAGGATACCGAAGATTCGTATTTTTTGTACAAAAAGATTGGTAGATGCGGCGTTAAAATCAAAATCAAAATATTTTATTTCACATAAACCTACATGGGCACTTATGAAACGTCAAAAGCTAGGTGGTTCCAATTTGTCGTTTCCTATGGAGAAGAGCCGGCATGAAACTCCAGGGTTACTGTTTTAAAAATAATTGGCTTTTACAATGTTTTAATATTACAGTGTTAATACGTATCGGAGGACAGTTTAGGCCTGTCAACAAGTAACAGGTACCTACTTAACAATATAGAAAAGGTCTACAAATCTAGTCAATAAGTTAGGCCTACAACGTTCACACATTCACGAAAACATCAAAATAACTTTAACTTCGGAAGTCGGTGTCTTTGGTCTTGTATTTTCGTTTTTGGCCACCGACTTCCGAAATTTATTTTCACGTTTTTAGTGTCTTTTTTTTTGGAAGTCGGTTGTTTTTTTGTAAAAAAGTTTTTATTTTTCACTTTTTAGTTGTGGTACCTACCTCACACACATTCGTATACCACTTCTTGATATGTAAATAACCGTGACAGGAAATTATTAAAACGTCATCAATATAAACTAAGAGGAAAAAATAGGCAGAACTCAAAAACCACTGGTCAGAACTTGATCAAATTTAAATGGGACTCAAATAAAAAAAGAACCATCCAATTCGGTTCATCCAGAAAAAAGTTCTGAGCTAACACACATAGAAACAAAAATAAAAAATACAGTCGAATTGAGAACCTACTCCTTTTTTGAAGTCGGATAAAAATATAGAAACAAAACATATAAAAGATAAACAAAATAATAAAAATAAAAGCCTATTTAAACCTAATGACATTGACGTTGACAACCAATGACGTTTTTAATATACATTTTCAAAGAAATTGTTATTCACGTTTTACATAGAAATACACCACTTCACTGGCTATCATTCCATTATGTGTGGTAATTTTATGTGCTATAATTAACAAATATAATTATTTTATAAGTGGTATCACGTGTATGAAACGTTAACTTTAATAACCCATCACTTTTTAATGTCGCATAGAACTTAACCATTTTAAATTATTTTAAAGCTTGTATGTAATCTTAACTGGGCAAATATCACTGGATAAAAGTTCTGATGATTGTCAGTCAAGATTCCTTTTGTTTTCCCTTGCCAGGTATTTCTTCTTCATGCCTGTCTGTTTAGAATTTTCAATAGCCACCATTTACAGGTTTGTTCAAATATAGGTAATAGGTACTTTGATACAAACCGAAAGAAAACGTGTTTTACAAGAACCCCTTTGTTTCCTCATACGCGAATTTTCTTTCATTTTCCTCGTTTGTTTACGAAACTATGAACATTATAGCCTACCTGGCCTTTCGGTATATTTTTTGTAAATAATGATTTCGACTTCTAACATTTACATACTTATTGATTTCTAAAGAGTTAAAATGAAAACAGAAGAGTTTACCTACGTTTGCTCGGCTCAAGACCTCCATATTTTCAGAACATAGCACAGATTTTCTCCCTACCTTCCGTCTGTCCGCATGGCATGCAGAAGTCAACAGATTTCGATGTAAGCTCGCTACGTTTTCAAATCAAACCAGGACGAAAATAAGTCTTTAATTTTTTTTTGTAAAAGAATACCTTTACAATAATAATGTACATACTATACTCTAGAATTTAGAGTAATCTACGTTACTTTAACACAATGAAAAAAATAACATGTTTTTATTAGAATCGACAATAATTACCCCCTGTATGTATTTTCATAGTTATTAAATACATTTTTTTTTATTTTTAAAGGATTTTTCAATGTTTTTTATATAAATATTACACAACACTAGGAACAAACAATACAATAGTACAGCACTAGGAATTTAATCATAAATATACACACCTACATATACAGGCCAAGCGACACGTGTATCCTGGTGGTACCTACTTTCCGTATTTTATGACAAACGTCCCAAATCTACAGTCCATAAGGACAGAGCATCAGGAAGTCACCCTACTATACTCCGGGAGTTGGGTCGTCAATAATCCGAGGAATTTATGTCCCCGTCTGTCGACGATGTGGGCTATTAAGACCGTATGCGAGGAAGCTGGGTAGATAAAACTTCACGACAGTATACCTGTACATGTATGTTAGACTTCAGTTAGGTATGCTGTTTTATGAAGTCGCTTTTAGAACTTTATAAGGATTTAAAAAACGATTTTACTTGAGGAAGATTCAAGCAATATTTTCATGGATTCAAAGACACAGAGCTCATTCAAAGGAGGCAATGAAAGGTCCTCGAGAACGATAAAAAATAGCGTAGTTGTTTGTACTTTCTTACTAAATATTTATTTATTATACGTCACAGAAACGTCTAGACATTGTTCTCTCACACTGATTCCTCAAATCAGACTGAGTTATTTGCACAGACTTTAGAGCCTACCATCTAGTGTTCATTGTGGACTTAGGCAATGCCGGACAGAGTTAGTTAACGTGCTCAAGCGGCGGCATGAGACATGCTTGCAGTCTATTTTGCCATGCCACGAGTAGATATACACCTGTGTCGTAGCATGCATTCAGGCAGATTCATCACTGACTTAGTGTGAGATACATATTCATCACGTGATTTGACTTAGACATGACATGTAGTTTGAAAGCTGTGCCACAGTGACAGGAATAACGAGTTAGCCAAATACATGCTAAGTAACGTTTGTAGATCTTGGCCTTAGACTCAAGGCCAACCTTAATATGGAGTCGTATTTGGAAGTGTTAAGGCCAATATTGTGTCACTTGGAAAATGTGTTTGTGCTATCCGTCCTGACAGCAATCTATATAATGATGGCTCTAACACGCCATAACAGTCCATGGCTGAGAAAGCTTGGGAGCTTGGTTGAATAGAAATAAGATAATAAATTCAAAAGCATGTTACATTACACACAGTCATGTTCGTGAACGGGCGCCGTCAGTAGGGACTGGTCATCTCTGAGCTGCCGCGGCTTATTTTAATTTAATATTTTTTATCTTTTTATTACGGACTCTTTTAACGTTCTGCATCGTTCAGACATGCATAATTTCAACATGAATGATGTAACCAATATTTTGTAACCATATTTTGATTTAAAAGAGTGTCCGTGGAGTTTCTTGCCCGTTCTTCTTCATAGGTACCTACTACGCTTTGGAATGGGCAACTAGCTTCATCTTTCTGATCGACCGACCCCTTGAAAATTCAAAAGTGCCTGTAATTGGTTTATTTGAAATACATGCTTTGAGTTTGAGTTTGTCACACAATTACTAATAATTACATCATAATACCATTAGGTAACAACTTTAAACAGATACACTACCGATAAACTGACTAAACTATTTTTACTATAAACCTGCTGTATATTTTAATAAAATTACTTCAAGACATGCTCGTCGTAAAATTTTAACAACTTAAAGCGCTTTAACTTTTTTAATATCTGCAAATCAAATCAAATCAAATCAAATCACTTTTATTTGTTAACACAGGTAGAAATACAGATCTTGAGTTTGGTGAACAGAGCGCTATGTTATGCCAGGGGGCATACAAATATGGTGTGCATCTATCTAATTATTATGAATTTAAATTTTAAAAAAAGATGTTAGAAATTCATGCATAATTACAATTTCAAAATAAATCATAACAATTATATAATATTATTTAAAAAAATTAACGATGTCAGATTTAAATGAGGAATTATTTAGTTATAAATGTCAAAAAATAAAAAAAACAAGTCAGAGCAATTGAAAATGTCAAAAATTATTACATGTCAATATAAAATTTACAACCTCAAATTAATTCGTCATTTAAGTTTTTTCATTTAACATAGAAACAAAACACTATATTGAGTCATCATTTAAAAATTCATCAAGTGTGTAGTAACATTTGTCACTAAGTAAGCTATTAAGTGCCTTTTTGAATTTTATTAATGGCATATTTTTAATGGCATCCGGTATTTTGTTATAAATTTTTGGAGCGTTGCCGAAAAAGCTTTTACGCATTAAGGCTGTTTTACATTTAACATTACATAGTTTGTTACAGTATTGAGTACGCAATGGATTTCTTCTGACTGCCGATAAGCTGACAAATAAATGCGGGTTTTTTTTTACAAACAATGCAGTTTCCATTATATACATTGCTGGCAGTGTCAATATCTTTAGTTTTTTGAAAAACGGAATACAGCTATCCGTCGTTTTTAGACCACACATGGACCTCACACAACGTTTCTGCATCCTAAATACAACCTCCCTATTAGCTGACTGTCCCCAGAAAATAATACCGTATCGTAAAACAGAAGCTGCAAGTCCATGGTATGCTGCTAACAATGTCTCAATATTAACCTTTTTTGAAAGTTGGAATAGTGCATACGCAGATTTACTTAGTCTTTTACATATTATGTCAGTATGAATGTTCCAAGTCAATTTATTATCAATAGTCATTCCTAAGAATTTAGCACTATCAACTTCCTGAATTTTATGGTCTTTATAGTTGATATTAAGGTTATTATTTTCACGACGCTGATGGTATTGCATGATATTGGTCTTACTTAGGTTAATTTTCAAATTATTATCATCAAGCCAGTTTATTATTTTAGTCAAAGATTCATTAATATCATTTTCATAATTATTTATGTCATTGCATTCTATTATTGCTGTGCTGTCATCTGCAAAAAGAACCATCTTATGCTGAATTATTTTTGGGAGATCATTGATGTAAATCAGAAATAGAGGTGGTGCCAATACGCCACCTTGGGGTACGCCATATTTTATGGGTCTTTGCTTTGAGAAGTATACAGTTTCTAATTTGGTTTTGGGACATAATCGAGTGACTTCAGTGCATTGAACTCTATCAGTTAAATATGATTCTATCAATTTTAGGATATTTCCCCTTACGCCGTAGCCATACAACTTTTGTAGCAATATCCCATGGTCAACATAGTCGAAAGCTTTCGTCATATCAGTAAAAATAGTACAAATTGGATTATTTTTATCAACTGATGTCATAATACTATTAATTAAATCAAACAGTGCCAAGTTAATATTTATGTTTTTGCGAAAACCTTTCTGTTCATTGCAGAATAGGTTATATTTTTCAAAATATGTGTACATGGAGTTGTATATAACGTTCTCAAAAATTTTGGACAAGACGGAAATTTTTGCAATCGGTCTATAGTTTTTCATATTTGTTTTGTCACCTTTTTTAAGTAAAGGTTTAATAATAACTTTTTTTAAGCTGTTTGGAAATTTGCCATCAGCAATACAAAGGTTAATAATGTGAGCTAATGGCTGTGCTATATTTTCCTTTACGTACTTTAGGACTTTAGTACAGACGCCATCCCAACCAACAGTATTGGTATTTTTTAGATTAGAGATAATTTTTATAATGTCATTTTTCGAAACCGGTGACATAAATAGAGATTGAGATGAAAGATTATCAAAGACATTACCATTAATCTTATCAGAATTTATATTATTTTGAATTGTGTCAATAAAGTAATTATTAAATTCATTAGCAATGTCAATAGGGTATGTAAAAGTCAAATTGTCTCTGTTTATAGTCATAATATGTTCCTGTGGTAAGCACGTTTTAGATTTATTAATAACTTGCCAAGCGGCTTTAGATTTATTCTGAGAAGAGCTTATAAAATAGTTGTTTTGGGCTTTTTGCGTCAATTTTATAATTTTTTTATAGAGAGTAGAGTATTTCTTTAGATTATTCTTATTTGTTGAGCTAGGGTCAAATCGATATTTCCAAAGTAAATGTCTTTGTTTCTGGCTGCATATCTTTATCCCTCGAGATATCCATTTAGTTTTTCTATTTAATTTGATAGTTACTATCTTTTCTGGAAAGCATAATTTATAAAATAATAAGAAATCGTCCATGAAGGCTTCAAAAGACACGTTTGCATCTTTAGCATTAAAAACTTCTACAAAAGATAAACTGCCTAGGATATTTTTAAATTTAACCAAATTATCTTCAGAGTACTCTTTCTTTTTACATTTCCAAAGTTGTAATTTGCAAGTTATTTTTATGGGCACTTTCAGTATTTGACATGTGTGATCCGAGAGGGCTAGATCTAAGATTTCAACTTTGCAGCCCCTTTTGTAACTATGTGCAAAATTATCGATGCAGGAATTACTACTGAGTCTTGTTGGTTTGTAAAGTGCTAGTTTTAAATTATATTGTAAGAGGAAATATTCAAATTCAAGAGTAATTTTATTTCTCTTTATTACGTCAATGTTAAAATCTCCCGCAAGAATAATGTTTTTATTTGCCCCAGAACTAAGCCTTTTGAGTATGTTGTCCAATTTTTCATAAAATAATACATAATTATGTTTAGGTACCCTGTATATAGAAATAATAATAATATTATAAGATATAAGTTCGACAGCGCAACATTCAAATAATCCTGAAATCGATTGTTTAGCTGCGTCAGTTAGTATTCGATATTGCAGTCCTGCTCTGACAAAGATGCATGTACCTCCTCGTTTTGTATTTCTTGAATAGTAAGCAGCTAGATAGAAGTTAGGTATATACATTAGATCCTCATTGCCTGATTCCATAAAATGTTCTGTAATGCATATAACGTCTATAGTAGTTCCCTTATTGAATAATTCTTCTAGTTTAACTAAAAGTATATCAGATTTGTTCGCTAGACCTGCTATATTTTGATGGAGAATATTGAGACAGTTATAGAAAAAACTGAGAATCAGTTGTTGTCTGTGTGACTGGTAAAGCATTCATTTGATTTTCCTGAGAACAATCAACCTCCAAGGGTGCAGCATTCAGGGCACTTATGTCTATAACGAGATCTTGAAGATCTGATATGACAGTATTTAAGCCTTTATTGTTCAAAGTTCCATAACGATAGCTGTATGTGTCGGAAGTATAGGGCAGATTTAAATTTGAATCTAAGATATATGCGTAATTATATGTTTCCGCATCCATGCAAAGCAGATTATTGAACATTTCAATTCGGCTGTTATACATTATATTACTGTTTACCATAAATTTAAACGTTGGTAGACATATTATAAAGTTTGTGTGTTTCAAAGTAACTAGTTTTCCGCGTATAAGAGATACAAGTTCAATATAGTTATACGTTTTTCTAAAATGTACGTCGCCAATATAAATAATACAATAGTCATTATATGTAAAGTTCCGTACTTTTCCGTCAATATTATCTAATAAAAGGTTCAGACTACAATTAGGCTTGCGATAATGGCATATTTCAAAATTATATAATTGCGTTCTCTGTGCGATCTTGTATATTCTATTGGAAGGTTCAGAACTAAGTAGACATATTTTGTGTTTTAAAGATGAGACAGTTTGATCCATATGTGGTTTTTTTTTTTGAGAAGTGCTTGAGAGACGTAGTTTGTTATCTTCGCTTTTGTTCGTCAATATCGCATGTGTAGGTGTACAGTCAACTGCAAACACTGTTTCAGAAATATTTTATAAATTAATATTTTATTAAAACTAATATGTCTATAGTACGACAATATTTTTTATTTTTTTTATATAAACTAGAAACCATGGTCTAAAAAAACAAGGTCTGGCACTCCGAGAGTGACACAAGCTTACGTCACTATCCAGTTGCCACTTTATTACAACAAAACAAGAAGTATGGAAACATTTTCAGTCACCATTCTGTTAAAAGATATACATCAAGCATTTAAATCGTCGTTTTGTTTTCTAATCAAACGAAACAATTCAATTTAAACTTATACCGACGTAATTGTTAGTTAAAACCTCATTGATTTATCGGATTTGCACAGGTAATAAAGGTGGTTGGGGAGTTATTATGACACACTACTGGTAACACAGCGGTGATGACGTAGGCTTGTGTCACCCACGTGACCACTGTGTCTCGGAATGCTATACCTGGCGAAGTATATTATTACACCATGCTAGAAACTAACTTTAGACCATTATGCAGACGTAAAACTTTATAAATAGAGTCAATGTATCAATGTAAACTACGTAATAGCCTCTTCTTAATATGAAAGGCTTTCTAGTATTCATTCAATAAAATATTAACTTGAATCATAATTTCAGAATCATTATTTTCTTTTGTGCATATGTGCTCTTCACTTTAATTTAATATTGTGTTCCATCTACAAACAAATTCACATAAGTATTACAAGCCTGTTTTCGAATGAAAACTAAGTAAACCCAATAATGGAACTCTCGAAGGATTAATGTAGTGTTGACTCTTGCCAAACATTCGCACGGAGTAACGAAAGAAATAATTCAGTAGAAGCTCGGCTTCCATTACTGGCGGTCGTGTAGATGAATATTTCACGATTCCGAGCAAAACGTGTTTTGTTTGTATGAAATAATTGCCTTCAGTATCAAAGAGACTGCATATTCTCAATTTGCTAGTTTTTTATTTGGTTTGAAATACTTTGTAGGATAAATTAAAGTAATGTATATAAAAGTTCGTAGTACTTAGTTCTCCGAATCACAATGATTATTATCTTTTCAAAACAAAGCAGAGGATTTACTAAGCAGTACTATAATGTCTTTGTACTTTAATCTATATCTATATAAATAAAAACCCTTCTTTTTCTTTTCTTATTGAACCTGTGCTGCTGGGGAGTTTGTTGCGCCACTTCTTCTCCCCAGCTAAAGCACTAGGAAGTGGTGAAGGGCAGGCCTTTAAGGGACTATCTTATATAATTTTGACGTTCGAAAAGTGCTAATTCTCACCTAATTTGAATAAATGACTTTTGATTTTGAATGCTTGCTCGTTTGTCCTCTATGGACTCCGAAAGTGCTAGAACGATTTTGATGAAACTTTGGTGAGTTTTTCTGCATACGTCCGCGAAGGGTTAGGGGTAGGACATTACGCGAACGAAGTCGCACCGGGCAGCAAGTAGGTACATAAATAAAAATCACTTCAAAGCGGCTGCACCTATTTAGCTAATTATTTTTTTATTGTGTTTGTAATTGTCAGAACAAGGTTATATGAAAGATTTTTTTCTGGAAAATCAATCGGGAAAGTCGGATGCTATCCTTGTATGAAATTCACCCCGGGCGACGCCGGGCACGAACAGCTTGTATTTGATCAAATCACTTGGTATAACTCACTGAGCTACTTAAATAATAAATAATAGCAGCATAGCCGCTTAACAGCTGCTATTATTTCTTATTTAAATAAGAATAATAACTATTTATTTTCTAATTTTATAGCCTAAATACATAATTATATTTCGAGATAACTTTCGAAATAAAATTATGTATTTAGGCTCATTAAACATTATAACCTTACTAAATTAAACTATATTGATATTACAGACAATTTATTTAAGGTCTGAAATTAATTAAGTTTTCTTGGAATGAATATAAAGCCTTCAACCGAAAGTGTAGATATGATATTAACGATTAGTCACGATTAGTTTCAGTCACAAAACTAATAAAATATGATTCATCACTTTACGAGTACTTTATCAAAAGCAAAACAAACATTTTAACTTAAAAAGTACTCACTTTGAAAATTAATAAAGTTTTTTTTAATCAAATATAAAGCCTTCAACCGCAAGTGTATATAATAAATAAAATTTACGACTCATAATCGCCACAGTAATAATGGCACTAAATAATATTAATCATCAAATTAATAAAAGATTCATCAGTCTATTTTGTAAAAATAATTTTAAAAAAATACAAAAAAAAAACATACTTTGAATATTGCAACATTTAACATTTATAGATATATTTATAGAGCTGGAAATCATGGGGAGAGGCCTTTGCCCAGCAGTGGGATGATGCAGGCTAATAGTAGTAAAAGAAAAGAAAGAAAGGAAATACATTTATTTAGCACAGACTACAAAGCACTCAACACAACATATACCTACAAGTAAAAAAGAAAAGTAGAGTAGAGTGGAGTAGTGGTAGTAGTTAACATTTATAAACGACTGTACGAGTACACACGCTTTCAAAAGTATTGAAACATTCATGACTACACAGTTCAGACTATTCCACCCGAATATTTGATGAGCCAAAGGTTGTCTACATATTTTCAAACAAGCTTTTAAATACGGATATGGATAAATGGAATGTTAGTTTTTATTTAAATACAAGCTGTGTGCCTAATGGGATTTACTTTCGGAAAAAATTACGAACTTTCATACAAACTTTCATCATATTTAACACCTTTAGGGGATGAATTTGCAAAATCCTTCCTTTGTCCCTTCCTTTGTTACTCGTATATAAATAACTCTTGTGTAAAATTTCAAGCTTCTTCAACCAGCGGTTTAGGCTGTGCGTCTGTTAGTGAATTAAAGATTTTTATTAAGTAGATTTATTAGGTACTGTGTGTATTAAGTAGATTTATTAACTGTCCATTCCAAGGTTGCCTGGAAGATAACGCAGTAAGCGATAATGCCGCCCATTATATGTTTTGGATAAATGAAGGGCGACTAACAAAAGGGTTTAGGTGTTTTTAAGTTACAAATTTACAAGGCAGATGTGAGTAGAAACACCGGGAGGGGACGCCCTAGGAAGACATATGTGACCTTATTGGTGATGTTCTTCAGAAAGGTCAGGTGCGTAGTACTCGCAACTCAACTGGCGTGCGTGTATGACCAGATGTATGAACGTAAACGAAGCACAAGGAGTATATAGTAACCACTGAAAATCAGCGCTGTGCTGTGGGTCCCCCATAGCACAGCATCATGCTGAGTGGAAGCCTTCTTGTCACAGTCATGACGTGCAGTTGTGGACTATTTCTGTTTTGTGCTCGTGATTATAAATCTATTTTGTTTGTTTTATTTTTTTTTATTTTACATTGTTACCACAGCTAATTATCTTTTTTGTATGCACGTGTTTCTGTGACAAATAAACCTATTTTTCTTTCTTTCTTTCTTCTTCTTATGTAAGGATCGTAACAGGTGGCGTTCTGTAGTTTCTGCCTACCCCCAATGGGAAGAAGGCGTGAGTTTATGTTATGTTTTATATGTTTTGTAGTGTTTTTCTTTTTGTAATGTATAATCTGGTGTATAATAAAGTAACTATATATAAACTAATTAATTAAGTCGATGAGACGGTGACGTGTCACGTAACTTTTTCGCAACAATTTAATTAGTAACATCAAATTACATCAAAAACGGTACATTATGTAAATTCTTCCTTCCTCATTGTCTTTTTTATAGCGTCCAAAATACTTTGTAAGTAAGATTTTATCATTTCAGTACATATACTGGTGACTTTGATTCAGTAACAAAAAAACGATAGCTTTGACCGATTCCAAATACTGATAAAACAAATATCATCCGTTTAGATACTAAACCTTGTAACATAAAAGAATCTATACATATATATAGGGTGACTGGTAATTAGTGACCGATACTTAAACATATGATTGTACTCGTCTTAACAAACAACTTTCCCAAAGAAACGACTTTTTTTAAATTTACCAAGCTCCTGAACATGAGACAGAACGGGGTCAAGCGACTAACAGCTGATAATACGCGCGCGGTCCGTACGGTTGTTAAATGAATGAAACAAGAATAATGCACGGTAAAAGTGGAATAATTTTGTTTGTAAAAAGGGCTTAGTAACTAAATTAAATTACAGCTGATGGTGTAGGTATTATTCTTGTTAGGTACTCAATATTCTGTTAGGGTGATTGGGTTCAAGCACCTGGTAAATAAAAAAAAAATCGTTTCTTTGGGAAAGTTGTTTGTTATGATGAGTACAATCATGTGTTTAAGTATCGGTCATTAATTACCAGTCACCCTATATATATCCCTTCCAAGCTTACTCGAAATACCTAAGCCATCTTCAAAACAAACACTAAGTAAAGGGATCCATTGAACTTCCCATGAACCCGTGATAACCCTGAAAATTCCAACGAACAAGACACTTTTGTAAAAAGTCCAGTACACCGAATAATTGAAGAGTAGACTTGCCACACTGTAATTATAAATTGCTCCGTGTTGAAATTGGGCGGCCATCTTGTAATTGCCAATTTTGTTTTTCATTATTAATTCTAACGGGAAGGCCTTTGATGCTGTAATAAAGTGTAACATGAAACCCGAGTACAATTTTATGGAAAAAAAACAGTCAACAGTTTTTGTTAAAAACGGTTTAAGGTTTGTACCTGAATTTTCTGCTTACTGTGTAGCATACAAAAAAATAACTATAGATACTCTTTTAAATGTAGATTTACGAGTATAATAGACATGCTAAATGCCTGACCTAGAGCTGTAGCTTACCATAAATCAAAAGTTATATGACGTTGTACGCTCTGTAAAAAAAGCTTAAAAGGTTATTTTTGTATGTGTCATATGAGTCATCATCAGTGATCGGAGTAGGTAGATTGAACTGGGGTCATTGATCCGAAACGTATATATTACTATGGACATTCCTCCGGAATTGGTGGATTATTAAAAAAAAACCGGAACTTATGTAGGAATTGTATTCTGCCAGAGTGGAAGGAGTCATTTGATGATTTGCCATCCTCAAAAAAAAGGTAGGAATTGTAATAAAATGAGCAATTTTATTCTTTATTATTCTTCCTATTTTTTTTTTTTGTCACGATTTGACAAAACCCAACGACCAATCAGAACAAACTTTAAATTTTGAATTGAGTAGTAATAATATCACTACCAACATTAACAATATTTAATTGAATCCGGAAATACCGGAATTACTTTCCGGAAAAATGGCTTATCCATGTTATTCTTTCTGTGTGCATTTATGATACAAGTACTAAAAATCAATCTACCTACTCCGATCACTGGTCATCATAGAATGAACAGAGTATAGTATAGCATTATATCGGATTTTTTTCGTAATAGAGCCTCATGCTGGGAATTCCAATAACATTGTGAGTGCTATTAAAGAAATAACTCAAATAACACAATAATATATTGTATTGCTATATTTGTTTTAATGAGGAAATTAAACCATCGACCTTGATTACTGAAAGTGAAGCCCCCACCTGCTGAGCTACTCGTGTTATTATTAGTATGACGACTGAAAATGGAATTACCCTTAAAAAAAGCTCAAATAAGTAGCTTCCAAATGCAAAAATATTTCGTAGCGAACGTGTAGATAAATAAGTAGAAAAATCACATAAATTCAAAAAGAAATAGTTTTGCGTATTAAAATTCCTCACATTTTTCTCAGTATTGTTTCAAAGAAATGTACCGCGTAGCTTTTGTATCGGGCTCCTACAAACGTCCCGAACAAAGCAAACGATTCTTCACGAAAATCCGTAGAGCTTGCTACGGCGTAGCAAAGTAGGGCGGTTTCGTAGCCGAGAGTATGAATTTAAAAAAATGTAAACAGGCGGCCGCTGCATCACATAAAAGCCTACGGAATATGATGAAAAGTTGTGCCTATCCATTAATTATGATGTGGTATTAATACTTTAAAACGAAATTTTTTGTTGTGTATTAAAGTGTGCATTACAGTGAATGTGACCCTTGATAACGATTATCAATTTATGCACAAAATGTATTGATATTTGTATTTAATTAATAAGTTTGACTTTCAGGTAAACAACTTTTAAGTCCCTGGCAGGTAATACTAATACCGTACTTCGTTAACTTACCTATAATGTAAACTCACTTATCTTTGCAAAATATTGTCCCTCATTTTCCATTACCGTCGTTATAAAGGAGCTAATACATGCAATTTCGGATAAAACAGCAACATCAGCGTACTCCGTCAGCTCGATAACGAATTTACGTTCCACATTCTGGTAGGAAGTAAGGCTATCTCCGTGTATCAGGTGCCATTTCCAATTTCAAGCCCGTGTGACTGACACTACAAGAAGATGGTCTCTTTTGTTGTTTTTTGTTGTTGTATCTACAAAAAGGCTCAAGAAAATAGGTGGCTCATTCAGATGTCAATGTATACGCTTTTATAATAAACTTCCAAGCCACGTTCAAGATCTAAGCCTTAATAAATTCAAATCATTCATTAAACGTAAGTGGTGCCAGAAAGCCTTTTATACCGTTAAAGATTATATTGAGGACAAAAAGGCTTGGGATTGAGTTGCTCCAATTTTTTGCATACTGAATGCTTTTTGATATTTATATTTTTGCTATTTTTTTAATTTGTATTTTACATAAACTTTGACATTTGATAATTATTACATATAGAGTGACATGACAATTTACTTTCTGAAATATAACATTATTATCACATTATTGTGAATGTGAGGACTATGTGCGTCAGTTTTATTTTTTTTCACTTTCTCAGGTAGTTTCAATGATGATCTGGCAGTTTGAGTGCTTTATGCGGCCTACCCAAATGTCCTTTCTTTGGTATTGTTCGTCTAATGGTTGAGCTCCTTAATTTCTGTGTTGAGCTTCACGATTACTGACAAATGCGTGCACTGACTGGACAGGTCCACTCAAATCTGTATGGTTTTTTCCTTAAAAGACCATTTCTGACACCAATCTTACATGGTCCTCAAATGATCTGACCAAGATTATTTCAGGATTTTTATATACCTATTGACATTGATGAATTTTTATAAATATATTGACATGAATATTTACTTTGTAAAATAGTATATTATTTTAATTATTGTGAATGTGAAGACTATGTGGGTCATTGTTGCTTTTTTTTTCTCCGCGATTAATTTTAATCATGGTCTGGCAGTTTGAGTAATTTTTGTGGCCTACCCAAATGTCTTTTCTTTGGTATTGTTCGTCAAATCGTTGAGCTCCTTAAGTTCTGAGTCGAGCTGCACGATTACTGACAAATGCGTGCACTGACTGGACAGGTTCACACAGATCTGTGTGGTTTTTCCTCAAAAGACCATTTCAGACACAAATCTACATGGTCTTCACATGATCTGACCAAGATTACGTCTGGACTTTAAAGAGATTGTGACCTCTGAGTTTGTTTCGGCCTTTCTTCTCAGAGTAGTCAGACAGGAAACGTCGATCTAGTTTTAAAATATGATTGACGTGTAAAAGTGTTTGTACAAACCTACTTACAGAAATAAAATCATTTATCATTTATTATTTGCCAAGGGTGCGGGGTCAGCGGTCTGCTACCGATTACTGGATGAAATGAAACTGTTTTTCGGCTTGTCTAAAAATATAACGGGTTTCTTTTTTCAAATTTAAAACGGCCTAGCTAATGGAAAAACATGAATCAACCTGTAATGTTCCCCCTGTTCAAATCAAATCAAATATGTTTATTTGTCACATTTTGTCTTAATTTTTTTGTTCTGTTACTTCAAGATGAGCTAATAGAATGCTTCATTGAAAATTTAAATACTGAACTATGTGCTACACTTTATAAACAGTTATTATAATATGCAATTAATTAGTGCATCGGAAATTGCTACTGCCCGTCCTGTACCTTGTCTATTTTTCGTAATATTTATTCAAATAAACCTTTTTTTGTGACTGATAGAATGATTTATTGCCCAAATGATCGACAAAGCGTAGTCCAAACATGAAATTCGGAAAATGCTTCTTTCTTCCAATGCTTCATAAAGGATGTAGGAATGTACTTAAAAGACGGTAAAACTTAAACTAGCAGTAGGTAGTCTTTAAGCAAAATGAAACCAGGTCTCGCCTCGCGGGGCCTGAAACGTTCAGTATATGAGACACTTTACGTGGAAATGCGTTCTTTGTACAGCACTAAGTATAATGTATTTCAAAGTCTTGTAAACTGAGTATCATCATTTCTATGAAACTGGAAATGTTTACTTGAGAAATCATCTTGGTACGTTGAGTATACGAACAAAAGATTTAAAGTGTGTTTTTTAGTCAACATTTTTCTGTAGAAGACGTGTTGAATATTTAGGATTTCATAATTTTTGGCATTACAAACTAGTATCTAAGGATCGTAGCAGGTGGCGTTCTGCAGTTTCTGCCTATCCCTAAGGGAAAAAGGTGAGTCTACGTATGTACGTATATATGTATAAAAACTAGGCAGGTGAATATTACAGTAGGTTGGTATAATAATAGGGCTCCGTGTAATCTTTGGTATAATATCAGAAAACCTTACTAGAACTAAACAAACAGACACAGACTCAGTAATGAAACCCGAAGAACACGAGTGAGGTAATATCTTGTAAGTTTTGTGTGTTTAATGAATAAACAGATATTATGTAAGCAACATACGTGTTAAAATTATTTAGTAAATAGTTTCAATATTACTTGTGGATTACAGTAGTCACTAATAATATTGAATGTAGGTTATAGTGACTAGAAAGACCTAAATTACGATGTGTTAATAGCCCAATTAAATGCACAATTAATCTAAGAGATAAATTCAAAATGGAAACGATATTCTATGAAAATATTCTATAAGTTATCCGGAACTTACGTAGACGAGATTTTTGTACAGGTTAAGTTTTGATGAAAAGTCCTACATAAAAATTATTTTAATAAAAAGTGGCGTTATCTTTTTTGTTTACAAACAAACCTCAAAAGATTTTCTAACATTGTTTTTGCTTCTCAACAAATTGTTCGATTGTTTTTTCATATAGCTTTGAAAAGTAACCGTCCTGTTTTCCTCAACAATTGTCAACACTTGTTAACAACTGTACGCCATAAAAACAAGGGTTCTGTGACCGAGGTTTGAGGAAGTCAGTGAAACAATAACATAACATCACGATTGTTTCCCCAAAGGGTTGGGCAGAGGTGTAACTATAGTACACCCGCATGTAATAGGGGGCAAGCCTATTGCCATTGCTATTGCCTATTACTTGCGGGAGAATATATTTTACATCTAAAGTAGATGCTTCTGTTCCAGATAAAATTCCTAACAGCTTCCAAGTAAGTTAAAGATTATAACAATTAACACTTCGAACAATATGATTATTATAGTGAGTCATCTAATTGACAAACCGCCAGTTCAAAACACCTCTGTAGCGGTATCTACAATCGCCACATGTGAGCTACACGTCACAATGACGTCACGTAAGATCCTGCATCGCGCAAGCAGAGTTTACCGCGCAACTAGCATATATACAACGTCCCAACATCAATCGTTGGGCAGTTGCCCACCAGACACGTCACCCGTCTGGTCGGAGGATCCTCCCTTTTCCATAGAGTATGAGTGAACTTTACACCCTGTTTCTCATACCTCTATACCTTCATCCATTTTAAATACCAATTTGTTCCATTAACTTTTCATTGCCGACACCACTGTGTCGAAGGGACACGCTCACACTAAACAACCCAGAATACGCATCCGCAGAAAATAAAAACAGTCGTAAAATTAACCAGTAAATGTAATGGAGTAGTTCGCGAACTGGTTGTTAACACACTGTCCTAGATGTTCTGTTGTTGTTATTATTAGTATGAAGGCGGTAACTCATCCATAACAAAACAGAATTAGCTCTAAATAGAAGTATCTATTAGTACTTCACTCATTATGCCTCAATGGGGTAAGAACATAAAATTGTTTCTTTTGCGATAAGCTAATTTCTGTTGTTAGAACTAGAACTAACTAGATAACCAGTGGTCTACAACTTATTCTTAAATTATAGTAAGTTCGGAATAGCTTTTTAAGGAAAGCCAATATACAGTATACTTTTTGGTAAGAGATATCCTTCATGACTACGCCAGCCGCATCACAATTAATTACGGCCGCTAGATACCAAAATTTAACAGGCTAATTAACTAACTTTGTTTCCACAAATATTCAAGTTACAATTTGCCTAAGTTAGAGCACTTCGAACTCTCTTGCAATGACCTTATCCATGCCCTTAACCCGCTAACGTTAATAAAGGTCATTTGCTTTTCGCTAATAATAGGACAAAACAAGAGGACGGAATAAGTACTCAGGTTATCTTTGGCTGTTTGACATTTGCTGCTGCAAAAATAGCCCCCTATCTATGCATACATTTAATATGCATAGCATGTTACTGAAGAAGTCAAACATATTCTTTTTTAAATATGATTGACGTGTAAAAGTGTTTGTACAAACCTACTTACAGAAATAAAATCATCTATCATTTATTTATCATTTAAGGATTCGTGACTAAATTACAGCTGTACCTAATGTGCGGACGAATCGATATAGGAGGTTAAGCAGTGATTTTGTTTTACTCATTATGTTAGTTTGGCCATTGTCAATGCACGATCGCGATGATGCCGTCAGTGAACATTCTTTAAATCGAGATCTCTCTACGCATAGGAGAACTCATTAAACCGTCGTCGCGTCGGTCTCGGTTGTCTTCAGTTGTGATCTAACTATAACAGTCGTCACGTGTAGTCAGAATCCCAAAGGTCTGACGACTGGTCCCACTCTTAAGTTTCAAAATTTCTGAATTTAACCTTAGATTTTGAGTAGGTACCTATTTCGTAGTTTAATTAGTTGGTTGTCAATTAACGTCAAATATTATATTAAGCATTTATTGTGTCGTATGTTAAGGCTCCTGCAAACAGGCGCGATGCGACTCTACTAGAACAATTTCTATGAAAACTTCATGGAAATTGTTCTACAAGAGTCGCGTCGCACCTGTTTGCGGGAGCCTTTACGTTATTGAGAAACTTGCAAGGAATGTAGACTAGAACACTATCGAGCGCTTTAAGTGTACCTATCCGTATACCGTCGTCGTTAAATTTGCATACCTTACCACCTACGTCAGCGACATCGACGTAGTAAACCATTGATGCCTTAATTAAATGGCTCGAGCTTTGCCAAGGTTACTAACAATCTGCTAATGTAAGGGTATGTACATACATTCGCCGGTATGTTTTAATTTTAATTTTAGAATTGTTTTTCTTTTTTGTTGTTATCTTTTTTATTACGGACGCTTCTAACGAGCACGTCTTTCTACATCGTTCTCACATGTATAATTTCAACATGAATGATGTAACCAATTTTTTTTTTGTTGCTCTATGTTGATTTAGAAGAGTGTCGATGGAGTTTCATGCCGTTCTTTCCATAGATACTTACTACGCTTTAGAATGGGTAACTAGCTTCATTTTTCTGACTGACCGACCCCTTATCAATTCAAAAGTGCCTGTAATTGGTTTATTTGAAATAAATGCTTTGAGTTTGAGTTTGTTATAATGAATAGTCCTCATAGTTTCCATCTAAGACAAAGCGTATGTAATCTTAGTTTGAAGATGGGAGAATGAGGTTATTCAAACACAGGAATGATATTTTTGAAATCTGATTTTTCTCTTTAAAGTAAGAGACCTCAGAAGAAAACCTTATAAATCTGAAGACACAGAAAACTAAAGCAAAAATATTTTCATCAGCTTTCTGCCCTTATCGCATGTTACTTGGGATCTTCTTCCACTCTCCCCTGTCAACCGTCACGCTTTCATTCACTCCCTTCTCTTTCATATCATACCTCACACAATCCACCCATCTTTTTTTTGGCCTTGCTCTATCCATCAACATTTATATGAAAAACTAAAGGCAAAATCTTTTGACGTTATCATTTAGGGATTACTTTCTAAGATTAGATTATTTTTGCTTGAGTGAATAACAAGTGGCAGTTAGACACTGTGATCATACTAAGTTGAAAGGAAACTTGGACAAGCGAGATTAGCTTGAAGTAAGTTTTTTGACAGTTTCAAGTTGGACATGGTCTGTAGAACTTGTATACTAAAATATTAGTCGTTACTTGAAGTAAAATTTAGTTACTACCTACATACCTACACACAAAAGTCTCCTTAAAACACGAACATGTATTTTCAATATTACAATAAAGAAATTCTATAACTTTATGTCTCATAATAAGATGCATTATTGTGAAATATTGGCGCAATTTCATGAGTACCCACCTACTCACTTCACCCACGGCTGTTCTACGCATTTTAATACCCAAGTTGAACTTTTATTAATTGCTTTAAAGTACGTGGTTGACATAAAAGCGTGGTAAACCACAGGTCTCATTTATCAAAAGCTAATGAAAGCTTTATGAGTACCTACCTAAAGTCTATATTTTAATACAAATATACAGTAAGAACAGTTTTTCTTAGTGCTTAATAAGACCCGTATTCTAGAATGATGCCCCAGCATGAATCGCGATCAAAAACTAGATTAGAGTAGGGATTAGTATGAAATTGGCTAGTTTAAATTCGATGTTTGCTTGGCTGGCTCTAAATAAAGATTTTAATTCATGTATCACGGTTTATGTAATGGTCAACCTCTTGTCATTCCAATGTAATGAAACAAAAACCGATCAACTCAAATTATGAAAAAATATTGATGTAAGTAGAGATTACTCTGTCATGTCCATAGGTTATGCGTAACAAAAAGTATGTATAAATAAGTTAACCCTGCAAAAGAGTCAATGTCAAGAGCAGGGGATACGTAGGTACGTCACCATGGTTACGTAAAAATAATCCCAGGGGATTAAGAAAGGATTTTCAGGTAGGTTGGTAACACAATCCACCGATAAAAGGTTTTTAATTTAGTGTGGTCTTGGTGATAGGGGTAAAATATAGATAAAGATATATTTATTGCATAACTTGAAAAATTAACAAGTTGGTTTCATAAAATGTTTGTCAAGATCTCAGGAAACGATGACATTGAAAATTGTTTCAGCCACTTGGAATTAAGTCCTAGGTTTTTATTACTTAGGTATATAAAAATACCTGTTCCTTTTAAGAAAAGGTATATATTATTTAATTAATATCTTGAAGTACATTATTATTCCGTGAAAATATACATTGGCGGGTAGTTTCGGGACCGCACTTATTCTGATAAATATTCATGTTGTAAATATTATTGAAGTACACGTCAATACTTATTTATTTTCTTTTAACGTAATAAAAACAATATGCAAATTTTATATTTTACTGACAAATTATTCTTATTTATGTATGAGAATTTACAGAAGTATGAATCATAAAAGTTGTTTTGAATTGAACTGACTTTCCATTAAACGAAGGATTTGCTGCCAAACGACATAAGCCAGTTCGGTGTGTACAGATAATGTGGCTGAATTATGGAAACTTATCTTCACTCGGATCTCCATAGTTATTTTAGAATTCAAACCACAAAGAAAAACAAGTTTTGCCAGAGACCGTTTCCTTTTAAAAATGAACTACCTACTATCTAGTTTTTCCCGTTTTCACTTTTTCAGTTAACCCAATTTGGCCTTTTGTGTTCAGCAAACCATTATCCACCTTTAACCCCGGTAGTATTCGGTTTCCGCACCCGAACTCTATAACCACAATTGTGAAGTTTGTAAGTCCGGACACCTCTATCCGTTTGTGAGGGGTTAGGTCGATATTACCAAAACCTATTTACATAGGACTGCGTAAGTTTCAGTGTTAGAGAGCAGTTTATTTTCGGGTTAACTATTTAGAAACTGCGTAGATCGCAGACAGTATGAGCGCACCTTTTGTGCAGATAGCATTATAAGAGGATATTAATTGATAGTCATTCTCGTTTCGTGACAGTTGCTAAAAGAATTATGTCTCTTGTCGCAGATGGATAGCAAGAGCGTTTTCTCTTTTAAACATGTTTTATTTATCTCCGTGTGTTGCTTTCGATTAAGTGAATATCAACTACGGATATTAAAAATATAGTTGACTAAGCACTTAACAATTAAATTAGAAATTCCAGTAAGTAGGTACCTAAGTGTTAGAAAATACCACCGACAGACATTAATGGAAAAAATATTTGGGTTTCTGTAAAGCAATTAAATGGATATAGCGCTGTTGGTTTTCGTAACAATTAAATCAATATTCCAACAACTCCAAACGTAATTGAATCTATTCAATGTCGCACGGCTTTTGCAAGACGGCAAAAAGCTTTTCTTTCTGTATATATGTGTATATACAACAACAAAATTAATGGAATCTTACATTTTTATCCGCTAACACTACACGGATGTAAACTTAAAGTAAAGAACTGGCTCTTTACTCTTGATTATGAGTACTCGTATGTAGAGAACATATTAAATAATTCCTCTCATTCTACAAAGAAACACATACATAGAACATACCTTTCTCTCATACACCTACTCATACACAAACACGATATAATAATTTAAAAATAAATTATATTTTTGATGCTTTTTTATATTTTTTCATACTTTTCATTTCTGTTATTGTATTTTATATTGTTTTTACTTCTTTAAAATTGTATTTTTGGTGGATTACATTCGCTATCTGGTCATGTCTATGTTTGTAATCAGTGTGAACTATTGCTTTGCACGCACCCGTGATGTGTTGAATGGATTCAGGGCAACTGTTGCATTGCATACATTTGTCAATGGTTTGAGGAACTCGCATTTATTATTAATATTTACTGGTATGAATGAGTAGTGAGTACGAATAAGTTCTGAGAAATATTTTATTTTTAACTTTCAATTTACACAAATGACTACGTAGAAGATGACTTTGCATTCATATAAAACAGTAAACTGAAAAAAAGCAGTGAATTTTTTAGAAAACCAGCATTTATCTCAGAATTTTGTCGAAGACCGGTTTAAGTTACATACTTTTGTCAAATATAATTAACTTTTGCCTCTCTTTCCGATTTTCCTATTAAATATTTGCATTACCCCAATGTAAGGATTCTGTAGTAATTTAATTAGCATTTTAGAAGTGGGAAGTGCGCAATGAATTTCAGATCTTTTCGTTAGGTATAATATTTTAAACGATTATGTTCCAAATGAATTTAAAATGATCGTCAGGCAGAGGATCCCGAGTTTACGAATTTAGATGGCGCTCCTATATACGTAGTTCTTTAGCTTTTTCTTCTTATTCAGCACCTTGCTGTTTTTTCCATTAAGTTAATATTAAAGACATTAGGTACCAGCAGTCATTTCATTATTTGATAATAGTTATACCCAAGAATTGAAACCCACATTTTAAAAATCCATTTTGAAGAAATTCTTCTTAACAATTCGTACAAAACTTTCAAGATATTGTCCTTACATTCGAGACAGAGTTTCAAACATCCTTATGAATTCCGTGAAGTGTTCGGTCCTGTTGAAACTGTAAGTTAAATAGTTACCTGTGTGTGCTGGGGCGGCAAACACGTGAGCCGTACTCACGAGGACTAACATGAATGTCGTGAACCACGTAGCCGCCATCGCGATCTGTTGACAAAAAGAAGAACATCTTAGATGCGATGCCTGCAACTTTATTTTTATGATATTTATTGTTGTAGGCATAGACATAGTGCATAGCTTTTGTCGCCTACCGAATCCTCAAACGAAAAAATCTTTGTTGAAAGGAGTCTTATATTATAATTATATCAAACAAGTTTATTTGAACATCTATAAAAAAAAAACAAAAATGTACGAAAATAAATCAGCAAATTGTAAACGAAATTAGTCTACTAAGTAATATCGGTCTTTCAAATTATAAGTATGTATTCTCTTCACAACAAACATGATATTAAAACCCAAAAAATACGTAAGTATTTTATTGCTTTCAGTACATTTATCATTATCCTCATCGTTTCATATTACCTCAAACATTGACGAGAAAATACGTACGTAAGTAAACGAAACCGCGGAAGCCACTCACTCACTCACTCACCAAGACTTAAGAAACTCTATGAAAATACTCGTAAGTAGGGGAAGGGAAAATCAGGCGAGGGTCGAAGACAGAGGACTTATAAGTTCCTACAAAGTAACGGTATTGAGGTATAAAGGGTTATCGATTCATATTAATTGTTAAGTAGGCAAGGTACATTCCTTGTTTACTAATGTAGGCTATATTTTGTTCAGTGGAATAGTTACCTACCTACTGTTAATATCCAATTATTCAGAGCTAAGATGAGGTTGAGCTACAGATGGTTGATGCATGCGTGCCGTCTGTTGGGACAGGTTTACTAAAACTCGCCAGTCCGGAGGCTACCCCACATTCTGTTACACGATATTCTTGATATTGAATATATGAACTTTAAAAGAAATTTTGACCCCTGAGTTGGTGTCGCCATTTTTTCTCAGGGGTAATCGGATAGAAAATGTCGACTCCATCTAGCTTATTATTTTTGCTTTTTAAAAGATTACGTGTAAAAGTGATTCCGAAACCCAAATTCCTATTTACGGATTTTTTTTTTATTTCATTTCTAAGTGAAACAGTTCCATGTAGATGTTAGACTAGGTTAACAATAGCAATTTATAACCGGAATCCATTGCAGAGGATAAAGCTAGAAGCACACTGTTGCGAATTTGCAACCATGTTCGAAACTAACGCAGCTATTTGTATATATAACGGTCCTGAAATATCTTCACGTGGCCTACCGCAAACGTAGCAACTATAGCCATAGAAACCGCATGTATATACTTAGTAAGTGTACACTTTGCCTTTGTGCTGTTCTATTCGTATGACAAATAGAGAACGTCGCAAATAATATTATTAAGGAGGTCAATTTGATTTTGGAAAGAAGGCATCTGAATTTAATAGCCCTACTATTGAGTCATCTACATGTCCAGAAACTTCTGAAAATCAATTCTTACGATGAAATGAAAAGTTTTAATTAAAACCAGCATGAGATATTTCCCGATTGGACGCCAAATCCATTTTTTTTCTATAAATCCTCGCTCCTATCAGTGTTCGAAAGATTTTCTAAGTTATCTTGTTAAAAATAGGAATCAATCACAAACTTTTAATGGATTTTGCAGACTCAATTATCCCCAATTTAAAGTTATTGATTAACTAGAGATTTGGTACGAATGACTTCGGTACGACTTCTCAAACTTCGACTACTACGCCATTAGTAGGTTACATGGTCACTAAAACTATGTTATATCAGTTCAGTATCTAAAAGTCGGACATAGTTATGTTCAAGCAAATTCATAAGGAATGCATTAGTATCACTGTTCAGTATGCTGATGAATGATGCTGATGGATTATTTAACACCACTATACTTACTAGTTACATATAATATTTTATCTTTACTTAAGTCAAGAACGAGATGCTTTAATGGCATTTTTTTAAAACAAATCATTTTTGCTTAATCTAAGAATATTTGAAAATTAATTTGATTTGACACAGATTTCTTTGCTCAGTCAGTGGAGTGAGGTGAAGTGTAATCTGCATGAGAACAATTCATTCTTATCCCTTAACAAGTGGTAACAAGCTCATGGGAATAAGCTTGTTGCAATAATAAATTTACCACATTTTTCAAACAAAGTTTTACTTTGTTTCTTTCTGTTGTTCATAGTTTGTCTGACATGATGATTAAGTGGATGCGTCCACAGACTTTTCTATGAAATACTAGTACATAACGAATGTTAAATATTGACTAAACCGCATGGGGCACACGTGGTGGACCACGGCCAACTTTCTTCCACACAGAGGAGGCCAGATTCCCAGTAGTGAGAACGTTATAAGCGTATAATTTTTAAATATTTAAAAAACGCAGTAATTGCTGACGCGCATGATTTCCATTGTTTCTATGCTATATATAGCCTGCATCTGTGATATTTATGACCTAACAACTTTTCTTCGCAGAACAGAGTACCTATATAGGAATAGTAACTTGACAGGAATAGAACTAAGTTCTTTACCAAATGTCAAAAGTAGTAGTATTGTATAAACGCACAATATGCAGCCAAACATACTAAAGTTGAGGGATTACATCGCTGATAAAAAATTATTGGCTCTAGGCTGGTCGCAGGACCAGCCAAGCATTCCTGTGGCTTATTTTAATTTAATTTACCTTTCTTTTCTTTTATTTCGAACGATTTTAACATTCTGCACCGTTCTCACATGTATAATTTCAACACGAATGATGTAACGAAGATTTTGATTTAAAAGAGTCTCCGTGGAGTTTCTTGCCCGTTCTTCACCATAGGTACCGTAGTAGGTACTACGCTTTGGGCAACTAGCTTCATCTTTCTGACTGGTCGACCCCTTGATAGTAAAAAAATGCCTATAATTGGTTTACTTGAAATAAATGCTTTGAGTTTGAGTTACAAAATGTAAAAATAGGAACATAAACTAGTACATGAAGTTGTGTGAGAAGGGAGCGGATAATGGAGTGTCAGAGCCCGTAATAAATTGCTTAGATATATGCTTATATGGTAAGTTATAGCCAGCAGGTGTGGCTGAATGTCTATTCTCACGCTATTGACGTAGTAAGTAAGTAGCTGTCCATATGTTTTCTTTTATAAGAGCTTGCTGACTTAAGTGGTTGGTATTCAATGCCCCCTGATAAATTAATAACATAAGCGTTACGAGGCAATGCTGCACTTTGGGCACTTTGCCTTTTGGGCACTTTTCTTGTTGACAGCGATGCGGACGAATTTTTTGATGCCCTATGATTCCTTGCACTTTTATACATATACGTTTATTATTATTAGTAAGACTGTTAGCTTATAAATTATAAGAATACCTTGTTTGAACCATAGCCTTACAAAAGTATTTATTTATTACCCACTAGCTTTTGCCCGCGGCTTCGCTCGCGTTAATTTAGACTTTCGCTATCAATTCGGGTTATAATTCAATCATGATCGGAAGACACGTGGCGCCATCTATTATCATAAGAATGTTATTGTTGTTTTCCTCGGGAACAGTACTTTTTTTCGGGAGGAAAGGTACCCTATGTCCGTTTCTGTACACCTGAGAACGTATATGCAAAATTTCAGGATGATCGGTTCAGTGGTTTATGCGTGAAAAGGTAACAAACAAACAAACAAACTTACTTTCGCATTTAAAATATTAGTTAGGATTAGGATAGGATAGAAGATACCTACTTTCCTTTCTCCTAACTCCTATGTTTTTATGCCAACGGAGATCAATTTCGGTCATAAGCAAAATATATGATAAACTCACTTATTATCCATTCTGTCTAACAGCGGCAGCTTTGCCAGCAACCGAATATTACCTAAAACTACTCAGGCTACTTAGTGGTAGAGGGGATTAAATCAGAAAAGCTACAAACAAACATCGCTAAGAACCGGAATCGTTTCTAAAGTAGATTTAAAAGGTATCTGTTCGAACACAATTTTCTCGAAAACTTCTGCCTTCTACAAAATGTAAACGTCATGAACTTCTGGTACAGAAGGATAAATTAGCTTTCTTTCTTTCAAGTCTCTGTATCGGTCTTGCGTTATTTTGATCTTAGGATAAGTCACGTACCTAGTTAAAGTTTCCACGAAAGTTACTTGGTTAGTTGGTATAAAAATACTTTATCCTCCAATTCTGAAATATTACCTCCGTTATATTGGATTTATCCGTTTTTATATCTTATAATACCCCATGAGCAATAACTGAGGGGGTCTTTAGTGGCAGTTACTTGTGAATGATGGACCCCAATTCTATAAGATTAGGCCTTTTATGATCAGATATGGCTTACAATAACGTCTTTTCTTTGAGAAGTGCGTCCGTTAACCTTCAGTCTATCAACATTTTTAGAAACAATGTGCTGGCCATATCAGCCTTTGAACCAATGACCATGGGGTTTAACGTATTATTGAGTGGGGCACTGCGTAAACGCAGGGTAGGATGCCCTCAGGCTAGGTGGAGTGACGATCTCCGCAGGGTGGCTGATAGCAGCTAGAAGAGAGTTGCCGAGAGTCAAATGGCTCTCAATTGGGAGACCTTTGTCCAGTAGTGAACAGCGGGGTAATTGCGTAACACACTAACAGTAGGAATGACTTTCATTTTGACAATTCAACAACATTCATTGCGTTAATATTTACGGTGCTGAGCAGACAAATTTTTCGAACATATGAAGTAATGGATTAGCAATAGGCTTCACAATGATTCAGATTGTGACTGACAGTTTATTACGAAATTACGGTGCTGGTCTAGACTGATAATGACGACTCAATCTAGATAACTAAAAAAACTGTACCTACTACTACCTAAATGTTTACAAAAACATTTGACCTTTCAGTTATACAGTAATAATGTGATGAGTTTTAATAAAACAGTATAACATCGAATATCGATAGATGTTAGGCCCTGATATCAGACCCTCGTCACGGAAAATGCTCTTGACGTGAAGCAGTGACGTCTTAGAGTAAGTTTGGTGGTAAAATGAAAACCAGAATTTTTGTTACGTCATTAAATTGCTGAAAATTATTGGTTCATCTCATTAAAGCTACATATTTAAAAAATATTTCTTCGTAAAATAAGCATGTCCATGAAAAATTGCTACCGTTACGTATTTTTAACTTTGCCTATACTCAATTAATAGAATCCCTACTGCAAACATCATTATTTATAGCATATTTTCCAACTTTACCAGTATTACTCAAATAACAGCGGCTTTTTAATTTAACTGCCCATAATTTTCTTCAACAATACTGATAATGTCATAAAGAAATATACTCAATTTGCGGAGAGGCTGTATTTTTAAATGGCTCTGCAGCAAAATATTGCTCCTTTTATTAATTTGCGTACATAATTAAAAGCGGTTTCGTAGGGCGAAGCTGTAAAAGTACTTTCAACATAAACATTACTCACGGGGACCATAAAATACGAGCCAGTAAGAGTGGAAAGTTAAAATTATTTAATTTGATTCCTCTCCAACCAGGAAACGGTAAGATTACACGCAGTTCTGACTTCCTATTTAATTTTGAAACCCGTCACTAGGCTACTGAAGCCACGTTTGGTTTCGTTATTATTTGATCCTTAATATCCCAGGATTTAATGGAATCTCTTCATTAAATTCTTTACAACAACTATTACAGTAAAACAAATAAAAAATGCAAAGCCACACATCAATAGAAAATCCAAACATATCACCAGCTTACAATGGGATAACCGCAGACCACAAAAGTACGCACCCCGATTTATATATAGGTCCCAACGTGCGCTGATCCAGTGACCCAGTTCAGAGGTCATTACTCCTTGCACGAGCCTTTAAACAAAAATGTCACGCAACACTCGAAACTCAAACTTCCATTCAAAATTCAAAATAAGAACGTTAAGGATGGGGATAAGTATTTCCAAAAAATATCAGTTCCAAATGTAAGTACGCGTCCCAATATTATTTGTAGGTCCCGTACTGATCTGGTTTAGTGACCCAGTTCACCGGTTGTTCCCCTTTGCCCCCTCGATCCGTTCCCCTGTGTCCCGGGACTGGGACAACTCTTGCAACGGCTGATCGAAACGTGATTAAAATTGCTTTGGTGCAATATGGTTGCGGATTGTTCGGCTTTCCAGAAATTTTGTTTGTTTACTGGGAAATGAATTTAACGAAGCATATTTTTTATGGAAAATACTCTGCTGGTTGGATTTTTTCAAACTTATTGAAAAGGATTTTGTTGATATTGCTGTGGAATATTGAAAAGCTCGTTTAAGTGATACTAAATAAAAAATCTAAATAAAAAATTAACAATAATATTAATCCATTCTAAATGTAACTTCTAATATAAACTTTAACATGTCAACAGTACCTTCAGTTTAATTAGGGGCAACCCTGACAACAGTGACAAACCACATTGTACAAACGTCTCCATAATTTACAGAATTAATTAAACGTAGAGCAAATTAATATTATGTAGACGGAGTGATACCAGCACGTTACAAGTCTGGAGACTGGAGACTGTCTTAGCTGCTGTAATAATTAATTAATTAAACTCCATCTGTCGTCTTGGAGAGAACAACTGCAGAGAAAGAGGAGCGCTTAATGGTTTTAGCGCTTGTGCTATTTAGCATTATTACAAGTTTTTATTTTTTTACTTGATACAATCTCTCTTCGTTCTAAAGTCTCTTGGAGACATTGGATCTTCCTTCTACATATTGATTTACATTCCAGTTTTTTGACGACCTCCTGATGATCCTGATTTTCGTGATAACCATACAGAGCATGACGTTTCACCGTATCTAATGACCGCTTACCACCTAGAAACACCTGCTGATCTATTCTGTAAAATTTCTCCGTGAAAACTTAGTTGAAGTGAGCTGCCAATAGTGTGACGTCATGCTCACTTCACCTAAATTTTACGGTGAGAGTTTTACAGAATTGACCCGCTGGTGTTTAATCTTACAGCCGTAACTGATTTATACCTTTGATTGTAACCATTTTCCATCTAAGAAAGAAACACTATTTACAAAGAATTCCATTCAACAGACAATTTACCTCCACAAAACATAAAAAGTTAAGAAATAACTCATTGTTATCATTTGTTATTCAGTTAAAACACTGAAACTTTCTAATGAAACCTGGGCAAGTAATAAACATAGTTAAAAACTTGCAAGTTACCGCTTCGACGAAGTTTCAAAGTAGTTCTTGTTTTGTTTATAAACAAGCCGTGACACGATGTAGATCAGACGCATTAACATTAATTTGATGCGAATCTGAAGTTCACTAAGTTTTATTCACTAAGTATTCAGGAAAATTACACTTCCGAAATAATTAGTTTCCAAAACAGGCTGTTGTGACATAGTATCGTGACAGTTTAATTACTCCTTGCATAATGTTGCATCGCTAATGATTGTGAGATCTTTGACATTTCATTAGTTAGGCCATCAAAGTCATAACATATTATATGAATTGTTACAATCTCATACGAAGCATTACCAGATAGCTGATTGCATTCTGGATGAGTATTACAAAGAAAAATAGTATTAAAAATTATCACAATAATTAAATATTATTAAAATATTAATAATATTAGAAGAAAAAATCAACTACAAATAAAAGTATATCCACCTGGGGCCTTAATTAAAAGTATTAATTAAATACGTAAGCAGGAATACGAGCTTTTTCAATAATTAGCTTTTTTCTGCAATTTTCAACTTGCATTTCTTGTGTCAGCATCTTAAAACCTTTTAAGAATAGGTACTTTGAATGGTACCTACGCCATGCTCTCCATGCGGTCAAGAGTAGTCGATAATTGCCATAGTGTGGGGTAGTGACTAACTAAGATTGGTGTCTCCCCAGATTGTAGCTGTCTTCATACAACCAAAATAAGCCGAATAGATCCCTTATACAAAGAAATTGTTATTACGGATCAATATCGCGTTGAGCCATTGGGTCGTCATTTATTTAACAACGAACAAACTACGATCATTTCGGTTTTCAATTAATTTTCCAATTAAATAATAATAATATTCTTTAAGCAAAATTAAATCCTAATTGAAATTGGCCAAAAATTTTAAAGTTATTACCTATTACAATATTGGAATGTTCATTTCAATAACTGTAGCTTACTGCTGAGTTTAAGAAGTTTGAACTTACAAACTGATTTGAAGAAAGCCGCGAACATTCCAGTAACAAAAGATATTTCTTTGTACTAACTCTGTAGTACTTAGCACAAAAACGTAGATAATTTTAAGCTTTGTAACGAACGGCATCTAAAGTTTGCGAAAATTTTGTGAACTGAACCTTTCTTGGTAAGATTAAAATTTCGCTGCTAGGTAAATCTTTGTGGAAGACATTTTATTATTTCTACAATGTTGAAAACAAAATTACTTTGAAGTAATAGACCAAGCTATAAGCATGGGTAGGTCGCAAATGTTGGTTGATTTTTTTGGACCAACGATCTCCTACTTGCCTAACGTAGGTACAGTCACCAAAAGAGATAAGTAACCAGGGTCTCCGGATATACTCGAAGTTTAATAAGAAACCGATGGATGTTTTCGAATGAAATTTCATTTGATAAATTACCTGTTTGTTTTTTATTAATTAAATTTTATTTTATTCGAAAATATTCATCGGTTCCTTATTAAACTTCAACTACATCGACGACCCTGGTTACTTATCACTTTTGGTGACCGTACGTCCCGAGAAAAGGTTTAGTAGGTTATTGCGCACGCATTTGTAAGATTCTGTTAAAACCTTTAGTGATGGTAGTAATGGTGCTGATGACGTTGTTACATACTATCCAGGCCCTGCAGTCTCGACATTAGATAGCGACAAAAATCTGTCGCTAAGTCGTATCGATATCAAATTCCTTTAATAGATTTTCAACTTTATTTCCAATACATAAGGTTGAAATCTATCAAAGAAATTTGACATCGATACGACTTAGCGACAGATTTTTGTCGCTATTCATGTCGAGACTGCCGGCCCTGGTTGTGCATGATTAAAAACGTTATCAGTGTGAATGAACATTTAATATCCAGGTAAAGGGTACGTCTGTCTAGCTTCGCGGTTGTGATAAGATTAAGAAGTTCCCTGTTGCGGTATATTAGGGCAACTTGGCGAAATTTTTGATACTGCTAAATCGAATTAATGTCTGTAACAACACCAAAATCTAAGAAACGAATCAATTCTGTTTACTCGCTTTGCAACATAGAATCTCGGTAAGATTGTCAAAGTCAAGATATCAAGTACAAATCCGTTCAAATAAACGTGATATTATATCCATTTCGTCTGACATCAATTTCTCTTGATTAGGTGCCATTTTATTTTACGGGTATATACGGATAACACGTCCCTAAGAGTTTATACAGCGTGAGTATAAAGAGAACATCAGATTATTGCCTTTTTATAAATAAGATTTACATCAGCAAATATTTCTTGGAACTTTTTGATTTAGGAGTGAAAAGATACGATCCGAAGTTCGTCTGTTCACATTACGTTTATCTATATTGAAATGTTAGTGAAGTCGAACGAATATTACAGTCGATTGGCATCGCCTTATATAATGATGGCTCTTTGAAGCGGAATAGGAGTCGCGCAATCATTGCAGTGTGAAAATTTTTCAATAGGATGCGAGCTTCACTTTTCCACATCTCATTAGCCATTCGCTAATCATCGTTTCCTTACGCTTTAATGGAAATTCACCTTAGTCTAGCAAATTCAGAGTTCATAATTTATTACTTGTTCTTGTTGTACTTGTAACGAACCGTATAGTTCATAAATAGATTCTCTCAATTCATTGTTAAACTCTCACAGAATCCGCGTGTCATTCATTCATCAGGTAGTGTTTAATTAAAACGACCGCACTAGTATCTATATAGAATTAAATAAATAAATCCAAGGGTTTCATTCGCATAATTATTCAAATTGATATTGTTGTTAATTGGTTACAAAGCTTCTATTCTGGGTTTTAGTTTTGGGTCAATATTATCATATTTCATATTATTGAAACGTTTTACTTCCCACCAGAGTCCTTGGTTCACTCACTGTTATCAAGATTCAACAAGGATTCTTCAAGGTTCTAATGGGCCGTAGGCTTTAAGCCCGAAGCAGCCGATTTAAAACTTGACAGGTATCAAAGCGCCTTTATAATCAAGTTGTATGAAAACTATACAATTTGCGAAACTGGCAAAATGTGGGTGTACTATGGGTACAGCTCTGCCTAACCTTTCGGGGAAACAAGGCGTGATGTTATAATATGTTGTAAAAATTAAAGAAGATGAATGGTAAAACTAATCACAAATACGTTCTAAGCCAGCGTGGAAATCGTCATCGGATCAATACTTAAAAGGCCTGATTCTAAAGACTAAAGATAATATGATAAGGCTTATAATATTAACTCAGCGATTCACACTATAGATCTCAGTACTTACATGACTCAATCGAACACAATCTCACTTCCTCCCCTCAACACTGTTAACATAGCGCATTAAGTTAGTCTACAGTGCATTTCAGACACAAGTGGCTGATTGCACATTCAATCTCAACCCAGACGGTGGCACCCACACATAGGCACATAATATCTGAATCGTCTGTGAACGTCTGCGGTACAGAATCGTTTCCACAAAGATAAACTCTAAAGGCAAATTGTTAACACGTGGTTTGCTGTGCAGTGAATAACATTAATCGAATTATTTTCTTAACATTTTAAAGATTTTTGAGCTAATGGAAATGCGCTAGATGGTTTTTATTAGCAAGAGGTACCGATGATTCTTACTACCGACTTCTCAATATTATTAGAATCAATTTAAAATAGATATTAAATAAAAAAAAGACATTTAGGCGTTGAAGTACTCGTCCGCCTCGCTGTCATCCGGTATCATGCCCAGAAGACTGGCGTTGAATGACAATGCAAATTTTATGGCTAAAGAACGAGCCCTCTGGTCACGTTATTAACTAGTTTTTTGTTTTTTATCTGCTGTACCTTCTAGTCATGTGAAAGAGTATGTGCGTGCCATTTGCTCAATAGAATAATCCATTCATCTATACTTAAAATAATATAAAGAGGTAAAATTTGTTTGTTTGTTTGTAAGTTTGTATGTAGGGGACAATCTCTGGAACTGCCAGTCGGATTTGAAAAATTCTTTTGGAATTTTATAGCCCTGTTCTTGAGGAAGGCTGTAAGTGATTTAACATTACGCTAAGACCCTTAGGAGCCAAGGAAAAAGAAAAAAATCTGAAAGAACGATAAGCAAAAATGAAGTAATAGCGTAGGCAGGCGCGATGCATGTGATGCGACGGGGGAGCAAGAAATTTCACTACAGCATAACACACACAGAAGCTACAGTGACATTATAAAATCTAGGTATAGAGGATCATTAAGTGTTGACTAAATCAACTCAATGTATATCATCAGAACAGTTCTCGTTGGATAGCAACGAGCTGTTGCCAAGGACGTTCACATTCGAATGTCAATCATCAAATAACTCACCATATAATATTCGATAAAAGACTCTATGAACAGGAATTGCTCAGATCAACAGAACATTAATTTTCAGCATCAGGATCATAAACTCTAAATCCTATAACTTGCTGAAAATTGGAATTTTAAAACACTAACGAGCGGAATCATTTAATAATATTTCTTTCTACATTAGAACTAAGTAACTTAAAAACTGCTCCGTTTCGAACGAAAGCTTTTACTTCTATCCAATGTCCTTAATCTACTGAATACTTCCACTAATCCGTATTAAAAATGGATAAGCCGATAGTCCAGTACCTCACAGATGTCTTATATTCATTTGTAAGGACTCTGAAAAACGGTTACTTGTAACCTCAATAGTGGTGTCATCATTATTAATTAAAGAGACTGTGACCTCTGAGTTTGTTTTAGCCTTTCTTCTCAGAGTAGTCAGATAGGAAACGCAGACCTCGTCTAGTTTAAAAAATATGATTGACGTGTAAAAGGGTTTCCAACAAGGCACTTAATTTTTAATTATAATACAGTTAACACATTAGAGTCCTTTTTGGCAACAAACTATATTATTTCAATGATAGAATCTCTTTTAAAATTTCGTCTCGATTCACTCTTGCATTTCTATTCACCCTGTTTGACGGTACTTATTATTTTTTCTAAAATGCTAAATCAACCCTCTTGCGATAAATAAATTGTCATCTTTTTTTGTTGCGACAAATTTTTCCATATACCCATTTTCCAGTACGGCCTTTCCTTGAAAATGAAAATTATAACTTCAACGATGATATTATGCGAGAGAAACCGTGGCCTATCACTAGTCCTTCATGAGATAGAAAAGAAGGAAACATGCAATTTAAAACGTAATTGGAAGAAGGATTTTAGCTTATTGTCAATGAATGGGCTGTACAATAAACTGGACAATTGAGCCTTGCTTCTAAATTGGAAGATTAGAGTTCGTGTTTTAGTACCTAGTTCGCGAGATCAATATAATATGTAACTATGTGTACCTACGTGTACTAGGAGTTGTTGCTAATTCTATAAGCATCGTTTAGAATTTATTTTTTTCTTTCATGTGCCATTCGTTACAAACTCTTTCGAAAACAGTCAGACCTGCGGTATAATTGCGTAACACGCTAACAGTAGGAATAGCTTTCAGTTTGACAGTTCAACAACATTCATTGCGCTATTTACGTTGTTGAGCAGAAAAATTGTTCGATCATAAGAAGCAATGGATTAGCAATAGGCTTCAAAATGATTCAGATTGTGACTGACAGTTTGTTACGAAATTAGGGTGCTGGGTTTAATTTGGGCGATTTGTCTTGAGACCTGGTGCCTTTTTGAACTAAAACTACCCTAGGAATTCTAGGTATTTAAGATAGAAAATACTAAGTGAGGCGTGGTTCTATCAATCACTCGAAACATGACACCGAATATCAAGCACTTCTGGACACAAACTCGCCCACACTATACCTCGGTAAACATAATTCTGATATTGGTCTTGAAACCATATAATAATATACTATAGAGAGCACTCGTGTGAAAGTGATTGATTGCCAATCTGCTCCATTTCACAGTTCAGCGGACGAAAGAGTGGGAATTATTCAAGTTAATCCACAAAATGTCGAACGCCTGAAAATCCGCGAAACAGTAATGGGAAAATTCTTGGTTAGCCTGTTGCGTCAGATAGGTGGGTAGGTACAGGTTTTTATCGGATTTCGTTTTCGAGGGCCAAGCATTGTAAGTATGTAGCTATACTATGTACAGTCACGCATAAAAAAGGTTCAGCATTATTCAGACACATTCCTGTCCCACATAGCGAGCACATATAACCTTTCAAACCGTAATTTCTGAAACACTGTGTCACACTGAAATATTCGCAAACATGTGAAAATCTAAGCCAGTTAAGGATGGGTAATGTGATAAAATAGCCACACTGAAAATCCACTGTTGGGTAAAAATCTACCTAATTAATTTACTCGTATAACATACACTCGTAAACTACTTCATTATGTAGGGTTTCCGGAAAACCGTTTCCGGCACACCAATCACGTTTAAACTGCAAAAGTAACACTTATAATTAATGTAATCAGGCTCAGGATGTGATCAAAACAGGCGATTGGCAGTTCCTAGATAGAACTCGAGGGTTTGATTATGGAGTAACTAATTTCAGCATCACTCGTCTAAAATTCGACGAATCGAATACCGAACACCGCCATATAATTGTCTTTTATCTTCAGATTATAGGATAGGACAGATTATTAAAATATTCTGCATATTCCAAAGTCAAAGTCAAATCATTTATTTCAAATAGGTACATAAAAGGCACTTTTGAACGTCAAAATTTACAAAAAAATAGAATTGGTTCTAGTTGCCCCATCCAAAAGGTAGTTTCGTATGGAGAAGAATGGGCAAGAAACTCCACCGTTACTCTTTTAAAATGTTTTACAATATTATGTAAGTTCACATTAATTATGGAATTATATGTGAAGACGATGCACCTAGAATAAAATTACTATACCACAATAGGTAAAAACAATTAAATATAATGCAAAGACAGGTAAATTAATTATGTGACAGATACATGGTGCTCTGGCCACTTCCTCATATCAGTAATTTTATAACGGAGTTTTCATTTTCCTCAAACGATGATTACGTGTTTCTTCTGTTCTTTAAATCCATATTAATATTATAAATTCGAAAGTAACTTTGTCTGTATGTTACCTTTTCACGCCTAAGCCATTGAACGGATTTCGATAAAATTTAACAAGGAGATAGATGACGTCCGGGGGAAAGACGTAGGCTTTTTGTTCCGGTTGCACGTTGGCGTGGTATAATTTCCGACATACACGCGGGCGAAGCCGCGGGCAGAAGCTAGTATTCCAAAAGTAAGATTAGTAATAGATATCAGAATGCTACGCAGTATTAGATATCTCTATTCCATAGATAAATCGATTCAAATTGAAAAGAGAGCCTATTTGATACGTGAGGTGATACTTTACCTATTAAAAATAAAAATAATAATAAAGAGTAGATATTCTATTCTATTCTATATGCTTCCGACACATTTCCAATACCAACTAAATAATATGTTTTATATCGTGCCTCAACATCCGATCTCTTCGTTCTCTGTTAAAAAAGACACCCTGGTCTACTAATCGTCAACCATTACTTTTCATTTCGATTTTACTAGGTATTAATGTATTTTTTGTTAGGGCATCCTGACTCATCTTCTGGAATATGTTTATTAAACTTATTATTTTTTCAACATAGAGAATCAAAAAAAAAATGTCCCACTAAGTTTCCGAAAACTTAAAATCATGCGGGAGTATTTATATGAAGTCACATAAGATAAGTCATAATAGCCTTGCTTTATTTCAAGTTCGCAAAAAACTAGGTAAGTACTTATAAAAGGGTTTACAACAAACACGTCGCCTATCCCGAGTTAAATAAAAGAACCAAAGATAATACAATATGTTCATTGTTCATATCTATCCTTTCCGGATACAAAAACTATACATATACATCCCTCACAATATGTCGCCCCCTTTCGCAATCTTCTTTTACCATAAGATACCACGCTCGGATAAATATAGATTAATTTCTTTCATCTCGGGTATGATTAAAAACATTTGTATGAATATAATAGTCCATTGTAGAAGGGCTTTTCCGTATTATCCTTCTATAACAAGAGAGATTATATCTGTCGGAGGAAATTCTGTAACATATGTATAAAATTGGTTGTAAACAAAAGTTGTGCAACATTGTGGTAGCAACATGTTTTTATGTTGCCGAAAACGCTGCTAGTAATATGGAATCTGGCAGTTTTGGGAAGCTAAACATGAATTATTATAATTATAGGGACCTAAATCTACAGACGTTGTAATGATTTCGCTATTGCGAATTTTTGGCAGATTTTATATGGCAAATCTATCAAAAACTCACAACGGAGAGACCATTGCAACTTTAGGAGGCTTCATAATGACGACGCTTTAGAAGTTGCCCACGACTTTGACATACGAGCTTCAAAGCTTCGCGTGACCGTTTATAGTCTATTTCCAAAAAATCTTTTCTGTAGTACTCCTATTCCATCTAAGAAGTACCTAGTTATTTCTTCCATATTGCGTGTTTTAAATATCCTCACTAGGTTTGGTTGTCCATTGTATATTTGTCAGTACCTAGTTACAATACGTAAAAAATATGCACGGTATCTAATACTCATAATTATTCATCTAAGTGGAATCATGAAGGGAATCATCGATAATATATTATGATTCATATCACAATGTGATTGTTTTCATGATAGATATTTATACATGTTTTCCAGTTAACCAGCTTTTGTAATATAACGTGAGCGCATTTTATCCTTATCTTGTCATTAAGGATAGATAATGTAGAAAAATATTCGCTCATATCCTACACCACTGAAAATTGTATTTTGCAAACGTTTTAAATATAACTAGATACTTTAGTAAATGTCTGCTACAGCGTTCAGTTAAATTGCTAAGTAAATATATATAAGAGACCACTTAAATAATATCCCACCCCCTCAAATTCTCTCTAAAACTGAGTTGGCCCAAATATGTACCTTAAAGAGACCGCCACGGGGTTAGGAATCTACCGACCAACTTGGAATTAAGTTAACAACTTATAAAATGTTAATAGTCGCCTCCGTAACAGTTTTTCGGTACATGACTAGACTGGAAATGTACACAACAATAGCTGACGTAACATAACATCATGGCTGAATTCCCTAAGGGGTAGGTAGGCAAAGGTACATAGTACCTATACCCACACTTCATCGGTTTTATGATAAGTCCCTATTATAATATAATAGCCTATTGCCACTTACAAAAATACAGTTTCCAGGCAGAGGATTTTCTAATGAGATAGTCTAAAAAACCCTTACCCGAACCCAGGAACCCACAGGTTCATAGTAGTCGCACGTCGTTTATGTACTTAGACCTCGAAGCAGTTCGTGACATCCTATAAATACTCCCATATTATGTAATAACATCTTGTGATGATGATAAACTCAGTAATAGAGTTTGTTCATTAATATTCATAGAGCTTATAGTTTGCATTATAAGTTTGTAGTATGTATAAACGCGATACCATAAATAGATTGTAATTTAGTAAACCAATACGTAATCAGTGACGTAGCTTAAAAAGCCAGAAAGTTAAATTGGGTTTTGGATTGCCGTTTATGACCGAAATTGACGTATGCTCAATGACTATGATAACTTATATGCAGCCCTGGCCCTGCAGTCTCGACATTAGATAGCGACAAAAATCTGTCGCTAAGTCGTATCGATGTCAAATTTCTTTAATAGATTTTCAACCTTATACTTTGGAAATAAAGTTGAAAATCTATTAAAGGAATTTGACATCGATACGACTTAGCGACAGATTTTTGTCGCTATCTAATGTCGAGACTGCAGGGCCTGGGCCGGCAGTCCCGACATAGATAGCGATGGTGTCGCAAAGTACCGATCGCTAAATATTAAGGTGAATCCTCAGTTGTAGCTCGCAAAATTCAAATTTTCTTTGGTTTTTTGCAAATTGCAGCTCTCTTTTACGTCGTATGTTTATCAAAATGCAATTCTCGACTGTGAGAATGATATATTTATTGAATAAAATCATCAATTTCATATCAGTGGTCAAACTTTGGAAATATGTTCCACGTAAGAATTTCTGAGAATATTTAATTTGAAAATTCCAAAGTTTGACGATTGATATAAAATGTATGATTATTATTCAATAAATATATCATTCCCACAGAAGAGAATTGCATTTTGATCAACATACGACGCAAAACAGAGCCGCAATTTGCAAAAAACTAAATAAAATTTGAATTTGGCGGGCTACCACTAAGGATTCACCTTAATATTTAGCGATCGGTACTTTGCGGCAGCGTCGCTATCTATGTCGAGACTGCCGGCCCTGATACAGCCAGAAGGCGTCGCGGTATATCACGTAGAAGATGGTAGGAGTTTAACGAAACCAAAAAGCAATGGTCCACATTATTATACCGCTGCATGTAAAATAATGGTATTCAGTTGCATCCGGTCAGACTGGAAGCCGACCCCAACAGCATAGTTGGGAAAAGGCTCCGCTGATGATGGGCAGAAGTCTTTGCCCAGCAGTGGGATGGGTAACTTTAATGAAATCCAATATGTAGAGTTTTAGTCATATGTTTAAAGCTATTGCATAGCTTTTATCGCGGGCTTTGAGCGCGGCGACCGAATCAAGAAATTCCGTAAATTCCGTACGAAAATAAAACCTAACACCCCCCACTCTGCCTACCATGTACCTCGGCCGAGCGTTCGCTTAACGTGTATATATGGTACGACTGTACTTGAATTAATATCAAAGAAAAAAAAAATACTGCATAAATAAAAAATAAATAAATAATTATAATTGCATAAGTTGATAAAAAATGCTATGCAATAGCTTTACCGCGGCAGTCCCCGAGTGCCACACGTGTTTTTTTTTTAATAATATCAACGTGAAAATATTTATAAAAAGTTTAGGGAACCCTTATCGTGTCTTATGAGGGTTACCTGTTGATATGTAAGACAAATATGACTTGGTTCTTGAAAATCTCGTCACAAAAATTATGGGGGAAAGTAACATTTGAATAAATTATTGCAAAATGGAAACGATGTCGGCTATAAACTTAATAATAGCTCAAATATTTGGATAATATTAAGATAGGTTGCCGAATGTCAACCTCCCAGCTTTTACCGGTGATTCAGTAGTCTGGGACTTCAACCAATTTTATACTAAAAGCAGGGGTGGAATACCAAGAAAAGCAATACGTACCTAAAAGCCCCGAAGATTTATTTTAGTAATAGTTTTCAATTAATGGTTTTGAGGATTTATTCTAACTAACCAAAGTAGGATAGAGCAGTAACTGTTAAATTCTTGATTATGTATTTACAAATTTGTTGCTATTTAATAAAAATCTTCAATTCATTCACTGACAGACAACGTTATAAACTGATTTAAGTTGATTTTTGACCACAGCCTAAACCGCTGGGTTTAGAAACACGATACATTTTTTTCCTTACATGCCAAAACCAACTCTTTACGTAATGTGAATGATGCTGCTGAAATACATACAATTTAATGTAGTAACTGTTGCACGGTAAATAACTCTACTTAATCCATTTATGAAACGACGTTGAATGAGCCCATCCTATCCTATTGTGCGCTGCCCTCATCGAAAGACCCGAGGAAGTTCGAGTAAAATTATTTTACACATACTTATTACAACACAAAATTATATTTACTATATATTTTTTTTGTT
Source organism: Dryobotodes eremita (assembly GCA_917490735.1). Taxonomy (NCBI): domain Eukaryota; kingdom Metazoa; phylum Arthropoda; class Insecta; order Lepidoptera; family Noctuidae; genus Dryobotodes; species Dryobotodes eremita. Next base: position 11,474,890 of record OU823248.1, on the reverse strand, counting down.
TTTCTATTGCTTTTTTTTTCAATATTTATTTTATTTATTCAGTAATTTGACACTATCCTAAATGTATTTTGTCACGGCAATCGATAGTAGGACCAAGAAATGTTTTGTTAAGTTGCCCTTTTGTACAAAAAATACATACAAAAAGACCAAATTTAAAGAAGATTAATCAAAATTCTTATTAAAAAGTTTGAACCCAATAAAACTCTCAAAGAGCTTCGTAATATGAGAACTTTCAAATCACCATTTAAATTAAATTGGGCTCTAAAAACCAAATATAAAACAAAATTTAATCACAAAACTACTTACAAACATTCACGCTACAAATAAAATAAGGCTGTTACCTGAAATAAATAAAAACGAACCGCAACTAACGAAAAGAAAACGAAACCAAAAAAGAAGTTGGAAAAGCTTTCCACCAAAAAACAGCGAGAGGTTGACGTGTTAATTTTATCTCTGTAATTATTACTACGTCATTACTTACCGGGGTCGTATTCCCGCGTTATTTGTCTTCTGATTGAATCTACGATACGTCTGCCCGCTACCACAGCGTGCCGCGTTGTGTTTTTCAGATTCACACTCCCTTGGATGAACAGAGTAATGGCGACGCTATCCAGGGCGCATGTGCGACCCTCTGACGTCAATGGTTTCGTTCAAAAAGCATAGTTACAGGTTGGTGTTTCATATACCGCAGTTGGCGCGAGCGCGTGAAAGTAATAGCTTTTAAGTTAGACGCAGTTTTTTAGTTTACCCAACCCTGAAATTTGATCGAGAGTTTAGAATATAGCTTATATGTTGTATTGTGTAACACTTTTCTAGACTGTGGTTCGTGTATTGCTCTAGTTCATTGATTGACCTTTATCAATCAGATACCAATGTTTCCATCAGATTTTTCTTTTGCCTCAGTATCTTTAATCACAACTTGATATGAAGCAATGGAATATATTTTTTATGAATTGGAGGAAGATCACAAAGATTCGTTCGTTTTAACCTTCTGGTTTCGATTTATGATATAAAAGGGAATTGATAGTCTACGTAACCAACAACACACCCACGTTAGCACGTACAATTATCTACGTGATAACGTGACTGTGTTCATCAACAAGTGCGTTCGTCTTGTTTATGAAAAGTTAAATAAGTTTTCGTTTATTTTAAAACACATCGATCGCAACAAAAACTTTTACTATGAATTCACCTACATGACTTTAACCCCCGCGTTGATCGTCGGTTTTTAAAACAAAATCAGCTTTTCCCCATAAAAGTGCAATACCTTCACGAACAAAATGTATGGAACAGCAGATTTTTTTAAATAACCGGCGAATTATTTCAATATTAGGGTTTCTAGAATCATGTACACATGAATCCATGGCAAAAGTTTTCGTTACGATGTCCCTTGCACCGTGCAAGAGACATCATAACGAAAACTTTTGCCATGGATTCACGTAAAAAATATTATATTCGTATTTTTTCCACTTTATGTACCACTCCATAAACAACTGAATATAAAAGGAAGATCATCTGACTGAACGAGTTAGTAAACATTCAAAGTTCTTATCCTCATCCCTTTTGAGTTAAAGGGCTGGCCCTAATTACATGCATAGCTCCGGACATTAAATTATTTAATACCTACCCTCAGGAGACTGGCCCGGTTGTGGCGAACCGCTCAACAAGTAAGGTACCTATGTACATACCTACCTCGGTAGGTTCAACAACCTACAACTTTCTTAAACCACATGATGTTTTGTTTCACAACCGTGTGAAAATCTAGCTGTTCTCACTTAGCATAATATATATAGAATGCAGAGCTAGGAAGCCCAGCTTCTTTTTCTTTCTCTTCGTCATATAGATGATTCCATTTCCATTTTTTTAATAAGCTTCAAGCAGGATTAGGCCTCGCAAATATCTTTCATAGTGCTGGTGTTATTTTATATTGCATTACTGATAAATAATATTACCTACCTTCAGAAACTTTCAGAACAAGTTGTTCATTAAAAAAATATTACGTGTGGGAATGGAAAAAGTTTCGTATTGTTATTTGTGACATTGTGTGACTACTTTTGGTGCAAGGGCCACTTAAGAACATTTCAAAAGTTCTAAAAAGAATCTACAATTGATTCGAACCTAAAACCCATGATGATGGCCCATAAGACTATGTAGTCTGGTACTTATTTTTAGAAAGCACTGAACCTACAAATAGATACAATAGTTTCATTGCCTTTTCCACTGAATATTCAACTGTCAATAATACCTATTGCATGACATCCAAAAGAAGTCATGGTCAAAAGTAAGTATCTATTATGAATACTAAAATTCGTCTTCTGAGCACACAATTTTCAGCTCTGATGGGCTTCGTCGCAGTCATAAGTACGTAACCATCTTTCATGAAAGCACAAAGCTAAAGCTACATAATTGAAGACATTACGAAGAGAAACATTCTGTCGTCTACTGTGTACGACTGTACTGAATCTTCACAAATTAATAATTTTGAGTGCCTTTCAGCAACTCAATTCGCATTGTTGGGGAAAAATAATAATGAACAGAGATTACGTAAGCCAAATTCGCAGTCGCTCCATGTTCAGAAAATAAAGCGTTTTATTTTCACTGTCGGCGTCACTTTATGTTAGCAGTCTTATCTAACTAGACTGCATTATATCACACTGTAATCCTGTAAATATTATTGCACGTAGATACTGCATTTTGTATATCGCTACCGTCCTACCTTTTTCATCCTATGGTATATTTGCGTTTGACCAACATTTAGTTGGCGTTAAAGCGAGATTGTCTAGGCTTGAAGAATCTCTAATTAAAATAAGCGGAAAATCAGACAAGCAGTTTTACACATATCATTTCTTAGCAGCAAGTAATTTCTTTCACCGTAGGTACCGTATTCAAACAAAAATGGTCACTTCAATTTTACTATGGGTTATAATAATGTTGATAACTAAACATTATTGTAACCCATAGTAAAATTGAAGTGACCATTTCTATTAACCAGAACCAAAATGGTTCACTAAAACATAATACCAAGTGAGAGGACAAAGTTCCTTGATTTATCGATAGAACTACACCGCAAATATGCGGACAATTTCGGACATATGTGGCAAGCCTCAGCAAGGATGCGTGCAGATTTTCACATGTAGATAGGAATGTGGGTATGCCTTTGGATTTCTCTAAGATACTAAAATAAATGGCGACCACAATTTCTAGAATATAATAGAATACTCTTTTTATGTATCTACATCATTTATAAATTATAAATATAGGTATGGGTAAATGTAGAAATTTTACATATTTTACATACGATAATAATTATACAATGGTTATGATATTACAAAAATATACTAAGCTACTATCTACGCTGAGAAAGGCAGTAAGTTATTGTAGTTATCGCTAAGATGATGCATTGGATTTTTGGGTAACCTACTGTGTTCGTGACAGATTGGTCTAACATCCAACAGCCAGCACTACAGCAGTGACAGTCTTCGTCTGCCCACAGTTGTCCCATATTTACACTCTTCCTGAAAAGCGAGTAAAAAGTAGAAAAACTAGGTAGGTCCAAGGTGAGAAAATGCCTACTTTTATCAACCAGAAATTTGTTGCCTAAACTTCCATAACGGTATTCTCGTAAAAAAAGTAAGACAGCATTCAAATATCGATGAATATTAATCAACGATGCAAAAGCCAATACGCATAGCTTTCCAATCTGTGAAAACGTTTTAGCCACTGAAAGCTTTTTGAACTACGAGCGTTATAAATAGTGAAGCGCGTGGGAATAGGTAAATATTGAAAGTAGGTAAGGATATTAGATACTTTGGTAGACCAAACGAACAAAATTTAAATGTCTTTGGGTTCGAACTGTTTAAGTTAGTCCTCCGGACCGTATTTCGGCCATGGCGGGCAATCTCAACGGAAACTAGCCTCCGGCGCGGTAGATATTATAATGCACCAGTGTGTGCACAGACACAGGTTTTTTTTTTTTTTTTTTGTGTGGGAAAATCATCAAATGACCTCTCCCGCTCTGGGCGGAGCGGAAGGGCGTGTCAGACTCTTACTGACTAAAACCCACCCGTGTTCCTTCAGTTGCTGTGCGCCAGGGCCACGGTAACTCTTTCGAACAATCCGCAGCCCCGGCAGGCATCGGTCCTGTCGGACCCCGTCAATTTTGCTGACATCTCTTTCAGGCGCGCGTGGAACACGACGCGCCGTCGACCCGGGCCTGGTCCTTACCGGACGGCGAGCTGCCCATTGCCCGCCGTCCGCAAGCCCGCGCCTACGGTGGCCGGGAGTCGGCAATCGACTCCCGACGCCCAGGGTGTCTCCTCCTCCTGCGGCGGCTAGGGGCGCGAGAGCGCAGAGAATGCCTCTCCCTTTCGCGCTCCGCCTCCTCCTTCGCAAGCATTACTGCTTCGCAGAAGGAGGTGACGGCTTCCCATTCCCTCTCGCTCCGTACCATGGCCTGAACCAGGGCCGGACGCGAGAGGTCGCCGCCGCCGATCGCCGCCACGAGGACACGGCGGTGCTCCGCCCAAGCCGGGCAGACCTCCACCGTATGCTCCACCGTGTCCTCCGGTCGATCCACACAATGATAACACCCGGGCGTTTCCTCCCGCCTTATCCGAAACAGGAACCTCCCGAAACAGCCATGTCCGGTGAGGACCTGCGTCAGGCGGAAGGTGAGGACGCCGTGGCGCCTCTCAAGCCACTCCTCAAAGAGGGGTCTTACCGCCGCAATTGTGGCGTGCCCTACAGACACAGGTGCAGAGTGCACCTGTGTCTGCGCACACACTCTTCCCTCGCTTTCATAGTCCGATGGGTCGGCAATCCGACACGACCGGAGAGAGATCAAGCGCAGGACCAACGGCTTAAGGCGGTACCCTGAGCAAAATAACCTTGAGCATTCGTTCCCTCTTTGCCGCACCCCACCTCTACAATACTTCGCAAAACTTTAGTAGCGCCTTCTGGCGAACAACTTACGAATACAAGTACAATCCACAGTCCTTAGAATTCACAGACACGGCATTAAATAAAATAAAAATCTTTCTATGAATTAAAAAACGTTGCGCATAAATAATGTTGATAATGAATTCAGTGACTATATAGGTACTAACGTCCATGAATACTTTCAACTTTTGGAAGGAATAACGAAACGGCGATGCACTTCATGCGACTTTCTCTCTAACAAAAATTTCTTATAACAAAATAGGGGTCAAAATCAAAACTCAAGATGGCGCCTCCAAAAATTTGCAAATTTTTCGTCATGGGTGTCATTTCCATGGTTTTCGAGGGAGCTGACAACGATCATGGGGTTAAAATCAAAATTCAAGATGGCCCTATCTAGAAAAAGGCGATAGTTTTTTAGTTAACTGGTAGAAATCGACACGTAAGAAAAAAGCCGTATGCCTCCTCCATGCGACTTTCTCTCTCTCTCGCTGCTTCTTTCTATTATATACAAGTGTATGTGCGCGAGTATCGAGATTTGAGCAGACGAGCATTTTGTGCGGCCGGTTGTTTATCCTAAATACTAAACTAAACTTCGTTCCCGATGGGGGCACACGTTTTTATACACATAACATACAACTATTCATGGTGCTCTATAATAAACATTATGTGGTGTTTATTTTTTAGATTTAAGGTGTTATTCAGACAGTGATAAAAGTATAAAAACTATAAATAAACAAAATGTAAATTTTATTATCATTTATTATTTTAAAGTAGGTACCTTTATACAAATTATTCTTAATTTAACTATTTCTAGTTTACAAATCCCTAAATAGGTTTTCTCTTTCTGCAGCCTGATTCATGGATTCTTCTCTACATTTATGTAAAAAAACTTTTACCTCTTTATAATATTAGTATAGATCGCTATAATGTGTCTTATTTGTACAGAAGTGAGGATAAAAACCAGTGCGGCAATGCCAGCCCGCGCCGCCGCCGCCGCCGCGGCTTTTAGAGATGAAAACACTTGCATAGGAAATTGATCTGTTTTGCTATATAAATAAGGAGCATAACCGTTTTTACGAAAAAAAAGTACTTGGAAGTTCAATTTTTTTTTGCAAATACGATTGTGTTCCTTATTTATATGATGACATGGATCGATTTCCTATGCAAGTATTTTTGGTGTGTTCGGTTATGTTTAAGTACATAAATAGTAAAATAAAACGCATTCGCAAGGGTAATGAACACTCACTTTCACACAGAGGGTGTATAATAGACGGCACGGTTGGCGCAGTGGTTAAGCGATTGACTGCTGCGCTGCGTGTCGCGGGTTCGATTCCCGCACGGAACAAATATTTGTATGACCTACAAGTAGTTGTTCCGGGTCTGGCTGTTTGTGTATGTGAGTTTTAAATGTTTGTAAAAGCACCCACAATACAGGAGAAATTCCTAGTGTGGGGCAACGTCTTTTTTTTTTAAAAAAGAAAAGAAAAGAAAGAAGAAAGAATAGGAATGTGCTACATTTTATGAAATGAAAGTTCTGTATAAGTCGCCAATTAAAATTTGTATGACATGTAATAAAATTGCACTTTAGCATGCTAAAAATAAAAGGATTATATAAGTAGAATACTCACTCATTATTGCTTATTTCCATCGGTTGTATAAAAATAACCAAAGTGATGCACCTCTAATAGATACTTCTAATCTATTAGAGGTGCATCACTTTGGTTATTTTTAAGCTATTGCATAGCTTTTATCGCGGGCTTTGAGCGCGGCGACCGAATCAAGAAATTCCGTAACGAAAATAAAACCTAACAACCCCCACTCCGCCTACCATGTAGCTCGGCCGAGCGTTCGCTTAACGTGTATGTATATGGTACGACTGTACTTGAATTAATATCAAAGAAAAAAAAATACTGCATAAATAAAAAATAAATAAATAATTATAATTGCATAAGTTGATAAAAAATGCTATGCAATAGCTTTACCGCGGCAGTCCCCGAGTGCCACAAGTGTTTTTTTTTATCTAAAAAGATTATTTATTTTTTAAATACACTGAAATCAATACAATATGACAAGCATTGAACCACGTAAGTACTGAATCAATGTGAATGTTCTTGTCTGTAGTTTCATAACTCTATGGCATAACACAAAAAAAAAAACAAAGCAAACATTATACAAATATTACTATCTACGGATAATGTGACGTGTCACGTGATCGAGCGCTGACAAACGATACGTGTTTCACCCTCGAGACCTTTCGGCACACTGAATCCCGGTACGGGGCGCATGTGAATACGCACAGATTTTAGTATAAAATCTTTATAAAATAAAATTTTAGTCTTTTGAAAAAAAAAATTGGTATAAAATGTTCTTTATTAAATTGTCTATCCATTAGTGTCAGTAGCAAAATTAAATAATGTTTACTTTACGAGGATAAGCATGAAATCGATATTTTTTTCTCATTTTTATGGTTTCGTTGAAAGGAGATTAGTGAAGCATAGACTCCTTTAAAAAAAAAAAGCAATGGACAGTTTTGGAGTCAAGATTATGTAGAAATTTAATGTATTTTTATTATTTGATATTTCTTTTTAAATAACAAGTTGATAGATCCTAAACACTGCACAAAAAGCGGCTTGTGCGGCGTTTTGCTCGGGGGGACGCCTTAACGTGCTTTCCGAGGTACGGGGGTATCACACGGCCAACTTCCAAACTCCGGGCTGTTACAAAAAAAAAACTCTTATGGAAATAACCAATAACACTTTACCCGATAGGAGAATCGAACCCAGGACCCCACACTCGGTAGTCGCGAGACCAACGGGGCAGTTCGAACTGTAGACAGTGCGTGTAGTGTAAAGTGCAGCATAATCAGCCTATTATGTGCTCACTGCTGGCACACACGCCTCCTCTCTTCGAGAGGGAGTGAGCTGTAATCTACTACACGGGCCCAGTACAGGCGGGTTGGTAAATGTCACATGTCTTCGAATTTTTGGTTCTAGGCCATGCCGATTTCCTCACTATGTTTTCTTTCACCGTTTTGAGAGCAGTGGTGATGATTTTATTTACACGCAGCAAAGTGCCTGCCTGGGTTCGAACCCACGAACTACAAGTCGCAAGTCGAGGCCGTTATCACTGGGCCACCACTGCTCTCAAAACGGTGAAGGAAAACACCGTGAGGAGACTGGCATGCAGTGTTAAGTGCAGTAGCGGTAGCAAAATCCCGTAGAGAAACGTGACTTTGCTATTTGATTTGATATTGGAAACCTGACGTTTTAATTGACATCATCATTTTTGCAGCTCCGGTAAACCCATCCCAACTGCAACTATGGTAGCAAATGATGAATTGTGGTACGTGTGAAAACTTTCATAAAACTCATTTCATTATTTACCGCCGGCTCCCCGGTGCCGACTGTCTCGCAGGCAAACCGTGTGAAAAGATGCTGACGCCAATCACAATAATTAAACTGCTACAGATACAATGTGTAATTAATTTGATATAACTTGACTTTCACTAGATAACTCAACTGACAAATACGTATATAATCGTGAGTTACCAAGGCGAAATAGTACATCCTGTGACAGATATAAAGTTTCTAGGTACTATACCTATTAATATTGATAATAAACTGACATGGAAAACACATTATAATATGTCTGCAAAATAATTAATAAATCCTCATTTGCTCTGTACAAACTCTCAAAAATTGTTAATAAAGAAGCCATATTAGGTGCTTATCACGGACTTGTTGCACCTGTTCTAAGATATGGTATTAAATCTTGGGGCAACGCAGTCGATAAGGAATCTGTATTTAAAGCTCAAAAGAAATGCATTAGAGCAATGTGTAATGTAGACAACACTACCAGCTGTCAACCCTACTTTAAAAGCTTAAACATTCTGACACTGCCTTCGTTATACATAATATGAACTAAATGTTTGTGTGAAATTGAATCCTAATTATTATAAGACTGATTTTAAAAGCTACTATAGACAATTATGAGACAAAAACAGATTAGAAATTGATATACCATACGGGAAAACACCACTAATCAATAAAAGTATTCTTTGTATGGCATCTTGATTTACAAAAAGTTGCCTGATGGTGTCGAAAAGTTACCTGTTCATCAATTCAAGTCGAAGCTGCATAAATTCATAGTAAATAAGTGTTATTATAATGCCAAGGAGTACTTAGCATAATCAGCCTGTAATGTTCCCACTGCTGGGACACAAGCCTCCTGTCTGTGAGAGTGAATGGGCTGTATTCTACCACGCGGGCCCAATGCGGGTTGGTAGATGTCACATGTCTTCGAATTTTTGGTTCTAAAACATGCCGTTTCCTCACGATGTTTTCCTTCACCGTTTTGAGAGCAGTGGTGATGAAATTATTTACGCAAATTAAGGGCCTGCCTGGGTTCGAACCCACGACCTACAACTCGTAAGTCGGGGCCGATACCACTGGGCCACCACTGCTCCCGGAGTACTTACAGGATAAAAATATAGATAGATACATATAGTAAGAGCAATTTATTGACACTGAATAATATGACAATACAACTATTGTGACATGCTTTAACCTAATAATTTAATTTGCCATCTGTATAACCTTATTTTAATTTGGACCAATATTTTAATTAAATTTATTTGATTGTTAAGTCTATGAAATGTATTATAATTCATCTGACAATTTTTATTTTTATTTTTAAACCTTTGACCTTTGTAGTACCTACTTATTCTGAATTTATTTTATTTTTTGTAATGTTAAGTATTTTAATATTTATTTGATTAGTTCAGACAATAATAGGTATAATATTTGCACACCTTGTTAGGTAATGATACAGAGTACTTTATATCGATTTGTAACATCTGTTTATACCTACCTGTTGATTTGATTTGATTTGATAACTGAAAACCTGAAAAGAAAAGAAAAAACAAACTCTGAAATCGCGAAAAACAAACAGGTGCTCCACTCCATTGGTATGTGCATTTATGTTCGGATTATAGAGGCATAAAGGCTCCTTCAAAGAGGCGCGACACGCGACGCGAATCGAACGCAACAAAATGGCACCGCTCGTCGCGCAACAGGCGGTGGCTTTGTGTCGCATCGCGTGTCGCGCCTGTTTGTTGGAGCCTTAACTCGACAAAACGTAGGGAAAGGTGATTTTTTTTGCGATTTCAGGTTTGCTCATATAACACATGCATATGCAGCAAGCGTCAGTACCTGACGAACTGATCCGTATCTTTCAATACTGGTACAACAATCAGGTCAATGTTGTTCGATGGTCGGGGGCTTATTCGACCCCATATAGGTTGGAGTGCGGCGTGAGGGAGGGGGGGCTAACCGCACCGAAGCTCTTCAACCTGTATGTAAATGCGCTGATAGAGAGGCTCAGCAGCACGCGTGTCGGTTGCCATATTGGAGGTGTGTGCCTAAACAATATCAGTTACGCTGACGACATGGTGCTGCTGAGCACCTCTGTCTGTGGTTTGTCAAGGCTGCTTGGCATCTGTGAAAAGTATGCTGAAGAGCATGGTTTGTTTTATAACTCGAACAAGAGCGAGTGCATGGTCTTTCGGGCCGGGGGGAGGTGTCCTGATTACTTACCGGCAATTAAGCTCAACGGATACCCACTTAATAAAGTTGATACGTTTAAGTATCTTGGACATTTTTTAACCTCTGGCCTGGAAGATAATGCAGACATTGAAAGGGAACGTAGGGCGCTGTCTGGTCGTGCGAATATGATAGCCCGCAGATTTGCTCGGTGTTCGAGGGGCGTCAAAATATTTGGCATTTTGTACGTCCTTTTATACTGGCAGTCTGTGGATGGATTATACGCAGAAACAATACAGCGCTCTACGCGTCCAATACAACAACGCGTTCAGGGTGCTTTTGGGGCTGCCTGGCTTCTGCAGCGCATCGGGGATGTTTGCGGAGGCGCGTGTGGATTGTTTCCACACAATCATGCGCAAGCGGTGCACATCTCTGGTAAGTAGAGTGCGGGTCAGCCGCAACAGTATCCTGAACGCTTTTGCTGAACGTTTTGACTGTCAGTACGTGAACCACTGCTGCATGGTTCACGTACTGACTAAAGTTAAGATATTATTTTAATTTTGTTTATAGTAATGTATATTTTATGTAATGTAATTGATTAATAATTTTTAATTTAGTTTAATTATATGATCCAAAGTTGATTGACATAAATAAATAAAAAAAATAACAAAAGTTGTTTAAAATGATGAGTACAATGAGTAATACTTACAATTACTACTTTTGATGTTTTCAGTTATTTCAAATTACACCTTGTTTATGTAGACAAAGTAGTTTATCCAGTTGGTAGGTACCTACTGCATGGTGGTGGTGGTGTTTGATGAATTTCGTCAGTCGTACTCTTTTTCTTCTTCTCCTTTCACTCAGGTTTTAGTCTATGCTCATTTGAAATAACTGACATAAGTCATTAGGTCTTTGGCATGGGTACTCTGTACATGTAAATATTTATGTATTTATAATTAATTTCATCAAATAACATTTTCATATCACGTTCGTCTTTGCAACATTAATTAAGTCAGTTTACCGGTCCACAACCACTAAAAAGTTTGAAGTATGAGCTTTAATCGAAGATCATTTCACAAACACAGAAAAACACTATTCCATTTGTTTAAATTCTATTCTCAAAAGCCAACAAGCGACTTTGCCAAATTGAAACACCTTTTAAATGCTGCAAGACAAGTCGTTATATTATCTGGTGCTGGTATAAGTGCGGAGTCGGGTGTTCCAACATTCAGAGGGCCTGAAGGATTGTGGAGAAAATTGGAAGCTTCCATCCTCTTTAACCCTGTAACATTTAGGCAGGACCCAGGCTTTGTTTGGGAGTACTACCATTATATGCGGGAGTTGGTGTTGAAAGCACAACCTAATGCGGTAAGAATAACAAAGATTTTGAAGAGAAAATTCTGTTTTTTTTTTTTCTATTAACGAAAGTCCCTATTGATGTTCTTCGCCCTGAGAGTCCTGGGACCTGCCAGATAGACTCACAGACTCTGGGCAAAAACTACATGTAAATGAATTATACCTAGTACTTTTAGATGGGGCAGATAAAGTGCCAATATATTGACCTTTTGTTGTTACTTGGAAAAGGGTATCTAAATAACTTAACTAGGTCCCCTCTTTTCAGGGTCACTTAGCTGTAGCTCAGTATGAAAAGAAATTCGCATTAAAAAAGTTGGTAACCGTGGTTACCCAAAACGTGGACGGTCTACATGCTCGAGCGGGAACCAGAAATTTAATAGAACTCCATGGAAATATGTTCAAGACACGCTGCACTAAATGCAATGAAGTGTTGGTTAACACCGATAGTCCTATATGTGCGGTAGGTAGAAGCCAAATTTGTCTCTTATAAAGCATGGTGATGATGACTTTTAACTTCTTATAATAAATTATATTTAGGCACTAGCGGGTACCGGTTCTCCAAGGTCTGATAAGCTCGTATCTGATATCAAAGAAAAGGATCTCCCTCATTGCAAAAAACCCGACTGTGGTGGTTTACTACGACCACACATTGTCTGGTTCGGCGAAGTCTTAGAAACTTCTACTATGGAAAAAGCTGGTGATCATATATAATAATTTAATTTGTAGGTATGTAAATAAATTATGCTGCCTTCCTGAAACCTAATGATGTAGGTATTTATTTCGATTTTTTCCTAGATATCGTCATGTCGCAGTGTAACGTGTGCCTCGTTATTGGAACATCGTCCATGGTCTACCCTGCAGCTGCTTTTCCAACTGTAATAGCGGCTGGTGGATCAATTGTAGCAGAATTTAACATCGAACCAAGCCCAGACACGCCTAAATTTGATTTTTATTTCCAAGGTCCATCTGCAACGACATTACCACAAGCTTTAAGCGATTAAACTAAGATAAGACACGATGATGGATTTTTCTTTACTTGCCTCTGTTAGAATTTAGTTATACATAATGTCGTGTTTAAAAAAATAACAATGAAATAAACATTTGATCTTATGAAATTCACACAGTTTTTGGCTTAAGGATAATACATCCAGCGGTTTTTCTACGCCCCATCAACGCGCGTAGAACGCATTAAAAACGCGCTGAAAACGCAACTCTAGTGTAGGCGCTGTTACAAGTTAATAGAAGTTATTGGTTAAAAATTCTTTGTTTCAAACCACACATACAAGTAGACAAAATCCATAGTACCTATTAATAAAAAAACCGGCCAAATGCGTGTCGGACCACGCACAATGAAGGGTTCCGTAGTTTGGATGAATTATTTATCCCAAGAACAAACTTAACATTATAGTTGAAAAACATGTTCTCCAATATAAAAAAAAATTGTCTTTCAAAATTAATTAGTAGAACAACCAAACATATTTGCTTAGTTGGCATTTTAATTATAAAATGTCGAGAGAAAAGGCACTGAAAACCGAAAAACAGACATTGCCTAGTTCAGTTGCAGTGGCTACATCCATTGTATTAGAAACTAATACTGCCAAACTTTTTTCTGTAAAATATTACTAAGTTTTTGAGTAATAAAAATTTATTATTATTTTAATAAGTTTCAACTGCAAATTTAAGTTGGTCTACTATTACTCGTAAACTTGTAAAGCCTACTTAGCTGTGACAGTTTTCCTTTTAATTTCGTTTTATACAGGGTGGAAAAAATCAATGGGCCCTGAAGGGAAACTACTTTAAATCCTTAAGCTAGATTATTTTACTTAAGGGAAACATTCCTTTATTTTTAAAAAGAAACAAAACTGTATTCACAGATTTCTCAACAAGCTTACCTAAAGGGGGAATCGAACCAGCTAAAAATTCAAAAAATAAACACTCGCTATTTTATTCTACCAATTCAATTACTACTATTCAATTTAACGCAAACGGATCCCTGAATCGAAAAATGGTTTTCACAAACCCGGAATATTTTTGAATGGCCTATATAACGATACCCCACACCATGGGACAGACGATAAAAAAAAAACATCGGAACTTTACGTGTAGGTACAGGGGGTACCCTAAAAATTATTTTTTCATCATTTTATTTTACCAATTTTTTGGCGTGATTAATATGTATATCCATGCCAAATTATAGCTTTCTAATACTAAAAGTCTCTGAGCTCAGCTGCGGACGGACAGATGGACATGGCGAAACTATAAGGGTTACTTGTTGACGGAACCCTAAAAGCGAGTGCCGGCCGTTTCCCTGTTGATCCAACTGTGTAGAAAACGCCTTATAAGTTCTCTATTTCTCTCAATGATTGTTTATGTCTTTGGCTTCTGTCTGTTCTCTTGTATAAAATTCTATATCATCCGTAGCTATGATCATCAGCGATCAGTACAAAATAGACGATACATTTTTCGTTGTACATTGATAAATGATAAATGATTTTATTTCTGTAAATAGGTAGGTTTGTACAAACACTTTTACACGTCAATCATATTTTAAAACTAGATGAGGTCGGCGTTTCCTATCTGACTACTCTGAGAAGAAAGGCCGAAACAAACTCAGAGGTCACAGTCTCTTTTAAAGTCCACACATAATCTTGGTCAGATCATGTGAAGACCATGTAGATTTGAGTCTGAAATGGTCTTTTGAGGAAAAAATACCACACAGAATGAGTCCAGTCCAGTCAGTGCACGCATTTGTCAGTAATCGTGCAGCATAGCGTAATTGAATAATACTACAGCGTTTTCAAGGAACACCCGGGTTGCAATCATGTATTGAATTTTAAGGCAATTGCGCCAGGGTACTGATCAGCAGCAGCTATTCAAATCCGTTCGATTCGCTATTGGATTCGATTGTTAAGGTTCGTTTAACGGGAAAATCTACAAAAGGTAACTTTTATAGTTGTACAGAGGTATGAGGAACAGGGTGTATAGTTCACTCATACTTTATGGAAAAGGTAGGATCCTCCGACCAGACGGGTGTCTTGTCTGGCGGGTAACTGCCCGACAATTGATTTCGGGACGTCGTATATACGCTAGTTGCGCGTTAAACTCTGCTTGTGCGATGCAGGAATTTGCGTGATGTCAGTGTGACGCGTAGCTCGCATGTGGCCTCCCTAAGAGTATATATGTTCTGTGCATGTGGCGTTGTATAGCCCAACCACTTATCTGAGACCGTTCCTGAGGTAGCTGCGCATTGCGGGAGGGGTATGGTGACGCGCGGCGAGAACTCAGTGATACCTCAACTTGTAACAACTGTCACCCCTCCCGCACCGTGCAGTTACCTCAGGAACGATCTCAATTAGGCGATCAAGCGATATCGATACACACAGACTACATAGAGATACCGCTACAGTAGAAAATGTTTAAATGGTAAATAAATTCTTATTACAAGGTATTTCGTAACATAACTTAGGCGGTACTATAAAACAAACCTACTTTTACTGATTAATTAAAAAAGGAAACTAATGGTAGGTAATTTTTATAAAATAATGTATTATTGTGTTTTTCTTATTTGGATTAAACTTGATTTGTAAAAACTTTATCGAAGAAGTCCTATAAACCCTATTCACAAATCAAAAATCGGAATTTTTTACCGTTCAAATCGCTAAGAAGTAAATTCTTCCGACAGCTATTTGCTGTCGGGAACAAGTATAATGTCTGTAACTTGTAGGTACTTTGGCTACTAAAAACAATATTCATATTATTGCCTGTAAATTGAAAATCCGGCTAACTAATTTAAGCGTTATTCAACCTAAATATGTAAAGTTTTAGTAATGGTTTGACCGCTGCCTATAACCAAGTTTATTTTTTGCAAAAGTTTAGGTGGTTTGTCAAAATCGCGTACTACGTAAACTAACAAATGAACTAAAACAATGAAATTTTCAATAAAATATTTATATTTAGGTGAATGAAAATGAAGTAACTCGGTCTGAATTGATTGTAAATTATTATTAATCAATCAAATATAAAAAAAACTAGTAGTACTTACTAATTCTATAGTTTACTTCTCTGACGTTTACAAAGCATATTAAGGCCCACTTGCATGTTTAGTCGGGTTAAATGACTACATAAAGAATTTACAAACTCGGAGTTAAGTAATTATCATTTTAACACTTAGCACGCGTTGCGCCACTATAAAGTAACACGGGGTTAGTAAACTTGATATTTGTGTTTTTTGAGTTGGGTTGGGAACATTGCAGGTCAATCAACGAAACATAAAATAGAATTGCAATGTTTATGCCCTGATAAGTAATCCGACCAAAAATGAAAGACCGAACAATGAACGGAAATTATATACCCATCTCTTTTACACTACATTACGATACGTATACTTTCTTGTCTTTGAATTTTATAACAAGACATTTCATTTTAATCGTATTCGTGTACGTGGTTTCCATGGAGATTTAGTTTATTGATTGACGGAAACGTCATAAGGAAAAATATGTTTTAAGTGTTATATAATTTGTATTTATTTATAAATGAGTTCATGAATTCTTCGAACAATTTAAAATACAAAACAAATTATCAGCGGTACCTCATAACGTCAATTTATTATGACATTACTGACACTAACCCAGAGTTTAGCGACTTAACTCTGGGAACATCGGCGGATTTAATATTTAAAAGTTTAACTCTAGGTTTACCTCTAACTCTTGGTGGCGATGGCGCAAGATGAATTATATGATAAACCCTGAGTTAGCTGTTAACTCCGTGTTATTAAGGATAACCCAAGAACGCGCAAGTGGGCCTTAGTCGGAATTTACAATTACAAATGTACAGTCTATTATACGAATGAGCAGATTGATATAAATTATAAAGACGTTTATTTATTCGAACCTCAAATAATTCCCATTTTGCTTTCCTAAAAATGTTATCGTACACTCTAATAATATAATGAATGCGCCCCTTTCTGTGAACCTCAAGTAATTCATATACAAATAGGCAAGTAACCGCGACTATCTTGGATGTAGCGGTTGGTCACAGTTTTAACCTAAACTAACCCCTTTGGTCGGGGTCACAGAACATATATACCCTTAAGTTTTTAGAATATGTATTAAATACTTCCTAGTTTTATAGGCCAAAGAATTAAAGTTTCATATACAATTAATACAATTTGCTGGAGCTGGCACGTCCGTACCCTGCGTACCTACCGCGTTAATTTAATAATAATTTGTTTACCTCTTAAGCAAAAAAAACTCTTACGGTTAAAAACTGAAAGTTCGTCATAGATGGCAGCACTGTTGTCCGTCTACAAACCGCCATAGTTTTGTTTATGTTTACTTTTGTGTCGATCACAAATTAAACGAAAACTGGATAAATATGTATGCGACTTGAAGAGTAGGACTATTAAAGACGAGCTAAGGAAAAGAAAACCGTCTACCACTGGTAAAAAAACAGCTGCAGTGGAAAAGTAAATAAAATATGAACGTTTTATAATTTCTAGGTAATTTTGTGTTTGTTAAATTTAAGTTAATTTTTTGGCGAAGACTGGAGGCGTACGACAGAAATAACGTTGATCATAGTTGAAAACCAACTCAAGGATGATTTTCCTGACTGAAAAACTTCAGAGATGTTAGTTCAAACACTGATCTAATATGATATTATAAACACATATACACCCTTACTATAATTTACATAATATTACAACACAAGTGCAAGTATAGGTCATGAAAATAGACAGGTTTTCTTGGGAGCATCACCTGTACACAAATTTCTCCCTTATAAAGTTAAAAAGTATAGCACATAGTCACGATGAAATATCGGGCTTCCATTTTATTTTAGGAGAGCTTTCTCCCACAGTTTTCGTCTATTTTTGCAGTCAACAGCTACGCAACACATATTAATATTATGCGTGATGGCTGAATGTCGTGACGGCTCAGTGATTAAGGCTGCGGCTCGCATGCATGCATGAGGTTGTGGGTTCAAATCCAATTAATAAGTACTTTCTGAGTTTATCTTGGCCTTTACTGATACCGGTGAAGGAAAACATCTTGAGGAAACCTGGACTTATAGTTAATATAAGTCTGAAATCGCAAACTCATCTTAAGCAAGTGTGGTGACCAATGCTCGTGTTCGTGTATGAGAAGTGGCCCTGCAGTGGGACAATAAAAGGGTAGTTTAGTATTTTTATCTCACGTCTCACGAAGCGACGTGCGCTTTACTTATGTTAAACAAGTATACAAACAAATAAACCAAGTAGCGTCAGCACATAACGCACACACACACACACACACACTGCCGACTTTGCTATTGTCTCGGATGGTACCGAAAGCTCCTGTGTTTGTAGTTTGTACACTTGATAACCACAAGTAAAGCGCGTGTTGCTTTGTGAGATAAAAATAGTATTTTATTTATTACATTATTATTAACAGAAGTCGCTTGTTTACAAAAAAGTATATGGATAGTAACAGCTATCTGTCAAATTCTTGGACACGTGCTAGTAGCGAAATCTGAAGTGAAAAAGTGGCAGTTTTTATCCCCATTCCTACGATTTTGTAGCTTTCACGTGAAACAAAAGCACTGAGTAGTCAATGGACAATTTTTCGATGAAAATCCCGATAGTCTATTTGTCCTACATGTGCGTTGCATAGCTTTTTATACGTTCTATCGTCGTCGCGGACGAATTGTCATTTGTCCACCGTCTGCGGCGATCGAATAGTACTTCTAAGTCTGTGAATCAAATCGAACGATTGTGAATAGCTGTGCAGCTCTATTTTGTCTCTGCTCCCCGCTAGCTTAGCTTCCGCCTTGGTCTACGTTCCGCCTATAGATATTAAACTACACAGACTACATAATAATTTAATGTTTCTGCCGCCGACGTTCCGCCATTTTTAATGCGAATTTTTGTAGAACTCAGTGTAAGTGAATTTGTTGGTAAAAAGAGTGATCTACTACGAGATCGTGCGCGTATAACAGAAAAAGTAATTTAATTAGTGTGTTTATGTTGTGATATACGTTACAAGTGTTAGTATGCAATCAGGAAGTGGTCCGAAAAATCCACCATGGGCCCGGTCAAACGTGAACACAAACATGACCGGTATGAATCCGCAAATCATGGATCCAAATGCAATGATGACTCAACAAGGGATGATGCAGTTTCAACAAACACAGGCTGTGTTTAATCCTAGTATGATGCAAGCACAAAGCGGCATGGCAATGCCAATGGCCGGACAAATGCCGATGAACCAAATGGCCCAAGGTCAGATGTATCCTGGTAACGTTGTGGCGTACCCTACACCTAGAGCTATGAACCCGGGGATGTATCAGAACTCGCAATCGAATCAATCTGCAAACAACACTGACCAACGTGTGTTTACCGGCACCGTAACCAAAACACACAATGATTTTGGTTTTGTAGATCATGATGTATTCTACCAAACATCAGTATGTGCCAAGGGTATCATCCCAAAAGTTAACGACAGAGTACTTGTTGAAGCTACTTATAATCCTAATATGCCTTTTAAATGGAATGCAACTCGAGTACAAGTTCTTCCTAAAACTGGTCCTAACCAGAAATCAAATAATCCTTCAAAGAGTAACAATTACAATGCTGTGCCACCTCCGGCTAACAAAAAATCATTACCATCGCGCCGTGATGATCGGCCCCCTCGCAGGGATGAAAGGGTAAGATTCACCTTTTATTGCAGATGTTCACCACCTAAGACAACACCTGTAACCAAATACTCTTACTTATTTTGTAATAGAAAAGTCTAGCAGAAATTAAGTAATGAAAAGAGTTAAACACCATGTGCGCTTAGCTGAAATAAAACACCATTATTCCCATGACCTTTAGACATAACTTGCATAATCAAATGCAATAACGGTTAGATCAAAAATATAAGCAATGTATTCTGAGTATAGTTTAGGAAATATAGAGGCTAAAAATCTCAAGAAAAGCAGAATTATATCCTTGTTACTGATATGGAAGTGGTTTATATAAAAACAAAATTTTTGACTATTCCATTTTGGTACACATGTTTGAGAAAACTTGAAATAGGAAACAAGTAAATAACTTTCTGATAACAAAATAATAATGTTTAGTATTTAGTGTCAATTTCGCAAAAAGGTCCCATTCTCATTATGTTGTGAACATAGATAATATAGAGCGGCGGCCCAAGGTACATTTTGACAAGTGATCGTAAAGTGTCTGCAAATCATACTACTTGTTAGTTTATGGTAAATATAAAAGGGAAAAAATAGTGACAAGGTCCGCCCGTTTGTAACACATATTTGAATAAATTTATTTATTTGCAAAAAACATGACAATTTTAAAGTCATCGTAAAATGCATAAAACTTGTTAAATTCGAAAGCTTAAATGAAAATTAGTAGGCGGAAACATTTGCAGACAGATCGGAGTTGTAATCATCCCTTGCAGACGGGGTTGAAAAAGCAATTTTTTTTATTTAAAAAAAGTCATCATAAAATGTCTGCAGTTGAGACTAAACATAATTATTGACGAAAAAAAAAAAATTGCAGACAATTTGGATGTGTATTATAGACCGGGAGCCTTATGTATGGGTTCAAAAGTGGCATTTCAATCAATGAATGCAGATATGCTGTGCTCGTGAAAGCGACTGCAAATGACAAACGAGAGGCAGTCCTTGACAGTGCGAGTAATGTCGATGCTACCTCATTTCCACCATTGCAAACTTTAAAATCGTCATTTGTTTTTGCAAATAAATAAATTTATTATAATATGTGTTACAAACGACTGAACCTTGTGACAATTTTTTCCCTTTTATATTTACCATAAACTAACAAGTAGCATGATTTGCAGACACTTTACAATCCCTTGTCAAAATGTACCCTGGGCTGCCGCTCTAATACATCCAAGGGCAAATAATAAAATTAATTTCTATCAGGATTGGAGAAAAATAAGTTTACTTACATAATAAAGAAAAACTCTATTTTGTTTGTCTAGTTTGCACAAAAGAGGTCTCGCTCAAGGACCCGTTCCCGCTCACGTGATCGCCGTGACAGCCGCAGCCGCCGCGACTCACCTCCGCGCAAACGCCCCATTGTACACCAACCATCGCCCATCAAATATGTGGTTCGAGTACCTAGAATGCCACTTGATATGTAAGTTGCTGGTTAAATCAAATTTTAGTTCTGTATTATCCTACATTGAATGGTATTGTATGTATGTATGTATAGAAAAAGTTATAATTTTTATTGTATCTAAAAGCCTCACCATCTCATCCTCTAACTTTTGTATATAAATGCAACACCTTTAATTAATTATTTATTTTTTCCTACTTTTAGACACAAAATGGATGTGCCTGCTTTGTCACAAAGATATACAAACTTGTATGTGCCATCTGACTTCTTCAATGCTCAAGTGAAATGGGGTGAAACATTCCCGCCACAGACACCATTTTCAATCAACAACCCATGTGCTTATCATATAATGAACAAAGAAGTGGAGAACCCCATTGCTAATGATGCAGTTCTAGAACCACCAGATGCAGATTACAGGTTTTCAGCTAAGGTACTCATTTTATGTTGGTTATTTAAAGTTTCTTAGTTTGAGTTTATTGCATAATTAAATCTGTGTGTTCCCAAATTGTATTCCTAATAGCAGTAATATTTATGTGATGAAGTTAATAATATATTATTATTATATACTTTTTAGGTGATGTTAATCAGCATGCCAACATTGGAAGTCCTGTATCAAAAATGTGGACTTACAAAAGTTGATGAAAGGGATAAACGCTCCAACTCCAATAAAAATCCACTTCATCCAACCAGACTGATCAAGTTCCTTGTGGGCCAGAAAGGGAAAGGTGGTGAAAATTTTGCTATAGGTGGACCTTGGAGCCCTTCCTTAGACGGTGAAAATCCTCAGTCAGATCCAAAGGTTTTGGTTAAGACTGCAATACGCACTTGCAAAGCCCTTACAGGAGTGGATTTAACTTCATGCACTCAATGGTAAGTGTCCTACCCTCATTTGTTAGGTCAACTAACGGCACTGCTATGCTGGTATTTTATCTGAGTAAAATAATATGATGGGCCGGAGTTTCTTCTGGGTTTTTTGACGTAGTTGGTGCAGTATTATAAAGTGAAAGCCTACTGACTGGTTGGCAAGTGACCAACAGACAGAAGAAGCACTAACCCACCGTCGTACCTTATATTAGTCATGGCACACACATTCCTTAAGTGAGAGTATGGAGGCGTTAGTACATCGTGGATGGCGCAACTCATTGGATGCAGACTCGATGTACCACGTACCAAAACAGCAGTTTGTTTTACTCTCGTAGCGGATGTGTCGTTTCCATGTCTGCAGTCGGGTGGGCGGCGCGCGCGATGCGCTGTGAGTATACCACTATAACTGTATTACCCATGCAGGTACCGAATGGTGGAGTTTTACTACTGGCGCGAGGGCAGCGGCGGCAAGTCGCGGCTCGAGTGCGTGGTGTTGTTCCTGCCGGACGTGTGGTCGGCGCAACCGTCGCGTATCGACTGGAACAACGTACAGGAGCAGTATAAGGCGGCCTGCGACGTGGGCATCCGAAAACTCGACGGCGATCACCCGGCGTCCAGCAAGCCCGAGCAGCAAGTGGCGGCAGCGGCCGACACTTCTGCGGCGGACAAATCGCAAATTGTTTGTTCCCAGTTTTGTTTAGTTATGATTCCGGCTGCTCGCTACTAAAATGTTGGAAGAGCAACGTGCCAGTGCTGCCTACGACAAGCAGTGTTGTTGCCATGCTGACATCGCCTGGAAATAGATAATATTATTATAATCACTACTTTCTTACTCTTCACAGAATTACATTAAAAATATCCTCTTTTGATATTCTAATCTAAAGTAAAATCATAAAAATTAAACTCAGCTTTAGTAAGTTGACCTAAACCCTGAGTTCCTGTTGTGAACCTGACAAAAATACTAATGTGATTGTAAATTTTCAGGAGAAAGATTTGGATAGTACCACCATAACAATTGATGAGAATGACGATGATGACGAAAAGCCAGAACCAACACATTATTCGAAAATTGATCTCAAAACTATCAAAGTTGAGCAGTTGAGACAAGAGCTACGCGCTCGGAACGTGAGTTGTAAAGGTAACATAAAAGATTGATTTTACTGTAATTATGAAAAAAAATATACACACATAACCAGAACTGTAACTAAACTTTTAATACTTTTCAACAGGATTGAGATCTCAGCTTGTGTCTCGTCTATCAAAATTATTGAAAACCGAAGAGGCTTCAGAGGATAAGAAAGAGGATGATGTAATGGAACTTGAAGAAGATGAGCAAGAACCAGAGAAAAAGCCGGAGCCTCAGGAAGAGGAAAAGCTTGAAATTAAAGATGAGGAGGAAGAGAAGAAACCTGAAACTAAAACTGATAAAGTCGAAAAGAAAGAAGAAAAGGTTGAAGAAAAGAAAACCGAAAAAGAAATTGAAGAGGAAAAAAGAAAGGTATAAACTGTTTCTTGTTCTTTCTTTCAATATTACTTCCACCCATACAAACCCATACCCATAAAAACCCATAAAAATTGTACGGAATTTATTTCATTGCCTTTTTTTGACATTATCTTCAATCAAATTTTTTCAGTAGGTCCCATTTGTTCTATGGAACATGACGTAATAGAACAAATTGAGAAAATATTGTCCCTATTTGTACTATAGAACTACATACTAGCTTTGCTCCTGTTTTTATTTGTCTGTGAATGCACAGAACTAAATGGGAATCGCTTTTCCCAAATTCTTCCATGATGAGTTATATAAGACGTGAATGACATTAATCACTGACGTTAATACCGGGTACAGGTCACTATAAAAAAAAAATCATTTGCCTGTAGGTAATATTCTTTATCACCATGCTATAAAACTTTTCCACGACCCCGTTGCAGAAAATTCAAACTATCAAAATTTTGGTTTATTTCCATTACGATTAGCAAAATCCAATCCAATCATTGTAAACAAACAACAATAAAGAAGTGCTCTGAACTCTCAAAATCCGTTAAAATTTCTGTCGGTGAATAACCATCTAATCATCAATGTCACTAACACAAGTGGTAGCAAATCATTCTCGAGTGGCCAGTTTACATATTTTATCAACTTCAAGAAGTTTATATACTTAGTTTGTTCTGTGGAACAATTTGAGACAAAAAGTACAAACTGTTCTATAATACAAATACGGACAATATTTTCTCAATTTGTTCTATTGCGTCATGTTTCATAGAACAAATGGGACCTACCGAAATTTTCTATAGTACAATATTTCCCACTGTTTCAAGTCAATGAGGGCTATCGCGCTTGAGTTCGCCGCTAGAGGCGCTAGTGTAGAGTAAAGTCTTTAGATGTCAAGATATGTACTGAACGTTCACTGTTTGCGGGATATTTTAATGAATGATTCATAATAGCTGTAATTGTTGTGCCATTCTTGATTAATTATGGCTTAAAATTTTAAGTGAAAAGTCTATATTTATCTAAATTGGTAGCACTTGAAGGCAGAATAAGCTTTGTCTGCTTCATGCTTGCCAATCTTAGGAACATTATAATCTAAATATTAATTTGAAGTTTTAAAATGTAATAAAAAAAACATACTGTGTGTGTACCCTTATATTGGTACTTAAACATATTCAAAACATCAAATAGAAGTACTGCAACCGGACGTTACTCGACAGTGACGCCAACAGGTGAGCACAAAAACGATAGCCCCCATTGAAAGATGTTATAGGTATCTGCCCAGTATAACGCATTTATTCGAATTTTAACACAGATCAATTTCAACAACAAGCTAACAAGTTCTTTTATTTGACAGCTCGAGAAAGAAAAGCAGTTACGTAAAACTCGCTACGAGATTCCACCCACTCCTCACATTTTGGTGCACCCGTCCAATGCTGCAAAGGG
The DNA here is from genome assembly GCA_917490735.1 of Dryobotodes eremita. Taxonomy (NCBI): domain Eukaryota; kingdom Metazoa; phylum Arthropoda; class Insecta; order Lepidoptera; family Noctuidae; genus Dryobotodes; species Dryobotodes eremita. Next base: position 11,450,145 of record OU823248.1, on the reverse strand, counting down.
TGGCAAATTTAACTGCAATGTGGCCACGCTGTCACTGTTATTGGACTATCGTATCACTGACAACAAAGAACATAGCTTTGAGGTTTGTGTAATTACGAATTTTGTTAAATTATACATTTTTTAGATTTGTATCTTTTAACTAGTTAATAAATCCATTGAAAATAAAAGTAAAAGAAAGTTTCAAATTCTGTATTGTATGTTGACAGTAAAATGTGCTAAAATAAGTCAAACAGTATGAACATATTCAAATGTTCACGAATCATTATTTAACTTGAAAACCTTCGTCACCAATAGTTATTCGTGTTCGCCGAGCTATTCAACGAGATGCTGATGCGAGACTTCGGCTTCTACATTTACAAGACGCTTTATACATTACCCGAAAAAGCAGAAGAGATTAAAGAAAAGAAAGAAGGAGAAGATAAGGCTGAAAAGAAAGTAGAGGAGAAGAAAGATGATAAGAAAGATGAGAAGCGAGAGGATAAGAGGGAGGACAAGAGAGAAGACAGACGCGATGATAAGAGAGATTCCCGCAGGCGCGATAGGAAGGTAAGTTATGGTGGAAAACTATCAATATTTTTATGACTTCTTATTATATAACAATTAATAACCCTTTGATTATTTGTATACTGACGTTACTTTTAAGTTTTGTTTACTTACTTTACTGTATCGATTCTTTGTGGTCTGAATATACAATATTAGTTTTAGTATATGCGAAACCCGAAACACATGTCTAGTATTTTTATGTAAAGAATCTATTTAAAAAAATTCAAAACTGTATCATGAAAAATCACAAAGTTATAAGCTTGTTATGTTACCTGGTTGTCCATACAAAAACATGGTCACCACGCGGCGCCAACGCACCGCACGCGCCTGCCGCGTCGTCTCGCGCTCATTGATAATAATTTGGCAGTAGGTACCTACCTAACCGTACGGCGATTGGATTGTAATTATCCGGTAATAACATTTCCATCACACTTGCAGGCTTTGGACTATCGTAATGGTCTACTGTAGGTAGACATTATTATGTACTTTATTCGTAAATGCAGCCGTAAGTGATAAAATGTCGTCAATGCGATTTGTTGCATCTTATGCCAAACACTTTAAGTTCAAAGTGGATAAAAACTGTTAAATATCGCATTACTTAACACAGCAGGCTGTAGGTTTGTTGGCCATGTAGTCCAAAATTCCGTCTTGGACTGTGGTAGGAATTCGACTCACTCCTCTATCGACTGCTGTCGGAGGCCGAATGGTACCGTAGTCCCTAGATTTATGCGTGGCGGAAAGCATTGTGTTTCACGATACTCTGATGCCGATTTGCTCGTCGTACCGCCGCACTGCCAGAGATACGTTATCACCACACACCGCTAGTGTACGTACCATTTCTGTGTACTGGACGTTTGTGTATGAGAAAGACATGGTTACACGATACTTTTTACATACGATAGGTACACGGTACACGATCAACCGAAAGAAAACTGTAAGGCCCACGGCGGCCGCGCAATCGCGAAGGCGTATTGTAACTGAAAGGGAGCGTAACACGTGCGCGTCAACCTGTAGCGTCCGGGCGACTGAAGGGGTTGTGCGCGTATGATTGCGGATAGGTACTTAGTGTCGCTCGGTGTCCAACTTGTAACATTTTAAAAATATTTTTGCGACAAAATATAACATGGTTTAAAAATTATTGGAATCGATTCAGTTACTTATTCTGAACAAACTATATTCAGGTTTCGCATATACTAAAAATAATGTTGTATAAAGGTCAGTAAAAAAATAGGCACTATAGAATCAAGTTTATTATTTCACGCTATGGTTAAAAAAAACCGCCCAAGTGCGTGTCGAACCACGCACAGTGAAGTGTTCCGTAATTGGGATGAATTTATCCCAAAAGCAAACTTAACATTGTAGCTGAAAAACGTGTTCTCCCATACATCGATATACGTCACGCTCAATTCTCCAACTGGAAATGTCTGTAATCGCAAAACAAAAAGTGAAATATTTACTATTTAAAGATTTTCGGACTTTCCGTTACTTTTGCTGTGAGACTTTGCTTCTTGCCAAATTTCATGATTCTAGGGCAACGGGAAGTACCCCCGGGTTTTGATTTATTTGCGAGTTTCCAAATATGTCGCATAAATGTTAACTTGTAAACGTTGACTTGAAGCTTGATTTTTTAGATCTCCAAGGGCCGTAGACTTACATATTTGATATTAATTTCAACTTGATACATCCACGCGTTCCTGAGAAAAAGGGTCTTGACAAACTGACAGACGGACAACGAAGTGATCCTATAAGGGTTCTGTTTCTTATGAGGTATGGAACCCTAAAAAGTGGACTGTTCATAATTTAACTAGGCTTTGATAAAAAAAAAAAAACATTCAGAACCCTTAAAATTATTCTATTATCCAGCTCTTTCCACAGCAAAGCAATTAAAACACTCAGCACACAGAAGGAATAAGATGTTGTACCCTCGTTTAAGCCTTTTCTTGACCCTCCACCTTTTTGTGAAGCAGGAGAGTCCCAGTGACGATGAACGCAGCGGCTCCCCCAAGCGTCGCAGCCGCGGTGTCGAACTACCCCCCGACCCGTACCTCCTACTGTCCCTCGTCTACTTCGACACTTCGCGCGGCGGCAGCATGACTAAGAAAGATCTACAGAACTTGTTCATGAGCCTCGGGCTACAGCTGTCTCGCTCACAAATCAGAGCTGTGCTTGAGAAGGTGTGCGTTAAGGAGATGTTTAACTACAAGTAAGCTGCCTTTTTGACTTGTATTTTTTCTGTCAACTTTCTCCTACTCTTCCACTGCTGGGTCAAGGTACCCATACTGTCATAATATGCCTTCTCTCACGAAATGTATGTCTCTTATAATGTACTTATTGTAACTTGATTTTTGTTTTCATAAGATGAAATTGTGCATTTTATTCGTCAAATTAAATAAACTCATAATCCTAATAAACAAATAACTTGCATGCAGGCCACATTAATTTGGTAACACCTTTTTAATAAGCCAAACATCTTAAAGAAGGCAGTACCCTTTTAACCAGACTGTCCGTAGTAACATACATACTATAATATTATAAATTCGAAAGTAACTCTGTATGTATGTTACCTTTTCACGCCTTAAACATTGAACTGATTTCGATAAAATTTGGCAAGGAGATAGATGGCATCCTGGGGAAGGACATAGGCTACTTTTTTCCCAGTAGTTCATCCCTGTGGGTAATTTTTGACAGCCACCCGGGTAGAAGCTAGTAGGTTATAATTTTAAATATTATTTTTAGGACACTGATCCAAACCATCAGAGATGTCGCATCAGGTTCACCAGAGGCGATACAAGACTTGCCTCTAGACAGCAGTATAATCATGGGCAGTGAAGTGCCAACGCATGTAAGTAATTAATTAATTTGAAAGTGGATCATCAATCACCTCGCTAACTTGGTAGGAACAAATACATAAATTTACTCAATACGTACCTCATATAACTGAGAAATATGTTATTGTTATGTAGATTGCCGAATTAGAAGAAACAATCGCAGCAGGCAACCGAAACTTACTGCCAATTTTCAATGCGTCTGGTGATGACTCCGGAACACAGTCCGGTGAAACAAAGGACGTCAGTGACTCAGGTAACATGTTAATTTGTTTGTTCTTTGTCTTGTCACATTTAAAAACTCATGTTAGACTATAGAACTAATTATAAACTCCCTCAAATGGTAGGCGGGGATGTTGGTATACCCACATTTCGTCAGTTATGGAGTCCCATGTTAAAGGAACTAGGGAGTGTATTCTCATTGATCAGACTGTAGGCTGCTGCTGAGAATTTCTTGAGACTCAGGAATCGAATTTAGGACTTGAACAGTCACGACCGACGAGTTAGTCTGATTCAAATGCAGTACAATCATACATGTATTGGTTTTTTCATTACAGGCATGGTGATGTTCAAGTCCCGCTTAGTGGACGTGGGTGCGCTAGTGAAGGCGGAGGCCCGCAGTGCGGCGGGGCGCGCGCGCCTGGAAGCCGCGCTCGAGAGCACGCGCGCCGCGCTGCGGGCCGCGCGCGCCGCCGCCGCCAGCACGCAGCAGGCCGAGCGCGGCGCGCAGACGCAGGTGTCCGACCTTAGCGCCAGCCTCACCGCCGCTCGTGCCAGGATCGCCTCGCTGACGGTATGTGCACACAATGATCATCAGTCTAGCTAGTCCAAAAATGTACAAGAATTTGTAAACTTTATTTTACACCAGAAAAATACATAACAAAAAATAAATTAAACACTACAAATCAGACAATGGACGGCCTTATCGCTTTCTGCGATCTCTTCCAGATACCCTTGGAATAGACAGTGATTGCCTGGACATAAAATGGGATTGTTATTGTTAAAACAATAAATAATACACGCACCATACTGTATATACGCGTATGTTGCTTATATGCGCGTTTTTAATAAATACTTGCATCATTACCGTTAATTTTGTTAAAGAATCTGTATTATTCAAAAAGAAATAGCTCAATATTAACTTTCTTGGTTTCAGGCTAGCTCAAAAATATTCCATTCAGCTTTGAAGAGCATCCAGTCTAAAGTCGAGGCTGTAGTCAACATAAAATATGAAGACGACGATGTCGTGGAAATTGTCAATGGCCCAACACAGTAAGTTAAATGATTTCAATATGTATTTTAGATTATACCTTAAACTAAACAAAACTTTTTACTCATAGTCAACTGTTATTTACAGAAGCACAAAGGAAAAGGAAACTAAAAAAGAAACAGCTACGCCTATTGAAAAACAAGAAAAGAAAGAAGTACAGGAACCTACTGTCACTAATGAGCCAGCACAAAAAAATGACGGCAAAGTCGAGGTTGAGGACAAAAAAGAAAAACCTGAAACAGACACTAAAACACACGAAAGTGAAATATCTACAGCGGAGAATATGGATCTAGATGATAAGGAATAGCAATTAATAAGTAAAGTCCCATGAAAATGTTGGATCTTATGGGTGTGTCTGAGTTTTCAACATTTTTCTCAACAGATTTACCTTCATACGAAATATTTTAACATTCAATAGAGTGCAACTTCTTGTAGTAGTTGGATGTCATGTTTAGAGTTACTCTGTCTTAGATTATAATCAATGATTCATTGACTGTAGCAAGTTGAAACACATATTCAATTTTAATAACCAAGTTCTCGTATCTATAATAATACAATTTACTGGTTTACTAAGGATAATATATTGTCTATCCAGTATTTTTCAATCTTCTTCCAAAACACTAGCAGAAAGAAACTAGGTACATGGCTATATTCAACCTATTTTTTGACCTGCATTTATAATTATATAATTACATTTGTATGAGGATCGAAAGGTTTTTTTGATGACAAGCGATCGTAGTTTTTTACTATTGTGCTTATAAAATTTGTGACCTTGGTTCTTATCTGATCAGTCCACGATTAATTACGGCGAGTTTAATATTAAAATTCGATGCCTAAAAATCTTAAGTGGCCGTTATAGTCGTATAGCGGACCGCAGGTTGAATACTGATGATACAAGCTCTTATTATGGCATTCAGTATATTGATTGTACTGTTGATATTAAATATAACATCGTGTGTATCTACATACATCTAAAATTCTATTTTTTTTAAGAAGGTATTAAGTGTTAGTTATTCCATTTGACTAATAAAATGGCAGGGAAAAACAAATTTGTTACATTATCATGATTGAACATTCAGACAATTCCCGAGTCCTACAAAAATGTACTGATGTTAAGTCGAATTTTCAGTGTTAATGTGATTTCACCAAAATTATTTTGTATCTTGGTAAGTGTGTGACATGTCTTATTGTAATAGTGAATAAAAAGCATTCTAGTGCTTTTATTGGACTAGATTTAAGTATTTCTGTGCATTTAAATGCAATAAAGATTCGCAAATTAATAAACAAAGTGTTATTTCAGTGTAAGTTGGACTCCGTCAGAATATATTCAAGGTCCTACTTACAATGCCCCTAGTGTAAGTGGTTTTGTTTTCGAGACCTTCAGGCCACCGTATATTACTATCGTTTAGTGTAACCAAAATAAGTCGTGAACACATCAACATTTCTGGTCTAATACTGATACTCCCTGGCTCTCTGGCTCCCTGGCCGCGCCACATTTAAGTATAAAAAACTAATGTTTCTAGATAAATTATACCATTTACATAAAATACGTACGATACAGTACGTGTAATGAAAAAATTTTACCTCAACGTTGAGTGAAATACGTTTTTGTGGCACGGCTGGGGAGTATGCCCTCGCCGCGCCGCCACGAGTTATAATGTCGCATACAAACTGGTGAAACGTAACGTGAAATAAAACATTTCAATACGTCGTACATTACATTGCATCCACAGAGTACATTTTATATAGGGAGAATTGCATCAGTTAGGATGCGTCGCGCGCACTAACCGCACATTTACTGCCAACTTGGGGGTCTACTCTCTAAGCGAGCGCAATGTCCGTAGTTTCGGGCGAAGTTACAGACGTTTCCGACTACGTATCTTTATGGACATAAGATTAATTTGGAGCCCGAACAAAGTATGAAAAAACGACTTGACAGTTGTCTTTACTCCCGAAGTTTTTGCCCGTCCGATAAAGTTAATTAATCGGTTGTAAGGTTGTTTTCTAAGTACAGTCGCCAGCACATCAAGTTACCACAAACTCAGATTTTCTCATTCGATTTTGAACTTAACTATCAACGTTTAAAATCGTTTTGAGAAATTTTACATTTTCGTATAGCTTGACCTACTAGCGACTGTACCGAAGTACTTTCGGACAGGCCCGTATAGGTATTCGTTAACGGGCTTACAGTGCACGCCCCCTGCTCCGCTGTTTCCATCAGTTTACTGCGAATACATGAAGCGTTACGGAGTTCTAGTTTATTATGAATTTCTGACCACATATCTTGCTTAAGATTTTTTTTTTTATAAATGTTTTCCAGACTAGAATGTGTTACCTTGCATGATACATTGCAACAATGTGGACGGAAAATTCTTTCATTGCATGTTACATTTCATCAGTCATCCGGGGTCGGACCACCCTTCCCCCCCCCACTTAGTCCGCCAGTATACAGTATTTTTATCTCACGTAGCGACGCGCGCTTTGTTTTCCCGACGCGTGGAAGGAAGGGCGCGTCATTATGCTGCCCAAGGCGGGGGAAAACATACTGAAGCCGGAGAGCTATCGGCCCATTACGCTACTGCCGACAGTCTCCAAGGTGTTCGAAGCACTCCTGCTGCGACATCTCCAACCACACATTTCACCGCGACCGGAATAGTTTGGGTTTCGGGCGAAGCATAGCACGACGCTCCAGCTGTCGAGGGTACTGCACCACCTCTCGTCGGCTATGAACAAAAAGGAATATTCGGTCGCAGTATTCCTCGACATGGAGAAGGCCTTCGACCGTGTATGGCACGATGGCCTGATCTACAAACTGGCCACGTCAGACGCGCCCCGTCGCGTTGTAAAGGTGGTCTTTACTTTTCTGTTTCACAGGACATTCAAGGTGGTGGTCGACAGAGCGATATCAAGCGCCCGCCCGATGCTAGCGAGTGTGCCGCAGGGTAGCTGCGTGTCGCCGGCGTTTTACTCACGTTACACGGACGACATCCCAACCACAGAAGATGCGACGCCCCCTACGGGGGCGTCGCGACTACCAAGAAGCAAGACTTGTGTTAACCAAGTGTACAAACACGCTGTCAATGTGTGCATGAAGACGAATAGCGTGAGCACATAATACACACACATTCACAGCTTGTTTGTACACTAGTTAACCACAAGTAAAGCGCGCGTCGCCTCGTGAGATAAAAATATTATAGAAGTGTTTGAAACTTAGAAGCTACCTCCTGTAAAATTTACCAATTGTAGTTCGGGGATAATTCGTAACCCGGAACCGTCAATATTAAACATCAAATAAACAATATGCAAATACTGTTATAATAATATATTTCTTTATCTAATTGAATTATTTTACAAAAGGGTTCTTTTAATTCTATAACAAAGAATAGGTAAACCTTAATCAATGCAGATGCTATAATATCTTAATAGTAATTTTCATTATTAATACATAATATTCTTAAATAATATTGCTAAAATAATAAAATGTTTTTAACGTACAGTTCAATATTACGAGTATAATATCTTAAATAGCATCAATGGATATTCATTTGGAAAAGAGATCATACCATAAAATGATTATTGACATGATTTTAAAATTCCAGAAATATCTACAGAATTCATGCTATGTTATGTTTACGTCGTGGCCAGATCTTAGAATTGATCATTTCATGAAATGGCCAGCTAAAATTGATCATATCGTTTAAACGTCAACAGTTTATCAGTCGACGATTGCCTTAAAAATTTGGGGAAAATAACGTGGCGGGTCTAAATTTGCCTTCAAGCAATAATATAAAGCGTAGTCGACGGAGCCCTGCAAACGGGGCTACTACTTCTGAACGGTTAAAATAAAAATACCACGAAGGGATTCGCGGGGTCTTTGTTCGCTCGCTTCGCTAGCTCACTAGACCCCGCCATCCCCTTCGAACTTAAACTGTCCGAGTCGGGATGCCCCAAGTCTCGAGCTCGCTTCGCTCGCTCTTGCATACTAAGTGCTCCTAGTAACAACGCCGTTTTGCTAGGTCGAGATGTGTTGTTTAAGTGACATCAACGCCTCTACCGGTGGATAACTAACTATTTTACGATATGATCACTAATATTTGGTCACATCATGAAGTAGTCGTGCGTTTAACTGTTCTTATCGTCAAACATTGAGTATTCAATAATCAGGCCAGACCACGTCATGATGTGACCAGCGGTCGATGTTCTATTTCATAAAATGGTCGAACACTTCATGACATGATCAATTCTAAGATCTGGCCTCGACATTTATATTATCATTATCATATAACCGGGTACATCCCGCTATTCACTATTGTCTTTATATAAACGACGATGCGATGGGATTAAAACGCTTCTCTAGGTTTTCTTTAGGGTGGCTGCACATCTAACGGAAGATGCGTCGGACGTAACTTCGATCGCGTCTATTTATTCGCTCGACGCACTAACGCATCATCGGTTGAGTGTGTAAGGTTGATTTTTTTTATTATCTCCTTGTCCGTTCTGGCATTAAGTGACCGACGATACGCGACGCGTCGTCTGTCACATGAGTAACAACCCTTACGGTAGATTTCCTTGTACACACGTGACACGGCCAAAGAAGGATAAGTGCGAACAATGGCCTGATAATATTTATGTTATCATGTCATTGTATGCACAATATTTTATTTAGCTACAGCTACTAGCTTCGTTAAATATTGTGTTAGGTCGTGTGTTCAAACCACGTTCTGTAGAATGATTACAGGTACAGTTATTACGGTATATTGCTGATTTAAACGCAAGGCTCCACATAGTTCCCAGGGAAAAGACCCGTAACGCCGTCCATGACGCCTTCCCACCAACCATCATCGTTCTTCTTCAACACGTAGATCACGGCACTCTCTTGAAATGATAACTCGTCTTCCTTGTCGGCGTAATAATCGTATATCGCGACAACTAAAACAATTACATACAGTTATAATTTATGGTCATGATCACTGCAAAACTGGATTTGAAATACGGATATTTTCATAAATTGTGAAAAAATCTGTATTACCCTTTTCAATGTAGTTCTTGGGCACCCATCCAGGTAAATCTTCCTCATCTGGTACTATTGCAGGAACTGCGTTTGTGTATGGACTCATAGTACCCATCTTGTTCTAAAATAGTAAACAAACAAGAAATAATTAGTTACGATACGACAATCATGGCTCAATGATAAATATCTCAATAACCAGCTTGCCAAAATATCTTACGAGAACATAACACTGGAGAAGCCTTACGAACACTTCCCCCTTTGTAAAAGTACAAGAACAAATGTTCTAGTACGTTCATAAAAAAACTACTTTCAAATCGAATCTAACGCACTTCGTAAATCGTTTTAAAGGCGCGCGGATCTCCGTGAAAATGCCTGGCTGTGCTTTTAGATCCTGTAAAAAGCGTTCAAATACGTCAAACTTACATAAAGACGGAATAACCTTCCTTATGTAAATATTTAGACATGTTTTTATGGAAATTCAAAATCCTAACCTCATAATAATACATTTGGACTTTTATTTAATTGTAGTTACATTAAAATTAAAATGCTAGCTATTTTAAGCTTAAGCAGTTGGAACGAAGTTCCTTAACGCTAAGTACGGACTTGGGCGGATGGGGGCTAAGCGAAAAAGTGTAAGAATTTTTCGTCAAGAGTTTCCGTCACGGTCCTTTATTTATTTGTTTGTTTGCTTGCTTGGTTGAACGCACTAATCTCAGGAAAAATCTTTTTGTGTTGAATAGTCCATTTATCGAGGAAGGCTATATAACATCATGCTACGACCAATAGGAGCGGACCATATATGAAAAATGTTGCAAAATGAGAAAAAAATATTCCTTTTGAGAGCTTCTGTTGCGTGCGCTGCGTAAACGATTAAAGTTACACAAAAATCATGTATCACGGAATTGTTCCCCATTAAAGTTAAAAAAAAAAAACCGCGACAGCATATGTCTATCTTTTAAGGTTGACTCAATATAAACCTTTTTATGGTAATCAAAGTTCTAAAATAATGCATTATTTCCGAAGGTGATTTTATAAACATAGATATTAATCCTTATCCTAATACGTTATTCATCACATATATTTAATTTTGATCAAAATTGTCCTTGACATCATTTGATTTCAATGAATATCTTAGGAGATATCAGTTTTAAAATATAAATATTTAACTTTACGCGGACTCACGACCCTTTCTTTAGTGTAGACGGTTATCCATAGCGCGTATGCTATTGGCTGTGCCCAGTCATAGGTGCGCGCTTATTGGAGGAACTTAGTTCCAACCGAGAGGTCCAAGACACTCACGCATTTTTTTATTTCAGGGATTCAGTCTAAATCCGAATGAATATCGATTCGATAAAGAAGAAATCGATAGTACGGACTTGTATTTTCGGGCGAGCAGCTTCTGTTTTTTTTTTTGTAGTAGCTACCGCATCTTCCGCCAAAAGTAACAAACTTTTTGTTCAGAATATTTCGCTTATGCCCTCTCCAGTGTTATAGAATACAATACTCTAAGCAGAATAGCAATCTCACCTGCATGGAACCAAAAGCCTGACAATAATTGTCCAGTGATTGGATTGTGGCCAGTAGCAAAGCTAGATGGCACTGGTGGTTTTGACCTAGCTCTTTTCTTATCAAAATCTTGCCCATTAAAAGCGAGCCAAGTAACACAATATCATACATTCATATGGTGAGGTCTGCCGAAGCCCTCGTGCGTCAACTCATCATCCATTGGTGGAGGCGGTAGCGGTGGTGACACAGAACCGCCGCGGATGGAGCCTCCTCCCGCCGAAGACGACGATGCGCGCTGTAATTGTTGCACATGCTAATAATGGTGTTTATTTCTGATGATATACTCCGGTTATCATGGGTTGAGCACTGACAGTCTGGTATTATTCGACGTCTTTTATATATCTATTAAAAGGAGCGTTAAATAACAGATATTTTATCCAGACATGCCAGTATTGCTAAGCTGGACCTAATTAGACGTTAACAATACCAAGAGTATTAATTACTAAATAAGCCTTTTGATAACAATCATAAACGCTTCGGAAGTTCGGACTGTCAAAACTCTTCCGAAAATAGCCAAAGTATAATATCCGTTACGGCGAAAAGTTGAAGCGCGACTATACCCAGACAGCCGCATAGAACTAGGAGCACTTGGCGATGGACCAACTCGATTGGGTTAGGTTCAAAGAGAAAGACTCCATCCATAGGTTTGTTAGGTTGACATGATCACATGACAACAATAAAATTGGATCAACCACCTACACAACGGCATTGGGTTGGTCATGCATTTTATAACACACAAGCTACACTTTGTTCTAACCAGCTTTATGGCCCATCTACACGGAGAGTTTCTCGCCCGTTTTGTAGCGAGAAATTGCTTGTTTTGCTCGTCATGCGATTCTCGCACAAAGTGTTTAGATTAAGGCTCATTGTCAGCGGTATTTCGTCTAGAAGATACGAGGCGGGAAACTCTCTACATGTAAAGCAGCCTTAGGTATAGCATTATTTCGGCTTTTAGCCGTAACATTATGTATTAAATGTTTGTACTAAAAGTGGGATCACTACAATGGTTCATTGGGGTAGGATTTGAACTCACGACTTCCCAATCGCTGATGTTGGGCTATTGGATCTAGTCAAAAGAAATTTCGGTAAATTAAGCTGCATTTAAAATGTTTCTTTTTTGTACTTGCTTCACATTCGGTAATATGTTTTACTAACTCGTAAGATAGTCAGAACTGAGGTTTAGGCACATTATTAGTGACGTCATCATAGGTAGAGGCAGTCATACTCGAATATGATAGAAGTACAAAAGTTATTATATCAGATTTAATAGAATTTAACTTTACAAAGAAACAATACAAACCTGTCCAGGTAGACTCATGGAATGTTGACTGTGTTCACCATCAGAACCAATCAAAGGAGATGGTGGTGCTGAAACCATAACAATTCTTTAGTTATTAAATTAATTATGAAGTGTTATTGTAAGTTAGTGG